>OU744338.1:87459906-88903656 GCA_916610165.2 Gymnosoma rotundatum
ATGGCCGAATTATGACTCTGGACCAAAATCTGCACCAAACAGTGACCCAATTTGGGTGCACCGAATATTTTTCCTGTCCCAACAGCTCTGCTTTTCTGGTGAATTCAACTGTTTACGCGGTAATAAGAAAATTGACTCTCACAGTCCTTTATTGTTAGTTCTACATCTTGTTTATCTTACCAGGTTAGCTCGTTCCAGGTTAATCACTTGCATTTTATGATATTTCTGTATCCATCAAATGAATTTCTTGATCTCCATATACAGTCTCTCCCAATGAGTTTGCCTAAAACATAAGCAAAACGCATTTTCCGCCTAACAACAAAAAAATAAGGCAGGCTACAATCAAAGACTATAAATATACTAAGATGTTTCACTGCCGTACATTCTACATCCAGTGCATATTTTGTCGATGGACGTACTGCTACTGCCACTTTAAGAGTAAAATCACAAAGAGAGATTATTATTCTCAGAAACTTGTTACTCTCATCTCACATTAATTCATTTGTGTATACGTGCATACGAATGTGTATATATTTACATTATAAAATATCCAACGTAAACCAATGTTACCGATTGTGTATTTGTATGGTAACAATATGTGTTTTGTTATTGTATAAAAGAAATAACATCGATTTACACCGAATATTAAATTCATTTATTATCAATATGAAAATTTATTATTCGGAACCTTTTCGATTTTAATTTACTTTACTTTTTTAGTTACTGAATGTTTGCTGTGTTTTTGTATACTCTCTTTTTGTCTTTTTCTTTTATTGATTCAATAGAGTTCTTATTTAATCAATTTAGCTTTTGATATAAGACTTTTAAGTTTTCTATACAAAATTTGGGTAAAATCCACTAATGAGCTAAAATAGCAGTAGTGAAATGGCCATATGAATATACTTTATATAGTAATTCATAAAATGTATAGTAATACCGATTTCTGTAACATTTTTTGTCAGTTGTTCGTATTTTCAAGTAGAAGGTTTTTACGGAAGAAAATTTTTGAAAATCTCTCCAGAAAAGTCGGAAAATTTGATAAATCAGAAAATTGGCGATTTTAATAATTTGTTCGGGATAATTGGGACAATATTTTTTAAAGATAATAAATTTATTTTAAAATTCCCGTAATTTAATTTTAATTATTAACTTGCAAGTGCCCATATAAAAGGCATAAATAAATTATCGTGGTGTGTTGTGATATTTCATTTGTTGTCTTAATTTTCTTTTTCATCATCTTTTAAATGGATAGAAGAGCCGAAAAAAAGTCAGCCTTATGGAGTATATAAAGAAAAGTATAATCAGGTGGCAAATTACGACACTCGATATCGATCGAAATTTCAATAGAATTTAAATGTAAATTTCGATCGATATCGAATGCCGTAATTTGCCCCCAATGTTGATAATTGTTGTTTTTGCTTAAACTTTGATTTTTGTATTTACTTTATTGTTTGAACAAAAAATTTTAGTTTATTTAAAATGTTTGTGAGAAGTTTCCTGAAGAGCTAAGTAAACAGTAGCGAAATGGCCATCGAGAAGTGCTTTTACCTTCAATAATCAAAATCGGTGATTTTCATAATTTGTTTGGAATAATAATATTTTAAAGATTAAAATTAATTTTTTTTGTACGAAATTATTTCCTAATTGCTTTCCAAATGAAAAATAGAAAGTTCTTGGTGTAAAACATGGAAAATAGCGAAAATGCGATATTTCAACGATTTTCTTGCTATTAATGCAGAATAATGCATATAATTAAACCTTGACAAATTCTGACATATACATCGGAAATGTGTATCCGTTCTAAGAACTATAAAAACACGCATAAAGGTCTTATAAATACTATTTTGTAAAAACAGCAGCTAAAAACATAAAAAATATATTACGAAGCAATGTGCATAATGTACTAAAATTATTATGTCTGGTTTGACGAGAATAACTCTTGTCACAAAAACAGGTTGAAAGTTCCGAACTTGCTTATACTTTTGTTGCTAAGAAAGCATTGCTCATGGGAAACACATGAGTGTAAAGTAACTGGGAAAGTCTAAATTTTAAGGCGCCAGTAATTTATTTTGTTTGGCAATTTTAATTTATAAATTTAACTATTAAATTCATATTGAGGTTTATATAGTGAGGTTTATATATATTATACCTATATGCAGGTTAAATAAACTTAACAAAAAATTTAATTATAAATATACATAAATAAGTGCCTTATTTTATTACCATTGTCTGAAATTTCTTAAAAAACATATTAAGTATCCACAAGAATAAATGCTAAAAAAATTACTACGTAATTTAGGGTATGATTAGTTCGGTGCGATTATGCATATTTTTAAAAATACACAAATAAAAATATATAGTTACCCTACAATAACAAGAGCAGTCATATAGTTTCCTTTTTAAGTTTATTTTACAAACGATTTTTAAATAAGTAGGAAAAATAGAATTCAGAAATAAAATTTTATGAAGCACATTCTTCTTTATACGAGTATGTAGATATGAAAGTATGTATGTACGTTTCTATATGTTAAATATGTGTTTTTGTCTCTCAATACTTTCCTTTAACAAAACATTTCTTATGAACATCCACACACATTTTGAAACGCATGTGTGTATGAATCTGTCTTGTTTACAAACTAATATTGTGCTCTCTTGAGTTTTGGTTGCGCTCACAGAAATTTTTTCCCTCTTATCTCTTACCCCTGCTACCATGAAACTGCTCATAATTTTTGATTTTTTAAATGTTCAAAGTGCAACATCTTTATAAATTTATTGTCTTTGCTACAAGTAATAAAACAGTTAAAAATTCACAACTTAACATCCCCCTACCTATAACATAAGCAAAGCACATCTACCGTTTAAAAACAAAAACAACACAAGCTGTAATCAAGATAACAATAACAAATTCACAAGTAAAATTCCATACCTAAAACATAAGCAAAACGCATTTACCAATTAACAACAAAAAATAAGGCAAGCATCAATGAAGAGAGTAATAAAACAATAACAAATGCACTACTAAACATCCCATACCTAAATTATAAGCAAACCACATCTATGCTTTAAAAAACCACAACAACAAATAACACATGCAAATTTAAAGCAGAAAAACAATTGGAGAATCAAAAAACCCAAATGAAAGTAATTATTTTATGCTAACAGTAAACATAAAAATTCCTTCCTTAGGTATAATTGCAATAATGTTAAAGATAAGCAAATTATTACCCTAATCCTTACTTTTTAAATCACTAATTATTGCATGTTTTTATTAAAGACCCTCGTTTGAATTTACAAGGAACTTAAATGACAAAACACAAAACTCAAATAAAAATAATTATTTTATGATACCAGTAAACATAAAAAATTCCTTCCTTAGGTATAATTGCAATAATCCTTACTTTATATAACACCACTTATTGAACATTATTTTATTGAATTTGCAAAGAACTCTACTACTTACCAATATTCAAAAACAATCTGCAATGGTATACTTAAATTTTAACTAAAAAAGCCTTCAATAAAAAATGTTATTATATTTGGTCTATCGTAACATGTACTATTTTGCCGTCCGTATACGCATATATTTTTGCTTGTTTTTTCCAACCCCAAAGTTATTTTAATTTTACCGCGATCTTTTTTTTCAATTACCAAGTTATTTTCATTTTTCAATGTACTCTTCTTTCAACCTCGAAGTTATTTTCAATGTACTATTTTTTCAACCACCAAATTATTTTCATTTTCAATGTACTCTTCTTTCAACCTCGAAGTTATTTTCAATGTACTCTTTTTTCAACCACGACGTTATTTTACTTTTTCATTGTACTATTTTTTCAACCACGAAGTTATTTCACTTTTTCATTGTACTATTTTTTCAACCACGAAGTTAATTTACTTTTTCATTGTACTCTTTTTTCAACCACCAAGTTATTTTACTTTTTCAGTTGAACAGTCGTGTACGCGTACGCAAAAAAATATTTTAATAGAACACATTCGTGGTTGTGTACGGAAAATTTTAAAATTTAGTAACATACATAATTGTTATGAAAAGAAAAAAATGTTCGGGTTGGTTTTAGTTGTTTGTTTTTAATTTATGCACGAGAATTTTGTACAGTGAGTGTACTTTTCTGAACTCTGGATTTAGATGCTTGGATGATTTTCTTCCTTCTTCAGTAAAATAACCAAACTTAGTATTTTCTTTCAGCAATTCACAAATGGTAAGTATGTATTTATTTGTAATATTCAATATAGTAGTTTAGGTAAGTATGTAGTTATAAGTAATATTAATATTCTGGTAAGTATGTAGGTATAAGTAAAATTAAATATAGTACATAGTTAAGGTAAGTATTTAATTTAAAAATTGTTTATAATATTCCGCGTAGAAAAGTGGTTCAACTGATGGTTGAAAGGTAAGTGATTGTATTTCATGTTATTTTGCTTAAAAAAGAATTCATTTTAGATTTCTTAAAGCGAACAATACGCTGTACTAAATTTCTATGTTAATTTTTTTACACATAAAGAAATTAACTACATGTTAGTAGCTTATATTAATCTTCAATTAATATAAAAATTATAAAAAATACTTAAAGTTTATAATTTAAGTGTTCAATAGATTGAACATGGCGCCGGCCTTGACTTTAGGCAATAGTTGGAGTTTTACTGCGAATGCAAAGAACTTGGGTCAATGATCGAATGGCTTCGGCAATGACCTTTTCGTCTGGTGCTGAAATAGTTGCTGCTAGTTGACCTGTTGACTGTTTATAGCCTGACTTTTCACTTTTAGGTTGTTTGCGTTGTCGCACCCTTTTTGTCTTTTTGCCCCTTGGCTATATAAATCGGTTTTTGGTTCAGTGCAATAACGTGTGGTGGAATTTGTCGCATTTGCGGCAGGTTTTCAATGAAGTGCATCCTCTAAGGTCATGGCTTTTTGCCAGGCAGTTGACGCAGTACCGGTGTTTGTCCAAAATTTCTTCTCGCCTTTCTGGGGACATTCTCAAGAAACTGCGGCATAGGGCGTAGAGCGTGGTAGGTTTTGAACAGTGCGCACTTGTAGGTATCTGAATCACGATGCTTTAATCGGTTGTGACATGAGTTACTAGGGCTTGACCTCGGTCGAGTTGTGGCTTGCTTTCTATTATTCCTAATTATTAAAAGAAAAGAACTTAATTAGAATGCAAGAAATGTTTGGGTTAAAAATTTAATATGTAGTGGGTATATGAAAATATGTATTAGATGTTAAAAGTGTAAAGTAATATATGACAATATGTGTACATGTGATGGATAATACGGATGAGTAAAATCTTAGTATGGATTTTCCTCATTTAAAAAAGGGAGAAAACACAACTTAACGATAGGACGAGTTATTATTCCTGCTGATGTGCGTACATCAGCAGTCCGTACGTTATTATCCGACCCGGAATATGTTTTTTCCACACTGCCCAATCGCCACCCTTGCGGTGGCAGCAGGTCATCTAGCACTACCACCAGATCACCGACTTGCAGATAACGAGCCGAGTTTCTCCATTTGTATCTTTTGTGCAATGATTTCAGTAATCCGCCTTCCATCGGACTGCGAATTGGTGGTGAATTACTTTTGATTTTTCCCATCTGTTAATGAGAGATATTTTTTTGGTAATTTTGCTCTGGGAGAGCCATTAATGGAGCGCCTCTTAAAAAATGGCCGGGAGTCAATGCTTTTAAATCCGCTGGATCCTCAGAAAATGCAGATATTGGGCAAGAGTTAAGTACGCCTTCTATTCGAGTTAAAACGGTCAAAAATTCTTCAAACACAAACCTTTGGGCACCAAAAATTCGTTTAAAATGAAATTTGAAACTGTTAACGGCGGCTTCCCATAAGCCGCCCATGTGAGGAGCATGTGGTGGTATAAATTTCCACTCAAATCCGTGCGTGATATATTTTTGGGCTATGTCGTGGGCAACATTCTTCCCGAAAGTTGAAAATTCAAGTTCCAGGGTTCTGCTGGCACCCAAAAAATTTCTGCCATTATCGGTTCCTATCTTTTGGGTGGAGACCCCGCCTACCAACAAAACGAGCAAATGCTGCTTGAAATGCCGCAGAGGATAAATCAGAGCACTGCTCTAAGTCGATAGCTTTTGTGCTAAAACAAACGAAAATGCTTGCGTAACCTTTAATGACTGGAGATTTTCTCAAAGGTGAAGTTTTTAGTTCAAAAGGACCAGCGAAGTCCACTCCTGTGACTTGGAAGGGAACGGTTAGTGTGCATCTTTCTGGCGGTAGAGGCGCCATTATTTGAGAACATGGTTGTTGCTTGAAAGTAATACAAGTTTTACACTGTTTAATTACCCTTTTTACCCTTGGTTTGAGTCCAAATATAAAAAATTCCATTTGTGCCATTCGGCACATCTGACTACATTCAGCATGATGGAGGATTTGATGCAAGTGGGTAAGATATAGTTGGCAAAGACGAGAGCCGGGTAAAATAATAGGAAAACGCTCGTATACGAAAGAGATGATTGAATTATTCTTCCGTTTACACGTAAAATAGAGTTGGAGTCAAGGAATGGGTTCAGTGTTTTCAGCACATTTTTTTTTGGAATATTTTGATCACTTAACACGCATTTGTATTCCTCAGCCAAAAAATTTTTCTGAGCAAGGATGATGAGTCTAGATTTAATGTTCCTTATCTCCTGATGTGTTAAGTCATCTTGGGTAAAATTACCAACATTTGGCCTACATTTTCTTATGGATTTGTTGAAAAAGCGAAAGGCGTAGCCTAAGACTCTCAAAGCCCTACTATACGATGAGAATCTTATAAGAATATCTTCCTGAACTACTACTGTAATGTTCCAATTTTATTTTCTGATCTTTTTTCAACTTTAGTGGGATTTCGTTTGGGCCAATCGCATGATAGTTTGTTTAACCATGGTGGTCCATGCCACCAGAGGGAGTTGTGTAAAAGATCTTGCGGCCTGCAGCCTCGTGTTCCAAGATCTGCCGGGTTGTCATGCGTGGGAACATGGCGCCATGTAGCATTTGAGACTAGTCTATGAATTTGTGCAACTCTATTGGCAACATAGGTCTCCTATGATGAGGGTGGTTTTGAGAGACAACCTAGCACTATGGTGGAGTCAGTCCAAAGGAAAATTCGGGCAATCTTAAGGTTTAGGGATGAAACGACGTGACTAACGAGTTTGGCTAATAATACTGCACCATTTAATTCTAATCGTGGTAGACAAATCGTCTGAATAGGGGCAACTTTACTTTTTGCTATCAATAAGTTCGAAAATGTATGGTGGACATAATCTGAGAACGCATATATACATTAGCACAATATGCTGCTTTAGAAGCGTCAGAAAACCCATGAATTTCTAACGTATCTGACGGGGTAATTTGTAACCAAAGCGGAATTAATATTGTTTCCGCCTGAGAAAGATCTTGAGCCAGAAAATTCCAATTTTGAAGGGACTCCGCTGAGACTTCTTCATCCCACTCCAATTCCTCTAGCCAAAGCTGCTGCATTATTATCTTTGCTCTTATCACAAAAGGAGCGAGCCAACCTGCGGGATCGAATAGTTTTGCGACTGACGAAAGAATCTGACGCTTAGTTACCCTCGTGGCTTGTTCAGTTTGGCAAAAATTATACGTAAATGAGTCAGTAAGTGCAATCCACTTAATGCCCAGGGTCTTGGTTAAACTTGCATCGTGGATGCGAAGAAAATCTGAGTCATATAGATCTTCTTTTGGTAAATGAGAAAGTAACAGAATTATTTGCAGTAATTTTCTTTAATAGGAATCCAGCTGATTTCAATGCGGCAATAAGCTGAATTTGGGCAGATAAAGTTTCTTCCAGAGAATGTCCCCCGGAAAGTATATCATCCACATAAGTTTCATTACGCAGAATCGAAGCTGCTTTAGGAAATTCGGATTCGGAATCTGCCGCGAGTTGTAAAAGGGTTTGAATCGCGAGAAAAGGGGCACAATTAACTCCAAATGTTACTGTTTTCAATTCATAATCTTTTATGGGGCCATCTGTGTGAGGCTGAAACAAAATTCTCTGGTAGGGTCGGTCATCAGGGTGAACCAAAATTTGACGATACATTTTCTGTATATCGCCGCTGAAAACGTATTGATACTTTCTCCAATTTAGAATAATTGTAACCAAGTCGAGTTGTAGTATAGGGCCTGTATGTAGAATATCATTCGGGGAAAATTGAGACTTAGTTTTTCTGGACGCATTAAAAACTACCCTTACTTTGGTGGTTTTGTGTTCTGGCCGTACAACTGCATGGTGCGGCAAGTAAAATGAAATATATTTACCATGTGATATAATTTCATTTGATGAAGTTTGTTGCATGTGGTCAAGTGACAAGTATTCATTTAAAACTTCCTTGTACTGAGCTGGAAGTTCGAGATCTTTGTTTAAAGTTTTTTCCATTTTTGTGTATTGTGCTAAGGCTACAAATCGTGATGATGCAAGATATATCTTATCGGGAAATTCTGCCTTAAATGGTAATCGCATAACGTATCTACCATTTACATTACGTGTAGTTGTTTTTGTATAAAAGTTCTCACAAGATTTATCATCAGCTGACCTAGGGCTAGCTACGGGAATTTCTTCTTCTTCCCAAAATTTTCGTAAAAGGTTTTTGAGTTCGCACGATTCGGATGCGACTACCGAATTGGTAAAAGCTTGAATAGTTTGAGTTTTTATGGGACCGCTGAGCGTCCATCCGAACATAGTGTTATATCCTGATGTTTGACCACATAAATTCTTCCTTATCCCTTTAATGTTAAAAAAGTGTTCATAATAATTACCCAAAATGAGATCTATTTGGGAAGCTTTGTTAAAAGTTGGGTCTGCGAGATCTAATTTCGCTAATTCGGACGATTGAAAAATTTCAAAATTACAAGCTGGGAGTCGGTTTGTGAGTTTTGGCAACACAATGGCCCTAACGGGAACTCGTAAGTTATATCTTTTTGCGTACAAAATAAATTCGCACTCTTTGCTTGCTAACTGTTTCTGACCACCGATACCCACCATTTCAAAATGCGACTTTTTATAGGGTAACTGGAGACGATTGCGTACTCTTTCAGTTAAAAATGATCTTTGGGATCCCGGGTCAATTAATGCTCATATTGTATATAGTTCACCATTGTACCCTATTTCCATAAGAGCTGTTCGCAACAAGATATTGTCCCTGCTAGTGGAGCAGTTAGCTTGAACTTGCCTTGATGTATGGGGAAGTTCATCTTGAGAGTTATTTTCAATTGAATTTGAACTCTTTGAAAATGCTTCTTGGGAAAATGTGTTCTGATCGCTAAAATTTGCCATATTTATAGCGTTTCCAGGGTTTAAAAATGAGTTTTGGGATTTTTGTCTCATATGTAAGAGAGTGTGGTGAGGCTTTTTACATTGAAGACAGGTGTTCTTACTATGGCAATTTGCCTTTAGATGGGAAGCGGCTAAGCAGTTATTGCAAAATTTGTTTTTATACACGTAGTCTACTCTTTGTTGCACCGAGAAGGCTCTGAATTTAGGACATACTCTTGTAGAGTAATTTTCACTACATAACTTGCAGGAAGTGAAATTCAAATCCTTTTGGGACGTATACGTCTGCACCTTGGGTTTAAGCGTGTTTGTTAAAGAGAAACGATCCTTTGATGATTTTATACTCGCCAGGCGTTCTACTGCCTCATACCTATCCACAAGGAATTTAGACATTTGGGTCCACTTTGGAAGCTCACGTGGAGATGTGAGCGATTGTTCCCAAAGTGCTATAGTAACTTCTGGAATTTTAGAGGAAACTAGTCTTATTAGGATAGGGTCCCAGCTTTCTACTTCAACTTCTAGAGTTCTAAGCGTAGCTAGAGAATGATTTATCGACAACTGGATTCTTCGTATTGACTCACTATCCTCAATCTTTGCCGATGGTATATCAAACAAAATTCTTATCTGGTTGTCTACCAAAATACGTTTGTTTTCATACCGGGACTTAAGTGCATTCCATGCAAGTTCAAAATTATCATAAGAAAGGGGATACCTGTTCACTATTGCACCTGCTTCACCTCTCGTTTTATTTCTTATGTGATATAATTTTGTGACAGGAGATAGTTTTGGGTGGTTTATGTACAATGCCGTAAACATGTCCATGCCATTGCTCATAACTGCCTTTAAAAACTTCTGTATCGCAGGGAGGTAGCTTTATACAACTATTTGAGTCATCCTGCACAAAAGTTCGACCGGGAGTCTGATTGAGAGAAAAACGACCTGTTGATTGAAATCTTGGGTTGCCGGGGTTTTCCAACCTCAAGATTTTTATCAAATCAAGTATCAGAGAGGAACATCGATAATATGCTTCTGTACATTCTTTAAACTTGTTTGTGGCCTCCTGTCTAAATTCGGGAGTAATTTCCTTATTTTTTGATAATATAACTCCTTCATAGGAGGCATCTATCCTAGCCCATCTCTGATCTAAATCTTTCAACTTGACCTCTAATATGGTTTCACTTTGCTCCTCCACTGGGGTTGCATTGAACTTTTCACAAAATTTTAATAAGTGTTTGAAGTCAAAGTGAAAATGGTCTTTGGGAGAAGGGTTATATTTAGCTTGAGATGTATTGGGCATGTTTGAGAGTTAAAAGAAAAAAAGGGTTTGAGATAAATTTTTGCGGTACAACAATTATCTGAGATGAGAAAAAAACTCTCAGCTTTTTTTTAAGTTAAGCTTAAGTGGGAAATGAAGTTTGTAGGGCAATTTGTTAAAATTGTTTTTATTTTAGTAAGTATACTATAAAAATTTTCAAGAATAGGTTTCTAAATTTCGCAAAATAAGGGGCTATTGGGTTATAGCACTAGCTAGTAGTTAAAGCAAAATAGTTAGAAAGCTGATCTGAAAGGGATATTGCAGTCAATATTAGTTTTCAAGAAATTTGAAAGAAATTTTAATTATCTAAAAAACGGGAATTAATTATTAAACAACGAGGGTACGCCTGTTTATGGGACTGACTTAATTGTTATTAAGGCATATTGTTAAAAATTTTATTTTTTTTTTTTTAAATAATTTTTGAAAATTTGGGAGTTTTTTTTTTTTATTTTTGTTAGGGAAAATAATTTATTCCCAGCGGCAACTCTAATAAAAAACTTGATGCTACTGAGAATTCGCGAGAATGCAAGATTATTATAATTGATACGATTTCTTAAATTTATTTATTTTCATTATGCTGAGAATTAAATTTCGGAAATGAGCAAATTATCATGAAAAATTATGTATGTGTGTTATAATTGAATAATTTATTAAAATAATATTTCTTATTTTCAATCACATTACTTACGTAATTTAAAAGGAACTCGCTGGTAACACTTTTAGTGCTATCTAAGAACCTGAGTTTATATGGATGAGTGTTCCCAATGCACAGCTGTGTGGTAGATTTTGAATCTGTTTAATTTTTTTCACATGAAGTTTATGATGATTGTTCTAAATTTTGTTACATGGACCGTAAAATTTCTTGCTGTTCTTAATGGTTTCTACTATTATTTTTTTGAAAATTAATTTGTATCCAGCGGTAACTCGGATAAAAATTTTCAAAGATATTGGGAAATCACACTCTATGTTAAATTGCGAAAAAAAACTTCACTTCGAGCTAATTTTATAAAACTCTGTATAAGTCTTATACTCTGTTTGTATTTGTTATTTTGAGTACAATTGTTATTTATTTAAAATATTTTTGTTCGTTTTCAATTTATGTAATATTACTTACGTATTGTAAAAATAACTCGCTGGTAACACTTTAGAGCTATATAACAATCTCTACTCATATGTATAAGTGATACCCACGCGCAGCTGTATGGAAGAGTTTTAATTTAAAAAGTTTTTTTTTACAATGACGCTTATGACGATTATATTAAATTTTGTTACCCAAACATTTAAATTTTCTTTAGATTTTTACGCTAGAAATTTTCGGATTTAAGTAAAATATTTTCCTCTTTTTTATTTTACTTTTTTGAAATTGAAATTTTTTTTTCTTCAGTTGTATAAATTTTAAAACTTATTGATGAAACTGGTAACACTGTTGTGTGAGTGTGCCAAAAAAAATAATTAGATTTGCTTCTGTTATGTTAAAATTTATTTTACTTTTTATTTGCTCTCTTTATTTAGGAATTTTAATTCACATTTACTTTTTGTATAGTTAAGGAGCTTTGTTTAAGATGGTTGTTATTTGATTGTTTGTTTAACTTTTTTCTTTTGTTTTTGCTCTTAGCTATTAGTTAATAATTTGTGTTTGGTTCTCTTTTCATTTTGCAGTGGACTGTAATAAATTATTTAATGATTAAGTAAAGAATTTTAAAATGCTATGTAGATATTTTGTGGTATATACTCTTCTTAGTTATATTTAAGCAAGCAAAACTTTAAGAATATTTTACTTAGGAGTACATACGTAAAACGATTACGAGAACCTTACTTGAGTTTTGAGAGCACTGTTATATTTAAAGAGCACAGTTTAAAAACAACAAACAATAGAAGATACAGAATTAATTAAGAGCTGCACTTACTTGAAAAACAAATGATGAATTTTGGCGGTTGAAACTGTTAATATATATTATATATTGGAAATAAATTCCGTTATGCCAAAATATATATAACTTTTTCCCTTTTTTGGTATGTACATAAATCCTATTTTGAGGTTATGTCACTTCTACTTGTTTGCACATTTTTTTTAATAAATTAATTTTTGTTTTTGCTTATGTACAAACTATTTAACACTTTTTCTCGCACAAACATACATATTCATATGTTTGTACATATGTATATTTGCCGAACATTAGCATTTATAATAAAACTTATTTATTTAAGCCTTTGAAGACTTCTTTTTTAAAAATTTTTATTATTTACGATTCTGTTATAGTTTATGTAAATCTTTCCGGCTTTTATTATTTTAAAAATTTTTTCTTTATAGCGATTCAGTTTTTAGAAATTTGCACTGTTTTGTTTCTTTTTTATTATTATACTCACACACGTTCATGCTTCTTGCATGCCAGAGATCAAACTGATGTTTGTATTATTACCTAATTATATTTTGGTGGTGGTCTTTTTTGTCTTCTTTACTTTTGATTAAGAGCTTCTTTTCTCCAACTTCAAAGGGACCATGAGTACAATTCGTTCTTTATATTTAATTGGGTTGTGAGGTGACCAGCTTGCTAAACGTTGTAAGATTTAGATGGTTGGATGATTTTCTACCTTCTTCAGTAAAATAACCAAACTTAGTATTTTCTTTCAGCAATTCACAAATGGTAAGTATGTATTTATTTGTAATATTCAATATAGTAGTTTAGGTAAGTATGTAATTATAAGTAATATTAAATATAGTGGTTCTGGTAAGTATGTAGGTATAAGTAAAATAAAATATAGTACATAGTTTAGGTAAGTATTTAATTTAAAAATTATTTATAATATTCCGCGTAGAAAAGTGGTTCAACTGATGGTTGAAAGGTAAGTGACTGTGTTTTATTTTATTTTGGTTAAAAAAGACTTCATTTTAGATTTCTTAAAGTGAACAATTCGCTGTACTAAATTTCTATGTTAATTTTTTACACATAAAGAAATTAACTACATGTTAGTAGCTTATATTAATCTTCAATTAATATAAAAATTATAAAAAATACTTAAAGTTTATAATTTAAGTGTTCAATAGATTGAACAACGTTTGTGATAGTCGGCTTTCTGCTGGTATTTCATTATAGTTCGGTCTTTTGTTATAATTCATAACCAATATAATTTTTTCATCCTTCTGGACCTTCGCTTAGTCTTTGCTTGGCCCAATTTGGGTAAGACACATATCCATGACGTTCTCCTTCTTTTCGACATTTGCGCAGTGCTTGCACTCTACATTGCTTGGCTGTCCAGAGGGGGCTTCAGCGTTATTGTGTTTTTCACCTATTCTATGCACAATACTAAAACCGTAGGTCTGCAGACGTTCAACTCAGTGTGCGAGCAGCCCAACCAACGTAATGCAGAGTGGTACGTTCTTAAGATGAAATGTTGACCATATAAGTATTTGTGGTAACACACTTCAGCACTGCTGTAATAGCCAATGACCCTTTCTGTTCCATTAATCTTCTTAGAAAGTACACCTCTTAATCCATCCCTCTGTATGAAAAATGGTGCTGTACACAAAAGGATGCGACTTTCTGCTCTACTCATGAAAGCTGGCAGCCACTTGTGTAAAGTTTGGAACAAATTTCGTGTAGTATGCGCAAAGCCCCTCATGAATATTATGTGGGCGGGGTCTTTACTGCCAATACTTTGTCTTCTTTAGTTAATACTTCATCTGGCGTTACACGATGCCCCAAATATTTGACTTCCTTTTGAAACAAAGCACATTTCTTAACTCTTAATTTTAGTCCTGCCACTGTTATACGCTTAAATACTTCATCCAGTTGTTTAAGGTGGTAGTCAAAAGCGTTTTCCATCACGATTATGTCATCCAATGACACCAGGAACGTCTTCCAATTGAGACCCTTAAGCACATGTACATATATATATATATATATATATATATATATATATATATATATATATATAACCTATTGCTTAAACATTAAACGAAATATAATTATTTTAAAATCACAATCATTTGTATCAATTTTGCTCGTCACTGTTGTTCTTGACATACATTAATTATTATTATATCAATCAAAATGCAATCTTTGCAATTATTAATTGTAAACAAATAAAGAGGTCATTGATTGTTCCACTTCCGCATACATAAAAAGAAACAAAAAAGGGGGACAAACTAAAACGATTAAATAAAAATTTATTTGGAACAACAGTGCTAGCAAAATGCTTATTATGCACTTTACCATTTGTTATTGTTAAGTTAATTTAGTATATAAGCAATTAAGAAAATAAAGAAATTATCAATCTTCTTAAGGCATTTAAAATGTTTTATTGATTGATTCTACAGTTCTTCAAGTTCAAGTGCGTGAAGGACAAACCGGCGAAACAAAATAGTATCAATACAAGTTCATGTACTTGGATTGATTAATTAATTACTGAAGTTGCCATCAACCTTAACAGTATATATATATATATATATATATATATATATATATATAGTATATATATAGTAGTATATATATATATAGTAGCTCGAATGAATTAAAATTTTTATTTATTTTCAAATACATATTTTTATTTACATTCATATTTGATTTATTTACAAATTTTACGTTTGTATAAAACTATGTAGGGTGCTGCCAAGTTTTAATATATAAAAAACTGCCATTACCTTAAATTTTCCTGAAAATTGCAAGTACAACTCTGCAGGCCTTTCGAACGTACTACATAATACGATTTTTCTTTTGATTCGGAAATTATTTATGAAACTCTATTCGATTCCAATAGAATTATATAATAACACCTCTGAAAAACATCATTAGGGCTCTTGAATAATTATTAACGCACAAGCATTAATTTGAAAATTATTTTTTATACATAAAAGATTTAAACTTACAGTAAGTAGCAATTAATGAATAAAAACATCCACTTAATTTTATATTCAATAATGGAGTATAAGTTACTTCATTTGTTTTTTAATTTCTGTAGATTTTAAAGCACATTTCTATGTTTGTTTTGTAGTTCATTCTTTCGGGTTTGTTTTATTTATAATGTGTAGTATTTCCAAAAAGCAACCTTCTCATTTTCAAAGAAAAATGGCCCAATTATGCCTTTTGGACCAAAATCTACACCAAATAGTGACCCGCTTTGGGTGCACCGGCTTTTCAATGTATGCGTGTGGTTTTCTGTGCCCCAAATGCGACAATTTTGCTTGTTTATATACCCGCCAAGATCAAAATGCGCTTCATCTGAAAAGATGATTTTTTTTTAGCAAAATCGGCATCTTAATGTCGCAATATTCCCCAGAGTTGTTCAAGCGTAAAAAAAAATTATCTGTCAAATCAGACATGAGCTAAGTGTTACCGTTCACGATATAAACACTAGTTGAAAGAAAACGTAAGATAGCGGACCCTATATTTAAATTTTTTATACCCTCTAACAAAAGTCGACGTAAGGTCCCGAATTTTAAGACGTTAAGAATCTCTACAGGTGAGCTCTGCTTTTCTAGTGAATTCAACTGTTTACGCGGTAATAAGAAAATTGACTTCCACAGTCCTTTATTCTTAGTTCTACATCTTGTTTATCTTACCATGAACGACATCCGATTAGACTGGCGTACGCTAGCAGGTTTGCTCGTTCCAGGTGAATCACTTGGATTTTATGATATTTCTGTATCCATTAAATCACGTCTTTTAATTTCTTGATCTCCTTATACGGTCTTTCCAAATGAGTTTGCAGCTTATATGCTCATCCCAATCCTTTTAGTGTGTACTGACCATTTTTCCTCTAGGTTACAATGAAATCCTTCCACCATTCTATCAAACTGTGGATGCAGCGGTGTCCTTCTCGTCTTTTTGATACCATATACGTCAAACATCTCTTTGAATATGGCCGATTCAAAATACCATCCCTACTCTAAATGCAGTTCTAGTGGAACACCGTATCGACACACCTAATTATTTACAAGGCCGTCTACCACCGTTTTGGATTCTTTGTTTGGAATGGCATACACTTCGGTTTATTTGCTAAAATAACCCATATCGGTTTTATGCGTCACGGACAGTGAGTGGACCTGTGATATCAATAGCTCTCCGCTCAAAGGGGGCACCTGCGTTGTATTTTTAAATAATAATTTGAATTGTTGGCATCCTACCAATAAAATATCTACTTTATCTTCTCCAGAGTTTCTGTTATACACCGATGACCGCCGCTGGGGCCATTATGGACCGTAGGTCTTCAGACATTCAACCCAGCTCATGAACATTATGTTGGCAGGATCTCTACTGCCAATACTTTGTCTTCATCAGTTAATACTTCATCTGGCGTTACACGATGCCCCAAATAGTTGACTTCTTCTTGAAACAGAGCACATTTCTTAACTCTTAATTTTAGTCCTGCCACTGTTATACGCTTAAATACTTCATCAGAAGACATCAACATCACGATTATGGCATCCAGATACACCAGGAACGTCTTCTAATTGACACCCTTTAGCACGCGTTCCATTAAACGCTCAAAAGTAGATGGAGCGTTGCAGAGCCCGAATGGCATCACTTTAAACTGCCATAAACCATCTCTTGCGCTAAAGGCAGTTTTCTCCTTGACCTTATTGGCCATCTCTAATTACCAATAGTCGCTCTGCAAGTACAAAGTAGAGAACCATTTCGTTTCGGGCAAAATATCTAAGGTGTCGTCAATTCTAGATAGCGGACAACTGTCTTTCTTGGTGACGTCATTGAGCTTCCTGTAGTCAACGCAACGCAGTTTTTCTTCCTGACTAAAACTACTGGCGAACTCCATGGACCCGAGGATGTCTCACTGACTCCGTTACGTTCCATTTCGCTGACAAGTTCTTTGACTTCATTTCGCTTTGGTATGGGAACACAACTGGGCGCTTGTTTAATAGGCCTCGCTTCGCCAGTATTAATTTCATGTTTCACAACTGCTATTCTACATTGGCTTGTCGTCATTTAGTTTTTTTGGTTCCACCAGACACAACTGGTTATCCACAAAATCTGCCTCCACACGTGCCCATACTTTAGTTTCCGTCTTAGGTGGTAATTTCTGTCGTTCAATGGCAAATAGCTTCAACTCGATTTAGTTTAACGGTGACTCGTGCGATTTGGTGTTGTTCTTTCTTTTTGCGGACCTGCAGCTGCGCTGGAAATGGCCAAAATTAACGCAATTGAAGCATTTCGCACAAGACTTACTTCTTTCCACCTTCATTATTTTTTTGATTAACTCCTTTATCTTGCTTCTTTTTTTCCGTGGTTATGTGTGTCAGTATCAAGAAATCGCACCTTGTACACCTACGGGTTCGATATGACTCTTGCGGTCTCCTGGGCTTGTGCGTACGCGATGGTTTCCGCAAAATATGATTTCTGCATAGCACAAACCGCATATTTAACATCTGGATCTCGAATGCCATTCACAAACACTTCAATCTTGAACTGATTTACAAACGGATGATTTTCACCTGGATAAGTCAGCTGCACTAAACGTTCAATTTCCACGGCAAGGTCTTGCAATTTTTCTCGTTATAAGGCTATCATTATGTTCTCAAAATTATTTCTTCAACTGCTGTTAAGCTTTCGAGTATCTCTGCTGCTTCTCTTTAAGGCAAGAATTAGCTCTACAGCTTTTTCTTCACTGTATCATCTAATTTTACAGGCCACTGTTTCGAACTAGAACCTAAAAACATTAAAAGGTACGCTGCCGTCAAAGCTCGGTGTGCTTATCTTGCTAGCGTGCTCAAAAATAACTCTCACCGGTCCCTCTTGAATTTGAAGATCGCCTATTTGCAATTTTAATTTATTTAATTCTTCATCCTTTTTGTTCTAGGTCAGACAATTATTCATCCAATTCGCTGACTTTCATTTCCACGACATCCACTCATTTAGCGAAGGCTTCTAATATATCTTGAAATTTCGCTCTTCCTTCTGCTAAAAGCCTTTCCGCGTTGACACTAGCGCTTTCTTGTATTGCTTTTTGGAGATTCTGGTTATTTTCGTCCATTTTCTGGTCAAAAAGAGAATCAAGTAAATAAAAAAATATATATTTTAACAGGTCTGGTCTAAAAATACTTTATTCGCACCTTCCATGTGATATTTCAGGTAAAATAACTTGTTTTTAATGTATATAAATGTAATGCCTTATATTAAAGCTGAGTTTTTTCTACGCGTGCTTTGTAAATTGTCTACACTTATTTGTCAATTGTCGACTAAAAATAGAAATTAGTTTAAATTGGCGATAGCGACAATTGTATCCTAGTTATCATGTAGCTGATATGCCTCCAAAAAAACAGCATGAATTAGAATGTGTGGCCGCACAGTGGCTAAAAATCGTTTTTCATTGATCAAAATTCTGTAACTTTTGAATCGATCAAAATATTGAAGTAATTTTTTAATGGATAGATATTAAGTTCAGCTTGACTCAGTTTTAATTACATTAAACTTTATTGAGGACTTTTAAAGGACTTCTAGATCAAAGTTTAACTTTTTATTTTTTTAACTTTTGGAGTGAAATACGGGCTTATTTTTTTATATATACTAAAAAAAATTTCATATTTGGAACTTAATATAATTATAATTATTTTTTGTGATAATGGAAATTTTTTAATGATACACTCAAAAAATTTTTTACACTCAGAAAATGTTTACACCCAAAAAAATAAAGTAAAATTAACTGGAGATTTTACTCTTACTACAGAAAAATTTATTATTTTTTGCTGTCAAATTTGATAATATTAAAAAAACATTTTAAAAATAAAAACTGCAATAGATTTTAAAAGCATTTGTAACAATGGTAGGTTCTATTTTTTTATTTTTTACTAATACTATGTTTTTCGCACTTAAATAGATTTCCAAGTGGAACCAAATGATATTTAATGATATCTTCCCTATGAACATATTTCTCCGTAGGTAGTTGGTTGTATATATTTTTGCAGCTTCCTTAGCATAATCTCGTAATTCTCTAGAGTCAATTTCTTCATTGCGCGCAAGTACTTCTAGGATCATTTTATGTCTGAAAATAAGGTTTAAATCCACTCCTGTTATTTTAGATGCTGTTTCCGGATCTGAAAAGAATCTTCGTGCGGTATTGCCATCATTTGTATTGTCTGACCCTTGTTTTAGCTGATCTATAATAAATCCAATTTTGCGATATTCATCTTAAACATGTTTCCTTTTTTAACTTCTTAACTCTTTGTTGGTTTAATCGTTTCTTGCGGATCCTGAAGCCCCAAAATACAAATCATAAGTCGTATTCTTGCATGTAATGGTGATAATTAAAACTCATATGCATCGGTATTATCTACTGATTTTTTCAGAATTTGGTTTAATGGGGTTACTGCTTGGCATATAATGCAGCTGAATGCAGCCTTCGTGTTTGTTAAAGCCTGACCTACTTTTCCATCTATCATTGTAAATCCTAATTGGTAGCTTACTTCAATTTGCTGTCCATCTAACTGTTATTGTAGTATTGTATTGTAGTGTTGCAATTTGGGCCTTGATATAACTAATATCTTTGTTAGTGGTTTCTTTTTTTAATTCAAATTTGATTGAACTGCAGTATTTTGTAGAAGATGGTGTCTCATTTTTCCAAATATCCATTGATTCCGTTGTACTAGTCGACGGCTCTGTATCTTTAAAAATCTGCTTCAAGCGCAATGGTACAAATGATACCATGAACATATCTGAGTCCGAAATATTTTTACATACAATTTGTTTGTATTGTTTTTGTCCCAAAAAACCATCACATCCATATTTGCAAAAGAGAATTAGCTTTGTGTTTCCATATTTCCTTAACGCATTTCCTGGTATTGATTGTAGCAAGCGTTCTGCTGTGTGATAAAGTAGAGATTGTAGTTGTACCTCTGCCGAAATTGGTGTGATTGTAATAGTGTACTTTGATGGCAAATAGTCCAATTTAGCAGCGGTTATGCGGTGATATGCTGGATAGATATTTGAGCCCTTTTCAATCGCACGCAATCTGAGCTTAATATATTCTTGTTTTGTTAATTTTAAATCCACAAATAAGGCTAATGCCTCCCCTTTTGTGTACTGTTTTGCATCGCTCGCAGTTGGTATACTTTTAAGAATTTGTTTTATTCTAACTGGACTTGCTTTACATATTTTTCTGAAAATTTTTATTTGTGTCTTTTATGTTTTATCACTTGCAAATGTACGTCGGTACACGTAAAGGATTAACTTATAATTGAGTACTCCCTTACTCGAATCCGTAGTTTTATAAATTTTTAGATACATGTTATTCACACATTGATCTTCAATTTCATTGCAGGTGGTACTTAAATTGAACAAAACGGCACTTGTTATCCAGACCTTAATATCAGGTAAAACTAACTAGTATCGCGCCAATATGAGGTTTTTTTATCTTTTGTGGTTTAATGTCGTGATTATTATTACAAAATTGTTTATGAATTTGGTTGACACTAACAGTTGATAACAGGTATATTAAAAAGAGAACATATGTTTACTGTAGAACCTATTGTGATATTATCATTACTTATTTATTTGCTGATCAAAACAAAGCCATGAAGCCCTTTCGCAGGTATTATATTTAATTATTTTAGTTTTACGTAGTCTAAAGAAAAAAAACGTAAACCTTTAGGCGAAAAAGTAAAAATTTAATACACCATTGTAATTACCCGCGGGTCGTGGCGGGTGCAAAAGTATGTATAGGGTTAAAGAAGACCTTTCACCTTTCTTCGGGTGGTATACGTTTCTTGTTCCCTAGAAGTTCTATTCCAAAGTGTAAAGTGTAAATTTCAGAAAAATATAGTAGTTTCATTAATATTTCGTAACGCCCCTAATATTAAACTTTAGAGTGGTAACCACTTACAAAAACTAAAGACTATAATTCTACCAACATTATAAAAAAGACCGCAGGATATTATCGATGATAGCTTGCGAGTAGTTACCGATTATTTTTGAAAAAAAAAAAACAAATAAAAAACACCTTTTTCTGACATTAAAAAACAGTTGAGTTTTGCAGCATGCAACGCCCACAATTATCAATAGTTTAACTTAATTTTTATTATTGATATATATGCTCCAAAAAGGCGTAAATATTTTAAAAATCGGTAACAAAAAAAATTTGGCTTTTGGCAAATGAAAAACGATTTTGAGTCACTGTGGGCCGTTGATTTTATATATGCAATGTTAAGGGGCTCGAGAATTTACTCGATGTATCGCGCCATTTATTAGTAGAATTATCAAGTAAACACATTATATGGGTATTGTTATTAATTTGTAGATCCTTCCATTATTATTTTAGACACATGATGTATATTCTTTATCTTAGTTGTTATGAAATGCAGATGTATATCGTTTGTTTACTTTTTGCTTTGTGTTAGCTGTTTTTGTTTTGTAATTGAGAAGTTTTGTAGAAACTTTTTGCTTTATAATTACACACAATAGGTCATTTCGTTTCACTTTCTTAGTGACAATTATTATTACGTCTTTTTACGACTTAAAGAAAGCTACTTCGCAACACTTTTATAGTACGAAATTACATAGAGAGATAAGTTTACATATTTATATTTAACCCCGGTGCTCTAGTGTTTAAGAAAAAAGACAATAAACTTATAAGAATGGAAAAACTTAAATAAAATTATAAGAAAAAGGACAGAATTGTATTGGAACAGTAATGTGAAGAAAAGAAAAAAAAAAAAACAAGAAATAAAAGTGGAGAAAAATAATGGTGTTTTTTATATCTGGAAGATTACACTTGTATATGTGTCCCGCGATCGTTGGGTGAGCAGAAACAACGTGCAACAGCTATTTAAGGTAACAAATTGCTAATTTATTGGCAAAATAAATAGTTTTTGACCCACTGTGCAAAGTTAAATTAGTTTTTTCATGTATGCATTATATAAAAGAAGCCAAAGATTAAAGACATACTACAAATTTAATATATACGTAAGAAACATCGCTCCCGCTAATGCTAAAAATGATCGGAGAAACAAGCTATTCCCTACCAGGAGAAATAGCAGATATCGCCTAACACTTCATGGTGAGCAAATCATAAATTTTGTTCAAGAGGCAACTTCTATAATAAAGAATGTGCGAACACATGTTGGAGAAACAGATATGTTCATAAAATAAACTAATCTCACTTGTTCCTTAATATAAAACTATTGGTGGAGCTATAATTGTTTCTAGTTTGGGATTTCGAATTACTTTCGAGCTCCATGATTCTACAGATTCCGATAAAGGGTAGATAAATTATAATGTGTATTTAAAACGCCGGATCTAGCCGGGCATCACTTTCTTTAGTCTATATTGGCTCTTAAAATTTACTGAGTGCACCTAAATTAATGAAACTTGGCAGGAAATTCTGCTATGGTAGACATAGACTGTTAGAGATAGAAAATCGGAAAAATCGGAAGGAGAAAAAGTTCAGCATAGAAGAACTAATCCTACCTCTAAAATATGCAGTTTTTTTTAATTTTTAAGTCATTTTGTTTAGCAATTATAACTTTTAATGCCAAGTAATGTTAAAAAGACTTAAAGTTAGACTCAAGAGAATCTTAAATACTTTTTTTACCCCGCCCTATTTTGTGGGCGGTGAAATAAAATATAATTTAAAAAAAGAATGTAATTATTAAATAAAGTGGATTACATACGCCTTAAAGCATAGAAATTTATTTATAAGGGCATGGAGTGGTATCCCTCCAATAGCAGCCCTAAAAACATCCCTGTGAAATTTTTTTGCCAATTACCTAAAAATATTCATTATTAATCTTTCCAATTCCTTACCAATCCCCAATTCCCAAGAATATTATTCAAACTATATTTGTTACTTTATGGTCTTTGATTTAAGTGAAAACAATTAATTTATTCATAATATAACTTATATTTGTAAAGGTAAATTTTATTTATAATTATAACATATACACCCTATCATGAATATATTTTCCCTCGAAATTTTTTCCCTTTTCCCCAAATTGCAATCGTGAATAGTTCACGTGAACAATTTTTCACGAAAACAAAAATTCCCCTTATCATGATTGATTTTTTCCCTCAAAATTTTTTCACTTTTCCCTTAGATTTGTTCACTTAAATTTTGCTGGGGAACTGCATACATTATGCCAGTTTTTATATGTTTTAATTAGAAAATTTACATCAACAACACATTTTTTTGATTCGATATCAGTTACTGCAGTGTAGACTGACATTATGCTCATCAAGATGCAAAACAAAGAGATCTATTGGTTATAAATTTATAAAGATTTTTTATTAAAACCATTTTTAAATGAAAAAAATGGAGATAGAAAAACTCAGATATAAAAATTTATTTTATTGAAATGGGTCAGAAGCAAGGTCTAGGGTATGTTAGGCAGGCAGCCGTATTGACACAGCCCACTTTGGTCCATTGTTTGGTCGTTTTGCGTCTAGAGTAACTATAAGGACTTTTACGCGTGTTGCACGTCACGTTCTTGAAATAAAATTGTTCTCTGTTGTAGTATCTTCTCCTCTTGCAACAATACAATAGCACAAATCACTTAACTTTAAAAAATTTGGAATATGTTTTTCCCTATTTATATTTTCTTCTTTCTAATTTGCATTCAGTACGAATTGATAGCGGGAACAAACGTTCGCATGCAATTCACGATAGCAATTTTCCCTTCATGGGGAATGAAAATTTTATGGGAACAAAAATTTCACATTTTGTTCACGATAGGGGTGATAATTAATTTAAAACAACTTCTTCTTTGCACTAAGATGATGATAAGTAATAACTTTTGTTTTGAGTGTGTCTGTTGGAGCGTTTATTAAATAAATTAAAACTATATACATACATATGTACTTTCTTTCAATTGATTTGCATTCTGTGTAGTTTTATTTGTCACCCGTTATTTCTGTACTTATTATAAATATAATTGGTTATTTTACTTTAAATCAATTTATGTAAGTAAATTATTGATTCGCAAACGTATCGTTTGTAAATCTCTTTGTAATTTTATTCTCAAAACCAGTTTTAGTACAATAATTTTGTTATTATGAAGTTTCTGTATTGTTAAACTTTTAAGAGTCATTTTTTATTATACTGATCAACCTCATACAGAAAGGTCTACCTAGCTGCAAATTATGCTGTGAAAATATTCATAAATAAAAGAATTGGGAAAATTTCTACAACTACTAGTTTTAATATAAAAACTCTTTCATTAAAAAATTGGTGCCGAAACCCGGGACGGTGTCCTTATAAATTAAATATATTCTTATTTTGGATTTTGCATATTGAATAGCTTTTTGGAATCTGCCTTATTATAAAAAAAGAGATTGTTACTTCGGATCTGAAACCAAAAATCACGAGCTATTGAGAACCAAAAGTTATTGCTCCACCATTTAACACATCTAATGCAAAAACTAAATGGTAAATCAAGTGAAACAAGAACGCTTGGACTTATAAAAAATTTAAAAATAACTACGAACAAATATTTAAAAACATTCGAGATAAATCAATACCATGTGCCGATGTGCCCTATTTAGAATAGGATGTTTATTATATTTTTATAATTTGTATTTAACAACAAAGGGCAAGCACCTTCAATTAATTCTAGTACTCAAAGTGCGTAAACCTTTTGTAGCAAAAATGTTTATGTATGTGCTGAGGTTAGGCTGCCTAAGATAGATCTTCAAATTTTTTCCGGTGACTATCTTGATTAGGTCTCATACAGAGACTTATTTATATCAATAGTGCACAATAACAGCACACTTTCGAAAATACAGAAATATTATTACTTACACAGCTCATATAAAGATACACCGCTTTCGATGGTTTCTGAATATCCAGCTTCAGATTTAAGCTATGATTTGGCATGGTTAGCCTTAAACGACAGATACCACAATAAACGGAAAATAGTAGATCACCTCTTTCGTAATTATTTAACATTCCCGCTTCTGATGGATCTTGTGATGCATTCAAAGAAATTCTTGATAACACCAGAAACTGTATCGCTCTTTTGCATATAACACTTACCGAATAATAATCTGCCACTACCTTTTTTTTATCAAACTAAAGCTAAAACTATCAAAAAAAAATTAAACTTTTAAAACAAAAACCACGCTTAATAATTTTGGCCAGCTTTTTGGGTCAAATACTCCTCTGTGCGACGCACAAATCAGTACAAAGTGACCATGTTTGACTTTAGATTCGAAGTATTTTTTATTAATAAAGTTATTTTACTTAAAAAATTTATGTATTTATATTTTGTATCATTTATAATAAGCGTACAAAATTTTGATGGGTCGTTTCTGGTCTTACCTTCAAAATTTCTCACAACTACAATGTCCATATAAATTTGTTTTCGCTTGATAAACATTTAAAAACTTTTTGGGAACAAGAAGAACTGAAAGAGGAAAGTCAACTTACACATGAAGAAAAAGCTTTTAAAAAAACACACAAACGTAATAATGATGGAAGTTATATTGTTAAAATGCCGTTTGTGGCTGAGGTAGTGCGTGGGGCGCCGCCAATGTTTGAACACACGGATCCTAATGCTCTAAAACTATTAAAACATGTAGTACACAAATTTGTTAAAGATATAAAACTTGCAACCGAGTACAAAAAGTTTATGACCGAATACGAAGAGTTGGCATATATGATTAAAGTTGGCATCTACCCACTGAGTCTAGAGCCTTACGGTTTTTTTCTTTCTCACCAAATTTGCGTGTTGTTTTCGATGGGAGTAGTAAGCGATTACCGAATACATCTTTAAATTAAGAATTGTCAATAGGACCAGCTCTGCAGAACGATCTCGCTTCAATCGTTACTAGATGGTGACGTTTTAAAATTGGATTTAGAGCGTACATTGAAAAGATGTTTCGTCAAATTCTTATAGATGATAGTCAGAAACATTATCAACAAATTCTTTGGCGTAATTCAGTTGATTCTGATATTTTAATTATAAACTTCAAACAATTACCTATAGAATTTCGTGCGCTCCATATCTTTCAATAAGAGTCTTACGCCAATTAGCAGAAGATGGAAAATAAAATTAACCTCGAGCATGTAATATTTTACGAAATGACACCTATGTTGACGATGTCATATCAGGTGCAGACTCAACAGATTATGCAATTTATCTTCAAGATCAATTAATGAAATTATTTGCGTCTGGAGATTCCACACTTAGAAAGTGGACATCAAATTCGGATAAACTATAGTCAAATATTCCAAGTAGCTATAAAGAAAACATAGAGATATTCGGATTCAATGAACAAAATTTTACAAAGGCTCTTGGTTTAGAATGGGAGACAAAAGGCGATTCAGTTTTCTTTAAGGTAAATTTTAAAATTCAAAAAAAATTAACAAAATGTGGTTTTTTATCTGATGGAGCTAAATTATAAGATCCTTTAAGGTGGTTAACTACAGTAACGGTTAGTGCAAACATTATGTTTCAGAAATTGTGGCTTATAGGTATTGATTGGAAAGACGTGAATGGAATTAATATATTTTTAAACTAAAGTACTTAGAAAGTTTACGAATTCCTAGTTGGTTTGGCAGTTTACAAGATAGTTGTGTGGAACTGCATGGATTTTGTGATTCCTTTCAGTCTGCTTATGCAGCAGGGGTTTCCGAAATTAGAGCTGTGTGGAGCAATGTTGCTTGTTTAATTTATGCATTAAATTCAACGCCACTAAGATCTTAAAATAACCAATATTTAATATTGGACAGACAGCATGACGGTATTATAAAAAGAGAACCATCAAATTAGACTGTTTTTGTAAGTAACCGTGTGGCCGAAATCCAACGTTTTTCTTATAATAATCAATGGCGATACGTTACCAGTCAAAATAATCCTGTTGATTGTGCGTCTCCTGGTATAAGTGTGACGGAACTGATAAAATACAAGCCTTGGTGGTATGGACCAATTTGGCTTTCCCAGCCCTCTTGCCGTTGGCCTCACAGCCTTATCAAACTTCCTTGGAATTAAAAAAGTCTTTTGTTACTGTTAACACGTTTAAATCTGTTTACTATCCAGATCTTTGACCAAAATTTTCTTGTTTTAATAAACTAATACGTATCATTGCACGCAAAGAAAAAATATGGTTGAGGTAACCATAATCTAAGAGCAACATATGTGGTTGCATTATATGGTTGCTAACAAAACATAGTATTGTTACATTTGCAACCATATTGTTGTCTAAAGTATAAACATAATTATGTTCAAATATAAACATTAAATGTTTAAATTAAAATATAAAAATATGGCTGAAAATGTCATATTATATAATTGAATATAATATAGTCTCGTAAGTGCAAAATTTTCCTGAAAAAAAAAACTTATTATTGTTTTATTCAATAACCATTTGTCATAAAAATTATTTAAAATTTCAAATTCATAAAAAAATTAATTATTTGCTTAAAATAGCGCTTAGATCATAGGCTACATGAATCAGTTATATAAAAATATAGTTTATAAGCCCAAATAAATGCTTTCACTACTGTGCTTTAAACACAAAAATAAAGATTTATATGCTTACAATACATACATATTTATTCCAACTTTTAAACTGTTAACTTTTAAATGTTTTGGATCCCTTTTTATTTGTTTACATATTTTACATATTATTTTTAATTATTTATTTTGTACATAAATTTTTATTATTTCACTTTCTTTAACCATGAAAAACAATTTAAAAAAAAAAATTGCTAAACTGACGAACTAGAACAAAATATTTTTAGCGCAAACGTTATTCTATTGCTTTTAACCATACTTTGATTAATAATAATATATTATGGTTAAATATTTTATATTATTTTTAATAAATTATAAAGCTTTGGTTGTGGTTAAAATTTTTTTGAGTTAAAACCCACCATGTTGCATTTTTTGTGCACAGTAACCATATAATCGTTCACGCGGTTAAAAAATAATCAACATTTAAACAAAGGTAGCAAAATTTTGAGTTTATGTCCTTTTTTAGATGAAGCTGGTGTCTTACGTGTTGGTGGGCGAATAAACAAAGCCAACTTTAATTACGACCTAAAACACCCAATACTTTTATCAAAAAAAATCCCTTATCTTTTCTAATCTTTGTAAATGCACATGCTAAAACTTTACTGGTGGTCTAATACAAATGCGCGTTTATGTTTCACGAACATTCTGGATATTGTCGGCAAGAAATTTCGCAAAAATTTGGCACTGCGTTACCTGTGCACCGACCTATACTTCGACTGTGGTACTAATTTTTTTTTGTAGTAAACATAGAACTTAAAATATTAAATCGTCGCAGCCGTTCTTTACTTCCAAATGACTTAGTAGAGCAGTTGGGAAACACTGGAACTCAGTGGCACTTTATTTCGCCCGCATTACTCCACTTCGGCGGCCTCTGGAAGGCTGGGGTTAAATCCACTAAGCATCACCTGCGAAGGATGATGGAGAGCCGAGTTTTAACTTTTGAAGAATTATGTACGTTATTAGCTCAGATTGAATGCTGTCTTAGTTCTAGGCCTCTTTGCCAACTTTCTGCAGATCCTGCAGATTGCCAAGCATTAACACCGTCTCACTTTCTGATTGTAGAACCTGCTTTGTGTATTCCTGATGAAAATCTTCTAGAACACAATGTTGATCGGTTGACTCGATGGAAAGTGGTATAAAGGCTTAAACAGCAGTTTTGGAAGCGGTGGATTAGCGAGTACTTAAGTCATCTACAGTCTCATCCGAAGTGGTTAGAACCTCATAAAAATGCCAAAGTAGCTGACTTAGTATTAATATTGGATGAACGTATACCTCCTGGTCAGTGGCCGTCGGTTCGTGTAACTGAAGTATATCCCGGAGAAGATGGACGCGTACGTGTAGTAAGTCTTTCATCGAAAGCAAAATGTTCGAAAGACCAGTCTCAAAAATCGCTTTTCTTCCGGTCAATGATGGTATCAAATCTAACATAGATTGATTTAAAATGTCAAAAACTGTTGTTTTTTGTGCGGGGGAAATGTTGGAGCGTTTATTAAATAAATTAAAACTATATGTATATGTACTTTCTTTCAATTGATTTGCATTATGTGTAGTTTTGTTTGTCACCCGTTATTTCTGTACTTATTATAAATACAATTGCTTATTTTACTTTAAATCAATTTATTTAAGTAAATTATTGAATTGCAAAAGCACCGTTTTTAAATCTCTTTGTAATTTTATTCTTAAAACCAGTTTTAGTACAATAATTTTGTTCATATTGTTATTATTTCTGTATTGTTAAACTTTTAAGAGTCATTTTTTATTTTACTGATCACCCTCATGCAGAAAGGTCTGCCTAGCTGCAAATTAATTAAGCTGTGAAAACATTCATAAATAAAAGAATTGGGAAAAAATCTACAACCGCTAGTTTTAATAAAAAAAATCTTACAGTGTCTTATTCCAGTATATAGTGGGATAGACGCAAAAACGCGTAACGTTAATTTCATAGTGATATATAATATTTTTACAACCGCGATGGAGATCACTCTCAAGAACCTATTCACTTTTTTGACAAAAAATTTAACAAAAAATCCTTTTTTTAGTTTCGAACGAAATTTTTTATCATAAAAATGGACCACAAAATTTTCTAAAAATTAATATAAGTAGCTGCAAATAAATATAGCCTCTCACAGGAAAAAAAAAATCAATACAAAATCTTTATTCGTTTAGCCACAAGAAAATATATTTCAAACCTCTCAAAATCGCATTATGTCAATAAAAACGTATGAGATATATCCAACTTTCCTGACTTTAACAGTGTCCCAAAATGACAAATCTTAAGCAAAAGCCTTGAAAATTCACTATACGATGCAAAATTTTTTTATCTATCTAGCTACGTACTTAAATTTTTACATTTCTCAAAATTAATTTTTGGTCTAATGTCCGGCGCACCCCTATGTGCGCCGCATAATTTACGAGATATTAACCCCGCAATATGTGGAATAGTTTGGCAACCAACTGTGCAAACAATTATTACATTTACAGAGGAAGAAGATGAAGTATTTGTTAACACACAAACTATGATGGTGCATTTCTTCCACAGATCATAATTTCTGCGTTCACAGAATATTGTAGATTTTCACCTTGTGAGTTTTGACTGCTATATGTGGCAGCTTAAACTAGTGATTACTGGTCTTCAAAGTACCAGTACCGTTCTGTGAACTAAATTAGAGTGAAATCCGTTTTTAAATGTTCAACAAATAAGTTACCATTTCTAAGCGTTTCTTCGCAGCAAAAGCCTACATACATAAAAATGTTCCGTTGAGTTCTTCTAAAATAAAAACAACCCATAATTATCAGGGGGATGAATGCGTTTTTTAGCTTAAAATAATTAATCAATATGAAAATTTATTATTCGGAATCTTTTTGATTTTAATTTACTTTAATCGTGCTTGATTCCTTCAAATATAAATATTTCATGATATTCTCAAATTTTGTATAAAACACTTAAAAGAATTATATCAAAAGCCATTAAATCAATAAAACAAAAAGACAACAACAACTCAAAAATGTTTTATATTTTTTATAAAACGTTCAATAACTATTTTTATTTTTTCTTTCATTTTGCTACATAAGCGATCCCATCTTGAACCATTCATATGTATTTGAAAGATTCAATGAAAAAATAAAAAAATTGAAAACAAACGTGCAAATGCAAATATATTAATGTGAAAATTTATTATATGCTTTCCCGCAGTAATACATTTGAATTTGTAGTTTAAAATAAAAAATATTTCATGAAAATCAAGCACGATTAAAGTAAATTAAAATAATAAATTTGTTTTCCTAAAGATTTATCACCATAGAATTCTTATTATTTAGCTATCAAAAACTGAAATATTTTTTATTTAATATTTTAGGCAATTTATGACATGCTTGGAGCATGTTCTTCAAATCGACCTGCTGATTCTGCTGAAGAACGTGCAAAAAATATATTTTCCAAAATGGATGAAAATAATGACGGCCAGTTAACGCAAGAGGAATTTCTAAAAGGCTGTCTTCAAGATGAAGAACTTTCAAGGATGTTGGCGCCCTGAACAATAATTAATAATAAAATTATATAAACACATCTTTCAAACTTTAATTTCTTTAAAATATGCTAGGCACAAAAAATATTAAAACATAAAAAAATTATATATTAAGGTGTTACACGACTGCAAAGTAGTCTTTTGATTAAAATTTTATTAGCTATGAGGCAAGTTCTTAATTGTTTTCTACAAACGCTAATTTTAAACTTTCCGCATTCAAGCATTTGGCAGTGAATTTTGATATAGAATTAAGTTATTCCTTACTTTAAGGTAAAAGTGTGTGATTCATAAATAACTTTTAAAATATTACAATACAAATTATATACAAGCAAGAGCGCTATATTCTTTTTTACCCTTCACAATCTATGTAAATCTAGTTTAGTAAAGTAACTCCAATCAAAAAAGACAATATTGGGGTGACACAGAATTAAAAATAAGAAAAAACTTAAGTACTGCATATATATAGTTTTACTTAAAAATGTCATCGGCTCTTAACGGGTTAAGCATTTTTAAAAATATTTTAGCATTTCCTTCAAGATCTCTTCAATAGCTTTGAAATGATATCCATATTGAGATTTTAAAAAACTTGAAAATTGCAGATTCTTGTAACTTGGAAAATATGGCGAGCGCCAATTTTTACACCTTCTATGTTTTTCTTATTTTTTAATTCTCTATCGCCCCATATATTTTATGTTTAATTTTGATTGGAGTTACTCGTTATGCCTCGAAGGACATAAACCGATCATGCTGATTTCCAATAACACTTCTTTCGACACTATATCTGATCGATTGACGTATACGGACATCGCTTAATCGACTTCGCTATATATAAGAAGTCAGAATATATATATATATATACTTTATGGGGTCGCAAATGGATATTGGAGAAATTACACACGGAATGACAAACTTATACATACCCTTTTTCCACTTTTTGTGGTAAAAGGTATAAAAAATGTAAAATTATATATAACTGTAAGTATGCTTATGTATGTTAACAAGTTAGTTATTTATAAGCTTTATAATTTTTTCCAAGGAATGAAGTAGGCATGATTTTTCTTAATTGCTATGTAGTAGATGGATGCATTGTAGTTTTACAAATTATTAAAATTTAAACTTAAGTTTTCTATCTTTAAACTTTTCTAGTGTATTAAAATAATATATTAATTTTAATAAAACAGTATTTCTTTACTTTCAAAAATATTTATTCGATACTTTAAGAAGGCAATCTTTGAACACTTCTACTGCACATTTGAGAAACAGTTGCTTGAAATCGGAAAATATTTGTTTTCACAGTCTGAGCACAAAATATTTATTAGCAAACAACCCCACAGGTCATTTTGGGAAAATGAAATTATTTGCCAGCAAACAAAAATGTTTCTAATGTTAACAGTGTGACCACTGTACAGAAAATATTTGACTCATTTTTACCAAATAAAGGAACAATCACAAATAGAGGCAAAAACAGCTGTATCATTCAATAGTGCCTAGTACTTAAACGAAATCATTGAGTTTTGGAAAATATAGCTGAAGATTTTTAAATTATAATATATGTATACGAGTAAAAAAAAACTAAATACAGAAAAAGTTGGCAGCAAAGCATATTTATTAGTTATATATCATCTTTTCAAAAATTGTAGTTAAGTATTAGTTTAAAATAGAGTCGCATTAACTTATATTCAGAATTATGCAAAAAGGCTTTTAGATACCAAAGAATTCCTAATTCACAATAGGTCATTGCTTTTGTTTTCGTTTTGGAATGCTATGCTAAACTAGATTTAAGCAAAATGTTCTTTACTTCTACTGAGAACAAGTAATCCTGTTGGAACCAATTGCTCCGGGAATTACAAAGATTTAAAGATGTAAACTATATTCTGTGTAATTTCTTCACACAAACCTCTAATTAGGGTGAGATATCTGTTGTTACAAACTGCTTATAAATAATTTTAAAATGAGATTGAATGCGAGCCATGTACCTTTTATGTAATTAAGCCATAAATTTATTTTTTTGTATCCCACATTTGTCAAGCAAAGCGTGAGAATTACTGCATCTGCATAATTGATGGCTATAATAAAATTTCCCCGTGCCTGTTCAAGTGACCAAGTATTCGCGAAATCCAATATCAGTTCTGCACTGACTAATAGTGGGACAATAATTTATTATTTAAATTACTAGCCAGACAGTTATATAATAGAATACCTGTACCACACCGCCTTACAGTGGAAGAATAATTTTAGGGCCAGTTTTTGACTTCATATTTAAATGTCATTTTTATTTAAGTTCTATTTAAAGTTCTATTTTCAAAGCACACTTAAATGAAACTTAAATGACTTATCAATATTTGCGTTTGTAAGCAATTTTTTTGTTTGTAAGCAGCTGTTTTTCATAAACTATTGATAATTATTTTGATATTTTGTAATGCTGCCATATTTTTATCATAGTTAAACAAGAACGATCAAATATGACTGAAAAATGGAAACTGTATTTAAATACAACTTAAATTTAAATGTAAATTAACTAAATGCGTATTTAAATATGAAATCGAAAACAGGCCATTAATCTTTTATGAAACGCAATATTTATTTTTGGCTAATGGTGGAAAAAGAATTAAGTACAGCAAGTTATGAATGATTATCGGAGCGTTTAAAATTTATGGCGTTTTCTTTTCTGACAAAAATGTTGCATATGTTTAACACTTTTTACACCTTTGTGTTCTTTTCTAAAAAATATTCGATAGGGTAAATTAAAAGTATGTTCTTTTGAAAATATGTTGCACGAAAAAGTGTAAGATATGTTACATATTTTACCCTCAATTTTATGTAAGGGTAGTATGCTACACTTTTTTTTTAGTAGTTTTTACTCTTGATAAGTGATGTTTGCTTTTGTTGCTAAACCCAGTGTTATATTACTTTATGTTTGAAAAGCTAATTAAACATTACTGACATGTAAAGGAAGTTAGAAAAATTCAGTAACAGTTTTTGTTCTATTGTGCTATAAAATGTGTAGCAAATTTTCGGGGTTAAGACAACATGCAAAATATTTTATGTGATTGTTGGGTAACATTTATTTTCAGAAAAGAAAACGTTTATGTTGTTTTTGTGATATATTTAAAGTTATTCTGTTAATGAACAAATTAGTAAAAATATCGCCACTAATCACGATAAAAATGAACGAAATATTAATTACTGTTCTGCGACTCCTTAAAGTTCGTAGCTTAATAAGAAAAAGTCTGGTTAAATAGGCAGTTAAGTTCAATAATTAATTAATTAATTAATTCCAAACAGGCAAAATAGCAGGAACTGTTTTTGGACAGATTAAAAAACATCTGAATATTTTGTATACATAGGGTCCCAAATTATGGATCCACACTCCAGAATAAACCTGTCAAGTGACTTATAAAGACCTTTGGCAAGGTATGGATTATCAAACTCTTTAGCCAAACGTTTTAAAAATCCAAGTACACTTTCAGCTTTGTTTGCTGTCAAATTTATATGTGAAATAAAATTGAGTTTGTAGTCAAGTAAAAATCTAAGATCTATAACATCCAGAATCCAGATCCAGAACATCTATGCATCTACAGCAGGAGTTATTAAAACGGATCATATGTTTTCTATTTGTTAATTAAAAATATAGCTATTTGACACTTAAATCGGTAAAATTGGCAGTTAAGTTCAGTAACCAATTAATTATAATCCTTTCTTTAGGAGCATATAGTAAATATATAGCTATTTATGACTTTATCAAATGCATTTCTGAAATCAGTGCATATCACGTCAGTTTGTTGTTTTTGTAATAACCCAGGATGTATCATTGTTGAAAAATTTAGAAGATTTGTCATACTAGAGCATCTCTTTCGAAATCCATGCTGATAATGTGTAAGCAAACTTGATTAGAGTATAATTTTAAGACAAACAAAAAATATATACATACATATATAAAAAACTACACCCACAAAACGTTTCAAAAAATAAATAAAAAAGTTTCTTCTTTTTATATATTATTTTATTGAGTAGAAGATACCAACTGACCTCAAGCCGAAAAAAGAATAAAATAATAATAAAACAGGTCAACGAAAACACAAAATCCATATACTATTAAAACACTTAATTGGTTCTTTAAAAAATTTATACATATTGTCAAAAATTTATTATTTTGTTATTTTATAGAATTTTGGGCACAAATCCAATTTATTGTAGTAACTCCAATAAAAAAGCAAATATATATGGTGACAGAGAACTAAAAAATAATAAAAAAAAATTAATTTAATTTTTATTAAATTAGTATTTGAACTGTTAATATTATAAATGAATAGAAATTATTCTAGCTTAAGTTCATTTATTTTTAATTTCTAAAAACCTTTTTTAGAAAGAAAATTTATTTTACAAATGTATGCGGACGTTTTCCAAAGAAAACAAGAAAAATTAGACGCTAGCAGAATGAAATGCTGCACTTTTTGGACCGCTACGACCTTCATCACCATTCTTCACATCTATCTGCCTTAGTTGTGTATTTTATAAACATCATCTGTATAACCAACTAATTTTGTAAATAAGAATACGAGAATATTCATATAAACATTAACTTGGCTAGGCGGAATTTACACACAAATTAACGTATTTCTTAATTGTTCTCTCTGTATTTCGTCGTGTACATTTGTTTTTTCTTTGTTTCAATCATCGATTGAACACATGTTGTCTCTTTTGTGTGACGTAGAAATAGACTATTTGTATGGAAAGTGTAACAAAACTAAAGTAAGAGAGACAAAAAACTCTTATTTTTTACAACAGACACACGTAATAATTCTATTGTGACGTAGATGAGCATTAGAAATATTTTTTGAACGGCTGAATGCGCAATCTTGTTTTCTTGATTCATGGTATCTATCTACCTTAGTTGTGTAATTTATAAACATCATCTATTTAACTAACTTTGTAAATAAGAATACGAAATGTATTCATATCAATATTAATTTGTTTGTTTGTATTTCTTTACTTTTTTGTCTGTATTTTCGTATTGAACATTTGTTTTTGCTTTTGCTCTAATCATAGATTGAACATGAATGCAAATTTTTTTTTATTCACTCTTACTAGTTTACTCACAAGCTTATAGATGCTGTTTCAGTATCATATTGATTCTTATAATCATATTGATGTTTATAAATTATATTTTATTAAATTATTATTTGAACTGTGAATATTATAAATGATTTGAAATTATTTTGGCTTAAGTTCATTTATTTTTAATTTCTAAAAATCTGTTTTAGAAAGAAAATTTATTTTACAAATGTATGCGGACGTTTTCCAAAGAAATGCTGAACTTTCTGGACCGCTGCGTCCTTCATCAGCATTTTTCGCATCTATGTACCTTAGTTGTGTAATTTATAAACATCATCCAAAGAAATGCTGAACTTTCTGGACCGCTGCGTCCTTCATCAGCATTTTTCGCATCTATGTACCTTAGTTGTGTAATTTATAAACCAACTAACTTTTTAAATAAGAATACGAGATATATGCATATCAATATTAATTTGGCTAGACGAAATTTATACACAAACCAACGTATTTCTTTATTGTTATCTCTGTATTATCGTCTTGTACATTTGTTTTTGCTTTTGTTCCAATCATCGATTGAACACGAATGCCAATTTTGTTTTTAGTAATTCTTACTTGTTTACTCACAACGTTATAGATGCTGCTTCATTATCATATCGATTCTTATGTGTGCTTATAATTTCATTTTTTTTTAATTATTATTTGAACTGTGAATATTATAAATGAATTAAAATTATTTTGCCCTAAGTTCATTTATTTTTAATTTCTAAAAATCTTTTTTAGAAAGAAAATTTATTTTACAAATGTATGCGGACGTTTTCCAAAGAAAACAAGAAAAATTAGACGCTAGCAGAATGAAATGCTGCACTTTCTGGACCACTACGTCCTTCATCAGCATTTTTCACATCTATCTACCTTAGTTCCGTAAGTTATAAACATCATATATTTAACCAACTAGCTTTGTAAATAAGAATACGAGATTTATTCATATCAATATTAATTTGGTTAGACGAAATTTACTCACAAACCAAGGTATTTCTTTACTTTTCTCTCCGTGTTTTCGTCTTGTACATTTGTTTTTGCCTTTGTTCCAATCATCGATTGAACACGAATGCAAATTTTGTTTTTAATTATTCTTTTTTGTTTACTCACAAAATTATTTATGCTGTTTCAGTATAATATTGATTGTTATACGTGCTTATAATTTAATTTTTGTTAAATTATTATTTGAACTGTGAATATTATAAATGAATAGAAATTATTCTGGCTTAAATTAATTTTTTTTTTTTAATTTCTAAATATCTTTTCTAGAAAGAAAATTTATTTTACAAATGTATGCGGACGTTTTCCAAAGAAAACAAGAAAAATTAGACGCTAGCAAAATGAAATTCTGCACTTTCTGGACAGCTACGTCCTTCATCAGCATTTTTCGCATCTATGTACCTTAGTTGTGTAATTTATAAACATCATCCAAAGAAATGCTGAACTTTCTGGACCGCTGCGTCCTTCATCAGCATTTTTCGCATCTATCTACCTTAGTTGTGTATTTTTATAAACATCATCTATTTAACCAACTAACTTTGTAAATAAGAATACGAGAACACTCATATTCATATCAACATTTATTTGGTTAGACGAAATTTACACACAAACCAACGTATTTCTTTACTGTTCTCTCTGTATTTTCGTCTTGTAAATTTGTTTTTGCTTTTGTTCCAATCATCGATTGAACACGAATGTAAATTTTGTTTTTAGTCATTCTTACTTGTTTACTCACAAGGTTATAGATGCTGTTTCAGAATCATCATTAAGCATACAGAGGTGAAACCCTTGGCACAAGAAAAACATGAATAAGGCATAATAAACAAAACAAAAACTAGAAATTTTACAAGAAAACATAAAACACAAAAAGTTTTCGCCCCAAAAAAAGTAATATTTATTCGCGTAAATAAAGAAATTAAATATAAATGTGATATGCTGTGGTCTTACAAGATGAAAGAAGTGAAAACGTCTCTTAATGTGCATTGTTTTTTGAACGCGGAAATTGTGACCTGTGGCAGAAATGCCGTATCATAAAAAAACTATAATTTTTCAGAATACATATTGTTACGTTTTTCCCTTTTTAGACAAACGTACGGATTCTTTTGATTGCAAATACCACTGTGGCTTAATTCTGTATTCTTACTTTGTGGCTTAATCTGGCTATACTTTTTGATCCTGCGGTCTTGTGAACCCTTGGTCTCGTATTTACTAAACATGCGTTATTACTACAAACGCAGCCATCCACGCTACACTACTGTGTTACTCCGGCGAGACATGAACTACTCGATACCTTGTTTAGTAACCTTACCATCCACAGACATCTTCTCTACTCCTTTTATTCAAGTCAGTCAATCCCTTTAATGCAATAGCCACAGCACACGTCTGCCATACACTTTGTTGTTATACTGTTACACTTCTCTCCGCTAACCACTTTACTTTTTATTATAAAAGGCTTCTTGACAATTATCTATAGTTCTTATATTAAATTGGACGTCTCCACAAAATTATCTGCCATGGCTTCACACAATAATTGTCTTTTGCCTCTCGGGAGTTTTGTACTGCTGTTTATTAATTTTAATTGACTTATAACAATTTTTATTTTTCGTTGTGCGCATGTTCGATGGCGGGGATCGAACCCACAATCTACTGTTTTACAGCACGCACCTCTACCAACGCAGCCATTGAGGCTGCTCAGCTTTTGTTGGCTAATTGTGGTATTATTCTATACACACACCATTAGTTGAATTAACTTATTTACCACGCTCATACGGAAACAACAACAGGGGTTGCCAGATTTTATTATTCGTAAGATTATCCCTCACTTAAGCCTGTTCGCACAATTTTTATTCTTTAGGATAATTGCTTGTCTGTTTTTTAAATGTTCACAACAATTGTCTAGCTTTTAATTGTGGTTTATCTTGCAATTCCACTTCTGACACCAATGTTACGTTTATTTAGATTATAAACGTTTTATTGATGAGTTCTTTATTTGCAAAATAATTACACACACAACTTTTAGAGTTTTAATAAAATTACATTTTATTTAATCAATTATTTGACGATTTAACTATTCGCGATTAATAATACACCCTGACAACTTTACTTGTTATACCACAAGATCTCAACTAGATGACGCTCACAATCAGAATGAATCAGGACGTATTGTAGTTCTCGAATATTCGAGAATTTCTACCTTCATCTGCTGCGTAGTAGAAAATGCTGCGTTGCCACTTTTATCGCAGACACATTAGTGAGCATTGTTATTTACTTCTAGAATCTTCAATCATAATCTAAAAATAATTGTTGTGTATTTTTATTTAGTTGTTATACAATGCAGGTGTGTATATGGTTGTGTTCTGTGTTTGTTTACTTATCGCTTTGTGTTAGTTGTTTTTGTTTTGTAATAACGACGTTTCGTAGAAACTTTTAGTTTTGAAAACAAACACAATAGGCCATTTCGTTTCACTTTCTTGGCCTTAATTAGTTTTACACCTTTTTATGATTTTAATAAAGCATCTTTGTAACACTGCCGCCCACTTAAGCCTTGTCGTCCCGACTAGGGACATTTAGTCAGCCGCTCCAGGTGAACCACTTTCATTTTTGACCTCGAATTATGATATCTCTGTATCCGGTAAACCACGTCATTCAATTTCTTTATCATGCAGTTCTTCTTGTGCCTGGAGAATGTTGCCATTGTCTTCGTGCACTGGTCCAGGTTTAACACCAAATTCTAAATCTGCTGGCAGTTTATGTTCGGTCCCAAACAAGATTTTTGCAATTAGCTATCCAATCGGCTACGTATTGTTGGCAGCCCACCCAGTAAAATCTCTGAATTATCTTTTCCAGAGTTTTTGTTATACCCATATCGCTGCCGCTAGGACCGTTATGGAACTGCTTAAGTATCTCATTTCTCTTAGAAGTATGCACAACAATTAAGTCCGTTGTAGTTTTTCCATCCGTTCTTTCCTAAGATCGATATAAGCAGCCATTTTGTACTTTCAGACTATTCCACTGAGCCCAGTTGGCTCTCTTCCGATATTTCATAATGAATCGGTCCCCTGTTGTGTTGCTTAGCCAATATAATTTTTGCTAAAATTGGATTGTCATTCTTGGCCTTTTACCAGTCTTCCCTTGACACAATTTAAGTAAGCCGCACATCTATTACGCACTCCTTTTTCTCGACATTTGTGCAGTGCTTGCATTCTACATTGCATGGCCGTCTTGAAAGGGCATCAGCATTATTGTGCTTTCCGCCTTTTCTATGGACAATCCTAAAGTCATAGCTCTGCAAACGTTCAACCCAGCGTGCAACCTGCCCCTCAGGGTTATTAAATTGCATCATCCAACGTAATGCGGAGTGGTCCGTCCTTAAGAAAATGTTGACCATATAAGTACTTGTGGTAATGTTTAACAGCACTGCTAAGAGCTCCCGTCGTGTAACGCAGTAATTTCTTTCAGGCTTGGAGAGCACCCTGCTGTAGTAGCCAATGACCTTTTCTATTCCATTAACATCCTGAGAAAGAACTCCTCCTATTCCATAGCCACGACCGTCTGTGTACAATATGAATTTCTGTCCAGCTATTGGATATGTGAGCACTGGAACGCTTCTTTCGCTGCTTCACTTCAGTGGTATGGTTGCGACTTTCTAGTCAACTCGTGCAAGCTAGCAGCCACTTGAGCACAGTTTGGCACAAATCTCCTATAGTATGTGCAAAGCCCTAGGAAACTACGCAGCTCATCAAGATTTTGTCGGCGAGGCCAGGTCTTTACTGCCAGTACTTTGTCTTCATCAGTTAATACGCCCTCTGCTGTTACACGATGCCCCAGGTATTTGACCTCCTTTTGAAACAAAGCACATTTCTTAACACTTAATTTTAATCCTGCAGCTGTTATATGCTTGAAAACTTCATCCAGGTTTTTGAGGTGTTCGTCCAAAGTCTTCCCCATCATGATTATGTCATCCAGATTCACTAAGCACGTCTTCACACAAACCAACGTATTTAATTACTATTCATATTGATATAAATATAGCTCGTATTCTATTTACAATGTTAGTTGGTTAAATAGATGATGTTTATAAATTACACAACTAACGTAGATAGATGCGAAGAATGCTGATGAAGGCCGTAGTGGTTCAGAAAGTGCAGCATATCATTCTGCTAGCGTCTATTTTTTCTTTGGAAAACGTCCGCATACATTTATAAAATAAATTTTCTTTCTAAAAAAAAGATTTTTAGAAATTAAAAATAAATAAACTTAAGCCAAAATAATTTCAATTCATTTATAATATTCACAGTTCAAATAATAATTGAATAAAAATTAAATTATGACACTGAAACAGCATCTATAATGTTGTGAGTAAACAAGTAAGAAGGACTAAAAACAAAATCTGCATTCGTGTTCAATCGATGATTGGAACAAACGCAAAAACAAATTTACAAGACGAAAATACAGAGAGAACAGTAAAGAAATACGTTGGTTTTTTGTAAATTTCGTCTAGCAAAATTAATGTTGGTATGAATAAATCTCTTATTCTTATTTACAAAGTTAGTTGTTTATATAGATGATGTTTATAAATTACACAACAAAGGTAGATAGATGCGAAGAATGCTGATGAAGGACGTAGCGGTTCAGAAAGTGCAGCATTTCATTCTGCTAGCGTCTAATTTTCTTGTTTTCAATTCATTTATAATATTCGCAGTTCAAATAATAATTTGATAAAAATTAATTTATGAGCACGCACGGCACAGCGCGAGTTAATTTCCAATTATAGGAAATGAGTAAAAAAAATATATTTTCTTTTTTCTGCACTAAAAAATGTGTGTTTCTTTATTAAATATATTCTTAAGACTATCTATCCTATTTTTCTTAGCATCTATTTATATTAATAATTATGTTTAATGTTTCTTTGTCCTAACTCAAAATATGTTTTTCTTTGTTTAGGTTACTAGTACTTTTTTTTTATCAGTAAAACATGTTTTGAGTTATTTGTATTAAGTTAGAAAAGAAAGAATGTGTTTCTTATCGTTACAATAGTTGTATTTATGATGTTTGTCTTATCGTTACAATAGTTGTATTTATGATGTTTGTCTTATCTCTAGCTTAGAATAGTTATATTTGAGTTTATGGATTTATCATCTTTTATTACTATCTTAGTTATATTTGAATTTATGGATTTATTATTACTATATTAAAATAAGAGATGTTAACTCTCCTCCTTCTTAAAAAAAACGTCCTCGTTTTAAACTGTATATTGTCTCTGTCGGAGCTTGAGAAGTTCTATTTCATATAATTCGTCGATTTTCTTCCTTTGTGTTTCTATTTTCTTTTTCCTGTAGCATTCGCAGAATTTAATCACACCATAAGTTAGTAATGCTAATGTACATAGTCCCAATACGAAATAAAATGTGTATTTGACTGGATGTTCTTCGATGGGTATCAGGAAGGTTGATATTTCTTGGATATTGTTAAATTTGTAATTACCATTAGATTCTAAGATGCGCATTATTTGTAATTGTTCGTCGTGTAGGTTATGTATGGCATCTTGTTGGTGGTTGTAGTATTGTTTTCCATCTAGATTTGTTGAGTAATTGAATTGTATTAGTTTAGGTCCATTTATTTTACGTTATTCCAGGTGTGTTCGTAATCTGTAATGATGTTTCCACTTTCGAGTACTTGTAGCGGTGCGTTATTTTCATGTATTACTTCGCATTTGGCTGGCCTGTTTTCTAATACATTAATTGTACAGTTGTCCGGTTTCTTAATTTTGCATATAAAGTTTCCTAGATAATTTTTACATTTTTCGATACTTGTAAATTTATTATTGCATTTTGCTATTCTAGAGTCTAGTAATAGTTTTCCGTGCTTAAATGCTAGTGGATACAAATTAAATAGCTTACATTTCGTTTTTAATAATGGGTATTTATAGGTGTTTACAATTGTGTGATGAAAATAAAAAACATTAATATCGGCATATTCTAATATATTTATTATAGGTAGATCTAACGCTTCATCAGACACTATTTGTTAAATATCTTTTAAATTTAAAGTTCCGGAATAAAAGTTTCCGTCTTTTGCGAAATTAATCATTGTAGCGATAGAATGTAGTTCGTTGTATACTTCGGTTAGTATTAAATGTTCTGAAATAGATTCGGGGCTAATTTTTTCTAATATTTTTTCAAATTCAGAGTTTATTTTCTTTTGTTTATTATTATTTTCTATTAGCATATTCAATCCTGTCTTGATTTCCATTAGGTCATCGTGGTCAGGTGTTCCTGTAATAAGTTTGAGGGCTGATCCTAAAAAATTAAGTGAACGTTTAGTTCTGAAGATTCTAGGAAGTAGTTATGACTTCAGATTTTCTATTTTAGTTATCAACAAATATTCTGCAGAGTTTTGTTCTAAATTATATGCAAATCGTACTATATTTTCGTAGGGTGTCAAGATTCTAGAAAGGTTTGTCATATGGTATAAGAACGCTGTGTCCTGAAAACCGTATACAGGGTCAGTCTCTATCATTATATATTTTTTGTCTTTTAAGTCTATTAGTCTGTTGCCGAATGCGACGGATATAAATAATAAAATTATTATTCTTTGCATGTTTGTACTCGTATATTATCCTTATGTATAACAATATTTTTGTTTGTAATTATTGTGTTACCTTTATCTTCCTTTACAATGTGTTTTGAGTATTTCCTTACGTTTTTATTGCGTCGGTGCGTTTTGGAGTATATAACGTCTCCTGCTTGGTATGTGATGTTCTTACGATTTTTGTTGTGATATAGAAGTATTTTCTGTTGGTTTATTTCGATTTTTTCTTTAATATCAGGATGTGCTCCCCGGTTAAAAAACACGTCCTCGGGTTTCTCTTCAATGGCTGAGTGTATTGTTTTGTTGTATTGTCGAACGGCATTAAAGATTTCGTCTTCGGTGAAGAATTGAGTTTTTGAGCTAGGACTCTAGTGAGTTCGATCAGCATGCTATGAGTGCGTTCCACTTAACCGTTTGTTGTTGAATGGTATGTTGGCGTTAGCGTGTGCCCAATATGTAGTTTTTCATAAACCTGTTTTACGCATATACTTGATAATGCTGCTTCGTTGTCAGTCATTATGAATCTAGCATTTAGATAGATTTGCGATAGTATTTCTTCGATGTATTTGTGTATGTTTTTCTTATTTGGAATTTCTCGTATATAGCAATATTTTGGGTACTTATCAGTTGTGGTGATGTATGTGTTTCCGTTCATATAAAATAAATCTAAGTGTATGTGTTCTTCCACGTGATTTGGAATCGGTGTTGCTCCAATTGGTTGTTAGTGCTAGTACTACGATTTCTTTTTGTCTATCTAAGTTTTCTATATCTTCTGTCATTTTCTGAGCTACTACAACTTTTACATTTGGAAAAGAAGATACGATATTATCTTCGACGTGGAATAGAGTTTCTTCCTCTATTTTTATAGCATTTGTTACTTTTGGGTTTATTATTTGTTCTAATCTGTCTAATAATTCGTCCTTGGTTGAATAGAAAAGTGTGTGTCGTGCATATGAGAAAATATTTTGTGAAGATATTTGCACTAAGTTATCTGTGTTATAGTGAATAATTATTTGATTCTTAAATGCATTTAATGGTTGTTTCACGCGTTTCAATTTTTCGATTGGCGAACTTTGTGCTGAATGTTGTGAACAACTCGAAGTATTATTAATCTGTTGACGTGACAATGCGTCAGCGACGATGTTTTGATTTCCTGGTTTATATACTAATTTAGCGCCATATTCTTCGATGAAATTTTTCCATCGTTTCAATTTTGTGTTTGGATTTCTATCAGATATAGAAAAAATGACTGACTGGTGGTCCGTGTAAATGGTTAAGTCTGCTATACCGTAAAGGTAATTTCTTAATTTTTGAAGTGACAAACGATCGCAAGAAGGTCTTTTTCGTTTGTGCTATAGTTTTGTTCGGTTTGGTTAAGGGTTCTAGATATAAATGAAATAGGTTTCTTATTCTGAGAAAGTACAGCTCTTATTGCAAAGTTGCTTGCATCAGTTGTTAGTTCGAAGGGCTTGTTAAAATCTGGTTGAAATAATTCGACTTGTGCTTGTACATATCTTTAATTTTCTCTATCGCTTGGAGTGCTGGTTTATCTAGATTAATTAATATTTTTGTGCTTTGCTTTTTGTTTACACCACCGTTGTCTCCGTGTCAGAATGTAGTAAGAGGTTTTACTATTGAAGCGAAGTTTTGTACAAATTTCCTATAATAACTAGCTAGTCCTAAAAATGACCTTAATTCTTTTAAATTTTTAGGTATTGGGTAATCCTTTATTGTTTGGATCTTACTAGGATCTACAGTTATTTTATTGTGTTTGATTACGTGACCAAGATATTCTACTGAGTCTTGGAAAAAATGTGATTTCTCGTCAGAAATTTTCATATTTGCATTATGTAATGCGTTTATTATTATTCGAATGTGCCTCATGTGTTCTTCAGGCGAAGAAGAATATATAAGCACGTCGTCGATATAAACGTAAGCGAACTTACCAATATATGGGCGCAGAATATCATCTATACATCGCTGAAATATAGAAGGTGCGTTCTTTAAGCCGAATGGCATTCTAAGAAATTCGTATTTTGCTCCATTCACACTGAATGCAGTCTTTTCTCTGTCTGATTTTTTTTATCAAGATTTGGTGAAATCCTGACTCTAAGTCTAGTGTTGTAAAGACTTTTGCTTTTCCTAAATTTTGAATAGTCATTGCTACATCTGGGATAGGGTACCTGTCGATTATAGTCTGAGCATTAAGCTTTTGAAAATCTATTACCATACGTTTTTTTGGTTTCCCTTCCTCATCTGTGCCTTTTTTCGCAACGGTCCATACTGGAGAGTTGTATGGGCTTTTGCTAGGCTGTATTATTTGGTTGTCTAATAATGTTTGAATTTAAATTCATTGTCTGCTATTGGATACGGGTACTGTTTCACCCAAATAGGATCTTCTGATTTTGTCCTAATTGTAGCTTGTACAGTGGTTGTAAAGGGCAGAATTTCGTTGGTTTCGTCATTTATTCTCATTATATTTTCAATTTCATTTTTATATTTGTCATTATTGACTGTGTAATTCACTTTTTGTTCGCTAATTTCTTCTTTTCTTTTATATTTATACGTGATTTTATACTCAAATAAGTTAATTTCTGCTTTTATGGCACTGAGACCATGTTCCCTGAGAAGCATATCGAACTCTTCTAAGGCTTCAGTTTCGAAAAATACTAAATTGTGGCCTAATAGTGTAATAATTTTTTTTTGCTTTCGTTAAAGAGTATCCGTGAAGCGTTTTTACCTTAACTGGTTTTATTGGAATAGATTTTCCTATGTTGCACTTAGAACTAATATAATTGTTTGTCGCACCTGTGTCGATTAATATATTAACGGATTTACCTGTTGTTTGGCAGTGCCTCTGTAGACATGGCAATCCGTTTATTCGCCTAAAAAAGCGCTGCCGGTTTCGTAAGTATCTTCGGTGTGTGGTACAAGTAATTGTATATCTTCATCTCTCGTCTGGTTTACTCGTTGAACTTTATTCGGATTATAATTTTTTGATGAAGGCATTCTATCCCTTTTTGTTGGTTGTTGCTCCCTTCTGAGTGGGTTGTATTGCTGCTGTGGAGAATATTGTGTTGAACGTCTAAATTGTTGCGAACTATCCACTTCCATGGGTTCCTGCCATGGTTGATGATTAAATTGAGCTTGTACATTGGGATTGTACCTCCTTCTATCTTCGTATCGTTGTGGTCCGAAGTTTTTGTTTTTGGTTGTATAATTGTGTTGTAGCCAGTGTGTCAAACTGCATATTTGCGTTGTCATGGTATATGGTGCTTGCGATTGCAAATGCAGTTTCTAGGTCCTTTGGATGATGGCTATATAATGTACCGCTTGTGTATTTACTGTTGAGTCCTGTGATGAATGTACGGACTGCTTCCTGATTTGCATATTCTGCCATGGATGCAGATCCCTTATTACATGACTTCTCTATTTTCGAAAGTGCGAGGTTTAGTGCTTTGCTGATTTTGCTGTGGAATTCTGAGAGTGTTTGCCTTCCCTGTTTATGTTTCTTCATTTCCTCGAGAAATACGTATAATGGTCGTTGATCTGCGTAAGTGTAGTCAAGCCTGTTAATTATAGAATAAAAGTTCATCTTGGTGTTGTGGTTGATGAGGATGTCTGCTGCTTCTCCAACAATTTTTGAATGCAGTATCGTGAATGCTGTGTAGTAATTTGGGTGGTTAGAAAATTGTTTGATATTTTCCATGAATGTCCATGCCCTTTTCCGCCAGGATCTATATTGGTTTTTATCCCCACTGAAGCACGGTATAGCTCCGTATGTTTTTAAATTTATCTGAGTTGCATCCTTTATATTTGGTGTGAAGTCACTATGTTGTTCTTGCGTAGTGATTGTATGGGGAGATCGTTCCGCCTCCAGTGTATTTACCTTCATTTGAGTATTCTGTAGAGTTTGTGTGAGTATCTCTATTTGTGCTCGTAAAGCTGCGATATCTTGATTCATTGTGTCGTTGTCTTTTCCTATAGATCGTAGGGAATTGAATATTTTCTGCCGTTTCTGACGTTGGTCCAGCGTGGTAATTTCTCACTTTTTCAGAGATTGGTTTGCTTTTCTTCAAAGCCGTGGAATTTTTATTTAAATATCTTGAATGTCAAGAATATTTGGCTGTGGTCAAGAGTTTAGACCGGCTTGAGTCCCCAGTTAATTTTCAATTATAGGAAATGAGTAAAAAAAATATATTTTCTTTTTTCTGCACCAAAAAATGTGCGTTTCTTTATTAAATATATTCTTAAGACTATCTATCCTATTTTTCTTAGCATCTATTTATATTAATAATTATGTTTAATGTTTCTTTGTCCTAACTCAAAATATGTTTTTCTTTGTTTAGGTTACTAGTACCTTTTTTTATCAGTAAAACATGTTTGAGTTATTTGTATTAAGTTAGAAAAGAAAGAATGTGTTTCTTATCATTACAATAGTTGTATTTATGATGTTTGTCTTATCGTTACAATAGTTGTATTTATGATGTTTGTCTTATCTCTAGCTTAGAATAGTTATATTTGAGTTTATGGATTTATCATCTTTTATTACTATCTTAGTTATATTTGAATTTATGGATTTGTTATTACTATCTTAAAATAAGAGATGTTAACTCGCGCATTCATGCATACCTCATAACAATCAATATGATACTAAACAGCATCTATAATGTTGTGAGTAAATAAGTAAGAAAGGCTTAAAACAAAATTTGCATTCGTGTTCAATCGATGTTTGGAACAAAAGCAAAAACAAATGTACAATACGAAAATACAGAGAGAACAGTAACTGTTTCCAGAAGTGCGGATTTAATTTTATTTTGAAGATTTTAGCCTCTCAAATTGCCAAAAACCAGACTTGAAGATTTTTGGCTTAAAATCGAATATTTTTTAAATCTGTTTGGCAGCTTCTACTACGTTGACTTAATTTTTCTGTTTTCTTTGTAAAACGTCCGCATACATTTGTAAAATAATTTTTCTTTCTAAAAAAGGTTTTTAGAAATTAAAAAAATGAACTTTAACAAAAATCTATTTTAATTTGTTTATATAATCGACAGTTCAATAATATCATAAAAAATAATTTAAAAAATGAACTTTCAATAAAAAAACAAAAAAATTTTATGCATAAGAGGTCAGGGCTGCTTAGATTTGGAAATCTGTTTTTAAGCTTGGTAAAAGTAGACCAATCCGACGCTTTTAGCCTACACAAATTAATTGCTAAATATTTTATCAACAATGACGTTGTCTATAAAGAAAACATGGTTGGATTTGCAGCAGATGAAGCTGCTGTCATACAACCAAAAAATATTCCGTTGCCCAAATTTTAAAAAGTCAAATATCTGATTTATTTATTATAAAATGCATAAATATGTCACTCACTGGTATTATGTTCGTCGTATGCATAACTTAAATTTCTATATTCTGTGGAGACGCTAGATAGAGATGAATACAATTGTTTGTCGAACAGTCCAAAACATAATAACCAAATCGATAAAATACAAATTTTATTAGATATTCAACCCAACAAGATTTTACACTTATCCCATACGCGTTGGCTTTCCGTAGAGCCGGTTGTTAGTCGCTTATTAGAATTATATGAGTGCTTTAAAATTTACTCTTCTTTTGCTGTTAATATCAATCAAATCGATAATGCAAAATTCATATTAAATAATCTTAATGATACTAATAAAATATATTTATCTCTCAAAAGGACATTCATGGTATTATTAAAGCGAAGCGGCAGACATTCAGTTTTTTTATAATCAGAAGACAAAACTATTAATAATTGTAATGAGTAAATTAAAAAACTACAAATATTTTGGGTGTAGGTTACAAGAGCCCTTAAAATTTTCTTAATTATGAAAGCGCATATCTAAGCATTCATGCAGCTGAAATAGTTTTAAGCACAAGTCTGACCAGTGTTATATAAACAAAATATTTGATGATATTTTATGTTGAATTATTGTAAATTAAATTATTGATTTTTATAATCGCTAACCGTTTAGCCCGAATTTTATAATAAATTCAGACACAAAATCAGTTTGAGACCTAGCTAAAAATTTTCCAAAGATTTTTTAAAGAAAATAAAAAACAGGACTGGAATTGTAGTTTAGAGAGTTAAAAGTATTCGATTTTAAAGATATACTAAATAAAAAAAGTGACTTTATTTAATTTCTCAAAAAATGTATTCCAAAGAAGAAGTACTGGTCCGATTTTTCTTTGAGCATTATTCCAAAAAGTAACGCCTTTATTACATTCATCGGCAAATGTCGAGAGAATATTTAGTCAGGTAAATTAAAATAAAACAAAACTTAATCGCTTAACGTTATCGCTTTAAAAATGAATCTTTAGTAAGAACATTGCTTACAAAAGATTATTTATAACTTAAAAACTTCCAATGTCTCGACACACTTATATCTAGAGATTTGATTAAATGATGTCATCTTACATTTATTATTTATATAATTTTATATAAAATTTATAGCATCTAATAGAACTTTTACATATGTAAGTATGTAACTTTAATATAATTCATTTATTCTGTAATTTGTTTTTGGTTTTATATTATTTTCACAAATCTTCGGGTGTATTGTATAGAATTAATTTGTCATTTTGAAATAAACGAAAAATGCAATTGAAGATTTATTAAAAATTGTTAAAATAAGGTGCAGAATTTGCAGATTTTTTTGCGAACTATTGTTGGATTTCGCAGAATTTACACATTAAAGTTCTGGCAACACTAGTTGGTTTCTTACTAAAAAGATTTTTAGAAATTAAAAATAAGTGAACTTAAGCCAAAATAATTTCAATTCATTTATAATATTCACAGTTCAAATAATAATTTAATAAAAATTAAATTATGAGCACGGCGTGCTTTCATGCTTACCTCATACCAATCAATATGATACTGAAACAGCATCTATAATGTTGTAAGTAAACAAGTAAGAATGACTAAAAACAAAATTTGCATTCGTGTTCAATGGATGATTGGAACAGAACCAAAAACAAATGTACAAGACGAAAATACAGAGAGAACAGTAAAGAAATACGTTGGTTTGAGTGTAAATTTCGTCTAACTAAATTAATATTGATATGAATACATCTCGTATTCCTATTTACAAAGTTAATTGGTTAAATAGATGATGTTTATAAATTACACAACTTAGGTAGATAGATGGGAAGAATGCTTGTGAAGAAAGTAGCGGTCCAGAAACTGCAGCATTTCATTCTGCTAGCGTTTAATTTTTCTTGCTTTCTTTGTAAAACGTCCGCATACATTTGTGAATTGAATTGAATTTCAATTCATTTATAAAAAAAATTTAAAAAGTGGTGCTCGTCCATAATTTCTGAATTAGGCCCATAATTCAGAAATTATGGACGAGCAAGTTTTCATAGAAAATTACGATTGTGGACTATATATTTTAAGATATCAGGTCAATATGGGTATCAATTAGAAGCTTTTGAAGTGATCTTTCAGGAAATACAATTTTTTTAATTATATATAGTACTTAGGAAAGCATTAGTAAGCGAAGCCGGTGTTTGTTTTATTTGTTGCTTTATTTATGAATTTAGTCTTTCTTATCAGATTTTTATTGCAATAATCATATGTGTGACCAGATCCAAAAAAATTGTGGAGCTAAATTGTAGTGCTAAAACATAGCTGACTATGTGTTTCTTTCTGCAGCAAAGCAATCAGCAAAACAGTTACTTTGAAAACGTTTAACGGTTCGGTTAAGGTTTATTATTTCGGTATAAATTGCTTTCCAATATAATTTAGAAACCTTAACTCTTTTTTCTAAATATTAAAAATGACAAAAGAACATGATAAAAGAAAATGATGAAATATCTGTTCCTTCTTTAGTTTATAAACCAGTACCTCGTTTCTGTATTTCTCGCATCGTAAAAGTTTTCACATCAAGAGTGAAACAAAAAATTTCATCGTTTCTCGATTTGCAAGTAAGAAGTGTTTCTTGTTCTTAATGCGAAAACAGACAACACTGATTCTGTTTTTACTGGAGAAATTCCAGTACTAGTGTCAAATAAAAACAAAACGTCAAAATAAAGATATAAATTATCAACCAATATAGAAAAATAGTGAAAGTGTAGAAAAGAGTTAATAAATAAAATAAGTTTTAAATAATATAACGAAAAAATGTATAGTACAGCGTGGAGGACATGTAATCATGGAAATTCTTTCTATTTTCTAAATAAAAAGATATAAAACATAAATAAATGCATAAATTCTTATTGACAATACTTTTTTATTATTAAGTTTAATTGCTTTTTACCTTTTCGGCTGATTTAGACTCTGTGTTTACAACAATTTAAAAATATATTTTAAATCTTACTTGTTCTCGCGCTGTTTTGAAATGTGAGTTATTTTGACAGTTCTTGCGTAAAACTTTTCACAAAATATTGGTACAGAAACACTTTTTCTCGCATACTTCCAATAACTGTTGGAAAATAACTTAAATGACATATAGTTCTCGCATTTTAAAGATACAGAAACACTTGTGTGAGAAAACCCAGTTTTTGTTTCAATTTACATCGTTTTTCTAAAAATTCACTTGTTTCATGCGAAAACTTTTACAATGCGAGAAATACAGAAACGAGGTACAGAATTCAAACCGTTACAAAACAGATGCTTAAATAAGTGAATTCATTTTCGTTACATATATATATATGTATATATACATATATATATATATATATATATATATAAATTTAATAGCAAATCCTTATTTTTTTTAATAAAATTTTCTTGTAATTTTAATTTTCAATCAAATTTTATTTTTGTAGAATTTTTTTCTATAGTTAATAATACTAACATCTTATGATATCTACCAGCCTACTATCGAGTTATTAGCTTCAACTCTATATAAATCTGTGGTGCCTTTAAATATAAAGATTTTCTCGTTTAAGAATACTAATTGCAGTATATTAAATGAAATCTTAAAGGATAATAACTGGAATAATATACTATCATGCGCAGATATGGATCAGATGACTAAAGCCTTCTAACACAAGGTTTAATCTTTTATGAATTTGTCTACTCCGAAAACAATAACTAAGCAAAATGATAGTACTCCCTGGAAAAATAAACAATATTTTAATAAATTGTATTATATATATATATATATATATATATATATATATATATGTATATATATATATATATATATATTTAATAGCAAATCCTTAATTTTTTTTTATAAAATTTTCTTGTAATTTTAATTTTCAATCAAATTTTATTTGTGTAGAATTTTTTTCTATAGTTAATAATTCTTAATATTATTTTTATAAAATTCTTTAATGTCATTTCCTGAGTCTAAGATCGAATTCACTTTTAGTTTTCATAACCTTGTAAGGACTTTTATATGGCGGCTGATTTTTCTTTCTAATAAAATTGTTTAACAAAACCATGAACTCTACTATCACAATTAACGGATTATCCTTTGTACATTATTCAAGACGATTTTTTTCACTATTTCAAGTAACGCCTTCGCTTTTTGTAAAGAAAACATTAATCTTTTCCCGTAGTAATATCTCAAACACATCTTCGCTACATTCTAAAGCGAGTCCTCCTACACCTACCGATAGCATTTCTGATATTAGTTTCTCCACAGAAAATTTTTGCTAATTGGATTATCGCTAAATCTGATTACTATCCCATTATCATTTATCAAAATCTGAGGTGTTTCCGTTAATAGTCTCTCCAAAAGCAACTTTGTGCTAATTGGGTTAGCGCATATTCAGAAATCATTACCAAATGTCAACTTTTTAAGTAGCTATTTAAGTTATCTCCGTTGGTTACTTTCAGTACAAAAAGCTATCACTTAATTCTAGGCAAAGCTGTTACTGAATGTCAACTAACTAATAGATTTAAATAACAGCTGATTTATGATTATTTTGTTTAACAATTTAATTAAAAAGCAAAACATTTCTGAAATGGTAATGTGGTGACCAATTTGCATCTTTTTGTAATTCACAAAACAATAAATAGTTTTATTTCCTAAACAACACACCTGCCTCATTATCTTTGCGATTTTCATCCATTTTTACCGAATCCAAAAAACATCCATACATATAAAAAAGAAATTAGCTAGAGATGTGTGTTTGTTAAAAAAATTTCGGAACAAATCTAGTTTAGTGAAATAACTCCAATCTAAAAAACAAATATATGGAGTGATTGAGAATTAAAAAATGAGAAAAAAATATCTAGTAATAACATTATCTCTCGTCCATATTTTCCGAGTTATGGGCTTCTGAACTTTTCATAGGAGTGCAATTATTTTTTAAGAGCTTCTGAAGAGATCTTTCAGAAAATACTAAAATGTTTAAAAATGATTAACTCGTTAAGATCCGAAGGACCTTTGTTTTTTCTTTTTTCATTTTTTGTATAACGCACTATTGGGTAAATTAGTTTTTAAATATTAATGGCGTGGCCATTTTAGCACTTTCGGTGCCAGACTCAGCACTTCTTTTGTTGTTTTAGTAGCAAAATGACTGATTTAGCACTTAGCACTATTTTTAGCACTTTTCAGCTCTTCATTTAGCTTAGCACTTTTAACTTACATAATTTACAAAAAAAAAAAAAAACGCGTATGTATGTACATATGTGTATATCAAGGCTTAAATTGCTTGCTTAAATATAGCAAAAGCACTATAATCTTTGATTTGCTTACATGTTTTTCAGTCAATTAAGAAACTAAATGTCTCAGCTTTTACAAAACATAAACAAAGCGAAAAGCAAATGCATAAAAGGAGAAAGAAACGCGTATGCTTAAGCCGTTTATGTGTTTCTTTCTGCAGCAAACCATTTATTTTGAGTACGTTTGTTGTTGCTTAAGCAATAAGTTGATGTTTGTTTCTTCTTCTGCTGTTGCTTTTTAAGAAAACAAAAAAAATAACAATAGAAAAACAACGTTTTTCAAATATATTTTCATATGTATTGTGAGTATAAATACGTAAATACGTTTCCAATGTTAAAATGGATGAAAAGCAGCGAGTTACATTAAGTTACAGCAAGAAAAACTAATCGTAGTTAGCCAGAACACAATTGGGACGAACGACGAATTTCGTCTAGCACGACGACTCCGTCTCTAAAAGTTCGTTGCGTAAATTCGCAGTGTGGCGCACAATTAGGACGAAAAAGTTACAGCTGTTATGATAAACAAAATTGTTTCACGCCTATGACAAAAAAAGTAAACATTAAAAAAATGAGGCAACAAATTTTGAGTTTTATAAAAATTATTAAAATGATGAATATTATGTTCACTTTTGTCCACATTTAAATTTGTCTTGTTTTGCATATGACAGCTAATAGTGTTACCATAGAATAAAATAAAAAAATAAAATTGTTATACAAAAAATTAAACATTAAGTAAAAGCCATTAGAATGCAATTTTATGGAAAACAATATAACTTTATTTACTAATATATTTAAAAACTAGAAAGAGAAACGACAATCCTGTACTAATTTTTTCTTCGTTCGTTGGCGTAAGAAATAGAAATAAATCTATCGGAAAGTTCGTCACGCACGACGAATGTCGTCGATGACGCTATTGTGAAAAACTTCATATGCACCAATGTGTTTTATTTCTGATGGCGAATATTCGCAACGAAAAATTCGTCGTTCGTCCCAATTATGTTCCCAGCATTAAGCAATATTAAAAATAAATATAAAGAACAACTGACTGCTTAAGCAACAGCAAACGTTTTCAAAGAAACTGCTTTGCTGATTGCTTTGCTGTAGAAAGAAACACATAGTCAGCTAAAGCAAATGCGCTCCTTTCTTTTTTTGCTTTTGCTGCACATTTTTCCACAGCAACAGTTAAGCAACTGCATATGCATTGAAAATAGTCAAGCATTTTTAATCACTGGTACATGTGATTTTTAATTTAAGTACTGAATTGTTATTTCTATTGTGTTTAAGACTTTTTATGTTTAATAAATGATTTATTGTTTTTAGAAATTTGTTTTTTTTTTAATGGAAATAAACATTTCTAAGGCAACATAAGTATACATAATTTATAACACTATGAACTCTCCAAGAAAATAATTACTTAAATTTAAAATATTTAAATTTTTGCACTATGTTTTAGCACTTAAAAAAATTTTTAGCACTTATTTGTGCCAATTTAGCTCCAAAATTTTTTTGGATCTGGTCACACTTATGAGTTTGTTCCAATAAAAATGTGATAAGAAAGACTTAGTTCATAAAAAAGCAACAAATAAAACAAACACCGGCTTCGCTAATGCTTTCCTACGTACTATATATAATATATAATTATATATATAATTAAAAAAATTGTATTTCCTGAAAGATCTCTTAAAAAGCTTCTAATTAATACCCACATTGACCTGATATGTTAAAATATATAGTCCACAATTGTAATTTTCTATGAAAACTTCAGGGGCTCATAATTCAGAAATTATGGACGAGCACCATATTTAAAATTTTTTTTTATAAATGAATTGAAATTCAATTCAAATTCAATTCAATTCACAAATGTATGCGGACGTTTTCCAAAGAAAACAAGAAAAATTAAACGCTAGCAGAATGTTATGCTGCAGTTTCTAGAACGCTACTTTCTTCACAAGCATTCTTCCCATCTATCTACCTAAGTTGTGTAATTTATAAACATCATCTATTTAACCAATTAACTTTGTAAATAAGAATACGAGATATATTCATATCAATATTAATTTGGTTAGACGAAATTTACACACAAACTAACGTATTTCTCTACTTTTCTCTCTGTATTTTCGTCTTATACATTTGTTTTTGGTTTTGTTCCAATCATCGATTGAACACAAATGCAAATTTTGTTTTTAGTCATTCTTACTTCTTTACTCACAACATTATAGATGTTGTTTTAGTGTCATATTGATTGTTATGAGGTAAGCATGAATGCGCGCTGTGCCGTGTGTTCTTATAATTTAATTTTTATTAAATTATTATTTGAACTGTGAATATTATAAATGAATTGAAATTATTTTGGCTTAAGTTCATTTATTTTTAATTTCTTAAAATCTTTTTTAGAAAGAAAATTTATTTTACAAATGTATGCGGACGTTTTTCGAAGAAAACAAAAAAAATTAGACGCTAGCAGAATGAAATGCTGCACTTTCTGGACCGCTACGTCCTTCATCACCATTCTTCGCATCTGTCTACCTTATTTGTGTAATTTATAAACATCGTCTATTTAACCAACTAAATTTGGAAATAAGAATACGAGATATATTCATATCAATATTAATTTGGTTAGACGAAATGTACACACAAACCAACGTATTTCTTTAATGTTCTCTCTGTATTTTCGTCTTGTTCATTTGTTTTTGCTTTTGTTCCAATTATCGATTTAACACGAATGCAAATTTTGTTTTTAGTCATTCTTACTTCTTTACTCACAACATTATAGATGCTGTTTCTGTGTCATATTGATTGTTATGAGGTAAGCACGAATGCGCGCTATGCCGTTTTTCGAAGAAAACAAGAAAAATTAGACGCTAGCAGTATATGCTGCACTTTCTGTACCGCTACGTCCTTCATCAGCATTCTCTGCATCTATCTACCTTTGTTGTGTATCTTATAAGCATCATCTAGTTAACCAACTAACTTTGGAAATAAGAACACGAGATTCACATACCAATATTAATTTGGTTAGACGAAATATACACATATTACTGTTCTCTCTGTATTTTCGTCTTGTACATTTGTTTTTGATTCTGTTCCAATCATCGATTGAACACGAATGCAAATTTTGTTTTTAGTCATTTTTACTTGTTTACTTACAACATTATAGATGCTGTTTCAGTATCATATTGATTGGTATGAGGTAAACATGAAAGCGTGCTGTGCTCATAATTTAATTTTTATTAAATTATTATTTGAACTGTGAATATTATAAATGAATTGAAATTATTTTGGCTTAAGTTCATTTATTTTTAATTTCTAAAAATCTTTTTAGTAAGAAACCAACTAGTGTTGCTAGAACTTTAATGTGTAAAATCTGCGAAATCCAACAATAGTTCGCAAAAAAATCTGCAAAATCTGCACCTTATTTTAAAATTTTTTAATAAATCTTCAATTGCATCGTTCGTTTATTTCAAAATGACAATTTAATTCTATACAATACACCCGAAGGTTTGTGAAAATAATAGAGAACCAAAAATAAATTACAGAATAAATAAATTATATTAAAGTTACATACTTACATATGTAAAAGTTCTATTTATAGCATCAATTTTATATAAAATTATATAAATAATAAATGTAAGATGACATAATTTTAGAAAATCTCTAGATATAAGTGTGTCGAGACATTGGAAGTTTTTAAGTTGTAAATAATCTTTTGTAAGCAATATTCTTACTAAAGATTCATTTTTGAAGCGATTATTCTCTCGACATTTGCCGATGAATGTGGTAAGGTCGTTACTTTGTGGAATAATGATCAAAGAAAAATAAGACCAGTATAGTATATATATATATATTTACGTTTTTCCCTTTTTAGAACAAACGTACAGATTCTTTTAATTGCAAATACCACTGTGGCTCATTATAAATTCTGTATTCTTACTTTACGGCTTTCTCTGGCTATACTTGTTGATCCTACCAGTCTTGTGAATCCCATGGTCTCGTATTTACTAAACATGCGTTATTATTACAAACGCAGCCATCCACGCTACACTACTATGTTACTATGGCGAGACATGAACTTCTCGATGCCTACTTTACTTTAACCTGAACCATCCACAGACATCTCCTCTACTCCTTTTATCCAAGCCAGTCATCCCCTTTAATCCAATAGCCACAACACAGGTCTGCCATACACTTTGTTGTTTTACTGTTACACTTCTCTGCGCTAACCACTTTACTTTTTATTATAAAGGGCTTCTTGACAATTATCTGTAGTTCTTATATTAAATTGGGCATCTCCACTAAATTATCTGCCATGGCTTCACACAATAACATGCCTTGTGCGCATGTCCGATGGCGGGGATCGAACCCACAATCTACTGTTTTACAGCACGCACCTCTACAACGCAGCCATTGAGGCTGCTCAGCTTTTGTTGGCTAATTGTGGTATTATTTTATACACACAACATTAGTTGAATTAACTAATTTACCACGCTCATACGAAAACAACAACAGGGGTTGCCAGATTTTATTATTCGTAAACTTATCCCTCACTCAAGCCTGTTCGTCCCGAATAGGCACAATTTTTATTCTTTAGGATAATTGCTTGTCTGTTTTCCAAATGTTCACAACAATGGTACAGCTTTTAATTGTGGTTTATTTTTGCAATCCCACTTCTGACACCAATGTTACGTTTATTTGGATTATAATATATTATATATTTTATTTATGAGTTCTTTATTTGCAAAATAATTACACACACAACTTTTAGAGTTTTAATTAAATTACACTTTATTTTATCAATTATTTGACGATTTAACTATTCGCGATTAATAATACACGCTGGCAACTTTACTTGTTATACCACAAGATCTCAACTAGATGACGCTCACAATCAGAATGAATCAGCACGTATTGGCGTTCTTAAATATTCTAGAATTTCTACTTCCATCTGCTGCGTACTGAAAATGCTTCGTAGTAGAAAATGCTGCGTTGCCACTTTTATCGCAGACACATTAGTGAGCATCCAGGTAAACCAGGTGAACCATTTTCATTTTAGACCTCGAATTACGATATCTCTGTATCCGGTAAACCACGTCATTCAATTTCTTTATCACCTTGTACGGTCCTTCCCAGTGGGTTTGCAGTTTAGGGGATAATCCTATCTTGAGTTGCGGGTTAAAGAGTAAAACAATTTCTGCTTCAGTTAATCCCTCCGTGTTTGCTGCTCGATCATATCTGGCTTTCATCTTATCGCTGGTCATTTAAATGCGGTTACGGACAAACTCATGAAGCTCATGCAGTTCTTCTTGTGCCTGGAGAATGTTTCCATTGTTTACGTGCACTGGTCTAGGTTTAACACAAATTTTAAATCTGTTGTAGTTTTTCCATCCGTACTTTCCCAAGATCGATATAAGCAGCCATTTTGTACTTCCAGACTATTCCACTGAGGCCAGTACGACTTTGCTAGTTGGCTCTCTGCCGATATTTCATTATGATTCGGTCTCCTGTTGTTTTGCTTAGCCAATATAATTTTTGCCAAAATTGGGTCGTCATTCTGAACCTTCGACCAGTCTTCCCTTGACACAATTTAAGTAAGCCGCACATCTATTACGCACTCCTTTTTCTCGACATTTGTGCAGTGCTTGCATTCTATATTGCATGGCCGTCTTGAAAGGGCGTCAGCATTGTTGTGATTTCCGCCTTTTCTATGCACAATACTAAAGTCATAGCTCTGCAGACGTTCAACCCAGCGTGCAAGCTGCCCCTCAGGGTTCTTAAATTGCATCATCCAACGTAATGCGGAGTGGTCTGTCCTTTAGATAAAATCTTGACCATATGAGTACTTGTGGTAGTGTTTAACAGCACTGCTAAAAGCTCCCGTCGTGTAACGCAGTAATTTCTTTGAGGCCAAAATAACCAGAGAAAAGCGGAGTAATTGATTCTCCTTAAACTCAACAGAATTATTCGCAATCTAACCCCTTGCACCCTGCCACCTTTTATAAATTCTTTATGTTACTGGTTTTATCAAATTATTGTGATAAACCTTGTCGGAGTTCCTTTGTCGTATTCTTACATTGACAGGTGTGGGTACTCCCGTGACTTCATAGCGAGCCAACCATATAGGTGAAAATTTATTTTTTCGCGCCTAGGTTTTTAGCCACACCATTTGTCCGGTCTTAAACTGTCAAGTCTTTGTGCCCTTGTCAAAATATTTTTTTGATTTTTCTTTTGCCCTAACCTGGTTCTGTCTCACCACTTCGTAGCTTCGTTGAATTTGGTATTTAAATATTTTGCTCTAGTCATCTATGTTATAGAGAATTCGAATCCGTACAGTACCCTGTTGGGTGTTTGCTTAGTAGACGAATGTCTTGTGTTATTATGTACATGCATGGCATGATGCAGCCAATCATCACAATTAGTTCCGTCAAGTTTCACAAAACTTCTTAAATACTCTGCAAGAGGTCTATGGGTACTTTCCAGGGATCCATTGGATTAAGGATGATATAGAGTTGTATATATGTTTTTTACTCCAAGCATTTTGCAAACTTCCTTGAACAATTTCGAATTAAAGTTGCTTCCATTATCTGTCACAAGAACTTTGGGGATGAAAAATTGGGCGATTTTTTCTCTGAAGAACTGCCTTTGCTACCGTTGCCGCTTTCATGTCTGGGATAGCTGCGCAGGCTAGGTATTTAAAAAAATCGTCCAAAAAGATTACTATATATTTGTTGCCACTTGAGGATTCAGGTAAGGGCCCAACAATATCCATGAAAATTCTTTCAAAAGGCATATTGGGGGTTGTGGTCAGGGTCATTGGCATCCTGTCTATCCTCGAGCTTTTATTTTGCTAGCAAATTTTGCAGGAGGCTACATACTTTTTAATTTGACTTTGCATTCCAGTCCATTTGTATTGTGCCCTAATACGAAAATAAGTTTTTAGCGCACCTTGGTGGCCTCCCAATGGCGTGTCATGGAACGTTGTAAATACCTTCTTTATATCTTCTGCATCTGTTAAATATGTGGTATTATCTTATTCATCATGATTTTTATTCGTCTGCACTGCACTTTCCCTATTCGGGGTTTCCACACCTTTTGAATACCGCGAAATATCTGCAGAGCAGATAGGGTCGAAAAGTTTTTGTGTCCCATACAATGGCCAGCAAATCCATCTATATTGTGGAGTATCGTTTTTCTGTATCGCTTAATACTCTGCTAGTGAAATAAATTGGTAGGTCACTTCCTGGTTCTCCTTGAGAGAGAATTGCTCCTAGAGCTCCATTACTGGCGTCTGTTTCCAAAATGAAAGGCTTATTAAAATTAGGACATTTGAGGAGAGGAGGGTTTGTCACAGCATCCTTCAACTTGTCCCTTTCTTCCTAGCACTCTTGTGTCCACTCAAATTTTTTTTCCTTTCTTAACATTTTGTTAAGAGGAAATGAAATTCGTGCCGAGTTTGGAATGAACTTTCTGTAGTAATTCATCAGCTCCTTGATATTTTTAGGGGGTGGTATATCTTTCACTGCCCTAGTCTTATTTGGGTCTGGCAGAACTCCTTTTTCTGAGCACTGGTGGCCAAGATAGATAATTTCTCTCTGCAGATAATGACATTTTTCGGGGTGTAATTTTAGGTTGTATTTTCTCAAATCTTCCAAATCTTTCATTAAACGTAAATTATGATCCACTTAGCTTCTGCAATATATAACAATATCGTCCAAATAAACGAAACAGTCAATTCCTTGTAGCCCGGTTAATATTGAATTCATTATTCTTTGAAAAGTAGCTGGTGCACGCGTCAATCCAAAAGGCATACGGTTGAAAACATAGTACCCAAAATTGGTACTGAAGGCGGTTTTTTGTTTGTCATTAGAATCCATTAATACTTGATGGTATACACTTGCTAAATCGAGAGTAGAGAAATACCTGCTGCACCCCAATTGGTCTAAAATCTCATCGATTCTTGGTATTGGGAAAACCTGTTTTACTGTCGCTTCGTTCAGTTTTCTAAAATCTACAACTAATCGCCACTTTTTTTTCGCCGTGATGGCCTGCTTTTTTGGGTAGCAAGAGAACCGGGGAGTTCCGTGGAGAATTGATGGATATTATTACATTATCCTTGAGCATTTGGTCTACCTGTCTGTTATCTTCAATTCTGTGGACTTCTGGTAGTCTGTATTGTTTAGTGTTTATTGGGGATTGACTTGCTTCCGTGGATATTTTATGTTTCAATACAGAAATGTGGGTAAAACTGTCACCAGGCAGTTGGAAAATATCGTCGTATGTCTTCAAAATATTCTCGACTGAAAACCTCTCTTCCGTGTTAAGACTTTGGCTTAGTTTCACCGTTTCCAAAAGTAGTTTTTCTCTTTTCAACCTTTCTCTAGAATTTATTATATTTATTGGTGCTAATGGTTTTATCTTATAGTCCCTGTAGCTTTCGTAGCTCAGGCTTATTTTTTCACTTATATTTATGGCCGTGTTATTCGTGTTCAGAATGGGTACAAGAGCTGCTCCGGCTTTCACTGTTGTTAGAGTTGCACCCACGAAAACATCTGGCAAAATTTCTGACTTATTTATGACAATGTTACCATTAACGGAGTTTACTACAACTGATGCAATTGTTTGTGAACGCTCTTTGATAGAAATGGTTCAGCTAAGTATATTTTTGATGTTTTCTTTCTGGGACAAGTGGTATTGAAATCACTTCTTGTACGTTTTTAAAAAATCTTAAATTTTTATTAATTGTGTCCGTCACTGATCTGTCCCACATCATATCTCTTCTTAGCAAACCATCTGCTGGAGTTTGGTTCCTTCGGGCACGACGTGCCCTTTGATAATCTATTTCCTCCGAAGGCTCCTAACAAACTCTTTTGAATTTGTTCATCTATTTTAACGTGGGGTGCCAAAGCCTCTGACCTCGCTAATGTAGTGTCTGCTCCTGTATCTACCAACAAAGACAGACTTCTATTTATTGCTTTCTTTACTTTGCAAGGAAAATTTATGAATGCACCGTTCTTTTGTTCTGTACGAAGTTTTTGCTCCTTTTGAGACTCTGATTTGAAAGTGTAATATTTTGTGCAGGTCTCTGGAATGTACGTGTGTATATTCTCACTCCAATGTACTTTTTTGTCATTTTTAATTGTGGTGCTCCGTCTACATTTATCCCCACCTGGCATGACATTTGACACAGACCTTAAAAGCAATTTGTTTTCGTGGGCGCTCCTTTCTGTGTCTTCCGATGTTTCAGATGCTTATGTTTTCGAAAGTAAGCAAGATTTTCCGGCATCCCAGCCTCTTAGTTTTGGCTGGGCCGCCTTGAGTTTCCCGAATTATTTCAGTTGTTGGCCACTTCTCGAACGTTGTTATTTCTATTGCCCCTATTGCTGATGTTTCTTCTTCCTCCACTTCTGTTAAACATATTATCATGATAGCAATTTTCCGGGCACCTTGAAGCAAAATGTCCAAGTCCATCACAATTGTAGCACCGTTGCTCTCTTCTATTCATGTCACCAAAACGATTATTGCCCTGGTTTTGATTTGATGGTTGCAATGAGTTTTGCGCTCTACCTCTACGGTCAGGGGGCTGAAGACTTCTATTAATATTATTGTTGGATTGTTCTTGGCGTCTTTCCTGATTAAAGTTAGTGTTGTTTCGCCGTCTAAAACATTCGTTCAAAAAATGTCCCTGTTTATTGCCAAAATTGCAGAATTTTGCGAAACCCACAGAATTTCTTTGTGTGTAATCCACAGGCATTGAATTGTTAACCGTTGGCTATCTTAGTGAGAGTTGTCTAACTTCATTCACTAATTGTTGGACTGTTTTGTACAACGGTTCCTCGGCTTGCACTGTCATAACATTTGACAACCGCATGTTGGCGCCTAACAGGTTTTGTACATTCTCCGTGATCATCAACAATTCGGATAGTTTGTCATTTTCATTCCCAATGAACCTGGATACCAATTTCGGGTCACGTAAGCCGCTGATATAACTTCTTACTGCTGACTGATTGCAGTGGTCCATCATAGATTTCCGATGTGATGCATCCTGCCACTGTGCAGCAATTAGTTCTGTTGCGTCTCTAAGTAGCCCTCCTAATCTTTCGCCATATTCATACGCGCTTTCAGTCGATGCTTGCTTACTGCTAAATATAACCTCTTGTTTTTCATTAAGGGTTTTGGCCTTTATAAATTTTTCTCTGACAGCCAAACATAGGGCTTCTATTGTTCCGAAATCCTTGTTGTGCAAATATGAGTAGGCGTTCCCAAAAAGTCTTGTTTTTATACATTTCAGCAGGTTGACTACACTACCTGCTTCCAAAATTTAATTTTTCGCAATCATACAGCATTCAATGAATTAATTTGCTTCTGTCGTAAGCTCTGGGCCATCTGCACCGTTGAAAATTGGAACCATGTGTGATACATTTTTCAAAAGTTCCGTAAAAGACGTCATATTGTTGGTTGAAATTTCTTCATTTATTTTGTCTGCAATTCTTCAAAATTTCCTGTGCCGATGCTACCAATGTATCAAATTCTCCAATTAATCGTCGAAACTTTCTTTGTAGTGTGCTATTTCGCTAAATTTTGTAGATGTCGCCTCTGTCCCTTCCTTTTTTGGTTTATTATAATGCTTCGAGTTTTGGATATCTGGTCACAAGCTGTTGCTTTCTCCTCTATACGAATATCTTTATTATAAATCTCCTCTGCCTTCTCGTCCATAATTGTAGAGCTGCCGTCAGTGTGTTTTATTGTAATATTAGAAAATCTGGATTTCTCTTTTGTCAATTCTTCACTTATTGATGAAGTGGGTGACCTAGTCTTGTGTATAATGTCGAGTTCACGCTTTGCATTTCCCATTTGTAATCTTTATACGGTGTCGTCTTGTACGTCTATTTGCTGTTATTGTATCTGGTTTTTTAAAATTCATTCTCACTTAACCACTTTTGTTTCAATTTTTCAACCAACGATGCGTTTTCTTCTACTGCCTGCTCCAATAAACTATCCGTATACCTAATCGTTTCCCGTAATTTGCGTCTGTTTTTCTAAAAGTCCCTTTGTGACCTCCAATTCTTCTATCCTTTTAATGAAATCTGCCGACTGGTTCTTATTAAAGTCTCCTATCAATTGTAGCACATAACCAACTTCCTCTAAAGGTAAATTTCTTGCCTTGTTTCAAACTATTCATTAAATTTAAATAAATAAAGTGCTGACTTTGCCCAAAAAGAGTCATATTTCATTAGTAGTGCCTGTCAACACCTTTAAGGCCAGAATTAGCTATATAGCTTTTTCTTCATTGTCCCATCTATTTTTGCTGGCCACTGTTTCGAACTGGAACTTAAAAACATTAAAAGTTGCGTTGCCGTCAAAGCTCGGTGTGTTAATCTTGCTGGCGTGTTCAGAGATAACTCTCACTGGTCCCTCTCGAATTTAAAGATCACCTTTTGCACTTTTTATTCATGTAACTCTTCGCTTACTTTTCTCTCTAGGTCGCACAATTTTTCATCAAACTCGCTGACCCTTTGTTCTACGATGTTTACTCGTTTGTCGAAGACTTCTGATATTTCTTCATATTTCTCATTTACCTTTGCCAAAAGCCTTTCTCCGTTGACGCTAGAGCTTTCTTCCATTGCTTTAAAGCTGTCTTGAAATTTTTCTTGAAGCTTCAGGTTGTTTTCTTCTAACTTCTTCATCTGGGTTTCCTGCTTCTGTTTGTTTTCTTCTATTTTCTTCATCTGGTTTTGGTTGGTTTTTTCCATTTTCTTGTTATAGCGGAAAACATTGAATTTAAGTCTATAACGCTGTTTGTTGCTGGGGTACATACTTCAATCTCTTCCGTTTCGTCTTTTTTTCCAAATTCGTATGTCCTAATATCGATACCATGCTGCTTAAATTCATCTGTTAACCGCTTTTGCAATTCCGCTTTATTGCCTGCTGTCGGTAGATTTAACTTACTCGTACTCAGCTCCGTTTTTAGCTGCCCAACTTTTAGCTCCTCGAATTTCATTTTAACTATTTATTTATTATTTAGCAATTTCACTAGAGCTGCAAAACTATCGATAGTTTCGATAGTATTTTTTGATGCCATCGATACTATCGATAGTTTTTGATTCTTGGAAAAATGTAAAATATGTATTTTCCCAATATAATATCTTAAAACATTCCTTAAAGTAAAAAAAAAGCTGATATCATTGTTTTTAATATACAGACATGTGTATACATACATTTATATATAAAGAAAAAACAAACAAAACAAATATACATAATTCCATGATATAAAAATAGAAGGTAGTTCCACTCTCTCTTTTCGTCGCCATATTAACGTTCTGACGTTTGCGGGAATTATGAAAATTTGTGCTACCATATAAATTTGTAAGATCCCGGTTTTCTGTTTTGTTTTTTTTTTTAACTTATATGAAATTTTAAAAGAAAGAAATACATAATATAAAAATCATAAACAAATTTTATTAAATAAATAAAACAAAATAAATAAAAATTTAGCGAAAATGTTGCCTTTTTTTCGGACTGCGTTAGTAAAAGACGTTTCTGCAAGAATTCTGTAAGATTTTTCAAACTTCGAACAATTTGATTTGCCAAATGCATCTTTAGTGTTGTCTTTGCATTTTGGGAAAAATGACATTGTTTTGGACAAGAAAAATGTACTATTGGAAAAAGTGTTTTTTCAGACTACAAAAGGTAGAATATGGAATAAAATTTTTAATTTCAGTTTTGGCTTAAACAAGTACAGGTTTCGGTCTTATTTGTAAATGAAAATAATATTTTTTTTTCAAAGTAACGTCTTAATTAATTAGGTAATGAAACAAAAGTGATAGATTTTCAAGATAACTAATCGAGTTATCACATATAAACGAAACATTAAGCCTCGAAATATATAATATAATTAGCAAAATACTGGTTGGTGAAAAAAAACAAGTGGAGATACATTACTTTATTTTGTTTTTCGGCAAAATTTACATTTTATCACTAGCTAAAGGAACAAGGAGAAAACGAGCATATAAATCTTTTAAATAAATAGGATAGGATGGACTTGAAAACTTTTCGGGATATATTATTTAAAAATGCGGTAAAAGGAATTGGATTCTCAAACCTTTGAGGAAAGCGATCAAAATTATATATACGTGAACGTTTTATCTGAGGGTGGCCTTTATATCCATATTTAACTTTTCTTAAAGTTAATGGCAATCACTAATTTACTGGTCCCCATATGCAAAAATTTAATGATAGATACTAATATTACAAAAATATGTTTTTTTAGGAAGACAATTTTTTTGTATTCGCTTTTCGAACAGAAAAATTAAAATTGTGTAAAAAGATAAAAAAAAACTGCTTGTTAATAATAATAAAACTTATTCTGTTGTCGTTTTTTATTAATTTAGAAAAACTTGTACTTAGCTAATGCTAAGGATTTAAAAACTTATATAAACAATATTGATATCATTATAAAACGCTCTGAAACACAGTTTGCTCAATGAACTTGTCAAACATGTCACAGAACTCAATTCCGATCGGATGTGATTTCAATTCTGCAAATTAGTTCTATAGAAAACGAAAAACGAAAGATTTTTTCGGAGTGAAACCACTTTTAAATTTCAAAGTGGACATTCATTTCTTTGAAATTCTGTTATTTGCGAATTTCAAATTTACTTTTATAATGTGCCCTTATTTAGATTAGTCTTGTTATTTACTTTAGTGTGCGCGTATTGCTAATCAAAATCGAATGGAATCTGAAGAAGGTAAAACAAAATCGATGGGAATTGTTAATACTGAATTAAAACCATTCCGATCGGAGTTTGTGACATGCCTGTATATTTAATTATTAATTACGTGAAAATAAATATCAATCTTTGAAACTTTTATTAATTAAATTGCTTAATTCGGTAAAAATCTTACTCTACAATTGTATTGTTAATTAATTATGATAATAAACAAATTTGTATAAACTGTCTTTTAGTGTCAAAGGATTTGTTTCTGTATAATTTATATTTATAGTAAATAGATTTGAGTTTTCTTTACATTTATTATACAAATTACACATATTTTGTTAAATAGTTCCAAAATATTTTTTTTCTTTTTTATATCTGTGGCAACGCGAATTATGTTGTTTACAAAAAATATATTTCAAATAATTCCCGCAAACGTCACAAATTTTTGAAGTGGAACTACCTTCTATTTTTATATCATGCATAATTCTGTAGAAAATAACATGGTTAATTAACAAAAAATCAAACAAAAGATATAGAATAATAAAAAATAAATTAAAAGGAAGAAAAATAAAACAAGTAAGAGTGCTATGCTCTAAATAAATCTAGTTTAGTGAAGTAACTCTAATAAAAAAAAGCAAATGTTGGGTTTGAGAGAGAGTTAAAAAAAAAAAAAAATTTAGTACTGCATATATATAATTTCACATAAAAGTGACATCGGCTCTCAATGGGTAAATCAATTTTAAAAAATTTTAGTATTTCCTTATAGATCTCTTCAAAAGCTTCAAAATGATACCCATATAGATATTTAAAAAAATTTAAAAATTTCAGAGCCCCGTAACTCGGAAAATATGGCCGAGCGCCAGTTTTTTCACTTTTCTTATTTTTTATATTGCCCTATATATTTATTATTTTTTTTATTGGAGTTCAAATGATATGAAAAAATTGGAGGTAGGAGTGGTATTTTGCCTGCTGCCTCGAAGGACATGGAATGATCATGTTGATTACCAATAGCACCTCTTTCGTCACTGTATCTGACCGATTGACACTTTTTTTGTGAAATCAAAACACTCAAACGGTCGGACAGACAGACAGACGGACATCGCTCAATCGACTCCGCTATATATATATATATATATATATATATAATTTATGGGACTTTCACTTTTTGTGGTGAAGGATATAAAAATTCTATCAACTACTGTAGTTAACTAAAAAGAATTGATTTAACTTAATTCTTACATAAAAACGGACTTTAAAGCAGATTTCATCTGTCGGCTATAATGGTTCAAGAGAGTGGCAACAAAATTTAGATTACATTAACTATTGGAACACCCTTATATTCTCAAATTTTATACTTGTTTAAATGGCAGTATAAATCAAATTACAGCAACTATAGGGGCACCCTTCAATTTCAAATTATATACCTGCTGTTGTAGTAGATTTAGAAATCAGGTTCTGTGTAAATTTCAACCGACTTTCTATAACGGTTCTACAGTTTGACCATATACATCAGATTATATCAACTATTGTAAAACCCCTTAATTTATAATTAAAAATTTTTATACTTCTTATTATACCAAAGAAAGTAGTTGACATATTTGCCCTATTCACAAGCCCCCTAGTACGTGCTAAGTGCTAACAAAATACAACGGTGCTAGCTGTGTTGTTGTTAATTTTCATGTAAACATGCGATACAACACTCAGTACTTTTTTTCATATGTTTTTCAAACGTTGTATTTGTTTAAATGTTTTATGTTTAAATGAATTATTATTTTTGTGTTCATGTGTGAATAATATTAAATTAAATTGAATTAAAAGATATTTTTATTAGTTTTATTTATTTAATTTGTTGATTTGACTGATTTATTAGAAAGTTGAAGTTGAAAGTTGCCAATATAAAAACTGTGTTTTAAGATTTAATATTGCTTTAATTACTCGATTTCTAATATTTTGTATGGTACCGCCATCACCTATACCAAAAAAAGATGCTACCTTACGAACACAAGCACCATTTCCTGAAGATCCCAAGCAGTAAAGTACAATTTTAAGCTGCAAGTCAATGCGTAGTTGGAGCCTTTCGCCAATTGTGTGAAAAACATCGTCATTTTTTATAAGGTTGAATATATAGTCAAATTCCTCTGGCCGTAGTCGTATCATATGAAGAAATCTATTTTCATCAAAATATCTTAAAACCCGATTATGCCATAATGATAAATTTGGTAGCCCTAAATGTATAATTCTGCGACTGGAGAGCAAGTACATTAGGTTCATCCTAAAAATGTCTTGAAATTCATTAATTTACTTTTTTCTGTTTTCTCCCCCATTTGGCTTATAAATAACAAATGATGAATAGCACTTTTCTTCTTCTTATTTACTTTTTGACGTATGAAGTACAATGTACAATGGCACACTGATACAATGGTTGTTCACAAAGAAATAAACAAAAGGTAGTACGCAATACTACCTACACCTTAGCAGAGCCTGTGAGTACGGCATCTGTATATAATTCAGGTGTTTTTATATAACGGTTATGTAGCATAATATGATTTAATTCTTTTAAACCACACCAACATTAAAGATTTAATTATTTTAAAGGCATTCTTTAAATAGCCAAACGAGTGTCATGTGTCACTTAAAAACTCATCAACAAAGGCAGGCAAACACATGTGAATTGTTTCAAAAACTGCCGCCTTTACACCTCTTGAAGTGACAATGATTTTATTGCAATGTGTGTGTGTGGCACACTTAAAGATCAACATACGAAGTAAAATTATTTACATTAAATTAGACATACATATTACGTTACACCAAAATACCAGTCGCTGTGGGAAACAATAAATAATTTAAAGAATAATCTAATTACATTTAAATTCCTAAAACATTCCCACAGTGATAATGAAAAACCAAGTGAAATTAAAATCTAGGATCTTCTCATAAGTAGTATATAAGCTGAATTAATTTTAAAAACAAATTAATCTAAATTATAAAGCAAGACGTACAGCAACTATTGCTTACTTGCCTTTAATAAAGATTCGAAATTTTTATATGAAAAACAAAATGTTAAAATACTTTTATTCATTTTTGGTTTTAGTTAAAAAGCACAGGCATATAGGTCAAATTACATTAATGTTGGGAACACTGTTTTATTTTTAAATTCAAATTATAAGCTTCTTGTTATAGCGGACTTAGCAATACAGGTCCCTTGTAAATTTCAGCTGTTTGTATATTACGGTTTAAAAGTTCGGCCAATTACACCAAATTACATCGACTATTGCGACACTCGTTTATGTCTAAAGTTAGTAATACAGGTTATAAAGGTATTTATTTATTGGGGCACCCTTTAATTTATAATTTTAAGTATTAATACTTATTACTATAACTGCCATAGCAAACGACATTCTGTTCAATTTGCAAGCATTTGTCTATATGTGTCCAAAAGATAGGCCCATATAAGTAAATCTAAATCAATTATGGGACGCCCTTTAATTTCTAAATTCAAATTATAAACTCGTTGATATAGCTGGCTTAGCAATACAAGTCCCTTTATGTTTCAGCGTTCTGTCTATAACGGTTCGAAAGCTCGGCCACATATTTGTAATTACATCAACTATTGAGACACCCTTTAACTTCCAAATCCAAATTTAATACTTGGTCCTCTAGCAGACTTAGCAATACAGGCTCATTGTAAATTTCAAGCGTCTGTCTACAACTGCTCAAAAGTATGGCCATATATATCAAATTAAATTAACTATTGGCGCACCCATTAATTTAGCAATCGACAGTCTGTTCAATTTTCAATCGTTTGTCTATAACGGTTCAAAAGTGAGGCCCATATTAGTAAATTTACATCTATTATGGGGGCACCCTTTAATTTTTAGACTTATTTTTGGATTACTTTTTGTTATTGGGAGCCATAGTAATACGCAGTCATTTTAAATTTAACTGAAGTTCCCTTTACACTTCATAATACAAGTAAAAAGTATGTATGTTGTATGGGGACACCCTTTAATTTTTAAGATTATCAACTGTTTTTAAAACGAAATCAATGTGTGAGCATATTCAATCATACTACCAAAAACTTTCGAAATCGTTTTAGAAATGAGTGAGTTCTGCAGGCACAAACACCAAAAAAAACCCGCCGTCGATTTGATGACATCCTTCTTTTATTTTGAAGTCATTTAAAAAGGAGATCATATTTGATTATTTACGTATGTACATATTTATATATTGTTCAATTGCTGAAAAGGCGTCAGAAAAAAAAATAAATAAACTACGTTAGCTGGCTTATTATGCGAATCTACAACAAATAATTAATAGATTTTCATTTTATATACATAACTACATATGATAACATATAATAACATAACATATGATAACATATGATAATGATAACCATTATTATAAAATGTTTACAGGTGGCGAAATTTGGATGGTGCATTTTGCATTTCAATGCCTTCGTCATACCGTTTTTATTGACTTTGTTTTTAGTAGCCTTTTTTGTCGATAGTATCACTATCGATTCTTATGCTCTTTTGTTTAGTCGACAATGAATGCACATCTTTTGACATACTGAAAGAAAAAAATTTTAATTTTTTTACAGCAATAAAGCGAAGTATGGCATTTCAAAAATACTTTGTAATTGAAAATGCTTTTGGCGGTATGCAATGCCTTTTATGTTATAAAAAATTAAGAAAAAAGAGAAAGGATACTTTAAAAAGGCATTTTGGAACTTTTCATAGTACATTTAATATTAAAGAAATAAAAAAGAATTTATCCAAAATCTTGCATTTTTAGCTGATGCAACTGCTATTTTAAATAAATTGAATTTAGAACTTTGAAGTAAGGCAAAAAGTTTGAATGATCCATACATAACTGTTTTTAACTTTTAAACTAAATTATTTTTACTTTTTGACGAAATTGAGGAAGAAGATTTTTCCCATTTTCCGAAAACCTTAATTATTTATGTTAAAGGGTCTTACGTAAAAAACAGGACCAAAAGGCAACTATTAAAGAAATTATTTATAATATGCAGGATCGGTTTAAATGTTTTGAAGTAATACAACCACTGCTAAATACCTTTCAAAACCGTTTTAAGTGCGATGTATCAAAATATGAATTTACAGTTCAATCATAACTTATAATACTTCGCAGCGAAGTGGAAGCTCCACCTTTTGTAATTTCAATTTTTCGCAAAATAAAACAATCTCATACAAATGCTTGTCTTTTCTTCCTTTATCTGTGTGAACAAATTTTTTCCGATTTAAAATTTCTTTGCTCATAACGAAGGAACAGAATTAACTCGGTTCACTTCAAAATTGTTTGACTCCAATTTAAAATACTTTAAATTTATATTATTTGCTTGTGTGCAAAATTTTATAATTTTACTGACTAACACCGTTTTTTTTAATAAACAGCTTTTCTCATAGTGTAATTCTATATTTCTCGCCAACACAAATACACACACCATTGTGGAAGTAACTTTATTCACCACTCTCATACTGTCAACAACAACAGGGGTTGCCAGATCTTGCTTTTCGTAATAATATTTTAAAAACTACGACACATTTTAGCATGTAGAAATCTATTTAAAAGTAGTACAATTTTGTTAAAAACGAACAACATGACTTCAATGACATGCTAATGTAAAATTCATAGGGTTTTCACCCGAATTTTCACCACTTCGTCCGTATAGATTTGGTGTTTTAATTATATTTTTTACTGGAATGCAATGAGTACTTCACATTCGACTACTATATTCGAATTAAAGCTAATGTAATGGGCCCAGTATCTTACACTGTGAACAAAGATCTGCCACAAGTAGTTGCAGTAGGTGCACCGAATGCGTCTAGTACTGCAGGTGGTCACAATAGTATACTCAGTCGGTCTCTCTGAAAAATTGCAGCTCTTAGTCGATAGGGCATACTAAGATGTAAAAAGGGCCACAAAATACAACTTATAGCAGCAACTAGAACGACTTAATGATGGAGTGTTGTATAAATATCCCGACTAGGTAACGCAGGCCAAAAATACTCACTTCAGCCAAAAATACTCACCTCGAACAAGCTTCCCAGTAGGCAATCATCCAGCTCACCACAGCCAATACCAACATCATTAAACCATAGAAACCATCGCCAGACCATCTGCTCTGCCAATATCCACTATGACTTCGGTATATGCAGTGAAAATTATTCTCCGACCTCTTTAAGAGGTTTATTAATAAGCAACGTCATCGGTAAAGCAGCGAACCTTATTAATTATCTCGCTATTACGGCAGAAAATTACCAGGGTGCCTGGCTACTGCTGCAAGATCGATATGACACAAAAAGAATAATGGTGGCAAAAGCAGCTCAAAGGCTACTTTACCAACCACGTGGTGCATCCACGTTAACTGCAAAGGATCTGTAATCAGTTTGCCAATTCCTTACCTTCCTCGAGAATTATTGCTACACTCTTCAGGCAAGGGGATACAAGGAGAAAACAGTTCCTACAAGTAAAACCTGCACGCTTACAGTACAACCCCGACACGATTACCAACGTCTGCAAAATCAAACGTAGTTTCTAGATTCTATTCTTAACCACATGAAACAATCTGAAAAGCGCACGCAAACGATCTTTAAAAAAATCAATTTCAACTATTAATGATACCAAATCGATCGTAGATCATTTTTATATTAGCATTCAATTGCTTATTATTATTGATAATTTGCAAAAAATTCACGGCTTAATGATCAATTTAGTAGCTGATACTTTTTATGGTCGATTAAGCACAATTATACTTACACCACAACAATTTTATGCTGAAGTTGACAATATAAAAGTAAAACTTTCACCTGACCAGTCACAGATATCATTTATTTCTATGGTATAGTGACAGTTTTGGAAGCAACTTCAAGCCAATACATTATCTGCACCTTAACCATCCTATTAGCACTTGATTTATTTTATATTGCACCGGTTCCGCAACTCATATATTTCAATAATTCTCTAGCAGCTGTCATACCAACTGACAAAGTGATGACGCTCATCGGGACGAATACTTCCCCATGGATAATACTAAGCTCCTAGACTGCAATACACTTGAGCTGCTCGCAACTCAACAGCCATTTAAATTAAGCACAGTGTGTAAAGGAGCAAGTAGTTCTCAATTATTGGAAGGAGTGCTTACGTTCTCAGCAGTTTGCACAATGAAAACCGATGGGATCACCATATGCTATAACAAAACTATCATATAAATTGTACATCCATCCTGTATGTACTACTATACCATACCACTATAAAAACAATGGGATATCTCCCATCTAGTGTAAAATGTGAACAAGATAACACAACGCATGCCAAGCCTTTCAAGTTACCAGCAAAAACAAAAAATCATAAGGTTCACAACTTAACCATCAGCTATGTGGGCCATGCTGTAATTTTCATACTTATAGTTATCCAAATAATAAAACAAATATTACAAAAACACAACCCGCTATCCGCAGCACCGCAGCCGTCACCCAGGTATACTTAGAATATTTCCTTGTGACCAGCACTAGTGTTTAGAAAAACTATTAGCAGTCACGTTTTACTAACCAGTTCAACTTTTTTCAGTTACATACTGAACTCAGTTTTCTATTTTACGCCAACTGAAAATAGTTGAATTGAGCACACACCACTAACAACCAACTGAATTCAGTCTACAATTTTCAGTAGCAAAACGAACACACAGCGACTGAGTTTTGAGTTTGTAAGTTAACAATACGCAACTGAGAAGCCAGTTCGTGTGCGTTTAGCAGACGTAGTTATGTTTTTTTAGTATAATATAGTATAGTAACAAAACTGAAATGTAACTGGATAATGTGAATACGGTGGTTAAAAAAAGAGTGGAAACTAAGCGTTCCTATAGAATTTTATGTTGAACAAATTAACGACAAATGTGTATGTACATTAGGGTGTCCCTTATAAGACAAAAAAATTTTTTTTTTCGAATTTCGAAACGCATACCCTATAATTTTTTTATATATAGAAAATTATACCTAAATATGAAATTTTACTCTTCTATCATGATTGTAACCCGTGGCGACTAAGGCAAGAAGTTTTACATAATACAGTAAATGAGAACAATGAAAAAATGAAAAGATGCATTAAGAATATTTTATTAAGAATATTTTAATATTCCAAATTATATGGGATAACTTCTTTTTAAAGTGTTTTTTCTGCAGTCTGGATACAGGTTTCTGTGTTCCTCAACACAGCGCAACAAAAACTGTTTTTGCCCTTCATCAGCAGTAATAAGTCCGTGAAAATCTTCCACAAGTTTGCCTGCTCTTTCAGCAGCATCGTTTACCACTCGTAAAAGACTTACTTTTTGTTTGGCTTCCAGAAACGCAGCGTTGTTTATCCAAGACGCCACATTTGTGCGAAGAAAACTATCATCGATCTGTAATCTTGCAAGAAATACTTTGCTTCTACCTGATACAAAGCAATCAAGTGTTTTAGCTGAAATAAAGAAAGGTTGTAATAAAAGTTGTTATAAAAGCATTCAGTACTAATTTTTCAAAAAATATGATTTAACAAAAAGATAACATTAAAAAAAAATTAATTTGACTCACCAAACAACGATCCTGACATTTCATCGCTGTTTGGAATATATCGTTTGTTAAAATCCGATATTTCCTCCCTGTTTAAGTTAACAACCATATTTGTTTTTGTTTTGTCATCCACTTCGTCATCAAAAAGTGATAAAATGACTGCCTCTTCACTTAGATACCATAAGTGCTTACAAAACTTACTTAGAGCAGCATTCGAAATTGTTTCGTCTATTTCATTATAGCCTTTCACAGCTTTCAAAAAACCCAAATCCTGATTAGGTGCTTTTACAGCTTCTGTACACTCGAGCCATGGCTTTACGTAAATTATCGCAACAAATAAGCAAATGTCCTGCAGAGCACTTTTATCATTTGCATCTATGTTGATCTGGGACTGGAGCAAACATATTTTTAATGAATAAATGGCTCTGGCCATCCATCGTGCTTGGTGTAAGGCTCCGGGGGGGCTTGATTTTTATTTTCTTTTCTGGTTCGCCATTCAAAAACACAACGCAGAGTTCTACTAATTCACGATAATCTTCTCTTATAAAAGTTTTTTCCAATGCCGTTTTGTAATACCTTAAGATGGATAAAATTTGTTCATCAGGAATGTGCTTTCTAACGATATCGATGCATGGTTCAATCTTATTCGAATCTATATTTTTCCAATTGTCTCTAGTTTTTTTAAAAAGTGGTATTTCTGGAGATCGAACATTTTGCTTAATTTTGGCTTCAAATACACTTTTAAGCACTAACTCATAAATATGATGACGACAAGCGAAAAGCACCAGGTCTCTGCCCAAACTTTTCTCCAAAAGAGCACAAGCGCCATTAAAACGGCCAGTGTTCGTTGATGTTGTATCACAACAGATTATTTGCACCTTGTCAATGAGATTCCAGTCATATAGAGCTGTTCTAATATGCAAAATCGTCGCATTTCAGATCCAGTGCCTCTAGGATAGCCTGAATAATATAGACAGAATCTCTTATACTTAGCTGGCACCTGTCTAAAACTGCGACTACCTTTGGTGTTATCAGATTTTTTCTTCCTCTTTTTGAACTGTCGCTCTGCAAACTTGTGCTTGCCCCTGGCTGGATTTCGTCGTCGTGGGAATATTGTGAATCTTCGGTATCAGAATTTAATATTTCTTTCACGTCTAAAACTTGTCTGCATTCAGCATATGATGTAGAAGTCGATGCAACTTCCGAAAATTCTTGTTGCCTTAATTTTCTTGTTTCTTCGAGTAATAACCTTTTTCTAGATCTTTCCTCTTTGTCTGCCAAGTTTTTATCTATGCCAGCAAAGCAACCCGGTCTACCCGGCTCTCTCTGTAGCTTCAAAAATGCTTTATCCTCTTCTATTTTGATAATTTGAAGGGCATCAGCATGAGCAATATCAAATAGGTTATCAAGATCACTTTCAAAATTACTTTCACGGGTCCTATAAATATCGAGACTTTTCTTACAATTTTTTTGCAACTTTTTCCAAAGTGTATATTTATATAAAAGCTACTTGACACAGTTCGGAATTGCCTTTGTAGGAATTCTTGCCTTCTCCCAAAAAATTACACATTCTCTAATTACTAGATTTGCACTTTCTCTAAGATCGAGCTTGACTTCGCGCATATTGTAAAAAAGCACAGCGAGAACTTGTCTATTAGATGGTAGTTTAGCACCATTAATTTGATGACAAGGAATTCCGATGAGAAAAATTTTTTGTTTTCCACTTCGTAATTCGACGGTCATTTTTTTAGTTAAGGCACCGAACTTTATAAAACACACTATTGAAATTGAAAATTGCCACCGCAAACAATACATTAATTTGACAGTTGAGCAAAAAGGGGAATCACCTTTTTAGATAAACAAATATATATGAAAGCTTACTGCTAACTGCATATACTTATGACAATTAATTAAATCGGTTTACCATTCTTGTATCAATGTAAAATTTTTTCTGGTGGCTTCTTAGATTATTTAGAAACTTTTTAGCGGGTATGCGCAAAAAAATGACGTCCAAAAATAAGGGACACCCTAATGTACATACATGCATTGCTGCTTAGTGGTGTTAGTAGAAAAAACCTTCAATATATATATAATGTAAATTATTTCTATGGATTACCAAGTATTCCCTCGTGAATAAAAAGGCGAATTGTTTCTCTGTAAATAACAAAGTTGTTTTTATTGATTCATACAAAATACAGCAATAATTAATCTCTTAATCTAAATTACCTGTAAATAACAAAGAAACAACATTCAATGTTAATATTCACTTCTTCTATAACTTTTGCAGTAATTATTACTTTATAGCTGTGGTCTCCCTCACTTGCTCAGAGACTCTGATACACATGTAGTTCTGTCAAGTTTACAATTACCTTATGATACCGGTTACTTACTACAATTATGTTAAATTAAATAAGAGTGAGGAGATTCTTACAGAGTGAGATTTCCTTACATCTCCCCCCCTACGATAAAAACTTTGGTACAAAGTTTTTACTTATTTTTATACAAAGCACAATGTATAGATAACACCCTATCGGTTAGAAGCCTATTGTTGTTTCTATATCTGACATATTTGGATTAGGCATGAGTTTGGAGATGCGAAATAAATTCGATTCTGCTTTTTTATGTGTTGTGTCAATTTCGTATATAGAGTTTGATGTTTTGTTTAGGATTTTATAGGGTCCGATTCTTAACAAGTCTAGTTTTTTTCGATTCAGTCGGTTACCATTTTCAACATATACCAAATCTCCGATCTTGAAGTTATGGTCTATTCTATCTTTGTCGTATATCTTCTTATTGTAGTCATGATTTCTTTTGCTATTTTCAAAGGCTATTGCTCTATCATATTCTAAATCATGTTTATTCTTCCTTTTCTTCAGTTCATTTGGTATTACCGATGTGTCTTCACCCCTTAATAGGTATTTTGGGCTGAAACCTGTTACCGAATGCTCGGTTTCGTTGTATTTATTGACACAGTTATGTGCTATGGTCGTCCATGCCATTTTTTTATTTTTTCCTTCGTTTATACTACACCTAATCTTATTGACTAAAGTTTGATTGAGTCTTTCATTTAACCCATTCGAGAATGGTGAGTTAACCGCCGTAAAGATCATTGTGATGTTTTTCTTTTCTACGAATTTTTTTAAGTCTTTTGAGTTTATGCCTGGGTGTTGGTCTGTTAAAAGTATTTCTATGTTATGGTCTTTCAGAACATTTTCTGTCAATTTAATGAAGTCCCCAGTGTTCTGTGTTTTGGATGTTAATATGTACGCGAATCTAGTAAAATGGTCTACTAGAAGATGTAAGTATTTTTTAGTGGATCGTGAACCACCGAGTCCACCGATTGTGTCTATGGAAACCACCTGAAACGATTTTGTTGCTGGACCGAGCTTTCTGAATATTTCTCGATATGTTTTTGCTGTATAGTAAGGCAGTATTTTGCTCTGCATTTGTCTTATGCCTATGTGGCAAAATTCTTTATGTATATTTTCTATGAATTTCTTAGAAAACTCTTCTGACAAAACTATTTTTTTTTTCTTTCTCTCTTTTTTATAATATAGATTATTCTCGAGTATTAAATTATTTTTGGCATTTTCTAAATTCTCGTTATATTTCTGGTCTTGTATAATGTCGTCTAGTTGTATTATATTAACAATTTTTAATTTTTCTTCTTCGCTTTCTTGAGGCTCAAGCACCGCGTTTCTACTTAAACAGTCTGCCTCCAGGTTTTCTTTTCCGTCTGTTCTAGCTTTAATATTCATTCTCTCTAGTGGCTTATGGTCCGAAAATATCTTAAAGCGCTTTCCCATGAGAAAGTGTTGCCAATATTTCACTGCTTCTTTTATTGCTAGGCATTCAAGGTAAATAGCTTTTTTTCTTTTTTGTGACTCATTTAGTTTCCTTCAAAAGTACGCTATTGGTTTTTCTGTATTTTTTTCGGTGTCATTCAGTTCTGGTTGCTTCATTACAGCCCCTATACCCTGTAAACTCGCGTCTGTGTAAATGTGGTAGTTCAGGATTAAAAACTGCTAGTACTGGCTGTTGGCAAAGGAAATTTTTCATATAATCGAAGGCCTTTTGATATTCCATTGACCAAGTAAATTGTTGACCTTTTCTTAATAAATTATGTAGTGGTTCCAGGATGATGGAAATATTCGGTACATATTCATTATAAAAATTGATCTTCCCTAAAAATTGTCGGACATTTTTCTGATTCTTTGGAACCGGAAATTTTTGTATTGCAATTAGGTTATCATTTAATGGTGAAATCGAGTTATACCCTATGTTATGTCCTAAATATTGTATGGAATCCAATGCAAATGTACATTTAGAAAGTTTTAATCGAAACCCTTCATTTATTATTGCTTCTAGCACTCGCGATAGATGATCAATGTGTTCTTCGAAGGTTTTTGAGAAAATCAGTATGTCGTCTATATAGTTGACTGCGAAATCTGATAATTTATTTTTTCTCATTATGTTGCTCAATATTCTTTGAAATATTGCTGGTGCTGTTTTTAGCCCAAATGGCAAACAAGTCCACTGGAAGTGGCCTTCCTGGGTTACAAATGCCGTTTTGCTTCTGTCTTCTACCCTGAGGGGAATGGACCAAAACGCTGAATTTATGTCAAGTTTTGCAATTTCTTGTTTTTGTTACAAGGTCTTCGATTAATGGAAAGGGTTGTGATTGAGGTACTATTATCTTATTCAAGTCTCTGAAATCTATACATAATCTTGATCTTTTGTTTTCTTCCTTTTTATAGGCTAAGGTTACTGGGGCCGCAAAAGGACTGTATGATTCTTCGATTAGTTTTTTCTGCAATAATTTCGAAATTTGTTCCTCTATTTCCTTTTTATCATCTATTGTGCATTTATAAGGTCTTTTGTTGCAATATTTATCTATTATTAGATCTATTCTAGCTTCGTAGTCTTTTACCTTTCCTATATCATATTTATCCTTTGCGAATATATTTTTATATTTCTCTATAAGTTTTTCTATTCTTTGTTCTTCATGAGAACTCAAGTAATTTGTTAAAATTTCAAAATTTCCTTGATCTATATGTTCGTTGAAGTTTATTTCATATCTTTCTTGATTTTCTGTGGGATTATCTGATTTTTGTTCTATTTTTAGTTTTTCATTTTGTGTCAATTTAAATCTTTTTATACAATCGAGCCCTATTAGGAAGTCGTGTTTGAAATTTTCGTTATTGATTATGAATACATCCATATTTTCTTCTATATCGAATATTTTCACTCTTAATGTTACAATACCATCAGATTTGTGTATTCCATTAATTGTCCTCAAGTTGATCATTTCTGTTGGGTTTTTTTTTCAAATGGATTAATTTTGAATTTATCAATGAGACGTTTGCGCCAGCATCATAAATGGCGGACACTTCTAAGATGTCATTGAGTTTCACCTTGAGTCTAATTAATGGTGGGATTAGTAGTTTTTTGGATCATTATTACTTAACTCTACTTCTAGCGTGGAGGTGTTTATTTGTCTTGTTTTGCCTCCCTCGTTTTCTTTTTCCTTGAACCAGCATTCGGATTCAGGGTGGAATCTATTACCTTTGTTTTTATTTTTGCATATTTCGCACGGTGTTTTTTCAATTTTATCTTTGTAGTTGGTTTTAAATTTTTTTGTTTCTAGAGTTTTCTTAGATGATAAGTGTTCTAATTTACCTATCTCGTTGTATAAGTCTTCTGTTTTCTTTAATTTTTCCCTGTCAATTCTATCCGCTACGACGTTTGGCAAACCGGTTGCAATTAAATCTATTAATGTTCCATTATCAATAGATTTCCGTACTTCTAATAAAAGTTTTTCTTTTCTTAGTGCATAATCAAGCAAAGAGCCAGATTGATATTTAAAAGCCATTGCATACCTTATTGCAGACCAGCCTTTGCTGGAAAATGTATCGCAAAAATTTTTTTTTCCAGTCTTCCCATGTTGCCTCAATAGTAAGTTTTAAAAATGTGCTACTATACCAATCTGTAGCCCCTTTATCCATGAATGATTTTAGAATTTCAATTTTTTTGTCATCTTCTATTATGTTGAATCTTTCGCATTCCTTTACAAAGCTATTTATCCATTGATTCGCATTTGAATTTTTTCCATTAAATTTGTCGATTGTAAATTCTTTCGCAATTTTGCCTATATTTTTAACCACTGATTGTTCTTTACTTTTTTCAAGCAGTTGTTCTAATAATTTAATCAGTGGTTGTTCTGAAGAACTTTCGTTCCCCTTTGTGTCGGCTTTCTTTTCAATTTCTTCTTCCAGGTATACATCATTAAATTGTAAATTGTTACCTTCATCTAGGTACGTTTTCTTCAGTTCTTCGCTGAGTGTAATCCAAATATTTCTCATTTGGCCTCTTTGAATTAGCTCCTTATTTACTTTAGTAAATGTTGTTGTTTTAGTGATCTCCTCGTGACAGCGTGCATCCAAAAATTTCTTTGGCATGATGTACTTTCGTTCATCTGGTGTGCTAATTGAGGTTATGCATAGCACATTCGTCTTACCATCTGCAGCGCCAAGTACTTTAAACGAGAACAGCAGCTTCTCCATTGTGAGTTCCAACGTGAATGTTGTTTTATAATGTAAATTATTTCTATGTATTACCAAGTATTCCCTCCTGAATAAAAAGGCGAATTGTTTCTCTGTAAATAACAAAGTTGTTTTTATTGATTCATACCAAATACAGCAATAATTAATCTCTTAATCTAAATTACCTGTAAATAACAAAGAAACAACATTCAATGTTAATATTCACTACTTCTATAACTTTTGCAGTAATTATTACTTTATAGCTGTGGTCTCTCTCACTTGCTCAAAGATACTGATACACATGTAGTTCTGTCAAGTTTACAATTACCTTATGATACCGGTTACTTACTACAATTATGTTAATTATGTTAAATTAAATAAGAGTGAGGAGATTCTTACAGAGTGAGATTTCCTTACATATATTTTTGGAATATTTGCATATTCAATTTCAAATAACTAATTAGTACGAAAATTATAAATTATCAACATTTTAATCAAAATATAAATAAAACAACTTTGAAATGTGTTTGTTGACGAATATTTCTTAGAAAGATTTAAATTTGGGTTTTATTTAACTAACTATTAATTAGAAAATATAATTCATTAAATTTTTTTATGTTGTTTATTAATTTTCCGACCTTTTTTTGTATACTACTAAATTTTTTTTTATAATTTATTATATATAAATTATAATTGGGCTTTCAAGGTCATTTATTTCCTTCCTTTTAAGTAAATTAAAGATTAATTATTTCATATTAATCCGACGTTTCGTTGGTATTTTCCAACTTCCTCAGGGATAATGTATTAAAAATCTGACAACCACATACATATAAAAGTAAAAAATAAAAAGAATTTTGTTTTTTTATTTTTTTACAAACATAATTGGGAAAAAGCGACAATATAAGGTGTGAAAAATTTTACTTACATATAATATTTTTTGTTATTTAAAATTAATTTGGTGTATAGTGGACAAGAAACAAAACACAAACCTAATAAATTGAATAATATAAACTATAAAATATCACAGGCAATTTTTGTTAACATCACAATATCTTCTATTATACTAAAACTATATTGTAACTTGCATTGGTGTTGTCCTTATCGTCTTTGGTGTTTATTGCATTTTCCGATCTCTGTTGAATTCTTAAACTCTCAAGCGTATATCTCTTGTTTATTTTCAACTCTTTATCTAAAACTCTTACTTCATCAAAATCAGGCTTATGTCCAGTATCAACACAATGTTGTGCTAGTGCGGTTGATTGTTTTCCTTTTTTTATGTCTGCCTTTTGCTCGTCAATTCTTACGCCTAAATTTCTCTTAGTTGTACCAATGTATACTTTACCGCACTCTTCTTTCTCTTTTATGTTTTCCTGTGGTTTTATATGTTGTGTTACTTTATTTATTAATTTGTTTATAATGTTTTGCGGAAAGTTATTTTTCTTAAGAATTTCTTTTATTGTAGTTAAGTTTTTTTATTTGAACTTATCATTGCTAAGTTTTATGACTCTATTAATTAAATTTTTTGCCGTATTTATCTTATATTTCATCGGCATTGTTGAATTAAAATTTATTAAACGTTCAGAAGCAATAGATTTCATATACCAATCTGTTATTAATTTATTTTGTTCTCTGTAAATTTTCATGTCAAGGTATGCAATTGATCTCTGATCCTCTTTTTCTATTGTGAATTTTAGTTTGGTGTGGTAACTGTTAAACGTTTTCAATATAATATCTTGGTCCTTTTGTTTAATAATCGCAAATAAATCGTCAACATATTTTGTTATCACATAAATACGTTTCTGTATATTAAATGTGTGTTTTTGTCTCTCAATACTTTCCTTTAACAAAACATTTCTTATGAACATCCACACACATTTTTAAACGCATGTGTGTATGAATCTGTCTTGTTTACCAAGAAACTGCTCATAATTTTTGATTTTTTAAATGTTCAAAGTGCAACATCTTCATAAATTTATTGTCTTTGGTAAGCGTTTTAGATAAAGAGTTAAAAATAAACAAGAGATATACGCTTGAGAGTTTAAGAATTCAACTGAGATCGGAAAATGCAATAAACACCAAAGACGATAAGGACAACACCAATGCAAGTTACAATATAGTTTTAGTATAATAGAAGAAATTGTGATGTTAACAAAAATTGCCTGTGATATTTTATAGTTTATATTATTCAATTTATTAAGTTTGTGTTTTGTTTCTTGTCCACTATACACCAAATTAATTTTAAATAACAAAAAAGATTATATGTAAGTAAAATTTTTCACACCTTATATTGTCGCTTTTTCTCAATTATGTTTGTAAAAAAATAAAAAAACAAAATTCTTTTTATTTTTTACTTTTATATGTATGTGGTTGCCAGATTTTTAATAAATTATCCCTAAGGAAGTTGGAAAATACCAACGAAACGTCGGATTAATATGAAATAATTAATCTTTTATTTACTTAAAAGGAAGGAAATAAATGACCTTGAAAGCCCAAGTATAATTTATATATAATAAATTATAAAAAAAAAAATTTAGTAGTATACAAAAAAAGGTCGGAGAATTAATAAAACAACATAAATTGCTTATCGGAGGGCCCGCCGAAATTAAAAAAACATCAAATACTATCAACAACTATGGCCCATTTTTTTGCACATATAAAAGTAAAATATAACACAGAACTCTGTTTAGTATTAAAGAAATATTGTAGAAACATTAAAAAACTAGCCAAACAAAATGAAAGACTAAAATATTTGCTTGACTGCCGAAGAAGGGGACTAATTCCAAAACACATTCAATTAAAAATACTTAACCAAGAGCACTAGACAACTTTTCACATCATCAAAAATATCACAGGAACTAGAAAAAACGGAGAAAAACTTTCAATAAAAATACTTAATATAGAGATAAAAGAAACAAACTACAATATTAAGGACGTACGTAGGGAAATAAGTAATAATCAATATATACTTAAACGTTCCCTGAATGACGAAGAATATTACAATTTTATGACTAGACAAAAACAAAGATATAATCAATTTATATCAACAGATAAAAGAACGCATTCGTTTAAAATCAAAAATTTAAGAGAAAGACAGATGGAAGAATATAATCTTACATTTAATCCCGAATGGTTCATAAACTTGACGACTGTATTTTTTCCAACTGATTGTAAATGGCTACTCTCTCTAGGACCAAAGTTTGCTTTACCAGTTGATAACAAAAATGTTTCTACGATCAATCTTATAGCAGATCTAGAACAATGGGTACAGACTTTAAACGATGATGGCAAAAAAGAAATAATAAGAACAAAAATTGTAAACAGAATATTAACACATAAAAGGACATGTAAAAATAATCAGAGGGAGAAATTAATATTAAGCATCTATGACGATACGAAGAAATTTCTTAAGCGATATAAGGACGAAATTGTTATAACAAAATCGGATAAGGGAAACAAAACTGTGGTTATATATAAAAAAGATTACGAAAGAAAAATGAACAAATTATTGGACGATAAAAATACGTATAAAACTCTTCGAGCTGACCCAACTTTGAAACTACAAAGAACAATTAATAGAATTATAATGGATTTATACAAAGATGGATATATTAATAAATATGAAAAGACAAGATTAACATCAGATTCTGCGACTGCGCCTAGATTATACGGTCTCCCGAAAATACACAAACCTGATATACCACTCAGACCCATTTCATCATCGGTGGGTGTACCTTGTTATCATTTATCTAAATACATAGGACATATTTTAAAGAATATTGTGGTAGAAGAGTATAAGATAAAAAATGCAGTAGAGCTTAAAAGAAAGATGGAAAGAATATCTTTGGACGAAGACGATATTTTAATTTCTCTTGACGTGGTATCGTTATTCACAAACATACCTATACACTAAGCAATAAATAACATTATGACAAAATGGAACATGATACAGAAGCATACTAAAATATCAAAGACAAGATTCCTTAAACTGTTAAAATTCTGCCTTAATGAAAATAATTATTTTATTTATGGAAATAAAGTGTTTAAACAAACTTATGGCATGCCAATGGGCAATCCTTTATCACCAACCATAGCAGACATTGTTTTAGATACTCTTTTAGACCAAAGTATAAAAGATATAAAGGATGCTAACGTTGATATAAAACTGATAACAAAATATGTTGACGATTTATTTGCTATTATTAAACAAAAGGACTAAGATTTTATATTGAAAACGTTTAACAGTTACCACACCAAACTAAAATTCACAATAGAAAAAGAGGATCAGAGATCAATTGCATACCTTGACATGAAAATTTACAGAGAACAAAATAAATTAATAACAGATTGGTATATGAAATCTATTGCTTCTGGACGTTTAATAAATTTTAATTCAACAATGCCGATGAAATATAAGATAAATACGGCAAAAATTTTAATTAATAGTCATAAAACTTAGCAATGATAAGTTCAAATCAAAAAACTTAACTACAATAAAAGAAATTCATTTAGAAAAATAACCTTCCGCAAAACATTATAAACAAATTAATAAATAAAGTAACACAACATATAAAACCACAGGAAAACATAAAAGAGAAAGAAGAGTGCGGTAAAGTATACATTGGTACAACTAAGAGAAATTTAGGCGTAAGAATAGACGAGCACAAGGCAGACATAAAAAAAGGAAAACTATCAACCGCACTAGCACAACATTGTGTTGATACTGGACATAAGCCTGATTTTGATGAAGTAAGAGTTTTAGAAAAAGAGTTGAAAATAAACAAGAGATATACGCTTGAGAGTTTAAGAATTCAACTGAGATCGGAAAATGCAATAAACACCAAAGACGATAAGGACAACACCAATGCAAGTTACAATATAGTTTTAGTATAATAAAAGATATTGTGATGTTAACAAAAATTGCCTGTGATATTTTATAGTTTATATTATTCAATTTATTAAGTTTGTGTTTTGTTTCTTGTCCACTATACACCAAATTAATTTTAAATAACAAAAAAGATTATATGTAAGTAAAATTTTTCACACCTTATATTGTCGCTTTTTCCCAATTATGTTTGTAAAAAAATAAAAAAACAAAATTCTTTTTATTTTTTACTTTTATATGTATGTGGTTGCCAGATTTTTAATAAATTATCCCTGAGGAAGTTGGAAAATACCAACGAAACGTCGGATTAATATTAAATAATTAATCTTTTATTTACTTAAAAGGAAGGAAATAAATGACCTTGAAAGCCCAAGTATAATTTATATATAATAAATTATAAAAAAAAATTAGTATAATTTATTAACTTTTAGAAATTATGAATGGAATTAAAATATGAATGTGTTCATAATTATTAAAAATATTTTACTGCAATCATTCACGTCATTTAAATGAGATAGAATACACTTACAATGAATAAACAAATTTATTTCTACTAAAAATAAATTCAAATTTTTACGAGTTTATAGAGAAAGTACCCATTGAGAGAGAAAGGAAACAATAACATATAAAAACGTACAAACAATTCTACGAATTTTTTTAGTCCTTTTGCTATTTGAAAAAAAGAGATCCTTTTTTTGCTGTTGTGTGTATAAATTGTCCTCTTTTTTTGGAAATTAAATTAAAATTAATCTTCCTGTTGTTAACGAAATCTAAAAATTGAAAGGTTTCTGTTAGTTTTTTGCATATTTGTTACATATGGGTTTTTTTAATAAATGACTTTTAATTCAAGTGCTGGCTTTAGGTACGTAAATATTTCTTTAATTGATATACTTAAAGGGACTAAGAGTTCACATATGTGTTTTATAAACTTTACTCGTGAAAGTCTTCTCGAAAACACCAATTTGAAATAATCTTATTTACGAATTAGAAGGTAGACACTGATTACAATTTTGTTTGATTGTTTTGTAAGTTATTGAGGGTACCTTCAGCTAAATTTGATATGTAGGAAACTTAATGCTTAAACAAATGTTTCTAACTATATTACATTTTTCTTTACACATTATCTGAATTAATTAAATTTAAATTTGCACAAAGTTGTTTCAGTAATAAAAGCATTTTAAATTCTAATTCTTGTCTTATTTTTTCTGTATTTATGTAAGTATATTAAAAAATGAATTATGGTTGCTTCCAGTTAACCACAAACTATTTTAAAGATTCCCATAGCTTCGTACAAAAAACAGCAAAAAATATCTATTTAATACCTTGACCATAAAGTTGGGTAGGAAAATTGTGAATCAGTGGCGGTTTCTTTATAACAGGCACAAATCCCTTATACTCAAATTATTTGAAAAATAAAGAGAATTGAAAAATGATAGAATTACTTCTGGATGACGGATATAGAGAATTATATGTTAGTAGTGAAAATATATTATATGAAAACTTTAACACAAAACAAAAACGAAAACATATCAACAAACTTAACGTATTAAAAACCAAAGAATATATTAAGTTAAACATAACACACAACGAACAGTGGTTTATAAACAAAACAGACGTAAATATACCAACAAATATACAATGGTTACTCTCATTAGGCCCCAAGTTTGCTTTACCTAGCTCAAACAAAACGTTTCCACTTTTTAAATGCATTGCTGATGTTGAAGATTGCATACAAACTTTAGACGAGAAAGAAAAACAAGAGAATGCAAGAATAAAATTAATATCATTAGTAGAGAATCATCTCAACAAAACAAACAAAAGCGAAAAAATTTCTCAAAGAAAATAAAGACATATTAATTTTAAATTCTGACAAAGGTAATAAAACAGTGGCAATGAAAATCATGATTATGAACAAAAAATGAACGACAATCAACGAGAAAAACGCATTAACAAATAGAACAGCAATAGCACCAAGAATATACGGTCTGCCAAAAGTACACAAAGAGGTTACACCTTTAAGACCTATTTGTTCCTCACAAAACTCTCCTTCCTATGACCTATGCAAGTACTTAGCATCAATCTTAAAAAACCTGACGAAAGAATCAAAATATAACATCAAAGACGCAATAAGTTTTAAGTCAAGGATAAATAATACTCCTATAAATGAAGACGAAATTATGGTATCTTTTGACGTCGTATCTCTTTTCCCGAGCGTTCCCATTAACTTAGCATTAGAGATAATTGAGAGAAATTGGGAACGATTAGAAGAGTATACGAAAATAACCAAGACATTGTTCATGGGACTTTTAACTTTCTGCATAAAAAGAGGCAGATACTTTCAATATGAAAATGAAATTTATGAACAACGTAAGGGCATGCCAATGGGATCACCTTTATCTCCCGTTATTGCTGACATTGTAATGGAAGAGTTACTAGATTGGCCAATAAGAAACCTTGGATATGAACCTAAGATTTTAACAAAGTACGTGGATGACATTTTTACAATATTAAAAAGATATAAAGTAGAAGAAGTCTTTTATAATTTAAACACATTCAACACACAAATACAATTCACAGTTGAAAAAGAAGAAGGAAACCAAATACAGTATTTGGATACTCTTGTCATTAGACAACAGAACAAAATAATACTGAATTGGTATCAAAAACCACCCGCATCTGGACGACTGATAAACTTATATTCTAAACATCCTAGAAAAATTATTATAAACACAGCCACAAATTTTATCAGAAGAGTTTTAGACGTTAGTGATGCGGTTTTTCACAAAGAAAACAAAAACAAAATTATGTACATATTAAAATTGAATGATTTCCCAATAAGAACTATAAAAAAATTGATGAAAAATGTTGAAGATAAAAGGACAAAAATAGACAAACCGCAAAAAATTTATAAAGGATTAACCTATATACCTGGACTATCAGAAAGATTAAAAGGCTGTGATATATATGACGCGGGAAAGTACCAATTAGCCTTCAGGACGAGTAACTCAATACAACGATTGTTTAGTAATATGAAATCGAAAATTGATAAAGGAGACAAAAGTAACGTTGTGTATAGTATAAATTGTAACGGAAACGAATCCAGTAAGTGTGATATGATTTATGTTGGGACAACTAAAACAAAACTAGACTCGCATCACATAAATCTGACTTAAAAGCTATACACAAACCGGTGGAGCAAAAAACAGCACTTGCTGCCCACTGTGCAACGAAAAATCATATACCGAACTTTGACGATGTGAGAGTATTAAAAGAAGAGAAAAACTATTGTAGAAGATTTACTTTAGAAATGTTACATATAATTGACGTTCCATCAAACAAGAGATTAAATTACAAACAAGACATCGAAAAATGCGCTCAAATTTACAGAAATATTGTTAGTAAACAAAAAAGATCAACCTAGCTGTCAGTGGATAAGTGTTTACTGTACAATATATACGCGCTCTTTCAAACATTGATAGTTTAATTTAATTTTGTTTAATTTTAAAATGTAAATATTTGTTTTCGCTTATTTTATTTGTTTAATTGTAACAATGTTTTTTGTATTGTTTTATATTTTTGACAGTTTCCCCTGAAGATGAATAGCGAAGCTATTCGAAATATTGGGAATAAAAATTAAATAACATTAACAAAGTGTTTTAATTACCCAAAAACGACCTTAAGCCGAACAAAAAATTTAAATCATTCAAATTATTTATTATAACTGCAAACAAAATTCGCGAAAGAGAAACATAGATATCTTTGAATTATATTGGTGTAAAAACCCCAAACAAATTCTACCCAAGTAAGTTATTTACTGAGTTTTATGTTAATTATTAATAAAGTTCCAAGTTGAAAACAAATTCATGTAAACAAAAACTAATTTTAATTTAAGTTCAATTTTTAAACCTCATGTAAGTAAGTTGAGTAGAACTACACTTATTGTGTAGTACCTTTTTAATTTTTAAACAATTAAAAAAATAGCCAGAAAAATTTTAAACAATTTAAAAAATTCTTTCAAAATTATTTACACAAGATATTTAGAATCAAACTGTTATACAAACAATATGAAATTAATTTATTTTTTATTTATACCTACTGCACAACAATGACAATTTCTTTTTGTTAAAAAAACTGTGTACAAATACACAATTAAACTTTTCAGTCAGATTATTCACACATTTGTGTGTGTATTCAGTTTAACTATTTTAAGCAGTCAATTATTAACTATTGTCGCCAGTCAAAAAAAATATTGGTGCTGCTGAATTTTAAACCCAGCACCTTAGCTCACTTCACCAGTATTCGCTAAAAATTGTTCACTTGCACTTCCCATTTATATTGCCAATCCCCTTGGGGGATTTTTCATAGCAAAAAATAAAATCTGTATGGAATTAAACAATAAATTTATTTTTTTATTACCCACATGTGTCAAGCACATCGTGGGAATTACTGCGTCTGCATAATTCATAGCTTAAATTAAATTTACTCGTGCCTGTTCAAGTGACCAGGTATTCGTGACAAAAAGTAGGATAATAATTTGCCTGCCAGCCAGACAGTTGTGAAATACAATATTTAATGAAACACAATATTTTTTTTGGCTAATGGTGGGAATTAAGTACAACAAGTTATGAACGATTTTCGGAGTGTTTAAAATTTTGTTTATTATTTTTAATTTAGTTTATATTGCTTTAATTTTACTCCTTTGTTAATATTCCTTTTTGTTTAAATACGAAAGAATTCGTAATAACATTTGTCATGTTTAGCTGACGAATGTCGACAGCTAATCGCAAATTCGTTTGTTCATCTGTACCTTACTTTGGTACAATTAATAAAGGAGAATAATAAGAGCTTGTGGAATTCTCTATTATGTTTTTATCTAAAAGATCCTGAACTTGACTATTAATTCCTTTTATTTGGCTATGGACATGACAATAATTTAATTAATTTGGTATGGGGTATTTGGGGCTAGACTCGCTGAATTTTAGCTCTTGCTCATAGAAGTAATTTACAGATAATTTTTTATTTTAAAAAAATATTTCTTGGAATTGATTGCAAAGATCTCTGATTGATTTTTTGACCAATAATTTAAGTTATCTAAGTTCAATTGCTTTTCAGTACTGACCACTTCACAAAATAAATCTAAATTTGGCTACAAACACCCACAAACTTCTGGAAAGTTACTTATGTGTTCATCAATTTATCATTCGAGAAGGTGACTTCATAAACCCCCTTTAGCCAATTAAAGTAGGAGCCCCGCAAGGCAGTATACTGGGTCCTTCTTTGTATTTAATTTATGCGTCCAACATGACAAAAGAATCCCAAATCCACACTTCAACTTTTGCAGGTGATACAGCATTTCTCAGCGTCCACGAAAATCAATTAGCCTCGCGAAATTTGCAGACACAAATTAGAATTTTAGAGAAATGGCTTAAACTTTGGAGAATCAAGTTAAATAAACAGAAATATGTCCATGTAACATTTACACTGCGCAGGGAAACATGCTTGCCAATCAAGATCAACAATCAAGTAATCCCGCAGCATAATAAAGTCAAGTACCTTGGCATTCACCTTGATCGCCGGCTTACGTGGAAGTCTCATATTAATACAAAACTGATTCAAATGAAAGTAAAAGCAGTGCAACTGAATTGGCTTATCGGTAGAAACTCTACTCTTAAATTGGATTGCAAACTTTTGTTGTACAAACTAATCTGGTGTTATGGAATTCAATTATGGGGTACTACTCGCACGTAACATCCTTAATTTTGGCGGCCATACCCGGTTGAGAAGGAAGAATACTATTGATATTATCCGAGCTCATGCAGATGTAGCACCCATTAAATATAACTTTGTTGTCTAGCATTGGCTAGCTTCAAATAAATTTTTATTAAAATTTGTATACTTATAGTTAGTTCATATTTGAAAATTCAATAAATAAATAACTGTATATAAAAAATGTTTAAGAACATCTTGTTGCATTTCCAGTTGTAAAATACATGTTCCTAAGGCTTGAAAAAAGACTTTGCACAGTGCAACAAACAAGGGGATTTTTGCAAAAGAACAAAATTTTTTTATTTGTTAATGTTGACAAGGGTAATACTGTAGCATCAATAGACAAGCGAATATAAAGAATGAAGAATATATTAGGTAACTTAAGAGGCATGATTTAATTTCAATGTATATAATTTAATTAATATTTAGAATAAAATTATCATACAAAAGTTAGGTAATGAAAAAAGTATGTTAAAAAAAAACTAAGGAAGGACGCCGTTAAGAATTTCAAATTAGCATTATGTACATTGATACCGACAGATCAATACTTAAAAAACTTAAAAAAAAATAAGTCTTAAGAAAAATAATAAATATAAAATTGAATTCTTTTTACGAGTAAGTTTTCGGAAAAAATTCAATTAAAAAATCCTACTTATAATCATCAACTACAGAAGTAAATCAAAATGTGTCAAGAAAATCACACATAAACTTCAAGAAACTTAGATATAAAACTTAGTTGAACAATTGTAGAAGATGTTTATCTACATTGTGGTCTAAATCCTTCCAACCATGCTATCTCTTAAATAAATTTATCTAAATAACCAAAACTATTACCTTAAAATTTACAGACTAGGTGATTAAAATAAAGTGTGTTACAAACAATGCTAATATGAGTGACAAAAAAATCTAATATTATTCAGCGTGACAACATATCTGATACTTTGCGAAGTTGTATGAATTATTTTAAGACAAGAAATTTAAATTCTCATTATAATATAATTAAATTGCAAAATCGAAATGTATAAAAAAATTGGCAGAGCGTACATATGTGTCAAGTTTTTATATAGGAATGTAAAAATGTAGTGTGTCGATCAGAGACATGCAACTTTTATGATCGAGCCGGCTTGTTCACAATAGTTGATTTTTAAGAACAATACGAATAAGTATTACGTCAATTTAATACTCTTTGCTTTTTATACACAAACACAAAATTCAACAACAAGTGTAAATCATTTTCAACATTAGACTTGAACAGATTTGTATTGAAACAAAAAGTCTCGTTAACAAGAAGTTATTTTATGCACAACGTCTTTATTGTACATGATCTGATTGGAGTTTTACCAAAAACAATCGAGCCACTTGAAAGTAATAAAAGCGCTATGCAGAAAAATATAAAAACAATAAGAAAAAGCTACAGATGAGCATTTTCTATCATATTAGCATTTTTTTATTTCTAGCTAGCAGTGAAAAAATTTGTTCGTAGGTATAGAAACACTTTTAAAGATGAAAACAAAATTTTATACATATAAAATATTTTACAAGCAAACAAAATTTTTGTTGAAATTATATTTACACACGTACTATGTACATAAATGTAAAAATATATATTTTTAAATTTTTTCTCTAAATACCTATAAATAATGAAATTCAAAGTAACTAATTTGTTTTTTTTTTTTAACTAAACAAATAACATTTTATAAAAAAATTACATTTTCATGAAAAAATCTTAATTAAAAAATATTTACAAAAATTAATATAAAAAAGAAAAATAAACAAAATTAAGTAGCAATTCATGAAAAAAAAGAAGTTCAACACTATATTTTACGTGCATTCAAAAAACGTTTGGATATTAAGCACAAAAATTTATGGAAAAAGAATTTAAAAATGTAAAAAAAAACAAGAGAAAAAACATCGAGTAGAAAATTAATTTACAACAAGTTGGCTTTGGTGCAAAAATAGATTCAAACCTTAAATGACACTGTCAGAACATTAATGTTCGCACAAAATGACGAGCATGATTTTAATAAAACTTAAGTTAAACTTAAATTAGCGTATAGTTAAAATAATAAGATTCAAGTCAGATCCAAATCAGATTTAAATTGAATGGATTTTGAACAAAGTTTAAATAGATTTCGCAAAAAGACCCAACACAAAGAAAATTATCTGTCAGGGAATATTAAAAAAAATTTACCATTATCTGGCAACATCGAAAATTTTTTCTATATGAATTTACGAATTTTTCGGCAGCATACAATAACTACATGTCCTGTAAGAATTTATTTTTTATTGGTTGAGTTTCCTCCAGTTTTGGAATAAAATATAAATATAACAGGCAAATACAACCAAATTTTTTCTTACCTTTATAATTGTAATCGACCCATAAATTTTTATTCACAAAGATTTATGTACATCATTATACAAAATCCTTAAGACTAAATTGTTTTTTGAACGGGTTAGCTACATCTAAGTGCAGGGTTCGGATCATACAACATGCTCTTAACCGATAATCGGAAAACTCGAATCTTCTGACAAACATTTTAAATAAACTAAAGATTTTTGTCTAAGCAATAAAGCAAAGACAAAAATCAAAGTTTAAGAAAACAACAATAACCAACAGTATTTCTATTTTTCTTTCTCTACTGTATACGGTCGACTTTTTTTCGGCTCTTTTGTACAGTTGAAAGAGGATGAAAAATAAAATATCAAAAACACTACGATAATTTATTTATATGCACAGGCACTTTGCAAATTATTTAATTAAAGACACGGGAATATTTTTTAAAATTTAATTTTCACAAAAACTTCGTACTATTTTTTATTTAATTTTCCCGATTAAATTAATTACCGATATTGATTATTGAGGGTCAAAACACGTCTCGATGGCCATTTCGTTATTGCTTAATTAACTCTTCAGGAATCTTTTGACAAACATTTTAAATAAAGTAAAGATTTTTGTCTAAGCAATAAAGCAAAGACAAAAATCAAAGTTTAAGCAAAAACAACAATAACCAACAGTAATTCTATTTTTCTTTCTCTACTGTATACGGTCGACTTTTTTTCGGCTCTTTTGTACAGTTGAAAGAGGATGAAAAATAAAATATCAAAAACACTACGATAATTTATTTATATGCACAGGCACTTTACAAATTATTTAATTAAAGACACGGGAATATTTTTTAAAATTTCATTTTCACAAAAACTTCGTGCTATTCTTTATTTAATTATACCGATTAAATTAATTACCGATATTGATTATTGAGGGTCAAAGCACGTCTCGATGGCCATTTCGTTATCGCTTAATTAACTCTTCAGGAATCTTTTGACAAACATTTTAAATAAACTAAAGATTTTTGTCTAAGCAATAAAGCAAAGACAAAAATCAAAGTTTAAGCAAAAACAACAATAACCAACAGTAATTCTATTTTTCTTTCTCTACTGTATACGGTCGACTTTTTTTCGGGTCTTTTGTACAGTTGAAAGAGGATGAAAAATAAAATATCAAAAAGACTACGATAATTTATTTATATGCACAGGCAAATTATTTAATTAAAGACGCGGGAATATTTTTTTTAATATAATTTTCACAAAACCTTCGTGCTATTTTTTATTTAATTATCCCGATTAAATTAATTACCGATATTGATTATTGAGGGTCAAAGCACGTCTCGATGGCCATTTCGTTATCGCTTACTTAACTCTTCAGGAAACTTCTGACAAACATTTTAAATAAACTAAAGATTTTTGTCTAAGCAATAAAGCAAAGACAAAAATCAAAGTTTAAGCAAAAACAATAATAACCAACAGTAATTCTATTTTTTATTTTTAATTATCTCTTAACTTAGTAAGAGGCACACGCGACAAATTTCGGTAATTCGGAAGCAAACTATCTATCCAATTACGTCCCATAAATGGCATAAATTGCGATACCGATTTTACCACTACTAGATTTAAATTCTTTTCTCATTTATCGCTACAAGTATTTCTCCCAGGACATCCACCTTGTTTCCTGTTATCACTTGTAAAGGATGATAGTTAATTTTTAAATTACTATTATCACACGAAAATGCTTTAAAACAAAAATTCCGACTATTCCCATAAAATTATTCTGGAAGTAGAGAAAGACGACCAAGAAGCAGTGGAAATTCACAATCTATTAACTCCTGATATTTCAGATTATTAAAAAAAAAAAAAAATAAAAAAACAGGGATAAATAGTTTCTGCTACTGTATTTCTTAACAAAAGATCTATGTTTATCAATAAACACAAAAAAAAATTAAGAACACTTACAAAAAATAGTTTTATATTGAATTGTTTTATTAAAATAAAAATTAAATTTTAGTAAAAGGTAGGATAAGTAGGACATCATTAATAAAAAAAAAAAACGGCACACATGAGTTTGCCACGTTAGGGTAAGCATATATGACTTATTTGCATATTCTTTTAAAAAATTGTTTTCTTGATCCATTTGAGAAAAAACAAATTCACCTGCCAAAACAAGATCTCTGATTTTAAAGAAGAAAGTAATAAAAAGTAGAAACACTTATTAGAAGAACACAAGAAAAAAAGATATTCTTTGCGCCAGGTGCCATAATTGCGTGCATTACTTAAGCTGTTTCAACGAAAAAGATGTACAAATTGTATATCAGTAAAATATCGCTATAAACCAAAAAAAAATCAAAAGTCCAATTTTTGTTCACTTAATCTTTTTTTGGGCTCTAGGTCAGTACATTTATTCAAATAAAACTCTTTTTTGTTTTATTAAAATATTATTATTAATATTGTTCAATATTTCGAACAACCTTCGGTGTTCTTCTTCAGGAACTAAAAAATATACAAACAATAAACAAACTTAAAAACACACAAAACAACATTTTTATCTTTTACAAAGAAAACAATTTTTATGTATATATTGAAATTTTAAACTTATTATAAAATCACCTTGCTTCGAGTAAAGCTGTGAATCTCCTATAGTGGGAGTATTATGCCTACTAAAGATGTTTTTGTTTATATTTTGTTATAATATGTCTGTACATTTGGCCGCAATTTTCTGTATATCTTTTATAATTCATACTTCTGTCCTCCGGAGTATTAATAATATGTAACATCTCAATTATGTATCTCTTTTTATAGTTATTTTCTTGTTGTAGTATTGTTGCATTTTCTATATTGGGAGAGTGGTTACTCATTGCACAGTGGGCTGCTAACGCGGTTTTTTGTTCTGTTATTCCCTTTCTAGTTTTATAATCTGATTTGTGTGCAGCTAATCTCGTCCTTAACTTCGACTTTGTCGTTCCTATATATATTTTATTACAATCGATCAAATGATCTCCGTAACATGGTATTTTGTATACTACGTTAGATTTGTCCAGTTTATCAATTTTTGTTTTAGTATTTGAAAACAACATGCTTAGAGTAAAGTCAGTTTTTAATGCAATGTTGACATTTTGTTTGTTGTAAATATCTGATTGAATAATTCTCTCTGTAAAACCTGGGACATGCGTCATAGATTTGTAAACTCTCTCCTGTTTTAATACTGGTGTTCTATTAAGATCATCTTGTGCGTTTTTTATTATTTGTATTGCCATCATAAAGGAGAAACTGTTCTTTTGTAAAATTTTTCTTATTTTTTGATATTTTCTTTGTGGTATTCTGCGTCACTTAATTGAAAAACTCTTTTTGCGAAATTTCGTGCTGTGTTAATTTTCACATGTTTTGGGTGATTCGAGTAAAAATTAATAATACGTCCTGAAGCAGTAGATTTTTGATACCAATCTGTTGATATTGTATTGTGTTGTCTTATGATCAATAAATCCAAATAAGGTAATTTTTTGTCTTTCTCTAATTCCATCGTAAATTTAATGTGTCTATGAAAACTGTTTAAGGCATCAAGAGTTTTATTCACATCTTTTGTCTTTGTTATGCAGAATAAGTCATCTACATACTTGTAAATCACTTTAGGTTTTTGTCCTAAACGTTCTAGTGCATTATCTAGTAATTCCTCCATTACTATGTCTGCAATAACAGGTGAGGCTGGAGAGCCCATCGGCATTCCTCTTAATTGTTCATATATTTTGTCGTCATATTTGAAATATCGATTTTCTTTTATACAAAAATGTATTATGTCCAAAAATAGAACCTTAGGTATTTTAGTTAATGAGGAAATTGTTTCCCATTTTTTGTCTATTATATCTAATGCTAAATTAACTGGTATACTAGGGAACAAGGATATAACGTCGAATGAGACAAGGACTTCATCGTCGCAAAGAGATATATTTGTTAATTTATTTTTTAATTCTTTTCCATCCTTAATATTATACTTAGAGTCCTTAGTTAGATTTTTTAGAATATTAACTACGTATTTGCATAGGCCATATGATGGAGAATTTATAGATGAACATATAGGTCTAAGTGGTGTGTCTTCTTTATGAATTTTAGGAAGTCCATAAAATCTTGGTGCAGTAGCTACAGAGGTGATCAATTTGTATTTGTCATTTATTTCAATTATATTTAATTTGAATAATTTTTCTACTAAGTAGTTATTACGAGTTTGTAGTTGGGTCTGTTTTTAGTCTTTTGTACGTGCACATGTCTTGTAAAATATTTCTCATCTTCATTTCATATTCATTTTTTTCAATTGCTACCGTAATATTGCCTTTATCTGCTTTAAGTATTAAAACATTTTTATTTTTATTTAAAAAATTCTTCGTTTGTGCCACTGTATGAGATATTTCTTTTTATCTCGAATTTAATGACCGTTTGTTGAGATAATTGTCCATCATCATTACAAGTTTAGTTCTTGCTGTTTCTTGTTTTTCTTTTTCTTTGTTTGTTTGAATTATGACTTTGTGGTATTCTGCGTCACTTAATTGAAAAACTCTTTTTGCGAAATTTCGTGCTGTCTTAATTTTCACATGTTTTGGGTGATTCGAGAAAAATTAATAATGCAACAATACTACAACAAGAAAATAACTATAAAAAGAGATACATAATTGAGATGTTACATATTATTAATACTCCGGAGGACAGAAGTATGAATTATAAAAGAGATACAGAAAATTGCGCGCAAATGTACAGACATATTATAACAAATACATCTTTAGTAGGCATAATACTCCCACTATAGGAGATTCATAGCTTTACTCGAAGCAAGGTGATTTTATAATAAGTTTAAAATTTCAATATATACATAAAAATTGTTTTCTTTGTAAAAGATAAAAATGTTGTTTTGTGTGTTTTTAAGTTTGTTTATTGTTTGTATATTTTTTAGTTCCTGAAGAAGAACACCGAAGGTTGTTCGAAATATTGAACAATATTAATAATAATATTTTAATAAAACAAAAAAGAGTTTTATTTGAATAAATGTACTGACCTAGAGCCCAAAAAAAGATTAAGTGAACAAAAATTGAATTTTTTAAGGTCAAATAAAATATAAACTTAAACACAAAAATCAAAAGTGAAATTTTGTGAATAAAATTTTAGCGTGAACAACTCTGATCATATAAAAGATATTAAATCATATTTTTATCCCATTAAAGACCAATTTACGTAGCTAAAATCAATAAAAACTTTGGCAAACAATAAATTAAAATATTATTTTTTGCGTATATAAAAAATTATCTTCATCAAAATTTACGCGCAGGATGTCTAAAAAATTGCAAACTACTGAAAACCAATTGTACTAGAATAGTTGGTTATAAAAAGGAATTTTTTTAAATTTTTTTTTAAAAGCAATTTTTTTACAGTCTCAAACATTTAGATTTTTGTTAAAGAAAAAAAAATTTCACAATTTATTTCTTATAGTATTAGGTTTCTAAATCTATTCTTAAAATAGTTCTATCTTGTATTTTAAATAAAAAACCACAAGTGAAAAATTAAAAAATGCCAAGGTAAAAATTTTGTATTTTAAACTTAAAAGTCGAATTTCTCTAAAATATATCATGCAAATTCCAAGCACGTGTTTCCTGTATCTATGTAGATTACTAAAAATTTAGAAATCCGTTCACTTTTGCTAAAGTTATATTACGTGCTGGGTTTTACACTGCTTGTCGTCAATATTACAGATCATCTTAATTACTACTTGTAAGAAGAATAAAGCAAAAATTAGCAAGGTTTTGATTGTTACACAACTGCTACTACATTACCCTGTAAATTTCCTTGCTTTGTTTTTTATAAACTGTACATTGGTTAGTTGCTCCAAATATAAATGTTTATTATTTCCTTACTACTATTTATTACTATTAGAAATACAATCTTGTATAATCCGCCTTTCCTCGACGTCCACGGTTCCAAACAAGAGTTTTGATAAATTATCTACTCCATTAACAAGTCCACGTCCTTGTTGTTGTCTTCGTAATAGAGTCAGTCGTTAATTTCTACCATCGTTTATTACTATCTTGAGTCTTTCTTTATTGTCTATCTTCATTAAAAAAAATGTTTTCGGTTGTTATCTAAAATTTCTCCAATTTCATGAAGATTAATAATATGTTATAGTATGTCTTTTTCTTTAATAATTGCTTAGTCTCAAATATATACATCAAAGTATCCTGCTTGTTCCGTGAGCTTCTCTTAGTCATTGGTGTCCATAATATTATATTATGGACACCATTATTATTATAATATTAATATTATCATAATCTAAAAATCTTAAAGGTTTCTTAATATTGCAAAGATGTACGTTTTCTAAATTCGATTTATTATATTTTAGTTGCTCTTTGTGTCTAACACCTTTATAGTTCTTAATAAATTCCTGTTTTCTATTTTCTGTGTAGTTTTCTTTATTTTACAAAATTCAGGATTTAGTGGAAATATTAAATTCTTAGTATTTCTATTTTTACAAATTTACTTTAATAGAACAAATATTTTGTGTGCAATTGGAAAATGCTGATCGTTGCATTATTTTGCAGACCACTCGGCTGTTGGTTTATTCAATTGCATGTGTGCAGTGTAACATGAGCTTATTGTTGTGAATGCAAGTGTGTCGGCAATTTAGACTGTTTATTACAGTACTTATGTGACAGTAACATTAACCGATCAGTCACACTACACAGTGCTAACGTTTTGTTATCTTTTAGATCCTTTTTAATCCTGTTATTGTCTACTTTTCCTAAATTTACTTCGCTTGGTAAACATTTAATGCTTGAGTGGTAACGGTCATTATAATTCCTTATTGTTTGTTGAATCAATTGTTTTACTAGAAGGCTTTTATTGGTTTGTTTATTAGTTTGGCATAAAATCATAAATTTTTCTGTTATTGTATTATGGAATCTTTCTACATCGGATTTCCCGTATGACTATTGAGATTAATAAAGTGTGTAGAGAAAAGCAGTTTTACATTTGGATTTTATTTATAGACTCAAGAAAATTATTTGAAATTATATTTGTTACAAATTTAATATGCTACTTTTGTAAATTCAGAAATAATTAACAAGGTATATAAAATATATTTCAACACCCTTCCCTTACTAATGCAAATAGAAAATTTAATTTATCATGTGGTTTAGTAAACATTTCAGCTTGCATCTCTTCTGTTGAACAGTGGGATAACTTTATGATATTTTTATTTAAAAGATCTCGAATAAAATGATATTTAAGATCCACATTTTTTTTTTGACCTGTGGTTATCTTCTAACAGCGTTGCGGGTTCTTCAAGTTGAATTCCAAAATCTTTAATAAGTTTCCCAATCGGCATCTACGTAACCAACAAGTTGTTCCGAAGTATTACCACAGAGTTTTAATTTTAATATTCTTAGTTCCCTTTACTCGTAGATACCTTATTAGCCTTTTAAGTTCTTTAAAATCTTCTTTTGTTGGCTGTATAACATGTTGACTATATATGGAAACTGGAGCGGAAATATCCGGATGACTACTAACAGAAAGACATATCAAACAACCCATTAGCTCTTATTTTCCATTGCACTAAAGCTGTTTCTGTCTTGGGCAATATAACCAACATCCATTGGTATTTTTAAACCTTTGCTTTCCTCTAACTTAGCCCGTGAAATAATTAAATCAATGTATAGGCATTGATGAATATTATAAAAACCATTACCCGATTTTTCAGTTTTGAATTAAAATCTCCTAGTTTATATGTTCAAAATTGTTCTCCAAAACTTTTCCACCGTCATAAATTGTTTATAATTTTTTGCTGTTACCAAAATATAATCTACATCAACGAGAATGTAAATAAATTTGTTAACAACCCATCCTGTAAGTAAGAAAGGATCAGCATCGCCCTGAATAAATCCTTCCTCTCTGAATATACTAAACAACATCGACACAGCGATACGTACATTCATGTTTAACTCATAACAATCAATATGATACTGAAACAGCATCTATAATGTTGTAAGTAAATAAGTAAGAATGACTTAAAATAAAAATTGCATTCTTGTTCAATCCAAGATGGGAGAAAAGCAAAAACAAATGTACAAGACAAAATACAGAGCGAACAGTGAAGAAATACGTTGGTTTGTGTGTAAATTTCGTCTAACCAAATTAATATTGATATGAAAATATCTCGTATTCTTATTTACAAAGTTAGCTGGTTAAATAGAGGATGTTAAGAATTACACAACTAATACCCTGTTCAGACGTACGTTTTAATTGCGCAATAAAGGAATTTACGCATTTAAGTCCCTAATTGAATTTAATTTACCATATCAAAAATTAATTGATAAATTTTTCAATTAGTACTTAATTAAGTCATTAATTGATTTAGTTTCCTTATACAACCCTTATGAAGTGTGTTCAGTGAGAGAAAATTTTATATAATGACAAAACTAAATGCCATAATAATGAAAAATAAAATATTTTCAAATTAAATGAAATGAAAAATTTTTGAAAATTTAATGCAGATTCAAAGCTAGCGTGCAGTCAGAACTTGATCGTACTGATTGGAAGAGTTCCATATTTCAAATAAAAACAAGCAAACTTTCTTTTAAAGCCGAACTTCTCTTCATTCTTCCAAATCTACAAACACAAATTTCTAATGTAAAAATTAGGTCTGTTCAATAAATTTCCGGCAGAAACTAGCAACGATAGAGTAAAATAAAAATTTACAACATTACTATTCCAAATAAAAAAAGGAATAAATGCATTTTTGAAAAAAAAAATAGCAAAGTAAAGCTGAACTGACCATAAAAACAAGCAACCATAAAAATATATATTTATCTAAAACAGAAAAAAGGGAAGTTCGATTCGTAAAGCATTTTGTATTGCAACAGTTAGCATTTGCAAGAGCTTTAGGTGTGTTCATTTACTTTACTAGTAAAAATTAGCAACGAGAGAGTAACAAGAAATTTTCCAAAATGACTCTCAAAAATGTGAAAAAGTAAATGAACACTTTACTAGCTAAAATTTGCAAGTTAAAATAGTGTTGTAATGTATAGGTACATATAAGTACTCAATAACTACCCCTATAATTTTTGGAAAAATTATACATATATGTATATTATTATAAAAATGATGTGATTATGGTCATTTATATTCAGCATTGTCGTAACTGGAATTTTTCGAGTACTGCTTGTAATAGAATAATGAAAAGTTTTGCAATTTTATTTAATCTAGTATCTGATGTAGTCGAAATACGCTATATACGATAAAGGTGATTAACTACTTTTGACTAAAATGAATGAATAAAATATCTATTTTTAATTAGTTCATTCGTTATAATAGCCTGCCTGCCTACACATAGAATTTTTATTTCAAAAATCTAATTAAAGATAGAATAAGGTCGCAGAAATGTTTGTGATTTATTTTCCAAGCGTTAATAGATATTATTATTGAGAATTTTTGTTCGCTATTGTCTAACGTTAATGCTCCGCATTTGCAATCGCTTCTAAACTATAATAATAATAATAAACAGCCGGCGAAAACCGGGTTAAATATATTTTTTTAAGAAAACAAATTTAAGCAATTTTCATTGTAATAAAATGATTTATCCAAAACAAAATATCAAAAAGCAGTAGCAAAGTAATTTAATAAATTATGTTTTAATTTAAATTTATTTCCCAATATATATTTGAACTAATTAAATTATTTGCCTGCTTAGTGTAAATTATCGAGTAGCTACCACTCATAATATTTACAACACTAAGATTGTTTGCCGGAACATCGTTTGCCACTGATGTACTAGATACTGTGTTGCTTAGTTCAAATTCATTAGACATCTTATTTTGTTCCTGTTGTAATTTATCTTTTTAATACTTTTTATCGCTTTAAAAGTTTACATTTACTTACAATTTCTTTAATTTTCCAAAATATTTTTATTTTCAAATTAATTTTGAAATATTTTTTTGTAAACACAAACGCAAAACAGCTGTTTGAATAATTATTGCAAGTAAAAATTTTACTTGTAAAAACTTGCAAGAATTTTTTTGTCTCTCAATTTTATACGCTCTTTCGACGCTCTCTCGTTGCAAATTTTTTGGGTTAATGAACGCTTTCTAGTAACAATTGTTACAAATTTGTACAAATTTTTAGTAAATGAACACACCTTTTGTCATCGATTGTGAGCACCTTTTTTCGAATATTTTGCAAAATTGCCAAAATTTTTCTGTTTTTTTTTTTTTTGTAAAACTTTTAGTTTATTTTATTCTATTTCTTTTGTTTATTATTTTATTATCCTGGCGTTTACTTATATACAGTTTTCACAGATTTCTTCTAACTATTATACAAAGTCAGTTTCAATTCAAAATATTTTGTAATTAAAATCGAAAACTATAAATATTATGTATGTGTGTGGTTGTAAAAAATTTTAGCTGCAGACATTCGGTTTTGAAATCGCCATACAAATTATGGCAGAAAAGCCACACCATTTTAGTCTAGCAACGATGTGATGTAAATATTATCGTGGGAAGTGCAAATAAACATTTTCAATTTAAGTATTTAATATTTATTAACTTATTTTATAAAACGGAGCAAGAATCAGCTGTTATGATCTTGTCAGTAACAAAAGCAGTATCAAATTTATTAATATTCACATCCTATACTCATTTTTACTTTTTCGTTGCTTCTTTTTAAGTACTGAAGTAAACACTTTCCTATAACAACTAGTAACAACTTCTTGTTATTGAACAGACCTATATTCTACTGTCAAATTTTAATTAAGTAAATTAAATTGGATATGTGTGAACACCAAAATTAATTACTCAATTAAAATTTTAATTGTCTAAATTAAAACGTATGTCTGAACAGGGTATAAGGTAGATGCGAAGAATGCTGATGAAGGACGTAGCAGTTCAGGAAGTGCAGCATTACATTCTGCTAGCGTCTAATTTTTCTTATTTTTTTGGAAAACGCATACATTTGTAAAATATTTTTTTTCTCTAAAAAAGGTTTTTAGAAAATAAAATAAATGAACTTAAGCCAAAAATTAATTTCGATTTATTTATAAAATCCACAGTTCAAATACAAATTAAAAAAAAATTAAATTATAAAACGCGCTGCACAGCGGTACGTACATTCATGTTTAACTCAAAACAACCAATATGATACTGAAGTTAGTAAGGAGTGGCAGCCTCTCGCGACGAAGCTCACTTGAGCACAATCGAATGGCCCGTTGTGATACCACGCGGAAGCGGCGCGACTCTTTTACCCAGCCGAGAACCATGAGGATTCACGGATGAACTTCGCTATGTCCCCTATAGAGTGTGATGATAGCTCCGTAAGAGTTCCAAAGAAAGGAGAGCCCAGAATTCTTAGTCTTCTTCGAGCCAGGGATGGGCAGTGGCACAGGAGGTGCAGTACGGTCTCTTCCTCTTCCTCCGAGCCACAGCTGCGACAGAAATCAGTAAAGGGCAGACCGAGTCTTTCAGCATGCCTGCCGATTAGACAGTGCCCAGTAAGTACCGAGACCGTGATACTTATGGATTTTCTGCCTAGTCTTAGCAGCTGCCTGCTCCGCTTGTGGTCCAGTGTAGTCCACAGTTGTCTGGAGACACAACAGGAACTTTCCTCTACCCATAATTTGCGAGCCAAATTGAGGTAGTGGTTCTTTATGGCCATTTTCACCGTTGCCAGAGGAATTCCAACATCTGGTAGCGAGGAGACGTTAGGATGCAATATGCCTTGTTTAGCAAGATCATCGGCCTCACAGTTACCCTGGATATCCCTGTGACTAGGGATCCAAAAGAGGTCAATCTGTGATCGCTCCGATAGAGTGTTCAGTAATGAGCGACAACGCAGGACTAGCTTAGATGTACTGTGTGCGCCAGCACGGCCCTGCTTGCCGCCTGACTGTCCGAAAATATCCGAATAGCAAGGCCAGAAAGATCGTCCTTAAGCGCTATTTCAGATGTTTTCAGAATAGCTATTACCTCGGCTTGAAAGACACTGCAGTAGTCAAGAAGTCTAAGGGAGAGTCTTAGTCCAAGGCTATTGGAGAAGATTCCGCAACCGACTCTGTCGTCCAGTTCTGAGCCATCGGTGTAGATGTCAACAGTACCACCCACAACCACTTCGTTACGGACCCATATCTCCCTACTCGGAATATGGGTATGAAATCCGTGGTTGAGAGCGGGAATAGAAGAGGTGTAGTCCACCATTAATGGCAGTGGTATATCCCAATCGATAATCTTAGAGTGCCCTATATCCAGCCTGAGCCAGCGTGAGAGGGCATTAAGTCTGGGTGCACAACATTAAGCCTGTCGCAATACCAGAAGTTTGGTGGGTAACCAGTGAAGAAGAGCATACGGAGCCTTTGTCGAAGTAGTTTGGAGAGCCCCAGTAATCAAAATGGCGGCTGTTCTCCTGACTTTATCAAAAGGCTTTTGGTTGACCGTTTTCTCGAGAGCGGGCCACCAAAAAACAGCACCATAGAGAATATTTGGCTCTATAACTGCCTTGTAGAGCAAGGAGATGATCCGAGGCTGAAGGCCCCATCTTGTTCCTAGAGCTCTCTGGGAGAGATAGAGCGCACAGATCGCTTTCTCTTTCGGCAATATTTGAATTCCATTGAAGTTTGCGGTCAAGTATCACCCCAAGGTATTTCATAATTTTACTTAAAAATCCGGATGATGTATCTCCGTTTTGGCGGGGTTAACATCAAGATCAAAATCACAGCACCATTGAGACAGAACATTGAGCGAATAGTTCACCCGTTCTGTGAGTGTTGTCAGGTATTTCCCACAGACTGCGATAGCAATGTCATCAGCATAAGCTATCACCCTATTACCCGTTTGGTCCAGTCGCCGTAGCAGCGTGTTGACTGCCAGATTCCAGACTAGGGGAGACAATACGCCAACTTGTGGAGAGCCTCTTTTCACTACCCTCCCACGAGATCATTTCCCAAGGTGGATGTGATGATACGTGTCTTCAGTAGTTGCACAATGATTCCCACCAGATTTGCATCAAGATCAAGATCCAAGAGGGCCTTTATAACGGCATTGGGGCAGACGTTATTAAAAGCTCCGTTTATGTCAAGAAACACTGCAAGCGTAAATTCCTTATTTGAAAGGGACTTTTCAACATCGGATATCCACAGATTTCCCTTTCGTGTAGGCGTGCTGCGAGCTAGAAATAAGCACGGGATTTATGGAGTTCCTAATCTGAAGATCAAGAATCCTTTCCAGCGTTTTAAATAAGATGGATGACAGGCTTATGGGTTTAAAGTCTTTGGGTTTAATATGAGATGTCTTTCCCGCTTTAGGGATGAAAACAACCCGGGCTACACGCCAACCTACCGGCATGTAAGTATTTTCCAGGTAAGATTGTCAATTCCAGGAGACTTAAAGGCATCAAACGACAAAATGGCCCACTCTATGTGGGCATTGGTCACCTTGAAAGCGGGGGAATAAACCGATGCGGAATGCCCACTCCCCATCGCTTCGTCAATCCCATCACTATCAGGGAAGTGAGTATTGAGCAGCGTATCAAAGGTATCGATTACAGGGTCCGTCCATTGACCGTCCGGCTTCTGAATATTCTCTATAACTCTCGGGGATGTGCTAAGAATCCTGCGTATCCTGCTGGTTTCGTACGAGCTTTCTATGTTGACACAGAAAGTTTTCCACGAGAATCTTTTGGATCTTCGTATGGCATACTTAAACTCCCTCTGTTTATCCTTATAGGGCAGCCAGTTTCCGCCATTTTTTGCCCTAATAAAGAGTCTTCTATATTCCCTACGTAACTCTGCAATCTCCGTATTCCACAAAGGGGGTTTCGGTTTACCCCTTGGCTTCGGTGGATTGCAGGCCGCGAATTCGGTGGATTGCAAGGTTAAGAATTCAACCGCCCGACCAATATCGCAGTGGTCATTAATCTCGAAGGGAGCAGGCCTTAGGCCAAGCTCTAAAATGGACCAAAATTTATTCCAGTCCGTTTGTTTCCTATTTATGTAGGAGTGGGACACTCCAGAACCTACTGATTCCAGATATAAGTTATTAGATAAATACCTATGGTCAGAAAAGGAGCACTCTTGAGAGACACTCCAATTTCTGACAATAACAGACCATCCACCACCTGTCAGGGTAAGATCGAAACGTCCCTTCTACTCGAAGTGACGAAGGTAGGCTCGCTTCCCCTATTGACAATACTTAAGTCATAAGATAGTATAAAATCAAAAAGAGACTCACCCCGTTCATTGACATCCGTGCCGCCCCATATATGGTGATGAGCGTTAGCATCGGCTCCAATGATGACCGGGAATTGACGGTCGTTAGCCTCTGCAACCAGAAGCTTTAGCAGGTCATGGTGGTGAATCACCATGATCATGGGCCATATAACTGGAGACCACCCAGACATCCTTCGAGCCCTTCTCCACTGCTATGGCAACGCTGTCTCTGTCACTGAATCTGCGAAGAAAGAAAGCGTTAATATTATACTTAACCATAATACAGGCCCTGGGCTTACTTTGACCTGTGACGTAGACAGTTTTGTAGCCATCCATAGATAGTCAAGAAACCCGATCATTGATATCCCATGGTTCCTGGACCAGAACAATATCCTCTCCTTTCTGTGACAGGTGGAGGAGTAGGGCCGCAGAAGCAGCGATGGAATGATGAAGGTTAATTTGCACAATCCTCATCATCATTATTTTTGGCCGTAAGGGTAGCGTCGGAATCGCCCTCGCTAGACAGGAGTGATTCCTCGCTTTCTGCCAAATATTCGGATCCGAGCCTCATTTGCCGGAAAAAGTCACCGGCAAACTCGGATGAAGAGATGACACTTCTAGTGTCATCCGACAGGTTCAGTTTGTCCTACGGCAACCTCTGGTACCAGAGGTTTAGAATTTTCCCCTGTATTGTCACCCTTATAGATCCTGAGAGAGATCGAGTCGAGACCATAGTTGATCTCCCTCTTACAGGCGTTGAGTGGGGCGAGGGACTCGTCGTTAATGACGATGATAGCGTCGCAGAAATGGATACAGCTGAGAGCTTAGCACTCGACCAGATTTCACCTGGGCTGTCAATTGCCTGCTTGTACAGATCCGCTGAGTCTTGATCAGCACAAGCGGTTAATTTAACATGCCCCCCTTGGACTAACCTCCAGTTATCTGGAGATATAGTCCCGTCACTTTTACCAGTGTCTATTATAGCCAAAACGAGGCTATCCCTAACTATCTTGCTAAGGGGACGTGAGGACATCGGTTTAGACGTTGAGGTCTTTGGCCGTTTAGACATCTGAGGGACTGTAGTGGCGGCTTCCTCAGCCAACCTTTGTCGTTTCTGAGATGCCAAGTAAGGTGGAGGGCGAGACTCCAAGTTCTGTTTGGCCCATTTAAGTTTTGTCTGGTCCCTTTCAGACAAAGTGTTCGGATCATGCCCACCAAGCTTTTGCAGGATCCGATAGGCACATCTTCTGGTCCTATATGCCCGCGTCGACGCGTTGATGTGTGCACTAGAAGAGGAGGACGTGCTAGGGCCCAGACTACCAGTTGTTTGAGCTGGCTTAACTGATGCCCTCACAGCAGTAGTTGGACCAATATGCGTGGGATCCCCTCTTTCACTCTGTTTTGTGGCAGAGGTGATTGAGGTGCTCGAAGAGGGCATTACGCAACCATTGGAGATTGCGGTGCAGGTTGTTGCGGCAGACAACAGAGTCGCTGCACCCAGCTGTGGTCTGTTGGTAGAGGTCTCAGACGAAGGTTGTTTCTGGATTGCCGGCTTTTGCCGTTTCAATACAGTCGGCTCCCTTGTAGGATTGGCCTGTGATACTGAAACAGCATCTATAATGTTGTGACTAAAATATTAAACGCATTCGTCGCGGCAGGACACGCGAACACACGATAGCAAATGACGCTTTTGGAATCTATTTGATTTTAACTTACTTTAATCGTGCTTGAGTCTTTCAAATATAAATATTTCATAAGATTCTCATGAACTGTTTTTTATTTAAAACTACAAATTGAAATGTATTACTGCGGGGAAAGCATATGCATATGGCTAATTCACTACTGCTCATATAGCTCTTCAGTGGATTTTACGCAAAATTTGTATAGAAAACTTGAAATTCTTATATTAAAAGCCAAATTGATTAAATGTTTGATACAAAACATAGCAAATATTCTGTAACTACTTTTATTTGTTCTTTCATTTTATAGTGTACTTATTGTTACGAGTAATAATATCTGCCAACCCCTGTTGTTGTTTCCGTATGAGCGTGGTGAATACGTTAATTCAACTAATGGTGTGTGTATAGAATAGTACCACAATTAGCCAACAAAGCTGAGCAACCTCGATGGTTGCGTTGGTAGAGGTGCGTGCTGTACAACAGGAGATCATCAATAAACAGCAGTACAAACCTCGCGAGAGGCAAAAGGCAATTATTGTGTGAAGCCATGGCAGATAATATAGTGGAGACATTTAATTTAATATTAGAGTAACAGATAATTGTCAAAAAGCCCTTTATAGTGAAAAGTAAGAATGGTAGCGGTTAGCGCAGGGAAGTGTAACAGCATAGTAACAGTGTATGGCAGACGTGTGTTGTGGCTATTGGATTACAGAGGATAGATGACTGGTTTGGATAAAAGGAGTAGTGGAGATATCTGTGGATGGTTAAGGTTCATTAAGGCATCGAGTAGTTCATGTCTCGCCGGAATAACACACTAGTGTAGCGTGATGTTTAGTGAATACGAGACCAAGGGTTCACAAGACCGGTAGGATCAAGAAGTATAGCCAGAGAAAGCCATAAAGTTTGAATACAGAATAATGACCCACAGTGGTGTTTGCAATCAAAAGAATCTGTACGTTTGTTCAAATAGGCGAGTTTTCCCTCTCGCATGTAAGGTCCAAAAAAGAACAATTTCCGTTAATTGTCCTTAGAAACAGAACTTTTTGTATAGCTTTGGATTTGGTTTTATTCCATTGGCAAAAATTACGCCCCGAAATATTCAGATTTACGTTTAAAGAAGTTACATTTATCGTTTTGAGCTTTTAGATTATATTCCGATAATCCTTGGAATATTTTTTTCAAAAATGAAATATGTTTGTTGTGTCAGTCTACTATTACTAATATTAGTAATAATAAATAATAATAATAAATAATAATAATAATAATAATAATAAATAATAATAATAAATGAATTTAATAAAACTAAAATAATTAATACTTAAACTAATACTTACTCCTAATACTTACCTTACTTTTAAGTTTTTGTTGTAAATGTTAAAAATAACGGCTATGATGACTAATATTGAAGCGTCAGTATACCTACACAATAAATATATTTTACTTGCAAAGTAATCTTTAATTCAAACGGTTGTGTTTTCTTTTTTCATAAGTGGTTTCTCTAAAAGTTTTATTTTTTCACCAAAGTGCCCTAACATTTTGTTTAAATTATAAGTTAATTAATTTAAACAAATTCTTAAAAAACATTAAGAATAAACATTTTGGCGCCCGAGCAGGGACAGTGAAAAATAAAAAACAAATAAAAGTGATAAGTTTTTTCATTTTTAAAAACAAGTAATAACTTAATTAAAACTTAAAAAACAAAAAAAAATAGTGATAAACTATTTCATCTTTTAAAACAAGTTTTACAGTTTAATTAAAACTTAATAAATAAACAGTGAACAGTTTAACAGTCTAACAAACAATTATATAAAAATTACATAAAATAAACAGTGTCACAAGTTTTTAAAACATACAAAACAAATAATAAAACAAAACACAATCACACAAACTAAACTGTTTTAAACAAAACAACAAATAAAATAAAAATAAAACAGCAGAACGTAATCAGGGGAGTAACTTCGAAACAGAGCCAGAGGTAAAAAGTGTAAAAAATATTTGTGTTATCACCTTAAATTTGTAAATTAATCAAATTTAAGAGATTTTTGTAAATTATTCAAAAATTAATTTCACTTTGCAAGTCGAACACAAAATATATTTTTTACACTTAAATAATTGTGAAACAATTTATTTATTTGTTATATTTAAACAAAACCCACCCTTAAAAGTGAAACTTAACGCGAGTGTTAATAATTTTGTTAATATACAAACATACATTTATAATTTATTCTCTTTATTATTGAGAGATAAATTAATATTCTTTAATTGCCGTCGGTATTGCAATATCATTAAAAAAATTTTTATTGCTTTAAAAAATACACGAAATTATTCGCGAGCGTTAATTTTATTTATTTTAAATAAATTAATTAATTCTATATTTACATTTTCTTTTACTCTTACATTCGTTGTTATTAAATTATTAAGATCAGTGTTCCATTCCGAGTGTTCCTATACCACTTGTATTATTATTTACTCTCAGCTAATAACATTGTGGTGCGTTCACACTAGCATCGAAAAGTTAATTTTCATACAGTTTTAAAATTTTTAAACTGTTTGTGTGTTCACATTAGCTTCGAAAATTTTTATTCTACACTTTTATAAGACAAATTTGCTTGCGTGTTCACACCAGCAGATTATTTTTTATAATACTTAGAAAATTAAAGTATAAACGATTTTACTTGGTAAGATAAATATTTTATTATACCAAAGGCTGTTTAAAGTGGTTTTAGGCAAAAATTAAATAAATTACTTTTAATTTTTGAACATACTGATCAAAATTTACTATTTTTTTGCAAAATAAAAATAGATCTGAAAACTGTAAAGAATCCGAATACCTTGTAACCGACGAGAGAATAATATTTTATAATTCTTGTGGTCCAAAACATTTTTAATTTCTAATTTTGAATATAATTCGGCCAATAAATTAATTTGGTAAATTAAGAATTTGTTTTGAGGAATAAAATAAAGTAGAAGTTATACAATGCCTAGTAGAAAACATCAAGATTCTCCCTCCAGATCGGAAACTTTGGAGAAATTAATGGCAAAGAAATCAAAGGTTGTACAAAATATAGTTAGAATTCAGCAATCTATAAGGGAAAGACAATATCTTTTAACCCTATAGAATTAGAATGTCGCTTGGACATTTTAAAAACTTATATTGACCAAGCAATGAAGCTTCAGTCAGAGGTTGATAATTTAGATCCCGATAATGACGATAGAGCTGAGCTTGAGGACATTTGTATGACAACAAAATCAATGTTTTTGAGTCTACTGGCTAAAAATAGGCAGCCAAACTTGCCTGAAATCTCTTTCAGTGCACAGACACATCAGTCAAGACTCCCAAATATGAAGCTCCCCAAATTTAATGGAAAATATTCTGATTATAAGAATTTTATGAGTTTATTTGAGAACTTAGTCCACAATGATCCGACGTTGACAGATATTGAAAAGTTTAATCATTTAATATCATGCTTGTCCGATTCAGCTTTAGGTATAGTAAAAGCTTTTCAGATTTCAGAAGAAAATTATCCCAAAGCATTAGCCAGCTTAAAAAAGGTTTACGACAATGAATGCCTAATATTTTTTGACAATATTGCAAAACTTTTTGATTTGCCAGAGATCACAAAACCTTCGGCTTCTGCTTTGCGAAGCATGATTGATACCGTTTCTGCTATTTACGATTCGCTGTTGTCAATAGGTGATGATAAGAAAATAACGAATGCCATATTAATACATTTAGTGATGTCAAAAGTAGATCCAGTGACCAGATGAAAGTGGGAAGAACAGCTTGATTTCGAAAAGCTCCCTTTGTGGTCAGACTGCGAAGCCGCCTTGAACAAACGGTACCAGCATATTTCTGCTGACGAATCTTCTAGTTCAAGACCGAGGTTTAATAGTAATAATAATAATACTCATAAAACTGAAAATTCTAAAAACAAAAATTACAAAACATCATTAAATTGTACAAAATCAAAACCATCTGCTGATAAGTGCTTGTTTTGCCGATCAAATCAGCATATAATAAATAATTGCCCTTCTTTTACTGCTGAGCCCGTAACCCAAAGATTTGATTTTATAAAATCTGTGCCAGCATGTATTAATTGTTTGAGAAAAGGTCATACAGTAGCAAGATGTCAATCTTCTAAGTGCAGAATATGTAGTGGTTCTCACAATTCACTATTGCACAAATTTAATGCAAGTTCTAATAATTCGAATAATTATGCTGAACAGCCATCTACTTCTCACGCGTCTGTTAATTATTCATCATCGGATGAAAGAATTATTCTTGCCACAGCTGTTGTGGAAGTGAGAACTAATTCTGGCAGAGCACTTTTAGATTCCGGTTCTCAACCAAACTTGATAACTGAGGAACTTGCGCAGCTACTAAGACTGAAAAAAGAAGGAGGCAGATTAAGTCTAAATGGCATAAGTGAAACAAATTCGGTTTCCAAATCTTGTGTAAATTTAACTGTCACGTCGAGGGTTAACTCTACTAACTTTACTTCAAAGTTTTGGGTATTGAGTCATATAACTAATTTGCAACCTGATCTTAGAATAAATACAACTAGCTTAAATATTCCTAAGAATATACAATTAGCTGATCCTTGCTTTCATAAGCCACAAAAAATTGATTTATTAATTGGAGCTGAAATTTTCTTGGATTTGATGTGTGTTGGTCAAATAAAGTCTGGTCCGAGCCTGCCAATTCTTCAAAAGACGTCGCTTGGTTGGATTGTAACTGGAAAATACAACCAATCAAAGGGCTCGACCAATAACAACGTTTTTCATTTAAGTACTGTTGTAGAAAACGAGAGCAATGTTGATTCAATAGTCAGGAAATTCTGGGAATTAGAAGATCTTCCAAATGAGTCAACAAAAATTTATTCTGAGGAACAGCATTAATGTGAGGAAAAATTTAGAAATTCAGTACGACGCTCAATGTCAGGACGATTTGAAGTCTCACTGCCTTTCAAATCTGATACAAAATTGCTTGGTTTATCTTTTGAAACTGCCAAAAGGCGATTTCTCTCTTTGGAACGAAGACTTTCCAAAGATGACATCATGAGGCAGATGTATCATGATTTTATGAAAGAGTATTTCGATTTAGGTCATATGTCACTGTTGAATAATATGCCAGATTTTCCTCACTATTTTATTCCACATCAATGTGTTTTGCGACCTCAAAGTACAACTACAAAACTTCGAGTAGTTTTTGATGCTTCATGTAGAACTTCTTCGCACGTATCGCTTAACGATTTGCTAATGGTTGGTCCGACGATTCAAGAAGAATTATATTCTACATTAATCCGTTTTCGATTTCATAAAAATGCAATCACTGCAGATATTGAAAAGATGTATCGTCAAATTTTAATTGGCGAAAATGACCGAAATTTTCAATTAGTCCTTTGGCGAGAAAATCCATCTGATTCCTTAAAAGTGTTTCGTTTAAACACTGTTACATACGGCACGGCGTCAGCGCCATTTTTAGCGATCAGATGTTTGATTCATTTAAGCGATTTGTACAAAGAGACTTTACCTATTGGTTCAAAAGTTGTTCGCAGTGATTTCTATGTAGATGATTTATTAACTGGTGCTGATAGCTACCAAGACCTGAGTATAATTCGTAACCAGGTTAATCAAATTTTGAGTTCAGCTGGTTTTAAACTTACGAAATGGTTTTCAAATCATCCTCAATTTATGAGTTCAATACAGAATGAAAAACTATTACATACCGATTCCGATTCAGCAAAAGCTCTTGGCATACATTGGATTCCGAAGAACGATTCATTTAAGTTTCGTTTGGAAAATAATTTTCAAGAATTAAAAGCTACTAAAAGAAACATATTGTCAGTTTCTTCGCGGTTATTTGATCCTCTCTGACTTTTATGCCCTATAGTAACAAAATCCAAAATGTTATTACAAGAACTTTGGATTCAAAAACTTGACTGGGATGAATCAATTCCCATGAGACTAAATACTTCATGGGAAAATTTCAAATCCAATTTACTGGAAATTGATTCAATAACAATTTCAAGATTCGTTTTTACAACTTTTGAAGCAAAAATTCAAATTCACGGATTTGCTGATGCCTCAATTCGAGCATATGGTTGTTGCATCTACATTCGAAGCTCCGAATCAAACAGAATTGTTTCGAGACTACTTACGGCGAAATCTAAAGTTGCTCCTCTTAAGACCAAGTCTCTTCCGAGACTTGAGCTATGTGCTGCACACCTATTAGCTAAGTTGTGGAATCGAATTAAGTTAATGATGAGCTTTGAAATCGAGTGTGTTAATTTCTGGACTGATTCAGAAATAACACTTCATTGGATTAAAACACATCCATCCTCTCTATCCACTTTTGTTTCAAATCGAGTTGCTGAGATTCAAGAATGGTCAGACCACGTTTTGTGGCGCCATGTTCCCACCAAGCAAAATCCAGCTGATATTGTTTCAAGAGGATGCGATGTTGAAGAATTCGATTTGGTTTGAGGGACCTTCGTTTTTACTAAGCGAAAGTTCCCACTGGCCTGTTAACGAACACTTTGAGTTAACAGAGAATCAAGAATTATTGGAAAAAAGAAAAAGGAATGTACTTACTGCAGTAGAGGATCCACATAATTGCCTATTGGATCTTATAGAAAAATATTCGTCTTACAAAAAGCTTCTACGAGTAACGTCTTTTGTACTTAGATTTGTTAACGTTTTGAGAAAACGCAAAATAGACAAAGGCTCTAGACCTACTGCAATCGAATTGAAATGGTCATTCTTTCGGCTTGTAGAGACAATCTAGAAAAAATACTATTCTGAGGAGATATCGAAATTGCAAAAATCTCTTGTCTTGCCATCAAACATTCAAAGATTAACACCATTTGTTCATACTTTCACAGAAGAGAAACGAACATTTTCACTTTTAAGGGTAGGTGGGAGATTGCTTAATGCAAACTTGAAGTATAATACCAAGTTCCCACTTTTATTACCGAAAAGAAATAGCTTTGTCACACTGTATTTGCGGAATCTTCATTTTAAAAATTGTCATGCTGGCACAAAAGCACTTGTAGCTCTTTCGCGGCAGAATATATGGCTTATTAATGTGAAAGAAAAGTGCAGCAGAATAGTTCGCCGGTGTGTTCATTGCTTCCGTTATAAACCAAAATTAGTGTCCCAAATAATGGGCAATTTACCCACTAGTACAGTGAGAGCTACCCGACCCTTTTTAACGGTCGGCGTAGACTTCTGTGGTCCCGTTAACGTGTCATTGCGAATACGTGGTAGACCACCAATTAAAATGTATATAGCGGTTTTCGTGTGTTTCAGTTCTAAGGCGGTTCATTTAGAATTAGTGTCTGACCTGTCTACTGATTCTTTTCTTTTATCTTTTGAAAGGTTCGCTGCCAGGAGAGGACTGCCAACAATAGTTTGGTGCGACAACGCGACGAACTTCGTCGGAGCCAGCCGAGTGCTGAAGGGGCTGCATCAGGTCGTCGCATCATACGCAGCGTCGTCCGGGGTGAGGTTCAGCTTCATACCACCTCGGGCGCCACATTTCGGAGGGCTGTGGGAAGCAGCCGTGAAGCAGGCGAAGTTCCTACTTCTGCGAGCCGTGGGCAACGCATCGCTCACTCAAGAAGAGATGGGCACAATGCTAGCAGAAGTAGAGGCGGTGCTCAAAAGTCGGCCAATTGCACCGCTGTCTCCAGACCCCAACGACGGGGAAGCGCTAACTCCAGCGCACCTACTGATAGGCGAGGGTCTGCGTTCGCTGCCGCCAGAATCCGCAGAAGACGGGACTGACAAAGAGGCGAAATTATGGAAGCGATGGCGTCTGCTTTGCGGTCTCAAGCAGACATTCTGGCAGGCTTGGTCTCGCGACTATATCCTGGGACTTCAGGGCAATGGCAAGTGGCGCGAGGAGATGCCCAGTCTCAAGGTCGGTCAAGTGGTGATAATCCACGAAGACAATTGCCCGCCACAGCACTGGCTGACCGGGAGAGTCGTCAACGTCCTCGAAGGAGACGACGGCAAGGTCAGGGTGGCGGAGGTGAAGACCAGAAACGGCGTATTTAAACGCCCAATATGTAAATTGGCTCCACTACCTGATGGTTGAAGACCTCAGCTCCTTCAATGGGGCCGGAATATTGAGCCAGTCTACTATTACTAATATAATAATAAATAATAATAATAATAATAATAATAATAATAATAATAATAAATGAATTTAATAAAACTAAAATAAATAATACTTAAACTAATACTTACTCCTAATACTTACCTTACTTTTAAGTTTTTGTTGTAAATGTTAAAAATAACGGCTATGCTGACTAATATTGAAGCGTCAGTATACCTACACAATAAATATATTTTACTTGCAAAGTAATCTTTAATTCAAACGGTTGTGTTTTCTTTTTTCATAAGTGGTTTCTCTAAAAGTTTTATTTTTTCACCAAAGTGCCCTAACATTTTGTTTAAATTATAAGTTAATTAATTTAAACAAATTCTTAAAAAACATTAAGAAGAAACAATGTTCATTAAATGATGTGGAAAATATTAAAATATCATGGAGATAAACAACACATGTGTTATTTATAAAATCATGTAGAACCTCGTACATCGTCCTGTGAAAAGATGCAAGAGCATTCTTCAAACCAAATGACATTGGAGTAAACTCATAATATCCGGTAGTAGTTAAAAATGCGGTTTTATGGCTATCATAAGGGGAAATAGGTATTTGGTGAAAAGTTTTAGCTAAGTCCAGTGTTGTAAAATGCTGAGAATTCCCTAAGAGATCTTCTATATTCAGGATATAGTCTACAACTAATCTCCAATTTTGTTTGCCTGAATAGTCTATTTTTTTTTTTTTTTGAACAACCCAGATAGGAGCATTGTGGGGTTTAGGCGATTGTATAATTATTCCTGATTTTAACATTTCTTTAACTTGTTTATCTACTTCAGTTTTATGAACCTTGGGAAATCTATATATTTTTGATTATACTGGAACTTCGTTAATTGTTGGAATATTATGTTGGTATTTACCAACTACCGTTAATTTAGTGCCGTCTATGTAAAATGCGGATTTAAATGTTTTAGTTAAAGTAAAAGAATTAATTTCTTCATCACTCAAGTTATCAACTTTTAGACGTTCTAACGAAACACCTATATCAAGTTTTTTGAAGTTTATGTCAATAGCAATTGAATTTTAAATTTAAATAATTTTCATAACTTTACTTTACCAGGTGTTGGATTAAATCTATTTATTGTTTCCAATAAATCTGTTGTTGCAATTTTAATTTTTTTTTTGTAATTTTTGTAGAAACAATTGATTTTGATGATACATTATTTAAAACTATAGGAGTGTTACTTCTGTTTTAAATGAACTATGAAAAAATCCTTTTCTAGTAAGTGAAGTACTTGAACCATAATCTATTAAAAGTATGATTGAAGAATTTTGTTGTTATTGTTATAACTATTTTGAATCTCATTAGAATATCTAGTATCTATTTAATTTTCAGAATAAGAATTTTTAGTCAATCTTCGTGGGTTATTGTAAATATTTGGATTTTTTAATAACGTTTTCTTCTGAAAATATTCTGTCTGTATTAAAATTTCTTTTGCTTTTAAAAGAAAAGTAGAATTCCTTGCATACAAAATCGTTGGGTAATTTACTTATAAAAATTTTTAAAAACCATATTTTTATTTCTTTCACAATTATACTACAATTTATTTTCAATGTTAGTTTTTAAATTAGGTTTAGTTAATAAGCTTAATAGATAATAATATAAACTACTTATACTATCTCTATATTCAGCCATCATCATTTTATGTATTAATGATTCCATACTTTCTGTTATTGTAATATTTATTCTAAGAACATTTTTGATATCCTCCCAAAGCAAAGTAATATCAGGATTATCTACAATTTTATTTTTTACTCTGATGTCAAAAAGGTTGTCAAGAGTTGGTTCAACATATGCACGCTATTCATCTAAATGCTTAATAAATACGTTTAACTCCTCCGGCTATCCATCGAACTCTGGAACGCTTCCAATGTAGTCACATTTGCAGTTGTCATTGTCCTTCTAATTTTTCTCCTTTAAGGCTTCACTTAAACAGCTATTCTTATGCTCGTTTTATTTCACCTCTTATTTTGTTCTTTACTTCTTTTTGTTATCGAGCGCAAAGAAAGCAATCCACATAACCGCTATCGTTTCAGCCCATGCGCAGTTTTAAAGTTATGTAGGCGTAACCAAGATAGCTATAAAAGCATGATAACATGAAAATAAAGTTAGTTGATTGCAAACTGTGAAGGTGAACAAGTGGTACAAAGGCCGGTAGTAAATATATTCTAATTTTTACAAGCAAAGAAAGTTATAAATGTGGATTAGGGACACTAATCCTAGGCAAGATACTATTAGGAAAAAACAAACGGATTACACCCGATTTACCTCTAATGGAGGAAGGAGTGTTAGGACACTGGAGCAGGGCCAAGTGAAAAGATAGTTTTCTCAGAGGTTCACACCCGGAAAACTCAGGGAAAGAATAGGCCCTTGAATCATATTCAGGGGCAGAACCAAAGAGTAGTGGCTAGAGGCTAGGAGACTATGGTGCATAGGGATAGAACGATACCACTAGGATATCGATATTTTTACTCGATGCAGTATCGATCGACAACTATCGATACGTACGAACAAAAAGTATCGATACCTGCTCGTATCGGTCGACTATTTCATAATATTAAGGCAAAGAAAAATAGAAATACATATCGCTGGTCTCATGCAGCGTGACTGTTGTTGCTACTAAAGTAGCAAATTGCTATTTTTTCGAATGCTTGACCCTTTATTGTCCCCTTTTTAAAAAGAGCTATATCTGCCACTTTTTAATATATTTTACCTTTTTGCACCTTTTTTTTGTTATATGGCACTTTTTATCTGATTTTCAATTTTGAGTCTGTTGAAAGAAAAACGTTGCAGCATGGAGAATTTTGCAACACTTTTTTGTTCGTACACAGTTAGAAGAAAAAATGAATCCAATATTTAAGAAGGTTTCTGTTCTATAAATAAAATTTATTTAAAATTGTTGTTGTTTATTCTTAAAAGCATAAACAAATTCAAGACAAATTTTCATGGTGTGTCTTCTTATATCTTATATACTTTGTTTCCTCCACCAAAAACATATTAATAGAATTGTTTAAAAATTTTCTAAAAATGAATATATAGGTAACTCAAAAATAAAAAACAGACTTTTTAAATATTTTGAACTTAAAGGATATTGTTGACATATTTAGCAAAAAATTAGACATTACCTTAAAAAGTACTTGCCATATAATGACTTACTTTTGTGATTGCCATATTTTGTTACCCGCTTACAAAACACATTACATTAGTTCCCAAACAAGGAAGTAGTAATGGAACTAGTTCTTTACGTTAAAAGCGAATACCTTAAAATACGTCCTAATGGTTTTCATTATTTCCTACAATTATTAATGTAATCGATTCTCAGTAATTGATTATAAAAGTCTCATACCTTGTTAAAATCATTAGGTTGTAATCTAACTAGATTAATAATGCTGAGGAGTTTCTAAAATTTTATAATTGATATTAAAAGCAAAATAATAATATTTTATTTTTTTATTTAAAGTACCAAAAAGTCTAAAAGTTCTAGCTTATTAATTTTTAACCGTTCTATCATAGATAACTAATTTATGCACATTTCATAAAGACTGTAATGAGCTTAAACCGCACATTATAGCCCGGGGTAACCGGAGGTTTCTTACACATTTGAATAAATTCCATACGTTTTGGATAGTAAATTTCAGATGAACTTCTTCAATGCAAAAGTGACCGGGAGTTTATTTTTATTGATCCGTAATAATAATTGAAAACATTGTAAATCCAAATAAAAATCTACTGCAACTCACAAGTATTATGCACTATAGTACCTGTGTTGTTGTGAGCATATTATGTTATTCATAGTTCCCACTACATTTAATATTTTTGAACTTAAAATATTTGCACTTGGTTGAATTTTGAAACTCTCAAACTAATTTGTTTTTTCCTAAGAGACAACTATAAACGTGATAATAGCAAAACTAATTATAAACATTACTAGCTGTTCTGCTTTTACGAATACTGGTTGAAAACAAAATACACACAAAATAAAGGCTGCCAAGTTCAAATAGTTTAAAAATCTGCATGTTTGACCGTTGATTGAAATTTCACACTAAAAAATATATGAAAATAACAAACTTAACTTATACATGTACCAACAAGCAGATGTATAAAACCACATTGAAACCACCCCAAAACTAAAAATAAAATAAATAGTATTTCTCCTGCACAAAAAAGATAAAAAAATCGGTTTGGAATCTGCGCGCTTATTTAATATTGAATCCCTTTTTTACCGACTTAAAAAAAGAGAGGTTATACAATTCGACTGAATGTTGCTTTTTTATGTTTCTCACCCGATTTTAAAAATTTTGGGTAATATGAAAAATCAAGGGGTGTCCCCATACAACATACATATTTTTTACGTGTAGTGTGAACTGTAAAAAAAATTTAAAAAACTAAGTGATAAACTGTAATCCACAATAAAAACATGTGTCATGATTATGAGGAGCGGCTTTTAAGTGAAATAGATAAGCGACTAAATATTGCTAAACTGATTTGGATAATTTTACAAAAAATATAGTTTTCTTAGAAACCAATGTTAAGGCTATCAGTGACACGGAAACTGGAAAGAGCATAGCAGTCACTAACGAAGCGAAAAAGCTTAAGCATGAAGTAGCTCATTTAAAGTTTTTGCTAAGAAACATATAAATGCAGTTATTGCTAAGGAAATACGTATAGTTGGCATACCAGAAGAACAAAATGAAAACCATTCCGTGTTAAAACAAGACGAAAACAACTGTAAAAGAAAGGTCACTAAATCGTTGTTAAGTTTAATTCTCTCTATGAGCTAAACTTTTTTTAATATCTATTACTTCCTACATAAAGGCACGTAAAGATGTATTGCGGTTAAATGTGATTGGATTTAACAGCAACGTATCTCTTTACATTAATGAGAATTTAATTCCCGAAAATTACCGTATCTTTCGACAAACTTATCGTTTAAAAAAAACAAAAGGTAATTGCTGCAGCGTTTATTAACCGAGGTTTAGCTTTTATTAAAGTAAAGGAACGCGAGGCACCTACAGTGAAGGACTAAAGTCTACATGCAGTGCCATATAGCACTATTCTGAAGAAAATATTTATTAAATAAAAAAATTAATGATGCAGTTTTTTCAAAAATAATCTTGATTCATAAAAAAACAAAAGTTAATTTAATTCATTTGTACTTTAGCAAAAAAAAACTTAAAAATAACAAAAATATGATATGACAAAAGTCTACGTACAGTTCAGTATTCGCAAGATTTTACTAATAACATTTAAATAAATCATGTTTTGCTTAGTATTAGTATTTAGTTGGTCCGCCAGCATTATCTATTACAGCCTGCAGTCGTCTTGGCATTGATGAAACCAAATTGGTTACCTCTTCCGGAGTAATGTTGTTCCATTCTTTTATTAACGCATGTTTTAATGATTTGGCATCAGAAATTTGAGTTTGTCGAATTTTGCGCTCCAAAAGCTCCCAAACGTGCTCTATAGGGTTTAAATCGGGGCTTTGCGGAGGGGAATTAAGTTGTCTGGGGGCGTGATATAGAAGCCATTCCTTAACCATGCGTGCAGTATGCTTGGGGTCATTATCTTGTTGGAATATCCAACCTTCCCCAAGACCCAAGCATTCCACAGATGCCATCAAATGTTGTTCTAAAATACTTTTGTATTGATATTGGTCCATAATACCTACAACAAAAGCCAACTTTCCAACGCAAGAAGCTGCTATAGCTCTCCAAACCATAACGCTTCCACCGCCATGCTTTACACTTGGCATTAAGTTTTCGAGCTGCATATCAGCATTTCTTTTTCTCCATATCTTTGCACGGCCATCACTTCCGAATATGTTGTATTTTGACTCGTCCGTAAATAAAACCTTGGACCAGAAGTCCATGCCTTTTTCAATATGTGCACGTGCAAACTCAAGTCGAAGACGGCGATTTTTTTCTGATATGAGAGGCTTTTTACGTGGTGTTCTGCTGAAAAATCCATTGTCGTTAAGAGCTCTTTTGATGGTTCTTGGATGGACACTCTTATTGGAGACTTGTGCGATTTGTTCGGCTAATTTTGGAGCGCTTATTCTTGGATTTTTTTTCACTTCCTTTAGAATTGAACTAATGTCTCTCCTGGAAAGCTTCTTCGGCCTACCTGTTCTTTCTTTGCTATGAAAGGCACCAGTTTTGTTAAAGTTCTCAATAATTGTTTGAACTGTTGAGCGACTTAAATTTAATATTTCGGCAATTTCACCCTACGATTTATTTTCATTTCTGTGCTTTATCACTAATTTTCTGATATCAATTGATATTTCTTTTCTACTAGACATTTTTTATGTCTGACTTGCACGTTAACAAAAGATAAACTAAATTAAATATTGCACACAATAGCTACTACACAAAAAGTTTCAAATAACGGTACTTTACAGCTACTTTACAATTGCTTTATTTACTTATCTTCGCTGCATGTAGACTTTTGTCATATCATATTTTTAATAATTTGCGATTTTTTCTATGGAAGTAATTAATTTTTTTTTTAATTTTTATATTTATTAATAAAATAAAATACAGAACAAACTACATATTAAGCTTTTCCATTTAATACACATTTTTCTAAAAAATAAATAAAATTCTAGTTGCATGTAGACTTTAGTCCTTCACTGTATATGCATTAAAGATCTCAACACACTGATCTGTATTTTTCGTGGCGATGCTTCTGATAAGAAATACAACAAAACTTTCGTTTTAAAAACTTACATAATGTTCTTGTTTCAATAATATGATTTTTAATTTTTGTGTCATTATATATTTCAAAACTTTTGTATATGTGTTTCTTTAATTACAAACATAGAAATACTTTTTTACAGCTTGCATTGCTTCCCTTATACATTATTACATAATGCATATGCTCTCCCAACCTGATGATTCCTACTAAAGGGCTGGACCAGCATAAGAAAAATGTCTTATAAGCAATCAGGTAAATTTCAAGTAGTGTGTGTATAGAGCACTCTCATTTTCAAACACATACTTCCAAACACAAATGTTTTGCTTTGCCACCAAAATAGAGATTAAAGAACAAAAGTGTTTTAGAACAACATTGAATTAAAACATAACAGAACTAGAACAAAAATGATTTAGAATACCAAAACTGAAGTAGAACATTCAAAACATGCTTGAAGTTTTTGATAGCAGAATTAGGCTAAAGAGAAACTACAATCATTTTCGTTTTTCTCAATATGAGAGAGAGGTGTAAGCGGGTAACAAAATATGGCAATCACAAAAGTAAGTCATTATATGGCAAGTACTTTTTAAGGTAATGTCTAATTTTTTGCTGAATATGTCAACAATATCCTTTAAGTTCAAAATATTTAAAAAGTCTGTTTTTTATTTTTGAGTTACCTATATATTCATTTTTAGAAAATTTTTAAACAATTCTATTAATATGTTTTTGGTGGAGGAAACAAAGTATATAAGATATAAGACGACACACCTTGAAAATGTCTCTTGAATTTGTTTATGCTTTTAAGAATAAACAACAACAATTTTAAATAAATTTTATTTATAGAACAGAAACCTTCTTAAATATTGGATGCATTTTTTCTTCTAACTGTGTACGAACAAAAAAGTGTTGCAAAATTCACCATGCTGCAATGTTTTTCTTTCAACAGACTCAAAATTGAAAATCAGATAAAAAGTGCCATATAACAAAAAAAAAAAGGTGCAAAAAGGTAAAATATATTAAAAAGTGGCAGATATAGCTCTTTTTAAAAAGGGGACAATAAAAGGGTCAAGCATTCGAAAAAATAGCAATTTGCTACTTTAGTAGCAACAACAGTCACGCTGCATGAGACCAGCGATATGTATTTCTATTTTTCTTTGCCTTAATATTATGAAATAGTCGACCGATACGAGCAGGTATCGATACTTTTTGTTCGTACGTATCGATAGTTGTCGATCGATACTGCATCGAGTAAAAATATCGATATCCTAGTGGTATCGTTCTATCCCTATGCACCATAGTCTCCTAGCCTCTAGCCACTACTCTTTGGTTCTGCCCCTGAATATGATTCAAGGGCCTATTCTTTCCCTGAGTTTTCCGGGTGTGAACCTCTGAGAAAACTATCTTTTCACTTGGCCCTGCTCCAGTGTCCTAACACTCCTTCCTCCATTAGAGGTAAATTGGGTGTAATCCGTTTGTTTTTTCCTAATAGTATCTTGCCTAGGATTAGTGTCCCTAATCTACATTTATAACTTTCTTTGCTTGTAAAAATTAGAATATCTTTGTACCACTTGTTCACCTTCACAGTTTGCAATCAACTAACTTTATTTTCATGTTATCATGCTTTTATAGCTATCTTGGTTACGCCTACATAACTTTAAAACTGCGCATGGGCTGAAACGATAGCGGTTATGTGGATTGTATTCTTTGCGCTCGATAACAAAAAGAAGTAAAGAACAAAATAAGAGGTGAAATAAAACGAGCATAAGAATAGCTGTTTAAGTGAAGCCTTAAAGGAGAAAAAATAGAAGGACAATGACAACTGCAAATGTGATTGACTACATTGGAAGCGTTCCAGAGTTCGATGGATAGCCGGAGGAGTTAAACGTATTTATTAAGCATTTAGATGAATAGCGTGCATATGTTGAACCAACTCTTGACAACCTTTTTGACATCAGAGTAAAAAATAAAATTGTAGATAATCCTGATATTACTTTGCTTTGGGAGGATATCAAAAATGTTCTTAGAATAAATATTACAATAACAGAAAGTATGGAATCATTAATACATAAAATGATGATGGCGGAATATAGAGATAGTATAAGTAGTTTATATTATTATCTATTAAGCTTATTAACTAAACCTAATTTAAATACTAACATTGAAAATAAATTGTAGTATAATTGTGAAAGAAATAAAAATATGGTTTTTAAAAATTTTTATAAGTAAATTACACAACGATTTTGTATGCAAGGAATTCTACTTTTCTTTTAAAAGCAAAAGAAATTTTAATAGAGACAGAATATTTTCAAAAGAAAACGTTATTAAAAAATCAAAATATTTACAATAACCCAAGAAGATTGACTAAAAATTCTTATTCTGAAAATTAAATAGATACTAGATATTCTAATGAGATTCAAAATAGTTATAACAATAACAACAAAATTCTTCAATCATACTTTTAATAGATTATGGTTCAAGTACTTCACTTACTAGAAAAGGATTTTTTCATAGTTCATTTAAAACAGAAGTAACACTAATATAGTTTTAAATAATGTATCATCAAAATCAATTGTTTCTACAAAAATTACAAAAAAAAAAATTAAAATTGCAACAACAGATTTATTGGAAACAATAAAAAGATTTAATCCAACACCTGGTAAAGTAAAGTTATGAAAATTATTTAAATTTAAAATTCAATTGCTATTGACATAAACTTCAAAAAACTTGATATAGGTGTTTCGTTAGAACGTCTAAAAGTTGATAACTTGAGTGATGAAGAAATTAATTCTTTTACTTTAACTAAAACATTTAAATCCGCATTTTACATAGACGGCACTAAATTAACGGTAGTTGGTAAATACCAACATAATATTCCAACAATTAACGAAGTTCCAGTATAATCAAAAATATATAGATTTCCCAAGGTTCATAAAACTGAAGTAGACAAACAAGTTAAAGAAATGTTAAAATCAGGAATAATTATACAATCGCCTAAACCCCACAATGCTCCTATCTGGGTTGTTAAAAAAAAAAAAATAGACTATTCAGGCAAACAAAATTGGAGATTAGTTGTAGACTATATCTTGAATATAGAAGATCTCTTAGGGAATTCTCAGCATTTTACAACACTGGACTTAGCTAAAGGTTTTCACCAAATACCTATTTCCCCTTATGATAGCCATAAAACCGCATTTTTAACTACTACAGGACATTATGAGTTTACTCCAATGCCATTTGGTTTGAAGAATGCTCTTGCATCTTTTCACAGGACGATGTACGAGGTTCTACATGATTTTATAAATAACACATGTGTTGTTTATCTCGATGATATTTTAATATTTTCCACATCATTTAATGAACATTGTTTATTCTTAATGTTTTTTAAGAATTTGTTTAAATTAATTAACTTATAATTTAAACAAAATGTTAGGGCACTTTGGTGAAAAAATAAAACTTTTAGAGAAACCACTTATGAAAAAAGAAAACACAACCGTTTGAATTAAAGATTACTTTGCAAGTAAAATATATTTATTGTGTAGGTATACTGACGCTTCAATATTAGTCAGCATAGCCGTTATTTTTAACATTTACAACAAAAACTTAAAAGTAAGGTAAGTATTAGGAGTAAGTATTAGTTTAAGTATTATTTATTTTAGTTTTATTAAATTCATTTATTATTATTATTATTATTATTATTATTATTATTATTATTATTTATTATTATATTAGTAATAGTAGACTGGCTCAATATTCCGGCCCCATTGAAGGAGCTGAGGTCTTCAACCATCAGGTAGTGGAGCCAATTTACATATTGGGCGTTTAAATACGCCGTTTCTGGTCTTGACCTCCGCCACCCTGACCTTGCCGTCGTCTCCTTCGTGGACGTTGACGACTCTCCCGGTCAGCCAGTGCTGTGGCGGGCAATTGTCTTCGTGGATTATCACCACTTGACCGACCTTGAGACTGGGCATCTCCTCGCGCCACTTGCCATTGCCCTGAAGTCCCAGGATATAGTCGCGAGACCAAGCCTGCCAGAATGTCTGCTTGAGACCGCAAAGCAGACGCCATCGCTTCCATAATTTCGCCTCTTTGTCAGTCCCGTCTTCTGCGGATTCTGGCGGCAGCGAACGCAGACCCTCGCCTATCAGTAGGTGCGCTGGAGTTAGCGCTTCCCCGTCGTTGGGGTCTGGAGACAGCGGTGCAATTGGCCGACTTTTGAGCACCGCCTCTACTTCTGCTAGCATTGTGCCCATCTCTTCTTGAGTGAGCGATGCGTTGCCCACGGCTCGCAGAAGTAGGAACTTCGCCTGCTTCACGGCTGCTTCCCACAGCCCTCCGAAATGTGGCGCCCGAGGTGGTATGAAGCTGAACCTCACCCCGGACGACGCTGCGTATGATGCGACGACCTGTTGCAGCCCCTTCAGAACTCGGCTGGCTCCGACGAAGTTCGTCGCGTTGTCGCACCAAACTATTGTTGGCAGTCCTCTCCTGGCAGCGAACCTTTTAAAAGATAAAAGAAAAGAATCAGTAGACAGGTCAGACACTAATTCTAAATGAACCGCCTTAGAAGTGAAACACACGAAAACCGCTATATACATTTTAATTGGTGGTCTACCACGTATTCTCAATGACACGTTAACGGGACCACAGAAGTCTACGCCGACCGTTAAAAAGGGTCGGGTAGCTCTCACTGTACTAGTGGGTAAATTGCCCATTATTTGGGACATTAATTTTGATTTATAACGTAAGCAATGAACACACCGGCGAACTATTCTGCTGCACTCTTCTTTCGCATTAATAAGCCATATATTCTGCCGCGAAAGTGCTACAAGTGCTTTTGTGCCAGCATGACAATTTTTAAAATGAAGATTCCGCAAATACAGTGTGACAAAGCTATTTCTTTTCGGTAATAAAAGTGGAAACTTGGTATTATACTTCAAGTTTGCATTAAGCAATCTCCCACCTACCCTTAAAAGTGAAAATGTTCGTTTCTCTTCTGTGAAAGTATGAACAAATGGTGTTAATCTTTGAATGTTTGATGGCAAGACAAGAGATTTTTGCAATTTCGACATCTCCTCAGAAAAGTATTTTTTCTGGATTGTCTCTACAAGCCTAAAGAATGACCATTTCAATTCGATTGCAGTAGGTCTAGAGCCTTTGTCTATTTTGCGTTTTCTCAAAACGTTAACAAATCTAAGTACAAAAGACGTTACTCGTAGAAGCTTTTTGTAAGACGAATATTTTTCTATAAGATCCAATAGGCAATTATGTGGATCCTCTACTGCAGTAAGTACATTCATTTTTCTTTTTTCCAATAATTCTTGGTTCTCTGTTAACTCAAAGTGTTCGTTAACAGGCCAGTGGGAACTTTCGCTTAGTAAAAACGAAGGTCCCTCAAACCAAATCGAATTTTTTAATTCTTCAACATCGCATCCTCTTGAAACCATATCAGCTGGATTTTGCTTGAATCTCAGCAACTCGATTTGAATCAAAAGTGGATAGAGAGGATGGATGTGTTTTAATCCCATGAAGTGTTATTTCTGAATCAGTCCAGAAATTAACACACTCGATTTCAAAGCTCATCATTAGCTTAATTCGATTCCACAACTTAGCTAATAGGTGTGCAGCACATAGCTCAAGTCTCGGAAGAGACTTGGTCTTAAGAGGAGCAACTTTAGATTTCGCCGTAAGTAGTCTCGAAACAATTCTGTTTGATTCGGAGCTTCGAATGTAGATGCAACAACCATATGCTCGAATTGAGGCATCAGCAAATCCGTGAATTTGAATTTTTGCTTTAAAAGTTGTAAAAACGAATCTTGGGATTGTTATTGAATCAATTTCCAGTAAATTGGATTTGAAATTTTCCCATGAAGTATTTAGTCTCATGGGAATTGATTCATCCCAGTCAAGTTTTTGAATCCAAAGTTCTTGTAATAACATTTTGGATTTTGTTACTATAGGGCATAAAAGTCAGAGAGGATCAAATAACCGCGAAGAAACTGACAATATGTTTCTTTTAGTAGCTTTTAATTCTTGAAAATTATTTTCCAAACGAAACTTAAATGAATCGTTCTTCGGAATCCAATGTATGCCAAGAGCTTTTGCTGAATCGGAATGGGTATGTAATAGTTTTTCATTCTGTATTGAACTCATAAATTGAGGATGATTTGAAAACCATTTCGTAAGTTTAAAACCAGCTGAACTCAAAATTTCATTAACCTGGTTACGAATTATACTCAGGTCTTGGTAGCTATCAGCACCAGTTAATAAATCATCTACATAGAAATCACTGCGAACAACTTTTGAACCAATAGGTAAAGTCTCTTTGTACAAATCGCTTAAATGAATCAAACATTTGATCGCTAAAAATGGCGCTGACGCCGTGCCGTATGTAACAGTGTTTAAACGAAACACTTTTAAGGAATCAGATGGATTTTCTCGCCAAAGGACTAATTGAAAATTTCGGTCATTTTCGCCAATTAAAATTTGACGATACATCTTTTCAATATCTGCAGTGATTGCATATTTATGAAATCGAAAACGGATTAATGTAGAATATAATTATTCTTGAATCGTCGGACCAACCATTAGCAAATCGTTAAGCGATACGTGCGAAGAAGTTCTACATGAAGCATCAAAAACTACTCGAAGTTTTGTAGTTGTACTCTGAGGTCGCAAAACACATTGATGTGGAATAAAATAGTGAGGAAAATCTGGCATATTATTCAACAGTGACATATGACCTAAATCGAAATACTCTTTCATAAAATCATGATACATCTGCCTCATGATGTCATCTTTGGAAAGTCTTCGTTCCAAAGAGAGAAATCGCCTTTTGGCAGTTTCAAAAGATAAACCAAGCAATTTTGTATCAGATTTGAAAGGCAGTGAGACTTCAAATCGTCCTGACATTTGTTGACTCATTTGGAAGATCTTCTAATTCCCAGAATTTCCTGACTATTGAATCAACATTGCTCTCGTTTTCTACAACAGTACTTAAATGAAAAACGTTGTTATTGGTCGAGCCCTTTGATTAGTTGTATTTTCCAGTTACAATCCAACCAAGCGACGTCTTTTGAAGAATTGGCAGGCTCGGACCAGACTTTATTTGACCAACACACATCAAATACAAGAAAATTTCAGCTCCAATCAATAAATCAATTTTTTGCGGCTTATGAAAGCAAGGATCAGCTAATTCTATATTCTTAGGAATATTTAAGCTAGTTGTATTTATTCTAAGATCAGGTTGCAAATTAGTTATATGACTCAATACCCAAAACTTTGAAGTAAAGTTAGTAGAGTTAGCCCTCGACGTGACAGTTAAATTTACACAAGATTTGGAAACCGAATTTGTTTCACTTATGCCATTTAGACTTAATCTGCCTCCTTCTTTTTTCAGTCTTAGTAGCTGCGCAAGTTCCTCAGTTATCAAGTTTGGTTGAGAACCGGAATCTAAAAGTGCTCTGGCCAGTATATATTTGCCAGAATTACTTCTCACTTTCACAACAGCTGTGGCAAGAATAATTCTTTTATCCGATGATGAATAATTAACAGACGCGTGAGAAGTAGATGCTACTGTATGACCTTTTCTCAAACAATTAATACATGCTGGCACAGATTTTATAAAATCAAATCTTTGGGTTACGGGCTCAGCAGTAAAAGAAGGGCAATTATTTATTATATGCTGATTTGATCGGCAAAACAAGCACTTATCAGCAGATGGTTTTGATTTTGTACAATTTAATGATGTTTTGTAATTTTTGTTTTTAGAATTTTCAGTTTTATGAGTATTATTATTATTACTATTAAACTTCGGTCTTGAACTAGAAGATTCGTCAGCAGAAATATGCTGGTACCGTTTGTTCAAGGCGGCTTCGCAGTCTGACCACAAAGGGAGCTTTTCGAAATCAAGCTGTTCTTCCCACTTTGATCTGGTCACTGGATCTACTTTTGACATCACTAAATGTATTAATATGGCATTCGTTATTTTCTTATCGTCACCTATTGACAACAGCGAATCGTAAATAGCAGAAAGGGTATCAATCATGCTTCGCAAAGCAGAAGCCGAAGGTTTGTGATCTCTGGCAAATCAAAAAGTTTTGCAATATTGTCAAAAAATATTAGGCATTCATTGTCGTAAACCTTTTTTAAGCTGGCTAATGCTTTGGGATAATTTTCTTCTGAAATCTGAAAAGCTTTCACTGTACCTAAAGCTGAATCGGACAAGCATAATATTAAATGATTAAACTTTTCAATATCTGTCAACGTCGGATCATTGTGGACTAAGTTCTCAAATAAACTCATAAAATTCTTATAATCAGAATATTTTCCATTAAATTTGGGGAGCTTCATATTTGGGAGTCTTGACTGATGTGTCTGTGCACTGAAAGAGATTTCAGGCAAGTTTGGCTGCCTATTTTTAGCCAGTAGACTCAAAAACATTGATTTTGTTGTCATACAAATGTCCTCAAGCTCAACTTTATCGTCATTATCGGGATCTAAATTATCAACCTCTGACTGAAGCTTCATTGCTTGGTCAATATAAGTTTTTAAAATGTCCAAGCGACATTCTAATTCTATAGGGTTAAAAGATATCGTCTTTCCCTTATAGATTGCTGAATTCTTACTATATTTTGTACAACCTTTGATTTCTTTGCCATTAATTTCTCCAAAGTTTCCGATCTGGAGGGAGAATCTTGATGTTTTCTACTAGGCATTGTATAACTTCTACTCTATTTTATTCCTCAAAACAAATTCTTAATTTACCAAATTAATTTATTGGCCGAATTATATTCAAAATTAGAAATTAAAAATGTTTTGGACCACAAGAATTATAAAATATTATTCTCTCGTCGGTATTCGGATTCTTTACAGTTTTCAGATCTATTTTTATTTTGCAAAAAAATAGTAAATTTTGATCAGTATGTTCAAAAATTAAAAGTAATTTATTTAATTTTTGCCTAAAACCACTTTAAACAGCCTTTGGTATAATAAAATATTTATCTTACCAAGTAAAATCGTTTATACTTTAATTTTCTAAGTATTATAAAAAATAATCTGCTGGTGTGAACACGCAAGCAAATTTGTCTTATAAAAGTGTAGAATAAAAATTTTCGAAGCTAATGTGAACACACAAACAGTTTAAAAATTTTAAAACTCTATGAAAATTAACTTTTCGATGCTAGTGTGAACGCACCACACTGTTATTAGCTGAGAGTAAATAATAATACAAGTGGTATAGGAGCACTCGGAATGGAACACTGATCTTAATAATTTAATAACAACGAATGCAAGAGTAAAAGAAAATGTAAATATAGAATTAATTAATTTATTTAAAATAAATAAAATTAACGCTCGCGAATAATTTCGTGTATTTTTTAAAGCAATAAAAATTTTTTTAATGATATTGCAATACCGACAGCAATTAAAGAATATTAATTTATCTCTCAATAATAAAGAGAATAAATTATAAATGTATGTTTGTATATTAACAAAATTATTAACACTCGCGTTAAGTTTCACTTTTAAGGGTGGGTTTTGTTTAAATATAACAAATAAATAAATTGTTTCACAATTATTTAAGTGTAAAAAATATATTTTGTGTTCGACTTGCAAAGTGAAATTAATTTTTGAATAATTTACAAAAATCTCTTAAATTTGATTAATTTACAAATTTAAGGTGATAACACAAATATTTTTTACACTTTTTACCTCTGGCTCTGTTTCGAAGTTACTCCCCTGATTACGTTCTGCTGTTTTATTTTTATTTTATTTGTTGTTTTGTTTAAAACAGTTTAGTTTGTGTGATTGTGTTTTGTTTTATTATTTGTTTTGTATGTTTTAAAAACTTGTGACACTGTTTATTTTATGTAATTTTTATATAATTGTTTGTTAGACTGTTAAACTGTTCACTGTTTATTTATTAAGTTTTAATTAAACTGTAAAACTTGTTTTAAAAGATGAAATAGTTTATCACTATTTTTTTTTGTTTTTTAAGTTTTAATTAAGTTATTACTTGTTTTTAAAAATGAAAAAACTTATCACTTTTATTTGTTTTTTATTTTTCACTGTCCCTGCTCGGGCGCCAAAATGTTTATTCTTAATGTTTTTTAAGAATTTGTTTAAATTAATTAACTTATAATTTAAACAAAATGTTAGGGCACTTTGGTGAAAAAATAAAACTTTTAGAGAAACCACTTATGAAAAAAGAAAACACAACCGTTTGAATTAAAGATTACTTTGCAAGTAAAATATATTTATTGTGTAGGTATACTGACGCTTCAATATTAGTCATCATAGCCGTTATTTTTAACATTTACAACAAAAACTTAAAAGTAAGGTAAGTATTAGGAGTAAGTATTAGTTTAAGTATTAATTATTTTAGTTTTATTAAATTCATTTATTATTATTATTTATTATTATTATTATTTATTATTATTATTTATTATTACTAATATTAGTAATAGTAGACTGACACAACAAACATATTTCATTTTTGAAAAAAATATTCCAAGGATTATCGGAATATAATCTAAAAGCTCAAAACGATAAATGTAACTTCTTTAAACGTAAATCTGAATATTTCGGGGCGTAATTTTTGCCAATGGAATAAAACCAAATCCAAAGCTATACAAAAAGTTCTGTTTCTAAGGACAATTAACGGAAATTGTTCTTTTTTGGACCTTACATGCGAGAGGGAAAACTCGCCTATTTGAACAAACGTACAGATTCTTTTGATTGCAAACACCACTGTGGGTCATTATTCTGTATTCAAACTTTATGGCTTTCTCTGGCTATACTTCTTGATCCTACCGGTCTTGTGAACCCTTGGTCTCGTATTCACTAAACATCACGCTACACTAGTGTGTTATTCCGGCGAGACATGAACTACTCGATGCCTTAATGAACCTTAACCATCCACAGATATCTCCACTACTCCTTTTATCCAAACCAGTCATCTATCCTCTGTAATCCAATAGCCACAACACACGTCTGCCATACACTGTTACTATGCTGTTACACTTCCCTGCGCTAACCGCTACCATTCTTACTTTTCACTATAAAGGGCTTTTTGACAATTATCTGTTACTCTTATATTAAATTAAATGTCTCCACTATATTATCTGCCATGGCTTCACACAATAATTGCCTTTTGCCTCTCGCGAGGTTTGTACTGCTGTTTATTGATGATCTCCTGTTGTACAGCACGCACCTCTACCAACGCAACCATCGAGGTTGCTCAGCTTTTGTTGGCTAATTGTGGTACTATTCTATATACACACCATTAGTTGAATTAACGTATTCACCACGCTCATACGGAAACAACAACAGGGGTTGGCAGATATTATTACTCGTAACAATATGTACACTATAAAATGAAAGAACAAATAAAAGTAGTTACAGAATATTTGCTATGTTTTGTATCAAACATTTAATCATTTTGGCTTTTAATATAAGACTTTCAAGTTTTCTATACAAACTTTGCGTAAAATCCACTGAAGAGCTATATGAGCAGTAGTGAATTAGCAATATGTATATGCTTTCCCCGCAGTAATACATTTCGATTTGTAGTTTTAAATAAAAAACAGTTCATGAGAATCTTATGAAATATTTATATTTGAAAGACTCAAGCACGATTAAAGTAAGTTAAAATCAAATAGATTCCAAAAGCGTCATTTTCTATCGTGTGTTCGCGTGTCCTGCCCCGGCGAATGGGTTTAATATTTTACTCACAACATTATAGATGCTGTTTCAGTATCACAGGCCAATCCTACAAGGGAGCCGACTGTATTGAAACGGCAAAAGCCGGCAATCCAGAAACAACCTTCGTCTGAGACCTCTACCAACAGACCACAGCTGGGTGCAGCGACTCTGTTGTCTGCCGCAACAACCTGCACCGCAATCTCCAATGGTTGCGTAATGCCCTCTTCGAGCACCTCAATCACCTCTGCCACAAAACAGAGTGAAAGAGGGGATCCCACACATATTGGTCCAACTACTGCTGTGAGGGCATCAGTTAAGCCAGCTCAAACAACTAGTAGTCTGGGCCCTAGCACGTCCTCCTCTTCTAGTGCACACATCAACGCGTCGACACGGGCATATAGGACCAGAAGATGTGCCTATCGGATCCTGCAAAAGCTTGGTGGGCATGATCCGAACACTTTGTCTGAAAGGGACCAGACAAAACTTAAATGGGCCAAACAGAACTTGGAGTCTCGCCCTCCACCTAACTTGGCATCTCAGAAACGACAAAGGTTGGCTGAGGAAGCCGCCACTACAGTCCCTCAGTTGTCTAAACGGCCAAAGACCTCATCGTCTAAACCGATGTCCTCACGTCCCCTTAGCAAGATAGTTAGGGATAGCCTCGTTTTGGCTATAATAGACACTGGTAAAAGTGACGGGACTATATCTCCAGATAACTGGAGGTTAGTCCAAGGGGGGCATGTTAAATTAACCGCTTGTGCTGATCAAGACTCAGCGGATCTGTACAAGCTGGCAATCGACAGCCTAGGTGAAATCTGGTCGAGTGCTAAGCTCTCAGCTGTATCCATTTCCGCGACGCTATCATCGTCATTAACGACGAGTCCCTCGCCCCACTCAACGCCTGTAAGAGGGAGATCAACTATGGTCTCGACTCGATCTCTCTCAGGATCTATAAGGGTGACAATACAGGGGAAAATTCTAAACCTCCCATGGAACCTCTGGTACCAGATGTTGCCGCAGGACAAACTGAACCTATATAAACGGCTTCGGCCTCCATGTGCGTTTCAGATACGTCGGATGACACTAGAAGTGTCATCTCTTCATCCGAGTTTGCCGGTGACTTTTTCCGGCAAATGAGGCTCGGATCCGAATATTTGTCAGAAAGCGAGGAATCACTCCTGTCTAGCGAGGGCGATTCCGACGCTACCCTTACGGCCAAAAATAATGATGATGAGGATTGTGCAAATTAACCTTCATCATTCCATCGCTGCTTCTGCGGCCCTACTCCTCCACCTGTCACAGAAAGGAGAGGATATTGTTCTGGTTCAGGAACCATGGGATATCAATGATCGGGTTTCTGGACTATCTATGGATGGCTACAAAACTGTCTACGTCACAGGTCAAAGTAAGCCCAGGGCCTGTATTATGGTTAAGTATAATATTAACGCTTTCTTTCTTCGCAGATTCAGTGACAGAGACAGCGTTGCCATAGCAGTGGAGAAGGGCTCGAAGGATGTCTGGGTGGTCTCCAGTTATATGGCCCATGATCATGGTGATTCACCACCATGACCTGCTAAAGCTTCTGGTTGCAGAGGCTAACGACCGTCAAATCCCGGTCATCATTGGAGCCGATGCTAACGCTCATCACCATATATGCGGCGGCACGGATGTCAATGAACGGGGTGACTCTCTTTTTGATTTTATACTATCTTATGACTTAAGTATTGTCAATAGGGGAAGCGAGCCTACCTTCGTCACTTCGAGTAGAAGGGACGTTTCGATCTTACCCTGACAGGTGGTGGCTGGTCTGTTATTGTCAGAAATTGGAGTGTCTCTCAAGAGTGCTCCTTTTCTGACCATAGGTATTTATCTAATAACTTATATCTGGAATCAGTAGGTTCCGGAGTGTCCCACTCCTACATAAATAGGAAACAAACGGACTGGAATAAATTTTGGTCCATTTTAGAGCTTGGCCTAAGGCCTGCTCCCTTCGAGATTAATGACCACTGCGATATTGGTCGGGCGTTTGAATTCTTAACCTTGCAATTCACCGAATTCGCGGCCTGCAATCCACCGAAGCCAAGGGGTAAACCGAAACCCCCTTTGTGGAATACGGAGATTGCAGAGTTACGTAGGGAATATAGAAGACTCTTTAATAGGGCCAAAAATGGTGGAAACTGGCTGCCCTATAAGGATAAACAGAGGGAGTTTAAGTATGCCATACGAAGATCCAAAAGATCCTCGTGGAAAACTTTCTGTGTCAACATAGAAAGCTCGTACGAAACCAGCAGGATACGCAGGATTCTTAGCACATCCCCGAGAGTTATAGAGAATATTCAGAAGCCGGACGGTCAATGGACGGACCCTGTAATCGATACCTTGGATACGCTGCTCAATACTCACTTCCCTGATAGTGATGGGATTGACGTAGCGATGGGGAGTGGGCATTCCGCATCGGTTTATTCCCCCGCTTTCAAGGTGACCAATGCCCACATAGAGTGGGCCAGTTTGTCGTTTGATGCCTTTAAGTCTCCTGGAATTGACAATCTTACCTGGAAAATACTTACATGCCGGTAGGTTGGCGTGTAGCCCGGGTTGTTTTCATCCCTAAAGCGGGAAAGACATCTCATATTAAACCTAAAGACTTTAAACCCATAAGCCTGTCATCCATCTTATTTAAAACGCTGGAAAGGATTCTTGACCTTCAGATTAGGAACTCCATAAATCCCGTGCTTATTTCTAGCTCGCAGCACGCCTACACGAAAGGGAAATCTGTGGAAACAGTGCTGCACGTGTTAATATCCGATGTTGAAAAGTCTCTTTCAAATAAGGAATTTACGCTTGCAGTGTTTCTTGACATAAACGGAGCTTTTAATAACGTCTGCCCCAATGCCGTTATAAAGGCCCTCTTGGATCTTGATCTTGATGCAAATCTGGTGGGAATCATTGTGCAACTACTGAAGACACGTATCATCACATCCACCTTGGGAAATGATCTCGTGGGAGGGTAGTGAAAAGAGGCACTCCACAAGTTGGCGTATTGTCTCCCCTAGTCTGGAATCTGGCAGTCAACACGTTGCTACGGCGACTGGACCAAACGGGTAATAGGGTGATAGCTTATGCTGATGACATTGCTATCGCAGTCTGTGGGAAATACCTGACAACACTCACAGAACGGGTGAACTATTCGCTCAATGTTCTGTCTCAATGGTGCTGTGATTTTGATCTTGATGTTAACCCCGCCAAAACGGAGATACATCATCCGGATTTTTAAGTAAAATTATGAAATACCTTGGGGTGATACTTGACCGCAAACTTCAATGGAATTCAAATATTGCCGAAAGAGAAAGCGATCTGTGCGCTCTATCTCTCCCAGAGAGCTCTAGGAACAAGATGGGGCCTTCAGCCTCGGATCATCTCCTTGCTCTACAAGGCAGTTATAGAGCCAAATATTCTCTATGGTGCTGTTTTTTGGTGGCCCGCTCTCGAGAAAACGGTCAACCAAAAGCCTTTTGATAAAGTCAGGAGAACAGCCGCCATTTTGATTACTGGGGCTCTCCAAACTACTTCGACAAAAGCTCTGCATGCTCTTCTTCACTGGTTACCCACCAAACTTCTGGTATTGCAACAGGCTTAATGTTATGCAGCCAGACTTAATGCCCTCTCACGCTGGCTCAGGCTGGATATAGGGCACTCTAAGATTATCGATTGCGATATACCACTGCCATCAATGGTGGACTACACCTCTTCTATTCCCGCTCTCAACCACGGATTTCAGACCCATATTCCGAGTAGGGAGATATGGCTCCGTAACGAAGTGGTTGTGGGTGGTGCTGTTGACATCTACACCGATGGCTCAGAACTGGACGACAGAGTCGGTTGCGGAATCTTCTCCAAAGACTCTCCCTTAGACTTCCTGACTACTGCAGTGTCTTTCAAGCCGAGGTAATAGCTATTCTGAAAACATCTGAAATAGCGCTTAAGGACAATCTTCCAGGCCTTGCTATTCGGATATTTTCGGACAGTCAGGCGGCAAGCAGGGCCGTGCTGGCGCACACAGTACATCTAAGCTAGTCCTGCGTTGTCGCTCATTACTGAACACTCTATCGGAGCGATCACAGATTGACCTGTTTTGGATCCCTAGTCACAGGGATATCCAGGCTAACTGTGAGGCCGATGATCTTGCTAAACAAGGCACATTGCATCCTAACGTCTCCTCGCTACCAGATGTTGGAATTCCTCTGGCAACGGCGAAAATGGCCATAAAGAACCACTACCTCAATTTGGCTCGCAAATTATGGGTAGAGGAAAGTTCCTGTTGTGTCTCCAGACAACTGTGGACTACACTGGACCACAAGCGGAGCAGGCAGCTGCTAAGACTAGGCATAAAATCCATAAGTATCACGGTCTCGGTACTTACTAGACACTGTCTAATCGGCAGGCATGCTGAAAGACTCGGTCTGCCCTTTACTGATTTCTGTCGCAGCTGTGGCTCGGAGGAAGAGGAAGAGACCGTACTGCACCTCCTGTGCCACTGCCCATCCCTGGCTCGAAGAAGACTAAGAATTCTGGGCTCTCCTTTCTTTGGAACTCTTACGGAGCTATGATCACACTCTATAGGGGACATAGCGAAGTTCATCCGTGAATCCTCATGGTTCTCGGCTGGGTAAGGGAGTCGCGCCGCCTATCGCGTGGTATCACAACGGGCCATTCGATTGTGCTCAAGTGAGCTTCGTCGCGAGAGGCTGCCACTCCTTACTAACTTCAGTATCATATTGGTTGTTTTGAGTTAAACATGAATGTACGTAACGCTGTGCAGCGCGTTTTATAATTTAATTTTTTTTTAATTTGTATTTGAACTGTGGATTTTATAAATAAATCGAAATTAATTTTTGGCTTAAGTTCATTTATTTTAATTTCTAGAAACCGTTTTTAGAGAAAAAAATTATTTTACAAATGTATGCGTTTTCCAAAAAAATAAGAAAAATTAGACGCTAGCAGAATGTAATGCTGCACTTTCTGAACTGCTACGTCCTTCATCAGCATTCTTCGCATCTACCTTATACCCTGTTCAGACATACGTTTTAATTTAGACAATTAAAATTTTAATTGAGTAATTAATTTTGGTGTTCACACATATCCAATTTAATTTACTTAATTAAAATTTGACAGTAGAATATAGCTCTGTTCAATAACAAGAAGTTGTTACTAGTTGTTATAGGAAAGTGTTTACTTCAGTACTTAAAAAGAAGCAACGAAAAAGTAAAAATGAGTATAGGATGTGAATATTAATAAATTTGAAACTGCTTTTGTTACTGACAAGATCATAACAGCTGATTCTTGCTCCGTTTTATAAAATAAGTTAATAAATATTAAATACTTAAATTGAAAATGTTTATTTGCACTTCCCACGAAAATATTTACATCACATCGTTGCTAGACTAAAATGGTGTGGCTTTTCTGCCATAATTTGTATGGCGATTTCAAAACCGAATGTCTGCAGCTAAAATTTTTTACAACCACACACATACATAATATTTATAGTTTTCGATTTTAATTACAAAATATTTTGAATTGAAACTGACGTTTGTATAATAGTTAGAAGAAATCTGAGAAAACTGTATATAACTAAACGCCAGGATAATAAAACAATAAACAAAAGAAATAGAATAAAATAAAATAAAAGTTTTACAAAAAAAAAAAAAAAAACAGAAAAATTTTGGCAATTTTGCAAAATATTCGAAAAAAGGTGCTCACAATCGATGACAAAAGGTGTGTTCATTTACTAAAAATTTGTACAAATTTGTAACAATTGTTACTAGAAAGCGTTCATTAACTCAAAAAATTTGCAACGAGAGAGCGTCGAAAGAGCGTATAAAATTGAGAGACAAAAAAATTCTTGCAAGTTTTTACAAGTAAAATTTTTACTTGCAATAATTATTCAAACAGCTGTTTTGCGTTTGTGTTTAAAAAAAAATATTTCAAAATTAAGTTGAAAATAAAAATATTTTGGAAAATTAAAGAAATTGTAAGTAAATGTAAAATTTTAAAGCAATAAAAAGTATTAAAAAGATAAATTTATACTTGTGTAACTTAAAAACAACAGGAACAAAACAAGATGTCTAATGAATTTGAACTAAGCAACACAGTATCTAGTACATCAGTGGCAAACGATGTTCCGGCAAACAATCTTAGTGTTGTAAATATTATGAGTGATAGCTACTCGATGATTTACACTAAGCAGGCAAATAATTTAATTAGTTCAAATATAATTTATTAAATTACTTTGCTACTGCTTTTTGTTATTTTGTTTTGGATAAATCATTTTATTACAATGAAAATGAAAATTGCTTAAATTTGTTTTCTTAAAAAATATATTTAACCCGGTTTTCGCCGGCTGTTTATTATTATTATTATAGTTTAGAAGCGATTGCAAATGCGGAGCATTAACGTTAGACAATAGCGAACAAAAATTCTCAATAATAATATCTATTAACGCTTGGAAAATAAATCACAAACATTTCTGCGACCTTATTCTGTCGTTAATTCCGATATTTGAAATAAACATTCTATGTGTAGGCAGGCAGGCTATTATAACGAATGAACTAATTAAAAATAGATATTTTATTCATTCATTTTAGTCAAAAGTGGTTAATCACCTTTATCGTATATAGCGTATTTCGACTACATCAGATACTAGATTAAATAAAATTGCAAAACTTTTCATTATTCTATTACAAGCAGTACTCGAAAAATTCCAGTTACGACAATGCTGAATATAAATGACCATAATCACATCATTTTTATAATAATATACATATATGTATAATTTTTCCAAAAATTATAGGGGTAGTTATTGAGTACTTATATGTACCTATACATTACAACACTATTTTAACTTGCAAATTTTAGCTAGTAAAGTGTTCATTTACTTTTTCACATTTTTGAGAGTCATTTTGGAAAATTTCTTGTTACTCTCTCGTTGCTAATTTTTACTAGTAAAGTAAATGAACACACCTAAAGCTCTTGCAAATGCTAACTGTTGCAATACAAAATGCTTTACGAATCGAACTTCCCTTTTTTCTGTTTTAGATAAATATATATTTTTATGGTTGCTTGTTTTTATGGTCAGTTCAGCTTTACTTTGCTATTTTTTTTTTCAAAAATGCATTTATTCCTTTTTTTTATTTGGAATAGTAATGTTGTAAATTTTTATTTTACTCTATCGTTGCTAGTTTCTGCCGGAAATTTATTGAACAGACCTAATTTTTACATTAGAAATTTGTGTTTGTAGATTTGGAAGAATGAAGAGAAGTTCGGCTTTAAAAGAAAGTTTGCTTGTTTTTATTTGAAATATGGAACTCTTCCAATCAGTACGATCAAGTTCTGACTGCACGCTAGCTTTGAATCTGCATTAAATTTTCAAAAATTTTTCATTTCATTTAATTTGAAAATATTTTATTTTTCATTATTATGGCATTTAGTTTTGTCATTATATAAAATTTTCTCTCACTGAACACACTTCATAAGGGTTGTATAAGGAAACTAAATCAATTAATGACTTAATTAAGTACTAATTGAAAAATTTATCAATTAATTTTTGATATGGTAAATTAAATTCAATTAGGGACTTAAATGCGTAAATTTCTTTATTGCGCAATTAAAACGTACGTCTGAACAGGGTATTAGTTGTGTAATTCTTAACATCCTCTATTTAACCAGCTAACTTTGTAAATAAGAATACGAGATATTTTCATATCAATATTAATTTGGTTAGACGAAATTTACACACAAACCAACGTATTTCTTCACTGTTCGCTCTGTATTTTGTCTTGTACATTTGTTTTTGCTTTTCTCCCATCTTGGATTGAACAAGAATGCAATTTTTATTTTAAGTCATTCTTACTTATTTACTTACAACATTATAGATGCTGTTTCAGTATCATATTGATTGTTATGAGTTAAACATGAATGTACGTATCGCTGTGTCGATGTTGTTTAGTATATTCAGAGAGGAAGGATTTATTCAGGGCGATGCTGATCCTTTCTTACTTACAGGATGGGTTGTTAACAAATTTATTTACATTCTCGTTGATGTAGATTATATTTTGGTAACAGCAAAAAATTATAAACAATTTATGACGGTGGAAAAGTTTTGGAGAACAATTTTGAACATATAAACTAGGAGATTTTAATTCAAAACTGAAAAATCGGGTAATGGTTTTTATAATATTCATCAATGCCTATACATTGATTTAATTATTTCACGGGCTAAGTTAGAGGAAAGCAAAGGTTCAAAAATACCAATGGATGTTGGTTATATTGCCCAAGACAGAAACAGCTTTAGTGCAATGGAAAATAAGAGCTAATGGGTTGTTTGATATGTCTTTCTGTTAGTAGTCATCCGGATATTTCCGCTCCAGTTTCCATATATAGTCAACATGTTATACAGCCAACAAAAGAAGATTTTAAAGAACTTAAAAGGCTAATAAGGTATCTACGAGTAAAGGGAACTAAGAATATTAAAATTAAAACTCTGTGGTAATACTTCGGAACAACTTGTTGGTTACGTAGATGCCGATTGGGAAACTTATTAAAGATTTTGGAATTCAACTTGAAGAACCCGCAACGCTGTTAGAAGATAACCACAGGTCAAAAAAAAAATGTGGATCTTAAATATCATTTTATTCGAGATCTTTTAAATAAAAATATCATAAAGTTATCCCACTGTTCAACAGAAGAGATGCAAGCTGAAATGTTTACTGAACCACATGATAAATTAAATTTTCTATTTGCATTAGTAAGGGAAGGGTGTTGAAATATATTTTATATACCTTGTTAATTATTTCTGAATTTACAAAAGTAGCATATTAAATTTGTAACAAATATAATTTCAAATAATTTTCTTGAGTCTATAAATAAAATCCAAATGTAAAACTGCTTTTCTCTACACACTTTATTAATCTCAATAGTCATACGGGAAATCCGATGTAGAAAGATTCCATAATACAATAACAGAAAAATTTATGATTTTATGCCAAACTAATAAACAAACCAATAAAAGCCTTCTAGTAAAACAATTGATTCAACAAACAATAAGGAATTATAATGACCGTTACCACTCAAGCATTAAATGTTTACCAAGCGAAGTACATTTAGGAAAAGTAGACAATAACAGGATTAAAAAGGATCTAAAAGATAACAAAACGTTAGCACTGTGTAGTGTGACTGATCGGTTAATGTTACTGTCACATAAGTACTGTAATAAACAGTCTAAATTGCCGACACACTTGCATTCACAACAATAAGCTCATGTTACACTGCACACATGCAATTGAATAAACCAACAGCCGAGTGGTCTGCAAAATAATGCAACGATCAGCATTTTCCAATTGCACACAAAATATTTGTTCTATTAAAGTAAATTTGTAAAAATAGAAATACTAAGAATTTAATATTTCCACTAAATCCTGAATTTTGTAAAATAAAGAAAACTACACAGAAAATAGAAAACAGGAATTTATTAAGAACTATAAAGGTGTTAGACACAAAGAGCAACTAAAATATAATAAATCGAATTTAGAAAACGTACATCTTTGCAATATTAAGAAACCTTTAAGATTTTTAGATTATGATAATATTAATATTATAATAATAATGGTGTCCATAATATAATATTATGGACACCAATGACTAAGAGAAGCTCACGGAACAAGCAGGATACTTTGATGTATATATTTGAGACTAAGCAATTATTAAAGAAAAAGACATACTATAACATATTATTAATCTTCATGAAATTGGAAAAATTTTAGATAACAACCGAAAACATTTTTTTTAATGAAGATAGACAATAAAGAAAGACTCAAGATAGTAATAAACGATGGTAGAAATTAACGACTGACTCTATTACGAAGACAACAACAAGGACGTGGACTTGTTAATGGAGTAGATAATTTATCAAAACTATTGTTTGGAACCGTGGACGTCGAGGAAAGGCGGATTATACAAGATTGTATTTCTAATAGTAATAAATAGTAGTAAGGAAATAATAAACATTTATATTTGGAGCAACTAACCAATGTACAGTTTATAAAAAACAAAGCAAGGAAATTTACAGGGTAATGTAGTAGCAGTTGTGTAACAATCAAAACCTTGCTAATTTTTGCTTTATTCTTCTTACAAGTAGTAATTAAGATGATCTGTAATATTGACGACAAGCAGTGTAAAACCCAGCACGTAATATAACTTTAGCAAAAGTGAACGGATTTCTAAATTTTTAGTAATCTACATAGATACAGGAAACACGTGCTTGGAATTTGCATGATATATTTTAGAGAAATTCGACTTTTAAGTTTAAAATACAAAATTTTTACCTTGGCATTTTTTAATTTTTCTCTTGTGGTTTTTTATTTAAAATACAAGATAGAACTATTTTAAGAATAGATTTAGAAACCTAATACTATAAGAAATAAATTGTGAAATTTTTTTTTCTTTAACAAAAATCTAAATGTTTGAGACTGTAAAAAAATTGCTTTTAAAAAAAAATTTAAAAAAATTCCTTTTTATAACCAACTATTCTAGTACAATTGGTTTTCAGTAGTTTGCAATTTTTTAGACATCCTGCGCGTAAATTTTGATGAAGATAATTTTTTATATACGCAAAAAATAATATTTTAATTTATTGTTTGCCAAAGTTTTTATTGATTTTAGCTACGTAAATTGGTCTTTAATGGGATAAAAATATGATTTAATATCTTTTATATGATCAGAGTTGTTCACGCTAAAATTTTATTCACAAAATTTCACTTTTGATTTTTGTGTTTAAGTTTATATTTTATTTGACCTTAAAAAATTCAATTTTTGTTCACTTAATCTTTTTTTGGGCTCTAGGTCAGTACATTTATTCAAATAAAACTCTTTTTTGTTTTATTAAAATATTATTATTAATATTGTTCAATATTTCGAACAACCTTCGGTGTTCTTCTTCAGGAACTAAAAAATATACAAACAATAAACAAACTTAAAAACACACAAAACAACATTTTTATCTTTTACAAAGAAAACAATTTTTATGTATATATTGAAATTTTAAACTTATTATAAAATCACCTTGCTTCGAGTAAAGCTATGAATCTCCTATAGTGGGAGTATTATGCCTACTAAAGATGTATTTGTTATAATATGTCTGTACATTTGCGCGCAATTTTCTGTATCTCTTTTATAATTCATACTTCTGTCCTCCGGAGTATTAATAATATGTAACATCTCAATTATGTATCTCTTTTTATAGTTATTTTCTTGTTGTAGTATTGTTGCATTATTAATTTTTCTCGAATCACCCAAAACATGTGAAAATTAAGACAGCACGAAATTTCGCAAAAAGAGTTTTTCAATTAAGTGACGCAGAATACCACAAAGACATAATTCAAACAAACAAAGAAAAAGAAAAACAAGAAACAGCAAGAACTAAACTTGTAATGATGATGGACAATTATCTCAACAAACGGTCATTAAATTCGAGAGAAAAAGAAATATCTCATACAGTGGCACAAACGAAGAATTTTTTATATAAAAATAAAAATGTTTTAATACTTAAAGCAGATAAAGGCAATATTACGGTAGCAATTGAAAAAAATGAATATGAAATGAAGATGAGAAATATTTTACAAGACATGTGCACGTACAAAAGACTAAAAACAGACCCAACTACAAAACTACAAACTCGTAATAACTACTTAGTAGAAAAATTATTCAAATTAAATATAATTGAAATAAATGACAAATACAAATTGATCACCTCTGTAGCTACTGCACCAAGATTTTATGGACTTCCTAAAATTCATAAAGAAGACACACCACTTAGACCTATATGTTCATCTATAAATTCTCCATCATATGGCCTATGCAAATACGTAGTTAATATTCTAAAAAATCTAACTAAGGACTCTAAGTATAATATTAAGGATGGAAAAGAATTAAAAAATAAATTAACAAATATATCTCTTTGCGACGATGAAGTCCTTGTCTCATTCGACGTTATATCCTTGTTCCCTAGTATACCAGTTAATTTAGCATTAGATATAATAGACAAAAAATGGGAAACAATTTCCTCATTAACTAAAATACCTAAGGTTCTATTTTTGGACATAATACATTTTTGTATAAAAGAAAATCGATATTTCAAATATGACGACAAAATATATGAACAATTAAGAGGAATGCCGATGGGCTCTCCAGCCTCACCTGTTATTGCAGACATAGTAATGGAGGAATTACTAGATAATGCACTAGAACGTTTAGGACAAAAACCTAAAGTGATTTACAAGTATGTAGATGACTTATTCTGCATAACAAAGACAAAAGATGTGAATAAAACTCTTGATGCCTTAAACAGTTTTCATAGACACATTAAATTTACGATGGAATTAGAGAAAGACAAAAAATTACCTTATTTGGATTTATTGATCATAAGACAACACAATACAATATCAACAGATTGGTATCAAAAATCTACTGCTTCAGGACGTATTATTAATTTTTACTCGAATCACCCAAAACATGTGAAAATTAACACAGCACGAAATTTCGCAAAAAGAGTTTTTCAATTAAGTGACGCAGAATACCACAAAGAAAATATCAAAAAATAAGAAAAATTTTACAAAAGAACAGTTTCTCCTTTATGATGGCAATACAAATAATAAAAAACGCACAAGATGATCTTAATAGAACACCAGTATTAAAACAGGAGAGAGTTTACAAATCTATGACGCATGTCCCAGGTTTTACAGAGAGAATTATTTAATCAGATATTTACAACAAACAAAATGTCAACATTGCATTAAAAACTGACTTTACTCTAAGCATGTTGTTTTCAAATACTAAAACAAAAATTGATAAACTGGACAAATCTAACGTAGTATACAAAATACCATGTTACGGAGATCATTTGATCGATTGTAATAAAATATATATAGGAACGACAAAGTCGAAGTTAAGGACGAGATTAGCTGCACACAAATCAGATTATAAAACTAGAAAGGGAATAACAGAACAAAAAACCGCGTAAGCAGCCCACTGTGCAATGAGTAACCACTCTCCCAATATAGAAAATGCAACAATACTACAACAAGAAAATAACTATAAAAAGAGATACATAATTGAGATGTTACATATTATTAATACTCCGGAGGACAGAAGTATGAATTATAAAAGAGATAAAGAAAATTGCGCGCAAATGTACAGACATATTATAACAAAATATAAACAAAAACATCTTTAGTAGGCATAATACTCCCACTATAGGAGATTCACAGCTTTACTCGAAGCAAGGTGATTTTATAATAAGTTTAAAATTTCAATGTATACATAAAAATTGTTTTCTTTGTAAAAGATAAAAATGTTGTTTTGTGTGTTTTTAAGTTTGTTTATTGTTTGTATATTTTTTAGTTCCTGAAGAAGAACACCGAAGGTTGTTCGAAATATTGAACAATATTAATAATAATATTTTAATAAAACAAAAAAGAGTTTTATTTGAATAAATGTACTGACCTAGAGCCCACAAAAAGATTAAGTGAACAAAAATTGGACTTTTGATTTTTTTTTGGTTTATAGCGATATTTTACTGATATACAATTTGTACATCTTTTTCATTGAAACAGCTTAAGTAATGCACGCAATTATGGCACCTGGCGCAAAGAATATCTTTTTTTATTGTGTTCTTCTAATAAGTGTTTCTACTTTTTATTACTTTCTTCTTTAAAATCAGAGATCTTGTTTTGGCAGGTGAATTTGTTTTTTCTCAAATGGATCAAGAAAACAATTTTTTAAAAGAATATGCAAATAAGTCATATATGCTTACCCTAACGTGGCAAACTCATGTGTGCCGTTTTTTTTTATTAATGATGTCCTACTTATCCTACCTTTTACTAAAATTTAATTTTTATTTTAATAATAACAATTCAATATAAAACTATTTTTTGTAAGTGCTCTTAATTTTTTTTGTGTTTATTGATAAACATAGATCTTTTGTTAAGAAATACAGTAGCAGGAACTATTTATCCCTGTTTTTTTATTTTTTTTTTTTTTTTAAATAATCTGAAATATCAGGAGTTAATAGATTGTGAATTTCCATTGCTTCGTGGTCGTCTTTCTCTACTTCCAGAATAATTTTATGGGAATAGTCGGAATTTTTGTTTTAAAGCATTTTCGTGTGATAATAGTAATTTAAAAATTAACTATCATCCTTTACAAGTGATAACAGGAAACAAGGTTGATGTCCTGGGAGAAATACTTGTAGCGGTAAATGAGAAAAGAATTTAAATCTAGTAGTGGTAAAATCGATATCGCAATTTATGCCATTTATGGGACGTAATTGGATAGATAGTTTGCTTCCGAATTAGCGAAATTAGTCGTGTGTGCCTCTTACTAAGTTAAGAGATAATTAAAAATAAAAAATAGAATTACTGTTGGTTATTATTGTTTTTGCTTAAACTTTGATTTTTGTCTTTGCTTTATTGCTTAGACAAAAATATTTAGTTTATTTAAAATGTTTGTCAGAAGTTTCCTGAAGAGTTAAGTAAGCGATAACGAAATGGCCATCGAGACGTGTTTTGACCCTCAATAATCAATACCGGTAATTAATTTAATCGGGACAATTAAAAAAAAAATAGCACGAAGTTTTTGTGAAAATTAAATTTTAAAAAAATATTCCCGTGTCTTTAATTAAATAATTATCAAAGTGCCTGTGCATATAAATAAATTATCGTAGTGTTTTTGATATTTTATTTTTCATACTCTTTCAACTGTACAAAAGAGCCGAAAAAAAGTCGACCGTATACAATAGCGAAAGAAAAATAGAATTACTGTTGGTTATTGTTGTTTTTGCTTAAACTTTGATTTTTGTCTTTGCTATATTGCTTAGATAAAAATCTTTAGTTTATTTAAAATGTTTGTCAGAAGTTTCCTGAAGAGTTAAGTAAGCGATAACGAAATGGCCATCGAGACGTGCTTTGACCCTCAATAATCAATATCGGTAATTAATTTAATCGGGATAATTAAATAAAAAATAGCACGAAGGTTTTGTGAAAATTATATTTAAAAAAAAAAATATTCCCGCGTCTTTAATTAAATAATTTGCAAAGTGCCTGTGCATATAAATAAATTATCGTAGTCTTTTTGATATTTTATTTTTCATCCTCTTTCAACTGTACAAAAGTGCCGAAAAAAAGTCGACCGTATACAGTAGAGAAAGAAAAATAGAATTACTGTTGGTTATTGTTGTTTTTGCTTAAACTTTGATTTTTGTCTTTGCTTTATTGCTTAGACAAAAATCTTTAGTTTATTTAAAATGTTTGTCAGAAGATTCCTGAAGAGTTAATTAAGTGATAACGAAATGGCCATCGAGACGTGCTTTGACCCTCAATAATCAATATCGGTAATTAATTTAATCGGTATAATTAAATAAAAAATAGCACGAAGTTTTTGTGAAAATTAAATTTTAAAAAATATTCCCGTGTCTTTAATTAAAGAATTTGCAAAGTGCCTGTGCATATAAATAAATTATCGTAGTGTTTTTGATATTTTATTTTTCATCCTCTTTCAACTGTACAAAAGTGCCGAAAAAAAGTCGACCGTATACAGTAGAGAAAGAAAAATAGAATTACTGTTGGTTATTGTTGTTTTTGCTTAAACTTTGATTTTTGTCTTTGCTTTATTGCTTAGACAAAAATCTTTAGTTTATTTAAAATGTTTGTTAGAAGTTTCCTGAAGAGTTAAGTAGGCGATAACGAAATGGCCATCGAGACGTGTTTTGACCCTCAATAATCAATATCGGTAATTAATTTAATCGGGATAATTAAATAAAAAATAGTACGAAGTTTTTGTGAAAATTAAATTTAAAGAAAAAATATTCCCGCGTCTTTAATTAAATAATTTGCAAAGTGCCTGTGCATATAAATAAATTATCGTAGTCTTTTTGATATTTTATTTTTCATCCTCTTTCAACTGTACGAAAGAGCCGAAAAAAAGTCGACCGTATTCAGTAGAGAAAGAAAAATAGAATTACTGTTGGTTATTGTTGTTTTTGCTTAAACTTTGATTTTTGTCTTTGCCTTATTGCTTAGACAAAAATCTTTAGTTTATTTAAAATGTTTGTCAGAAGATTCCTGAAGAGTTAAGTAAGCGATAACGAAATGGCCATCGAGACGTGCATTGATCCTCAATAATCAATATCGGTAATTAATTTAATCGGAATAATTCAATAAAAAATAGCACGAAGTTTTTGTGAAAATTAAATTTTAAAAAAATATTCCTGTGGCTTTAATTTAAGAGATAATTGTTTGGTAAAAACTGTTTGGCATACTAGTACAGTTGAAGAATTGAAAAATAGATTTCCCTCATTATTTATTACTTGACATTTTAGCCGACGTATTTATCAAATCAAATTCACAACCAACATTTTTAAAGCTTATACCACCCCAATATGTCGCGTAAATAAAAAAGATTCCAACATCAGAATTTGTGGAAATTTTAAAATCACTATAAACCCTGTAAATGAAAAGGGTATATATTCGCTACTAGCAATCGATGACATTCTTAAAAGTTTAAGAGGCAAAACATGTTTTTGAATTCTCGATTTGAGTAAAACTTATTTACAATTGTTGGTAAATAAGCCTAGTCGAGCATTTTTAATCATAAATACCCATATGGGCTTATTCGAGTTTTCCGATTATCGGCTAAGAGCGTGTTGTATGATCCGAACCCTGCACTTAGATGTAGCTAACCCGTTCAAAAAACAATTTAGTCTTAAGGATTTTGTATAATGATGTACATAAATCTTTGTGAATAAAAATTTATGGGTCGATTACAATTATAAAGGTAAGAAAAAATTTGGTTGTATTTGCCTGTTATATTTATATTTAATTCCAAAACTGGAGGGAACTCAACCAATAAAAAATAAATTCTTACAGGACATGTAGTTAGTGTATGATGCCGAAAAATTCGTAAATTCATATAGAAAAAATTTTCGATGTTGCCAGATTTTCTTTGTGTTGGGTTTTTTCGCGAAATCTATTTAAACTTTGTTCAAAATCCATTCAATTTAAATCTGATTTGGATCTGACTTGAATCTTATTATTTTAACTATAAGCTAATTTAAGTTTAACTTAAGTTTTATTAAAATCATGCTCGTCATTTTGTGCGAACATGAATGTTCTGACAGTGTCATTTAAGGTTTGAATCTATTTTTGCACCAAAGCCAACTTGTTGTAAATTAATTTTCTACTCGATGTTTTTTCTCTTGTTTTTTTTTACATTTTTAAATTCTTTTTTGATAAATTTGTGTGCTTAATATCCAAACGTTTTTTTAATGCACGTAAAATATAGTGTTGAACTTCTTTTTTTTCATGAATTGCTACTTAATTTTGTTTATTTTTCCTTTGTATATTTATTTTTGTAAATATTTTTTAATTAAGATTATTTCATGAAAATGTAATTTTTTTATAAAATGTTATTTGTTTAGTTAAAAAAAAACAAATTAGTTACTTTGAATTTCATTATTTATAGGTATTTAGAGAAAAAATTTAAAAATATATATTTTTACATTTATGTACATAGTAGATGTGTAGATATAATTTCAACAAAAATTTTGTTTGCTTGTAAAATATTTTATATGTATAAAATTTTGTTTTCATCTTTAAAAGTGTTTCTATACCTACGAACAAATTTTTTCACTGCTAGCTAGAAATAAAAAAATGCTAATATGATAGAAAATGCTCATCTGTAGCTTTTTCTTATTGTTTTTATATTTTTCTGCATAGCGCTTTTATTACTTTCAAGTGGCTCGATTGTTTTTGGTAAAACTCCAATCAGATCATGTACAATAAAGACGTTGTGCATAAAATAACTTCTTGTTAACGAGACTTTTTGTTTCAATACAAATCTGTTCAAGTCTAATGTTGAAAATGATTTACACTTGTTGTTGCATTTTGTGTTTGTGTATAAAAAGCAAAGAGTATTAAATTGACGTAATACTTGTTCGTATTGTTCTTAAAATTCAACTATTGTGAACAAGACGGCTCGATCATAAAAGTTGCATGTCTCTGATCGACACACTACATTTTTACATTCCTATATAAAAACTTGACACATATGTACGCTCTGCCAATTTTTTTGTACATTTCGATTTTGTAATTTAATTATATTATAATGAGAATTTAAATTTCTTGTTTTGAAATTAATCATACAACTTCGCAAACTATCAGATATGTTGTCACGCTGAATAATATTATATTTTTTTGTCACTCATATTAGCATTGTTTGTAACACACTTTATTTTAATCACCTAGTCTGTAAATTTTAAGGTAATAGTTTTGGTTATTTAGATAAATTTATTTAAGAGATAGCATCGTTGGAAGGATTTAGAACACAATGTAGATAAACATCTTCTACAATTGTTCAACTAAGTTTTATATCTAAGTTTCTTGAAGTTTTTGTGTGATTTTCTTGACACATTTTGATTTACTTCTGTAGTTGATGATTATAAGTAGGATTTTTTAATTGAATTTTTTTCCGAAAACTTACTCGTAAAAAGAATTCAATTTTATATTTATTATTTTTCTTAAGACTTATTTTTTTTAAGTATTGATCTGTCGGTATCAATGTACATAATGCTAATTTGAAATTCTTAACGGCGTCCTTCTTTAGTTTTTTTGTTTAACATACTTTTTTCATTACCTAACTTTTGTATGATAATTTTATTCTAAATATTAATTAAATTAGATACATTTGCCGTATTCACAAGCTCTGCTAAGGTGTAGGTAGTATTGCATACTACCTTTTGTTTACTTCTTTGTGAACAACCATTGTATCAGTGTGCCATTGTACATTGTACATCATACGTCAAAAAGTAAATAAGAAGCCAAATGGGAGTGAAAACAGAAAAAAGTAAATTAATAAATTTTTTGTGTGAGGATGAAATTCAAGACATTTTTAGAATGAATCTAATGTACTTGCTCTTTGGGCTACCAAAATCATCATTATGGCATAATCGGGTTTTAAGATATTTTGATGAAAACAGATTTCTTCATATGATACGACTACGGCCAGAGGAATTTGCCTATATATTCAACCTTATAAAAAATGACGATGTTTTTCACACAATTGGCGAAAGGCTCCAACTACGCATTGACTTGCAGCTTAAAATTGTACTTTACTGCTTGGGATCTTCAGGAAATGGTGCTTGTGTTCGTAAGGTAGCATCTCTTTTTGGTATAGGTGATGGCGGTGCCATACAAATATTAAAAATCGAGTCATTAAAGCAATATTGAATCTTAAAGAACAGTTTTTATATTGGCAACTTTCAACTTAAACTTTCTAATAAATTAGTCAAATCAATAAATTAAATAAATGAAACTAATAAAAATATCTTTTAATTCAATTTAATTTAATATAATTCACACATGAACATAAAAATAATAATTCATTTTAACATAAAACATTTAAACAAATACAACGTTTGAAAAACATATGAAAAAAAGTACTAAGTGTTGTATCGCATGTTTGCATGAAAATTACCAACAACACAGCTAGCACCGTTGTAGTTTGTTAGCACTTAGCACGTACTAGGGGGCTTGTGAATAGGGCAATTGAAATTGAATCATGCCTCTTAAGTTACCTAATATATTCTTCATTCTTTATATTCGCTTGTCTATTGATGCTACAGTATTACCCTTGTCAACATTAACAAATAAAAAAATTTTGTTCTTTTGCAAAAATCCCTTTGTTTGTTGCACTGTGCAAAGTCTTTTTTCAAGCCTTAGGAACATGTATTTTAGAACTGGAAATGCAACAAGATGTTCTTAAACATTTTTTATATACAGTTATTTATTTATTGAATTTTCAAATATGAACTAACTATAAGTATACAAATTTTAATAAAAATTTATTTGAAGCTAGCCAATGCTAGACAACAAAGTTATATTTAATGGGTGCTACATCTGCATGAGCTCGGATAAGATCAATAGTATTCTTCCTTCTCAACCGGGTATGGCCGCCAAAATTAAGGATGTTACGTGCGAGTGGTACCCCATAATTGAATTCCATAACACCAGATTGGTTTGTACAACAAAAGTTTGCAATCCAATTTAAGAGTAGAGTTTCTACCGATAAGCCAATTCAGTTGCACTGCTTTTACTTTCATTTGAATCAGTTTTGTATTAATATGAGACTTCCACGTAAGCCGGCGATCAAGGTGAATGCCAAGGTACTTGACTTTATTATGCTGCGGGATTACTTGATTGTTGATCTTGATTGGCAAGCATGTTTCCCTGCGCAGTGTAAATGTTACATGGACATATTTCTGTTCATTTAACTTGATTCTCCAGAGTTTAAGCCATTTCTCTAAAATTCTAATTCGTGTCTGCAAATTTCGCGAGGCTAATTGATTTTCGTGGACGCTGAGAAATGCTGTATCACCTGCAAAAGTTGAAGTGTGGATTTGGGATTCTTTTGTCATGTTGGACGCATAAATTAAATACAAAGAAGGACCCAGTATACTGCCTTGCGGGGCTCCTGCTTTAATTGGCTAAAGGGGGTTTATGAAGTCACCTTCTCGAATGATAAATTGATGAACACTTAAGTAACTTTCCAGAAGTTTGTGGGTGTTTGTAGCCAAATTTAGATTTATTTTGTGAAGTGGTCAGTACTGAAAAGCAATTGAACTTAGATAACTTAAATTATTCGTCAAAAAATCAATCAGAGATCTTTGCAATCAATTCCAAGAAATATTTTTTTAAAATAATAAATTATCTGTAAATTACTTCTATGAGCAAGTGCTAAAATTCAGCGAGTCTAGCCCCAAATACCCCATACCAAATTAATTAAATTATTGTCATGTCCATAGCCAAATAAAAGGAATTAATAGTCAAGTTCAGGATCTTTTAGATAAAAACATAATAGAGAACTCCACAAGCTCTTATTATTCTCCTTTATTAATTGTACCAAAGTAAGGTACAGATGAACAAACGAATTTGCGATTTGCTGTCGACATTCGTCAGCTAAACATGACAAATTTTATTACGAATTCTTTCGTATTTAAACAAAAAGGAATATTAACAAAGGAGTAAAATTAAAGCAATATAAACTAAATTAAAAATAATAAACAAAATTTTAAACACACCGAAAATCGTTCATAACTTGTTGTACTTAATTCCCACCATTAGCCAAAAAAATATTGTGTTTCATTAAATATTGTATTTCACAACAGTCTGGCTGGCAGGCAAATTATTATCCTACTTTTTGTCACGAATACCTGGTCACTTGAACAGGCACGTGTAAATTTAATTTAAGCTATGAATTATGCAGACGCAGTAATTCCCACGATGTGCTTGACACATGTGGGTAATAAAAAAATAAATTTATTGTTTAATTCCATACAGATTTTATTTTTTGCTATGAAAAATCCCCGAAGGGGTTTGGCAATATAAATGGGAAGTGCAAGTGAACAATTTTTAGCGAATACTGGTGAAGTGAGCTAAGGTGCTGGGTTTAAAATTCAGCAGCACCAATATTTTTTTTGACTGGCGACAATAGTTAATAATTGACTGCTTAAAATAGTTAAACTGAGTACACACACAAATGTGTGGATAATCTGACTGAAAAGTTTAATTGTGTATTTATACACAGTTTTTTTAACAAAAAGAAATTGTCATTGTTGTGCAGTAGGTATAAATAGAAAATACATTAATTTCATATTGTTTGTATAACAGTTTGATTCTAAATATCTTGTGTAAATAATTTTGAAAGAATTTTTTAAATTGTTTAAAATTTTTCTGGCTATTTTTTTAATTGTTTAAAAATTAAAAAGGTACTACACAATAAGTGTAGTTCTACTCAACTTACTTACATGAGGTTTAAAAATTGAACTTAAATTAAAATTAGTTTTTGTTTACATGAATTTGTTTTCAACTTGGAACTTTATTAATAATTAACCTAAAACTCAGTAAATAACTTACTTGGGTAGAATTTGTTTGGGGTTTTTACACCAATATAATTCAAAGATATCTATGTTTCTCTTTCGCGAATTTTGTTTGCAGTTATAATAAATAATTTGAATGATTTAAATTCTTTGTTCGGCTTAAGGTCGTTTTTGGGTAATTAAAACACTTTGTTAATTATATTTAATTTTTATTCCCAATATTTCGAATAGCTTCGCTATTCAGCTTCAGGGGAAACTGTCAAAAATACAAAACAATACAAAAAATATTGTTACAATTAAACAAATAAAATAAGCGAAAACAAATATTTACATTTTAAAATTAAACAAAATTAAATTAAACTATCAATGTTTGAAAGAGCGCGTATATATTGTACAGTAAACACTTATCCACTGACAGCTAGGTTGATCTTTTTTTTTTACTAACAATATTTCTGTAAATTTGAGCGCATTTTTCGATGTCTTGTTTGTAATTTAATCTCTTGTTTGATGGAACGTCAATTATATGTAACATTTCTAAAGTAAATCTTCTACAATAGTTTTTCTCTTCTTTTAATACTCTCACATCGTCAAAGTTCGGTATATGATTTTTCGTTGCACAGTGGGCAGCAAGTGCTGTTTTTTGCTCCACCGGTTTGTGTATAGCTTTTAAGTCAGATTTATGTGATGCGAGTCTAGTTTTGTTTTAGTTGTCCCAACATAAATCATATCACACTTACTGGATTCGTTTCCGTTACAATTTATACTATACACAACGTTACTTTTGTCTCCTTTATCAATTTTCGATTTCATATTACTAAACAATCGTTGTATTGAGTTACTCGTCCTTAAGGCTAATTGGTACTTTCCTGCGTCATATATATCACAGCCTTTTAATCTTTCTGATAGTCCAGGTATATAGGTTAATCCTTTATAAATTTTTTGCGGTTTGTCTATTTTTGTCCTTTTTTCTTCAACATTTTTCATCAATTCTTTTATAGTTCTTATTGGGAAATCATTCAATTTTAATATGTCCATAATTTTGTTTTTGTTTTCTTTGTTAAAAACCGCATCACTAACGTCTAAAACTCTTCTGATAAAATTTGTGACTGTGTTTATAATAATTTTTCTAGGATGTTTAGAATATAAGTTTATCAGTCGTCCAGATGTGGGTGGTTTTTGATACCAATTCAGTATTATTTTGTTTTGTTGTCTAATGACAAGAGTATCCAAATACTGTATTTTGTTTCCTTCTTCTTTTTCAACTGTGAATTGTATTTGTCTGTTGAATGAGTTTAAATTATAAAAGACTTCTTCTACTTTATGTCTTTTTAATATTGTAAAAATGTCATCCACGTACTTTGTTAAAATCTTAGGTTCATATCTAAGGTTTCTTATTGTCCAATCTAGTAACTCTTCCATTACAATGTCAGCAATAACGGGAGATAAAGGTGATCCCATTGGCATGCCCTTACGTTGTTCATAAATTTCATTTTCATATTGAAAGTATCTGCCTCTTTTTATGCAGAATGTTAAAAGTTCCATGAACAATGTCTTGGTTATTTTCGTATACTCTTCTAATCGTTCCCAATTTCTCTCAATTATCTCTAATGCTAAGTTAATGGGAACGCTCGGGAAAAGAGATACGACGTCAAAAGATACCATAATTTCGTCTTCATTTATAGGAGTATTATTTATCCGTGACTTAAAACTTATTGCGTCTTTGATGTTATATTTTGATTCTTTCGTCAGGTTTTTTAAGATTGATGCTAAGTACTTGCATAGGTCATAGGAAGGAGAGTTTTGTGAGGAACAAATAGGTCTTAAAGGTGTACCCTCTTTGTGTACTTTTGGCAGACCGTATATTCTTGGTGCTATTGCTGTTCTATTTGTTAATGCGTTTTTCTCGTTGATTGTCGTTCATTTTTTGTTCATAATCATGTCTTTTCATTGCCACTGTTTTATTACCTTTGTCAGAATTTAAAATTAATATGCCTTTATTTTCTTTGAGAAATTTTTTCGCTTGTCTCACTGTGCTTAATATGTACTTATCTCTTTGGTTTGTTTTGTTGAGATGATTCTCTACTAATGATATTAATTTTATTCTTGCATTCTCTTGTTTTTCTTTCTCGTCTAAAGTTTGTATGCAATCTTCAACATCAGCAATGCATTTAAAAAGTGGAAACGTTTTGTTTGAGCTAGGTAAAGCAAACTTGGGGCCTAATGAGAGTAACCATTGTATATTTGTTGGTATATTTACGTCTGTTTTGTTTATAAACCACTGTTCGTTGTGTGTTATGTTTAACTTAATATATTCTTTGGTTTTTAATACGTTAAGTTTGTTGATATGTTTTCGTTTTTGTTTTGTGTTAAAGTTTTCATATAATATATTTTCACTACTAACATATAATTCTCTATATCCGTCATCCAGAAGTAATTCTACCATTTTTCAATTCTCTTTATTTTTCAAATAATTTGAGTATAAGGGATTTGTGCCTGTTATAAAGAAACCGCCACTGATTCACAATTTTCCTACCCAACTTAATGGTCAAGGTATAAATAGATATTTTTTGCTGTTTTTTGTACGAAGCTATGGGAATCTTTAAAATAGTTTGTGGTTAACTGGAAGCAACCATAATTCATTTTTTAATATACTTACATAAATACGGAAAAATTAAGACAAGAATTAGAATTTAAAATGCTTTTATTACTGAAACAACTTTGTGCAAATTTAAATTTAATTAATTCAGATAATTTGTAAAGAAAAATGTAATATAGTTAGAAACATTTGTTTAAGCATTAAGTTTCCTACATATCAAATTTAGCTGAAGGTACCCTCAATAACTTACAAAACAATCAAACAAAATTGTAATCAGTGTCTACCTTCTAATTCGTAAATAAGATTATTTCAAATTGGTGTTTTCGAGAAGACTTTCACGAGTAAAGTTTATAAAACACATATGTGAACTCTTAGTCCCTTTAAGTATATCAATTAAAGAAATATTTACGTACCTAAAGCCAGCACTTGAATTAAAAGTCATTTATTAAAAAAACCCATATGTAACAAATATGCAAAAAACTAACAGAAACCTTTCAATTTTTAGATTTCGTTAACAACAGGAAGATTAATTTTAATTTAATTTCCAAAAAAAAGAGGACAATTTATACACACAACAGCAAAAATAGGATCTCTTTTTTTCAAATAGCAAAAGGACTAAAAAAATTCCTAGAATTGTATGTACGTTTTTATATGTTATTGTTTCCTTTCTCTCTCAATGGGTACTTTCTCTATAAACTCGTGAAAATTTGAATTTATTTTTAGTAGAAATAAATTTGTTTATTTATTGTAAGTGTATTCTATCTCATTTAAATGACGTGAATGATTGCAGTAAAATATTTTTAATAATTATGAACACATTCATATTTTAATTCCATTCATAATTTCTACAAGTTAATAAATTATACTAAATTTTTTTTTATAATTTATTATATATAAATTATACTTGGGCTTTCAAAGTCATTTATTTCCTTCCTTTTAAGTAAATAAAAGATTAATTATTTCATATTAATCCGACGTTTCGTTGGTATTTTCCAACTTCCTCAGGGATAATTTATTAAAAATCTGGCAACCACATACATATAAAAGTAAAAAATAAAAAGAATTTTGTTTTTTTATTTTTTTACAAACACAATTGGGAAAAAGCGACAATATAAGGTGTGAAAAATTTTACTTACATATAATCTTTTTTGTTATTTAAAATTAATTTGGTTTATAGTGGACAAGAAACAAAACACAAACTTAATAAATTGAATAATATAAACTATAAAATATCACAGGCAATTTTTGTTAACATCACAATATCTTCTATTATACTAAAACTATATTGTAACTTGCATTGGTGTTGTCCTTATCGTCTTTGTTGTTTATTGCATTTTCCGATCTCTGTTGAATTCTTAAACTCTCAAGCGTATATCTCTTGTTTATTTTCAACTCTTTATCTAAAACTCTTACTTCATCAAAATCAGGCTTATGTCCAGTATCAACACAATGTTGTGCTAGTGCGGTTGATTGTTTTCCTTTTTTTATGTCTGCCTTGTGCTCGTCAATTCTTACGCCTAAATTTCTCCTAGTTGTACCAATGTATACTTTACCCCACTCTTCTTTATCAGTACCATTGCATTTAATTTCATAAACAACATTACTTTGTTCTCTTTTATCAATTTTGGTTTTCGCCTGAGTAAATAAATTTTGTATTGTTTTGTTTGGTTTATGTGCAATTGTTATGTTCTCCTCTTTTACTATTTCTTTAATTTTGTTGTTTTCTGTCAGCCTTGGTATAAATGGTATTCCGTAATATTGCGTGTTACCAGATGTTTTCTCTTTTATGTTTTCCTGTGGTTTTATATGTTGTGTTACTTTATTTATTAATTTGTTTATAATGTTTTGCGGAAAGTTATTTTTCTTAAGAATTTATTTTATTGTAGTTAAGTTTTCTGATTTGAACTTATCATTGCTAAGTTTTATGACTCAATTAATTAATTTTTTTTGCCGTATTTATCTGATAACAAAATATGTTGACGATTTATTTGCTATTATTAAACAAAAGGACCAAGATATTATATTGAAAACGTTTAACAGTTACCATACCAAATTAAAATTCATAATAGAAAAAGAGGATCAGAGATCAATTGCATACCTTGACATGAAAATTTACAGAGAACAAAATAAATTAATAACAGATTTGTATATGAAATCTATTGCTTCTGGACGTTTAATAAATTTTAATTCAACAATGCCGATGAAATATAAGATAAATACGGCAAAAAATTTAATTTTAAAATTTAAAAAGTAACACAACATATAAAACCACAGGAAAACATAAAAGAGAAAACATCTGGTAACACGCAATATTACGGAATACCATTTATACCAAGGCTGACAGAAAACAACAAAATTAAAGAAATAGTAAAAGAGGAGAACATAACAATTGCACATAAACCAAACAAAACAATACAAAATTTATTTACTCAGACGAAAACCAAAATTGATAAAAAAGAACAAAGTAATGTTGTTTATGAAATTAAATGCAATGGTACTGATAAAGAAGAGTGCGGTAAAGTATACATTGGTACAACTAAGAAAAATTTAGGCGTAAGAATTGACGAGCACAAGGCAGACATAAAAAAAGGAAAACAATCAACCGCACTAGCACAACATTGTGTTGATACTGGACATAAGCCTGATTTTGATGAAGTAAGAGTTTTAGATAAAGAGTTGAAAATAAACAAGAGATATACGCTTGAGAGTTTAAGAATTCAACAGAGATCGGAAAATGCAATAAACACCAAAGACGATAAGGACAACATCAATGCAAGTTACAATATAGTTTTAGTATAATAGAAGATATTGTGATGTTAACAAAAATTGCCTGTGATATTTTATAGTTTATATTATTCAATTAATTAGGTTTGTGTTTTGTTTCTTGTCCACTATACCCCAAATTAATTTTAAATAACAAAAAATATTATGTGTAAGTAAAATTTTTCACACCTTATATTGTCGCTTTTTCCCAATTGTGTTTGTAAAAAAATAAAAAAACAAAATTCTTTTTATTTTTTGCTTTTATATGTATGTGGTTGTCAGATTTTTAATAAATTATCCCTGAGGAAGTTGGAAAATACCAACGAATTTTCGATTAATATGAAATAATTAATCTTTAATTTACTTAAAAGGAAGGAAATAAATGACCTTGAAAGCCCAATTATAATTTATATATAATAAATTATAAAAAAAAATTTAGTAGTATACAAAAAAAGGTCGGAAAATTAATAAACAACATAAAAAAATTTAATGAATTATATTTTCTAATTAATAGTTAGTTAAATAAAACCCAAATTTAAATCTTTCTAAGAAATATTCGTCAACAAACACATTTCAAAGTTGTTTTATTTATATTTTGATTAAAATGTTGATAATTTATAATTTTCGTACTAATTAGTTATTTGAAATTGAATATGCAAATATTCAAAAAATATATGTAAGGAAATCTCACTCTGTAAGAATCTCCTCACTCTTATTTAATTTAACATAATTAACATAATTGTAGTAAGTAACCGGTATCATAAGGTAATTGTAAACTTGACAGAACTACATGTGTATTAGTATCTTTGAGCAAGTGAGAGAGACCACAGCTATAAAGTAATAATTACTGCAAAAGTTATAGAAGTAGTGAATATTAACATTGAATGTTGTTTCTTTGTTATTTACAGGTAATTTAGATTAAGAGATTAATTATTGCTGTATTTGGTATGAATCAATAAAAACAACTTTGTTATTTACAGAAAAACAATTCGCCTTTTTATTCAGGAGGGAATACTTGGTAATACATAGAAATAATTTACATTATAAAACAACATTCACGTTGGAACTCACAATGGAGAAGCTGCTGTTCTCGTTTAAAGTACTTGGCGCTGCAGATGGTAAGACGAATGTGCTATGCATAACCTCAATTAGCACACCAGATGAACGAAAGTACATCATGCCAAAGGAATTTTTGGATGCACGCTGTCACGAGGAGATCACTAAAACAACAACATTTACTAAAGTAAAAAAGGAGCTAATTCAAAGAGGCCAAATGAGAAATATTTGGATTACACTCAGCGAAGAACTGAAGAAAACGTACCTAGATGAAGGTAACAATTTACAATTTAATGATGTATACCTGGAAGAAGAAATTGAAAAGAAAGCCGACACAAAGGGGAACGAAAGTTCTTCAGAACAACCACTGATTAAATTATTAGAACAACTGCTTGAAAAAAGTAAAGAACAATCAGTGGTTAAAAATATAGGCAAAATTGCGAAAGAATTTACAATCGACAAATTTAATGGAAAAAATTCAAATGCGAATCAATGAATAAATAGCTTTGAAAAGGAATGCGAAAGATTCAACATAATAGAAGATGACAAAAAAAATTGAAATTCTAAAATCATTCATGGATAAAGGGGCTACAGATTGGTATAGTAGCACATTTTTAAAACTTACTATTGAGGCAACATGGGAAGACTGGAAAAAAAAATTTTTGCGATACATTTTCCAGCAAAGGCTGGTCTGCAATAAGGTATGCAATGGCTTTTAAATATCAATCTGGCTCTTTGCTTGATTATGCACTAAGAAAAGAAAAACTTTTATTAGAAGTACGGAAATCTATTGATAATGGAACATTAATAGATTTAATTGCAACCGGTTTGCCAAACGTCGTAGCGGATAGAATTGACAGGGAAAAATTAAAGAAAACAGAAGACTTATACAACGAGATAGGTAAATTAGAACACTTATCATCTAAGAAAACTCTAGAAACAAAAAAATTTAAAACCAACTACAAAGATAAAATTGAAAAAACACCGTGCGAAATATGCAAAAATAAAAACAAAGGTAATAGATTCCACCCTGAATCCGAATGCTGGTTCAAGAAAAAAGAAAACGAGGGAGGCAAAACAAGACAAATAAACACCTCCACGCTAGAAGTAGAGTAAAGTAATAATGATCCAAAAAACTACTAATCCCACCATTAATTAGACTCAAGGTGAAACTCAATGACATCTTAGAAGTGTCCGCCATTTATGATGCTGGCGCAAACGTCTCATTGATAAATTCAAAATTAATCCATTTGAAAAAAAAACCCAACAGAAATGATCAACTTGAGGACAATTAATGGAATACACAAATCTGATGGTATTGTAACATTAAGAGTGAAAATATTCGATATAGAAGAAAATATGGATGTATTCATAATCAATAACGAAAATTTCAAACACGACTTCCTAATAGGGCTCGATTGTATAAAAAGATTTAAATTGACACAAAATGAAAAACTAGAAATAGAACAAAAATCAGATAATCCCACAGAAAATCAAGAAAGATATGAAATAAACTTCAACGAACATATAGATCAAGGAAATTTTAAAATTTTAACAAATTACTTGAGTTCTCATGAAGAACAAAGAATAGAAAAACTTATAGAGAAATATAAAAATATATTCGCAAAGGATAAATATGATATAGGAAAGGTAAAAGACTACGAAGCTAGAATAGATCTAATAATAGATAAATATTGCAACAAAAGACCTTATAAATGCACAATAGATGATAAAAAGGAAATAGAGGAACAAATTTCGAAATTATTGCAGAAAAAACTAATCGAAGAATCATACAGTCCTTTTGCGGCCCCAGTAACCTTAGCCTATAAAAAGGAAGAAAACAAAAGATCAAGATTATGTATAGATTTCAGAGACTTGAATAAGATAATAGTACCTCAATCACAACCCTTTCCATTAATCGAAGACCTTGTAACAAAAACAAGAAATTGCAAAACTTGACATAAATTCAGCGTTTTGGTCCATTCCCCTCAGGGTAGAAGACAGAAGCAAAACGGCATTTGTAACCCAGGAAGGCCACTTCCAGTGGACTTGTTTGCCATTTGGGCTAAAAACAGCACCAGCAATATTTCAAAGAATATTGAGCAACATAATGAGAAAAAATAAATTATCAGATTTCGCAGTCAACTATATAGACGACATACTGATTTTCTCAAAAACCTTCGAAGAACACATTGATCATCTATCGCGAGTGCTAGAAGCAATAATAAATGAAGGGTTTCGATTAAAACTTTCTAAATGTACATTTGCATTGGATTCCATACAATATTTAGGACATAACATAGGGTATAACTCGATTTCACCATTAAATGATAACCTAATTGCAATACAAAAATTTCTGGTTCCAAAGAATCAGAAAAATGTCCGACAATTTTTAGGGAAGATCAATTTTTATAATGAATATGTACCGAATATTTCCATCATCCTGGAACCACTACATAATTTATTAAGAAAAGGTCAACAATTTACTTGGTCAATGGAATGTCAAAAGGCCTTCGATTATATGAAAAATTTCCTTTGCCAACAGCCAGTACTAGCAGTTTTTGATCCTGAACTACCACATTTACACAGACGCGAGTTTACAGGGTATAGGGGCTGTAATGAAGCAACCACAACTGAATGACACCGAAAAAAACACAGAAAAACCAATAGCGTACTTTTGAAGGAAACTAAATGAGTCACAAAAAAGAAAAAAAGCTATTTACCTTGAATGCCTAGCAATAAAAGAAGCAGTGAAATATTGGCAACACTTTCTCATGGGAAAGCGCTTTAAGATATTTTCGGACCATAAGCCACTAGAGAGAATGAATATTAAAGCTAGAACAGACGGAAAAGAAAACCTGGAGGCAGACTGTTTAAGTAGAAACGCGGTGCTTGAGCCTCAAGAAAGCGAAGAGGAAAAATTAAAAATTGTTAATATAATACAACTAGACGACATTATACAAGACCAGAAATATAACGAGAATTTAGAAAATGCCAAAAATAATTTAATACTCGAGAATAATCTATATTATAAAAAAGAGAGAAAGAAAAAAAAATAGTTTTGTCCGAAGAGTTTTCTAAGAAATTCATAGAAAATATACATAAAGAATTTTGCCACATAGGCATAAGACAAATGCAGAGCAAAATACTGCCTTACTATACAGCAAAAACATATCGAGAAATATTCAGAAAGCTCGTAAAAATTGCGAAACTTGCTTACAGAACAAAACAAGAAAACATATTAAAATCGGGCTGATGTCACGTCTCGGTCCAGCAACAAAACCGTTTCAGGTGGTTTCCATAGACACAATCGGTGGACTCGGTGGTTCACGATCCACTAAAAAATACTTACATCTTCTAGTAGACCATTTTACTAGATTCGCGTACATATTAACATCCAAAACACAGAACGCTGGGGACTTCATTAAATTGACAGAAAATGTTCTGAAAGACCATAACATAGAAATACTTTTAACAGACCAACACCCAGGCATAAACTCAAAAGACTTCAAAAAATTCGTAGAAAAGAAAAACATCACAATGATCTTTACGGCGGTTAACTCACCATTCTCGAATGGGTTAAATGAAAGACTCAATCAAACTTTAGTCAATAAGATTAGGTGTAGTATAAACGAAGGAAAAAATAAAAAAATGGCATGGACGACCATAGCACATAACTGTGTCAATAAATACAACGAAACCGAGCATTCGGTAACTGGTTTCAGCCCAAAATACCTATTAAGGGGTGAAGACACATCGGTAATACCAAATGAACTGAAGAAAAGGAAGAATAAACATGATTTAGAATATGATAGAGCAATAGCCTTTGAAAATAGCAAAAGAAATCATGACTACAATAAGAAGATATACGACAAAGATAGAATAGACCATAACTTCAAGATCGGAGATTTGGTATATGTTGAAAATGGTAACCGACTGAATCGAAAAAAACTAGACTTGTTAAGAATCGGACCCTATAAAATCCTAAACAAAACATCAAACTCTATATACGAAATTGACACAACACATAAAAAAGCAGAATCGAATTTATTTCGCATCTCCAAACTCATGCCTAATCCAAATATGTCAGATATAGAAACAACAATAGGCTTCTAACCGATAGGGTGTTATCTATACATTGTGCTTTGTATAAAAATAAGTAAAAACTTTGTACCAAAGTTTTTATCGTAGGGGGGGAGATGTAAGGAAATCTCACTCTGTAAGAATCTCCTCACTCTTATTTAATTTAACATAATTGTAGTAAGTAACCGGTATCATAAGGTAATTGTAAACTTGACAGAACTACATGTGTATCAGAGTCTCTGAGCAAGTGAGGGAGACCACAGCTATAAAGTAATAATTACTGCAAAAGTTATAGAAGAAGTGAATATTAACATTGAATGTTGTTTCTTTGTTATTTACAGGTAATTTAGATTAAGAGATTAATTATTGCTGTATTTTGTATGAATCAATAAAAACAACTTTGTTATTTACAGAGAAACAATTCGCCTTTTTATTCACGAGGGAATACTTGGTAATCCATAGAAATAATTTACATTATATATATATTGAAGGTTTTTTCTACTAACACCACTAAGCAGCAATGCATGTATGTACATTAGGGTGTCCCTTATTTTTGGACGTCATTTTTTTGCGCATACCCGCTAAAAAGTTTCTAAATAATCTAAGAAGCCACCAGGAAAAATTTTACATTGATACAAGAATGGTAAACCGATTTAATTAATTCTCATAAGTATATGCAGTTAGCAGTAAGCTTTCATATATATTTGTTTATCTAAAAAGGTGATTCCCCTTTTTGCTCAACTGTCAAATTAATGTATTGTTTGCGGTGGCAATTTTCAATTTCAATAGTGTGTTTTATAAAGTTCGGTGCCTTAACTAAAAAAATGACCGTCGAATTACGAAGTGGAAAACAAAAAATTTTTCTCATCGGAATGCCTTGTCATCAAATTAATGGTGCTAAACTACCATCTAATAGACAAGTTCTCGCTGTGCTTTTTTACAATATGCGCGAAGTCAAGCTCGATCTTAGAGAAAGTGCAAATCTAGTAATTAGAGAATGTGTAATTTTTTGGGAGAAGGCAAGAATTCCTACAAAGGCAATTCCGAACTGTGTCAAGTAGCTTTTATATAAATATACACTTTGGAAAAAGTTGCAAAAAAATTGTAAGAAAAGTCTCGATATTTATAGGACCCGTGAAAGTAATTTTGAAAGTGATCTTGATAACCTATTTGATATTGCTCATGCTGATGCCCTTCAAATTATCAAAATAGAAGAGGATAAAGCATTTTTGAAGCTACAGAGAGAGCCGGCTAGACCGGGTTGCTTTGCTGGCATAGATAAAAACTTGGCAGACAAAGAGGAAAGATCTAGAAAAAGGTTATTACTCGAAGAAACAAGAAAATTAAGGCAACAAGAATTTTCGGAAGTTGCATCGACTTCTACATCATATGCTGAATGCAGACAAGTTTTAGACGTGAAAGAAATATTAAATTCTGATACCGAAGATTCACAATATTCCCACGACGACGAAATCCAGCCAGGGGCAAGCACAAGTTTGCAGAGCGACAGTTCAAAAAGAGGAAGAAAAAATCTGATAACACCAAAGGTAGTCGCAGTTTTAGACAGGTGCCAGCTAAGTATAAGAGATTCTGTCTATATTATTCAGGCTATCCTAGAGGCACTGGATCTGAAATGCGACGATTTTGCATATTAGAACAGCTCTATATGACTGGAATCTCATTGACAAGGTGCAAATAATCTGTTGTGATACAACATCAACGAACACTGGCCGTTTTAATGGCGCTTGTGCTCTTTTGGAGAAAAGTTTGGGCAGAGACCTGGTGCTTTTCGCTTGTCGTCATCATATTTATGATTTAGTGCCTAAAAGTGTATTTGAAGCCAAAATTAAGCAAAATGTTCGATCTCCAGAAATACCACTTTTTAAAAAAACTAGAGACAATTGGAAAAATATAGATTCGAATAAGATTGAACCATGCATCGATATCGTTAGAAAGCACATTCCTGATGAACAAATTTTATCCATCTTAAGGTATTACAAAACGGCATTGGAAAAAACTTTTATAAGAGAAGATTATCGTGAATTAGTAGAACTCTGCGTTGTGTTTTTGAATGGCGAACCAGAAAAGAAAATAAAAATCAAGCCCCCCGGAGCCTTACACCAAGCACGATGGATGGCCAGAGCCATTTATTCATTAAAAATATGTTTGCTCCAGTCCCAGATCAACATAGATGCAAATGATAAAAGTGCTCTGCAGGACATTTGCTTATTTGTTGCGATAATTTACGTAAAGCCATGGCTCGAGTGTACAGAAGCTGTAAAAGCACCTAATCAGGATTTGGGTTTTTTGAAAGCTGTGAAAGGCTATAATGAAATAGACGAAACAATTTCGAATGCTGCTCTAAGTAAGTTTTGTAAGCACTTATGGTATCTAAGTGAAGAGGCAGTCATTTTATCACTTTTTGATGACGAAGTGGATGACAAAACAAAAACAAATATGGTTGTTAACTTAAACAGGGAGGAAATATCGGATTTTAACAAACGATATATTCCAAACAGCGATGAAATGTCAGGATCGTTGTTTGGTGAGTCAAATTAATTTTTTTTTAATGTTATCTTTTTGTTAAATCATATTTTTTGAAAAATTAGTACTGAATGCTTTTATAACAACTTTTATTACAACCTTTCTTTATTTCAGCTAAAACACTTGATTGCTTTGTATCAGGTAAAAGCAAAGTATTTCTTGCAAGATTACAGATCGATGATAGTTTTCTTCGCACAAATGTGGCGTCTTGGATAAACAACGCTGCATTTCTGGAAGCCAAACGAAAAGTAAGTCTTTTACGGGTGGTAAACGATGCTGCTGAAAGAGCAGTCAAACTTGTGGAAGATTTTCACGGACTTATTACTGCTGATGAAGAGCAAAAACAGTTTTTGTTGCGCTGTGTTGAGGAACACAGAAACCTGTATCCAGACTGCAGAAAAAACACTTTAAAAAGAAGTTATCCCATATAATTTGGAATATTAAAATATTCTTAATAAAATATTCTTAAATCATCTTTTCATTTTTTCATTGTTCTCATTTACTGTATTATGTAAAACTTCTTGCCTTAGTCGCCACGGGTTACAATCATGATAGAAGAGTAAAATTTCATATTTAGGTATAATTTTCTATATATAAAAAAATTATAGGGAATGCGTTTCGAAATTCGAAAAAAAAATTTTTTTTGTCTTATAAGGGACACCCTAATGTACATACACATTTGTCGTTAATTTGTTCAACATAAAATTCTATAGGAACGCTTAGTTTCCACTCTTTTTTTAACCACCGTATTCACATTATCCAGTTACATTTCAGTTTTGTTACTATACTATATTATACTACAAAAAAACATAACTACGTCTGCTAAACGCACACGAACTGGCTTCTCAGTTGCGTACTGTTAACTTACAAACTCAAAACTTAGTCGCTGTGTGTTCGTTTTGCTACTGAAAATTGTAGACTGAATTCAGTTGGTTGTTAGTGGTGTGCGCTCAATTCAACTATTTTCAGTTGGCGTAAAATAGAAAACTGAGTTCAGTATGTAACTGAAAAAAGTTGAACTGGTTAGTAAAACGTGACTGCTAATAGTTTTTCTAAACACTAGTGCTGGTCACAAGGAAATATTCCAAGTATACCTGGGTGACGGCTGCGGTGCTGCGGATAGCGGGTTGTGTTTTTGTAATATTTGTTTTATTATTTGGATAACTATAAGTATGAAAATTACAGCATGGCCCACATAGCTGATGGTTAAGTTGTGAACCTTATGATTTTTTGTTTTTGCTGGTAACTTGAAAGGCTTGGCATGCGTTGTGTTATCTTGTCCACATTTTACACCAGATGAGAGATATCCCATTGTTTGTATAGTGGTATAGTATAGTAGTACATACAGGATGGATGTACAATTTATATGATAGTTTTGTTATAGCATATGGTGATCCCATCGGTTTTCATTGTGCAAACTGCTGAGAACGTAAGCACTCCTTCCAATAATTGAGAACTACTTGCTCCTTTACACACTGTGCTTAATTTAAATGGCTGTTGAGTTGCGAGCAGCTCAAGTGTATTGCAGTCTAGGAGCTTAGTATTATCCATGGGGAAGTATTCGTCCCGATGAGCGTCATCACTTTGTCAGTTGATATGGCAGCTGCTAGAGAATTATTGAAATATATGAGTTGCGGAACCGGCGCAATATAAAATAAATCAAGTGCTAATGGGATGGTTAAGGTGCAGATAATGTATTGGCTTGAAGTTGCTTCCAAAACTGTCACTATACCATAGAAATAAATGATATCTGTGACTGGTCAGGTGAAAGTTTTACTTTGTAACGACACGTTTCCGCTGGTTGCTGGGGCAGAACTCAGCGGCGTCCAGGGTCGTCGTCGTCGTGAGTAAAACACGGTATTCTTTTAAATACGATAGCGTGTTTTATTTTACTACACGTTTTAAACAAAACTACTACTTAATCAATTGCAAGTGACCTAGGCTCAAGCGTGTGGGCGTCACTTACCGTCGGCAGCCGTTGTCAGTTAGCGGATACGAGCGTGTGAACCACTACTCGTACCACTTGGGAAATACACAGGCGCGTGCACCGCAACCGATGTAAACCCCAATATGACAGTCGACTAACTACGGGCAAATGATCACTCTCGGAGGAGTTGGTAATGAACGTAAGCAGTCACTACCACTTCCTTCTACTGCCTGGATAGGATCAACAGTTTAGCGTGTATCCACTACTAAACTACCGGTCTTACCTAAAGGCCAGCCGGCAATCAACTCTCTTGATACAGGCAAATTGCTCGCCTTTTATACCCGTCGGCTGGCCACACATACAGGCAGGCTGTGATTGTGGTGGTGTCTGCTTGTAATTCTAAAAATACATTTGCTTACACTACGTAAGCTAAATGGTTGACCATCAACCAACGCATGCCTGGCTGTTGTCGTGGGTGTTGTTGTAAAAATAAAAACAAACAATAAAGCAGCAATACTTGTTTTGATCGTCACAACAACAACCCAGCATGAGTAGATCGTTGTTCAACAAAGAAAGGAATGCCTTTTGCTTATAAAATTAAAATAAGAACTTAACAATCAAATAATACAGAATTCATTTTATAAGATCTTAAAGCTAATACTTATGCTAGAGTAAACTATTTTACGATGTGTAGGTAGAAACGACCATCGGGACTTCCACCGTCACAACTTTTATATTGTCAACTTCAGCATAAAATTGTTGTGGTGTAAGTATAATTGTGCTTAATCGACCATAAAAAGTATCAGCTACTAAATTGATCATTAAGCCGTGAATTTTTTGCAAATTATCAATAATAATAAGCAATTGAATGCTAATATAAAAATGATCTACGATCGATTTGTTATCATTAATAGTTGAAATTGATTTTTTTAAAGATCGTTTGCGTGCGCTTTTCAGATTGTTTCATGTGATTAAGAATAGAATCTAGAAACTACGTTTGATTATGCAGACGTTGGTAATCGTGTCGGGGTTGTACTGTAAGCGTGCAGGTTTTACTTGTAGGAACTGTTTTCTCCTTGTATCCCCTTGCGTGAAGAGTGTAGAAATAATTCTCGAGGAAGGTAAGAAATTGGCAGACTGATTACAGATCCTTTGCAGTTAACGTGGATGCACCACGTGGTTGGTAAAGTAGCCTTTGAGCGGCTTTTGCCACCATTATTCTTTTTGTGTCATATCGATCTTGCAGCAGTAGCCAGGCACCCTGGTAATTTTCTGCCGTAATAGCGAGATAATTAATAAGGTTCGCTGCTTTACCGATGACGTTGCTTATTAATAAACCTCTTAAAGAGGTCGGAGAATAATTTTCACTGCATATACCGAAGTCATAGTGGATATTGGCAGAGCAGATGGTCTGGCGATGGTTTCTATGGTTTAATGATGTTGGTATTGGCTGTGGTGAGCTGGATGATTGCCTATTGGGAAGCTTGTTCGAGGTGAGTATTTTTGGCTGAAGTGAGTATTTTTGGCCTGCGTTACCTAGAAGGGATATTTATCCAACACTCCATCATTAAGTCGTTCTAGTTGCTGCTATAAGTTGTATTTTGTGGCCCTTTTTACATCTTAGTATGCCCTATCGACTAAGAGCTGCAATTTTTCAGAGAGACCGACTGATTATACTATTGTGACCACCTGCAGTACTAGACGCATTCGGTGCACCTACTGCAACTACTTGTGGCAGATCTTTGTTCACAGTGTAAGATACTGGGCCCATTACATTAGCTTTAATTCGAATATAGTAGTCGAATGTGAAGTACTCATTGCATTGCAGTAAAAAATATAATTAAAACACCATATCTATACGGACGAAGTGGTGAATATTCGGGTGAAAACCCTATGAATTTTACATTAGCATGTCATTGAAGTCATGTTGTTCGTTTTTAACAAAATTGTACTACTTTTAAATAGGTTTCTACATGCTAAAATGTGTCGTAGTTTTTAAAATATTGTTACGAAAAGTAAGATCTGGCAACCCCTGTTGTTGTTGACAGTATGAGAGTGGTGAATAAAGTTACTTCCACAATGGTGTGTGTATTTGTGTTGGCGAGAAATATAGAATTACACTATGAGAAAAGCTATTTATTAAAAAAAACGGTGTTAGTCAGTAAAATTATAAAATTTTGCACACAAGCAAATAATATAAATTTAAAGTGTTTTAAATTGAAGTCAAACAATTTTGAAGTGAACCGAGTTAATTCTGTTCCTTCGTTATGAGCAAAGAAATTTTAAATCGGAAAAAATTTGTTCACACAGATAAAGGAAGAAAAGACAAGCATTTGTATGAGATTGTTTTATTTTGCGAAAAATTGAAATTACAAAAGTTTTTCATATCAGGTGGAGCTTCCACTTCGCTGCGAAGTATTATAAGTTATGATTGAACTGTAAATTCATATTTTGATACATCGCACTTAAAACGGTTTTGAAAGGTATCTAGCAGTGGTTGTATTACTTCAAAATATTTAAACCGATCCTGCATATTATAAATAATTTCTTTAAAAGTTGCCTTATGGTCCTGTTTTTTACTTAAGACTCTTTAACATAAATAATTAAGGTTTTCGGAAAATGGGAAAAATCTTCTTCCTTAATTTCGTCAAAAAGTAAAAATATTTAGTTTAAAAGTTAAAAACAGTTATGTATGGATCATTCAAACTTTTTGCCTTACTTCAAAGTTCTAAATTCAATTTATTTAAAATAGCAGTTGCATCAGCTAAAATTGCAAGATTTTGGATAAATTCTTTTTTATTTCTTTAATATTAAATGTACTATGAAAAGTTCCAAAATGCCTTTTTAAAGTATCCTTTCTCTTTTTTCTTAATTTTTTATAACATAAAAGGCATTGCATACCGCCAAAAGCATTTTCAATTATAAAGTATTTTTGAAATGCCATACTTCGCTTTATTGCTGTAAAAAAATTAAAATTTTTTTCTTTCAGTATGTCAAAAGATGTGCATTCATTGACGACTAAACAAAAGAGCATAAGAATCGATAGTGATACTATCGACAAAAAAAGGCTACTAAAAACAAAGTCAATAAAAACGGTATGACGAAGGCATTGAAATGCAAAATGCACCATCCAAATTTCGCCACCTGTAAACATTTTATAATAATGGTTATCATTACATATGTAGTTATGTATATAAAATGAAAATCTATTAATTATTTGTTGTAGATTCGCATAATAAGCCAGCTAACGTAGTTTATTTATTTTTTTTTCTGACGCCTTTTCAGCAATTGAACAATATATAAATATGTACATACGTAAATAATCAAATATGATCTCCTTTTTAAATGACTTCAAAATAAAAGAAGGATGTCATCAAATCGACGGCGGGTTTTTTTTGGTGTTTGTGCCTGCAGAACTCACTCATTTCTAAAACGATTTTGAAAGTTTTTGGTAGTATGATTGAATATGCTCACACATTGATTTCGTTTTAAAAACAGTTGATAATCTTAAAAATTAAAGGGTGTCCCCATACAACATACATACTTTTTACTTGTATTATGAAGTGTAAAGGGAACTTCAGTTAAATTTAAAATGACTGCGTATTACTATGGCTCCCAATAACAAAAAGTAATCCAAAAATAAGTCTAAAAATTAAAGGGTGCCCCCATAATAGATGTAAATTTACTAATATGGGCCTCACTTTTGAACCGTTATAGACAAACGATTGAAAATTGAACAGACTGTCGATTGCTAAATTAATGGGTGCGCCAATAGTTAATTTAATTTGATATATATGGCCATACTTTTGAGCAGTTGTAGACAGACGCTTGAAATTTACAATGAGCCTGTATTGCTAAGTCTGCTAGAGGACCAAGTATTAAATTTGGATTTGGAAGTTAAAGGGTGTCTCAATAGTTGATGTAATTACAAATATGTGGCCGAGCTTTCGAACCGTTATAGACAGAACGCTGAAACATAAAGGGACTTGTATTGCTAAGCCAGCTATATCAACGAGTTTATAATTTGAATTTAGAAATTAAAGGGCGTCCCATAATTGATTTAGATTTACTTATATGGGCCTATCTTTTGGACACATATAGACAAATGCTTGCAAATTGAACAGAATGTCGTTTGCTATGGCAGTTATAGTAATAAGTATTAATACTTAAAATTATAAATTAAAGGGTGCCCCAATAAATAAATACCTTTATAACCTGTATTACTAACTTTAGACATAAACGAGTGTCGCAATAGTCGATGTAATTTGGTGTAATTGGCCGAACTTTTAAACCGTAATATACAAACAGCTGAAATTTACAAGGGACCTGTATTGCTAAGTCCGCTATAACAAGAAGCTTATAATTTGAATTTAAAAATAAAACAGTGTTCCCAACATTAATGTAATTTGACCTATATGCCTGTGCTTTTTAACTAAAACCAAAAATGAATAAAAGTATTTTAACATTTTGTTTTTCATATAAAAATTTCGAATCTTTATTAAAGGCAAGTAAGCAATAGTTGCTGTACGTCTTGCTTTATAATTTAGATTAATTTGTTTTTAAAATTAATTCAGCTTATATACTACTTATGAGAAGATCCTAGATTTTAATTTCACTTGGTTTTTCATTATCACTGTGGGAATGTTTTAGGAATTTAAATGTAATTAGATTATTCTTTAAATTATTTATTGTTTCCCACAGCGACTGGTATTTTGGTGTAACGTAATATGTATGTCTAATTTAATGTAAATAATTTTACTTCGTATGTTGATCATTAAGTGTGCCACACACACACATTGCAATAAAATCATTGTCACTTCAAGAGGTGTAAAGGCGGCAGTTTTTGAAACAATTCACATGTGTTTGCCTGCCTTTGTTGATGAGTTTTTAAGTGACACATGACACTCGTTTGGCTATTTAAAGAATGCCTTTAAAATAATTAAATCTTTAATGTTGGTGTGGTTTAAAAGAATTAAATCATATTATGCTACATAACCGTTATATAAAAACACCTGAATTATATACAGATGCCGTACTCACAGGCTCTGCTAAGGTGTAGGTAGAATTGCGTACTACCTTTTGTTTATTTCTTTGTGAACAACCATTGTATCAGTGTGCCATTGTACATTGTACTTCATACGTCAAAAAGTAAATAAGAAGAAGAAAAGTGCTATTCATCATTTGTTATTTATAAGCCAAATGGGGGAGAAAACAGAAAAAAGTAAATTAATGAATTTCAAGACATTTTTAGGATGAACCTAATGTACTTGCTCTCCAGTCGCAGAATTATACATTTAGGGCTACCAAATTTATCATTATGGCATAATCGGGTTTTAAGATATTTTGATGAAAATAGATTTCTTCATATGATACGACTACGGCCAGAGGAATTTGACTATATATTCAACCTTATAAAAAATGACGATGTTTTTCACACAATTGGCGAAAGGCTCCAACTACGCATTGACTTGCAGCTTAAAATTGTACTTTACTGCTTGGGATCTTCAGGAAATGGTGCTTGTGTTCGTAAGGTAGCACCTTTTTTTGGTATAGGTGATGGCGGTACCATACAAAATATTAGAAATCGAGTAATTAAAGCAATATTAAATCTTAAAACACAGTTTTTATATTGGCAACTTTCAACTTCAACTTTCTAATAAATCAGTCAAATCAACAAATTAAATAAATAAAACTAATAAAAATATCTTTTAATTCAATTTAATTTAATATTATTCACACATGAACACAAAAATAATAATTCATTTAAACATAAAACATTTAAACAAATACAACGTTTGAAAAACATATGAAAAAAAGTACTGAGTGTTGTATCGCATGTTTACATGAAAATTAACAACAACACAGCTAGCACCGTTGTATTTTGTTAGCACTTAGCACGTACTAGGGGGCTTGTGAATAGGGCAAATATGTCAACTACTTTCTTTGGTATAATAAGAAGTATAAAAATTTTTAATTATAAATTAAGGGGTTTTACAATAGTTGATATAATCTGATGTATATGGTCAAACTGTAGAACCGTTATAGAAAGTCGGTTGAAATTTACACAGAACCTGATTTCTAAATCTACTACAACAGCAGGTATATAATTTGAAATTGAAGGGTGCCCCTATAGTTGCTGTAATTTGATTTATACTGCCATTTGAACAAGTATAAAATTTGAGAATATAAGGGTGTTCCAATAGTTAATGTAATCTAAATTTTGTTGCCACTCTCTTGAACCATTATAGCCGACAGATGAAATCTGCTTTAAAGTCCGTTTTTATGTAAGAATTAAGTTAAATCAATTCTTTTTAGTTAACTACAGTAGTTGATAGAATTTTTATATCCTTCACCACAAAAAGTGAAAGTCCCATAAATTATATATATATATATATATATATATATATATATAGCGGAGTCGATTGAGCGATGTCCGTCTGTCTGTCTGTCCGACCGTTTGAGTGTTTTGATTTCACAAAAAAAGTGTCAATCGGTCAGATACAGTGACGAAAGAGGTGCTATTGGTAATCAACATGATCATTCCATGTCCTTCGAGGCAGCAGGCAAAATACCACTCCTACCTCCAATTTTTTCATATCATTTGAACTCCAATAAAAAAAATAATAAATATATAGGGCAATATAAAAAATAAGAAAAGTGAAAAAACTGGCGCTCGGCCATATTTTCCGAGTTACGGGGCTCTGAAATTTTTAAATTTTTTTAAATATCTATATGGGTATCATTTTGAAGCTTTTGAAGAGATCTATAAGGAAATAATAAAATTTTTTAAAAATGATTTACCCATTGAGAGCCGATGTCACTTTTATGTGAAATTATATATATGCAGTACTAAAATTTTTTTTTTTTTTTTAACTCTCTCTCTCAAACCCAACATTTGTTTTTTTTTATTAGAGTTACTTCACTAAACTAGATTTATTTAGAGCATAGCACTCTTACTTGTTTTATTTTTCTTCCTTTTAATTTATTTTTTATTATTCTATATCTTTTGTTTGATTTTTTGTTAATTAACCATGTTATTTTCTACAGAATTATGCATGATATAAAAATAGAAGGTAGTTCCACTTCAAAAATTTGTGACGTTTGCGGGAATTATTTGAAATATATTTTTTGTAAACAACATAATTCGCGTTGCCACAGATATAAAAAAGAAAAAAAATATTTTGGAACTATTTAACAAAATATGTGTAATTTGTATAATAAATGTAAAGAAAACTCAAATCTATTTACTATAAATATAAATTATACAGAAACAAATCCTTTGACACTAAAAGACAGTTTATACAAATTTGTTTATTATCATAATTAATTAACAATACAATTGTAGAGTAAGATTTTTACCGAATTAAGCAATTTAATTAATAAAAGTTTCAAAGATTGATATTTATTTTCACGTAATTAATAATTAAATATACAGGCATGTCACAAACTCCGATCGGAATGGTTTTAATTCAGTATTAACAATTCCCATCGATTTTGTTTTACCTTCTTCAGATTCCATTCGATTTTGATTAGCAATACGCGCACACTAAAGTAAATAACAAGACTAATCTAAATAAGGGCACATTATAAAAGTAAATTTGAAATTCGCAAATAACAGAATTTCAAAGAAATGAATGTCCACTTTGAAATTTAAAAGTGGTTTCACTCCGAAAAAATCTTTCGTTTTTCGTTTTCTATAGAACTAATTTGCAGAATTGAAATCACATCCGATCGGAATTGAGTTCTGTGACATGTTTGACAAGTTCATTGAGCAAACTGTGTTTCAGAGCGTTTTATAATGATATCAATATTGTTTATATAAGTTTTTAAATCCTTAGCATTAGCTAAGTACAAGTTTTTCTAAATTAATAAAAAACGACAACAGAATAAGTTTTATTATTATTAACAAGCAGTTTTTTTTTATCTTTTTACACAATTTTAATTTTTCTGTTCGAAAAGCGAATACAAAAAAATTGTCTTCCTAAAAAAACATATTTTTGTAATATTAGTATCTATCATTAAATTTTTGCATATGGGGACCAGTAAATTAGTGATTGCCATTAACTTTAAGAAAAGTTAAATATGGATATAAAGGCCACCCTCAGATAAAACGTTCACGTATATATAATTTTGATCGCTTTCCTCAAAGGTTTGAGAATCCAATTCCTTTTACCGCATTTTTAAATAATATATCCCGAAAAGTTTTCAAGTCCATCCTATCCTATTTATTTAAAAGATTTATATGCTCGTTTTCTCCTTGTTCCTTTAGCTAGTGATAAAATGTAAATTTTGCCGAAAAACAAAATAAAGTAATGTATCTCCACTTGTTTTTTTTCACCAACCAGTATTTTGCTAATTATATTATATATTTCGAGGCTTAATGTTTCGTTTATATGTGATAACTCGATTAGTTATCTTGAAAATCTATCACTTTTGTTTCATTACCTAATTAATTAAGACGTTACTTTGAAAAAAAAATATTATTTTCATTTACAAATAAGACCGAAACCTGTACTTGTTTAAGCCAAAACTGAAATTAAAAATTTTATTCCATATTCTACCTTTTGTAGTCTGAAAAAACACTTTTTCCAATAGTACATTTTTCTTGTCCAAAACAATGTCATTTTTCCCAAAATGCAAAGACAACACTAAAGATGCATTTGGCAAATCAAATTGTTCGAAGTTTGAAAAATCTTACAGAATTCTTGCAGAAACGTCTTTTACTAACGCAGTCCGAAAAAAAGGCAACATTTTCGCTAAATTTTTATTTATTTTGTTTTATTTATTTAATAAAATTTGTTTATGATTTTTATATTATGTATTTCTTTCTTTTAAAATTTCATATAAGTTAAAAAAAAAACAAAACAGAAAACCGGGATCTTACAAATTTATATGGTAGCACAAATTTTCATAATTCCCGCAAACGTCAGAACGTTAATATGGCGACGAAAAGAGAGAGTGGAACTACCTTCTATTTTTATATCATGGAATTATGTATATTTGTTTTGTTTGTTTTTTCTTTATATATAAATGTATGTATACACATGTCTGTATATTAAAAACAATGATATCAGCTTTTTTTTTACTTTAAGGAATGTTTTAAGATATTATATTGGGAAAATACATATTTTACATTTTTCCAAGAATCAAAAACTATCGATAGTATCGATGGTATCAAAAAATACTATCGAAACTATCGATAGTTTTGCAGCTCTAGTGAAATTGCTAAATAATAAATAAATAGTTAAAATGAAATTCGAGGAGCTAAAAGTTGGGCAGCTAAAAACGGAGCTGAGTACGAGTAAGTTAAATCTACCGACAGCAGGCAATAAAGCGGAATTGCAAAAGCGGTTAACAGATGAATTTAAGCAGCATGGTATCGATATTAGGACATACGAATTTGGAAAAAAAGACGAAACGGAAGAGATTGAAGTATGTACCCCAGCAACAAACAGCGTTATAGACTTAAATTCAATGTTTTCCGCTATAATAAGAAAATGGAAGAAACCAACCAAAACCAGATGAAGAAAATAGAAGAAAACAAACAGAAGCAGGAAACCCAGATGAAGAAGTTAGAAGAAAACAACCTGAAGCTTCAAGAAAAATTTCAAGACAGCTTTAAAGCAATGGAAGAAAGCTCTAGCGTCAACGGAGAAAGGCTTTTGGCGAAGGTAAATGAGAAATATGAAGAAATATCAGAAGTCTTCGACAAACGAGTAAACATCGTAGAACAAAGGGTCAGCGAGTTTGATGAAAAATTGTGCGACCTAGAGAGAAAAGTAAGCGAAGAGTTACATGAATAAAAAGTGCAAAAGGTGATCTTTAAATTCGAGAGGGACCAGTGAGAGTTATCTCTGAACACGCCAGCAAGATTAACACACCGAGCTTTGACGGCAACGCAACTTTTAATGTTTTTAAGTTCCAGTTCGAAACAGTGGCCAGCAAAAATAGATGGGACAATGAAGAAAAAGCTATATAGCTAATTCTGGCCTTAAAGGTGTTGACAGGCACTACTAATGAAATATGACTCTTTTTGGGCAAAGTCAGCACTTTATTTATTTAAATTTAATGAATAGTTTGAAACAAGGCAAGAAATTTACCTTTAGAGGAAGTTGGTTATGTGCTACAATTGATAGGAGACTTTAATAAGAACCAGTCGGCAGATTTCATTAAAAGGATAGAAGAATTGGAGGTCACAAAGGGACTTTTAGAAAAACAGACGCAAATTACGGGAAACGATTAGGTATACGGATAGTTTATTGGAGCAGGCAGTAGAAGAAAACGCATCGTTGGTTGAAAAATTGAAACAAGAGTGGTTAAGTGAGAATGAATTTTAAAAAAACAGATACAATAACAGCAAATAGACGTACAAGACGACACCGTATAAAGATTACAAATGGGAAATGCAAAGCGTGAACTCGACATTATACACAAGACTAGGTCACCCACTTCATCAATAAGAGAAGAATTGACAAAAGAGAAATCCAGATTTTCTAATATTACAATAAAACACACTGACGGCAGCTCTACAATTATGGACGAGAAGGCAGAGGAGATTTATAATAAAGATATTCGTATAGAGGAGAAAGCAACAGCTTGTGACCAGATATCCAAAACTCGAAGCATTATAATAAACCAAAAAAGGAAGGGACAGAGGCGACATCTACAAAATTTAGCGAAATAGCACACTACAAAGAAAGTTTCGACGATTAATTGGAGAATTTGATACATTGGTAGCATCGGCACAGGAAATTTTGAAGAATTGCAGACAAAATAAATGAAGAAATTTCAACCAACAATATGACGTCTTTTACGGAACTTTTGAAAAATGTATCACACATGGTGCCAATTTTCAACGGTTCAGATGGCCCAGAGCTTACGACAGAAGCAAATTAATTCATTGAAAGCTGTATGATTGCGAAAAATTAAATTTTGGAAGCAGGTAGTGTAGTCAACCTGCTGAAATGTATAAAAACAAGACTTTTTGGGAACGCCTACTCATATTTGCACAACAAGGATTTCGGAACAATAGAAGCCCTATGTTTGGCTGTCAGAGAAAAATTTATAAAGGCCAAAACCCTTAATGAAAAACAAGAGGTTATATTTAGCAGTAAGCAAGCATCGACTGAAAGCGCGTATGAATATGGCGAAAGATTAGGAGGGCTACTTAGAGACGCAACAGAACTAATTGCTGCACAGTGGCAGGATGCATCACATCGGAAATCTATGATGGACCACTGCAATCAGTCAGCAGTAAGAAGTTATATCAGCGGCTTACGTGACCCGAAATTAGTATCCAGGTTCATTGGGCATGAAAATGACAAACTATCCGAATTGTTGATGATCACGGAGAATGTACAAAACCTGTTAGGCGCCAACATGCGGTTGTCAAATGTTATGACAGTGCAATCCGAGGAACCGTTGTACAAAACAGTCCAACAATTAGTGAATGAAGTTAGACAACTCTCACTAAGATAGCCAACGGTTAACAATTCAATGCCTGTGGATTACACACAAAGAAATTCTGTGGGTTTCGCAAAATTCTGCAATTTTGGCAATAAACAGGGACATTTTTTGAACGAATGTTTTAGACGGCGAAACAACACTAACTTTAATCAGGAAAGACGCCAAGAACAATCCAACAATAATATTAATAGAAGTCTTCAGCCCCCTGACCGTAGAGGTAGAGCGCAAAACTCATTGCAACCATCAAATCAAAACCAGGGCAATAATCGTTTTGGTGACATGAATAGAAGAGAGCAACGGTGCTACAATTGTGATGGACTTGGACATTTTGCTTCAAGGTGCCCGGAAAATTGCTATCATGATAATATGTTTAACAGAAGTGGAGGAAGAAGAAACATCAGCAATAGGGGCAACAGAAATAACAACGTTCGAGAAGTGGCCAACAACTGAAATAATTCGGGAAACTCAAGGCGGCCCAGCCAAAACTAAGAGGCTGGGATGCCGGAAAATCTTGCTTACTTTCGAAGACATAAGCATCTGAAACATCGGAAGACACAGAAAGGAGCGCCCACGAAAACAAATTGCTTTTAAGGTCTGTGTCAAATGTCATGCCAGGTGGGGATAAATGTAGACGGAGCACCACAATTAAAAATGACAAAAAAGTACTTTGGAGTGAGAATATACACACGTACATTCCAGAGACCTGCACAAAATATTACACTTTCAAATCAGAGTCTCAAAAGGAGCAAAAACTTCGTACAGAACAAAAGAACGGTGCATTCATAAATTTTCCTTGCAAAGTAAAGAAAGCAATAAATAGAAGTCTGTCTTTGTTGGTAGATACAGGAGCAGACACTACATTAGCGAGGTCAGAGGCTTTGGCACCCCACGTTAAAATAGATGAACAAATTCAAAAGAGTTTGTTAGGAGCCTTCGGAGGAAATAGAATATCAAAGGGCACGTCGTGCCCGAAGGAACCAAACTCCAGCAGATGGTTTGCTAAGAAGAGATATGATGTGGGACAGATCAGTGACAGACACAATTAATAAAAATTTAAGATTTTTTAAAAACGTACAAGAAGTGATTTCAATACCTCTTGTCCCAGAAAAAAAAACATCAAAAATATACTTAGCTGAACAATTTCTATCAAAGAGCGTTCACAAACAATTGCATCAGTTGTAGTAAACTCCGTTAATGGTGACATTATCATAAATAAGTCAGAAATTTTGCCAGATGTTTTTCGTGGGTGCAACTCTAACAACAGTGAAAGCCGGAGCAGCTCTTGTACCCATTCTGAACACGAATAACACGGCCATAAATATAAGTGAAAAAATAAGCCTGAGCTACGAAAGCTACAGGGACTATAAGATAAAGCCATTAGCACCAATAAATATAATAAACTCTAGAAAAAGGTTGAAAAGAGAAAAACTACTTTTGGAAACGGTGAAACTAAGCCAAAGTCGTAACACGGAAGAGAGGTTTTCAGTCGAGAATATTTTGAAGACATACGACGATATTTTCCAACTGCCTGGTGACAGTTTTACCCACATTTCTGTATTGAAACATAAAAAATCCACGGAAGCAAGTCAATCCCCAATAAACACTAAACAATACACACTACCAGAAGTCCACAGAACTGAAGATAACAGAAAGGTAGACCAAATGCTCAAGGATAATGAAATAATACCCATCAATTCTCCACGGAACTCCCCGGTTCTTTTGGTACCCAAAAAAGCAGGCCATCACGGCGAAAAAAAGTGCCGATTAGTTGTAGATTTTAGAAAACTGAACGAAGCGACAGTAAAACAGGTTTTCCCAATACCAAGAATCGATGAGATTTTAGACCAATTGGGGTGCAGCAGGTATTTCTCTACTCTCGATTTAGCAAGTGTATACCATCAAGTATTAATGGATCCTAATGACAAACAAAAAACCGCCTTCAGTACCAATTTTGGGTACTATGTTTTCAACCGTATGTCTTTTGGATTGACGCGTGCACCAGCTACTTTTCAAACAATAATCAATTCAATATTAACCGGGCTACAAGGAATTGACTGTTTCGTTTATTTGGACGATATTGTTATATATTGCAGAAGCTAAGTGGATCATAATATACGTTTAATGAAAGATTTGGAAGTCTTGAGAAAATACAACCTAAAATTACACCCCGAAAAATGTCATTATCTGCAGAGAGAAATTATCTATCTTGGCCACCAGTGCTCAGAAAAAGGAGTTCTGCCAGACTCAAATAAGACTAGGGCAGTGAAAGATATACCACCCCCTAAAAATATCAAGGAGCTGATGAATTACTACAGAAAGTTCATTCCAAACTCGGCACGAATTTCATTTCCTCTTAACAAAATGTTAAGAAAGGATAAAAAATTTGAGTGGACACAAGAGTGCTAGGAAGAAATGGACAAGTTGAAGGATGCTGTGACAAACCCTCCTCTCCTCAAATGTCCTAATTTTAATAAGCCTTTCATTTTGGAAACAGACGCCAGTAATGGAGCTCTAGGAGCAATTTTCTCTCAAGGAGAACCAGAAAGTGACCTACCAATTTATTTCACTAGCAGAGTATTAAGCGATACAGAAAAACGATACTCCACAATATAGATGGATTTGCTGGCCATTGTATGGGACACAAAAACTTTTCGACCCTATCTGCTCCGCAGATATTTCGCGGTATTCAAAAGGTGTGGAAACCCCGAATAGGGAAAGTGCAGTGCAGACGAATACAAATCATGATGAATAAGATAATACCACATATTTAACAGATGCAGAAGATATAAAGAAGGTATTTACAACGTTCCATGACACGCCATTGGGAGGCCACCAAGGTGCGCTAAAAACTTATTTTCGTATTAGGGCACAATACAAATGGACTGGAATGCAAAGTCAAATTAAAAAGTATGTAGCCTCCTGCAAAATTTGCTAGCAAAATAAAAGCTCGAGGATAGACAGGATGCCAATGACCCTGACCACAACCCCCAATATGCCTTTTGAAAGAATTTTCATGGATATTGTTGGGCCCTTACCTGAATCCTCAAGTGGCAACAAATATATAGTAATCTTTTTGGACGATTTTTTTAAATACCTAGCCTGCGCAGCTATCCCAGGCATGAAAGCGGCAACGGTAGCAAAGGCAGTTCTTCAGAGAAAAAATCGCCCAATTTTTCATCCACAAAGTTCTTGTGACATATAATGGAAGCAACTTTAATTCGAAATTGTTCAAGGAAGTTTGCAAAATGCTTGGAGTAAAAAACATATATACAACTCTATATCATCCTTAATCCAATGGATCCCTGGAAAGGACCCATAGACCTCTTGCAGAGTATTTAAGAAGTTTTGTGAAACTTGACGGAACTAATTGTGATGATTGGCTGCATCATGCCATGCATGTACATAATAACACAAGACATTCGTCTACTAAGCAAACACCCAACAGGGTACTGTACGGATTCGAATTCTCTATAACATAGATGACTAGAGCAAAATATTTAAATACCAAATTCAACGAAGCTACGAAGTGGTGAGACAGAACCAGGTTAGGGCAAAAGAAAAATCAAAAAAATATTTTGACAAGGGCACAAAGACTTGACAGTTTAAGACCGGACAAATGGTGTGGCTAAAAACCTAGGCGCGAAAAAATAAATTTTCACCTATATGGTTGGCTCGCTATGAAGTCACGGGAGTACCCACACCTGTCAATGTAAGAATACGACAAAGGAACTCCGACAAGGTTTATCACAATAATTTGATAAAACCAGTAACATAAAGAATTTATAAAAGGTGGCAGGGTGCAAGGGGTTAGATTGCGAATAATTCTGTTGAGTTTAAAGAGAATCAATTACTCCGCTTTTTTCTGGTTATTTTGGCCTCAAAGAAATTACTGCGTTACACGACGGGAGCTTTTAGCAGTGCTGTTAAACACTACCACAAGTACTTATATGGTCAAGATTTTATCTAAAGGACGGACCACTCCGCATTACGTTGGATGATGCAATTTAAGAACCCTGAGGGGCAGCTTGCACGCTGGGTTGAAGGTCTGCAGAGCTATGACTTTAGTATTGTGCATAGAAAAGGCGGAAATCACAACAATGCTGACGCCCTTTCAAGACGGCCATGCAATATAGAATGCAAGCACTGCACAAATGTCGAGAAAAAGGAGTGCGTAATAGATGTGCGGCTTACTTAAATTGTGTCAAGGGAAGACTGGTCGAAGGTTCAGAATGACGACCCAATTTTGGCAAAAATTATATTGGCTAAGCAAAACAACAGGAGACCGAATCATAATGAAATATCGGCAGAGAGCCAACTAGCAAAGTCGTACTAGCCGCAGTGGAATAGTCTTTAAGTACAAAATGGCTGCTCATATCGACCTTGGGAAAGTACGGATGGAAAAACTACAACAGATTTAGAATTTGTGTTAAACCTAGACCACTGCACGAAAACAATGGAAACATTCTCCAGGCACAAGAAGAACTGTATGAGCTTCATGAGTTTGTCCGTAATCGCATTAAAATGACCAGCGATAAGATAAAAGCCAGATATGATCGAGCCGCAAACACGGAGGGATTAACTGAAGCAGAAATTGTTCTACTCTTTAACCCGCAACGCAAGATAGGATTATCCCCTAAACTGCAAACCCACTGGTAAGGACCGTACAAGGTGATAAAGAAATTGAATGACGTGGTTTACCGGATACAGAGATATCGTAATTCGAGGTCTAAAATGAAAATGGTTCACCTGGAGCGGCTGGCTAAATGTGGCAGAGGTAATGTTGAGCCTATTCGAGACGAAAGGGCTTAAGTGGGCGGCAGTGTTAAAAAGATGCTTTATTAAAATCATAAAAAGGTGTAAAAATAATTGAGGCCAAGAAAGTGAAACGAAATGGCCTGTTGTGTTTGTTTTCAAAGCTAAAAGTTTCTACGAAACGTCGTTATTACAAAACAAAAACAACTAACACAAAGCGATAAATAAACAAACACAATACACAACCATACACACACCTGCATTGTATAACAACTAAATAAAAATACACAGCAGTTATTTTTAAATAATGATTGAAGGTTCTAGAAGTAAATAACAATGCTCACTAATGTGTCTGCGATAAAAGTGGCAACGCAGCATTTTCTACTACGAAGCATTTTCAGTACGCAGCAGATGGAAGTAGAAATTCTAGAATATTTAAGAACGCCAATACGTGCTGATTCATTCTGATTGTGAGCGTCATCTAGTTGAGATCTTGTGGTATAACAAGTAAAGTTGCCAGCGTGTATTATTAATCGCGGATAGTTAAATCGTCAAATAATTGATTAAATAAAGTGTAATTTAATTAAAACTCTAAAAGTTGTGTGTGTAATTATTTTGCAAATAAAGAACTCATAAATAAAACGTTTATAATCCAAATAAACGTAACATTGGTGTCAGAAGTGGGATTGCAAAAATAAACCACAATTAAAAGCTGTACCATTGTTGTGAACATTTGGAAAACAGACAAGCAATTATCCTAAAGAATAAAAATTGTGCCTATTCGGGACGAACAGGCTTGAGTGAGGGATAAGTTTACGAATAATAAAATCTGGCAACCCCTGTTGTTGTTTTCGTATGAGCGTGGTAAATAAGTTAATTCAACTAATGTTGTGTGTATAAAATAATACCACAATTAGCCAACAAAAGCTGAGCAGCCTCAATGGCTGCGTTGGTAGAGGTGCGTGCTGTAAAACAGTAGATTGTGGGTTCGATCCCCGCCGTCGGACATGCGCACAAGGCATGTTATTGTGTGAAGCCATAGCAGATAATTTAGTGGAGACGCCCAATTTAATATAAGAACTACAGATAATTGTCAAGAAGCCCTTTATAATAAAAAGTAAAGTGGTTAGCGCAGAGAAGTGTAACAGTAAAACAACAAAGTGTATGGCAGACCTGTGTTGTGGCTATTGGATTAAAGGGGATGACTGGCTTGGATAAAAGGAGTAGAGGAGATGTCTGTGGATGGTTCAGGTTCTTAAAGTTGGCATCGAGAAGTTCATGTCTCGCCATAGTAACATAGTAGTGTAGCGTGGATGGCTGCGTTTGTAATAATAACGCGTGTTTAGTAAATACGAGACCATGGGATTCACAAGACTGGTAGGATCAACAAGTATAGCCAGAGAAAGCCGTAAAGTAAGAATACAGAATTTATAATGAGCCACAGTGGTATTTGCAATTAAAAGAATCTGTACGTTTGTTCTAAAAAGGGAAAAACGTAACAATATATATATATATATATATATATATATATATATATATATATATATATATATATATATATATATATATATATATATATATACTATACTGGTCTTATTTTTCTTTGATCATTATTCCACAAAGTAACGACCTTACCACATTCATCGGCAAATGTCGAGAGAATATTTCGTCAGGTAAATTAAAATAAAACTAAACTTAATCGCTTAACGTAATCGCTTCAAAAATGAATCTTTATTAAGAATATTGCTTACAAAAGATTATTTATAACTTAAAAACTTCCAATGTCTCGACACACTTACATCTAGAGATTTGCTAAAATTATGTCATCTTACATTTATTATTTATATAATTTTATATAAAATTGATGCTGTAAATAGAACTTTTACATATGTAAGTATGTAACTTTAATATAATTTATTTATTCTGTAATTTATTTTTGGTTCTCTATTATTTTCACAAACCTTCGGGTGTATTGTATAGAATTAAATTGTCATTTTGAAATAAACGAACGATGCAATTGAAGATTTATTAAAAAATTTTAAAATAAGGTGCAGATTTTGCAGATATTTTTTGCGAACTATTGTTGAATTTCGCAAATTTTACACATTAAAGTTCTAGCAACATTAGTTGGTTTCTTACTAAAAAGATTTTTAGAAATTAAAAATAAATGAACTTAAGCCAAAATAATTTCAATTCATTTATAATATTCACAGTCCAAATAATAATTTAATAAAAATTAAATTATGAGCACAGCGCGCTTTCATGTTTACCTCATACCAATCAATATGATACTGAAACAGCATCTATAATGTTGTAAGTAAACAAGTAAAAATGATTAAAAACAAAATTTGCATTCGTGTTCAATCGATGATTGGAACAGAACCAAAAACAAATGTACAAGACGAAAATACAGAGAGAACAGTAATATGTGTATATTTCGTCTAACCAAATTAATATTGGTATGTGAATCTCGTGTTCTTATTTCCAAAGTTAGTTGGTTAACTAGATGATGCTTATAAGATACACAACAAAGGTAGATAGATGCGGAGAATGCTGATGAAGGACGTAGCGGTACAGAAAGTGCAGCATATTCTGCTAGCGTCTAATTTTTCTTGTTTTCTTCGAAAAACGGCACAGCGCGCATTCATGCTTACCTCATAACAATCAATATGACACTGAAACAGCATCTATAATGTTGTGAGTAAAGAAGTAAGAATGACTAAAAACAAAATTTGCATTCATGTTAAATCGATAATTGGAACAAAAGCAAAAACAAATGTATAAGACGAAAATACAGAGAGAAAAGTAGAGAAATACGTTAGTTTGTGTGTAAATTTCGTCTAACCAAATTAATATTGATATGCATGAATCAAGAAAACAAGATTGCGCATTGCGCAGGTCCGTTAGCTTGTTGTCTCTTTTGTGTGACGTAGAAATAGACTATTTGTATGGAAAGTGTAACAAAACTAAAGTAAGAGAGCCAAAAAACTCTTATTTTTTTACAACAAACACACGTAATAATTCTATTGTGACGTAGATGCGCAGTAGAAATATTTTTTGAACGGCTGAATGCGCAATCTTGTTTTCTTGATTCATGATTGATATGAATATATTTCGTATTCTTATTTACAAAGTTAATTGGTTAAATAGATGATGTTTATAAATTACACAACTTAAGGTACGGTCACATATGGCAAATATTTGCCTAAAATTTGTTTGCTTTTGTTTGGCTTAAATTTTTTCAAAACAATACAAAATTTGTTTTGTGGTCACACTACGCACATTTATTTGCCTATTTTTATTTGTTCAAACAGCTATGAAATAATGTGAAATAAAATACTGACAAACATGTTTTATGTGCGGTCACATCTAAAATAATATTTTCCTTAAAAATATATTTGATCAAACTGTAAAAAAACGTAAATTTATTTGCTCACAAACTGCTGCGCATGGGATGTCTTTATTGCCATTCAATTTCTTCGGCATTATTTCGAAGTAATTGCAAAGAAAATGTTTAAAATATTATTAAATGCTAATTATAAATGATGAAAAATAGTTGCTACTCTTAAATATTTAATTGCAGTATAATATACATACATAAGTTCAAAGCAAACAAGTAATAACCATTTGTAGATGGAACAAAAATATACAACTGTAGAAAAATTTTTTTCATCTAGGCAGACTCTAGGCGCATCTTTTTAAAAGTCTCAAATTAAGTTTTTATTCTCTTCCTATAATATACTTTTCCTATACCTTGTACGAGAATTTAAATCCCAGGTTTTAATATAAAAATAAAATATCCACCGCTGATAGCCATAGACTATAAAAGTTGGTCAAATAATGATGGCTGATATTATATCTATGTACCCGCATGTATTATGAATACAGATTCCATTAAAATAGTTACTACACATAATGGCAATGTGAGATGAAAGTTTATAATGAATAACTCCCATGTATGAAAGTTACAAATGAACAAAGCCAAGCAACAATATAAAATTTTTCATATTCTATTCTATAAAGAAGCTACAAAAGGTGTTCTAAAGAAGGAGCACAATAAGAGGATGAAGCTAAATAGGAATTAGATCCCACTTCTTAACAATAAATTTTAATAATCATTCATTACACTTGTTTGGTTAAAATTTCTAAATACTTTTAATTTATTTAATATATTTTTCAAACTACAGCTGTTTATTTGTTTACTTGATATAAGTGCAGACAAATTATATGTTGAAGTAAAAAGTCGCTTAAATTAAAAAGCAAATTTCGCAAAGAATAAAACTGCAAATATGCAAGATTTTAATTGGGATACAAAGTTCTACAATTTTAAAGAAATTTTAATGTTTCAGATTTCTGAAAATAGAGGAAAAACTCTTGTACATATATAGTTTTTAAAAATTGTTACATTATAACATACCGTCAAACGAATAAATTTATAATGAAAAAAAAACAGTTTACATTAACTGCAAAAATAATCTTTCAGCTTAGTACTTACAGAACATATCTCTTTTGATTGCAAATCAAAAGTTATGAAAGAACACTTTAGGTGCTTAAAATGGATATTCACTAATGACTCTTAGCTCTATTCAGACGCTTCGAGTTTTTGTTCTGCACATAGCCGACTTTTTTCGTCTCTTTAAGCCGTTAAAATGCGTGGGCACTATGCAAATCTTAATTAAAGTTTAATTTATGTTGGTTAAATTTAAGCGTGCTTAAGTCTTGTTTAATATAAGTTAATTGATATTGATTCTTGAAGTGAAAGCATGTTGCTTGTTGTCATATATAACTTCATTTAAAAGTTATCTATAAGCATTTTAAAACAAAATGCATCTCAACCTTATCATGGGCTTATGTTCAGATACATAATAGTATATAATTTATAACTTTAAAATTCTATAATTCCCGAATTATAGCTTCCGGCAATATTACTTGCCCTCAGCATAAGTAAAGATATATTTGCTCCAGTCTAGTTTAATATAAAATTCCAAAATGAAAACAAAAGTTACTTACGTTTTAAGAACAAAATGTTGAGTGAATAATTTAGCGCCAACGCATATTTTTCAAGTTATATAATTTCTTGCGACTTTACTTTAAATCAATACTTAACTAAAAATTTATAAAAGAACATTTAATAATCTCCAATAATATCTTTTTTATATATAATTTTGAAACTTTGCACCATTCTGAGGCGAAAATGTCGAAATATACCAAATTATATATAAAATACTTTGATTATATATAACTCGAAGAATATGTGGCCCGACAACTTTTTTAATTTACTATTTCTTCCAAAATTTGCACTTTATTATTTTTTATCTATAATTTTATTATTAATTGCTTACAGTATTTTGTTTTTATTTAATACACATATAAGTTTAAAATTATCAGCGAGTTTTTCCGAAACTTAATAATTTAGTTTAAATACTGGGCAACATTGTTAATACAGCTGTTATTTGTCTCTGTTTGTTCTTACAAAAACTTTGTAAGAACAAATATTTATTTGCCTAAAAATGAGTCAAATATTTGACGTCGAGTGGTCACACTATGTTCACATTAGAAGCATTTTTGTTTACTGGCAAATAATTTTATTTGCCCAAAATCAGCTGTGATGTTATTTGCTTCTAATAAATATTTTGTGGTCAGACTACGGCAAATAAATATTTGCCGATTTCAGTCAAATGTTTGACTAATGTGACCGTACCTTTAGGTAGATAGATGGGAAGAATGCTTGTGAAGAAAGTAGCGTTCTAGAAACTGCAGCATTTCATTCTGCTAGCGTTTAATTTTTCTTGTTTTCTTTGGAAAAGGTCCGCATACATTTGTGAATTGAATTGAATTTGAATTGAATTTCAATTCATTTATAAAAAAAAAATTTTAAATATGGTGCTCGTCCATAATTTCTGAATTTTGGGCCCCTGAAGTTTTCATAGAAAATTACAATTGTGGACTATATATTTCAAGATATCAGGTCAACGTGGGTATCAATTAGAAGCTTTTTAAGAGATCTTTCAGGAAATACAATTTTTTTAATTATATATATAATTATATATTATATATAGTACGTAGGAAAGCATTAGCGAAGCCGGTGTTTGTTTTATTTGTTGCTTTTTTATGAACTAAGTCTTTCTTATCACATTTTATTGGAATAAACTCATAAGTGTGACCAGATCCAAAAAAATTTTGGAGCTAAATTGGCACAAATTAATGCTAAAAAATTTTTTAAGTGCTAAAACATAGTGCAAAAATTTAAATATCTTAAATTTAAGTAATTATTTTCTTGGAGAGTTCATAGTGTTATAAATTATGTATACTTATGTTGCCTTAGAAATGTTTATTTCCATTGAAAAAAAAAACAAATTTCTAAAAACAATAAATCATTTATTAAACATAAAAAGTCTTAAAGACAATAGAAATAACAATTCAGTACTTAAATTGAAAATCACATGTACCAGTGATTAAAAATGCTTGACTATTTTCAATGCATATGCAGTTGGTTAACTGTTGCTGTGGAAAAATGTGCAGCAAAAGCAAAAAAAGAAAGGAGCGCATTTGCTTTAGCTGACTATGTGCAAAGCAATCAGCAAAGCAGTTACTTTGAAAACGTTTGCTGTTGCTTAAGCAGTCAGTTGTTCTTTATTTTTATTTTTAATATTGCTTAATGCTAGAAACACAATTGGGACGAACGACGAATTTTTCGTTGCGAATATTCGCCGTCAGAAATAAAACACATTGGTGCATATGAAGTTTTTCACAATAGCGTCATCGACGACATTCGTCGTGCGTGACGAACTTTCCGATAGATTTATTTCTATTTCTTACGCCAACGAACGAAGAAAAAATTAGTACAGGATTGTCGTTTCTCTTTCTAGTTTTTAAATATATTAGTAAATAAAGTTATATTATTTTCCATAAAATTGCATTCTAATGGCTTTTACTTAATGTTTAATTTTTTGTATAACAATTTTATTTTTTTATTTTATTCTATGGTAACACTATTAGCTGTCATATGCAAAACAAGACAAATTTAAATGTGGACAAAAGTGAACATAATTTTCATCATTTTAATAATTTTTATAAAACTCAAAATTTGTTGCCTCATTTTTTTTAATGTTTACTTTTTTTGTCATAGGCAGCAAACAATTTTGTTTATCATAACAGCTGTAACTTTTTCGTCCTAATTGTGCGCCACACTGCGAATTTACGCAACGAACTTTTAGAGACGGAGTCGTCGTGCTAGACGAAATTCGTCGTTCGTCCCAATTGTGTTCTGGCTAACTACGATTAGTTTTTCTTGCTGTAACTTAATGTAACTCGCTGCTTTTCATCCATTTTAACATTGGAAACGTATTTACGTATTTATACTCACAATACATATGAAAATATATTTGAAAAACGTTGTTTTTATTTTGTTATTTTTTTTTTTGTTTTCTTAAAAAGCAACAGCAAAAGAAGAAACAAACATCAACTTATTGCTTAAGCAACAACAAACGTTTTCAAAATAAATGCTTTGCTGCAGAAAGAAACACATAAACGGCTTAAGCATACGCGTTTCTTTCTCCTTTTATGCATTTGCTTTTCGCTTTGTTTATGTTTTGTAAAAGCTGAGACATTTAGTTTCTTTAATTGGCTGAAAAACATGTAAGCAAATCAAAGATTATAGTGCTTTTGCTATATTTAAGCAAGCAATTTAAGCCTTGATATACACATATGTACATACATACGCGTTTTTTTTGTAAACTATATAAGTTAAAAGTGCTATACTAAATGAAGAGCTGAAAAGTGCTAAAAATAGTGCTAAGTGCTAAATCAGTCGTTTTGCTACTAAAACAACAAAAGAAGTGCTGAGTCTGGCACCGAAAGTGCTAAAATGGCCACGCCATTAATATTTAAAAACTAATTTACCCAATAGTGCGTTATACAAAAAATGAAAAAAGAAAAAACAAAGGTCCTTCGGATCTTAACGAGTTAATCATTTTTAAACATTTTAGTATTTTCTGAAAGATCTCTTCAGAAGCTCTTAAAAAATAATTGCACTCCTATGAAAAGTTCAGAAGCCCATAACTCGGAAAATATGGACGAGAGATAATGTTATTACTAGATATTTTTTTCTCATTTTTTAATTCTCAATCACTCCATATATTTGTTTTTTAGATTGGAGTTATTTCACTAAACTAGATTTGTTCCGAAATTTTTTTAACAAACACACATCTCTAGCTAATTTCTTTTTTATATGTATGGATGTTTTTTGGATTCGGTAAAAATGGATGAAAATCGCAAAGATAATGAGGCAGGTGTGTTGTTTAGGAAATAAAACTATTTATTGTTTTGTGAATTACAAAAAGATGCAAATTGGTCACCACATTACCATTTCAGAAATGTTTTGCTTTTTAATTAAATTGTTAAACAAAATAATCATAAATCAGCTGTTATTTAAATCTATTAGTTAGTTGACATTCAGTAACAGCTTTGCCTAGAATTAAGTGATAGCTTTTTGTACTGAAAGTAACCAACGGAGATAACTTAAATAGCTACTTAAAAAGTTGACATTTGGTAATGATTTCTGAATATGCGCTAACCCAATTAGCACAAAGTTGCTTTTGGAGAGACTATTAACGGAAACACCTCAGATTTTGATAAATGATAATGGGATAGTAATCAGATTTAGCGATAATCCAATTAGCAAAAATTTTCTGTGGAGAAACTAATATCAGAAATGCTATCGGTAGGTGTAGGAGGACTCGCTTTAGAATGTAGCGAAGATGTGTTTGAGATATTACTACGGGAAAAGATTAATGTTTTCTTTACAAAAAGCGAAGGCGTTACTTGAAATAGTGAAAAAAATCGTCTTGAATAATGTACAAAGGATAATCCGTTAATTGTGATAGTAGAGTTCATGGTTTTGTTAAACAATTTTATTAGAAAGAAAAATCAGCCGCCATATAAAAGTCCTTACAAGGTTATGAAAACTAAAAGTGAATTCGATCTTAGACTCAGGAAATGACATTAAAGAATTTTATAAAAATAATATTAAGAATTATTAACTATAGAAAAAAATTCTACACAAATAAAATTTGATTGAAAATTAAAATTACAAGAAAATTTTATAAAAAAAAATTAAGGATTTGCTATTAAATATATATATATATATATATATACATATATATATATATATATATATATATATATACATATATATATATATATATATATATATATATATAATACAATTTATTAAAATATTGTTTATTTTTCCAGGGAGTACTATCATTTTGCTTAGTTATTGTTTTCGGAGTAGACAAATTCATAAAAGATTAAACCTTGTGTTAGAAGGCTTTAGTCATCTGATCCATATCTGCGCATGATAGTATATTATTCCAGTTATTATCCTTTAAGATTTCATTTAATATACTGCAATTAGTATTCTTAAACGAGAAAATCTTTATATTTAAAGGCACCACAGATTTATATAGAGTTGAAGCTAATAACTCGATAGTAGGCTGGTAGATATCATAAGATGTTAGTATTATTAACTATAGAAAAAAATTCTACAAAAATAAAATTTGATTGAAAATTAAAATTACAAGAAAATTTTATTAAAAAAAATAAGGATTTGCTATTAAATTTATATATATATATATATATATATATGTATATATACATATATATATATGTAACGAAAATGAATTCACTTATTTAAGCATCTGTTTTGTAACGGTTTGAATTCTGTACCTCGTTTCTGTATTTCTCGCATTGTAAAAGTTTTCGCATGAAACAAGTGAATTTTTAGAAAAACGATGTAAATTGAAACAAAAACTGGGTTTTCTCACACAAGTGTTTCTGTATCTTTAAAATGCGAGAACTATATGTCATTTAAGTTATTTTCCAACAGTTATTGGAAGTATGCGAGAAAAAGTGTTTCTGTACCAATATTTTGTGAAAAGTTTTACGCAAGAACTGTCAAAATAACTCACATTTCAAAACAGCGCGAGAACAAGTAAGATTTAAAATATATTTTTAAATTGTTGTAAACACAGAGTCTAAATCAGCCGAAAAGGTAAAAAGCAATTAAACTTAATAATAAAAAAGTATTGTCAATAAGAATTTATGCATTTATTTATGTTTTATATCTTTTTATTTAGAAAATAGAAAGAATTTCCATGATTACATGTCCTCCACGCTGTACTATACATTTTTTCGTTATATTATTTAAAACTTATTTTATTTATTAACTCTTTTCTACACTTTCACTATTTTTCTATATTGGTTGATAATTTATATCTTTATTTTGACGTTTTGTTTTTATTTGACACTAGTACTGGAATTTCTCCAGTAAAAACAGAATCAGTGTTGTCTGTTTTCGCATTAAGAACAAGAAACACTTCTTACTTGCAAATCGAGAAACGATGAAATTTTTTGTTTCACTCTTGATGTGAAAACTTTTACGATGCGAGAAATACAGAAACGAGGTACTGGTTTATAAACTAAAGAAGGAACAGATATTTCATCATTTTCTTTTATCATGTTCTTTTGTCATTTTTAATATTTAGAAAAAAGAGTTAAGGTTTCTAAATTATATTGGAAAGCAATTTATACCGAAATAATAAACCTTAACCGAACCGTTAAACGTTTTCAAAGTAACTGTTTTGCTGATTGCTTTGCTGCAGAAAGAAACACATAGTCAGCTATGTTTTAGCACTACAATTTAGCTCCACAATTTTTTTGGATCTGGTCACACATATGATTATTGCAATAAAAATCTGATAAGAAAGACTAAATTCATAAATAAAGCAACAAATAAAACAAACACCGGCTTCGCTTACTAATGCTTTCCTAAGTACTATATATAATTAAAAAAATTGTATTTCCTGAAAGATCACTTCAAAAGCTTCTAATTGATACCCATATTGACCTGATATCTTAAAATATATAGTCCACAATCGTAATTTTCTATGAAAACTTGCTCGTCCATAATTTCTGAATTATGGGCCTAATTCAGAAATTATGGACGAGCACCACTTTTTAAATTTTTTTTATAAATGAATTGAAATTCAATTCAATTCACAAATGTATGCGGACGTTTTACAAAGAAAGCAAGAAAAATTAAACGCTAGCAGAATGAAATGCTGCAGTTTCTGGACCGCTACTTTCTTCACAAGCATTCTTCCCATCTATCTACCTAAGTTGTGTAATTTATAAACATCATCTATTTAACCAATTAACTTTGTAAATAGGAATACGAGATGTATTCATATCAATATTAATTTAGTTAGACGAAATTTACACTCAAACCAACGTATTTCTTTACTGTTCTCTCTGTATTTTCGTCTTGTACATTTGTTTTTGGTTCTGTTCCAATCATCCATAGAACACGAATGCAAATTTTGTTTTTAGTCATTCTTACTTGTTTACTTACAACATTATAGATGCTGTTTCAGTATCATATTGATTGGTATGAGGTAAGCATGAAAGCACGCCGTGCTCATAATTTAATTTTTATTAAATTATTATTTGAACTGTGAATATTATAAATGAATTGAAATTATTTTGGCTTAAGTTCACTTATTTTTAATTTCTAAAAATCTTTTTAGTAAGAAACCAACTAGTGTTGCCAGAACTTTAATGTGTAAATTCTGCGAAATCCAACAATAGTTCGCAAAAAAATCTGCAAATTCTGCACCTTATTTTAACAATTTTTAATAAATCTTCAATTGCATTTTTCGTTTATTTCAAAATGACAAATTAATTCTATACAATACACCCGAAGATTTGTGAAAATAATATAAAACCAAAAACAAATTACAGAATAAATGAATTATATTAAAGTTACATACTTACATATGTAAAAGTTCTATTAGATGCTATAAATTTTATATAAAATTATATAAATAATAAATGTAAGATGACATCATTTAATCAAATCTCTAGATATAAGTGTGTCGAGACATTGGAAGTTTTTAAGTTATAAATAATCTTTTGTAAGCAATATTCTTACTAAAGATTCATTTTTAAAGCGATAACGTTAAGCGATTAAGTTTTGTTTTATTTTAATTTACCTGACTAAATATTCTCTCGACATTTGCCGATGAATGTAATAAAGGCGTTACTTTTTGGAATAATGCTCAAAGAAAAATCGGACCAGTACTTCTTCTTTGGAATACATTTTTTGAGAAATTAAATAAAGTCACTTTTTTTATTTAGTATATCTTTAAAATCGAATACTTTTAACTCTCTAAACTACAATTCCAGTCCTGTTTTTTATTTTCTTTAAAAAATCTTTGGAAAATTTTTAGCTAGGTCTCAAACTGATTTTGTGTCTGAATTTATTATAAAATTCGGGCTAAACGGTTAGCGATTATAAAAATCAATAATTTAATTTACAATAATTCAACATAAAATATCATCAAATATTTTGTTTATATAACACTGGTCAGACTTGTGCTTAAAACTATTTCAGCTGCATGAATGCTTAGATATGCGCTTTCATAATTAAGAAAATTTTAAGGGCTCTTGTAACCTACACCCAAAATATTTGTAGTTTTTTAATTTACTCATTACAATTATTAATAGTTTTGTCTTCTGATTATAAAAAAACTGAATGTCTGCCGCTTCGCTTTAATAATACCATGAATGTCCTTTTGAGAGATAAATATATTTTATTAGTATCATTAAGATTATTTAATATGAATTTTGCATTATCGATTTGATTGATATTAACAGCAAAAGAAGAGTAAATTTTAAAGCACTCATATAATTCTAATAAGCGACTAACAACCGGCTCTACGGAAAGCCAACGCGTATGGGATAAGTGTAAAATCTTGTTGGGTTGAATATCTAATAAAATTTGTATTTTATCGATTTGGTTATTATGTTTTGGACTGTTCGACAAACAATTGTATTCATCTCTATCTAGCGTCTCCACAGAATATAGAAATTTAAGTTATGCATACGACGAACATAATACCAGTGAGTGACATATTTATGCATTTTATAATAAATAAATCAGATATTTGACTTTTTAAAATTTGGGCAACGGAATATTTTTTGGTTGTATGACAGCAGCTTCATCTGCTGCAAATCCAACCATGTTTTCTTTATAGACAACGTCATTGTTGATAAAATATTTAGCAATTAATTTGTGTAGGCTAAAAGCGTCGGATTGGTCTACTTTTACCAAGCTTAAAAACAGATTTCCAAATCTAAGCAGCCCTGACCTCTTATGCATAAAATTTTTTTGTTTTTTTATTGAAAGTTCATTTTTTAAATTATTTTTTATGATATTATTGAACTGTCGATTATATAAACAAATTAAAATAGATTTTTGTTAAAGTTCATTTTTTTAATTTCTAAAAACCTTTTTTAGAAAGAAAAATTATTTTACAAATGTATGCGGACGTTTTACAAAGAAAACAGAAAAATTAAGTCAACGTAGTAGAAGCTGCCAAACAGATTTAAAAAATATTCGATTTTAAGCCAAAAATCTTCAAGTCTGGTTTTTGGCAATTTGAGAGGCTAAAATCTTCAAAATAAAATTAAATCCGCACTTCTGGAAACAGTTACTGTTCTCTCTGTATTTTCGTATTGTACATTTGTTTTTGCTTTTGTTCCAAACATCGATTGAACACGAAAGCAAATTTTGTTTTAAGCCTTTCTTACTTATTTACTCACAACATTATAGATGCTGTTTAGTATCATATTGATTGTTATGAGGTATGCATGAATGCGCGAGTTAACATCTCTTATTTTAAGATAGTAATAACAAATCCATAAATTCAAATATAACTAAGATAGTAATAAAAGATGATAAATCCATAAACTCAAATATAACTATTCTAAGCTAGAGATAAGACAAACATCATAAATACAACTATTGTAACGATAAGACAAACATCATAAATACAACTATTGTAATGATAAGAAACACATTCTTTCTTTTCTAACTTAATACAAATAACTCAAACATGTTTTACTGATAAAAAAAGGTACTAGTAACCTAAACAAAGAAAAACATATTTTGAGTTAGGACAAAGAAACATTAAACATAATTATTAATATAAATAGATGCTAAGAAAAATAGGATAGATAGTCTTAAGAATATATTTAATAAAGAAACGCACATTTTTTGGTGCAGAAAAAAGAAAATATATTTTTTTTACTCATTTCCTATAATTGAAAATTAACTGGGGACTCAAGCCGGTCTAAACTCTTGACCACAGCCAAATATTCTTGACATTCAAGATATTTAAATAAAAATTCCACGGCTTTGAAGAAAAGCAAACCAATCTCTGAAAAAGTGAGAAATTACCACGCTGGACCAACGTCAGAAACGGCAGAAAATATTCAATTCCCTACGATCTATAGGAAAAGACAACGACACAATGAATCAAGATATCGCAGCTTTACGAGCACAAATAGAGATACTCACACAAACTCTACAGAATACTCAAATGAAGGTAAATACACTGGAGGCGGAACGATCTCCCCATACAATCACTACGCAAGAACAACATAGTGACTTCACACCAAATATAAAGGATGCAACTCAGATAAATTTAAAAACATACGGAGCTATACCGTGCTTCAGTGGGGATAAAAACCAATATAGATCCTGGCGGAAAAGGGCATGGACATTCATGGAAAATATCAAACAATTTTCTAACCACCCAAATTACTACACAGCATTCACGATACTGCATTCAAAAATTGTTGGAGAAGCAGCAGACATCCTCATCAACCACAACACCAAGATGAACTTTTATTCTATAATTAACAGGCTTGACTACACTTACGCAGATCAACGACCATTATACGTATTTCTCGAGGAAATGAAGAAACATAAACAGGGAAGGCAAACACTCTCAGAATTCCACAGCAAAATCAGCAAAGCACTAAACCTCGCACTTTCGAAAATAGAGAAGTCATGTAATAAGGGATCTGCATCCATGGCAGAATATGCAAATCAGGAAGCAGTCCGTACATTCATCACAGGACTCAACAGTAAATACACAAGCGGTACATTATATAGCCATCATCCAAAGGACCTAGAAACTGCATTTGCAATCGCAAGCACCATATACCATGACAACGCAAATATGCAGTTTGACACACTGGCTACAACACAATTATACAACCAAAAACAAAAACTTCGGACCACAACGATACGAAGATAGAAGGAGGTACAATCCCAATGTACAAGCTCAATTTAATCATCAACCATGGCAGGAACCCATGGAAGTGGATAGTTCGCAACAATTTAGACGTTCAACACAATATTCTCCACAGCAGCAATACAACCCACTCAGAAGGGAGCAACAACCAACAAAAAGGGATAGAATGCCTTCATCAAAAAATTATAATCCGAATAAAGTTCAACGAGTAAACCAGACGAGAGATGAAGATATACAATTACTTGTACCACACACCGAAGATACTTACGAAACCGGCAGCGCTTTTTTAGGCGAATAAACGGATTGCCATGTCTACAGAGGCACTGCCAAACAACAGGTAAATCCGTTAATATATTAATCGACACAGGTGCGACAAACAATTATATTAGTTCTAAGTGCAACATAGGAAAATCTATTCCAATAAAACCAGTTAAGGTAAAAACGCTTCACGGATACTCTTTAACGAAAGCAAAAAAAAATTATTACACTATTAGGCCACAATTTAGTATTTTTCGAAACTGAAGCCTTAGAAGAGTTCGATATGCTTCTCAGGGAACATGGTCTCAGTGCCATAAAAGCAGAAATTAACTTATTTGAGTATAAAATCACGTATAAATATAAAAGAAAAGAAGAAATTAGCGAACAAAAAGTGAATTACACAGTCAATAATGACAAATATAAAAATGAAATTGAAAATATAATGAGAATAAATGACGAAACCAACGAAATTCTGCCCTTTACAACCACTGTACAAGCTACAATTAGGACAAAATCAGAAGATCCTATTTGGGTGAAACAGTACCCGTATCCAATAGCAGACAATGAATTTAAATTCAAACATTATTAGACAACCAAATAATACAGCCTAGCAAAAGCCCATACAACTCTCCAGTATGGACCGTTGCGAAAAAAGGCACAGATGAGGAAGGGAAACCAAAAAAACGTATGGTAATAGATTTTCAAAAGCTTAATGCTCAGACTATAACCGACAGGTACCCTATCCCAGATGTAGCAATGACTATTCAAAATTTAGGAAAAGCAAAAGTCTTTACAACACTAGACTTAGAGTCAGGATTTCACCAAATCTTGATAAAAAAAAATCAGACAGAGAAAAGACTGCATTCAGTGTGAATGGAGCAAAATACGAATTTCTTAGAATGCGATTCGGCTTAAAGAACGCACCTTCTATATCTCAGCGATGTATAGATGATATTCTGCGCCCATATATTAGTAAGTTCGCTTACGTTTATATCGATGACGTGCTTATATATTCTTCTTCGCCTGAAGAACACATGGAGCACATTCGAATAATAATAAACGCATTACATAATGCAAATATGAAAATTTCTGACGAGAAATCACATTTTTTCCAAGACTCAGTAGAATATCTTGGTCACGTAATCAAACACAATAAAATAACTGTAGATCCTAGTAAGATCCAAACAATAAAGGATTACCCAATACCTAAAAATTTAAAAGAATTAAGGTCATTTTTAGGACTAGCTAGTTATTATAGAAAATTTGTACAAAACTTCGCTTCAATAGTAAAACCGCTTACTACATTCTGACGCGGAGACAATGGCGGTGTAAACAAAAAGCAAAGCACAAAAATATTAATTAATCTAGATAAACCAGCACTCGAAGCGATAGAGAAAATTAAAGATATGTACAAGCACAAGTCGAATTATTTCAACCAGATTTTAACAAGCCCTTCGAACTAACAACTGATGCAAGCAACTTTGCAATAAGAGCTGTACTTTCTCAGAATAAGAAACCTATTTCATTTATATCTAGAACCCTTAACCAAACCGAACAAAACTATAGCACAAACGAAAAAGACCTTCTTGCGATCGCTTGTCACTTCAAAAATTAAGAAATTACCTTTACGGTATAGCAGACTTAACCATTTACACGGACCACCAGTCACTCATTTTTTCTATATCTGATAGAAATCCCAACACAAAATTGAAACGATGGAAAAATTTCATCGAAGAATATGGCGCTAAATTAGTATATAAACCAGGAAATCAAAACGTCGTCGCTGACGCATTGTCACGTCAACAGATTAATAATACTTCGAGTTGTTCACAACATTCAGCACAAAGTTCGCCAATCGAAAAATTGAAACGCGTGAAACAACCATTAAATGCATTTAAGAATCAAATAATTATTCACTATAACACAGATAACTTAGTGCAAATATCTTCACAAAATATTTTCTCATATGCACGACACACACTTTTCTATTCAACCAAGGACGAATTATTAGACAGATTAGAACAAATAATAATACAAACAACGTATTTTTGGCCAACCATACGCACCATGTGTAAAAAAGAAGCGCAAGACTGTGAAATCTGTCTTACAAACAAACACGAAAGAAGACCAAATAAACAACCAATTGGAGCAACACCGATCACGTGGAAGAACGCATACACTTAGATTTATTTTATATGAACGGAAACACATACATCACCACAACTGATAAGTACTCAAAATATTGCTATATACGAGAAATTCCAAATAAGAAAAACATACACAAATACATCGAAGAAATACTATCGCAAATCTATCCAAATGCTAGATTCATAATGACTGACAACGAAGCAGCATTATCAAGTATATGCGTAAAACAGGTTTATGAAAAACTACATATTGAGCACATGCTAACGCCAACATACCATTCAACAACAAACGGTTAAGTGGAACGCACTCATAGCATGCTGATCGAACTCACTAGAGTCCTAGCTCAAAAACACAATTCTTCACCAGGAGACGAAATCTTTAATGCCGTTCGACAATACAACAAAACAATACACTCAGTCATTGAAGAGAAACCCGAGGACGTGTTTTTTTAACCGGGGAGCACATCCTGATATTAAAGAAAAAATCGAAATAAACCAACAGAAAATACTTCATATCAAAACAAAAATAGTAAGAACATCACATACCAAGCAAGGGACGTTATATACTCCAAAACGCACCGACGCAATAAAAACGTAAGGAAATACTCAAAACACATTGTAAAGGAAGATAAAGGTAACACAATAATTACAAACAAAAATATTGTTATACATAAGGATAATATACGAGTACAAACATGCAAAGAATAATAATATTATTATATATATCCGTCGCATTCGGCAACAGACTAATAGACTTAAAAGACAAAAAATATATAATGATAGAGACTGACCCTGTATACGGTTTTCAGGACACAGCGTTCTTATACCATATGACAAACCTTTCTAGAATCTTGACACCCTACGAAAATATAGTACGATTTGCATATAATTTAGAACAAAACTCTGCAGAATATTTGTTGATAACTAAAATAGAAAATCTGAAGTCATAACTACTTCTTAGAATCTCCAGAACTAAACGTTCACTTAATTTTCTAGGATCAGACCTCAAACTTATTACAGGAACACCTGACCACGATGACCTAATCGAAATCAAGACAGGATTGAATATGCTAATAGAAAATAATAATAAACAAAAGAAAATAAACTCTGAATTTGAAAAAATATTAGAAAAAATTAGCCCCGAATCTATTTCAGAACATTTAATACTTACCGAAGTATACAACGAACTACATTCTATCGCTACAATGATTAATTTCACAAAAGACGGAAACTTTTATTCCGAAACTTTAAATTTAAAAGATATTCAACAAATAGTGTCTAATGAAGCGTTAGATCTACCTATAATAAATATATTAGAATATGAATATGTTTTTTATTTTCATCACACAATTGTAAACACCTATAAATACCCATTATTAAAAACGAAATGTAAGCTATTTAATTTGTATCCACTAGCATTTAAGCACGGAAAACTATTACTAGACTCTAGAATAGCAAAATGCAATAATAAATTTACAAGTATCGAAAAATGAAAAAATTATCTAGGAAACTTTATATGCAAAATTAAGAAACCGGAAAACTGTACTATTAATGTATTAGAAAACAGGCCAGCCAAATGCGAAGTAATACATGAAAATAACGCACCGCTACAAGTACTCGAAAGTGGAAACATCATTACAGATTACGAACACACCTAGAATAACGTAAAATAAATGGACCTAAACTAATACAATTCAATTACTCAACAAATCTAGATGGAAAGCAATACTACAACCACCAACAAGCACTCAAAGATGCCATACATAACCTACACGACGAACAATTACAAATAATGCGCATCTTAGAATCTAATGGTAATTATAAATTTAACAATATCCAAGAAATATCAACCTTCCTGATACCCATCGAAGAACATCCAGTCAAATACACATTTTATTTCGTATTGGGACTATGTACATTAGCATTACTAACTTATGGTGTGATTAAATTCTGCGAATGCTACAGGAAAAAGAAAATAGAAACACAAAGGAAGAAAATCGACGAATTATATGAAATAGAACTTCTCAAGCTCCGACAGAGACAATATACAGTTTAAAACGAGGACGTTTTTTTTAAGAAGGAGGAGAGTTAACATCTCTTATTTTAATATAGTAATAATAAATCCATAAATTCAAATATAACTAAGATAGTAATAAAAGATGATAAATCCATAAACTCAAATATAACTATTCTAAGCTAGAGATAAGACAAACATCATAAATACAACTATTGTAACGATAAGAAACACATTCTTTCTTTTCTAACTTAATACAAATAACTCAAAACATGTTTTACTGATAAAAAAAAAGTACTAGTAACCTAAACAAAGAAAAACATATTTTGAGTTAGGACAAAGAAACATTAAACATAATTATTAATATAAATAGATGCTAAGAAAAATAGGATAGATAGTCTTAAGAATATATTTAATAAAGAAACACACATTTTTTAGTGCAGAAAAAAGAAAATATATTTTTTTTACTCATTTCCTATAATTGGAAATTAACTCGCGCTGTGCCGTGCGTGCTCATAAATTAATTTTTATCAAATTATTATTTGAACTGCGAATATTATAAATGAATTGAAAACAAGAAAATTAGACGCTAGCAGAATGAAATGCTGCACTTTCTGAACCGCTACGTCCTTCATCAGCATTCTTCGCATCTATCTACCTTTGTTGTGTAATTTATAAACATCATCTATATAAACAACTAACTTTGTAAATAAGAATAAGAGATTTACTCATACCAACATTAATTTTGCTAGACGAAATTTACAAAAAACCAACGTATTTCTTTACTGTTCTCTCTGTATTTTCGTCTTGTAAATTTGTTTTTGCGTTTGTTCCAATCATCGATTGAACACGAATGCAGATTTTGGTTTTAGTCCTTCTTACTTGTTTACTCACAACATTATAGATGCTGTTTCAGTGTCATAATTTAATTTTTATTCAATTATTATTTGAACTGTGAATATTATAAATGAATTGAAATTATTTTGGCTTAAGTTTATTTATTTTTAATTTCTAAAAATCTTTTTTTTAGAAAGAAAATTTATTTTATAAATGTATGCGGACGTTTTCCAAAGAAAACAAGAAAAAATAGACGCTAGCAGAATGATATGCTGCACTTTCTGAACCACTACGGCCTTCATCAGCATTCTTCGCATCTATCTACGTTAGTTGTGTAATTTATAAACATCATCTATTTAACCAACTAACATTGTAAATAGAATACGAGCTATATTTATATCAATATGAATAGTAATTAAATACGTTGGTTTGTGTGAAGACGTGCTTAGTAAATCTGGATGACATAATCATGATGGGGAAGACTTTGGACGAACACCTCAAAAACCTGGATGAAGTTTTCAAGCATATAACAGCTGCAGGATTAAAATTAAGTGTTAAGAAATGTGCTTTGTTTCAAAAGGAGGTCAAATACCTGGGGCATCATGTAACAGCAGAGGGCGTATCAACTGATGAAAACAAAGTACTGGCAGTAAAGACCTGGCCTCGCCGACAAAATCTTGATGAGCTGCGTAGTTTCCTAGGGCTTTGCACATACTATAGGAGATTTGTGCCAAACTTTGCTCAAGTGGCTGCTAGCTTGCACGAGTTGACTAGAAAGTCGCAACCATACCACTGAAGTGAAGCAGCGAAAGAAGCGTTCCAGTGCTCACATATCCAATAGCTGGACAGAAATTCATATTGTACACAGACGGTCGTGGCTATGGAATAGGAGGAGTTCTTTCTCAGGATGTTAATGGAATAGAAAAGGTCATTGGCTACTACAGCAGGGTGCTCTCCAAGCCTGAAAGAAATTACTGCGTTACACGACGGGAGCTCTTAGCAGTGCTGTTAAACATTACCACAAGTACTTATATGGTCAACATTTTATCTTAAGGACGGACCACTCCGCATTACGTTGGATGATGGAATTTAATAACCCTGAGGGGCAGGTTGCACGCTGGGTTGAACGTCTGCAGAGCTATGACTTTAGGATTGTCCATAGAAAAGGCGGAAAGCACAATAATGCTGATGCCCTTTCAAGACGGCATGCAATGTAGAATGCAAGCACTGCACAAATGTCGAGAAAAAGGAGTGCGTAATAGATGTGCGGCTTACTTAAATTGTGTCAAGGGAAGACTGGTAAAAGGCCAAGAATGACAATCCAATTTTAGCAAAAATTATATTGGCTAAGCAACACAACAGGGGACCGATTCATTATGAAATATCGGAAGAGAGCCAACTGGGCTCAGTGGAATAGTCTGAAAGTACAAAATGGCTGCTTATATCGATCTTAGGAAAGAACTGATGGAAAAACTACAACGGACTTAATTGTTGTGCATACTTCTAAGAGAAATGAGATACTTAAGCAGTTCCATAACGGTCCTAGCGGCAGCGATATGGGTATAACAAAAACTCTGGAAAAGATATTGCAGAGATTTTACTGGGTGGGCTGCCAACAATACGTAGCCGATTGGATAGTTAATTGCAAAAATCTTGTTTGGGACCGAACTTAAACTGCCAGCAGATTTAGAATTTGGTGTTAAACCTGGACCAGTGCACGAAGACAATGGCAACATTCTCCAGGCACAAGAAGAACTGCATGAGCTTCATGAGTTTGTCCGTAACCGCATTAAAATGACCAGCGATAAGATGAAAGCCAGATATGATCGAGCAGCAAACACGTAGGGATTAACTGAAGCACAAATGGTTCTACTCTTTAACCCGCAACGCAAGGAAGGATTATCCCCTAAACTGCAAACCCACTGGGAAGGACCGTACAAGGTGATAAAGAAATTGAATGACGTGGTTTACCGGATACAGAGATATCATAATTCGAGGTCTAAAATGAAAGTGGTTCACCTGGAGCGGCTGACTAAATGTCCCTAGTCGGGACGACAAGGCTTAAGTGGGCGGCAGTGTTACAAAGATGCTTTATTAAAATCATAAAAAGGTGTAAAACTAATTAAGGCCAAGAAAGTGAAACGAAATGGCCTATTGTGTTTGTTTTCAAAACTAAAAGTTTCTACGAAACGTCGTTATTACAAAACAAAAACAACTAACACAAAGCGATAAGTAAACAAACACAGAACACAACCATATACACACCTGCATTGTATAACAACTAAATAAAAATACACAACAATTATTTTTAGATTATGATTGAAGATTCTAGAAGTAAATAACAATGCTCACTAATGTGTCTGCGATAAAAGTGGCAACGCAGCATTTTCTACTACGCAGCAGATGAAGGTAGAAATTCTCGAATATTCGAGAACTACAATACGTGCTGATTCATTCTGATTGTGAGCGTCATCTAGTTGAGATCTTGCGGTATAACAAGTAAAGTTGTCAGCGTGTATTATTAATCGCGAATAGTTAAATCGTCAAATAATTGATTAAATAAAATGTAATTTTATTAAAACTCTAAAAGTTGTGTGTGTAATTATTTTGCAAATAAAGAACTCATCAATAAAACGTTTATAATCTAAATAAACGTAACATTGGTGTCAGAAGTGGAATTGCAAGATAAACCACAATTAAAAGCTAGACAATTGTTGTGAACATTTAAAAAACAGACAAGCAATTATCCTAAAGAATAAAAATTGTGCGAACAGGCTTAAGTGAGGGATAATCTTACGAATAATAAAATCTGGCAACCCCTGTTGTTGTTTCCGTATGAGCGTGGTAAATAAGTTAATTCAACTAATGGTGTGTGTATAGAATAATACCACAATTAGCCAACAAAAGCTGAGCAGCCTCAATGGCTGCGTTGGTAGAGGTGCGTGCTGTAAAACAGTAGATTGTGGGTTCGATCCCCGCCATCGAACATGCGCACAACGAAAAATAAAAATTGTTATAAGTCAATTAAAATTAATAAACAGCAGTACAAAACTCCCGAGAGGCAAAAGACAATTATTGTGTGAAGCCATGGCAGATAATTTTGTGGAGACGTCCAATTTAATATAAGAACTATAGATAATTGTCAAGAAGCCTTTTATAATAAAAAGTAAAGTGGTTAGCGGAGAGAAGTGTAACAGTATAACAACAAAGTGTATGGCAGACGTGTGCTGTGGCTATTGCATTAAAGGGATTGACTGACTTGAATAAAAGGAGTAGAGAAGATGTCTGTGGATGGTAAGGTTACTAAACACGGTATCGAGTAGTTCATGTCTCGCCGGAGTAACACAGTAGTGTAGCGTGGATGGCTGCGTTTGTAGTAATAACGCATGTTTAGTAAATACGAGACCAAGGGTTCACAAGACCGCAGGATCAAAAAGTATAGCCAGATTAAGCCACAAAGTAAGAATACAGAATTAAGCCACAGTGGTATTTGCAATCAAAAGAATCCGTACGTTTGTCTAAAAAGGGAAAAACGTAACAATATGTATTCTGAAAAATTATAGTTTTTTTATGATACGGCATTTCTGCCACAGGTCACAATTTCCGCGTTCAAAAAACAATGCAGATTAAGAGACGTTTTCACTTCTTTCATCTTGTAAGACCACAGCATATCACATTTATATTTAATTTCTTTATTTACGCGAATAAATATTACTTTTTTTGGGGCGAAAACTTTTTGTGTTTTATGTTTTCTTGTAAAATTTCTAGTTTTTGTTTTGTTTATTATGCCTTATTCATGTTTTTCTTGTGCCAAGGGTTTCACCTCTGTATGCTTAATGATGATTCTGAAACAGCATCTATAACCTTGTGAGTAAACAAGTAAGAATGACTAAAAACAAAATTTACATTCGTGTTCAATCGATGATTGGAACAAAAGCAAAAACAAATTTACAAGACGAAAATACAGAGAGAACAGTAAAGAAATACGTTGGTTTGTGTGTACATTTTGTCTAACCAAATCAATATTGATATGAATATATCCTGTATTCTTATTTACAAAGTTAGTTGGTTAAATAGATGATGTTTATAAATTACATAACTAAGGTAGATAGATGGGAAGAATGCTGATGAAGGACGTAGCTGTCCAGAAAGTGCAGAATTTCATTTTGCTAGCGTCTAATTTTTCTTGTTTTCTTTGGAAAACGTCCGCATACATTTGTAAAATAAATTTTCTTTCTAGAAAAGATATTTAGAAATTAAAAAAAAAAAAATTAATTTAAGCCAGAATAATTTCTATTCATTTATAATATTCACAGTTCAAATAATAATTTAACAAAAATTAAATTATAAGCACGTATAACAATCAATATTATACTGAAACAGCATAAATAATTTTGTGAGTAAACAAAAAAGAATAATTAAAAACAAAATTTGCATTCGTGTTCAATCGATGATTGGAACAAAGGCAAAAACAAATGTACAAGACGAAAACACGGAGAGAAAAGTAAAGAAATACCTTGGTTTGTGAGTAAATTTCGTCTAACCAAATTAATATTGATATGAATAAATCTCGTATTCTTATTTACAAAGCTAGTTGGTTAAATATATGATGTTTATAACTTACGGAACTAAGGTAGATAGATGTGAAAAATGCTGATGAAGGACGTAGTGGTCCAGAAAGTGCAGCATTTCATTCTGCTAGCGTCTAATTTTTCTTGTTTTCTTTGGAAAACGTCCGCATACATTTGTAAAATAAATTTTCTTTCTAAAAAAGATTTTTAGAAATTAAAAATAAATGAACTTAGGGCAAAATAATTTTAATTCATTTATAATATTCACAGTTCAAATAATAATTAAAAAAAAATGAAATTATAAGCACACATAAGAATCGATATGATAATGAAGCAGCATCTATAACGTTGTGAGTAAACAAGTAAGAATTACTAAAAACAAAATTGGCATTCGTGTTCAATCGATGATTGGAACAAAAGCAAAAACAAATGTACAAGACGATAATACAGAGATAACAATAAAGAAATACGTTGGTTTGTGTATAAATTTCGTCTAGCCAAATTAATATTGATATGCATATATCTCGTATTCTTATTTAAAAAGTTAGTTGGTTTATAAATTACACAACTAAGGTACATAGATGCGAAAAATGCTGATGAAGGACGCAGCGGTCCAGAAAGTTCAGCATTTCTTTGGATGATGTTTATAAATTACACAACTAAGGTACATAGATGCGAAAAATGCTGATGAAGGACGCAGCGGTCCAGAAAGTTCAGCATTTCTTTGGAAAACGTCCGCATACATTTGTAAAATAAATTTTCTTTCTAAAACAGATTTTTAGAAATTAAAAATAAATGAACTTAAGCCAAAATAATTTCAAATCATTTATAATATTCACAGTTCAAATAATAATTTAATAAAATATAATTTATAAACATCAATATGATTATAAGAATCAATATGATACTGAAACAGCATCTATAAGCTTGTGAGTAAACTAGTAAGAGTGAATAAAAAAAAATTTGCATTCATGTTCAATCTATGATTAGAGCAAAAGCAAAAACAAATGTTCAATACGAAAATACAGACAAAAAAGTAAAGAAATACAAACAAACAAATTAATATTGATATGAATACATTTCGTATTCTTATTTACAAAGTTAGTTAAATAGATGATGTTTATAAATTACACAACTAAGGTAGATAGATACCATGAATCAAGAAAACAAGATTGCGCATTCAGCCGTTCAAAAAATATTTCTAATGCTCATCTACGTCACAATAGAATTATTACGTGTGTCTGTTGTAAAAAATAAGAGTTTTTTGTCTCTCTTACTTTAGTTTTGTTACACTTTCCATACAAATAGTCTATTTCTACGTCACACAAAAGAGACAACATGTGTTCAATCGATGATTGAAACAAAGAAAAAACAAATGTACACGACGAAATACAGAGAGAACAATTAAGAAATACGTTAATTTGTGTGTAAATTCCGCCTAGCCAAGTTAATGTTTATATGAATATTCTCGTATTCTTATTTACAAAATTAGTTGGTTATACAGATGATGTTTATAAAATACACAACTAAGGCAGATAGATGTGAAGAATGGTGATGAAGGTCGTAGCGGTCCAAAAAGTGCAGCATTTCATTCTGCTAGCGTCTAATTTTTCTTGTTTTCTTTGGAAAACGTCCGCATACATTTGTAAAATAAATTTTCTTTCTAAAAAAGGTTTTTAGAAATTAAAAATAAATGAACTTAAGCTAGAATAATTTCTATTCATTTATAATATTAACAGTTCAAATACTAATTTAATAAAAATTAAATTAATTTTTTTTTATTATTTTTTAGTTCTCTGTCACCATATATATTTGCTTTTTTATTGGAGTTACTACAATAAATTGGATTTGTGCCCAAAATTCTATAAAATAACAAAATAATAAATTTTTGACAATATGTATAAATTTTTTAAAGAACCAATTAAGTGTTTTAATAGTATATGGATTTTGTGTTTTCGTTGACCTGTTTTATTATTATTTTATTCTTTTTTCGGCTTGAGGTCAGTTGGTATCTTCTACTCAATAAAATAATATATAAAAAGAAGAAACTTTTTTATTTATTTTTTGAAACATTTTGTGGGTGTAGTTTTTTATATATGTATGTATATATTTTTTGTTTGTCTTAAAATTATACTCTAATCAAGTTTGCTTACCCATTATCAGCATGGATTTCGAAAGAGATGCTCTAGTATGACAAATCTTCTAAATTTTTCAACAATGATACATTCTGGGTTATTACAAAAACAACAAACTGACGTGATATGCACTGATTTCAGAAATGCATTTGATAAAGTCATAAATAGCTATATATTTACTATATGCTCCTAAAGAAAGGATTATTATTAATTGGTTACTGAACTTAACTGCCAATTTTACCGATTTAAGTGTCAAATAGCTATATTTTTAATTAACAAATAGAAAACATATGATCCGTTTTAATAACTCCTGCTGTAGATGCATAGATGTTCTGGATCTGGAGTCTGGATGTTATAGATCTTAGATTTTTACTTGACTACAAACTCAATTTTATTTCACATATAAATTTGACAGCAAACAAAGCTGAAAGTGTACTTGGATTTTTAAAACGTTTGGCTAAAGAGTTTGATAATCCATACCTTGCCAAAGGTCTTTATAAGTCACTTGACAGGTTTATTCTGGAGTGTGGATCCATAATTTGGGACCCTATGTATAAAAAATATTCAGATGTTTTTTAATTTGTCCAAAAACAGTTCCTGCTATTTTGCCTGTTTGGAATTAATTAATTAATTAATTATTGAACTTAACTGCCTATTTAACCAGACTTTTTCTTATTAAGCTACGAACTTTAAGGAGTCGCAGAACAGTAATTAATATTTCGTTCATTTTTATCGTGATTAGTGGCGATATTTTTACTAATTTGTTCATTAACAGAATAACTTTAAATATATCACAAAAACAACATAAACGTTTTCTTTTCTGAAAATAAATGTTACCCAACAATCACATAAAATGTTTTGCATGTTGCCTTAACCCCGAAAATTTGCTACACATTTTATAGCACAATAGAACAAAAACTGTTACTGAATTTTTCTAACTTCCTTTACATGTCAGCAATGTTTAATTAGCTTTTCAAACATAAAGTAATATAACACTGGGTTTAGCAACAAAAGCAAACATCACTTATCAAGAGTAAAAACTACTAAAAAAAAGTGTAGCATACTACCCTTACATAAAATTGAGGGTAAAATATGTAACATATCTTACACTTTTTCGTGCAACATATTTTCAAAAGAACATACTTTTAATTTACCCTATCGAATATTTTTTAGAAAAGAACACAAAGGTGTAAAAAGTGTTAAACATATGCAACATTTTTGTCAGAAAAGAAAACGCCATAAATTTTAAACGCTCCGATAATCATTCATAACTTGCTGTACTTAATTCTTTTTCCACCATTAGCCAAAAATAAATATTGCGTTTCATAAAAGATTAATGGCCTGTTTTCGATTTTATATTTAAATACGCATTTAGTTAATTTACATTTAAATTTGGAAGGATTATCCCCTAAACTGCAAACCCACTGGGAAGGACCGTACAAGGTGATAAAGAAATTGAATGACGTGGTTTACCGGATACAGAGATATCATAATTCGAGGTCTAAAATGAAAGTGGTTCACCTGGAGCGGCTGACTAAATGTCCCTAGTCGGGACGACAAGGCTTAAGTGGGCGGCAGTGTTACAAAGATGCTTTATTAAAATCATAAAAAGGTGTAAAACTAATTAAGGCCAAGAAAGTGAAACGAAATGGCCTATTGTGTTTGTTTTCAAAACTAAAAGTTTCTACGAAACGTCGTTATTACAAAACAAAAACAACTAACACAAAGCGATAAGTAAACAAACACAGAACACAACCATATACACACCTGCATTGTATAACAACTAAATAAAAATACACAACAATTATTTTTAGATTATGATTGAAGATTCTAGAAGTAAATAACAATGCTCACTAATGTGTCTGCGATAAAAGTGGCAACGCAGCATTTTCTACTACGCAGCAGATGAAGGTAGAAATTCTCGAATATTCGAGAACTACAATACGTGCTGATTCATTCTGATTGTGAGCGTCATCTAGTTGAGATCTTGCGGTATAACAAGTAAAGTTGTCAGCGTGTATTATTAATCGCGAATAGTTAAATCGTCAAATAATTGATTAAATAAAATGTAATTTTATTAAAACTCTAAAAGTTGTGTGTGTAATTATTTTGCAAATAAAGAACTCATCAATAAAACGTTTATAATCTAAATAAACGTAACATTGGTGTCAGAAGTGGAATTGCAAGATAAACCACAATTAAAAGCTAGACAATTGTTGTGAACATTTAAAAAACAGACAAGCAATTATCCTAAAGAATAAAAATTGTGCGAACAGGCTTAAGTGAGGGATAATCTTACGAATAATAAAATCTGGCAACCCCTGTTGTTGTTTCCGTATGAGCGTGGTAAATAAGTTAATTCAACTAATGGTGTGTGTATAGAATAATACCACAATTAGCCAACAAAAGCTGAGCAGCCTCAATGGCTGCGTTGGTAGAGGTGCGTGCTGTAAAACAGTAGATTGTGGGTTCGATCCCCGCCATCGAACATGCGCACAACGAAAAATAAAAATTGTTATAAGTCAATTAAAATTAATAAACAGCAGTACAAAACTCCCGAGAGGCAAAAGACAATTATTGTGTGAAGCCATGGCAGATAATTTTGTGGAGACGTCCAATTTAATATAAGAACTATAGATAATTGTCAAGAAGCCTTTTATAATAAAAAGTAAAGTGGTTAGCGGAGAGAAGTGTAACAGTATAACAACAAAGTGTATGGCAGACGTGTGCTGTGGCTATTGCATTAAAGGGATTGACTGACTTGAATAAAAGGAGTAGAGAAGATGTCTGTGGATGGTAAGGTTACTAAACACGGTATCGAGTAGTTCATGTCTCGCCGGAGTAACACAGTAGTGTAGCGTGGATGGCTGCGTTTGTAGTAATAACGCATGTTTAGTAAATACGAGACCAAGGGTTCACAAGACCGCAGGATCAAAAAGTATAGCCAGATTAAGCCACAAAGTAAGAATACAGAATTAAGCCACAGTGGTATTTGCAATCAAAAGAATCCGTACGTTTGTCTAAAAAGGGAAAAACGTAACAATATGTATTCTGAAAAATTATAGTTTTTTTATGATACGGCATTTCTGCCACAGGTCACAATTTCCGCGTTCAAAAAACAATGCAGATTAAGAGACGTTTTCACTTCTTTCATCTTGTAAGACCACAGCATATCACATTTATATTTAATTTCTTTATTTACGCGAATAAATATTACTTTTTTTGGGGCGAAAACTTTTTGTGTTTTATGTTTTCTTGTAAAATTTCTAGTTTTTGTTTTGTTTATTATGCCTTATTCATGTTTTTCTTGTGCCAAGGGTTTCACCTCTGTATGCTTAATGATGATTCTGAAACAGCATCTATAACCTTGTGAGTAAACAAGTAAGAATGACTAAAAACAAAATTTACATTCGTGTTCAATCGATGATTGGAACAAAAGCAAAAACAAATTTACAAGACGAAAATACAGAGAGAACAGTAAAGAAATACGTTGGTTTGTGTGTACATTTTGTCTAACCAAATCAATATTGATATGAATATATCCTGTATTCTTATTTACAAAGTTAGTTGGTTAAATAGATGATGTTTATAAATTACATAACTAAGGTAGATAGATGGGAAGAATGCTGATGAAGGACGTAGCTGTCCAGAAAGTGCAGAATTTCATTTTGCTAGCGTCTAATTTTTCTTGTTTTCTTTGGAAAACGTCCGCATACATTTGTAAAATAAATTTTCTTTCTAGAAAAGATATTTAGAAATTAAAAAAAAAAAATTAATTTAAGCCAGAATAATTTCTATTCATTTATAATATTCACAGTTCAAATAATAATTTAACAAAAATTAAATTATAAGCACGTATAACAATCAATATTATACTGAAACAGCATAAATAATTTTGTGAGTAAACAAAAAAGAATAATTAAAAACAAAATTTGCATTCGTGTTCAATCGATGATTGGAACAAAGGCAAAAACAAATGTACAAGACGAAAACACGGAGAGAAAAGTAAAGAAATACCTTGGTTTGTGAGTAAATTTCGTCTAACCAAATTAATATTGATATGAATAAATCTCGTATTCTTATTTACAAAGCTAGTTGGTTAAATATATGATGTTTATAACTTACGGAACTAAGGTAGATAGATGTGAAAAATGCTGATGAAGGACGTAGTGGTCCAGAAAGTGCAGCATTTCATTCTGCTAGCGTCTAATTTTTCTTGTTTTCTTTGGAAAACGTCCGCATACATTTGTAAAATAAATTTTCTTTCTAAAAAAGATTTTTAGAAATTAAAAATAAATGAACTTAGGGCAAAATAATTTTAATTCATTTATAATATTCACAGTTCAAATAATAATTAAAAAAAAATGAAATTATAAGCACACATAAGAATCGATATGATAATGAAGCAGCATCTATAACGTTGTGAGTAAACAAGTAAGAATTACTAAAAACAAAATTGGCATTCGTGTTCAATCGATGATTGGAACAAAAGCAAAAACAAATGTACAAGACGATAATACAGAGATAACAATAAAGAAATACGTTGGTTTGTGTATAAATTTCGTCTAGCCAAATTAATATTGATATGCATATATCTCGTATTCTTATTTAAAAAGTTAGTTGGTTTATAAATTACACAACTAAGGTACATAGATGCGAAAAATGCTGATGAAGGACGCAGCGGTCCAGAAAGTTCAGCATTTCTTTGGATGATGTTTATAAATTACACAACTAAGGTACATAGATGCGAAAAATGCTGATGAAGGACGCAGCGGTCCAGAAAGTTCAGCATTTCTTTGGAAAACGTCCGCATACATTTGTAAAATAAATTTTCTTTCTAAAACAGATTTTTAGAAATTAAAAATAAATGAACTTAAGCCAAAATAATTTCAAATCATTTATAATATTCACAGTTCAAATAATAATTTAATAAAATATAATTTATAAACATCAATATGATTATAAGAATCAATATGATACTGAAACAGCATCTATAAGCTTGTGAGTAAACTAGTAAGAGTGAATAAAAAAAAATTTGCATTCATGTTCAATCTATGATTAGAGCAAAAGCAAAAACAAATGTTCAATACGAAAATACAGACAAAAAAGTAAAGAAATACAAACAAACAAATTAATATTGATATGAATACATTTCGTATTCTTATTTACAAAGTTAGTTAAATAGATGATGTTTATAAATTACACAACTAAGGTAGATAGATACCATGAATCAAGAAAACAAGATTGCGCATTCAGCCGTTCAAAAAATATTTCTAATGCTCATCTACGTCACAATAGAATTATTACGTGTGTCTGTTGTAAAAAATAAGAGTTTTTTGTCTCTCTTACTTTAGTTTTGTTACACTTTCCATACAAATAGTCTATTTCTACGTCACACAAAAGAGACAACATGTGTTCAATCGATGATTGAAACAAAGAAAAAACAAATGTACACGACGAAATACAGAGAGAACAATTAAGAAATACGTTAATTTGTGTGTAAATTCCGCCTAGCCAAGTTAATGTTTATATGAATATTCTCGTATTCTTATTTACAAAATTAGTTGGTTATACAGATGATGTTTATAAAATACACAACTAAGGCAGATAGATGTGAAGAATGGTGATGAAGGTCGTAGCGGTCCAAAAAGTGCAGCATTTCATTCTGCTAGCGTCTAATTTTTCTTGTTTTCTTTGGAAAACGTCCGCATACATTTGTAAAATAAATTTTCTTTCTAAAAAAGGTTTTTAGAAATTAAAAATAAATGAACTTAAGCTAGAATAATTTCTATTCATTTATAATATTAACAGTTCAAATACTAATTTAATAAAAATTAAATTAATTTTTTTTTATTATTTTTTAGTTCTCTGTCACCATATATATTTGCTTTTTTATTGGAGTTACTACAATAAATTGGATTTGTGCCCAAAATTCTATAAAATAACAAAATAATAAATTTTTGACAATATGTATAAATTTTTTAAAGAACCAATTAAGTGTTTTAATAGTATATGGATTTTGTGTTTTCGTTGACCTGTTTTATTATTATTTTATTCTTTTTTCGGCTTGAGGTCAGTTGGTATCTTCTACTCAATAAAATAATATATAAAAAGAAGAAACTTTTTTATTTATTTTTTGAAACATTTTGTGGGTGTAGTTTTTTATATATGTATGTATATATTTTTTGTTTGTCTTAAAATTATACTCTAATCAAGTTTGCTTACCCATTATCAGCATGGATTTCGAAAGAGATGCTCTAGTATGACAAATCTTCTAAATTTTTCAACAATGATACATTCTGGGTTATTACAAAAACAACAAACTGACGTGATATGCACTGATTTCAGAAATGCATTTGATAAAGTCATAAATAGCTATATATTTACTATATGCTCCTAAAGAAAGGATTATTATTAATTGGTTACTGAACTTAACTGCCAATTTTACCGATTTAAGTGTCAAATAGCTATATTTTTAATTAACAAATAGAAAACATATGATCCGTTTTAATAACTCCTGCTGTAGATGCATAGATGTTCTGGATCTGGAGTCTGGATGTTATAGATCTTAGATTTTTACTTGACTACAAACTCAATTTTATTTCACATATAAATTTGACAGCAAACAAAGCTGAAAGTGTACTTGGATTTTTAAAACGTTTGGCTAAAGAGTTTGATAATCCATACCTTGCCAAAGGTCTTTATAAGTCACTTGACAGGTTTATTCTGGAGTGTGGATCCATAATTTGGGACCCTATGTATAAAAAATATTCAGATGTTTTTTAATTTGTCCAAAAACAGTTCCTGCTATTTTGCCTGTTTGGAATTAATTAATTAATTAATTATTGAACTTAACTGCCTATTTAACCAGACTTTTTCTTATTAAGCTACGAACTTTAAGGAGTCGCAGAACAGTAATTAATATTTCGTTCATTTTTATCGTGATTAGTGGCGATATTTTTACTAATTTGTTCATTAACAGAATAACTTTAAATATATCACAAAAACAACATAAACGTTTTCTTTTCTGAAAATAAATGTTACCCAACAATCACATAAAATGTTTTGCATGTTGCCTTAACCCCGAAAATTTGCTACACATTTTATAGCACAATAGAACAAAAACTGTTACTGAATTTTTCTAACTTCCTTTACATGTCAGCAATGTTTAATTAGCTTTTCAAACATAAAGTAATATAACACTGGGTTTAGCAACAAAAGCAAACATCACTTATCAAGAGTAAAAACTACTAAAAAAAAGTGTAGCATACTACCCTTACATAAAATTGAGGGTAAAATATGTAACATATCTTACACTTTTTCGTACAACATATTTTCAAAAGAACATACTTTTAATTTACCCTATCGAATATTTTTTAGAAAAGAACACAAAGGTGTAAAAAGTGTTAAACATATGCAACATTTTTGTCAGAAAAGAAAACGCCATAAATTTTAAACGCTCCGATAATCATTCATAACTTGCTGTACTTAATTCTTTTTCCACCATTAGCCAAAAATAAATATTGCGTTTCATAAAAGATTAATGGCCTGTTTTCGATTTTATATTTAAATACGCATTTAGTTAATTTACATTTAAATTTAAGTTGTATTTAAATACAGTTTCCATTTTTCAGTCATATTTGATCGTTCTTGTTTAACTATGATAAAAATATGGCAGCATTACAAAATATCAAAATAATTATCAATAGTTTATGAAAAACAGCTGCTTACAAACAAAAATATTGCTTACAAACGCAAATATTGATAAGTCATTTAAGTTGCATTTAAGTGTGCTTTGAAAAACTGAATTTTGTATTTAAATAGAACTTAAATAAAAATGACATTTAAATACGAAGTCAAAAACTGGCCCTAAAATTATTCTTCCACTGTAAGGCGGTGTGGTACAGGTATTCTATTATATAACTGTCTGGCTAGTAATTTAAATAATAAATTATTGTCCCACTATTAGTCAGTGCAGAACTGATATTGGATTTCGCGAATACTTGGTCACTTGAACAGGCACGGGGAAATTTTATTATAGCCATCAATTATGCAGATGGAGTAATTCTCACGCTTTCCTTGACAAATGTGGGATACAAAAAAATAAATTTATGGCTTAATTACATAAAAGGTACGTGGCTCGCATTCAATCTCATTTTAAAATTATTTATAAGCAGTTTGTAACAACAGATATCTCACCCTAATTAGAGGTTTGTGTGAAGAAATTACACAGAATATAGTTTACATCTTTAAATCTTTATAATTCCCAGAGCAATTGGTTCCAACAGGATTACTTGTTCTCAGTAGAAGTAAAGAACATTTTGCTTAAATCTAGTTTAGCATAGCATTCCAAAACGAAAACAAAAGCAATGACCTATTGTGAATTAGGAATTCTTTGGTATCTAAAAGCCTTTTTGCATAATTCTGAATATAAGTTAATGCGACTCTATTTTAAACTAATACTTAACTACAATTTTTGAAAAGATGATATATAACTAAAAAATATGCTTTGCTGCCAACTTTTTCTGTATTTAGTTTTTTTTTACTCGTATACATATATTATAATTTAAAAATCTTCAGCTATATTTTCCGAAACTCAATTATTTCGTTTAAGTACTAGGCACTATTGAATGATACAGCTGTTTTTTGCCTCTATTTGTGATTGTTCCTTTATTTGATAAAAATGAGTCAAATATTTTCCGTACAGTGGTCACACTGTTAACATTAGAAACATTTTTGTTTGCTGGCAAATAATTTCATTTTCCCAAAATCACCTGTGGGGTTGTTTGCTAATAAATATTTTGTGCTCAGACTGCGAAAACAAATATTTTCCGATTTCAAGCAAATGTTTCTCAAATGTGCAGTAGAAGTGTTCAAAGATTGTCTTCTTAAAGTATCGAATAAATATTTTTGAAAGTAAAGAAATACTGTTTTATTAAAATTAATATATTATTTTAATATACTAGAAAAGTTTAAAGATAGAAAACTTAAGTTTAAATTTTAATAATTTGTAAAACTACAATGCATCCATCTACTACATAGTAATTCAGAAAAATCAAGCCTACTTCATTCCTTGGAAAAAATTATAAAGCTTATAAATAACTAACTTGTTAACATACATAAGCATACTTACAGTTATATATAATTTTACATTTTTTATACCTTTTACCACAAAAAGTGGAAAAAGGGTATGTATAAGTTTGTCATTCCGTGTGTAATTTCTCCAATATCCATTTGCGACCCCATAAAGTATATATATATATATATTCTGACTTCTTATATATAGCGAAGTCGATTAAGCGATGTCCGTATACGTCAATCGATCAGATATAGTGTCGAAAGAAGTGTTATTGGAAATCAGCATGATCGGTTTATGTCCTTCGAGGCAGCAGGTAAAACACCACGCCCACCTAAAATTTTTTGAAACAATAAAGTAACTCCAATCAAAATTAAACATAAAATATATGGGGCGATAGAGAATTAAAAAATAAGAAAAACATAGAAGGTGTAAAAATTGGCGCTCGCCATATTTTCCAAGTTACAAGAATCTGCAATTTTCAAGTTTTTTAAAATGTCAATATGGATATCATTTCAAAGCTATTGAAGAGATCTTGAAGGAAATGCTAAAATATTTTTAAAAATGCTTAACCCGTTAAGAGCCGATGACATTTTTAAGTAAAACTATATATATGCAGTACTTAAGTTTTTTCTTATTTTTAATTCTGTGTCACCCCAATATTGTCTTTTTTGATTGGAGTTACTTTACTAAACTAGATTTACATAGATTGTGAAGGGTAAAAAAGAATATAGCGCTCTTGCTTGAATATAATTTGTATTGTAATATTTTAAAAGTTATTTATGAATCACACACTTTTATTTTAAAGTAAGGAGTAACTTAATTCTATATCAAAATTCTCTGCCAAATGCTTGAATGCGGAAAGTTTAAAATTAGCGTTTGTAGAAAACAATTAAGAACTTGCCTCATAGCTATTAAAATTTTAATCAAAAGACTACTTTGCAGTCGTGTAACACCTTAATATATAATTTTTTTATGTTTTAATATTTTTTGTGCCTAGCATATTTTAAAGAAATTAAAGTTTGAAAGATGTGTTTATATAATTTTATTATTAATTATTGTTCAGGGCGCCAAATACATATGAATGGTTCAAGATGGGATCGCTTATGTAGCAAAATGAAAGAAAAAATAAAAATAGTTATTGAACGTTTTATAAAAAATATAAAACATTTTTGAGTTGTTAAGGTCTTTTTGTTTTATTGATTCAATGGCTTTTGATATAATTCTTTTAAGTGTTTTATACAAAATTTGAGAATATCATGAAATATTTATATTTGAAGGAATCAAGCACGATTAAAATAAATTAAAATCAAAAAGATTCCGAATAATAAATTTTCATATTGATTAATTACACTGTACAACAAAATCAAATTTTTTTAAAAATTACAAGGTCCGGGCTATAAATTCTGATAGAGGAGACAAAAAAAAGATATACGTGTATCGGCGTTTTGAAAGTTTACATCTGGATTTCATTTGAGAGGGGGTTAAAGTTTTCCAGCTCTGGCACATTCTTATTGTTAAACGGCATAAGAAACCATGTGACCCTTACATTTTAGGTAAAAAATATGTTCAGCAGATTTATGTAAAATGTTACGGAGAACATTTTTGTAGAAATGTTAACCCTCTAACTCCTCAAGATATGGGTCTTTTTTGTCCTTCTTTTAAGAAATAGCAAAAAACAACATTAAAACAGGGTTTTAGAGGGTTAAAATGTTCCACAAAAATGTTACCCGTTAAATTTTACTATAAGTCCCTGAATACACCAAAAAGGAAAATTCAACCATTAAGTCAGAAATAAGACCCAACAAAAGACAGCTTAGGGTTAATTTCGCATTTATTAAGAATTTTGTTTTAAATCAAATTTGGATAGCATTAATTACATTTTTTTTTTAGCTCTAGGCAATTCCACTTCATTATCATACAATGTCCAGCATATTTCAGCGATAAGCGAATGAATGCTTTTACCTTTATAGCGTTCTTCAATGAGTGCGCATGTCTGATGAAATTTTTCACCATGCTCATCAGATTCTGTTGAAAACTGGTTCTCAAAGTAATACATATGGGAATTTAAAAAATGAATTTTTGTTGACATATGAACGCAATAAAAGGTTCCTGTTTCAGCGATTGTTCCATCAACATAATGACTAGGACTTCGAAGTTGTAGCACAGGTACTGGGAGTTCGTCAGAATGCGGAAATGGCAGCATGACTGATGGCACAGTTTTGTATACAAAACTCTTTCGCCTATATCTATTCAATTTTAATATGGCACACGTAGCACGTAGCGTCATTATGTTCACCTTTATCTAACCACCGCATAGAATACCAAACTGCATTGAATTTCGTTGACCTTCAGCGAGAGTTCAAAAATAAAACTATAGTTTTAGAACAAAAAAAAAATTTTATTACCTTTGGACCACAAAATTAAGCCATTATAACAAATAAAAAATAAGAAAAAAAACATCAAGTGAAAAAATTGGAGCTCGCCCATATCTGCCGAGGTACGGAGCTTAGAATTTTTCCAATTTTTTTAAATATCAATATGGATATCATATTAAAGCTTTTGAAAAGATCTTTAAGGAAATAGCATTAAGAGTTGATGAAATTTTTATGTAAAATAATATATATGAAGTACCAATTTTTTTTAATTCTCTGTCACCCCAATATTTGCTTTTTTATTGGAATTACTTCACTGAACTAGATTTACATATACTATATGGTGAAGGGTATATAAGATTCGGCATAGCCGAATATAGCGCTCTTAATTGTTATTTACAATCTTTAAGGGGAGAAATAATTTTGCGAAGTAATTGAAAATGTATTTATGGCCTCAATAAGGTGTTGTTTTATCATTATTTTTTTTTTATCATTATTATTTCTCCTCTTAAAGATTGTAAATAACAAGTAAGAGCGCTATATTCGGCTATGCCGAATCTTATATACCCTTCACCATATAGTATATGAAAATCTAGTTCAGTGAAGTAATTCCAATAAAAAAGCAAATATTGGGGTGACAGAGAATTAAAAAAAATTGGTACTTCATATATATTATTTTACATAAAAATTTCATCAACTCTTAATGCTATTTCCTTAAAGATCTTTTCAAAAGCTTTAATATGATATCCATATTGATATTTAAAAAAATTGGAAAAATTCTAAGCTCCGTACCTCGGCAGATATGGGCGAGCTCCAATTTTTTCACTTGATGTTTTTTTTCTTATTTTTTATTTTTTATAATGGCTTTATTTTGTGGTCCAAAGGTAATAAAATTTTTTTTTTGTTCTAAAACTATAGTTTTATTTTTGAACTCTCGCTGAAGGTCAACGAAATTCAATGCAGTTTGGTATTCTATGCGGTGGTTAGATAAAGGTGAACATAATGACGCTACGTGCTACGTGTGCCATATTAAAATTGAATAGATATAGGCGAAAGAGTTTTGTATACAAAACTGTGCCATCAGTCATGCTGCCATTTCCGCATTCTGACGAACTCCCAGTACCTGTGCTACAACTTCGAAGTCCTAGTCATTATGTTGATGGAACAATCGCTGAAACAGGAACCTTTTATTGCGTTCATATGTCAACAAAAATTCATTTTTTAAATTCCCATATGTATTACTTTGAGAACCAGTTTTCAACAGAATCTGATGAGCATGGTGAAAAATTTCATCAGACATGCGCACTCATTGAAGAACGCTATAAAGGTAAAAGCATTCATTCGCTTATCGCTGAAATATGCTGGACATTGTATGATAATGAAGTGGAATTGCCTAGAGCTAAAAAAAAATGTAATTAATGCTATCCAAATTTGATTTAAAACAAAATTCTTAATAAATGCGAAATTAACCCTAAGCTGTCTTTTGTTGGGTCTTATTTCTGACTTAATGGTTGAATTTTCCTTTTTGGTGTATTCAGGGACTTATAGTAAAATTTAACGGGTAACATTTTTGTGGAACATTTTAACCCTCTAAAACCCTGTTTTAATGTTGTTTTTTGCTATTTCTTAAAAGAAGGACAAAAAAGACCCATATCTTGAGGAGTTAGAGGGTTAACATTTCTACAAAAATGTTCTCCGTAACATTTTACATAAATCTGCTGAACATATTTTTTACCTAAAATGTAAGGGTCACATGGTTTCTTATGCCGTTTAACAATAAGAATGTGCCAGAGCTGGAAAACTTTAACCCCCTCTCAAATGAAATCCAGATGTAAACTTTCAAAACGCCGATACACGTATATCTTTTTTTTGTCTCCTCTATCAGAATTTATAGCCCGGACCTTGTAATTTTTTGGTGTGTTGTACAGTGTTATTTTAAGCTAAAAAACGTATTCATCCCCCTGATAATTATGGGTTGTTTTTATTTTAGAAGAACTCAACGGAACATTTTTATGTATGTAGGCTTTTGCTGCGAAGAAACGCTTAGAAATTGTAACTTATTTGTTGAACATTTAAAAACGGATTTCACTCTAATTAAGTTCACAGAACGGTACTGGTACTTTGAAGACCAGTAATCACTAGTTTAAGCTGCCACATAAAGCAGTCAAAATTCACAAGGTGAAAATCTGCAATATTCTGTGAACGCAGAAATTATGATCTGTGGAAGAAATGCACCATCATAGTTTGTGTGTTAACAAATACTTCATATTCTTCCCCTGTAAATGTAATAATTGTTTGCACAGTTGGTTGCCAAACTATTCCACATATTGCGGGCTTAATATCTCGTAAATTATGCGGCGCACATAGGGGTGCGCCGGACATTAGACCAAAAATTAATTTTGAGAAATGGAAAAATTTAAGTACGTAGCTGGATAGATAAAAAAATTTTGCATCGTATAGTGAATTTTCAAGGCTTTTGCTTAAGATTTGTCATTTTGGGACACTGTTAAAGTCAGGAAAGTTGGATAAATCGCATACGTTTTTATTGACATAATGCGATTTTGAGAGGTTTGAAATATATTTTCTTGTGGCTAAACGAATAAAGATTTTGTATTGATTTTTTTTCCTGTGAGAGGCTATATTTATTTGCAGCTACTTATATTAATTTTTAGAAAATTTTGTGGTCCATTTTTATGGTAAAAAAATTCGTTCGAAACTAAAAAAAGGATTTTTTGTTAAATTTTTTGTCAAAAAAGTGAATAGGTTCTTGAGAGTGATCTCCATCGCGGTTGTAAAAATATTATATATCACTATGAAATTAACGTTACGCGTTTTTGCGTCTATCCCACTATATACTAGAATAAGACACTGTAAGAGTTTTTTTTTTATTAAAACTAGCGGTTGTAGATTTTTTATTTATGAATGTTTTCACAGCTTAATTAATTTGCAGCTAGGCAGACCTTTCTGCATGAGGGTGATCAGTAAAATAAAAAATGACTCTTAAAAGTTTAACAATACAGAAATAATAACAATATGAACAAAATTATTGTACTAAAACTGGTTTTAAGAATAAAATTACAAAGAGATTTAAAAACGGTGCTTTTGCAATTCAATAATTTACTTAAATAAATTGATTTAAAGTAAAATAAACAATTGTATTTATAATAAGTACAGAAATAACGGGTGACAAACAAAACTACACATAATGCAAATCAATTGAAAGAAAGTACATATACATATAGTTTTAATTTATTTAATAAACGCTCCAACATTTCCCCCGCACAAAAAACAACAGTTTTTGACATTTTAAATCAATCTATGTTAGATTTGATACCATCATTGACCGGAAGAAAAGCGATTTTTGAGACTGGTCTTTCGAACGTTTTGCTTTCGATGAAAGACTTACTACACGTACGCGTCCATCTTCTCCGGGATATACTTCAGTTACACGAACCGACGGCCACTGACCAGGAGGTATACGTTCATCCAATATTAATACTAAGTCAGCTACTTTGGCATTTTTATGAGGTTCTAACCACTTCGGACGAGACTGTAGATGACTTAAGTACTCGGTAATCCACCGCTTCCAAAACTGCTGTTTAAGCCTTTATACCACTTTCCATCGAGTCAACCGATCAACATTGTGTTCTAGAAGATATTCATCAGGAATACACAAAGCAGGTTCTACAGTCAGAAAGTGAGACGGTGTTAATGCTTGGCAATCTGCAGGATCTGCAGAAAGTGGGCAAAGAGGCCTAGAACTAAGACAGCATTCAATCTGAGCTAATAACGTACATAATTCTTCAAAAGTTAAAACTCGGCTCTCCATCATCCTTCGCAGGTGATGCTTAGTGGATTTAACCCCAGCCTCCCAGAGGCCGCCGAAGTGGAGTAATGCGGGCGGAATAAAGTGCCACTGAGTTCCAGTGTTTCCCAACTGCTCTACTAAGTCATTTGGAAGTAAAGAACGGCTGCGACGATTTAATATTTTAAGTTCTATGTTTACTACAAAAAAAAATTAGTACCACAGTCGAAGTATAGGTCGGTGCACAGGTAACGCAGTGCCTTTGAACCCCTTTTGCCAAATTTCTTGCCGACAATATCCAGAATGTTCGTGAAACATAAGCGCGCATTTGTATTAGACCACCAGTAAAGTTTTAGCATGTGCATTTACAAAGATTAGAAAAGATAAGGGATTTTTTTTCGATAAAAGTATTGGGTGTTTTAGGTCGTAATTAAAGTTGGCTTTGTTTATTCGCCCACCAACACGTAAGACACCAGCTTCATCTAAAAAAGGACATAAACTCTAAATTTTGCTACCTTTGTTTAAATGTTGATTATTTTTTAAGCGCGTGAACGATTATATGGTTACTGTGCACAAAAAATGCAACATGGTGGGTTTTAACTCAAAAAAATTTTAACCACAACCAAAGCTTTATAATTTATTAAAAATAATATAAAATATTTAACCATAATATATTATTATTAATCAAAGTATGGTTAAAAGCAATAGAATAACTTTTGCGCTAAAAATATTTTGTTCTAGTTCGTCAGTTTAGCAATTTTTTTTTAAATTGTTTTTCATTGTTAAAGAAAGTGAAAAAATAAAAATTTATGTACAAAATAAATAATTAAAAATAATATGTAAAATATGAAAACAAATAAAAAGGGATCCAAAACATTTAAAAGTTAACAGTTTAAAAGTTGGAATAAATATGTATGTATTGTAAGCATATAAATCTTTATTTTTGTGTTTAAAGCACAGTAGTGAAAGCATTTATTTGGGCTTATAAACTATATTTTTATATAACTTATTCATGTAGCCTATGATCTAAGCGCTATTTTAAGCAAATAATTAATTTTTTTATGAATTTGAAATTTTAAATAATTTTTATGACAAATGGTTATTGAATAAAACAATAATAAGTTTTTTTTTCAGGAAAATTTTGCACTCACGAGACTATATTATATTCAATTATATAATATGACATTTTCAGCCATATTTTTATATTTTAATTTAAACATTTAATGTTTATATTTGAACATAATTATGTTTATACTTTAGACAACAATATGGTTGCAAATGTAACAATACTATGTTTTGTTAGCAACCATATAAAAGAAGCTCTTAGATTATGGTTACCTCAACCATATTTTTTCTTTGCGTGCAATGATACGTATTAGTTTATTAAAACAAGAAAATTTTGGTCAAAGATCTGGATAGTAAACAGATTTAAACGTATTAACAGTAACAAAAGACTTTTTTAATTCCAAGGAAGTTTGATAAGGCTGTGAGGCCAACGGCAAGAGGGCTGGGAAAGCCAAATTGGTCCATACCACCAAGGCTTGTGTTTTATCAGTTCCGTCACACTTATACCAGGAGACGCATAATCAACAGGATTATTTTCACTGGTAACGTATCGCCATTGATTATTAAAAGAAAAACGTTGGATTTCGGCCACACGGTTACTTACAAAAACAGTCCAATTTGATGGTTCTCTTTTTATAATACCGTCATGCTGTCTGTCCAATATTAAATATTGGTTATTTTAAGATCTCAGTGGCGTTGAATTTAATGCATAAATTAAACAAGCAACATTGCTCCACACAGCTCTAATTTCGGAAACCCCTGCTGCATAAGCAGACTGAAAGGAATCACAAAATCCATGCAGTTCCACACAACTATCTTGTAAACTGCCAAACCAACTAGGAATTCGTAAACTTTCTAAGTACTTTAGTTTTAAAATATATTAATTCCATTCACGTCTTTCCAATCAATACCTATAAGCCACAATTTCTGAAACATAATGTTTGCATTAACCGTTACTGTGGTTAACCACCTTAAAGGATCTTATAATTTAGCTCCATCAGATAAAAAACCACATTTTGTTAATTTTTTTGAATTTTAAAATTTACCTTAAAGAAAAATGAATCGCCTTTTGTCTCCCATTCTAAACCAAGACCCTTTGTAAAATTTTGTTCATTGAATCCGAATATCTCTATGTTTTCTTTATAGCTACTTGGAATATTTGACAATAGTTTATCCGAATTTGATGTCCACTTTCTAAGTGTGGAATCTCCAGACGCAAATAATTTCATTAATTGATCTTGAAGATAAATTGCATAATCTGTTGTGTCTGCACCTGATATGACATCGTCAACATAGGTGTCATTTCGTAAAATATTACATGCTCGAGGTTAATTTTATTTTCCATCTTCTGCTAATTGGCGTAAGACTCTTATTGAAAGATATGGAGCGCACGAAATTCTATAGGTAATTGTTTGAAGTTTATAATTAAAATATCAGAATCAACTGAATTACGCCAAAGAATTTGTTGATAATGTTTCTGACTATCATCTATAAGAATTTGACGAAACATCTTTTCAATGGCCGCTCTAAACCCAATTTTAAAACGTCACCATCTAGTAACGATTGAAGCGAGATCGTTCTGCAGAGCTGGTCCTATTGACAATTCTTAATTAAAAGATGTATTCGGTAATCCCTTGCTACTCCCATCGAAAACAACACGCAAATTTGGTGAGAAAGAAAAAAACCGTAAGGCTCTAGACTCAGTGGGTAGATGCCAACTTTAATCATATATCCCAACTCTTCGTATTCGGTCATAAACTTTTTGTACTCGGTTGCAAGTTTTATATCTTTAGCAAATTTGTGTACTACATGTTTTAATAGTTTTAGAGCATTAGGATCCGTGCGTTCAAACATTGGCGGCGCCCCACGCACTACCTCAGCCACAAACGGCATTTTAACAATATAACTTCCATCATTATTACGTTTGTGTGTTTTTTTAAAAGCTTTTTCTTCATGTGTAAGTTGACTTTCCTCTTTCAGTTCTTCTTGTTCCCAAAAAGTTTTTAAATGTTTATCAAGCGAAAACAAATTTATATGGACATTGTAGTTGTGAGAAATTTTGAAGGTAAGACCAGAAACGACCCATCAAAATTTTGTACGCTTATTATAAATGATACAAAATATAAATACATAAATTTTTTAAGTAAAATAACTTTATTAATAAAAAATACTTCGAATCTAAAGTCAAACATGGTCACTTTGTACTGATTTGTGCGTCGCACAGAGGAGTATTTGACCCAAAAAGCTGGCCAAAATTATTAAGCGTGGCTTTTGTTTTAAAAGTTTAATTTTTTTGATAGTTTTAGCTTTAGTTTGACAAAAAAAAATAGTGGCAGATAATCTATCTTATATGCAAAAGAGCAATACAGTTTCTGGTGTTATCAAGAATTTCTTTGATTGCATCACAAGATCCATCAGAAGCGGGAATGTTAAATAATTACGAAAGAGGTGATCTACTATTTTCCGTTTATTGTGGTATCTGTCGTTTAAGGCTAACCATGCCAAATCATAGCTTAAATCTGAAGCTGGATATTCAGAAACCATCGAAAGCGGTGTATCTTTATATGAAATGTGTAAGTAATAATATTTCTGTATTTTCGAAAGTGTGCTGTTATTGTGCACTAATGATATAAATAAGTCTCTGTATGAGACCTAATCAAGATAGTCACCGGAAAAAATTTGAAGATCTATTTTAGGCAGCCTAACCTCAGCACATACATAAACATTTTTGCTACAAAAGGTTTACGCACTTTGAGTACTAGAATTAATTGAAGGTGCTTGCCATTTGTGGTTAAATACAAATTATAAAAATTATAATAAACATCCTATTCTAAATAGGGCACATCGGCACATGGTATTGATTTATCTCGAATGTTTTTAAATATTTGTTCGTAGTTATCTTTAAATTTTTTATAAGTCCAAGCGTTCTTGTTTCACTTGATTTACCATTTAGTTTTTGCATTAGATGTGTTAAATGGTGGAGCAATAACTTTTGGTTCCCAATAGCTCGTGATTTTTGGTTTCAGATCCGAAGTAACAATGTCTTTTTTTATAATAAGGCAGATTCCAAAACGCTATTCAATATGCAAAATCCAAAATAAGAATATATTTAATTTATAAGGACACCGTCCCGGGTTTCGGCACCAATTTTTTAATGAAAGAGTTTTTATATTAAAACTAGTAGTTGAAGAAATTTTCCCAATTCTTTTATTTATGAATGTTTTCACAGCATAATTTGCAGCTAGGTAGACCTTTCTGTATGAGGTTGATCAGTATAATAAAAAATGACTCTTAAAAGTTTAACAATACAGAAACTTCGTAATAACAAAATTATTGTACTAAAACTGGTTTTGAGAATAAAATTACAAAGAGATTTACAAACGATACGTTTGCGAATCAATAATTTACTTACATAAATTGATTTAAAGTAAAATAACCAATTATATTTATAATAAGTACAGAAATAACGGGTGACAAATAAAACTACACAGAATGCAAATCAATTGAAAGAAAGTACATATGTATGTATATAGTTTTAATTTATTTAATAAACGCTCCAACAGACACACTCAAAACAAAAGTTATTACTTATCATCATCTTAGTGCAAAGAAGAAGTTGTTTTAAATTAATTATATGTTATAATTATAAATAAAATTTACCTTTACAAATATAAGTTATATTATGAATAAATTATTTGTTTTCACTTAAATCAAAGACCATAAAGTAACAAATATAGTTTGAATAATATTCTTGGGAATTGGGGATTGGTAAGGAATTGGAAAGATTAATAATGAATATTTTTAGGTAATTGGCAAAAAAATTTCACAGGGATGTTTTTAGGGCTGCTATTGGAGGGATACCACTCCATGCCCTTATAAATAAATTTCTATGCTTTAAGGCGTATGTAATCCACTTTATTTAATAATTACATTCTTTTTTTAAATTATATTTTATTTCACCGCCCACAAAATAGGGCGGGGTAAAAAAAGTATTTAAGAATCTCTTGAGTCTAACTTTAAGTCTTTTTAACATTACTTGGCATTAAAAGTTATAATTGCTAAACAAAATGACTTAAAAATTAAAAAAAACTGCATATTTTAGAGGTAGGATTAGTTCTTCTATGCTGAACTTTTTCTCCTTCCGATTTTTCCGATTTTCTATCTCTAACAGTCTATGTCTACCATAGCAGAATTTCCTGCCAAGTTTCATTAATTTAGGTGCACTCAGTAAATTTTAAGAGCCAATATAGACTAAAGAAAGTGATGCCCGGCTAGATCCGGCGTTTTAAATACACATTATAATTTATCTACCCTTTATCGGAATCTGTAGAATCATGGAGCTCGAAAGTAATTCGAAATCCCAAACTAGAAACAATTATAGCTCCACCAATAGTTTTATATTAAGGAACAAGTGAGATTAGTTTATTTTATGAACATATCTGTTTCTCCAACATGTGTTCGCACATTCTTTATTATAGAAGTTGCCTCTTGAACAAAATTTATGATTTGCTCACCATGAAGTGTTAGGCGATATCTGCTATTTCTCCTGGTAGGGAATAGCTTGTTTCTCCGATCATTTTTAGCATTAGCGGGAGCGATGTTTCTTACGTATATATTAAATTTGTAGTATGTCTTTAATCTTTGGCTTCTTTTATATAATGCATACATGAAAAAACTAATTTAACTTTGCACAGTGGGTCAAAAACTATTTATTTTGCCAATAAATTAGCAATTTGTTACCTTAAATAGCTGTTGCACGTTGTCTCTGCTCACCCAACGATCGCGGGACACATATACAAGTGTAATCTTCCAGATATAAAAAACACCATTATTTTCTCCACTTTTATTTCTTGTTTTTTTTTTCTTTTATTCACATTACTGTTCCAATACAATTCTGTCCTTTTTCTTATAATTTTATTTAAGTTTTTCCATTCTTATAAGTTTATTGTCTTTTTTCTTAAACACTAGAGCACCGGGGTTAAATATAAATATGTAAACTTATCTCTCTATGTAATTTCGTACTATAAAAGTGTTGCGAAGTAGCTTTCTTTAAGTCGTAAAAAGACGTAATAATAATTGTCACTAAGAAAGTGAAACGAAATGACCTATTGTGTGTAATTATAAAGCAAAAAGTTTCTACAAAACTTCTCAATTACAAAACAAAAACAGCTAACACAAAGCAAAAAGTAAACAAACGATATACATCTGCATTTCATAACAACTAAGATAAAGAATATACATCATGTGTCTAAAATAATAATGGAAGGTTCTACAAATTAATAACAATACCCATATAATGTGTTTACTTGATAATTCTACTAATAAATGGCGCGATACATCGAGTAAATTCTCGAGCCCCTTAACATTGCATATATAAATCAACGGCCCACAGTGACTCAAAATCGTTTTTCATTTGCCAAAAGCCAAATTTTTTTTGTTACCGATTTTTAAAATATTTACGCCTTTTTGGAGCATATATATCAATAATAAAAATTAAGTTAAACTATTGATAATTGTGGACGTTGCATGCTGCAAAACTCAACTGTTTTTTAATTTCAGAAAAAGGTGTTTTTTATTTGTTTTTTTTTTTTTCAAAAATAATCGGTAACTACTCGCAAGCTATCATCGATAATATCCTGCGGTCTTTTTTATAATGTTGGTAGAATTATAGTCTTTAGTTTTTGTAAGTAGTTACCACTCTAAAGTTTAATATTAGGGGCGTTACGAAATATTAATGAAACTACTATATTTTTCTGAAATTTACACTTTACACTTTGGAATAGAACTTCTAGGGAACAAGAAACGTATACCACCCGAAGAAAGGTGAAAGGTCTTCTTTAACCCTATACATACTTTTGCACCCGCCACGACCCGCGGGTAATTACAATGGTGTATTAAATTTTTACTTTTTCGCCTAAAGGTTTACGTTTTTTTTCTTTAGACTACGTAAAACTAAAATAATTAAATATAATACCTGCGAAAGGGCTTCATGGCTTTGTTTTGATCAGCAAATAAATAAGTAATGATAATATCACAATAGGTTCTACAGTAAACATATGTTCTCTTTTTAATATACCTGTTATCAACTGTTAGTGTCAACCAAATTCATAAACAATTTTGTAATAATAATCACGACATTAAACCACAAAAGATAAAAAAACCTCATATTGGCGCGATACTAGTTAGTTTTACCTGATATTAAGGTCTGGATAACAAGTGCCGTTTTGTTCAATTTAAGTACCACCTGCAATGAAATTGAAGATCAATGTGTGAATAACATGTATCTAAAAATTTATAAAACTACGGATTCGAGTAAGGGAGTACTCAATTATAAGTTAATCCTTTACGTGTACCGACGTACATTTGCAAGTGATAAAACATAAAAGACACAAATAAAAATTTTCAGAAAAATATGTAAAGCAAGTCCAATTAGAATAAAACAAATTCTTAAAAGTATACCAACTGCGAGCGATGCAAAACAGTACACAAAAGGGGAGGCATTAGCCTTATTTGTGGATTTAAAATTAACAAAACAAGAATATATTAAGCTCAGATTGCGTGCGATTGAAAAGGGCTGTAATATCTATCCAGCATATCACCGCATAACCGCTGCTAAATTGGACTATTTGCCATCAAAGTACACTATTACAATCACACCAATTTCGGCAGAGGTACAACTACAATCTCTACTTTATCACACAGCAGAACGCTTGCTACAATCAATACCAGGAAATGCGTTAAGGAAATATGGAAACACAAAGCTAATTCTCTTTTGCAAATATGGATGTGATGGTTTTTTGGGACAAAAACAATACAAACAAATTGTATGTAAAAATATTTCGGACTCAGATATGTTCATGGTATCATTTGTACCATTGCGCTTGAAGCAGATTTTTAAAGATACAGAGCCGTCGACTAGTACAACGGAATCAATGGATATTTGGAAAAATGAGACACCATCTTCTACAAAATACTGCAGTTCAATCAAATTTGAATTAAAAAAAGAAACCACTAACAAAGATATTAGTTATATCAAGGCCCAAATTGCAACACTACAATACAATACTACAATAACAGTTAGATGGACAGCAAATTGAAGTAAGCTACCAATTAGGATTTACAATGATAGATGGAAAAGTAGGTCAGGCTTTAACAAACACGAAGGCTGCATTCAGCTGCATTATATGCCAAGCAGTAACCCCATTAAACCAAATTCTGAAAAAATCAGTAGATAATACCGATGCATATGAGTTTTAATTATCACCATTACATGCAAGAATACGACTTATGATTTGTATTTTGGGGCTTCAGGATCCGCAAGAAACGATTAAACCAACAAAGAGTTAAGAAGTTAAAAAAGGAAACATGTTTAAGATGAATATCGCAAAATTGGATTTATTATAGATCAGCTAAAACAAGGGTCAGACAATACAAATGATGGCAATACCGCACGAAGATTCTTTTCAGATCCGGAAACAGCATCTAAAATAACAGGAGTGGATTTAAACCTTATTTTCAGACATAAAATGATCCTAGAAGTACTTGCGCGCAATGAAGAAATTGACTCTAGAGAATTACGAGATTATGCTAAGGAAGCTGCAAAAATATATACAACCAACTACCTACGGAGAAATATGTTCATAGGGAAGATATCATTAAATATCATTTGGTTCCACTTGGAAATCTATTTAAGTGCGAAAAACATAGTATTAGTAAAAAATAAAAAAATAGAACCTACCATTGTTACAAATGCTTTTAAAATCTATTGCAGTTTTTATTTTTAAAATGTTTTTTTAATATTATCAAATTTGACAGCAAAAAATAATAAATTTTTCTGTAGTAAGAGTAAAATCTCCAGTTAATTTTACTTTATTTTTTTGGGTGTAAACATTTTTCTGAGTGTAAAAAATTTTTTGAGTGTATCATTAAAAAATTTCCATTATCACAAAAAATAATTATAATTATATTAAGTTCAAAATATGAAATTTTTTTTAATATATATAAAAAAATAAGACCGTATTTCACCCCAAAAGTTAAAAAAATAATAAGTTAAACTTTGATCTAGAAGTCCTCAATAAAGTTTAATGTAATTAAAACTGAGTCAAGCTGAACTTAATATCTATCCATTAAAAAATTACTTCAATATTTTGATCGATTCAAAAGTTACAGAATTTTGATCAATGAAAAACGATTTTTAGCCACTGTGCGGCCACACATTCTAATTCATTCTGTTTTTTTGGAGGCATATCAGCTACATGATAACTAGGATACAATTGTCGCTATCGCCAATTTAAACTAATTTCTATTTTTAGTCGACAATTGACAAATAAGTGTAGACAATTTACAAAGCACGCGTAGAAAAAACTCAGCTTGAATATAAGGAATTACATTAATATACATTAAAAACAAGTTATTTTACCTGAAATATCACATGGAAGGTGCGAAGAAAGTATTTTTAGACCAGACCTGTTAAAATATATATTTTTTTATTTACTTGATTCTCTTTTTGACCAGAAAATGGACGAAAATAACCAGAATCTCCAAAAAGCAATACAAGAAAGCGCTAGTGTCAACGCGGAAAGACTTTTAGCAGAAGGAAGAGCGAAATTTCAAGATATATTAGAAGCCTTCGCTAAATGAGTGGATGTCGTGGAAATGAAAGTCAGCGAATTGGATGAATAATTGTCTGACCTAGAACAAAAAGGATGAAGAATTAAATAAATTAAAATTGCAAATAGGCGATCTTCAAATTCAAGAGGGACCGGTGAGAGTTATTTTTGAGCACGCTAGCAAGATAAGCACACCGAGCTTTGACGGCAGCGTACCTTTTAATGTTTTTAGGTTCTAGTTCGAAACAGTGGCCTGTAAAATTAGATGATACAGTGAAGAAAAAGCTGTAGAGCTAATTCTTGCCTTAAAAAGAAGCAGCAGAGATACTCGAAAGCTTAACAGCAGTTGAAGAAATAATTTTGAGAACATAATGATAGCCTTATAACGCAAGTACGGAGGCGAGAACAAAAGATAACTGTACAGAATGAAGTTACGAGGCAGGGTTAAGAAAGCCAACGAGACACTGCAAGACCTTGCCGTGGAAATTGAACGTTTAGTGCAGCTGACTTATCCAGGTGAAAATCATCCGTTTGTAAATCAGTTCAAGATTAAAGTATTTGTGAATGGCATTCGAGATCCAGATGTTAAATATGCGGTTTGTGCTATGCAGAAATCATATTTTGCGGAAACCATCGCGTACGCACAAGCCCAGGAGACCGCAAGAGTCATATCGAACCCGTAGGTGTACAAGGTGCGATTTCTTGATACTGACACACATAACCACGGAAAAAAAGAAGCAAGATAAAGGAGTTAATCAAAAAAATAATGAAGGTGGAAAGAAGTAAGTCTTGTGCGAAATGCTTCAATTGCGTTAATTTTGGCCATTTCCAGCGCAGCTGCAGGTCCGCAAAAAGAAAGAACAACACCAAATCGCACGAGTCACCGTTAAACTAAATCGAGTTGGTACTAAGGGGCAAGTGCTGGCTCCCACAACCAATGGTCCCACGGTCTCCATTTCCATTGTGCAACAGAGAAATAGGAACCTAACTGTTTGCAGTCTTATCAACGTCCTCAGCATAGACACAGCAGTGTCTCAGTCCATAATAAGGTCTGATTTAATAAAAGGAGCAGTGGAACCGTTAAACAATGTACGACTGCGCACTGCTAGTTGGGACATAGCCACTGTCTTTTAAATAGCCAGGGTTAGATGTATTTGTTGTCGCTGACATAATGGATGAAGTTATCATCGGTGCAGACTTCATGATAGCTCACGGTATTAATCTGCACATGGGCGAGCAAATAATAATTTGGCGTAATGTGGAGATGTGGATATCCAAGTAAGGAAGCTATTTGCCATTGAACGACAGAAATTACCACCTAAGACGGAAACTAAAGTATGGTTACGTGTGGAGGCAGATTTTGTGGATAACCAGTTGTGTCTGGTGGAACCAAAAAAACTAAATGACGACAAGCCAATGTAGAATAGCAGTTGTGAAACATGAAATTAATACTGGCGAAGCGAGGCCTATTAAACAAGCGCCCAGTTGTGTTCCCATACCAAAGCGAAATGAAGTCAAAGAACTTGTCAGCGAAATGGAACGTAACGGAGTCAGTGAGACATCCTCGGGTCCATGGAGTTCGCCAGTAGTTTTAGTCAGGAAGAAAAACTGCGTTGCGTTGACTACAGGAAGCTCAATGACGTCACCAAGAAAGACAGTTGTCCGCTATCTAGAATTGACGACACCTTAGATATTTTGCCCGAAACGAAATGGTTCTCTACTTTGTACTTGCAGAGCGACTATTGGTAATTAGAGATGGCCAATAAGGTCAAGGAGAAAACTGCCTTTAGCGCAAGAGATGGTTTATGGCAGTTTAAAGTGATGCCATTCGGGCTCTGCAACGCTCCATCCACTTTTGAGCGTTTAATGGAACGCGTGCTAAAGGGTGTCAGTTAGAAGACGTTCCTGGTGTATCTGGATGACATAATCGTGATGTTAATGTCTTCTGATGAAGTATTTAAGCGTATAACAGTGGCAGGACTAAAATTAAGAGTTAAGAAATGTGCTCTGTTTCAAGAAGAAGTCAACTATTTGGGGCATCGTGTAACGCCAGATGAAGTATTAACTGATGAAGACAAAGTATTGGCAGTAGAGATCCCGCCAACATAATGTTCATGAGCTGGGTTGAATGTCTGAAGACCTACGGACCATAATGGCCCCAGCGGCGGTCATCTGTGTATAACAGAAACTCTGGTGAAGATAAAGTAGAGATTTTATTGGTAGGATGCCAACAATTCAAATTATTATTTAAAAATACAACGCAGGTGCCCCCTTTGAGCGGAGAGCTATTGATATCACACGTCCACTCACTGTCCGTGACGCATAAAACCGATATGGGTTATTTTAGCAAATAACCCGAAGTGTATGCCATTCCAAACAAAGAATCCAAAACGGTGGTAGACGGCCTTGTAAATAATTAGGTGTGTCGATACGGTGTTCCACTAGAACTGCATTTAGAGTAGGGATGGTATTTTGAATCGGCCATATTCAAAGAGATGTTTAACGTATATGGTATCAAAAAGACGAGAAGGACACCGCTGCATCCACAGTTTGATAGAATGGTGGAAGGATTTCATTGTAACCTAGAGGAAAAATGGTCAGTACACACTAAAAGGATTGGGATGAGCATATACCTAAGTTTCACTGGCGTACCGCCAGCAGAAAACAATTTCGTGTTAAACCGGGGCTGCGCACGAAGACAGCGGAAACCTGCTTCAGGCACAAGAATACCTACATGAGCTTTATGAGTTTGTCCGTAACCGCACCAAAATAGCCAGCGATAAAATGAAAACTAGATATGAACGAGCAGCAAACACAAAGGGATATACTGAAGGAAAAATGGTTCTACTGTTTAACCCGCAAAACAAGAAAGGATTATCCCTAAGCTGCAAACTCATTTGGAAAGACCGTATAAGGTGATCAAGAAATTAAATGACGTGATTTAATGGATACAGAAATATCATAAAATGCAAGTGATTCACCTGGAACGAGCTAACCTGCTAGCGTACGCCAGTCTAATCGGATGTCGTTCATGGTAAGATAAACAAGATGTAGAACTAAGAATAAAGGACTGTGGAAGTCAATTTTCTTATTACCGCGTAAACAGTTGAATTCACTAGAAAAGCAGAGCTCACCTGTAGAGATTCTTAACGTCTTAAAATTCGGGACCTTACGTCGACTTTTGTTAGAGAGTATAAAAAATTTAAATATAGGGTCCGCTATCTTACGTTTTCTTTCAACTAGTGTTAACATCGTGAACGGTAACACTTAGCTCATGTCTGATTTGACAGATAATTTGTTTTACGCTTGAACAACTCTGGGGAATATTGCGACATTAAGATGCCGATTTTGCTAAAAAAAAATCATCTTTTCAGATGAAGCGCATTTTGATCTTGGCGGGTATATAAACAAGCAAAATTGTCGCATTTGGGGCACAGAAAACCACACGCATACATTGAAAAGCCGGTGCACCCAAAGCGGGTCACTATTTGGTGTAGATTTTGGTCCAAAAGGCATAATTGGGCCATTTTTCTTTGAAAATGAGAAGGTTGCTTTTTGGAAATACTACACATTATAAATAAAACAAACCCGAAAGAATGAACTACAAAACAAACATAGAAATGTGCTTTAAAATCTACAGAAATTAAAAAACAAATGAAGTAACTTATACTCCATTACTGAATATAAAATTAAGTGGATGTTTTTATTCATTAATTGCTACTTACTGTAAGTTTAAATCTTTTATGTATAAATTATAATTTTCAAATTAATGCTTGTGCGTTAATATTTATTCAAGAGCCCTAATGATGTTTTTCAGAGGTGTTATTATATAATTCTATTGGAATCGAATAGAGTTTCATAAATAATTTCCGAATCAAAAGAAAAATCAAAAGAGTTGTACTTGCAATTTTCAGGAAAATTTAAAGTAATGGCAGTTTTTTATATACTAAAACTTGGCAGCACCCTACATAGTTTTATACAAACGTAAAATTTGTAAATAAATCAAATATGAATGTAAATAAAAATATGTATTTGAAAATAAATAAAAATTTTAATTCATTCGAGCTACTATATATATATATACTACTATATATATACTATATATATATATATATATATATATATATATATATATATACTGTTAAGGTTGATGGCAACTTCAGTAATTAATTAATCAATCCAAGTACATGAACTTGTATTGATACTATTTTGTTTCGCCGGTTTGTCCTTCACGCACTTGAACTTGAAGAACTGTAGAATCAATCAATAAAACATTTTAAATGCCTTAAGAAGATTGATAATTTCTTTATTTTCTTAATTGCTTATATACTAAATTAACTTAACAATAACAAATGGTAAAGTGCATAATAAGCATTTTGCTAGCACTGTTGTTCCAAATAAATTATTATTTAATCGCTTTAGTTTGTCCCCCTTTTTTGTTTCTTTTTATGTATGCGGAAGTGGAACAATCAATGACCTCTTTATTTGTTTACAATTAATAATTGCAAAGATTGCATTTTGATTGATATAATAATAATTAATTTATGTCAAGAACAACAGTGACGAGCAAAATTGATACAAATGATTGTGATTTTAAAATAATTATATTTCATTTAATGTTTAAGCAATAGGTTATATATATATGTACATGTGCTTAAGGGTCTCAATTGGAAGACGCTCCTGGTGTCATTGGATGACATAATCGTGATGGAAAAGGCTTTTGACGACCACCTTAAACAACTGGATGAAGTATTTAAGCGTATAACAGTGGCAGGACTAAAATTAAGAGTAAAGAAATGTGCTTTGTTTCAAAAGGAAGTCAAATATTTGGGGCATCGTGTAACGCCAGATGAAGTATTAACTGATGAAGACAAAGTATTGGCAGTAAAGACCCCGCCCACATAATATTCATGAGGGGCTTTGCGCATACTACACGAAATTTGTTCCAAACTTTACACAAGTGACTGCCAGCTTTCATGAGTAGAGCAGAAAGTCGCATCCTTTTGTGTACAGCACCATATTGCATACAGAGGGATGTATTAAGAGGTGTACTTTCTAAGAAGATTAATGGAACAGAAAGGGTCATTGGCTACTACAGCAGTGCTGAAGTGTGTTACCACAAATACTTATATGGTCAACATTTCATCTTAAGAACGTACCACTCTGCATTACGTTGGTTGGGCTGCTCGCACACTGAGTTGAACGTCTGCAGACCTACGGTTTTAGTATTGTGCATAGAATAGGCGAAAAACACAATAACACTGAAGCCCCCTCTGGACAGCCAAGCAATGTTGTAAAGAAGGAGAACGCAAATGTCGAAAAGAAGGGGAACGTCATGGATATGTGTCTTACCCAAATTGGGCCAAGCAAAGACTAAGCGAAAGTCCAGAAGGATGAAAAAATTATATTGGTTATGAATTATAACAAAAGACCGAACTATAATGAAATACCAGCAGAAAGCCGACTATCACAAACGTTGTTCAATCTATTGAACACTTAAATTATAAACTTTAAGTATTTTTTATAATTTTTATATTAATTGAAGATTAATATAAGCTACTAACATGTTGTTAATTTCTTTATGTGTAAAAAATTAACATAGAAATTTAGTACAGCGAATTGTTCGCTTTAAGAAATCTAAAATGAAGTCTTTTTTAAGCAAAATAAAATAAAATACAGTCACTTACCTTTCAACCATCAGTTGAACCACTTTTCTACGCGGAATCTTATAAATAATTTTTAAATTAAATACTTACCTAAACTATGTACTATATTTTATTTTACTTATACCTACATACTTACCAGAACCACTATATTTAATATTACTTATAATTACATACTTACCTAAACTACTATATTGAATATTACAAATAAATACATACTTACCATTTGTGAATTGCTGAAAGAAAATACTAAGTTTGGTTATTTTACTGAAGAAGGAAGAAAATCATCCGAGCATCTAAATCTTACAACGTTTAGCAAGCTGGTCACCTCACAACCCAATTAAATACAAAGAACGAATTGTACTCATGGTCCCTTTGAAGTTGGAGAAAAGAAGCTCTTAATCAAAAGTAATGAAGACAAAAAAACCACCACCAAAATATAATGAGGTAATAATACAAACATCAGTTTGATCTCTGGCATGCAAGAAGCATGAACGTGTGTGAGCATAATAATAAAAAAGAAACAAAACAGTGCAAATTTCTAAAAACTGAATCGCTATAAAGAAAAAATTTTTAAAATAATAAAAGCCGGAAAGATTTACATAAACTATAACAGAATCATAAATAATAAAAATTTTTAAAAAAAGAAGTCTTCAAAGGCTTAAATAAATAAGTTTTATTATAAATGCTAATGTTCGGCAAATATACATATGTACATACATATGAATATGTATGTTTGTGCGAGAAAAAGTGTTAAATAGTTTGTACATAAGCAAAAACAAACGAAAGTTCCGCGCTTATAGTTTTGTTAGAAAACCAAAAATTAATTTATTAAAAAAACTGTGCAAACCAGTAGAAGTGACATAACCTCAAAATAAGATTTATGTACATATGTACATACCAAAAAAGGGAAAAAGTTATATATATTTTGGCATAACGGAATTTATTTCCAATATATAATATATATTAACAGTTTCAACCGCCAAAATTCATCATTTGTTTTTCAAGTAAGTGCAGCTCTTAATTAATTCTGTATCTTCTATTGTTTGTTGTTTTTAAATTGTGCTCTTTAAATATAACAGTGCTCTCAAAACTCAAGTAAGGTTCTCGTAATCGTTTTACGTATGTACTCCTAAGTAAAATATTCTTAAAGTTTTGCTTGCTTAAATATAACTAAGAAGAGTATATACCACAAAATATCTACATAGCATTTTAAATTTCTTTACTTAATCATTAAATAATTTATTACAGTCCACTGCAAAATGAAAAGAGAACCAAACACAAATTATTAATAGCTAAGAGCAAAAACAAAAGAAAAAAGTTAAACAAACAATCAAATAACAACCCTCTTAAACAAAGCTCCTTAACCATACAAAAAGTAAATGTGAATTAAAATTCCTAAATAAAGAGAGCAAATAAAAAGTAAAATAAATTTTAACATAACAGAAGCAAATCTAATTATTTTTTTTGGAGTTTTAAATTAAAACTCTTCCATACAGCTGCGCGTGGGTATCACTTATACATATGAGCAGAGATTGTTATATAGCTCTAAAGTGTTACCAGCGAGTTATTTTTACAATACGTAAGTAATATTAAATAAATTGAAAACGAACAAAAATATTTTAAATAAATAACAATTGTACTCAAAATAACAAATACAAACAGAGTATAAGACTTATACAGAGTTTTATAAAATTAGCTCGAATTTTATCTTTGAAAATTTTTATTAGAGTTACCGCTGGATACAAATTAATTTTCAAAAAAATAATAATAGAAACCATTAAGAACAGGAAGAAATTTTACAGTCCATGTAACAAAATTTAAACTTCATGTGAAAAAAATTAAATAGATTCAAAATCTACCACACAGCTGTGCATTGGGAACACTCATCCATATAAACTCAGGTTCTTAGATAGCATTAAAAGTGTTACCAGCGTGTTCCTTTTAAATTACGTAAGTAATGTGATTGAAAATAAGAAATATTATTTTAATAAATTATTCAATTATAACACACATACATAATTTTTCATGATAATTTGCTCATTTCCGAAATTTAATTCTCAGCATAATGAAAATAAATAAATTTAAGAAATCGTATCAATTATAATAATCTTGCATTCTCGCGAAAGATTAAAAATAAAAGAGACGAAAACAATATTAAAATAGCACAGAAATATTGCGATTTCTCAGTAGCATCAAGTTTTTTATTGGAGTTGCCGCTGGGAATAAATTATTTTCCCTAACAAAAATAAAAAAAAAAATTCCCAAATTTTCCAAAATTATTTAATAATTAATTCCCGTTTTTTAGATAATTAAAATTTCTTTCAAATTTCTTGAAAACTAATATTGACTGCAATATCCCTTTCAGATCAGCTTTCTAACTATTTTGCTTTAACTACTAGCTAGTGCTATAACCCAATAGCCCCTTATTTTGCGAAATTTAGAAACCTATTCTTGAAAATTTTTATAGTATATTTACTAAAATAAAAACAATTTTAACAAATTGCCCTACAAACTTCATTTCCCACATAAGCTTAACTTAAAAAAAAGCTGAGAGTTTTTTTCTCATCTCAGATAATTGTTGTACCGCAAAAATTTATCTCAAACCCTTTTTTTCTTTTAACTCTCAAACATGCCCAATACATCTCAAGCTAAATATAACCCTTCTCCCAAAGACCATTTTCACTTTGACTTCAAACACTTATTAAAATTTTGTGAAAAGTTCAATGCAACCCCAGTGGAGGAGCAAAGTGAAACCATATTAGAGGTCAAGTTGAAAGATTTAGATCAGAGATGGGCTAGGATAGATGCCTCCTATGAAGGAGTTATATTATCAAAAAATAAGGAAATTACTCCCGAATTTAGACAGGAGGCCACAAACAAGTTTGAAGAATGTACAGAAGCATATTATCGATGTTCCTCTCAGATACTTGATTTGATCAAAATCTTGAGATTGGAAAACCCCGGCAACCCAAGATTTCAATCAACAGGTCGTTTTTCTCTCAATCAGACTCCCGGTCGAACTTTTGTGCAGGATGACTCAAATAGTTGTATAAAGCTACCTCCCTGCGATACAGAAGTTTTTAAAGGCAGTTATGAGCAATGGCCGTCGTTTAGGGACATGTTTACGGCATTGTACATAAACCACCCAAAACTATCTCCTGTCACAAAATTATATCACCTAAGAAATAAAACGAGAGGTGAAGCAGGTGCAATAGTGAACAGGTATCCCCTTTCTTATGATAATTTTGAACTTGCATGGAATGCACTTAAGTCCCGGTATGAAAACAAACGTGTTTTGGTAGACAACCAAATAAGAATTTTGTTTGATATACCATCGGCAAAGATTGAGGATAGTGAGTCAATACGAAGAATCCAGTTGTCGATAAATCATTCTCTAGCTACGCTTAGAACTCTAGAAGTTGAAGTAGAAAGCTGGGACCCTATCCTAATAAGACTAGTTTCCTCTAAAATTCCAGAAGTTACTATAGCACTTTGGGAACAATCGCTCACATCTCCACGTGAGCTTCCAAAGTGGACCCAAATGTCTAAATTCCTTGTGGATAGGTATGAGGCAGTAGAACGCCTGGCGAGTATAAAATCATCAAAGGATCGTTTCTCTTTAACAAACACGCTTAAACCCAAGGTGCAGACGTATACGTCCCAAAAGGATTTGAATTTCACTTCCTGCAAGTTATGTAGTGAAAATTACTCTATAAGAGTATGTCCTAAATTCAGAGCCTTCTCGGTGCAACAAAGAGTAGACTACGTGTATAAAAACAAATTTTGCAATAACTGCTTAGCCGCTTCCCATCTAAAGGCAAATTGCCATAGTAAGAACACCTGTCTTCAATGTAAAAAGCCTCACCACACTCTCTTACATATGAGACAAAAATCCCAAAACTCATTTTTAAACCCTGGAAACGCTATAAATATGGCAAATTTTAGCGATCAGAACACATTTTCCCAAGAAGCATTTTCAAAGAGTTCAAATTCAATTGAAAATAACTCTCAAGATGAACTTCCCCATACATCAAGGCAAGTTCAAGCTAACTGCTCCACTAGCAGGGACAATATCTTGTTGCGAACAGCTCTTATGGAAATAGGGTACAATGGTGAACTATATACAATATGAGCATTAATTGACCCGGGATCCCAAAGATCATTTTTAACTGAAAGAGTACGCAATCGTCTCCAGTTACCCTATAAAAAGTCGCATTTTGAAATGGTGGGTATCGGTGGTCAGAAACAGTTAGCAAGCAAAGAGTGCGAATTTATTTTGTACGCAAAAAGATATAACTTACGAGTTCCCGTTAGGGCCATTGTGTTGCCAAAACTCACAAACCGACTCCCAGCTTGTAATTTTGAAATTTTTCAATCGTCCGAATTAGCGAAATTAGATCTCGCAGACCCAACTTTTAACAAAGCTTCCCAAATAGATCTCATTTTGGGTAATTATTATGAACACTTTTTTAACATTAAAGGGATAAGGAAGAATTTATGTGGTCAAACATCAGGATATAACACTATGTTCGGATGGACGCTCAGCGGTCCCATAAAAACTCAAACTATTCAAGCTTTTACCAATTCGGTAGTCGCATCCGAATCGTGCGAACTCAAAAACCTTTTACGAAAATTTTGGGAAGAAGAAGAAATTCCCGTAGCTAGCCCTAGGTCAGCTGATGATAAATCTTGTGAGAACTTTTATACAAAAACAACTACACGTAATGTAAATGGTAGATACGTTATGCGATTACCATTTAAGGCAGAATTTCCCGATAAGATATATCTTGCATCATCACGATTTGTAGCCTTAGCACAATACACAAAAATGGAAAAAACTTTAAACAAAGATCTCGAACTTCCAGCTCAGTACAAGGAAGTTTTAAATGAATACTTGACCACATGCAACAAACTTCATCAAATGAAATTATATCACATGGTAAATATATTTCATTTTACTTGCCGCACCATGCAGTTGTACGGCCAGAACACAAAACCACCAAAGTAAGGGTAGTTTTTAATGCGTCCAGAAAAACTAAGTATCAATTTTCCCCGAATGATATTCTACATACAGGCCCTATACTACAACTCGACTTGGTTACAATTATTCTAAATTGGAGAAAGTATCAATACGTTTTCAGCGGCGATATACAGAAAATGTATCGTCAAATTTTGGTTCACCCTGATGACCGACCCTATCAGAGAATTTTGTTTCAGCCTCACACAGATGGCCCCATAAAAGATTATGAATTGAAAACAGTAACATTTGGAGTTAACTGTGCCCCTTTTCTCGCGATTCGGACCCTTTTACAACTCGCGGCAGATTCCGCATCCGAATTTCCTAAAGCAGCTTCGATTCTGCGTAATGAAACTTATGTGGATGATATACTTTCCGGAGGACATTCTCTGGAAGAAACTTTATCTGCCCAAATTCAGCTTATTGCCGCATTGAAATCAGCTGGATTCCTATTAAAGAAAATTACTGCAAATAATTCTCAGTTACTTTCTCATTTACCAAAAGAAGATCTATACGACTCAGATTTTCTTCGCTTCCACGATGCAAGTTTAACCAAGACCCTAGGCATTAAGTGGATTGCACTTAATGACTCATTTACGTATAATTTTTGCCAAATTGAACTAGCCACGAGGGTAACTAAGCGTCAGATTCTTTCGTCAGTCGCAAAACTATTCGATCCCGCAGGTTGGCTCGCTCCTTTTGTGATAAGAGCAAAGATAATAATGCAGCAGCTTTGGCTAGAGGAATTGGAGTGGGATGAAGAAGTCTCAGCGGAGTCCCTTCAAAATTGGAATTGTCTGGCTCAAGATCTTTCTCAGGCGGAAACAATATTAATTCCGCTTTGGTTGCAAATTACCCCGTCAGATACGTTAGAAATTCATGGGTTTTCTGACGCTTCTAAAGCAGCATATTGTGCTAATGTATATATGCGTTCTCAGATTATGTCCACCATACATTTTCGAACTTATTGATAGCAAAATGTAAAGTTGCCCCTATTCAGACGATTTGTCTACCACGATTAGAATTAAATGGTGCAGTATTATTAGCCAAACTCGTTAGTCACGTCGTTTCATCCCTAAACCTTAAGATTGACCGAATTTTCCTTTGGACTGACTCCACCATAGTGCTAGGTTGTCTCTCAAAACCACCCTCATCATAGGAGACCTATGTTGCCAATAGAGTTGCACAAATTCATAGAATAGTCTCAAATGCTACATGGCGCCATGTTCCCACGCATGATAACCCGGCAGATCTTGGAACACGAGGCTGCAGGCCGCAAGATCTTGTACACAACTCCCTCTGGTGGCATGGACCACCATGGTTAAACAAACTATCATGCGATTGACCCAAACGAAATCCCACTAAAGTTGAAAAAAGATCTGAAAATGAAATTGGAACATTACAGTAGTAGTTCAGGAAGACATTCTTATAAGATTCTCATCGTATAGTAGGGCTTTGAGAGTCTTACGCTACGCCTTTCGCTTTTTCAACAAATCCATAAGAAAATGTAGGCCAAATGTTGGTAATTTTACCCAAGATGACTTAACACATCAGGAGATAAGGAACATTAAATCTAGACTCATCATCCTTGCTAAGAAAAATTTTTTGGCTGAGGAATACAAATGCGTGTTAAGTGATCAAAATATTCCAAAAAAAAATGCGCTGAAAACACTGAACCCATTCCTTGACTCCAACTCTATTTTACGTGTAAAAGGAAGAATAACTCAATCATCTCTTTCGTATACGAACGTTTTCCTATTATTTTACCCGGCAGCTCTCGTCTTTTCCAACTATATCTTACCCACTTGCATCAAATCCTCCATCATGCTGAATGTAGACAGATGTGCCGAATGGCACAAATGGAATTTTTTATATTTAGACTCAAACTAAGGGTAAAAAAGGTAATTAAACAGTGTAAAACTTGTGTTATTTTCAAGCAACAACCATGTTGTCAAATAATGGCGCCTCTACCGCCAGAAAGATGCACATTAACCGTTCCCTTCCAAGTCACAGGAGTGGACTTCGCTGGTCCTTTTGAACTAAAAACTTCACCTTTGAGAAAATCTCCAGTCATCAGAGGTTACGCAAGCATTTTCGTTTGTTTTAGCACAAAAGCTATCGACTTGGAGCCGTGCTCTGATTTATCCTCAGCGGCATTTCAAGCGGCATTTGCTCGTTTTGTTGGTAGGCGGGGTCTCCCCCAAAAGATAGTAACCGATAATGGCAGAAATTTTTTGGGTGCCAGCAGAACCCTGGAACTTGAATTTTCAACTTTCGGGAAGAATGTTGCCCACGACATAGCCCAAAAATATATCACGCACGGATTTGAGTGGAAATTTATACCACCACATGCTCCTCACATGGGCGGCTTATGGGAAGCCGCCGTTAACAGTTTCAAATTTCATTTTAAACGAATTGCTGGTGCCCAAAGGTTTGTGTTTAAAGAATTTTTGACCGTTTTAACTCGAATAGAAGGCGTACTTAACTCTTGCCCAATATCAGCATTTTCTGAGGATCCAGCGGATTTAAAAGCATTGACTCCCGGCCATTTTTTAAGAGGCGCTCCATTAATGGCTCTCCCAGAGCAAAATTACCAAAAAAATTCCGGGTCGGATAATAACGTACGGACTGCTGATGTACGCACATCAACAGGAATAATAACTCGTCCTATCGTTAAGTTGTGTTTTCTCCCTTTTTTAAATGAGGAAAATCCATACTAAGATTTTACTCATCCGTATTATCTATTACATGTACACATATTGTCATATATTACTTTACACTTTTAACATCTAATACATATTTTCATACACCCATTACATATTAAATTCTCAACCCAAACATTTCTTGCATTCTAATTAAGTTCTTTTCTTTTAATAATTAGGAATAATAGAAAGCAAGCCACAACTCGACCGAGGTCAAGCCCCAGTAACTCATGTCACAACCGATTGAAGCATCGTGATTCAGATACCTACAAGTGCGCCCTGTTCAAAACCTACCACGCTCTACGCCCTATGCCGCAGGTTCTTGAGAATGTCCCCAGAAAGGCGAGAAGAAATTTTGGACAAACACCGGTACTGCGTCAACTGCCTGGCAAAAAGCCATGACCTTAGAGGATGCACTTCATTGAAAACCTGCCGCAAATGCGACAAATTCCACCACAAGTTATTGCACCGAACCAAAAACCGATTTATATAGCCAAGGGGCAAAAAGACAAAAAGGGTGTGACAACGCAAACAACCTAAAAGTGAAAAGTCAGGCTATAAACAGTCAACAGGTCAACTAGCAGCAACTATTTCTGCACCAGACTAAAAGGTCATTGCCGAAGCCATTCGATCATTGGCCCAAGTTCTTTGAATTCGCAGTAAAACTCCAACTATTGCCTAAAGTCAAGGCCGGCGCCATGTTCAATCTATTGAACACTTAAATTATAAACTTTAAGTATTTTTTATAATTTTTATATTAATTGAAGATTAATATAAGCTACTAACATGTAGTTAATTTCTTTATGTGTAAAAAATTAACATAGAAATTTAGTACAGCGAATTGTTCGCTTCAAGAAATCTAAAATGAAGTCTTTTTTAAGCAAAATAAAATGAAATACAGTCACGTACCTTTCAACCATCAGTTGAACCACTTTTCTACTCGGAATATTATAAACAATTTTTAAATTAAATACTTACCTAAACTATGTACTATATTTAATTTTACTTATACCTACATACTTACCAGAATATTAATATTACTTATAACTACATACTTACCTAATCTACTATATTGAATATTACAAATAAATACATACTTACCATTTGTGAATTGCTGAAAGAAAATACTAAGTTTGGTTATTTTACTGAAGAAGGAAGAAAATCATCCAAGCATCTAAATCCAGAGTTCAGAAAAGTACACTCACTGTACAAAATTCTCGTACATAAATTAAAAACAAAGAACTAAAACCAACCCGAACATTTTTTTTCTTTTCGTAACAATTATGTATGTTACTAAATTTTAAAATTTTCCGTACACAACCACGAATGTGTTCTATTAAAATATTTTTTTGCGTACGCGTACACGAATGTTCAACTAAAGCTATTGTTTGCGTACGCGTACTCTACTTTTAGTACGCGTTCAAAAAAAAAATCATTGAAAAAGTAAAATAACTTGGTGGTTGAAAAAAGAGTACAATGAAAAAGTAAATTAACTTCGTGGTTGAAAAAATAGTACAATGAAAAGGTAAAATAACTTCGTGGTTGAAAAAATAGTACAATGAAAAAGTAAAATAACGTGGTGGTTGAAAAAAGAGTACATTGAAAATAACTTCGAGGTTGAAAGAAGAGTACATTGAAAATGAAAATAATTTGGTGGTTGAAAAAATAGTACATTGAAAATAACTTCGAGGTTGAAAGAAGAGTACATTGAAAAATGAAAATAACTTGGTGGTTGAAAAAAAAAACGCGGTAAAATTAAAATAACTTTGTGGTTGGAAAAAAGAAGCAAAAATATATGCGTGTACGGACGGCAAAATAGTACATGTTACGATAGACCAAATATAATAACATTTTTTATTGAAGGCTTTTTTAGTTAAAATTTAAGTATACCATTGCAGATTGTTTTTGAATATTGGTAAGTAGTAGAGTTCTTTGCAAATTCAATAAAATAATGTGCAATAAGTGGTGTTATATAAAGTAAGGATTATTGCAATTATACCTAAGGAAGGAATTTTTTATGTTTACTGGTATCATAAAGTAATTATTTTTATTTGAGTTTTGTGTTTTGTCATTTAAGTTCCTTGTAAATTCAAACGAGGGTCTTTAATAAAAACATGCAATAATTAGTGATTTAAAAAGTAAGGATTAGGGTAATAATTTGCTTATCTTTAACATTATTGCAATTATACCTAAGGAAGGAATTTTTATGTTTACTGTTAGCATAAAATAATTACTTTCATTTGGGTTTTTTGATTGTCCAATTGTTTTTCTGCTTTAAATTTGCATGTGTTATTTGTTGTTGTGGTTTTTTAAAGCATAGATGTGCTTTGCTTATAATTTAGGTATGGGATGTTTAGTAGTGCATTTGTTATTGTTTTATTACTCTCTTCATTGATGCTTGCCTTATTTTTTGTTGTTAATTGGTAAATGCGTTTTGCTTGTTTTAGGTATGGAATTTTACTTGTGAATTTGTTATTGTTATCTTGATTACAGCTTGTGTTGTTTTTGTTTTTAAACGGTAGATGTGCTTTGCTTATGTTTTAGGTAGGGGGATTTTTAGTTGTGAATTTTTAACTGTTTTATTACTATCTTCATTATAGCCTGCCTTATTTTTTTGTTGTTAGGCGGAAAATGCATTTTGCTTATGTTTTAGGCAAACTCATTGGGAGAGACCGTATATGGAGATCAAGAAATTTATTTAATGGATACAGAAATATCATAAAATGCAAGTGATTAACCTGGAACGAGCTAACCTGGTAAGATAAACAAGATGTAGAACTAACAATAAAGGACTGTGGGAGTCAATTTTCTTATTACCGTGTAAACAGTTGAATTCACCAGAAAAGCAGAGCTGTTGGGACAGGAAAAATATTCGGTGCACCCAAATTGGGTCACTGTTTGGTGCAGATTTTGGTCCAGAGTCATAATTGGGCCATTTTTCTTCGAAAATGAGGAGTGGTCGTTACAGTCAATGGCGATCGTTATCGGGCCATGTTGAACGAATTTTTGTACACAAAAATTAAAGGGGATAATTTTGGAAAAAATTTGTGTTCAACAGGACGGTGCAACGTGCCATACAGCCGAAGCTACACTGTTTTTTATTGCATATTAAAAAAAAAAGTTATTTGGCGGAAAATACATATACGCTTGCGCATGATACACTCTGGACAAGCTTGAGAAACGATGGAGTATAACTTCTTTCTCAGTCGATCTAGCAGCAAAAGTTTGAACCTTTTTTGATTTTTCTGATGATTCGAACTATGATACTGTTATTTAAATCCAAAGGTGTCAGCCCTCGATATCTAGATCCGCAGGGTTGAAGGGGTAACTCTATTTTTTCCGTGCCCTCCGTTATGACTCGCATATTTGACGGTGTAGCTTAACTGGTGGGAGAACTGATCGTAGCACTATCTGTTGCTTTTTTTGTAAGAAAGTAGGATTGAAATCGATTTTAGTGTTAATAATGCGAAAATGATTATAAGGATTTGGTTTAATTTGGAGTTTGTTTGTTATCAACCCAAGCGTTCTATGTTGTTAATATAAAGTTCATTAATGGATTCCAGTGAGAGAAGATGAATTCTTTCTATTTCTACTGGAGTAAACTGAATTCTGGCTGATTCTTCTTTTATCGTGTAGGCCTACCCGTTAAAGAAAGACTCGTTGTTTATTTTTATCGTCATATTTGTGGATTTTACAATGTACGTGCCACCAACTGTTATTTCTTCTGCAGTGGTGTTAATAGTGCCATTAAAATCATTCAAAAGTATCATTCCATCTTAGAGTATTTCTAATGATTTGGCGTGATGTGCATTGTTAAATTTGCAGGTTGGGTTCTTTTCACTGTACAGTAGTTTTGTTACACAAGTTTCATTGCTTATGTTAATAATTAGATTTTTTTTACAAATGGATATAGAATTTCCTCTCTTACATTCATTTATTACTGCAAATATGCTATTTTTATTTTTTAGTACATTTTCAAAGGGAATAATAATAATTGAATTATTTCTTTTAACTGGTTTGACGGGTATAAGATTCGATTTCTGTTATTGGTATCTTTACAATATAGGCTTACATTGTTGCATTATACAAAACACTTGTTTCGGCAAACCCCAAAGCTTCCTCTGCAGATGCAAATGGCATTTTTTCACTTTGAAATGTCTTAAGAGCTATATCTAATTCTTTTTCATTAAGTAAGACGCTATTAATCATTATTAATTTTGACCATTGCACGGCATACCTTACATTATTAGTTTCCTCTTTGACTAACCGTAATATATTTTGTATACTAATAAAAAAATTAATACTAATTCGTTATTGAAACTATTGCTACTTCTAATGGAGTTTGTCAGTTGGTTGGTAAGTAGCGTCAAATTATTCATTCGTTCAGTTAGAGCTTGATTTATTACAAACTGTCTATTGTTACTTTTATTAAGTTCGTTAGCATTGTCTTGCAGTGCCGAAAGGTCGACATGGTCTGGAGTGCCTGCCAGGTATTTCCAAGCTGTCCCTTGAGTGATTTCTTTACTCAGTGGCTTATTGGTTTTATTGATTCTACTAATTTTTCTGTCTGTTCCAGTTCCTGTTTCAAAACTGAGTAAAAAATATTGTGTGGTGGTAAGTTCTCTTTCAGGATTTCTTCTACGTCTGCCAAAAATTTTTCATACAGTTCGAAATTAACGAGATGAATTCAGAAAATTTAATGCTGATCCATTTATATCCGACATTTAATAAAGTTTTTTACCACACCAAGTTTGATATGGAATGGGGTTAAGAGAATTTTTTCAGTTGGTACCAATGCTTGACGTACAATATTGTGCCCTCCTAATGTTCCCTCAGCTCTCAACTTCCATTGTTTTTTGGAATATTGGTCACCCTTCCATCTGCTATCCCAAGTGCATAAAAAGCATCCGTACTTAACGTATCCGGCCTGCATACCTGAAAGAAAACTAGCGACTTTTAAGTCACAGCAGATCCGCCACTTATGGTCTTCATATTTTACGAAGTCCAGTATTAGTTTTATAGAATCATAGCTTTCTTTAATGTTCATTCCGTAGGCAATTTTTGTTATTATCGTAATACAGAAGTACAGCTTTTAGACTCTTCTTAGATGAATCAATAAATATCGTGGTTATACTCAAAATTCATTGCATTCACTATTCCTTTAATATCGATGCAATAAGCAAACGTGTTATCATCGTTTACTGAAAAGAATGGCAGAAAGCTGTCTTGATGCTTACGAAAGCTGGTAACATTGACACCAGGTTCAAGTAGATGAAGACCTTTTAAGTCTGCAGCTAAAATTTCTGATTTGTTTTTAGACAGTTTCAGTCTCCGAACCAATGCATTTAAATGCTCTTGAGACATTAATATTGGTCTTGGGATAACGTCAATTCCTGTGTAACCACTATCTGCGCAATAAAAGGTTCCTGTTTCAGCGATGGTTCCATCAATATAATTACTAGGACTTCGAAGTTGTAGCACAGGTACTGGGAGTTCTTCAGAATGTGGAATTGGCAGCATGGCTGATGGTACAGTTTTGTATACAAAACTCTTTCGCCTATATCTATTCAACTTTAATATGGAAATATTTTGACAGACGTAGCACGTAGCGTCATTATGTTCACCTGGATCTAACCACCGCATAGGAATACCAAACTGCATTGAATTTCGTTGACCTTCAGCGAGAGTTCAATAATAAAACTATAGTTTTAGAACAAAAAAAAATTAATTACTTTTGGACCACAAAATTAAGCCATTATAACAAATGCGACAGCAATGCTTCGGCGTCTACAGTTCATCCGGAAAAACTTCTAGCTCAAAATACCTTTTACAGATGTCTTCAACTTTACTATTGAAAAACGTAACTTTATATTCCGGTATAATATGTTTACCGCAGATGTAGCAAAACAAATCTAATTTTTTCAAACAATTGGACATTTTTGCCAAAACAAATCTAACACGTAAACTGAGTTTCTTTCTTAATTAATTTAGTATTACATGAGATGGTCAATCTTTTGAAACTTGAATGCAACTGTTAAAAATTAATGAATGAATGATGCTGTTAAAAAAATTACTTGAATATTGAAACGGGTAAGAAAACACACAGAAAAGGACTCAATTTGCGTAGAAGAGGAGTTTTTAACTAAAACATTTTAATTTTTAGTGTTCAATAACTACCTAGTTCTATTTATAATATGGAAAACATCGATATTTATTATTGCAGTAATTCATACATACATACATAAGTATTATTTAACCTTTTTTAACATTCCCAAATGCAATTTTTACACATTTTTTACAACCGCAATTATTGCGCTTTTCACATCACATTTGAAAACATTTTCAGTTTCAACTGAAATTATTTACCTATTGCAATACCACTGATAAATATTCTAGTACCTGGTTGTATTTAGGAACATTCCCAAATTTGTGGAATTTTAACAACCACAATTACTAATTACATTATTTTGTACATCCAAATTGACCTGATTTATCATAAAATTTAATTGCTTTTTCAAATTTGTTATTCTGAATGAAATATTTTCCTTTCCTTTTAATGTTCAATTGAAATTTGTTTATATTTACCTGTTTTTTTTTGGTCTATGGACATTCTCGAATTGGTTTTTTCTAAAACAGATTTTTTAAAACCACAATTATTATCCCTTTTCACACGTTATAAAATCTGGTTTATAAAAGGGCAGTAAGTAATAACAATTTTCGTAAGATTCATTCGCTTATCGCTGAAATATGCTGGACATTGTATGATAACGAAGTGGAATTGCCTAGAGCTAAAAAAAATGTAAATAATGCTATCCAAATTTGCTTTAAAACAAAACTCTTAATAAATGCGAAATTAACCCTAAGCTCTCTTTTGTTGTGTCTTATTTCTGACTTTGTGGTTGAATTTTCCTTTTTGGTGTATTCAGGGACTTATAGTAAAATTTAAAGGGTAACATTTTTGTGGAACATTTTAACCCTCTAAAACCCTGTTTTAATGGTGTTTTTTGCTCTTTTTTGAAAGAAGGACAAAAAAGACCCATATCTTGAGGATTTAGAGGGTTAACATTTCTACAAAAAAGTTCTCCGTAACATTTTACAGAAATTTGCTGAACACATTTTATACCTAAAATGTAAGGGTCACATGGTTTCTTATGCCGTTTAACAATAAGAATGTGCCAGAGCTGGGAAATTTTAACCCCTTCTCAAATGAAATTCAGATGTAAACTTTCAAAACGCCGATATACGTATCTCTTTTTTTTTGTCTCCTCTATCAGAATTTATAGCCTGGACCTTGTAATTTTGAAAAAAATTTGATTTTGTTGTACAGTGTAATTAGAAATAAACAAATATGTAAATAAACGGATAAACAAATATACAAATAAATAAAACAATAGTAATAACTTTATCACAGTTTTTAATTCTATTTATGATTTTTCCTTTTAAGTTTCTGCTATGTTTTTTTTTAACTTTTTCTTGTTTATTTAGTTTTAACTTATGCACAAACTTCCTTTTTTACAATTAAACCTTAAATTTCTTTTTCCTTTCTAGAATATTTCCTTTTGTCATGGCACTTTTTTTATATTTATACCAGCGTAATGTAAGCTTGGCATATTAAATTTTTACCTGGCTGTATTATGGTCTAGAAAGTCTTTATTTTCTTAACTTCTTGGGTTCGCGTCCCATGCACAATCATCTACACCCGGACCTTCAACTCTCTAGTACACTCCTCTATCCAGCCAGCTACTCGTTTTTCCACAAAAAAAAAATTTCTTACTTACAATTTTAAAAAGACAAAGATATTTAATTTCTTACGTTTAATTATTCCTTTTTATAAATTATTATTCCTGTGCCTTTATATCCCAGGAAGTTCGAACTCTGTACGAAACTTTTAACACAAACTAATAAATATGAAATTAAACTTTATAAATATTTCTAACTTTTTTATATATTTTTTTAAGTTTTCACCTTAGAAATTCTTAAATAACTACTCCGGGTTAAATTGTTGCGAACACTTTCACTCACTTTTTAATATTAAATTTTACTTTTGATTTTCATTTTCTATTTCTTCCTACTTTTTCCAAATTTTGTGGTGAATAAATTTTCCACATTTTCCAGCCCATTCCCGCGCTTAACCTGCCATCTTGTTTTTTTATTCTAGAAATTTCAACCTTCCCTCCACACCAATATATATTTTTTTATTTTCCTTACCTTAGCCTAATTTTCTTATGTTCCCAACCATTCAAAGCTCTACCTACAATGATTCATTCGTATCCATTATCCTCAATGCTGTAAAAGCTTTTCTTCTTACCAAGATCTCATAATAAACAGAAAGATATTTTTCATTCATTATTATTTTCAAATTTAAAAACTAACTCCTCTCATCATATTCTATATCATAGTAAATAAAAATACAGTTCTGTTTATTTTTTTATTTGTTCTGACATTACCCTGTTCTAAGCATACATATAATTACTAAACTTCACTGGCAACTGTATCATGCGTACAAAACAAAAACATACACACATGCGTGCATAAAAACGAAAAATTGACAGCCACGGAACAACAAAAAGAAAAAAGAAAACAGACAAGTTAAGTAAAAAAATTTGTTTTATATTAAAAGGTAAATAATTCTATTACTTATTATTTTCAGACACAAAGAACTTTAAATATACCGGACAACACAAAAATTCAGAAGAGAAAAGGAAAACATGGAATACTTAACACAAACTAATTTAACTTAAAATAAAACAAACAATAATGAAACATCCGTTGTTAAAAGTATTGTGGGTGCTAAACATTTACGGACACCTATGTTTTTTTTTTTAATAAATATATGCCAGTAAAAGTAACTTTTTGGCCGCAACAAAAGTGGAAGATGAAAAAAAGGGTATTTCGCACATAAACACTAACGAAAAAATAAATATAAATTAATAAAAAATACAAAAATTAGAAAAAACCATGTGAAAAATTTATTATTTTTATTTGGTGCCAACACGTGACAAATAATATTATATATTTGTTGTTACTGTAGAAAGAAAGAGTAGTTAATAAAAAGTTAAACAGAAAGTAAAATTAACTGGAAAAGAAAAATATATAAATAATATTGTAAAAAAACTGGTTTACTTACTAAAAAAATTAATTTAAATAATAAAAAATGGGTCCTAAGTTGAATACTGATAATTTTGCTGCTCAGCTCCGGAAAGGTATTGATGAAATCAACGACAATATTGATAAAAAACTAGAGACGCATTTTAAGACTACTGATAAACGTATATGTCAAGCTGTGAAAGATTTGGAGCAAAAATTCGAAGAAATAATTTCCAAAATTAAGCAGCAGAAATAAGCAACATTAAGTCTGATATAAAACATTGTTACTAGTTCGTGAAGGAAATTGATAGAACCTGCACAAACAAAATTATTGAACTGGAAAAGTCTCACAATTTAATGATAAGGCGATTAAATCGCCCTGATGTCATCGTTACTGGTTTACCAGCTGCTTCACCTAAATTAAAAATTATGATTTTAAATCTAGCTGATATATTTGATGTACCTTTTACTGAAAACGACATACAGTACACTTCTATCAAGGACCATCTAATAAAAAAATATTAAAAAACTCGCAACTTAATGTTGAAAGATTTGTTAAAATCTGATTTGAATGAGAATGGAGCAGATCTTGAGCAAAGGGTATTTCTGAGTGATCACCTCACACCAATGGCTAATAAACTTTGTTATAATTGTCGTCAATTAAAGAGAAGTAAGCAAATTTCTGGTTTTAAGTTTCGAAGTGGCAACGTACCTCACGCAATCATTAAATCGAATGATGGATCCGAAGAGAAAATTGATATATTTAATATTATGGAAAAATATCACAAATTTTAAATAGCTTTTAAAATCTTTGAATATATATTAATTAATCAAATTGTTGTCAAACATAAAACATAATATGAATTATTTTTAGTCTTGCGAAACATCTAATATTTCTTATTAATTTTAATGATAATTTTTTCCTCTTTATTGCATGCTTTATCTCTTTTTTATTCATAATTATTTTTGCCGATTTTTTTGCAATTATTTTTTGTTTTATCTCTTGTTTTAATTTTTGCTAAAAGTACAAGATTTTTTCTGTTTCTTGTTATTGTAAAAATTATGACATATGTATGTGGTATGAATATATATGTATGTGGTATAAATATATATGTATGTTTATATATGCACACGTATGTATATATATGTGTATATGTATATATATATATATATATGTATATATATATGTGTGTATATGTGTGTATATATATGTGTGTATGTATATATATATATATATATATATATATATATATATATATATATGTGTATGTGTGTATATGTATGTATATATGTATATGTGTGTGTATATATGTGTATATGTATGTATATATATATATACACTTTAACCGTCTGTACTTCACCTTTATTGCTTTATCATTTCTTCCTTTCATCACTTGTTATACCCTTTAGTTAAGAGAGAATTTTTGAATTAAATATTTTAGCAAATTTTAAAACTAAGAGAAAATAATAAAAAAAAAACTGAACGCCAACAATTATAATAATGCAAAAGAAAATTGATGTTTAGTTAGAAATACATTTAATGAACGTCACTGTTAAACTTTATTCCTTTAATAGAATAATTATTAAATACTATTTACGCTTTTTAAACAAAAAAAAAAAGTTTTATAAAAACAATTAAATTGTTGACTGGATTAAAATAATATATACTGTTGTTTAGTTTTAGAGGTAGTAAAAAGATTTGATTACAAATGTTTTTATTTATATTTTTAATCTTAAGAAACGTTTCAGTACTGTGGCCTCAGTTTGTAACATCTGAATATGACGTTGGTTAATTTGAATTTGGGTCCAGTTATTGACAATGGATATAGTGCAAGGTACACTTAAAGAATTTGGATTCTGGTCTGAAACCTTCTTATTCAAGTAAATTTGACGAATTTCAAGATGTTATTCGTGGAACATCTTTCGACATTATTGCGGTTACTGAGACCTGGCTCAAGCCAGAGGTGGCAAATGCTGCTGTTCACATTGATGGCTACACTCTGTGTAGAAATGATCGACCGCAAGAACATGGTAGAGCTGGGGGTGTTGGTTTTTACATCTCAAAATCCATCAAAGACAGAGTAATAAATGTAAACTCGGTGTATAATGAATGTGAAATGCTTTTCATTGCAACTACTATTGAGGGAAATACAATCCTGATAGGAGTTGTGTATTTACCAAGTGGAAGTATTAATGTATTTGGAACTAGTGTATGTGATTTATTTGAAAAATATAATAACATAATCATAGTTGGGGATTTTAATTATGACCTCACTGATCCCGCAAAATTAACCAATTTTGAATCTGTGTGTCATCGTATAAACCTTTCAATTAGGCACAACTCGATCCCAATACATTTTGATGTAAGATTCAGTACGGAAACTCTTTTAGATTATTTTCTTTTAAGTGGACAGCCTTCTTTAATTGAGACGGGACAGATGCAATGTCCATTTCTATCATCTAATCATGCTTTTATTTATTTAGATTACCTGTGGTTCCTCCCAAAAATTTTAACAATTACATTAAGTATCGAAACTACTCATTAATTGATATAAACATTTTGAATTCGTGTTTACTATGATATGACTTTACAGACTTTTACAATACGATGGATATTGAATTACAGGCAAATAAGCTTGTTGATGTTATCTCGCAAATGTTTTCCCTAGTACCTATATCACAGTTCAAAGTTCATAAAGAAGCAGACTGGCTTAAAGCTTCAGAAATAGTTTATGCAAAGTCACTAAGGGATATAGCTTATAAAGGATATAGCTTATAATGTTCAATTGAAATTTGTTTATATTTACCTGTTTTTTTTTTTGGTCTATGGACATTCTCGAATTGGTTTTTTCTAAAACAGATTTTTTAAAACCGCAATTATTATCCCTTTTCACACGTTATAAAATCTGGTTTATAAAAGGGCAGTAAGTAATAACAATTTTCGTAAGATTCATTCGCTTATCGCTGAAATATGCTGGACATTGTATGATAACGAAGTGGAATTGCCTAGAGCTAAAAAAAAATGTAAATAATGCTATCCAAATTTGCTTTAAAACAAAACTGTTAATAAATGCGAAATTAACCCTAAGCTCTCTTTTGTTGTGTCTTATTTCTGACTTTGTGGTTGAATTTTCCTTTTTGGTGTATTCAGGGACTTATAGTAAAATTTAACGGGTAACATTTTTGTGGAACATTTTAACCCTCTAAAACCCTGTTTTAATGGTGTTTTTTGCTCTTTTTTGAAAGAAGGACAAAAAAGACCCATATCTTGAGGATTTAGAGGGTTAACATTTCTACAAAAAAGTTCTCCGTAACATTTTACATAAATTTGCTGAACACATTTTATACCTAAAATGTAAGGGTCACATGGTTTCTTATGCCGTTTAACAATAAGAATGTGCCAGAGCTGGGAAATTTTAACCCCCTCTCAAATGAAATTCAGATGTAAACTTTCAAAACGCCGATATACGTATCTCTTTTTTTTTTGTCTCCTCTATCAGAATTTATAGCCTGGACCTTGTAATTTTGAAAAAAATTTGATTTTGTTGTACAGTGTAATTAGAAATAAACAAATATGTAAATAAACGGATAAACAAATATACAAATAAATAAAACAATACTAATAACTTTATCACAGTTTTTAATTCTATTTATGATTTTTCCTTTTAAGTTTCTGCTATGTTTTTTTTTAACTTTTTCTTGTTTATTTAGTTTTAACTTATGCACAAACTTCCTTTTTTACAATTAAACCTTAAATTTCTTTTTCCTTTCTAGAATATTTCCTTTTGTCATGGCACTTTTTTTTATATTTATACCAGCGTAATGTAAGCTTGGCATATTAAATTTTTACATGGCTGTATTATGGTCTAGAAAGTCTTTATTTTCTTAACTTCTTGGGTTCGCGTCCCATGCACAATCATCTACACCCGGACCTTCAACTCTCTAGTACACTCCTCTATCCAGCCAGCTACTCGTTTTTCCACAAAAAAAAAAATTTCTTACTTACAATTTTAAAAAGACAAAGATATTTAATTTCTTACGTTTAATTATTCCTTTTTATAAATTATTATTCCTGTGCCTTTATATCCCAGGAAGTTCGAACTCTGTACGAAACTTTTAACACAAACTAATAAATATGAAATTAAACTTTATAAATATTTCTAACTTTTTTATATTTTTTTTAAGTTTTCACCTTAGAAATTCTTAAATAACTACTCCGGGTTAAATTGTTGCGAACACTTTCACTCACTTTTTAATATTAAATTTTACTTTTGATTTTCATTTTCTATTTCTTCCTACTTTTTCCAAATTTTGTGGTGAATAAATTTTCCACATTTTCCAGCCCATTCCCGCGCTTAACCTGCCATCTTGTATTTTTATTCTAGAAATTTCAACCTTCCCTCCACACCAATATATATTTTTTTATTTTCCTTACCTTAGCCTAATTTTCTTATGTTCCCAACCATTCAAAGCTCTACCTACAATGATTCATTCGTATCCATTATCCTCAATGCTGTAAAAGCTTTTCTTCTTACCAAGATCTCATAATAAACAGAAAGATATTTTTCATTCATTATTATTTTCAAATTTAAGAACTAACTCCTCTCATCATATTCTATATCATAGTAAATAAAAATACAGTTCTGTTTATTTTTTTATTTGTTCTGACATTACCGTGTTCTAAGCATACATATAATTACTAAACTTCACTGGCAACTGTATCATGCGTACAAAACAAAAACATACACACATGCGTGCATAAAAACGAAAAATTGACAGCCACGGAACAACAAAAAGAAAAAAGAAAACAGACAAGTTAAGTAAAAAAATTTGTTTTATATTAAAAGGTAAATAATTCTTTTACTTATTATTTTCAGACACAAAGAACTTTAAATATACCGGACAACACAAAAATTCAGAAGAGAAAAGGAAAACATGGAATACTTAACACAAACTAATTTAACTTAAAATAAAACAAACAATAATGAAACATCCGTTGTTAAAAGTATTGTGGGTGCTAAACCTTTACGGACACCTATGTTTTTTTTTTTAATAAATATATGCCAGTAAAAGTAACTTTTTGGCCGCAACAAAAGTGGAAGATGAAAAAAAGGGTATTTCGCACATAAGCACTAACGAAAAAATAAATATAAATTAATAAAAAATTCAAAAATTAGAAAAAACCATGTGAAAAATTTATTATTTTTATTTGGTGCCAACACGTGACAAATAATATTATATATTTGTTGTTACTGTAGAGAGAAAGAGAAGTTAATAAAAAGTTAAACAGAAAGTAAAATTAACTGGAAAAGAAAAATATATAAAAAATATTGTAAAAAAACTGGTTTACTTGCTAAAAAAATTAATTTAAATAATAAAAAATGGGTCCTAGTTGAATACTGATAATTTTGCTGCTCAGCTCCGGAAAGGTATTGATGAAATCAACGACAATATTGATAAAAAACTAGAGACGCATTTTAAGACTACTGATAAACGTATATGTCAAGCTGTGAAAGATTTGGAGCAAAAATTCGAAGAAATAATTTCCAAAATTAAGCAGCAGAAATAAGCAACATTAAGTCTGATATAAAACATTGTTACTAGTTCGTGAAGGAAATTGATAGAACCTGCACAAACAAAATTATTGAACTGGAAAAGTCTCACAATTTAATGATAAGGCGATTAAATCGCCCTGATGTCATCGTTACTGGTTTACCAGCTGCTTCACCTAAATTAAAAATTATGATTTTAAATCTAGCTGATATATTTGATGTACCTTTTACTGAAAACGAACTACAGTACACTTCTATCAAGGACCATCTAATAAAAAAATATTAAAAAACTCGCAACTTAATGTTGAAAGATTTGTTAAAATCTGATTTGAATGAGAATGGAGCAGATCTTGAGCAAAGGGTATTTCTGAGTGATCACCTCACACCAATGGCTAATAAACTTTGTTATAATTGTCGTCAATTAAAGAGAAGTAAGCAAATTTCTGGTTTTAAGTTTCGAAGTGGCAACGTACCTCACGCAATCATTAAATCGAATGATGGATCCGAAGAGAAAATTGATATATTTAATATTATGGAAAAATATCACAAATTTTAAATAGCTTTTAAAATCTTTGAATATATATTAATTAATCAAATTGTTGTCAAACATAAAACATAATATGAATTATTTTTAGTCTTGCGAAACATCTAATATTTCTTATTAATTTTAATGATAATTTTTTCCTCTTTATTGCATGCTTTATCTCTTTTTTATTCATAATTATTTTTGCCGATTTTTTTGCAATTATTTTTTGTTTTATCTCTTGTTTTAATTTTTGCTAAAAGTACAAGATTTTTTCTGTTTCTTGTTATTGTAAAAATTATGACATATGTATGTGGTATGAATATATATGTATGTGGTATAAATATATATGTATGTTTATATATGCACACGTATGTATATATATGTGTATATGTATATATATATATATATATATATATATATATGTATATATATGTGTGTATATGTGTGTATATATATGTGTGTATGTATATATATATATATATATATATGTGTATGTGTGTATATGTATGTATATATATATATACACTTTAACCGTCTGTACTTCACCTTTATTGCTTTATCATTTCTTCCTTTCATCACTTGTTATACCCTTTAGTTAAGAGAGAATTTTTGAATTAAATATTTTAGCAAATTTTAAAACTAAGAGAAAATAATAAAAAAAAACTGAACGCCAACAATTATAATAATGCAAAAGAAAATTGATGTTTAGTTAGAAATACATTTAATGAACGTCACTGTTAAACTTTATTCCTTTAATTGAATAATTATTAAATACTATTTACGCTTTTTAAACAAAAAAAAAAGTTTTATAAAAACAATTAAATTGTTGACTGGATTAAAATAATATATACTGTTGTTTAGTTTTAGAGGTAGTAAAAAGATTTGATTACAAATGTTTTTATTTATATTTTTAATCTTAAGAAACGTTTCAGTACTGTGGCCTCAGTTTGTAACATCTGAATATGACGTTGGTTAATTTGAATTTGGGTCCAGTTATTGACAATGGATATAGTGCAAGGTACACTTAAAGAATTTGGATTCTGGTCTGAAACCTTCTTCTTATTCAAGTAAATTTGACGAATTTCAAGATGTTATTCGTGGAACATCTTTCGACATTATTGCGGTTACTGAGACCTGGCTCAAGCCAGACGTGGCAAATGCTGCTGTTCACATTGATGGCTACACTCTGTGTAGAAATGATCGACCGCAAGAACATGGTAGAGCTGGGGGTGTTGGTTTTTACATCTCAAAATCCATCAAAGACAGAGTAATAAATGTAAACTCGGTGTATAATGAATGTGAAATGCTTTTCATTGCAACTACTATTGAGGGAAATACAATCCTGATAGGAGTTGTGTATTTACCAAGTGGAAGTATTAATGTATTTGGAACTAGTGTATGTGATTTATTTGAAAAATATAATAACATTATCATAGTTGGGGATTTTAATTATGACCTCACTGATCCCGCAAAATTAACCAATTTTGAATCTGTGTGTCATCGTATAAACCTTTCAATTAGGCACAACTCGATCCCAATACATTTTGATGTAAGATTCAGTACGGAAACTCTTTTAGATTATTTTCTTTTAAGTGGACAGCCTTCTTTAATTGAGACGGGACAGATGCAATGTCCATTTCTATCATCTTAGCATGCTTTTATTTATTTAGATTACCTGTGGTTCCTCCCAAAATTTTTAACAATTACATTAAGTATCGAAACTACTCATTAATTGATATAAACATTTTGAATTCGTGTTTACTATGATATGACTTTACAGACTTTTACAATACGATGGATGTTGAATTACAGGCAAATAAGCTTGTTGATGTTATCTCGAAAATGTTTTCCCTAGTACCTATATCACAGTTCAAAGTTCATAAAGAAGCAGACTGGCTTAAAGCTCCAGAAATAGTTTATGCAAAGTCACTAAGGGATATAGCTTATAAAGCATACATTGCTGATCCAAGTGAGCAAAAATGGAGAATATTCTGCAAATATAGAAATAAAACTAAAAAAATCATACGTAGAGTGAAAAAAGGCTTTTTTGATAACATTTTCGCACATGCAGACACGAAAAGCATGTGGAATCGTTTATGGGCAGCAACATGTGATAATACGGAATCAAGTGATAGTGAATCTGTAAATGTTGATGAAATAAATAATTATTTTTTGATACTTACTTAGGGGAATCAATTGAAAATATTGTCTTCAATGAGGAAAGTAACATGTTTTCGTTTAGATGCATTAATATATTAGAACTATATGTGGCATTTAATAAAATTAAATCGAATGCATGTGGCGTTGATAACATACTATTAAAATTCATGAAAATAAATTTCCCTCTATTAGATGATCATATCTTGCATTTATTTAACTCCATGCTAACTACGTCTGTTTTCCCGAATAATTTTAAATTGGCAAAGGTTGTACCGATACCAAAGGTTGGCAAATCATATGAGAAAGAAAATCTAAGAACAATAGGTATTTTGCCAATATTGTCTAAAGTTTTTCAACATGTTATGAGAAATCAAATCATGGAGCATATAGAAAGAAACTTGCTCTTGAATGATCGACAAACTGGTTATCGTCAGAAATGTAGTGCTTCTTCTGCTTTGCTGGAAATCACAGAGTCAATTAGAAGCGATTTGAACAGGGGAATACCAAACGTTTTAATATCATTAGACCTTTCTAAGGCTTTTAATCGCATTAACCATGTAAATTTGATTAAAAAATTAAACAGTGAATTTAGATTTTGTAGAATGTCTTGCTTATTAATATATTATTATTTGACGCATAGAAGAGAATTTGTAACATTTAATGGCAGAAATTCACAAGAACGTGAAGTGCAATTAGGCGTGGCCCAAGGATCAGTTTTGGGTCCTTTATTATTTTGTATGTACCTAAATGAGTTGTTTTATTTGCTTGAATCTGAGATGTGTCACATGTACGCATTTGCGGATGATATACAATTGAAGGATCGCCGCGAATAACGTTGCAAATGACAAAATAATAATTTTTCAGAGAGCAAAAAAACGTATTTAAATGGTTTGATTATCTCCACTGACTGACTCATTCTAATTGCGTTTTAACGGTGATAAAATGCATAATTTTAATGTTTTCTTGTTGGAACAAATGTAAGAGAGTAAAATTAACGGTAATCTGCAAAAAAACAGGTTTTGCAAAATTTGTCTTTTATAACGTTATTCGCGGCTTTGCTTCAATTATTAATTAAGGGCAATAGCTCTGTAGAAATAATTAAATCAACTATTCTTAATATCTTAGATTTTGTAGATTCTTGGATGACCTCTAATTACTACTAATCTAAAACTAAAATAATGAAATTTGGGGCGATAAGGATGTTTGATCTAGCCAATTGTTTAAGAACTAGGGGGATAGAAGTGGTTGATAAGCTTAGAATACTAAGCTAAATTTTTCACATCACGTAGATAATATATGTGCAAGAGTAAGTTTTACGCTTCGAAGACTTTATTCCCTGAATATTTTTTTACCATACCATGTCAGACTTAGAGTTAGTCATGCTCTGTTAATGTCGCAAATAACTTTTGGTATGGAAATATTCTTGTCTACGTCCTCTGCAAATATTACAAAAATTAAAGTTCTTATTAATAAAATAGTACGTTTCCTTTTTGGCATAAGGCTTTACAATCGTGATCAAAGGACTTATAATCATATATCCCCCTATGTTGAACGTTTTCTTAGGTGCACCTTCAGTAATTTCGTAACTTTAAGGTATTTGTTAACATTTTATAATATTATTAAAAATGATACCCCACAATTACTAGTACACATGTTTAGTTTTTCACGTTCGACCAGGAATATTCAAATTTTTATTCCAAGAATATACAACACATATTTTGAAAAATCTTTTTTGATCATAGTTGCTCGTGTGTGGAACTCTTTACCTACTACCTTACGATTATTTTCGTTCTCTGTACTAATCTATCGAAAAAAATTGATTGACCACTTTGTTCATAATCAAAATTGATAAAAATTATATAAAGCCCATTGTCAATTTGGATCTCTATTCATTATTTTTATAATAAAAGTGTTTTTTCAACGATTTAATTAATTTTGCATTTTTTACTGCAAACAGTTTAATCCCAAGTAAAGCATAACTGTTATGGAGTCTCACAGTCTCTTTTATTGTATTAACACTAAAAGTGTTCACTGAATTTGATAAAAATATGGCCATTGATATCAGATTTGAAAATTATTGCCACTTTGGCGACGATGTTTGTTATTATTTTGATATGATTTCTTAAAAAAAACACAATTGTTGTTAAGAAAATTCAAAAGTTGTTAATTTAATGTGAATTGATACAATTAAGTTCTCAAAAAAACGTCATTCGAATGACTTCTTCTGCAGGAACGAATTCGATTAATCTAATTTTCGGACACTTTTTCCACTACATTAAGTCGTATGTTATTAATGGCACGTTTAATATTGTTTTATTCTTTTCCTTAAGATCATTTCATTCTCTTTAAACAGACATTAAAAAGTTACATATTAAAAAAAGACTTTTTAAAAACAAACAAAAAGAAAAATATTGTAATGGTGTTACGCCACCTTTGTTTTTTAAAACCGCTTTGGCATGGTAATACTAGTTTTTGGCAGTCTTCTGGTGTTATCTAGTCTTAAATTTTCTGAATTTTGGTCTTTAACCCGTCAACAGTGCGTTGTCATTTATTTTGAAATTTTCATTTTATCATAGTTTACAAATTTTCTATCCGAATAAACTGGGCAAGAAGATGGCCAATCCAGGACCTCGTTTCCATTTTTTCTTTTAGCATATGGGAAAAAGCACCATCCTTATGAAATATGTATTCTCCGCAGTCTGTTAATTTCGATACGGATGGTATAAGATTTTCATGCAGGATTTTTATATATTTGTCTGTCTGAGCTAACCGACACCTTTTGAGGACATACATCCCCATGCTATAACGCTAGCTGGAAACTTGACTGTACGCTTTAGGCAGTCTTTTTTGTATGCCTTACTGCTTTTACGTATTACGCTTTTTCTTGCATCACTAACACATACATCAAACTTGGATTCGTCGCTAAAGATAATGCTGTCTCATTGCCGTTAAATTAAATTATCAAGTTGATTTCGAAATACCGGGTTAAACTTTAATTTCATCATCATTTGAAGCCGGGTCCACTAACGTTTTACCGGCTTTCCAATTGCTTCAGACCACTTTAAGGCAATATCACGAACAGTGCTTCGACGATTTAGTTTAATGATATTTGGCAAAGCTCTTATTGTGGAAGTCTGACCTCTTTTTGAAACATTATTGCATTGGATATATTCACTTATTTCATATTTTCTAACAATACTTTTCATTGTAGATTTTGGGATTTTAAATCGGTCGATAATTGACCATATTTCATTCCCGGTTTGAATTTATCGATGATTAAAATTCGAATATTCTCGCGAAGAGGTTTACTACGTGCCATTTTTAAAAAATGATGAAAATTAAACAAAATAAAGTGGAAAAGTTTCCTTTTTGACTGCATTACATTCCTATTCTCTTATTGTAACGGTACATTTAAAATTTTTGTTTACATTTTGATTTTTATTTAGCTTGAGCGCAATTTATACTCTGAAAGAATTAATATTGATCAAATAATATAATCAAGGCCTCCTAGCTTACTTAATTTTTTTAACATTTTGATACAGAATTTAAGAATATTTCTAAATCAGTTTAGAGGAAATAAAACAACATTTAAGAAAAGTATAAACTTGTTGCTGTTATTAACATAATTATATCTTTATTTAGGCGTTTAGTGCTAATTAGCGAAAAAATAACTAGGGTACGAATTAATAGTTGCTAGGGCTCGTACATATATATAATTTTACATAAAAATGTCATCGGCTCTTTATTTTAATTTTAGCATTTCCTCAAAGATCTCTTCAAAAGCTCGATATTATAAAAATTTGAAAAGTTCATAGGCCCGCAACTCGGGAAATATGGGTGAGCGCCAATTTTTTCACTTGATGTTTTTTTCTTATTTTTTAATTCTTTATCGCCCATATATTTTTTTCTTATTGGAGTTACTTTATTGTTCCAAATGACATGAACAAATTAGAGGCAGGAGTGGTGTTTTGCACTCCGCCTTGAAGGACACGGACTGATCTTGCTGAAAATTTTTCGAAGCTATGTCTAATCGATTGGCGTATTTAATTTTTCTCTAGCTCATCTTGTGCCTTGGCAAAGTTGATTTCAACACGAATACGGACCGACAGACGGATAGACGAACATCGCTTAATCGATTTCGCTGTGTACAAGAACTGAAAATATAAGTATATATGTATGTACTTTATGGGGCCGGAAATGGATTTTTAGAAGTTATAAATGGAATGACAAAAATAAATAGACCCTTTTCCACTTGCGGTGAAGGAAATTTTTATTCAACATGAATACGGATAGACGAAGATTGAAAATCGATTTTCCTATGTGTAAGCATACAAAAAAATATATACTTTATGGGCTCGAAAATTAGTATTGTAGAAATTACAAAAAGAATGACTAACACTTGTATACCCTTTCTACCTGTGGTGAAGGGAAGGGTACAATAACATAAAGATGTAAAAAAACCCGGAACATGGATAAAACTATAGTTGATTATAAATTTCTCCATCATCAATAAACCAATGTAACCGAAATACAATAGAAGCCATCTCGAAAATGTTGTCCAATATTCCTGCTATGCTGCCAGCGCCTTTGCAAAACCCTATTTGTACAACATCTAAACATATATTTTATGAGGTGAGAAACGAATATTGTAGAAAATACAAATGGTATTTATACCCTTTACACCTGTGGTGGAGAAGAAAATAGATGCCTCGTATTTTATTGTCTGCATTTGTGCCTATATGAGGACCACGATTACTAATTTCTATATCAATATATTTAGAATAATTTTTGGCAAATTGCAATACTTCAAAGAATTCCACAAATTTGCGTGGTTGATCGGAAAATCGTTATCTTTCCTATAAGAATCTAGAGTTTATATATTTCGTGAGGTGGCAAATTAATATTATAGGAATTAAAAGCAGAATTAATATACATTGAATTACCTTTATTTACCTTTAATGAAAACTATGCAAAGTTTATAATTTTACAGTTTCCTACTTTAGATATTTATCGTTCACTGAGAGCATCCCCAATTTATTTTTAAATTGTTAAACACTAACAAATTTAACATCTTTTAATTAAAAATAATAATAATTTAATTTTTCGCAACGTAGACATGTTATTCCAATAAAAGTACTTATGTCGATTTGTAAACACATCAAAACGATAAACCCTTGTATAAGGGGAGAGGCATACAAACGAGTTTAAACATGCTCGTAGCTATTGTTCATCAATAAAGGCAATGTGTAAAGTTAATTGATTCTGATATACATTTATGTAAATTTAAATAAACACAAGTACATTTATATGTACCGTATATATGTACGTACTGTTGTGCTCAAAACATTTTGATGACAATTTATTTAAAAATTATATTATCAACATAATGTACATAACTCATCTCTGAAGATTACGTGCAAATTTACTTGGATGGAATTCAAGTTTCTTAAAATATATTGTCATACATTTTGTGTGTATTTTACTAGTGCACTTTGGCGCAGACACCAAATGTTTTGAAAAATAATCATAATTTCTTAACAACAGATCTGATTGAAACTAATTTTTAAAAGTATTTGACCTTAAGACTTAATTCCGAGCTTTTTTGAACTTTCAGCATAGTTGAGTTTTTATAAAAATTTTCCTTAATTATTTTAATTTGGGTTGCTAAATTAAGAAATTTTAAAAGAAAATTTTACGCAAATGCCTTTTTTAGTTTAGAAAATACGCGATTTAAAAATATAAATTTGTTAAAATGAAACATTTTTGATGATAGGTGACCTACTTATGACACTTAAATATTTTTTCCTGTGTCATTCCCTTTGTATTTAGTAGCAGATGAAGCCCTAAAGTAGTTGAGGACCAATTCCAAGATAAAGTCTAGAATTATCTTGATCACTTCTTCTTTTCATTGGCAATATTTTCACCACTAACAAAGTGTAGTGTGCGTGATAAGAATGAAAAGTTCGCTATCACATGTGGAGCAACCGCGATGGTTGGGTTGGTAAAGGTCTCTGCTTGTTATGAAATGGCAGATCATAAATGTTTGACCGAGTTCTATAAAAAGACATATTAATGGAAAACGGCAGGACAAAACTTCCCAAGTCTTGATTAATGGGTGTGTAGCCGCGACAGATAAATTGGTTAGAAGACTATAATAAGAGCACTAAAGCTGATATGGTACGAGTAAGCAGCTTCTTTTTATTGTTGAAGCAAGGAGATAAGACAACGAAAACTATTATTATGGAGCCACGATTGATGAGTTAGCGAATTTGTCTGTATGAAAATAACAAGAAGGAGCGTTAGTAGAAGTAAGAAAATGAACAACATAAAAATAGTGTGCGGCAGACGTGGCTGAGTTGGTCAAAAGGTCCTGGGTGGCGAAAAGACAAAAAATATTGTGAATTAGATTCTATAAGTGTAGTGGTTTCTAGGGCTGCGCGAGTTAAACGTATTAATTGCTAAATAAGACAACGAGCAGTTCTAGTATCGGTGAAGTAAAACAGAGGTGATATCTACGAAAGTTAGATAAAAATAAGGACCATAAAACAGTAGAAAAAAGAATAAATAGAGAATTTATTAAGTACTCAAATTATGGTCACAGTAAACAGTTGTGTTAAATTCGCCTCATTTTCAGCAGAAACCGGCTTTATTTTCAATTTGATTTGGGAAGAAAGCAATCTTATATCATGCCACAACATTGATTCCTAGGCTTTACCAGCCAAAGCTTGTAAGCCCATTAATACAAGTTAGCAATGTCTAAAGTTACGATTTTGTGGGATCAATATATCGATATCGTATATTTAAAACTAAAATTGAGCGACAAGCCAAATGACTATTCATCCAGACTTTTTTTTTAGATGTTTATTTATTATATATTAGAGAAAAAGTTACAAACTCAAAATAAACAAAAAATATATTGATACTTATTGATATACAAAGTCCCATTTTAAAGAGCTCTCAAGTATAATTTCTATTAATAATAAAGTTAATTTTTCTGTTATTTTGTTATTATATATGTACATGGCAGTTTTGATATGTTTTTAATTGTAAGCAAAAAAATTCAAAAAATCTTACTTTTTTATTGTTGAGAATAAAAGATAAAGTCATGGGTTAAAATCAAAGGATTATTATTGGGTAAGCCACCAATATTTATTAGGATTTTAATTATGTTTTATATTTTTATAAATAAATATTTCTGTCGAAGCGACAGTTTTCAGTTGTTAGTACATTAAAATTTACTGATTTTATATTTGATCTTCTTATATGATAAAATATAGGAATACCTTCTTCGTTTTGAATAAAACCAAGTTTATCAAGAAAAGGAAATGCTTCAGGTGGAATGAATCCACTTTCAAGTGTTTTAGAAATGTACTCCTCGTCAACGTAGTAAGGAGCCAATATTAGATTATTCATAGTGGTACTGGTACTGCTTAGAATATGAATAATAAAACTATCAAATCTAGATACTTCGGCTTTTTCATACAGAATTTTGTTTGATACATATTTCTTGTAGTTACTACTTTTTGACCTGTATAATCAAGTACTACATCTGAGGCATTTCCTTTCGAATATGCGTATCTTTTCCATATACGTATTTGGCAGCCATATAATAAAATTGGTCTAATTAAAGATTGGTACATAATAATTTAAACCCTTGGTTGTATATATTTTGAAAAAAAATAATCTTTTATACAAAAATAATGCTTTCCTAGCTTTAATAAGTTGCAGGTTTATGTGATTGTAAAAGTATAGAAATTTATCTAACTCAATCCCTAATAGCCTGTTTTACTGGGATGCTTATATTATTCATGGATCTAATACCAAAAGATTTCTTATATTGTTATTACGAGTACATTTCCCAATCGGTGGCCTAAAAAGAATAGATTCACATTTGTTTAAATTAATCTTCATATGCCAATCTTTTGAATATTTTTCAATTATTAAAAATTTATTTTGCAGAGCACTATTAATTCCTTCTACAGTATTGTCGGCATGATATATAGGAATGTCAACTGCGAAAGCTATAACATTGTCTATTTGGTCTAATAAATCAAGTAGGTATAAATTAAATAATATTGGAGAATTTACAGTTCCCTGTTGCAGTCCATTTACAATTGTAAATTTCATAGTACCAACTGCATCTTTCCTATAAACAGTAAAGGTTTTATTATTAAGCAAGTTATGTATAAGGATTATAAAATGTTTTGGGAATTTATATTTAAATAATTTATAAATAACGCCCGGAATCCAAATACTGTCAAAGGCTTTTTCAAAATCTACTAAGCATGCTCCTGTATATAACAATCTATTTAAATTCCAATGAATATTTCAAACTAGTAAATGAATTGTTGAGTGCTTGTATTTAAAACCAACACTCACTAAATAATTGTCTTCGCAAAATATTCATACAAACTTCAAATACTTTGCTGATGTTTGGAAGCAAGCTAATTGCACGCAAAATTTTTTGGACTTGTCGTATCCTTATCTTTCTTTGGTAAAATTATTACTTTAGCATGCTTCCAAGACCTGGGAAAGTAAGCATTGTTCAACATATTATTAAAAAGAAGGCCGTATATGAATATCAGATTATCAGGTAACTTGCGCAATACAACGTTAGGCATATTATCAACACCTGATGACAGTTTTGGCCTCAATTTTTTAAAGGTTGACAAAACTTTGTCTTTTGGTATAAAAATGTTATTTGGTTGGGATTAATTTTAGTCATCTGCTCTTTATGACATTGAAAACGTTGTCAAGGTTGAGAAATGCTGTTCATATTGCATTTTTTCCTCCAAAAATTCATTGAAACAACGATTGATCTCCAGATGTACTGAATTATCAGGGTCAATCTCCTTAAAAGAGTGAACCGATTCTGAAAATGAACCAGCTATATTTAAGTTTTGCTCTTCGCCGTAAATCATGTAGTTTTCATCTTTCTTTTCTAAATCTAAGTGATCAATGCCAGCGGTTTTTATTAATCTTTCATCCCCTAAAGGAATTCTTAGGGTGTCTATTTCAAAAGGCCGTGCTATCCTAAACTGTTTTCTAACTTCACCAAACATCTTCGAAGGGTCTTTTGGGGTTAATGACGCAAGTCTGTCTTGGAAGTACTTATTTATCGAAATTTTAAAATTATCATTTAAAAGCTTTCTAACTTCAATTTCGCTTTAAGCACTCTAACTTCCGATTGTGTTAAAACTATTTCTAATCTAACGTTTAACGTTTAATTAAGCATAGAATTTTGCTCTTCTCTCCTTGTAGTTTCTTAATAGTCGAGTTAGCGAATTTTTCAGTCGAATCATGAGTTTTATATTTTAGAACTACCATATCCATAGCTCTTAGAATATAGCTGTTTAATTCGCGCAAATAAAAATCTATTTCGCTGTTGCTCAGATTCCTATCACCCAGTTTTATTATATTATCAGTCTTCTCTCTTAACAATGTTTTTCTGAACTTGTTCCAATTCGTCTTTTTAAAATTTAGTATTGTCGTGAAAGATTCCTTAAAGAGAGAAAATGGGTGTTCATTTTCCACACCTAATAATTTAATTTTAACCGCGTCGTGATCACTATCGTAATCAAGTGTCTCTAAGCAATTTATGGAATCATTGATCCTATCAATAACCGGTCTCGAATCAATTATGGATACGTCTAGATAAGAATTGCACCGTGGGTATGATGGACTGCAAGTTGCACACAGTTTACATCTGTATCTGATTTCATAATCCTCAATCCATTCTTTTAAATGATTCCCTTTAGTGTTTGACGCTGAGTTTTTCCAGCCAATATGTTTGCAATTTCAGTCACCGGCTAAGATGTAATAATTTTCTGTATTTTCGAGATTTAGTGATTGAAAGAGATTTAAAAGATCAGGAGGCAAATTACGGCATTCGATATCGATCGAAATTTACATTTAAATGCTATCGAAATTTCGATCGATATCGAATGCCGTTATTTGCCCCCAGATTAATAACTGCAGTTATTTTCGGAAGGGTAATAGGCGTCTTATTTGGAAAAATGGTATTTTCACGACTGAAAAGTGATAATTTTTGTGGTGACTAAATTTTAGACTTTTCTTAATCAGTATTCCTGTTCTTCCCTCTATCCTAGCATCCTTTCTATCATTTCGTATAAAATTATAGTTTTCAAAATATAGCTTATGTTTAGAATTAAGTTTTGTTTTGTTAATTAAAACTAAATATGGATTGTGATTATTTAAGAATACACTAAAGTTACATATATCTTCTATTTAACTTAATTAGAGAATTTTCATTTATGTGGATAATATTTAATTCTTTTACAATTATTTCAGTCATGATTAGTATTTAAGCTTCTAGAATAGAGAAAAGTGTATCTGTTCTAGATGATTGTAATTGTAATAGTTTGTTCAAATTTATAATTTGATAAGGCCTAAACTGAATTATTAAGTTGTTTCAATAATTGTATTGTTTGGATTGACATTTTGTGTTGTAAAATTATTTATTAATATGTAAGCATAGCTTAAATTATCATTAACAATAACTGGAGAAGTTTTCATTCTTTTATCCGACAACTGTTGTTTTTTAGCCCTTAACTTTTGTTGAAGTTCTTTGTATTTTGGACAGCCTTTATACGATGCTGGATGCCCATTATTGTTGCATATTTAAATTTAATATTGTCAAGTATTTTATTTATAATAGGTTTATTTACTTTTGTTTCTAATCGAAAACATTTATTATCTATATTATTAAGATTAGAATATATTATATTAAGTTTATTTTTAATATTAAAAAGTTTCTCCCTATCGTTTATAGGAACATCTTGAAGCGAACATTTTCCTTTTACGTGATTTTTTTTACATTCAACACATCTACGTGGTAAATAGCAATTTGAAGCGCTATGTAATAAGCTTTGGCAATATCTACATTGTGCTATTTCTGATTTTCTTAATCCTTCCCAATGGATGCAACGATACAGTAGCCCCTTAATTGATTTGAGCTCGTTAACTTTACTATCTTCATTGATTTGAACCATGTAAACTGGTAAATTATGGTCGTTAGCAATAGCCCTTTTAGTTGTAAAAGGACTGACCTTAATAAATTTCAGATTTTCATTTTTAGATTTTTCGGAGTGAAGGTGAAAAATTTAGTTTTGGTTTCGAGTAAATATGCTCTTATTTTAGAGTAATCCTCTATAGATGAAGTGAGAAGTTGAATTTTATTACTATTGTATTCTCTTATTTTGAAATTATTTATATTAAGACCTTTCTTCACGAATTCTATAAGAGCGCTAGGATCCACATCAAAATATAGAGTGGAGGTGTTTTCTTTATTTTGATTAGCTTTCGTATGCTCATCATTGCTATTGTTGTTGGTGTTTTCGCTAGTCGGAGAATTAATTGTTACACTTTGAGTTGTTGTGGGTTCTTCTTTATCTTGAACATGTTTTTTAAATTGTTGTATTATTTCGTTATTACATTTTTTTCCATCGGCAAGAAGTGCCCAATAATTATTTTTTAGATTTTTCGGTAATGATTCAAGTTTTGTAACATTTTTTCTTTTACGTAAACTCTCTACTGTTGATGTATCAGTAGACACAAGATTTGCATTATTTTTGTAACTGTTTTTAAATAATGAGTATGGAGCATTACGCTCGCGCATGATTATATTCGTATTATGTTTTTGTTTTTGGAAAAAAGTCTATTTCTCTTGGAATTTATTAACAACACTTTTACACAAGAATGTAAATATGTAAATACAGTACTACATCTTGATAAAATTTTGACGATAAATAAATCGTCAAGGTAAGATTATGCTCTACCCTCCTGCATGAGTTTTGCACAAAAATCATCATACATGCTTTCCTTATTATACCCTTTACCACAAAAAGTGGAAAAAGGGTATATCTACGTTTGTCATTCCGTCTGTAATATCTACAGTATCCATTTCCGACCCCATAAAGTATAAATATTCTGACTTCTTATGCAAAGCGAAGTCGGTTGAGCGATGTCCGTATGTCCGTGTTAGTGTTGAAATCAAGTTTAACTTTATTTCACATAAAAAAATAAATATGTCAATCGATCAGATGTAGTGTCGAGGTGCTATTGGAAATCAGCATGATCGTTCCATGTCCTTCGAGGCAGCAGGCAAAACACGCCTACCTACCTACCTACCACGCCAATCAACAAAAAAAATAAATATATGGGGCAATAGAAAATCCACAAATAAGAAAAAAAACCTCAGGTGACAAAATTGGCGCTCACCCGTATTTTCCGAGTTACGGGGTTCTGAAATGTTAAAACTTTTGAAATATCAATATGGGTATCATTTTAAAGCTTTTGAAGAGATCTTTAAGGAAATACTAAAATTAAAAAAAAAATGCGTAACCTATTAAGAGCCGATGCCATTTTTATGTAAAATTATATACGTATTGCAGTACCAATTTTTTTTTATTTTTAATTCCCTGTTTCCGCAATATTTGCTTTTTTGATTGGAGTTACTTCACTAAACTAGATTTACATAGATGGTTAAGGGTATATAAGATTCGACATAGCCGAATACAGCACTCTTACTTGTTTTTGAAATGTGGTTTAACAATAAAAATGGTTATTCCTGGTGTAATAGACTGGCAGCTGTCAAATTCAGTTTGTTAGCGTTGCCAACACTTTACTGCTCAAGTGGTAGCATTTAATACAACACAAAAAAGCAAAACTTAAGCTAAAGCTTGTAATTGTAAACAAAACAATAAATATCTTATATAAGTTGAACAGTTTTGACCCCTACTGTACACATGTGTAGTGGGTACTATTAAAAAAATATAAATACACATTCAGTTGCATTTTGAATTAATTTTAATGCCGAAAAAATAAGTTATAAAATTCATTTTTGTGCTGAAACTCACGTATAACTAACTTGTTCAAAATGTGTTTAATAATTTGTGGTTAAAGTTTATAAATTAAAGAGATCTGTAAAGAACCGATGAATTAAATACCTTTTGTTCTTGCAATTTTTTGTGCAGGTGCAATTTTTTAGGGTCAACCAAGGACTAATAAGCAAATGACATAAGTATTTATAATGATATTTCATGAACAGCGGTTCCTATGGGACTTACACTCGCAAGTTTATATTAAGAATTGGAAATTAGAATTATATAATTGAAGAGCCGCTTGGATTACTCTTATAAAGCCAGTTGATATTTTCTGACTATTGGTCAGAAGTTAGAATAAATTTACACAGCGGTTTTTACTAACTGTTCTCACAGCGGTATCGGATGACTGTTTAAGCTAGTATTGTATTATTGCAAACTATAGTTTAAAGTTATATATTTTCGAACTTGTTTTTATCCGAATCTGCGAATCGATTTAGTACACCCGAATCTTTATGAACAAAACCTGTTATTATCGGAACCTTCGCATCGATCTAGTAAACCCGAATCATCATCATACAAACTTGTTATCATCCGAACCTGTGAAATTTGAAGAAATATCAGAAGTCTTCCACAAACTAGTAAACATCGTAGAACAAAGGGTCAGCGAAGAAGAGTTACATTAATTAAAAGTGCAAATGGGCGATCTTTAAATTTGATAGGGACCAGTGAGAGTTATCTCTGAACACGCCAGCAAGATTAACACCCCGAGCTTTGACAGCAGCCCACCTTTTAATGTTTTTAAGTTTCAGTTCGAAACAATGGCCAGCAAAAATAGATGGGACAATGAAAAAAAAAGCTATGGAGCTAATTCTAGCCTTAAAGGGAGCAGCATCATTGATACCCGTACAACGCAAGTACGGTGGCGAGCACAAAAGAGAACTCTACAGAATGGAGTTTCGAGGCAGGGTGCAAAGGCAAATGAGACGCTGCAAGACGTTTGATGCAGCTGACTTATCCAGGCGAAGATCACCCGCTTCTGGATCAGTTTAAGATTGAAGCATTTGTGAATGGCATACGGGATCCAGATATTAAATTTGCTGTTTGCGCTAGCCCAGGAGACCGCAAAAGTCATCTCGTAGCCAGGAGTTAGTCAAACAGATAATGGAGGAGGAAAAAAGGAATTCTCGCCCTAAATTCTTTAAATGCGGTAAGGCTGGCCATTTTTAGCGCAACTATAGATCCGCAAGGAGAAGATCAAGATCTGCTTCGCCAGCAAGGGACAACAAGCGGGCCAACAACACCATATCGCATGAGTCACCGTTAAATTAAATCGAGCTAGCACTAAGGGGCAAGTGCTGGTTTCCACAACCGATGGTCCCACAGTCTCCATTTCCATTGTACAACAGAAAACTAGCAACCTAACTATTTGCGGTCTTATAAACGGAAGTAAGCAAGTCCTCACTACAGACACTGGAGCATCTCAGTCAATTATAAGGCCCGATTTAGTAAAAGATGCTGTGGAACCGTTAAATAATGTACGACTGCGCACTGCTACTGGCGACTTAGCCACTGTCTATGGAAGAGCCAGGGTAAGAATGACCATTGCAAACATCAGTGCTGACCATGTATTTGTTGTTGCCGACATAGTGGATAAAGTTATCATTGGTGCAGGCTTTATGATAGCCCACGGTATTAGTCTGCACATGGGCGGGCAATTAATGATCTGGCGCAATGTGGAGATACCCCTGGATGTTGGATATGATAGCAGGACCACAGTAAGGAAGATATTTGCCGTTGAACGCCAGAAATTACCACCTCAGGCGGAAACTATAGTATGGGCACGTGTGAAGACAGATTGTGACGATAACCTGTGGGTGGTGGAAGCAGAAGAACTAAAAGAGTTCCTGTTAGAGTACTTAATCTGTCTAATATCGGAAAAAACTATTAACAGGAATTTTGAGATGGGTCGATGTGAGCCAGAAGAAGCCATAATTAATTGTGCGGCGAATACAGAGTGCCGTAAAATAACAGCCACAGAAAGAGTTTCATTAGCAGAACAGGTGCAAAAATGGGTGGCAGGACTAACAACTCCTGACAGAAACAAATCAAAGCAGTTGCTGAGAAAATATGCCTCCGTCTTTGCCCTAAATAATAAAAGCCAAGGTAGAACAGCAGTTGTTAAACACGAAATTAATACTGACGATACCTAAGACACATTGGCTGGAACGAAATGGTTCTCTACCTTGGACTTGCAGAGCGGCTATTGGCAAGTAGAGATAGCCGATAAAGACAAGGAGAAAACTGCCTTTAGCGCAAGTGATGGTTTATGGCAGTTCAAGGTGTTGCCATTCGGGATCTGCAACGATCCAGCTACCTTAGAACATGTGCTTAAGGGTCTCAATTGGAAGACGTGCTTTGTGTATCTGGATGACATAATCGTGATGGGGAAGACTTATGATGAACACCTCAAAAACCTGGATGAAGCTTTTACGCGTATAACAGCTGCAGGATTAAAATTAAGTGTTAAGAAATGTGCTCTGTTTCAAAAGGAGTTCTAATACCTGGGGCATCGTGTAATGGCAGTTGGCGTGTCAACTGATGAAGACAAAGTACTGGCAATAAAGACCTGGCCTCGCCCACAAAATCTTCATGAGCTGCGTAGTTTCCTGGGGCTTTGCACATACTATAGGAGATTTGTACCAAACTTTGCTCAAGTGGCTGCTAGTTTGCATTAGTTGACCAGGAAATCGCAAGCATACCACTGGAGTAAAGCAGCGGAAGAAGCGCTCCAGGAGCTAAAGAAACTTTTGTGTAGGTCACCAGTCCTCGCCTATCCAATAGCTAGACGGAAATTCATATTGGACATGGACGCAAGCAGCTATGGAATAGTAGAAGTGCTTTCTCAGGAGGTTAATGGAGCAGAAAAGTTCATTGGCTACTAAAGCAGAGTGCTTTCCAAGCCTGAAAGAAATTACTGCGTAACACGAAGGGAGCTTTTAGCAGTGCTGAAGTGTCTGCAGAGCTATGAACGTCTGCAGAGCTATGACTTTAGTATTGTGCATAGAAAAGGCGGAAATCACAACAATGCTGAATGTAAGCACTGCACAAATGTCGAGAAAAAGGAGTGGGTAATAGATGTGCGGCTTACTCAAATTGTATCAAGGGAAGATTGGTCGAAGGCCCAGAATGACGACCCAATTTTGGCAAAAATTATATTGGCTAAGCAAAACAACTAGCCAAGTCGTACTGGGCTCAGTGGAATAGCCTGAAGGTAGAAGATGGCTGCTTATATCGATCTTGGGAAAGTACAGACGGGAAAACTACAGCGGACTTAATTGTTGTGCCAACTTCTAAAAGAAATGAGATACTTAAGCAGTTTCATAACGGTCCCAGCGGCAGCCATATGGGTATAACAAGAACTCTGGAAAATATAAAGCAGAGTTTTACTGGGTAGACTGCCAACAATACCTAGCCGATTGGATAGCTAATTGCAAACATTACGGCGAAGGGTCCTGTAAGAAAAAGTCGTGGCAAACTTCAACAGTACAACGCATGTGCACCTTTTAAGCAGATAGCTATTGATATCGCAGGTCCATTCCCTGTCAGTGATGCTGGAAACCGATATGTTGTAGTGGTAATGGATTATTTTAGCAAATGGCCCAAAGTGTAGGCCATTCCAAACCAAAAATCTAAAACAGTGGTAGACGACCTTGTGAACAATTGGGTGTGTCGATACGCTGTTCCACTAGAACTACATTCAGACCAGGGACGAAATTTTGAATCGGCTATATTCAAAGAAATGTGCGACGTTTATTGTATCACAAAGAAGAGAGAGACACCGCTAGATCCACAGTCGGATGGCAAGGTGGAAAGATTCAATCGTACCCTGGAAGAGTATCTCAGAAAAGTGGTCAGTTCACACCAAAAGGAATGGGATGAGCATACACCCAAATTTCTACTGACGTACCAATCAGCTCTACACGATTCAGCCTCACGTATTCCAGCAAAAATCTTGTTTGGGACAGAACTAAAACTGCCAGCAGATTTAGAATTTTCTGTTAAACCTGGCCCAGTGCAAGAAAACAATGGAAACATTCTCCAGGTACATGAAGACCTGCCTGAGCTTCATGAGTTTGTCCGTAACCGCAAAATGACCAGCGATAAGGTGAAAGGCAGATATGATCGAGCAGCAAACATAGAGGGATTTACTGAAGGACAAATGGTTCTACAATTAAATCGCAACGCAAGAAAGGATTATCTCCTAAACTGCAAACCCACTGGGAGGGACCATACAAGGTGATAAAGAAATTGAATGACGTGGTTAACCGGATACAGAGATATCATAAGCCGAGTTCTAAAATGAAAGTGGTTGACCTGGAGCGGCTGGCTAAATACTGCAGAGGTAATGTTGAGGCTATTCGGGACGAAAAGGCTTAATTGGGCGGCAGTGTTACAAAGATGCTTTATTAAAATAGTAAACAGATGTAAAAATAATTGAGGCCAAGAAAGTGAAACGAAATGGCCTGTTGTGTTCGTTTTCACTGGTCCAGGTTTAACACCAAATTCTAAATCTGCTGGCAGTTTAAGTTCTTTCCCAAACAAGATTTTTGCTGGACTACGTGAGGTTGAATCGTATACAGCTGACCGGTACGCCAGTAGAAATTTGGGTATATGCTCGTCCCAATTCTTTCGGTGTGTACTAACCACTTTTCTGAGATATTCCTCCAGGGTACGATTAAATCTTTCTACTATGCCATCAGACTGCGGATGCAGTGGAATCGTTCTTGTCTTGTTGCGACTTCCTGGTCAACTCATGTAAGCTAGCAGCCACTTGAGCAAAGTTTGGCAGTAGTATGTGCAAAGCCCTAGGAAACTACGCAGCTCATGAAGATTTCGTGGGCGAGGCCAGTTCTTTACTTCCAGTACTTTGTCTTCATCAGTTGATACCCCCTCTGCTGTTACACGATGCCACAGGTATTTGACCTCCTTTCGAAACAAAGCACATTTCTTAACACTTTATTTTAATCCTGCAGCAGTTATACGCTTGAAAACTTCATCCAGGTTTTTGAGGTGTTCGTCAAAAGTCTTCCCCATTACGATTATGTCATCCAGATACACTAAGCACATCCTCCAATTGAGACCCTTAAGCACACGTTCCATTAAACGCTCAAAAGTAGCTGGAGCGTTGCAGAAGCCGAATAGCATCACCTTGAACTCACATAAACCTCCTTGTCTTTGTCGGCTATCTATACCTTCCAATAGCCACTTTGCAAGTCCAAGGTATAGAACCATTCCGTTCCGTGTCTAAGGTATCGTCAATTCTAGGCAACGGATAACTGTCTTTCTTGGTGATGTCATTAAGCTTCCTTTAGTTAACGTAAAACCTGGTACTGCCGTCCTTCTTCTTTACTAAAACTATTGGTGAACTCCACGGACTCGAAAATGGCTCAATGACTCCGTTCCGTTCCATTTCGCTGACAAGTTCTTTGGCCATGTTTCGCTTTGCTAGGGGAACACTTCTGGGTGCTTGTTTTATAGGCCTCGCTTTGACAGTATTAATTTCATGTTTAACAACTGCCGCTCTACCTTGGCTTTTATTATTTAGGGCGAAGACGGAGGCATGTTTTCTCAGCAACTGCTTTGATTGCTTCTGTCAGGAGGTGCTAGTCTTGCCACCCATTTTTGCACCTCTTATGCTAATGAATCTGTGGCTGTTATTTTAGGGCATATTGTATTCGCCGCACAATTAATTATGGCTTCTGCTGGCTCACATCGACCCATCACAAAATCCTGTTAAAAGTCTTCTCGCTATTAGACAGATTAAGTATTCTCACAGGAACTCTGCCATCGTCACAAATTTTCATGGGGGCTGTTGCTGTTATGATCTCGTCTTTAAATTCTTTTGGTTCCACCACCCACAAGCGGTTATTCTCACAATCGTTCTCCGCACATGCCTATACTATAGTTTCCGCCTGAGGTGGTAATTTCTGGCATTCAACGGCAAATAGCTACCTTACTGTGGTCCTGCTATCATATCCAATATCCAGGGGCATCTCCACATTGCGACAGATCATTATTCGCTCGCCCATGTGCAGATTAATACCATGGACTATCATGAAGTCTGCACCAATGATAACTAATGATAACATCCACTATATCGGCAACAACAAATATATAGTCAGCGCTGATGTTTGCAATAGTCAGTCTTACCATGGCTCTTTCATACACAGTGGCTAAGTCGCCAGTAGCAGTGCGCAGTCGTACATTATTTAACGGCCCACTGCCCCTTTTACTAGATCGGGCCTTATAATAGACTGAGATGCTCCTGTGTCTATGGTGAGGACTTGCGCTCTTCCATTAATGAGACCACAAACAAAGCTATTTTTCTTTTGCACAACGGAAATGGAGATTGTGGGGCCATCGATTGTGGGAGCCAGCACTTGCCCCTTAGTGCTAGCTCGATTTAGTTTAACGGTGACTCATGTGATTTGGTGTTGTTCGCCCGCTTGTTGTGCCTTGCTGGCGAAGCTGATGTTGATCTTCTCCTTGTGGATCTACAGTTGCGCTGAAAATGGCCGGCCTACCGCATTTAAAGCATTTAGGGTGACTTCTGCATAGCACAAACCGCATATTTAATATCTGAATCCCGTATGCCATTCACAAATGCTTCAATCTTAAACTGATCCAGAAACGGTTGAACTTCGCCTGGGTAAGTAAGCTGCACCAAACGTTCAATTTCCAAGGCGAAGACTTGCAGCGTCTCGTTTTCCTTCTGAACCCTACCTTGTATCTCCATTCTGTAGAATTCTCTTTTGTGCTCACCACCGTACTTTTGTTGTAAGGCTACCATTATGTCCTCATAATTATTTTTGCAGCCTGCTGGTAAGCTTTCGAGTATCTGTGCTGCTGCTCCCTTTAAGGCCAGAATTAGCTCTATAGCTTTTTCTTCGTTGTCCCATCTATTTTTGCTGGCCACTGTTTCGAACTGGAACTTAAAAACATTAAAAGGTGCGCTGCCGTCAAAGCTCAGGGTGTTAATTTTGCTGGCGATAACTTTCACCGGTCCTCTCGAATTTAAAGATCGCCCATTTTCACTTTTAATTTATGTAACTCTTCGTCTACTTTTCTGTCTAGGCCGCACACTTTTTCATTTAACTCGCTGACCCTTTGTTCTACGATGTTCATTCGTTTGTCGAAGACTTCTGATATTTCTTCAAATTTCTCATTTACCTTCGCTTAAAGCCTTTGCCCGTTGACGCTAGAGCTTTCTTGCATTACTTTAAAGCTGTCTTGAAATGTTTCTTGACGCTTCTGTTTTTTTTTCTTCTATTTCTTTCATTGCTAAATTGTTGTCCAAACTAAGGTTTGAACACAAAACTTAATTACTTAAAAAAAAAGAAAAAAAGGCTAAGACATTTATATGAATTAAATCTTACTGAATTTTATTATATGCTTTGAAAATGTGTATGTATTCGTATAATTACTGAATTATACTTACCTGAATTATACTTACCTTATATTATACTTACCTCATATTATACTTACCTTATATTATACGTACCTTATATTATAATTACCTAATATTATACTTGCATTGATATCGTAACAATTTGTAAAGTTGCCCATCTGGTTAACAATGAAATACATAATTCCAGTTGTCAAATTTGCTAACTTATTGTCACCTAAAAGTATATAGTAAAACGCGCAAAAATATTTAGCACTTTTTGATCATTATTTCACAAGGCCACATCGTTGTTCGAACCCTAAGCGAAAATTCATAAAACCTAGTTGATACTTAATCTAAAATTTAATAAAAGAATTGTAATTGAAATTGACATCAACGATTATTTAATGAAAGTGGCATCTTGTCAAGTTTAAAAATTCAAATTCTCTTTCAGAGTAATCAATTGATTTTCCTCTGAACTCCAAATCGAATATTAAACAATCAGCAAATTGTTCATGGTCCTCATCGAAGCCGTCAAAGAACAGAAGTAAATAATCAAATTCTCTTAATTAAAGCAAAAAACAGAGAAAGCAGCATAGCAAAACCACAACTAAAAAGAAGAAAAAACAGCATGAGGTAAAATTCACAGTTTTAATAATTTCAAAGTGAGTAGACATTTAAGTGCATTTAATTGAAGTACAATTATTACAAAACTTACCCTGAAAAGCTACATATAGAAAGTGTATGAAAAAGAATAAAAATTCTTAAATATACAAATATAATACTTACCCATTTAAATGATTGTGTAAAGGACAAATCCTTAAATAAAATAAAAAAGGGTGAAAAAACATATAAAAGTTAAATTACAGAACTTAATATACTTACTTATACATATAAACGTTGAGCTGTGTTAAATACATACAAAAAAAACCTAACCCTAAAATTCAATCGTGCTTCAAAACTCAAGACAGTAGAAAAGTTGAAAAAACCGCTAATTCCTTTAAATAACAAAAGTATGTATATATACACTATGTAGGTAGATATACGCATCCCGTTAAAAAAAACGTAAAACGAATTTACATACATACATATTATATACACACATGCATGTATAAAATTTACAATATGTATGTACATATATAAAAGTTAAAATTTCCTTTCAACTACGTATGTTAAAATTTCCCTCTATATAAAAATTAAAATAAAATTAAAGTACAACAACAACAACAAAAATTAAAGTGTAAAAGCAATATTTTAAATAATTTAAAAATATTTGTGATATACTCAGCGAAAAACAAAACCAAAAAAAAAAAAAACATTACATGCATTTAACAAGAAAGAAAACAACCGCCAAAATTGCATTTCTGTGTTGGTGTTCTCTTACGTTCTTACACTAGTAAAGGCCTCGTTATGCGAACGTTTATGTAAGAAAAACTTAACGTATTTTAACGTACGGTCGTTTATGTACTTATAGAAACTTTACAAATGTGACGCATGTCAATAAAATAAACAAAAATAAAACATTGTGCATCACAATTTGTTCGCGTGTGATTATAATTTTGTTTGTAATTTTAATTTCAAAAACCCGAAAAGAAATAAGTAAAATTGTTTTGCAAAAAAAAAACTATAAAAGCTAAAATATTAAATTACAAAACCTAACACAATTTTCAACTTGCTGCAGCTGTTCAGAACAGTGTTGAGATTTGTGGCATAGTTGCGGGCACTGTTTCGTACATGTAAATTTGGAATGATATTTTACATTGCAATATGTGCAATGTATTGACTAATTTAGTTATCTATTTTAAAAAATATTATTATGTATTATTTTCTATTTTTTTTAAGCTTTGGGTCCTTATATTTGTTAATAATATTTTATTTCAATATTTCGGTACTTTCTGCGTACCTTCTTCAGGAAACAAAATTAATAAAAAAGCAAAATAACAAAATTAATTAATTTTGTTATTTTGCTTTTTTATTAATTTTGTTTCCTGAAGAAGGTACGCAGAAAGTACCGAAATATTGAAATAAAATATTATTAACAAATATAAGGACCCAAAGCTTAAAAAAAATAGAAAATAATTTAATAAAAAAAAGGGTCAAATAATCATTATTAAACTATTATTATGTATTTAATATAACTATTTATTTATTATAATTTTATTAAGCAAAATGACAAAAACTGATGAATGATACAATTATTATCAATTACTTCAAAAGTACCTAAAACGGGCAAATGTGCCGCAATGGTACTTAACACATAGAATTCCAGCACTGTCTTACGAATGTCACGTAACAATGCCGTCAAAACCTATTTTATACAGGTTGAAGCGTTACGGAAACGTGACAGTTAATTTCGGTAAGCGTTTGCATTGTTTTAGTGTATTTAAAAACAAACGGCCGTTACGTTAGCTTAAGTGGACGTTCGCATAATTGTACCTTAAGTTAACATTTAATTTTATAAAAAAAAATAATAATAAGGGAAAATTGTTTTTACTCTTTATATGTTATTAATAAAATATGTGAGGAACCTGTAAAGTTTTTCTTTAAAAGTTCTCTTGATCATAAAAAAAGGCATTTAATACTTTTTTAGCTTCTTTTATATTTGTTTAATAAGTTGATCTCGTGGTTGATTAAAAAATTTTTTCTTTAACGTTTGTGCTGCATTCTCTTCGGTTAGATTATTACTCGTTAATAATCATACAACTCAAGAGGTCTTAACAAAAAAACTGGCCATGCAGAGATTACGTTTATTTGATGTAGAGAAATCTGAAAATCTCTTAATTTCCCTTAATAAATCAACAAAAATTTTAAAACTTTTATTGAGACTCACCCTCAGAGATGTTAGATGGTTTTTTCGAATTATCGTCAAAATAAAAAAAAAATAAAAAAAATCGTCATATAAAAAGATTGTTTTTGATCAACACGGATAAATTGCTTTATTAAAACCTAAAAAGATATTAAGTATAAAATGATACAAAACAAAAAAAAATATATAGAATTTTTAATAATTATACATCCAAATGTAATACATATTAATATTTAAAGTAAACTTTACGTACATACATATGTATTTCACGAACTCTATAAATATATATTAGAATTATGATTTCTTACAATATTATTGGAAATGTTAACATTGTAACATTCTGAAGAGTTATTTTATAAAAAATCTTTTGATTGCAAAATTCCAGAGTTTTTGTTTCTAACCAATTTCTAATCCTAGTTTTGTTAAAATTAATTTGGCTAAATATTCTTTCAACGTTAGATGATGAATTGGGTAGGGCCATGTAATTATTCACTAGCTCACATATATTGGTAAATTACATTAACTTTTTTCCAAAACATGTTTATATTTAGGGAGCTTTCATCAAAATCAACAAACCCCTTCTCATACTTCAATTTCTATGACTTGATATTTATCTTTGGACACCAACTTGGGAAGCTTTTCAATAAGGAAATAATATTAACATTTTTATTTAAAATCAATGAGGGTGAAATTAATTTTAAGTTTTGCAATACCGTGTAATCAAAATCAAATCTTTTTCTTACTTGATAACACAATTTAACATAAAAAGATAAAATCGTCAAAACTTAAGTAACTATTCCTTAAAAATCGTCATTTTGGTTAATTAATCCAAAGAAAAAGAAAAAATTGTCAAAATGACTTAAAATCGTCAGATCTAACATCCCTGCTCACCCTTAAAATAAAAAAATACACTCAAAAGGAAGAGAAACGTTGAAGATACATCAGAGACGGAAAGGTTATTACGAGGGCTGCTCTATATATTTCTGGCCTAATAGTGAAAATGCAAATATTTATAATCAAAAATGGTTTTATTGTTTTTCAAAGTATTCTCCAGCATGATTTATACACTTTTGCATGCGCTCAAACCAGTTGTCGAAGCACTTTTTTCACTCCGATTGAGACACCTCTAAAACATGATTTTTGAACACTTCAACAGCTTCTTCTGGCGACGAAAATCGTTGACCACGCATTTTTTTCTTGATGTGCGGAAACAAAAAGAAGTCATTAGGTGCCAAGTCAGGGCTGTACGGCGGATGACCCATTAATTCGACGTTTTGGCCGGTCAAAAACGTTCTGGTTTGAGCCGATGTGTGAGAGCTCGCATTGTCATGGTGAACAATGATTCGTCTTCTCTTGTTGGTTTTTCGAATTTCTCCGATGACTTCAGGCAAACAAATTGTAGTGTACCACTCAGAAGTGACCGTCCTACGTTGCTCAAGCGGAACAGTCGCCACATGACCAGTTTTGCCGAAGAAACAGGCGACCATTTGCTTCGAAGTGCTTCTTCCACGAACAACTTTCGTTGGATTTTGCTCGTCTTTGAAGACCCACACGGTCGATGTTTCGTTTCGGGCTCATACGCACAGATCCATGATTTGTCACCTGTGACGATCTTATAAACGTCTTTTGAAGCACCGCAATCGTATTTTTGCAACATTTCTTTGCACCAATCGACACGAGCCTTTTTTGAGCGACTTTCAAATTGTGTGGATTCCAACGAGAGCAAACCTTTTTTACGGCCAGGTGTTCATGCAGTATCGAATGTATGCTGGTGGAAGAAATGTCCAAGGATGTCTCTATCTCTCGGTATGTCGCATGTCGATCTTGCATTATGAGTTCACGCACGGCATCAATGTTCTCTGGCACAACAGCCGTTTTTGGACGACCTTCACGGAATTCGTCTTTGAGCGAGCTTCGGCCATGATTAAATTCAATATACCAATTTTTCACAGTGCTATAGGATGGTGCTTCATCGCCATACAAAGATTTATGGCGAAATTTGTGAAAAATGAAGGCACGAAAATGTTCACGAGTTAATTCCATTTTTTTCTATATTAATTTTTTCAAGTCACTGTAAACAACACAAATAATGGTCGTACTTCAAAACGTTTTGAGTACGATTATGCTTAAAAGTGACAAACTTTCCAATGGAAATGTCAGATTGCCAGGCCAGAAATATATGTAGCAGCCCTCGTATGTTGCTTCAAATATAAAATAAATATTTACGTAAATTCATACCCAATTACCTTATAAACTTTAAACATCTTTATATATTTAAAAATATTTTAATATAAAAAACTAAACATTAAGTTGCTTAAATAAAATTTACTCAGAAAAAAAAAACATTTCTTTAAATTCATAAGGCTGAAATATCAGTAAGTTAGTAATTCTCTCAATCAGCGTTACCGTTGGGAAATATAATATATATACCAATAGTTAAAATTTTTTCTAAGCAATAACATAAAACACTTTTAAATAAATTTAAAATTAAACAAATTTTAGAGCACAATAAAAAAAATATCCTCAATAACTCTGCTTTATTATATCTAAGATTAGTATCATAACTATCATAAATTTAAGAGTTAGTTATAAAAATTGTCTATTTGAAATTAAACAACACTTGGTAGCTCTGCAGATAATAAGCTGTATTTAACCCTTTAAAAACCAAAGTGTATTTATTTGTGCTTTTAATTTTGAAAGTTGTTGCTACAAGAAAATATGTAACTATTTTACTCGTGAATCAAATTTTGTTATAATTTTTTGTAATAAAATTTACCCATTTTTAATTTAATTCTTTCGACCGAGATAAAAAATATATATATTCTTACCAGTTACTCAGTTTAGCTTTTCTGCCTAATTTACTTTTAAACTAGAATAAAATTCTAGTGCTTTAATCCAAAAGCCCCTTATCATACGAAGTCGTAGAAAAGAAAAACAAAGTTTCGTAAAAATTACTAGAAAATTTGAACAATTATTTAGTGCTCATTTCATCTCTCCGGCTAGCTCTACATATCACTACCCTATAACCCTTAAGCTTTTCTTTCAAAGAAAGATAAAATACCAATCCTCTTTTCCGAAAGTGATTTTAATTTACTCCAGAAAAAATTTCCCTTAATTTCAATATGCCTAATAATTCCCACGATTCTGAGCATTTGTTGAAATTCTGTGAGAAATTCGATCCAACTTCAGTGGAAAATCAAAATGAGTTTATTTTAGAGGTAAAGCTAAAAGACTTAGAGCAAAGGTGGAATAGAGTAGATGCTTCCTATGAAGGTGTTATATTGTCCAAAGCCAAGGATATTACACCGAAATTTAGACAGGAAGTCACGGGGAAATTCGAGGTATGCACAGAATCATATTACCAATGTACCTCTGAAATCTTAGACTTAATGAGAGTTGTGAGATTGGACAACCCAAGAACCCCAGATTCCACTCGACGACCCGATATTATAAACAAAATCAAAACCCCTCTCAAACATTTGTACAAAACGACTCGAATAACTGCATAAAACTTCCTCCCTGTAATACTAAAGTTTTTAAATGCAGTTACGAACAATGGCCCTCATATCGTGACATGTTCACGACCGTGTATATAAATCATCCAAAAATCTCCTCCGTTACGAAGTTATACCACCTCAGGAATAAAACAAGAGGTGAAGCAGGTGCGATACTAAATCGATATCCACTTTCTCACGATAACTTTGAGCTTGCATGGAATGCACTTAAGGCTCGTTATGAAAATAAACGAGTTCTGGTTGATAACCAGATCAATGTTCTCTTTGACATTTCACCGGCAACCAAAGAAGATAGCGAATCAATTCGGAAAATCCAGTCATCAGTAAGTGATTCTTTAGCGACCCTTAGAACCCTAGGCGTTGAAGTAAAAAGCTGGGACCCTATTCTAATTCTTTTGATATGCACAAAACTTTCCGAAGTGGTCTCAAATGTCATAATTCCTTATTGACAGGTATGAAGCAGTGAAACGGCTTACAAATATTAAAACCTCAAAAGATTGTTTCAATCTCGCAATGTCAAATCAATCTAAAGTTCAAACATATGTATCCCAAGGTATTCTTAACGAATATTTATGTAAGCTGTGCAATGAAAATCACTCTTTGAGAACATGTCCCAAGTTCCGAAACTTTTCAGTACAACAAAGAGTAGATTTCGTGTATAAGAATAAATATTGCAATAACTGCTTAGCTCTTTCTCACCTCAAAGTAAATTGCGGAAGCAAACACACCTGTCTCCATTGCAAAAAATCCCACCATACTTTGCTTCATATGAAACAAAAATTCCCAAACCCTGCTCAAAGAAAAGAAAGCCAAGAAAATAAAGAAGTGGAATATGAAACACAAAGAGTAGCTCAAAACACTTTCTCTAACACGGCTTAAGCTAAAATTGATAGAAATCGAGAAGAACTTCCACAAACATCAAATCAATTTCAAGCAAATTGTGTTACAAGTAATGAAAACATTCTCTTACGAACTGCTTTGATGCAAATTTATCAGAAAGAATTAGAAGTCGCCTTCAGTTACCTTACCAAAAATCGCGCTTTGAAATTATCGGCATTGGTGGACAGAAATATACTGCAACCAAAGAGTGCGAACTTGTTCTGTATGCAAAAAGATACAATCTCAGAATCCCAATCAAAGCAATTGTATTGCCCAGGGTAACCAAGCGTCTTCCTGCTTGCACTTTTGAAATCCCTTATTCAACCGAACTGAAAGAATTGGACTTGGCAGATCCTACCTTCAATAAATCGTCCCAAATTGATCTCATACTAGGCAACGATTATAAAAATTTTCTCAATATTGAAGGTATAAAAAAGAGTATTTGTGGTCAAACTTCAGCGTACAACACTGTATTTGGATGGGTTCTCAGTGGTCCCATAAAAACAAGAACGGTTAACAGTTTTACTACCTCAGTGCAAGTATCGGACCCTTCATCAACTCGCATTAGACTCCGAATCTGCTTTTCCAAAAGCAGCGTCAATTTTGCGTACTGAAACTTATGTCGACGACATTCTCTCTGGCGGTTATACGATAGAGGAAACCCTCGTTACACAAGCCCAACTCTTAGAAGTTTTAAGATCAGCAGGTTTCCCTTTAAAAAAGATAACCGCAAACAACCCTCAACTACTTGCGAAGTTACCCAAGGAGGATCTTTATGATTCAGACTTCCTTCGCTTTAATGAAACAAGCTCGACTAAGACCCTAGGCATTAAGTGGAATGCACTCAATGACTCATTCTCTTACAATTTTACACCTATTGAACAAGCCACAAAAATTACTAAATGGAAAATTCTTTTCGCTGTTGCAAAACTTTTTGATCCCGCTGGATGGCTTGCACCCTTAATTATAAGGGCAAAAATTTTGATGCAGCAATTGTGGCTAGAAGGGCTACAGTGGCATGAGGATATTTCATTAGATTCTCTTGGAAATGGAATAGTTTAGTCCAGGATCTCTCGAAAGTTGAAACTATTTCTATACCTCGCTGGTTAGAATATACCCCGTCATACTCTATTCAAATTCACGGATTTTCAGATGCCTCAAAATCAGCCTACTGTGCCACAGTGTATATAAAATGTGAAACTCCTACCCATACATTTTTTCGAATTTATTATTGGCAAAATGTAAAGTTGCTCCTATTCAGACAGTATGCCTACCACGTTTAGAGCTCAATGGTGCAGTTTTACTGGCAAAACTTGTTAGCTATGTTAAATCATCCTTGAATCTAAATTTTAATGAAATATACTTATGGACTGACTCGTCCATAGTATTAGGATGGCTTTCTAAACCTCCTTCATCATGGAAGACATACGTTGCTAATCGAATTGCTCAAATTCACCTTTTAACATCAGATGCAACCTGGTGGCATGTCCCAACTCACGACAACCCTGCGGATCTTGGAACCCGAGGCTGTAAGCCCCAAGATCTTGTGCATAATACTCTTTGGTGGCAAGGACGATCATGGTTGTTTAAGCCATCCTCAGACTGGCCAAAAAGAAATCCTCTTAAACTAGTTAGCAAATCAAAAAATGATTGCCACTCACTACACTCAGAAGTCAAGGAAGATGTTCTTAACAGGTTCTCATCGTATAGCAAAGCCCTACGCGTTGTAGGCTATATTTTCCGATTTTACAATAAAAGTTTAAAAAGTATGGGACCGGATAATAATCGCTCCAAGTCAGATGAGTTGACTCAAGAGGAAACAAAACAAGTGAAAGTGAAACTCCTTGTTATAGCTCAAAAAACGTTCTTTCCCAAGGAATATCAAAATCTACTTAACTCTCAGATAATATCTAATAAAAGCGCACTTAAATCTCTAAATCCAATTCTCGACTCAAAATTTATTATGCGCGTAAATGGAAGATTATCTCAATCATCTCTTCCATATAACGAGCGTTATCCGACTATTTTGCCTGGCAACTCCCGTTTTTGCCATCTGTATCTCAAGCATTTACACGAGCTATTATGCCACGCAGAATGCAGTCAAATAATCCGAATGGTGCAAACAGAATTTTTCATATTCAGACTTAAACCTCGTGTAAAAAACATAATACGTCATTGTAAAACGTGCCTTATTTACAAGCAACAAGCATCTTCACAGATAATGGCTCCCCTACCTCCAGAGAGATGCAAATTGTCTCACCCCTTCCAGATCACAGGGATTGATTTTGCCGGGCCCTTTAAAATTAAAACATCACCTCTCAGAAAATCTCCTATGGTTAAAGCATATGTTTGTGTGCTTCAGTACAAAGGCTATACACTTAGAACTTGTTCAGACTTATCCTCGGCTGCGTTCCAAGCGGCATTTCTTCGCTTCGTTGGGAGGCGGGGGCTCCCCCAAAGGGTAGTCATTGATAATGGTAGAAATTTCTTAGGTGCCAGTAAGATATTAGAACGCGAATTTTAGACGTTTGTAAAGTCTGCAGCGCGAGATATATCCCAAAAATACATTACTCATGGGTTTGAATTGAGATTTAAATCGCCATACGCTCCGCACATGGGCGGTCTATGGGAGGCGGCAGTTAAAAGTTTCAAGTTTCACCTAAAACGAACAGCTGGTGCTCAAAGAATCACTTTTGAAGAATTTTCTACTATCCTAACCAGAGTTGAAGGGGTTCTCAACTCCCGACCGATATCTGAAGACCCAACTGATTTAGCTGCTCTTACTCCCGGTCATTTTTTAAAAGGAGCTCCTCTAATGGCTTTCCCTGACCAGACCATTGAAAACATGTCTCTTATCAATACGTGGGAAAAGTTAAAGGTAATTCATCACCAATTTTCTATTCGATGGAAGGAAGACTATCTCTAGTCCTTATGTAGATGAGCTCGGTTCCAAATATGCAAATAGGCGATTTAGTGGCTATCATTGACGACTTACTACCTCCATACGAATGGCGGTTGGGTAGAATAGAAAAGACTTACCCTGGTACGGACACCAATGTACATATTGCTGATATCCGCACAGCATCAGGAACAATAACTCGACCTGTAGTTAAATTGTGCTATCTTCCATTCCTAAACGATTAAAAATTTTACTTACCTCTTTCATATTTATCTCAATTAGTTCTTAACTATATTATCCTCATATGTTTACACTCTGTTTCATCTAAAATTTCAGCTAGAAAATGACTTCAAACTCTATCTTACCAAATCACTTATTTTTAATGCATTCTTTTTTCCTATATAACCAACAAAAGATTAGCCACCACTAGACTAACTGCAAGCCGTACAACGCAACGTCGTTTGCAATCTCGCGATCCTGACGTTTATAGATGCATATTGTGCAATCGCTGTCATTCCTTGCGGTTTTGCAAAAAGTTTCTAAAAATGACAGCTCAAGAAAGAGAAGACGTGGTTGAAGACAACCGGTACTGCATAAACTGCACATCCATTGATACATGCAGAAAATGTGATAAGTTTTATCACACACTGCTACATCAATATTCTAATAGGCAAGGAGGTAAAATATCAAAACGTAATCGTCAACCTAAAAAAGCAAAGATACCACAGCCAGCCAAAAAAAGGAATTTCAGCAGTCGACAACACCTGTTACAGCAGACACCAAAATCCTCGCAGAAGCCATTAAGTCACTCACAAATGTACTTTGTGCTACGGAAAAATCGGTATCTGTTGCCTAACGGCAAGGCCAGCGCCATGTCCAAACTAAGGTTTGAACACAAAACTTAATTACTTAAAAAAAAAGAAAAAAGGCTAAGACATTTATATGAATTAAATCTTACTGAATTTTATTATATGCTTTCAAAATGTATATGTATTCGTATTATTACTGAATTATACTTACCAGAATTATACTTACCTTATATTATACTTACCTTATATTATACTTACCTTATATTATAATTACCTTATATTATACTTACCATAGATATCGTAACAAATTGTAAAGTTGCCCATCTGGTTAACAATGAAATACATAATTCCAGTTGTCAAATTTGCTAACTTATTGTCACCTAAAAGAAAATAGTAAAACACGCAAAAATATTTGGCACTTTTTGATCATTATTTCACAAGGCCACAGCGTTGTTCGAACCCTAAGCGAAAATTGATAAAACCTAGTTGATACTTAATCTAAAATTTAATAAAAAATTTTAATTGAAATTGAAATCAACGATTATTTAATGAAAGTGGCATCTTGTCAAGTTTAAAAGGAATTATAATTCAAAATTCTCTTTCAGAGTAATCAATTGATTTTCCTCTGAACTTCAAATCGAATATTAAACAATCAGCAAATTGCTTCAGGTTGTTTTCTTCTAATTTCTTCATCTGGTTTTCCTGCTTCTGGTTATTTTCTTCTATTTTCTTTATCTGGTTTTCCTGCTTCTTGTTGGTTTCTTCTATTTTCTTCATTATAGTGGCAACTTTGAATTCAAGTATATACCGCTGATTGCTGCTGGGGTACATACTTCAATATTTTCTTTTTCCTCTTTTTCTCCAAATTCGTATGACCTAATATCGATACCACGCTGCTTGAATTCATCTATTAACCGCTTTTGTAATTCCGCTTTATTGCCCGATGTCGCCAGATCCAACTTACTCAGCTCCATTTTTAGCTGCTCAACTGTTAGCTCGTCAAATTTCATTGCAATTATTTATTATTTTGCAATTTCACTTGCGTTTATTTAAATTATGAGTTCTTTATTTGCAAAATAATTACACACACAACTTTTAGAGTTTTAATTAAATTACACTTTATATAATTAATCATTTGACGATTTAACTATTCGTATTGGCGTTGCTTTTATATACCCTATTTTCAGGCGTTCTTGAATATTCGAGAATTTCTACCTTCATCTGCTACGTAGTAGAAAATGCTGCGTTGCCACTTTTATATCAGACACATTAGTGAGCATTGTTATTTACTTCTAGAACCTTCAGTCATTATTTAAAAAAAACATGTTGTGTATTTTTATTTAGTTGTTATACAATGCAGGTGTGTGTATGAATGTGTAATGTGTTTGTTTATTTATCGCTTTGTGCTAGTTGTTTTTGTTTTGTAATAAAGATGTTTCGTAGAAACCTCTAGCCTTAAAAACAAACACACATTTCACTTTTTTGGCCTCAATTATTATTACATCTTTTTATGATTTTAATAAAGCATCTTTGTAACACTGCCGCCCACTTAAGCCTTTTCGTCGGAGCCAGCCGCTCCAGGTGAACCACTTTCATTTTAGACCTAGGATTATGATATCTCTGTATCCGGTAAACCACCTCATTCAATTTCTTGATCACCTTGTACGGTCCTTCCCAGTGGGTTTGCAGTTTAGGGGATAATCCTTTCTTGCGCTGCGGGTTAAAGAGTAGAACCATTTGTCCTTCAGTTAATCCCTTCGTGTTTGCTGCTCAATCATATCTGGTAATTTTAATGCGGTTACGGACAAACTCATGAAGCTCATGCAGTTTTTCTTGTGCCTGGAGAATGTTTCTATTGTCTTCGTGCACTGGTCCAGATTTAACACCAAATTCTAAATCTGCTGGCAGTTTAAGTTCTTTCCCAAACAAGATTTTTGCTGGACTACGTGAGGTTAAATCGTATACAGCTGACCGGTACGCCAGTAGAAATTTGGGTATATGCTCGTCCCAATTCTTTTGGTGTGTACTAACCACTTTTCTGAGATATTCCTCCAGGGTACGACTAAACCTTTCTACCATACCATCAGACTCTGGATGCAGTGGAGTCGTTCTTGTCTTTTTGATACCATAAACATCACACATCTTTTTTAATATAGCCGATTCAAAAATTTTGTCCGTAGTCTGAATGTATTTCTAGTAGAACACCGTATCGACACAACCAATTTTTAACAAGGGTGTCTACCACTGTTTTGGATTCTTGATTTAGAATGGCATAAACTTTAGGCCATTTGCTAAAATAATCCATTACCACTAGTACATATCGGTTTCCAGCATCCCTGGCAGGGAATGGACCTGTGATATCTATAGCTATCCGCTCAAAGGGAGCGCCTGCGTTGTATTGTTGAAGTTTGCCCTGACCTTTTCTTATAGGACCCTTGGCCGTAATGCACTGTTCGCAATTAGCTATCCAATCGGCTACATATGGCTGCCGCTGGGACCGTTGTGGAACTGATTTAGTATCTCATTTCCTTTAGAAGTTGGCACGACAAGTAAGTCCGCTGTAGTTTTGCCATCTGTACTTTCCCAAGATCGATACAAGCAGCCATCTTCTACTTTCAGGCTATTCCACTGAGCCCAGTATGATTTTCCTAGTTGTCCCTCTGCCGATATTTCATTAGGATTCGGTCTTCTGTTGTTTTGCTTAGCCAATATAATTTTTCCCAAAATTGGGTCATCATTCTGGGCCTTCGACCAGTCTTCCCTTAACCCAATTTGGGTAAGCCGCACATCAATAGCGCACTCCCTTTTCTCGACTTTTGTGCAGTGCTTGCTTGCCTGGCCGTCTTGAAAGAGCATCAGCATTGTTGTGCTGATGCCTTTTCTACGCACAATACTAAAGTCATAGCTCTGCAGACGCCAGCGTGCAAGCTGGCCCTCAGGATTTTTAAATTGCATCAACCAACGTAATGCAGAGTGGTCCGTCCTTAAGATGAATTGTTGAACATATAAGTACTTGTGGTAATGTTTAACATACTCCAGCACTGCTAAAAGCTCCCGTCGTGTAACGCAGTAATTGTTTTCAAGCTAAGAGAGCACCCTGCTATAATAGCCAATGACCTTTTCTATTCCATTAACCTCCCGAGAAAGCACTCCTCCTATTCCATAGCCACTTGCATCCGTGTCCAATATGAATTTCTGTCCAGCTATTGGATAGACGAGGACTGGTGCCGTACACAAAAGTTTCTTGAGCTCCTGGAACGCTTCATCCGCTGCTTCACTCCGGTGGGATGGTTGCGACTTCCTGGTCAACTCATGTAAGCTAGCAGCCACTTGAGCAAAGTTTTGCAGTAGTATGTGCAAAGCCCTAGGAAACTACGCAGCTTATGAAGATTTCGTGGGCGAGGCCAGTTCTTTACTTCCAGTACCCCCTCTGCTGTTACACGATGCCCCAGGTATTTGACCTCCTTTCGAAACAAAGCACATTTCTTAACACTTTATTTTAATCCTGCAGCAGTTATACGCTTTAAAACTTCATCCAGGTTTTTGAGGTGTTCGTCAAAAATCTTCCCCATTACGATTATGTCATCCAGATACACTAAGCACATCCTCCAATTGAGACCCTTAAGCACACGTTCCATTAAACGCTCAAAAGTAGCTGGAGCGTTGCAGAAGCCGAATAGCATCACCTTGAACTACCATAAACCTCCTTGTCTTTGTCGGCTATCTATACTTACTAATATCCACTTTGCAAGTCCAAGGTATAGAACCATTCCGTTCCGGCCAACGTGTCTAAGGTATCGTCAATTCTAGGCAACGGATAACTGTCTTTCTTGGTGATGTCATTAAGCTTCCTTTAGTTAACGCAAAACCTGGTACTCCCGTCCTTCTTCTTTACTAAAACTATTGGTGAACTCCACGGACTCGAGGATGGCTCAATGACTCCGTTCCGTTCCATTTCGCTGACAAGTTCTTTGACCATGTTTTGCTTTGCTAGGGGAACACTTCTGGGTGCTTGTTTTATAGGCCTCGCTTTGACAGTATTAATTTCATGTTTAACAACTGCCGCTCTACCTTGGCTTTTATTATTTAGGGCGAAGACGGAGGCATGTTTTCTCAGCAACTGCTTTGCTTTGCTTCTGTCAGGAGGTGTTAGTCCTGCCACCCATTTTTGCACCTGTTCTGCTAATGAATCTGTGGCTGTTATTTTAGGACATACTGTATTCGCCGCACAATTAATTGTGGCTTCTGCTGGCTCACATCGACCCATCACAAAATCCTGTTAAAAGTCTTGCTTTTGTATACCCTATTTTCAGGCGTTCTTGAATATTCGAGAATTTCTTCCTCCTTCTGCTGCGTAGTAGAAACTGCTGCGTTGCCACATTTATCTCAGACACATTAGTGAGCATTGTTATTTACTTCTAGAACCTTCAATCATTATTTAAAAATAAATTTTGTGTATTTGTATTTAGTTGTTAAACAATGCAAGTGTGTGTATGGTTGTGTATTGTGTTTGCTTATTTATCGCTTTGTGTTAATTGTTTTTGTTTTGTAATAAACATGTTTCGTGGAAACTTCTAGCGTTGACAGCAAACACAATAGGCCAATTCGTTTCACTTTCTTGGCCTCAATTATTTTAACATCTTCTTATGATTTTAATAAAGCATCTTTGTAACAATATAATAAAAAAAATTCCCGTTGTTTAAAATAATTTAATATTTGCAAAGTGCCCGTGCATATAAATAAATTATCGTAGTATTTTGTGATATTTTATTTTGCATACTCTTTCAACTGTATAAAAGAGCCGAAAAAATTCAGCCGTATACAGCAGAGAAAGAAAAATAGAATAACTGTTGGTTATTCTTGTTTTTGCTTAAGCTTTGATTTTTGTCTTTGCTTTATTGTTTGGACAAAAATCTTTAGTTTATTTAAAATGTTTGTCAGAAGTTTCCTGAAGAGTTAAGTGATCGGTAACGAAATGGCCCTCAATAATCAATATCGTGCATAAAAATAAATTATCGTAGTGTTTTGTGATATTTTATTTTTTATCCTCTTTCAACTGTATAAAAGAGCCGAAAAAAATTCAGCCGTATACAGCGGAGAAAGAAGAATGGAATAACTGTTGGTTATTGTTGGTTTTGCTTAAACTTTGATTTTTGTCTTTGCTTTATTGTTTGGACAAAAATCTTAAGTTTATTTAAAATGTTTGTTAGAAGTTTCCTGATAATTTAAGTAAGCGGTAACGAAATGGCCATCGAGACGTGCCTTGACCCTCAATTATCAATATGGGTGATTTAAATAATTAATCGGGAAAATAGCACGAAAAAAAGATTTTTTGAAAATTATTTATGTAATATAATAAAAAAAAATTCCCGTTGTTTAATATAATAATATAGTATATTTCTTTTTGAAATAACTGAATAAAGTTTTTTAATTCGCGTTTAAAAGGAATTCATTAAAGTATATGAAAGTTTGTCGGAATTATTGCAAATAAATAGTTATATTTATAATAATAGAAATTGAAACCAAAAATCTTAAACAAAGCTTTCAGAAAAATTAAAAAAAAGAAGAAACAAATGCAACAATTATTGTTGTAAAATAAAATAAACATATTGCAACTAATTCATGCGCTGGAAAAAAATTGGAAACACCGTTGCTCCTCAATTAAAAGAGAGATAAAGAGAGAAATTCTCTCTTCATATTTTAGTTTGTTACGTTTAACTTGATACCTTCTCGCCCGCTAAAATGAATTAAAATTGACAGCTGTAATGTAGGCTGCTCGCAATTTGAACGTAATTTTATTTTAAGATGGCATTATTTTTAAAAAAAAATTATGTTCTCTTTTTACACATAGAGAATAAAGAAAATAAATTCTGTACTCTTTAGGCAGGTAGGCAAGGTGCCACAGCCCACTTGGGTCCATTGTTGGTCCAAAACTAAGGTAAGTTATTTAAATTTTTGCATTACAGTCATGTCAATAAGAACGACACATTTAAGTTGTAGAGTAAACTTCTTAACGTGAAGGTTATATCGCTTTCTAAAACAACGTCACATTTCGTTTTGTGACTGTATGTATAAAAAGGTGATCTTTTTAAAATGTATCGGCTTTTTACGAACAAAGTAAAGCTCGGTTTTTCTTTTCATATGTGACGACACATTTTAGTTTATGACAGGTTGGTGGATGTATTTTTACAGCAATAACGTCATAATTCAAACATTCCACTTTGTTTGTCCAAAACATCCTCTCTAATATATATTTAATGCAAGTTTTCTTAAATTTACTTTTTATTTCTAAATCATTTTACAAGTCAAAAACTTCAACTGCGATTATCTCGCAATGATTTTTTTGAGTTAAAGCGTTCTAGTAGTAAATAAGCGATATGTACTTTAAGTGTTGGTTGAACAAATATAAACAATTTTTTAAAAGTACATTATTTTTTTAGAATAGAATAATCCAGAAATCCGTTGATTTTCAAGAAAACGCAAAAATAAGAAGAAAAAATAGCATTTTTGTGTCAAAATATGTAGAAAAAATTATCAATAAATAAATTAATACCTTTTGATGTTTAAAATAAATAAATAATCTGTAGTTTTTATTGTTTTGGTAGGTTATTTTTAGAGGGTTGGAATAAAAGAAAAAGGCAGTTTATTTTACTGTTTTAGTAGGTTAAATTTTATAAATTAAAATAAATATAGAAACAGTTATTATTAATGTTTTGGTAGGTTACATTTTGTTAGTTGAAATAAATGAAAAAACAGTAGTTTTTAATTTTCTGATAGGTTATTTTTTCGTGCGTTGGAATAAAAGAAAAATTACTTGTTTTACATATTTTGTTAGTTATAAAATCAAAATTCAATAACAATTGAAAATTACATTTAATTTAAATAAAATGTAAGTGGACTGTTTTTTAAATGAAAAAGTAGTTGTTAAAAGGGATTTTTCTACGTAATATTTTGAGTATAGCAATATAATTGTTTTTTTAGAAATTGGAACATCTTAACCAATACGAATTTCAGGCCATTATGATTTTGCATCCACTAGAACTAGGAAATGATGATTTTGGAACGGCCCGGCATAATCAATATGAACCCGTTAAAAATTTTCAATTGGTTCCTCCCACTGATATATACCTACTTTTGGTAGATTTTGTTTACCTTAGCACAACTGGTACATGATTTTATTAGATGTTGTCGGAGTCTATTGATACGACATGAGGAATAAATAAAACCATCAGTCTTTTTGAGTGTTCTAATCGAACTGAACTTTTGTAATTTTATTTTGTATTATTATATACTTAATGCATATGCAATGAGAACACATTCCAACATGTTTAGTCATTTAAGAAATTCAAATATATCTTAATGTATCCAATAACTATTTAAGTAGGCCACAAAAGAATACTAAACTATTCTTCTTTAAGTTAAACAAAATAGGAATGAAATTGTAATCATGTAAGAATACTACACCGAAGTCATTGTTCTTTCAATTAATGAGGCTGCTGTAGTCAAGGTGGTAAGCACGTTGACTACAAACCGGCTGCCCTGGGTTAAACCCTTGTGGTAGTAAAAAAATAAAAAGTTTTTTTTCTGTTTAATGGTATATATACATATTCAGATTAAAATTAAAACATCTGCCTCCTTCGTCGGTACTTCTTCATAGCATATTCGCCAGCGAAGTAAAATAATTAATAAAATGGCTATATCCATCTCCTTTCACCACCTGTCTTCTCTCTCATCTAGCCCTTTCCTAAAGAATGTTGCACGGTTACAAACTAAGTAGGTATTACTTTAAAATAAATATTAGCTTAACCTACATTAAAATGCTTACTACATGGATTTGATAAACAATGAATATAAGAAAAATAATAAATATACAATGTACATATAAAGAAATATAAGACAAATATAATTTGTGTAGAAAAAGATATACACATAAATTATTAATAGGTTTTCACATTTCGTTTGTTTATTTTTTGTTTCTTACCCTTTATTCTTTATTATTTTTTCGTCAACGTCAGTGACTCTATATGGTCCCTAGGAAATTGATTCTTGCTTGTGTGCTAAGTTATTTTTTATGAATACTTCTTGACCTATATTATGTTAAAGTTGTTGAGGCTCTGATCATATGAATGTTTTTGATTTAGTTTTGCTTTTTTAATTAAATAACTTGCTCTTTTCAGTGCAGTTTGCAGTCGAACTTTTACTTCTTTTGAATAACTATCGAAATTATATATAGTATCTACTTTATCAGATGGCATTAGTGGATTATGGTTTGGAACGTTCGGAAAAATCAATTCAAATGGACAATATCCATGTACCGCTAAGGATTTTGTGTTAAAGCATATGTGAAGTATTTTATCCATTCATTCATTCCAGTCGTTTCTGGTTGCGTTAATGTATGAACGTATGAATTCATTAAACGTATGGTGGGATCTTTAAACGGTTCCCAATGTTTGGTGATGGGGCTGATATTGATCTTTTTATATTTAGTAGTGTAAGAAGTTCTGAAAATAATTGATTGCTGTATTCGTGCCCAAGTCACTAAGTACTTTATTCATTGGTCCATAAATTAATATAAAGTGTTTTTCTAATGCTTTTGCGATCGTCTTAGCAGATTTAGCAGTTACTGGCACCGCTACAAGATATTTAGTCAGTTCACATATTTAACACAACGCGACCTTTAAGACTCATGTGAGTCGGTTTCCTCACGCCGGCAGCCTGTGAAACCTAACCTAGTTCACATATTATTGTAATAATATATTGATTCCCCTTCTCAGACATACGTAAGATTCCTACAGTATATATTATTAGTGTTTGAAAAGGTTTCTGGGGTGTTGGTGTAATGATCATGTTTGGCTTTATGTGTTTTATAGTTTTATTAGTTTGACATTGAAGACATTTCTTTACGTATTGGTTAGCATCCTTGGTGATGTTCTTCCAATAATAAGACTGACTAAGTTTTCTAAGTATTCTGGTTGTTCCAGGATTCCACCAAACATAAGATCATCGTGAAATTTTTTCAGCAAAAATTTTTGTTCTTTATCTGTTACTATGCGTATTCTGGGTGTAAGAGCTATTTGTAATTTGTTTATATGCTGAATTGCTTTTTGTTTTAATTTTTCTAAATTTACGAGGCTAAATTAATTATCATTCAAATTTAGCTAAATTTTATTTAAATTTATACTTATTGCTTCTTTTTCAAGATTTAAAAAAAAAATTATCTAAATTAATATTTCCATTAACAATAGATCTTAGGTGCTAGGCACTTGTTTGCTTTTTTTAAAAGAAATGATGGGCATTTTTCTTTCAGCATCCGTTCTAAGCTTTACCCATTTCTTTACGCAATCAAAGCCAATACCCAGCAAAAAATTAGACATTGCTGGCCATATAATGACTTACTTTTGTAATTGCCATATTTTGTTACTCGCTTACAAAACACATTACATTAGTTTTCAAAAAAGGAAGTATTAGTGGAACTAGTTCTTTATGTTAAAAGAGACTACCGTAGTAATGCTACTCATTATTTCCTACAATAATTAATGTAATCGATTCTCAGTAATTGATTATAGAAGTGTCACGCCTTGTTAAAATCATTAAGTTGGCAATCTAGTTGGGAAGTACTTTTGCCAAAAATGCTTAATTCCCCACTCGAATACCTTCTCAAAAATTTTTTGCTGGGTAGTTTCGAAAACTTTAGGCTTTTCGTGAATTCTTTTTAACCGACTTCAAAAAAAGAAGGAGGTTATACAATTCGGCTAAATGTTGCTTTTTTATATTTGTGCCTCCAGAACTCAGTCATTTTTAATCCGATTTTGAAAATTTTTGGCAATATCATAGATTATGCTTACAGATTGGTCCCGTTTTAAAAACAGTTCATAATATTAAAAATTAAAGGGTGTCCGCATACAACATACATATTTTTTAGGTGTATTATGAACTGTAAAGGTTGATTCTGTAAAATTTAAAATAACTGCGTATTACTATGGCTCCCAAAAACAAAAAATTATATAAAAATAAATCTAAAAATTAAAGGATGGCGCTATAATTGATGTAAATTTACTTATATGGGCCTATCTTTTGAACCGTTATAGACATACGCTTGCAAATTGGACAGAATGTCGATTGCTATGGCCGTTATAGCAGCAAATTTTAATATTACAAATTTTAAATTAAAGGGTGAGCCAATAGTTCATTAAATTTGATGTATACGCTTGGCATTTACAACGAACCTTTATTGCTAAGTCTGCTATAACAACAAGTATAAAATTTGGATTTGGAAGTTAAAGGGTGTTCCAATAGTTAATGTAATTTTGTGTATGTGATAAAACTTTTCAACTGTTATAGATAGAACGCTGAAACTTAAAAGGGACCTGTATTGCTAAATACGCTATATCACCGAGTTTATAATTTGAATTTAGAAATTAAAGGGTGTTCCATAACTGATGAAGATTTATTTATATAGGCCTGTCTTTTGAACCGTTTTAGACAAACGCTTGCAAATTGGTCAGAATATGGATTGTTATGGCCGTTATAGTAACAAGTATTAATATTAAGAATTATAAATTAAAGGGTGCGCCAATAGTGCATTTAATTTGATGTATATTGCCATACTTTTTAACAGTTATAGACAGACGCTTGGAATTTACAACGAACGTGTATTGGTAAGTCCGCTATAACAACAAATATAAAATATGGATTTAGAAGTTAAATGGTGTTCCAATAGTTGATGTAATTTCAAGTGTGTGGCCGTACTTTTGAGCCGTTATAGACAGAACGCTGAAACTTAAAAGGGACCTGTATTTCTAAGTCCGCTATATTAACGAGTTTATAATTTGAATTTAGAAATTAAAGGGTGTCCCATAATTACTGTAGTTTTACTTATATAGGCCTGTCTTTTGAACCGTTATAGACAAGCGCTTGTAAATTTGACGCAATGTCGATTGCTATGGCCGTTATAGTAACACCTGATAATATTTAAAATTATAAACTAAAGGGTGCGCCAATGAAGTACATTTAATTTGGTATATGGCCATACTTTTAAACAGTTGTAGATAGGCGATTGAAATTTACAAAGAACCTGTATTACTAACGCCTCTATAACAACAAGTATAAAATTTGTATTTGGAAATAAACGGGTGTCCCAATAGTTAATATAATATGGTGTATGTGGCCGGACTTTTGAACCATTATAGACAGACAGCTGAAATTTACAAGGGACATGTTTTGCTAAGTCCGTTATAACAAGAAGCTTATAATTTGAATTTAAAAAGTAAAGGGTGTTCCCAGAATTAATGTAATTTGTTCTATATGGCCATATTACTTGAACCGTTATATACAAACACCTTAATTTTAGACAGAATGGGTGCGCCAATGAAGTACATTTAATTTGGTATATGGCCATACTTTTAAACAGTTGTAGATAGACGATTGAAATTTATAAAGAACCTGTATTACTAACTCCTCTATAACAACAAGTATAAAATTTGTATTTGGAAATAAACGGGTGTCCCAATAGTTGATATAATATGGTGTATGTGGCCGGACTTTTGAACCATTATAGACAGACAGCTGAAATTTACAAGGGACGTGTTTTGCTAAGTCCGATATAACAAGAAGCTTATAATTTGAATTTAAAAAGTATAGGGTGTTCCCAGAATTATTGTAATTTGTTCTATATGGCCGTATTACTTGAACCGTTGTATACAAACACTTTAATTTTAGACAGAATGTCCACTACTTTATTTGGTATAATAAGAAGTATAAAAATGTTGTATTATAAATTAAATAGTTGATATAATCGGATGTATATGGGCAAACTGTTGAACCGTTACAGACAGATGGTTGAAATTTACACAGAACCTGATTGCAAAATCTATTACAACAGCAAGTATATAATTTGAATTTGGAAATTAAAGAATGACCCTATAGTTGCTGCAATTTGATATATATTGCCAAGTATAAAGTTTGGAGATATAGGAGTGTCCCAATAGTTAATATAAGCTTATTTATACACTTGAGCTGTTACAGGCAGATAAATGAAATCTGTTTTGAAGTCGGTTTTTTCGCAAGAACTATGTTATCTGTTATCTGAATTTTATCTTCTGTCCTATTTTCTGACTGAGCTCGTGTTGTTACCATGAGAATATTGTAGGTAGAAGGAATTGATTTAATATCACTAAAATCAATTCGAGATAGCGCGACCGCTCCTGAATTTTCTATTCCTCTTATATGTTTTATAACAAAATCGTATTCCTCCAGTTCCATACGTATTCTCGTTAATCTGCGAAATGGATTTTTCAAAGAATATAAATATGTCAACGGTTTATGATTACTGCGCACAATAAATTTATTACCATAAACGTAGGTGAAGCTCAATATAACTACTTAAGTTGAGATTCAAGTGGAATATTGATACAGTACTTAATACCAATATTAATGATGGCCCCCATGTTTAAGGGGTTGCCTCATTTCCCGAGACTTCGTGTGTCACTCTTATGCGACCTCTTTGTGTGAAGGGTTTGCCTGGTTTCTAAAGTTGCTATTTTGGCTTCCACGTCGCCAATTATTTCTAAGATTATTATGTTTATACCTGTTATTATTAAACTTTTTGTTTGGATGCCAGCCTTGCCCGCGCCCTCGATTGTTATTAAAACTGTTGTTTGAACAATTTTAGTTGTCTTATCTATAATGTCATCCTCAGTTCGTGACATGATTGCCGCAACTACTTTCTATGTTTCGGTTTTTAAATATTTTTCCATGTCTGCTTCACTAATTTCACCGTCTTCTTCTATTTCAATAATTTTCCTAATCACCTCACAACCTAGTACCAACGGTACTTTAGTATTTATCTTATGCCTATGGAATGCTTTTATTTATTTATTCCTTCTACTGCCTGAGTATGAGCAACAGTCTAGCGTGTATATCACTACTAAACTACCGGTCTTACCCAAAGGCCAGCCGGCAATCAACTGTCTCGATACAGGCAGACTGCTCGCCTTTTATACCCGTCGGCTGGCCACACATACAGGCAGGCTAGTTTTGTTATTAATAAAAAATTTACTTTTTATTATTTAACTTTTGTCAAAAAAATAAAATTTACTTTTATTATTTAGTTTTATAAAGAATAAAATTCACTTTTATTATTTAGATCAAACTTTAATTTAATAAAACTTCCGTTGGTACATCCAACGGGTTTGAGAGTTTACACAAATCTATCTTTTCGTTTTCATTTATTTTAAATTCTAGCTTAAAAGTAAGTATGTATTAGTAATCTGATAACTTAAATATTAAGAAATGATGCATGTGTTGAGGTTCTTTGTTCATGGATTCATTTATGATGAATCCACAAAAAAACGGTTTAAGTTACATTAAATTCTCGCTGCCACAAACGAATCTTGTTGTGTGGTCAAAAAAATAGCGATTTAAGCGTAAATTCAAGTGGACGGCCAAATGTTTATATTATGCCAGTCTCACTTGTCGCCAATTGATTAGTACATTTGGGCGTATCACAGTCATATATGACTCGCCCCTCCTTATGATTCGAGTCTCTTCGAAACAAAACCTTCTTGAACCTCAAAGCCACCAAAACACAAGCAACACATACATTTTATAATCTTCGTCTACAAATGCCTTAATTTCCTCCAAGTTGTAAAATTTAGGAATTTCCATCAATTCAGTAATATTATTGTCTAACTTTTGTTGATTAGGGATAATTATATCCATTTTGCTTTCAAATCTTTTGATTTCATATTCATCTATTTCTATTTCACAATTTTGAAAATTTATTAAGTAATTTCCAGTAAGTTTATATTTATATTCATTACAAGTGCTTTTCAAAGTGGAATTAATATTTATCAATAAAACATTTCCAAAATCCAATTCCTGTATCAATTTTTGCGTAAATTTTCTTTTTGTACATTCATAATACGAATTATTTATAATATTCTTAATACATTTATTGGTTTTTTTCTAAATTATTTACATCTTTTTCGTCATTAACATAGTATGTTTCGTTTTTTATGCTTACAACTCTAGAAATACTTAAATTAACTTGCATATTATCTACATTTGGTATTGGTACAACAAATACTGGGTTTTCATCGTTCTCCAAAAATATTGGGATTGATATTACAAACAATATAATGTCTTTTGACAGTTTTCCCAAAGAACACTTAATATGTCTTAACTTATCACTATTGATTTGGTAAAAATCAATTTCTTTATTAGTCAAAAAGAATCTCTTCATCATTTGGTGTTTAGAACTTATTATGTTATCTTGTATTCTTTCAATTTTGTCCTTTATTTTATTTATTAACAATGTTAAATGATTATATTTTATAAACTCTAATTTGTTTTCTAATTCTCTACTGTGTGTTTCATTAAACAATTCCTTATGGGATTCCAAAATCAGTTTAACATTCAACATATACTTTTGCATATCATTATTTATTGTTATTTGTTTATTCAGGTTATTTATTATATTATGTTGGTTTATATCTATCGTTTTAAAGTGATTATCAATGTCCTGTTTATCTTGGTCGTCCAAGTTTCCAAATACCCATTTAATCAATTTTCCTCCCACGTCAATTAATGCTCTTTTATCTCTACTATCATGTTTTTCGATTGTCAACAATGAATGTTCCAACTCCTCAATATCTCTTTGCAAGTTCAACATCATCCATCCCTGCTTCACCCTCATATTACCTGAAATGCTTGCTCTGATTTTACTGACCGTATCTTCTATCTCCTTTAGGTCAATGATGTGTATAAGCTTTGAATAACCCTGGATCAAAGTTATGGGTTGACTCCTCACTATCATATATCCTGCCTCAGTTTCTATTTTATTTATTATTATCTCGCCTCTGCAAACCGTCAGAATCAACGTCATAATCAAAATTGTCTGAAATTTAGGGAAAAGATTTTAATGGTCGCTTGACTCGTGCAACATCAATCTTGTTAGGGTTGCTTTGATTATATTTTGTATATCTTTTGGCAGTTTTTTGTCTTTCTGCTCCCGGATTTTTTATATACATTTTGTCTTTATCTATGTCGGGTACTGGTTTTCTTCTTTTATTTATCTTTCTGATCAAATGTCTTTTCTTTTCATCCATTCTAGCAGAAACCTTATTAAAGTCTAAATCTAATCTATTGATGAAATCTATTGGCTTTTGCTTAGTTATTGAATGAATTGTATTATTATAATAACCTATTGCCCTAATCACTAGCTCCTCTGTACCAATTCTCTCTTCTGCACATTTCATTATTCTTATATGAGTTAATTTTATGTTCGTATAAATAAAAAAAACATTTTTTGGGTTAAAATTAATTTCTTTATTTAGACACTATGTGTCTTTTTTATATGAGTTCTTGTTTTAAACTAAACTTAGAATTATTTTTTTTTTCGATTTAATTACAATTATTATTCTTATTGTTACAAAGGTAAATTGCATAGTTTAACAATTCATTTATTTGGGTCAATAAATAATGTGAGATTGCAATTTATTATTTTCTTTAATTGTTTCGCAATACTACTTATTTTACGTTTTGCTTCTTTGTTACCAAAAGTGCTTTGAATGCGGAAGTTAAAATAATGCAATCGCTTCTGTTGATTTAAGCAATTATTAGTTGAACTATATTTAGGTCAACAACATAATGCCATATCAACTAAAGTTAACTCGAAATTGTAAATTTGTAATAATAAATGTTTTGTTCCTTAACTCTTCCCCTCTTAAATTCGATTGTCCGCAATCGAATACAGAAATGGTAGATCATTAAGCCTAAAATTGTTGTAGGATGGTACCGCTGGTGTTTCTCCAAGTTTGGTGGGAATAGAATTATCAACTCTAGGGGGGCTTTGGTATCTCGTTCACATATATAGTTTTTTGCTTATTTTTTTGGAATATTAACAATGTCACGAGAGGAATTGTTGTTACCAAAATTACTAATGCCAGGGATAGTTCTCTTATTTCTGTTGATTTACTAAACTCGGAAATTCGTTTGCTGTTGTTTATATGCAGTTCATGGAGGCTTTCTAGTGATAAGAATTGTAGCTGCTCGATTTCTGTTGGTGTGAGTTGATTTACAGGTGGTATGACTTTTAGTGGATTCGCATCGATATTCCTGTAAATGTTATCTGCAATACGGATTGTAGTGTTAGTGTAGGATACGATAACACTTCCAGCTATGTTTTTAGGCTCCTCGTTCACATTGATAATTCCAGAGAATTCCTTAAGCAATAATATTCCTGTAGCGATTTCTTCAACTTCAGGGATGTGGTGACCATTTATTGTATAACATGAAGATGGAAGAGAGTTTAGGATTTTTGGTAGACAAGAGTGTGTAGACAGATCTATTAAGTTATTTTTATTACAAATTTCCAAGTTCGAAAATCTTTTACACTTACTTGTTATTCCATAAATTTGTGTTTCAAATGTTACAATTTCATTAAATTTTAATTTTACAATCAAATTATTATTTTTCATTGGTTTTATTAAAAGTTTCTTATAGACAATATTTGAAGTCAACGGAATTTCTATTACATAGAGCATCATCGTTGAATTATGTATTATTTTAATATTTGTAAATTCTAGTGCCTCTTCGGGGCTTGTAAATAGTATATTTTCATTTTCAAATTTTTCGATAGCTAATTTAATTGTTTTGGTTAATTCTTCTTTAAGGATGGGAAGTAGAGGATTTCGGGATGATTCAAAGGAGTTTATAAAAGTTTGGATGTCTTGTAAGCATTGTTCGTATTTATTGGTGTCAAATTTGTATATAAATCGGAAAACTACGTTTTGGATTTTAGCAATTCCATTGTCTATCGTTGCGATTCTCGATGAGGTATAGTTGTAGAATTGTACGTCAGCCTGCACTGACGCAGCAATGAGAAGTCTGTAAAGAAAAGTTCTTATAAAAGGATTTAACTCTTTATGTTGCTTTTGTGAACGACTCTGCCGGATTCTGTCAGTACTGTAGTCGATTTGTCTTCCTTTACTATTTCTTTCTTGTATTTAGGCGTGATTTTGCTTCCTAATCTTTTATCTATTCTAACGTATATAATGTCACCAACATTATAGCGTTTTATTGGTGTCGTCTTCCTATTATGAGTATCTATATCAAATTCCTGTTTTTTCCTAATCTTCTCAATAGTTTCCTGTCTAGCGTTTTCAAGTTTTTCCGGGTCTGAGCTAACTATTCTGCCAAAGAAAACTTCCACGGATTTTTTATTTGTCGTCGAGTGTATGGAATGATTGTATTCATTTACAGACTTATCTAGTAGTTCAGAAAACGATCTTTTTATTCCGTCGGCTTTAGTACATCTCACTTTCTCCGCTAAAGTAGAGTGAAATCTCTCCACTTGGCCATTTACTGAACTTTTATAAGGTGGAGTCTTATAAACACGAATACCTAGTTGGTCTTCCAGCATAAACAGAATTGAGGCAGAATTGAAGGCTTTTTCGTTGTCCATAACCACTTCTTTCGGTATTCCAAACATAATCAGTAGCTTCCTTAGGGGCTCTTTTATGTCTTCGGCAGCTCTCGATCCAATAGTGTTTACCTGCGCATACTTTGAAAATTTGTCAACAGCAGTAAGTATGTATTTTTCTTCCGTGTGGTATATATCGAAATGAACAATATGGCCAGGATATTGCGGGATTGGAGTTTTCTGTAATTCGGGTTTAATAGGGTGGCGGTCATATTTATTTTCTTTGCAAATTGAGCAGTGGGAAACCAGATCCTTTATCTTCTTAGTCATTTTTGGGAAGTAATTTTCCTCGAGTATCTGAGCCTTGTTTTCCTTGTGGTTTCTATGCGCACGCTTATGGGTTTCAATGATGATTCGTTCTTGCTCCTGTTCGCTGGTAACATCATTGACCTGATTTTGTGTAAACCTCACCTTGTAATTAGCGAAATGCAGAGGATATATCTTTTGTATCTTACCCATTATTGGTTCAGAAGTTTTAATACCATTAATGACGGATGGATTGAAATATCTTTTTAGAATGGAGATTAAATTTTCTTCGTTATAATCTGGTTCATTTATTATGTGACGGTGATATGTGGGAAATATTATTTGAAATTGGTAAGATGGATTTTGCTTGGTCATTAGGAATAATTGATTTTTAAAAACATTGATGGGATATTCCATACTCGGAATTAAGTTTTCCCCAGAGCTTTCATCGCTATGCTGGCTTACCGATAGAGAATTTATTTCAGTCACATAGGGATTTCTGGAAAGCGCGTCGGCAACGATATTCGATTTTCCTGGCTTGTATTCCATTACATAATCGTACTCTTCCAATGCAGCCTTCCATCGCTTCATTTTCCCATTATTGTTTTTATTATTAAGAGCATATGTAAGAGGTTGGTGATCAGTTCGGATGATTACTTTTGATTTTCCGTATAGGTAATTTCTAAAAGAATTTAAAGACCATATTATCGCCAACATCTCCTTTTCGTTGGTCGCGTAGTGTTCTTCCGTCACACTCAATGTTCTCGAAATAAACGAAATAGGTCGATTACATTGTGACAACACTGCTCCCAAGGCGAAATTTGACGCATCAGTCGTCAATTCAAAAGGCTTTTCAAAATCTGGGTATGCAAGAATAGTATCCTGCGATACTAACGACCTTTTTAATTTTTCAAATGATTCTAACGCCGCTTTATCAAGAGTGATACATTGTTTTGCCGATTGTCTTTTTGAAATGCGACCTCCTTCCCCTCTTAAAAGAGATGTTAGAGGTTTTGCTAGTTTGGCATAATCTCTTACAAATCGCCTATAGTAACCGGATAGGCCTAAAAATGAGCGTAGCTCTTTCAAAGTTTAGGGTATTGGAAATTTAGAGATGGCCTCGATTTTTTTCGGGTTTGTCTTGATACCTTGTGATGAAACTATAAATCCTAAAAATTCTACTACGTCTCTGAAAAAATCGCATTTGCCAAGCTGTAATTTCATATTCGCGTTCTCTAATGTCTTAAAAACTTGTTCCAAATGCTTCAAGTGTTCGCATTCCGTTTTACTGAAGATAATTATATCGTCGATGTAAACGAAGCAAATTTTTCCTATGTGCTCATGTAAAATATCGTCCAAAGCACGCTGAAAGATAGATGGTGCGTTCTTCAGACCGAAAGGCAGCCTTGTAAATTCGAATTTCCCGTTGTTAATTGAGAATGCAGTTTTTTCAATGTCTGATGTTTTCAATGGTATTTGATGAAATCCGCTTTTGAGATCTAAGACCGAAAAAAAATTATTTTGCCCTAAATGAGACAATACTTCGTTTATATCTGGTATTGGATAAGTATCGGATATTGTAACTGAGTTCAATTTGCGGTAATCTATCACAAGCCTGTATTGTTTATTCCCTTGTGAGTCAGGTTTTTTTGACACAATCCATATCGGAGAATTGTATGGCGACCTGGAGGGTCGTATAATGCCGTCATCCAACATTTTTTTTACCTGTGACTCCACTTCGTCTTTTAACGACAGAGGGTATGGGTAAAATTTTGAGTAAACCGGATTATCCGTTGATGTCCTAATTTCGCCAACAACTTGGGTCGTGTATGTTAATTTTTCATCCGGGTCTGCAAATAGCTTCGGAAACTTTTTTACCAGAGAACTTGTTCCATTTGCTTGATTTTTGCTCATGTGATCATTTTTTATATCTAGCATGTTAACGTCAGGCAGTGATAGTTGTTTAAGTGGAATCTCAAACTTCTTTTGAATAGTCATATAGTTTTCAGCAGTGTTAATAACGGCTGAAAGGTTTTTTAGAGTGCTGTGACCTATGATAGCATCAAACGTTTTTAACGCGGGTAGTAGAAATAATTTTATTGGAATGTCTATATTAAAAAGATTGATATAGGTATGATTTGTTATGTGGATATCTCCACCTACTGATTTTGCTAAAAAAATTTTTGTATTAGGTATAGATTTTTTTACAATTTCTGGGCGAACGTAGTTTTTTCCGGATCCAGTGTCGATTAGAAATTTTAAAAGATTTCCACTCCTCGTTTTGCATTCAATATATGGTAACGAAGAGTGGTTTAAATTAAAAAATGGACGTCGCTATGTTCGACATGCTCGTAATCTATTTGTAACTGTTGCTCTCTATAGTTTTCTATTGGATCTGTATCTTGGTAATCAGATTCATAAAAGTTCTGGTTATGATTGGTTTGGTCGAATTCTTCAATGTTAAAATTTCGCTGATGTTTAATAGGGTGTGAATTTTCCTGTTGTGGCGGTCTTTTCCCGAAGAAATTATTTTGAGCTGGTCGATTCATGTAATTGATGTTTCAGGTACGAACGCTTTGGTCTACGTCCATAGGCTCTGGTCTTGGTTGTGGTTTGGGTGGTAAAGGTCGTGGGAATGTTCTGAAATTATTTGGTCCTTGTGTCTGATAACGAAAATTTGGTGTATTGACATAGGGCCCATTTTTTCTAGCTTGTGGGGTAAAAGAGAGTTGAGGGTAAAAAGGTTGTTTATGATTGTTTCTGCCATTATACGTTTGTCCTTTATGTTGCATAGGTACGTTATAGCTGTGATTTCTGGTTTGTTGACTGTAATTTGCATGGTACGAGCGGAAATGTTGATTCTCCAACTTCAAGCATAAATGAAGGGCTTGCGGCAGCTCGGTAGGTTCCCTCATTGCGAGTAATCTTGGTAGATCGCCTTTGAGACCTCTAATGAAAGTATCTAAAGCCTTATCTCTATATGTTCTGGTGAGTAATTCCATAGGTGCTGCTCCTACATCCATGCATGATATTTTGTATAATATCAGGGATAAATGGGAGTAAACATTATGGTAAAACTCTTGTATCGTGTTATTGCCTTGAACCATGGTCGTCATCTGATATTCGAGAGTTGTCAGATCTCGTTTATCAGCATAGTGGATAGAAAGACATCTGGATATTGCAGCCCAGTTCGAGGGGGTATTATATGATTCTAGCGCTATATCCGCTTGACCTGTAATTTTATTTCTAATGGCACTTAGGATGCCGTAATATTTTGGTGATCCCTTAATCGGCTCATAAATTTTTATAATCCTATCTACGCCTTTCTTCCATGAATTGAATTCCCGTATGCAACGTACTACATCTGGGATTTTATCTAATTCCGACATATCGATAACATCGTTACCGGTTCGTTGACTACTGCGTGTCAAAATGTCTGATACGATTCTTGTCACAAGATTTTCTAATTCTACTGGTCCTTGGTTGACAGGAGGATTAGGAAGGGGATTGGAAGTATTTAGGATTGAGGGTCTTTTGAGGTTGTTTGGATTTGACATGTTTCCTTATTTTTTTTTTTTATAATCGCAAAATTCGAAATCAAATTGAGTACACTTTTATTTTTTAATTATTTAAGCACGAGAGAGGATAAATATCTTAAGTTTAATTTAATCAAGCACAGATTTTTTTTTGCATATTAGTCTAGTCAGAAAATTTTGGAATATAAAATAAAATATCTTAAATTTAATCTTACAATAAGTATAGCATCGGTAAAGTGGTGCAGCAAAGTCCTTTTTGCTTCCGCTACTACGGCACTGCAGACTTGATGATTGGTGGTTGGATTTCACACAACTTTTTGGTCACTTTCCACTTAGCTTTTCTTAGGGTTTGTTAGGCCTCGTTTTTCCTTACTTTTCACAGCAATTTTAACGAGTTCTTTCCTTTTTTTTTATACTGCTTTTGCTTTTACTTAGGTCCCGTTTTCTTTTACTTTTCACGGTAATTTGAACGAGTCCTTTTCTAACACTTTGCTCGGTTTTACTTAGGGCACGTTTTTTTTTTTTTTTTTTTTTTACTTTTCACTGTAATTTGAACGAGTCCTTTTTTTTTTAAACACATTGCTCGGTTTTACTTAGGGCACGTTTTTTTTTCTTACTTTTCACTGTAATTTGAACGAGTAATTTTTTTTAACACATTGCTCGGGCGCCAGTTAATTTTATGTTCGTTTAAATTAATAAAAAAAACATTTTTTGGGTTAAAATTAATTTCTTTATTTAGACACTATGTGTCTTTTTTATATGAGTTCTTGTTTTAAACTAAACTTAGAATTATTTTTTAGATTTAATTACAATTATTATTCTTATTGTTACAAAGGTAAATTGCATAGTTTAACAATTCATTTATTTGGGTCAATAAATAATGTGAGATTGCAATTTATTATTTTCTTTAATTGTTTCGCAATATTACATATTTTACGTTTTGCTTCTTTGTTACCAAAAGTGCTTTGAATGCGGAAGTTAAAATAATGCAATCGCTTCTGTTGATTTAAGCAATTATTAGTTGAACTATATTTAGGTCAACAACATAATGCCATATCAACTAAAGTTAACTCGAAATTGTAAATTTGTAATAATAAATGTTTTGTTCCTTAACTTATGTTCAAGAATTGTTAAATGTAGCCTTTCAATATCCGAATTTCCCGTATGAGAATGGGGAGTAGTAGAGTGAGTCTGAATATTATTTTCACCACAGAACAACTTAATCAAATGATTATCAAATTCGTTGTCCATTATCAACAGTTCTGGTTTACCCAACAAAGCTATTCTTTCTTGTAACTTGATTACCATCATGTTTTTATCTGAAAGCTTGTGAACACTTCCCAATTTTGTGAATCTGTCTATAGTTGTCAAAAAAATATTGCTTCTCCGCATGGAAAATGTCCATACGAACTATCTGATTCGGCTTTTTCGGCGTTTCTGTATGCTGAAAATGTTTTTTTATGGGTTTACGATCGTATTTTGCTTCACTACAAATTCTACAGCTATTTATATATTTATTGATATATTTTATTAAATTTGGCTGAAAGAAATTTCCCTTTATTTCCTCAAAATTTTCCAAAACTCCTCTGTGATTAGTTTCTTCGTGCGTTCTCTTTATAATATCGTAAAGATGTTCCGAGTCCTCCACATCAACTGCAATCGTACTACATTTAGTAAACTTCAATCTCCTATCGTTCCCAAACAACTGTATTAATTTCCGTTGAACAATATTATATTTTGCGTCCTCCAATTCGCAATATATTCCTACAGAGCCTCTGTCTATATTCTCTCTAAAAAGTTTCTCCAAACGACCTTCATCCAACAAGTCGGATTCATCTACATATAAAATCATGTATTTACCAAATGACTTTTCTACAGTTTTTTTCGTTTGTTTTTATAATACGCACCTGGGTCCTATACTTATTAACCAGTCCTTCACTTATCTTAAAGTGATCATTTAAATCTTCCTCACCACTATGCACCGTTCTAACCTCTTCGTCACCTAATTCAAAGACCTGCTCCTCCTTCGAGTTGTCTTTCTGTTCAATTCGACTTAAGAAATCCGCTACTTTTCCCTTTTACGTACTCAATATCAAAATCATATTCACTTAACTAAATTCTCCATCTTGAAATTTTTCAGTTTGGCTCCTTCATCGAATAAAGCCATTTTAACGGTTGGTGATCTGTCTGAACCAAAAACTTCCTACCGTATACATATCTTCTAAAATATTTCAGTGCCCATACAATGGATAAAAGTTCTTTTTCGATGGTAGAATAATTTCTTTCATGATTATTTAATGTACGGCTTGCGTAGCAAATGGGTCTACCCTCTTGGCTAAGCACTGCACCTAACGCATTATTACTAGCATCGGTGGTTACAATAAATTTATTCTCGAAATCAGGATATGCCAGAATAGGATAAGACGTTATTAAGCTTTTGAGTTTTTCAAACGCTTCAATATATTTTCGATCATTTTGATCGATTTTTTTATCTTTCTTTAAATAGTTTATGATAGGTGATGCTATAGACGAATAATTTTTTATAAACTTCCTGTAATAACCTGTTAATCCCAGAAATTACTGAATTTGCTTTACTGTCCTGGGTAGAGCCACCTCATTGATTGCCCTTATCTTATCAGGGTTTAGCTTAATGCCGTCAACAGTTATGATATGCCCCTAAAATTCCGCTTGCTGAGTCATGAATTTGCATTTATCAAACTGTACTTTAAGACCGTACTCGTTCAACTTGCAAAATATTTTATTCAGACCATCAAAATGTTCATCAACTGAAGTCGAAAACACTAGTATGTCATCCATGTAGATAACACATATTTTGTTTATGTATTCTCTCAAAACAAAGTTCATCATCCTCTGAAACGTGGATGGTGCATTTTTCAACCCAAATGGCATTCTGATGTACTCATAATGACCAAAAGGTGTAGAAAAAGCGGTCTTTTCTATATCTCTTTCATCCATTAAAATTTGATGAAAGCCCTTTGCCAGGTCGATAACAGAAAAATATTGAGCACGACCCAACTTATCAAATATTGAACTTATATCGGGTATCGGGAATTTATCGTCTATTGTAACGCTATTTAATCCTCTATAGTCGATGACTATACGCCATTTTTCCCGATTAGAATTGTCAGATTTTTTCTTGACAATCCATAGAGGCGAATTATAAGGTGATTTACTCGCTCTTACAATTCCCTGCTCTAGCATTTCATTGATTTGTTTCCCAATCTCTTTTTCATGAATCTGGGGGTATTTGTATATTTTTGAATAAATTGGTTTGTCCGCACTTGTACGAATACTATGTTTTATCACGGGAGTAGCAGACAAAATCTGACCATCTTGGTAAAGTGTATTTTTATGTTTATAGTAAAACCTTTTAAGCAGTTTAGCTTCATTTCAATTCAAGACATTGGATTGGACATCCTTGAAACTCATCTCGCATTTTTCCAAGCTATACACGTCCTCATATTTAACTTTAAATCCATTCTCAATTTCTTTTTTATAAAAAGGTATAGAAGCATTATTTATGATTAGTTTTTCCGTTTTGTAATTAATACACGCTTCAAGCGGCATTAAAATATTACTCCCTATTATGCAATCAAATTTTTTTTCTTTTAGGTCTATTAATTTTATAGACATTGTTTTATCTGGAATACTGAGCTCAACTGGAAGAGTAGAAACAACCTCTTTGGTTATTATAGAAGAACCTACCAGAGTGTTCAACCGAATTGGTTTTTTAAGATTTTGTGTTTTAAATAATTTTGAAAATGTATTGTAGTCACCTAAAGTTGTTGCGGCTCCAGTATCAATCACACATTTTATTTGTTTCTTATTAAAAGTTAAAAGTAATCGGTTCTCTGAGTCCCTGTTGAAAATTTTGAACTATCTCAGCATTATCTATTTCCATTGCTTCCTCACCAAAATTATTTCTAAAATTTCCCGATCTTCTATTATCGTTTCCATCGCGGCGTACGTTTTCAAAATGACCTCTATTATTTCCCTGCAAACTCCAATTATCACCACGTCTAAAATTTCCATAATTATTTCTTTGCTCCTGACCACCAACATTTCTAAAATTTCCAGAATTATTTCTGTGATCCTGACCATAACCATTTCTAAAATTTCCAGAATCATTTCTGTAATCTCCAGAGAAATTCACACAATCATTTCTATAAGGCCTAAAATTTCCCGAAACTTGTTTCTTGTTAATATTTCTGTTTTGTTTAAACTGATTTTGTTTATTAAAATAATTTTTAAAATTTTTATTTGTATTTTCATATCTATTTTTTAATGAAATATCTGTTATTAAATTATTCTGAATAATATAGTTATGAGCACTATTAATATCACTTATGTTATTCTGAATCAACAAGGTTTTTATGTTAAGAGGCAAAAAATTCATATAAATATTAAAAATAATTTTTTCGTTTTTATTTGGATTTTTTTCAATTTCCAAATTATATTTTGTGTTCATTAAATTCAAAATTTTTTCCAATTTATAGTTTAGTTCTTCAATGTTACAAACCTTAACATCCATTGCCTGTTGTCTCAATGCAAAATAATCTTCTTTGACCGAAAACTCTGACCTCAACTTCAAGAGGATGTCGTCCCAGGTAGGGTTGTTCAATCTCTCAACTCTTCTTAGTGCCTTCCCTTGCAACCTATTGACCAGAACTGCCTTGACGATTGTTTGGCTTTCCGCCGGTGTGAATGATAGTATATTCGTCAAATCCCTCAGATAGTTCCCAAGAGTGTATCCACCCTCTCCGGTGAACGGAGGAAGACTTCGCGCTTCTCTCAAGCATTCCGCAATTCCAAGTGTTGTCATCTTCAACAGCAGTTATTATTTTTTTTTCTGCACTCTTATTGTTGACTGTTAATAAGTCTTTTTTTGTTTTTTATTATTTGTTATGTATACTTATGTATATATTGTTTATATATCCTACCGACTGCGCCAGTTTTGTTATTAATAAAAAATTTACTTTTTATTATTTAACTTTTGTCAAAAAAATAAAATTTACTTTTATTATTTAGTTTTGTAAAGAATAAAATTCACTTTTATTATTTAGATCAAACTTTAATTTAATAAAACTTCCGTTGGTACATCCAACGGGTTTGAGAGTTTACACAAATCTATCTTTTCGTTTTCATTTATCTTAAATTCTAGCTTAAAAGTAAGTATGTATTAGTAATCTGATAACTTAAATATTAAGAAATGATGCATGTGTTGAGGTTCTTTGTTCATGGATTCATTTATGATGAATCCACAAAAAAACGGTTTAAGTTACATTAAATTCTCGCTGCCACAAACGAATCTTGTTGTGTGGTCAAAAAAATAGCGATTTAAGCGTAAATTCAAGTGGACGGCCAAATGTTTATATTATCGCCAGTCTCACCTGTCGCCAATGGATTAGTACATTTGGGCGTATCACAGTCATATATGACTGGCTGTGATCGTGGTAGTGCTTGTAATTCTAAAAATACATTTGATTACATTACGTAGGCTAAATGGTTGGCCATCAACCAACGCTTGCTTGGTTGTTGTCGTGGGTGTTGTTGTAAATATAAAAAAAGATATAAATGATATAAAAACAATAAAAAAGAAATATCTTTTTTTGATCGGCACGACAACAACACAACATAAGTAGCCAGTTTGTTTAGCAAAGGAAAACAAACGCATTTTGAATATATATAAAATTAAAAAAAAAAAAACTTATAACAATAAAAGAATACAGAATTCGATGATAAAGATAAAATAATTCAATGATAAAAATAAAATAATTCAATGATAAAAATAAAATAATAAAGAATTTATGTTCTAATATCTAGAGATAATACGTGTAATAGGGTATAATATTCTTCCACGGAAATGTGTACGTGGAAACGAGCTTCGTGACTTCCACCGTCACAACATAGAAAAACGGTCGTACTGTTGTTTTTCAAGTTTTGTACATACACTATAAAATATCTTGGCGCACTTATAGCATTGAATCTTTTCCGCTTTTTCTTCATTTACTTGCATTTTACAGCGGCCACAGATAATTTTTGTGATATTAACGCCGCGGCGCACAGAAGGATTTTTTGTGCAATAAGTAATTTTTTTAACACATAAACTTTAAAAATGTAATGATGCAGTGTTGTAGAAAATTGTTCAGTATAAAGAATCCATAAATTTTATCCCAAAAAAACGATTAATTGTCTTTGAAATATTGAAGTAAAGACACATGTAAATTTTGGTCCGAAATATTGAAAAAAACTGTTTACGCACTTCTATAGTGTTTGTACGTAAGATAATTTTATTGCTCTGATTTAAATAGTGATTTTTTTCTAAAAAAAAGCCTTTCCTGATTATTTAAAAAAATATTTAAATATTGCTCATATGTTTTAAAAGGTATGATAGAAAAAATTTTGTTTTATAATGTGTAATGATTGCAGACTTCCTTGGAAGAAAAAAATTTGTTTGGTCGTGCTAGGTGCTTTCACTATAATAAAATGAAAGGTAAAATTCCATGCTATCAATTAAAAAAAAGTTTAAATAATTAATAATCATTTCTAAAATCATAAAATTTATCTCCAAATTTATAAAATTTTTAATTTTAAGAAAATACAAAAACATATGGCATTATTTTAGGCACGTGCACGTGCGTTATTATTAGTTTACTTTACTTTTCCGGATGAAAAATTAAATGGTATGACGGATAAATTAGTCTCCTTTGAATTTTACAAAGAAACAAAGAACAAGTGATACGCCTTGTTGAAAAAATTAATTTAGATATTTCTGCTTTGAAAAATACCGCGATTGTAGCGTGCGGGAAGCAATTTTCCATCAATCATAATTTCGTGTTAACAATGTTCGATGAAAACACAGCTCAAACTTTTACAAGTACACCTTCAGCAGCTGTTTGTTACATTTGCAAAGCGAAACCTACTGAAATTAATAATCTTAAATTAGCAACAAGCAATCAAAATGGACGTTTCCTCCTTACATGATTGCATAAATTTATGGAGTGCATACTTTGTATTGCTTACAAACTATTTGAAAAATGGTCGGCGCTCAAGGATGAACACGAAAGTCTAAATTTAGAAAATAAAATTCGAATTAAGAAGGCCTTAAAGGAGGCTTAAAGAAGGCCTTTATATTAGAATATTGTTGGGTGTTAACTTGTAGTTACAGAAATGATAGATATTTACTAAAAGTCTATATTTAAATGCATGTATTGATATTTATTTATAAAATAATAAGTTTTGGTAAAAAATAAAAAGGTATGGGAAAAAATATAACGTTAAGGAACGTCAGAAAGATATCGATCGCTTTCTCTTTGTGTAGTATAGTGTATCTGTGGTAGTTTCTTTGTAAGGTTTCCCTAATTTAATTATAGTTTTCAATTAAAATTTGTAGATGTTTGTTGACAGTTTATTGATTATTGTTCGATTTTGGTTCAAACATTTATATGATTGTTCGAATTTAATTTGAAAGAGGCTAAGACTCTCTATGATACTTTCTCATTGCATAATTTATTTAAAGTTTATCATTGCTTATTTTACTTATAATTTAAAGTATTTTCATAAACTAAACTTACTGATCCTGTTTTTTACAGATGGATTGTAGTTGTTATATCTGTTGTTGAGGAGCAGCACTGACACTTCTGCTTTTCATTGCCTTACATATTCGGCTGTGTTCTGTGAACCGAATCGTTTTAAAACACGAGCGATATTCAAAACCGAAAATATTACTATTTGGTGTTCTGCAAATCACTCGTTTTGGCATTATTCGAAATTAAGTTCTAACTTTTACTTAAACGCCAAAGTCGGCTGTTGATTGAAAAAGTAAACAAATTTATTATTTTAAGGCAAAAATTGAAAATGACCGAAGCATTTGTATTAAGTTACAATTATAAATAATATAAATAAACTGTGATCGACATATTGAAATTTGCAGAAATTTTGTGATTTGGTGAAAAATTTGTGTTTAAATTAGATTTGTTAAAATTGAACTTTTATTGTGATTATGTGTTTTCAAAAGATACTTCGTATTTGGGTTTAAAACTTTTACCAAAAAAAATGTTTTTTTCATAAGTCATCTCAGTATAACTTTCTGCATATTGTACAGTTTTTATTTGTTCACTGTTACGAATTATTTCCAACAGTTCTTTGTTGCTATTATTGTTTTGCTCTTCGGTTGATTTCCCGACTTCGTAGCCTGCTACTAGAAGTGGAATATTGGCTAAAATTTTTCTCCATGAGACTATTATAAATTTAGATTTTAAACACTTCTTTGACTTTGGCGAAAATCGAAAATTTTATTTTTGTTTAAATTTATTATGTCTTTCTTTTAAAGTGATCTTTTTTAACGAATTTTTCAGGAAAAATATTTTTATGGCTATTCGTTCTGCATCATTTTTCGTTTTTTTTTTTAATTATTAAAGTTGTTTCTTTAAAACACTTAATTAATCTCTTGTCATTTCATTAGTTCAAAGTAAAGATGAGCTCAAATGTCTTTTTCTCTATTAATAATGTTTACTATTGAATTGTTCTCTTCGCTTATTGCTTTGGAAATATGGGTACACTAATCCTACAAAATTATTCATTTGTCAAGCACTACTTATTGTTATGTCGATGCAAATTTCACTAGTGAAAACACTATTGTCACAGCATGACAACAACATTGCAAAATATACAACAACATTGCAAAATATACTGTAACAAGGTAACTTTGTTTGTTTTAGTATAATTTATCAATATTGGGCAACACTAGAAAAAGAAAACTGTTAATAAGTCAGCAATTCTACTAAGAAGAAAAAGAGTAATGCTATAAACATAATCATGTCCACCGAACATCTACTACAAGATGTCAAAAATAGAATACATGTGTTCTTATGAAAATAATTCTTTTAGCCGCTGCACGACTACACGGCTACTTTTGTAGCCCGTAGCCAACTTAGGCTAATTTCTGTTTTTCTTGGCTACAAAAACAGATTAGTGCTGCCAATACAAACAATGCATGAAATGGTGGTTTTAAAAACGCAATACATTAAATATCGCTATTAAAAACGCAAAAAACTTTTATAGTGGCACCATTTAAAAATAATAATCATCTGGTCATTTGTTTACATTTTTCATTTACTTTTATTTGTAAAATTTTTCTTTTTTCATGAATTTCTAATTTGTTTAATTTATATTTATTTTTTGGTCTTTTTATTGAAATTGGTAAGTATATAATAGTCATTTTTACTATTTATGTATTTATTATATTGTTTAATGTAAATGTTTAGTTCAATTTACACGCAAATATGGAAGTGGACACTTCATACACTGAAGTCTTTGTTTCCAATATTTTAGCAATAGTACTTATTAAGTTAATTAAATTTTCTTGAGACATTTAAAAATTTTTTTACACAAATTCACTTAAAATTTGTTTTGTTTAACTTTAATACATATGTCAAAACAGATGTTTATTTTTGTAGTTAATGGTCGATAGTCTTTAAAAGAATTAAGTAGCTGGCGACTTGGCTATTTTTGTAGCCAGCTACTTTTGTAGTCGGTAGTCGATAGCCTGTGATTGTGTTTATAGCATTAGGCTTATTTGCTGTATTGGGAAAAACTGTTCTTAACTGTATGTGAGCTATTAGAAAATAAAAAGTTTTAAGACTTCACCAATATTCAAAAATTACCAGAAATGAAAACACAAATTACTGCACCTGAATCAAACCAGATGGCTGACGCTTGAAGCAGAAGTTGTTTGAATACTTGATTTGTATGAGGCCTTAAGAATTTTCTTTTAATTTGCTGCTAATGTTATTCAAATCGATACAGCAAAAACAATTTAAAAAAATTAAACGATCCAAATCAAATTTATTTACCCAACAAACAAACTAGCAATCAAACAAGCATTTTTTAACAATGCTTAATAAATTATTATTATACACAAATATTTTTAAATTCGTTGTATTTCTTGACAAATTGTGTTTACAAAAATTTTTTTCTCAATAAAATTTTAAATTTGTTTGTCTGTCGGTACGTATAATTTTGTTATGTATTACTTTTATTATTGTTTATCTTATTTATTTTCTAGTTTAAATGGATGTTAAATTCTGCAATTTTTTATATTATTGATTTAGTTTGTTAATTTGCAACATTAGTTTGTACTTAATCTTTAAGTTTAAATCTCTACCTACATACGTTATAATTTTTAATTGCGCATTATTATGTACTTTTTAATTAATTTGTAGTTATATAGTTTATATAATGTAAAAAAATAAATAAATAATAATTATATTGCAAAAAAAAGAAAAACAAAAATATTTAATATTAAAAAACATGTATATGTACGTTATTTTCGAAATTAATTAATTAAGTCATTTGGTATGTTGGATACACATACATATGTACTTAAAACTGTTAATAGTATAAACAGAGTATTTTAAGGTGAGTCAACTGAAATACACAACCTATACAGCTATATAGAAAGGCTTCTAAGAACTTTATATAAAAATTAACGGAATTTATGAAAAGAGAGCATTTTTTGAAATTAGACGCGATGTATTTGGGCTCATTGGTTAAGAAGTAAATATAAGAACCAAAACATAACAAAAACAAAACAAACAAAATGGTAAATAACTGTATCAACTTTTATTTAGAACTTACAATTCAAATATTAAAGCACTTTGATTTTGAACATAAATATTTAAAAATGATAAATTATTTAATACATTGACAAGTGTAACATCGAGTATTGTACAAAATTTTCGTTGTAGTCCTAACACTATTGTCTTTTCAACTTTTGCACAACAAACTTGTGTGTGCTTGTTTATTTTTCCTCTATGTTTGCTAAGCACTAAATTTCTCTTACAGCCACAGTCAATATTCGCTTTTGAAAAAAAACATAATATTGTACACCTTTATATGGGTTACGCTCATCTCTAGTTCAAATGTAATGTAATACATTTTATTTTAAATTATTAAAAAATGTTCTTCTTTATTTGCTTTATTTTATTTAATGACTTTTTAAGTCACGGTCGCCATGTTAGGACAAGAGGAATAAATAAAACCACAGGTCTTTTTGAGTTTTCTAATCGAACTGAACTGAACTTTTTGTAATTTTATTTTGTATTATTATGTTCTTAATGCATATGCAGTGAGAACACATTCCAACATGTTTTAGTCATTCAAGAAATTCAAACATATCTTAAAGTATCCAATAGCTATTTAAGTATGTCACAAAAGAATAATACACCCAAGTTATTGTTCTTTAAGTAAAAATTGTAATCATGTAAGAATATGACACCGAAGTCATTGTTCTTTTAGTTAAACAAAATAGTAATAAATTGTAATCATGAAAGAAAGTCATTGTTCTTACTATACTATACCTTTTCGAAACAATACCTTCTTGCTTTCTGTTTCATTTTTACGATGCCAACGTGTATGTGATGAAATTTTTTCAAGACTTCTGCGCGTAACTTTGATGGAATCAGTACTCGATCGCCCTTGAATACTCGTATAACACTGTCTTGAATGGAGTAGTCAGCTTCAAAATTTTCGCCGTTTAGCAGGTTTTGCTTAAATTTTGACAGCTCTGAATCACGTTCTGTTTCATTCATGTTCGTAGCAGTAATTGCTAATGTAGAAATTAAGTTAATTGCTTGATCTTGAATGATCCGAACCTCCTCATCTAAAATATGTGTACAAAGGTGCTACAAAACCTTTGGTTGTTGGTCTGAAAAAGCAGTCAGCATTGATTTTATCTTCAGCTTTACGGTGTTGTATTTTGTAATTAAACCCTTGTAGAAATAATGCACATCGAAAAAGCCTGGCTGATGACATTCTGGTTTTTTCGCGATTTGGTGGAAGATTCTGGAAAGAGAGCGATTATCGGTTAAGAAAGTAAATTCCCTAACGTAAAAATGATTTCTAACGCTTCTTTGTCTAGTTGACTATAATTTTGTTCTGCTTTCGTCAACGGTCGCGAAATAAATGCCACCGGGCGTTCTTCTTCATTTATTTCATAACAAAAAACTGCCGCTATGCTGGTTTTGCTAGCGTCACAATCTAAAACTACAGGCAATTTTTCATTATAGAGCTCTATAATGAATACTCGGTCAGTAATTATTTCTCGTTTAATCTTTTGAATGATTCTTCATAATTGGCCGTCCATACAAATTGTTTCTTCTTTTCTAGGTGCTGGCGCAACGGATTTGTAATTGTTGAAATATGTGGTATCAACGTTTTTTGGTTTTGGCAGGCCTATAATAGACCTTTCTCTGCACTGCTTCGGTGTTTCTTCGTGGATTATAATGCCGTCAAAATACGAAATTGTACCGTCTAAACCTTGTAGAATTTGGTCCAAAATACGATTAAACTTACTTAGAGCAGTTTTTATACCAAATGATAAACGATTCCTCTTATATGTAAGTGCCTCTGTGTGTTGAAATGGTTTGGATTTGTTTGCTCTCTTCGTCTACGGATACATGCAAATATGCTTTGAGCAAGTCTAACTTACAAAAGTATTTTGAATTTTTTAGACTGTTGAAAATTAAGTCTGTTCTTTTTATGGGATAGTGAGCTGTCTCTAACTCTGGCTTGACCGCGAATTTATAGTCGACGCATAGCCGTACATTACCATTGGGTTTTGGAATCACAACCAATGGCGAACCCCAATTGCTGGTGCTAATTTTGGTTATAATGCCGTCCCTTTCTAAGCTGTTAAGCTCACGCTCAACTTTTTCACGCAATGCAAAAGGTTTTTGCCTTTCTTTTAAGAATACAGGTTTAGCTTCTTTTTGTAGTTTTACGTACAAATCAAATCCGCAATGCAATCCACCTTTTCCTGAAAAATTTCCGGAAATTGTTGTTCAATTTGTGTTATTGAATTAATTTTATTATTATAATCTTCTTCGTAACATTCGTGTTGGTCAATGTCTGTAAGGTTGGTTTTTAAATGCAGAATCCACACACGACCCAATAAGGCTGTATATATCAAGTCTTCATTCGAGACTTGATTTTTATATTTAACGTTGCGACTAACAACACCCGAAGATACAAAAACGTTACCGGTGTATGCTCGAAAAAGGCCAGGATTCACTGTCATACTCAGTCGTACGATCTGTCAAAAATTGCATGTGTGCTCAAAAAGTATGATAATGTGTATTAAAATTGTACGTGTATGACAGAAATTTTTACAGATCTATACGATTTTATAATCTTTTGATATATTTCATAAAATAATAGTTTCTATACGATCACAGTTGATTTTTTTAAAGATGAAGAAAAAAATGTGCATGTGTATGTTGACGCCATTTTCATTAGTATTTGATTGCTGTTAAAATTGTGAAAGTTATTAAAAAAAAGGCATTTTAGTGTACTGTTTTAAATTATATTTTATATAAAATACTGTAGTCATTCAAACGTTTCATTTATTTTCCAAACAATTATTATGGCCAAACAATGCCGTCTTAGCTTTAATTGAAGCTTGAGAGCAACACGAGTGTTTGTTCAATCCAAAAAACGATATGTACCATAACAAACACGCGAGAAGCATTTTTTGGAAAAAGTGGTACATCGAGTGAAATAAAGGTATGCGTGAGGCTAAACCATTTTTTCTATACTTTTTGTTTTACAGACTAAAATAAATTATTTGCGGACACAGTATTGCCGGGAATTAGGAAAAATTAAGGAAAGTTACAAAAGCGGTTGTGGGTATGAAGAAATCTATAAACAAACCTAAATTTCTTACAAGGATACGTGAACACCAAGAAAGGCGTTTCGTCAACTTGAAATTTCGCAGGTCGTAGACCTTGAACCTACGGACGTTTTTGAAGAAACTGAGTCCGATGCACCTCTCTCATCTTCCACAAAAAGGAAAAAAATTCTTCTGCCGTTATGGGTCCTGAAGACAAAAGAGTTTTTGGAAAAGGTGACCCAACCGTTTGCATCATCTAGATATGATGAAATCTTGCCATTAAAGGATGAGTTAAGTGAAGAGATAATCTCTTTAGTAATGCAATGCAAAAGGAAGTAACGGGTAAAAAACGACCAAGAGAAAAACTTATATTTGAATTTTTATTAACCCTTAACTACATTTGTGAGGTAAATTTTTACCCCACGCCGCACTCCATAATTTATAACTTACTTTATACTGAAGCTCGAAAAAAATTTCTATTTTCTAATTTATGAATTTTTTAACATAATAACAATGTTATTTTAAAAAAAATAAACAATTGTAATATTTCTTATTAACATTTTCTTTTTTTATGCGAGGCCCTGCAAACTAGGAAGAATTTTCGATTGGGGTAGAAAATTACCCCACCAATGTAGTAACGTAAGTTAAAAAAGCGAATGTAGTTAAGGGTTAATAAAACCAAATAAGTTATGTTATCTTATTTTTATTAATGTTAAATTTTTTTATTCTAGTTGACATTTTTAAAGTACTGAAAAGACTATTTTTATTAACTAAATTATTTTTAGTTAAGTTTGTATTTAGTTATAGCATTATTACAGTAGGACTGTTTTTTTTTTATTTTCATTAATGTTAAATATTTTAATTCTACTTGACTAAAAGTGTGTATTAAATTTGAAAATATTTGTACAGTAGGACTTTTTTTTTAATAAAAAAATAATAAAACCAATATTTTAACTTTAAAAATTGAATTTTTTAATTGCTTCATTTTGCCAAGGTAGTATGTCAGTATCATTAAAAAATAAAGATAATTTCTCCCTTACATCTTTAGCTTCGATTGCGCTTTTATTGCCTGGACTTTTTTGAAGTGAAGTTATTTTGACTGTCTCTTCCACGTATTGCGTAATATCTTCCCCCTCACATATCAGAAAGTTGTGTAGGGCACAGGAAGACAGTGTTGTAATTTCAGCTTTTCTGGAGATAGGTTTATTTGTTTTTGCAAAATTAAAGAAATTTAAACAACGGGATTTTTTTAAATTATATTAATTTTCAAAAATTCTTTTTTTCGTGCTATTTTCCCGATTTATTATTTAAATCACCGATATTGATTATTGAGGGTCAAAGCACGTCTCGATGGCCATTTCGTTATCACTTACTTAACTCTTCAGGAAACTTCTGATAAACATTTTAAATAAACTAAAGATTTTTGTCCAAACAATAAAGCAAAGACCAAAATCAAAGTTTAAGCAAAAACAACAATAACCAATAGTAATTCTATTTTTCTTTCTCTGCTGTATAAGGCAGAATTTTTTTCGGCTCTTTTATACAGTTGAAAGAGGATGAAAAATAAAAAATCACAAAACATTACGATAATTTATTTTATGCACGGGCACTTTACAAATATTAAATAAATTTAAACAACGGGATTTTTTTAAATTATATTAATTTTCAAAAATTCTTTATTTCGTGCTATTTTCCCGATTTATTTTTTAATCACCGATATTGATTATTGAGGGTCAAAGCACGTCTCGATGGCCATTTCGTTATCGCTTACTTAACTCTTCAGGAAACTTCTGACAAACATTATAAATAAACTAAAGATTTTTGTCCAAACAATAAAGCAAAGACAAAAATCAAAGTTTAAGCAAAAACAACAATAACCAATAGTAATTCTATTTTTCTTTCTCTGCTGTATAAGGCAGAATTTTTTTCGGCTCTTTTATACAGTTGAAAGAGGATGAAAAATAAAAAATCACAAAACACTACGATAATTTATTTTATGCACGGGCACTTTGCAAATATTAAATAAATTTAAACAACGGGACTTTTTTAAATTATATTAATTTTAAAAATTCTTTTTTTCGTGCTATTTTCCCGATTTATTATTAAAATCACCGATATTAATTATTGAGGGTCAAAGCACGTCTCGATGGCCATTTCAACTTTCACTCATAATAACTTAATAACTTTTTCCGTACAGTCTTTCAGAAAACAAACTATGCCACGATCGATTCGTATTTTTTTCCTCTTTCGATCGTATGTAGCCGTATATGCGCACGCGTAATAGTTTTTGAGATATAAGCGAAAAACTAAGCTTATATTTTTGAGCGATTTTTTCAAATTTTAAAAGTTTGCCGCTTAATAACTTTTTTCGTACAGTCTTTCAGAAAACGGTATTTAAATATTGTTTTGCCACTATTAGTTAAGTTTTGTGAGACATTTTGTTTTAATGGATGATTGGATATCTTCCAAGCATTACGTGCTTTTATTAAATTACATATAAAAGGTAAATTTTAATAAAAAATTTGGAAATTTGTCTCAAAAAATAATTGATTCTTGTGGTTTAATTTTTTTTTATACGGAAGACCAATTTCTACTTTTTACATCGGATATACGCCGAAACATTGGTCCAAACGAACCGGATAAAATATAAAAGAATTCAACGCTTCTTTCAAGGAATCCTCTACGGAAAATTAGAGCAAATTTCACATATCTTCAATCAAAGGATAAACTCAGGTTAGTAAAATTGATTTAAAAAAAGTTAATTAATTGTGTTAAAGCATAAAGGAAATTATTATATTTATAAACATGCATAAATACACACGGGTGTACATATATGTATGTGTGTAAAATAAAATAAACAAGAAATTGGTTATTGTGAGGATAAAACAGTGCGTTAATTGTGTTTGTATAAAATTCCCCATTTTATACAGAAAATTGTAAAACAATTTTCTTATTTCTTCAATGTGATTAAAATTAAAATTACAACAAGTTATAACATTGTAACATAACATATTAAACATAAGGCAATTGTGAATTCAATAAGTAGTTAAGATGTGCTCATATTGTGAATTATTATTTCGAACATTCCAATGAATTGTTAAACTCAGCTTTTTTTATAGATATCTAAAATAAGTCGAGTCACTCATCCCTTTATCATCAAACGATCAACATCAATTTTTCTCATACCACTTAAATTACTAATTAAATAGTAAACCTTATACTACTGAATTATTATAATAAAAAGTACACTATTAAACTTGTAAAACCTAAGTATAAACTCATTTCTAAATGGCTATTAATATTGTTAACTATATTTAAACTAAAATTAAAAGTACCTTTGGAAACAATATTTAAATTCAACACTCATCTATATTCTTTTATTACATGCACACATCTAAGCACACCCTCGCTAACACACACGCACACACACACACACACACAAAACAAGGGTAACCTTATAGAAGAAATTGGTGTCCTCTTGATAAATTCTTAATCCTAACTCAAATATACAGTCCACTCTTGAAACCTTTAAAATCGCCAAACACGAAAATCTACATGGTCCTTTCTCAGCCGTAAGAAAATAAAGCACCAGTTGGCATTACTTATCTATTTTACCAAAAGAGAATGAGGTAAGAAAAAGCAAAAATTTTTTTCATGTAGTATATCACGCTCGGTAAGAACTTGCTAAAAATAAATACATATAATAATACGGTTGCGCGACGGGTAAACGTTAAAAAAAAGTTTATTTTAAGAAAAATTGTGTGCTATCAATAAAACAAATAAATTAATAAAAAGAAAACGATTCACAAAAAATACATATATGTACGTACATAGTCAATAAGTAAATGTTTAAGAAAGTACAAAAAAATTTATTGAAAAAAGTCACATAGTAGCTGAAACTGTGCAAAACAGGAAAATTGGAAAAAAAAATTAATAATTACACAAACACATGTATGTACATCATAATGTATCCAAAAAAAAAAAAAAAAAACAGAATATTTCAGCAAACTTTACTACAAAAAACAAAATCCCGTTAAGAATTAACCGGTTTCGAATCGAAAATTAAAATCCCGTTAAAAATCAATATTAAAAAAGTACAAGAACAAATTTGCAAATACCTTAAAAAAAAATAAATAAAATAAAATCAAATAACGGATATGTTTTCAAAACCAACTATGAATTAAAAGTGCAATAATGTAAAGATATCTTGCTCATTTACATAAAATAAATTTTTAATAAAAATTAAAATAAATAAATTTATTTTTCTTACCACGAGAATCCACTGAATGGTAAACATATGTATGTATATAGCAAAAGATAATAGTCAACTTAGTTTCAACACTTTATCCGCTAAATTCAACAGTTTTACAAAAAAAAAAAAAAAATTAAATTATATAGGTAATTATAGCATTAAAATAATTTCATACTGAACAAGTGCTATAGAAATAAAACTTGTCCTCTAAACTGTTTTCTCATCCACTGTACCACAAAGAGTAAAAAAAAAGATAACTTCTCTTGCAAAACAGGGTTACCGTGATTCTCTTGGAATATAACAAGCAATCAAAATATTTTAATAAAGTATAAGCAAGGCTAATTCATTGCAGTGAGTGTGTCAATAAAATCACACTGAAAAGCAACGTAAAAAAAAAAGGAAATAGTTTTCAGCACATTATGAATAAAATTTTAAGTTAACTTAAAACATTTTTCACCACTTATTTTTTCAAATTCGGAATTTTCGGAGAATTTTAATCGTTTTAAGGAAACACAAAAAATAAATAAATCAAATTCGTTGTGAATCAAAGGAAAATTTGCGCTTATTACAACAAATACTTGTGGATACGTATAAGAATAACTAAAAGACAGTAGAATATTTAACACAGTTGGTCGATAGTCAAAATAAGTTTTTTTCCTTTTTGCATCAAATTTCTTTAATACAAATAAAGAAAAATAAACAGAAATAACAAAATAAGTATCGTGACAATCGCCTGAAAATCAACAATTTAAAAAAAAAAAATATATATATATACTTTGATATAATTATCTATAGCTAAGTATATTTCTTCCACAAAAACAAAAATCAAACAAAAAACAAACAAAAAAAAAAAAAACAACAACAAATTAGGAATTAAAAATGCAGCCACAAAGCAACAAATTCAAAATATAAAATTTCGCAATCACCTAATAAAACGAAACGTTATAACATAAACAAAGTCTAAGCTAGCAGAAACTGAAATATGTATATAAAAGCAAGGTAATAACACATTTTTATTAAACACATATTAATATTATTACTGAAAACTACACATATTCACAAATTTTCAAAAAATTAACAACTTTCAACGTATACTTCAGGAAATTTTTATTATAATTAAAATTTAAAACTTAAGTTACGTAGCACAACAGAAACAGTTCTTTAAAAAAAAAAAAAAAAACAAAAAATCTTCAACATCTCGTTTCAATTTGGTATTTTCATTTCAATACAAATTCTATTTTATCTCGATTATATTTAAACATTCAGCATATTTGCGGATATTCTTGATTCGACCCTTGAACAATATTTATTATTGCTTATGTGTTCTTTTCTTTATTTCGTTGGAATTTTTCGGGAAAGTGTGTTCTTCAATTCTTAAATTGTTCTCTTACATTGCAACTAAGCAGTTGTATTTCAATTAATAAATATTACTTTCTTTTTAATTGCCATTCTTATGCAATAGTGCAAGTTTTTCATATAATATTTATTATTCTCTTGTAGTTTACTACATAATAAAGACTTTCTTGAGAGCAATTATCCGCATTTCTAAAGTCGAAAGTGAACATCAAATTCTGAATATATTTTACTCAAAACAAAAAATTAAACATGAATACTTCTTTGGAAGATACATCGGAGAATAGCGCTTCACTTATGCATAAAAAATTCCTATTTGATTGCGACCACTTAATAACGTTCTGCGATATTTTTGAAAAATCTAACAACGGGGATCAGACCGATTCCATTCTAGAAACAAAACTTCAAGATCTCGAAAACAGATGGCAAAAATTGCAAGTTTCTTATGAAAACCTCATGATTTCCCCTGAAAACAGAAAAGATTACAAGGATAGCGCAAAAATTACCTTTAATGGCAGCTCCGAAAGCTATTATTTGTGTAGATCAAAAATTGTTGATTTTCTACGGCTTTCAAGGGCCTACGAATCTCAAAGACCAGTAAATTCGTTAAGTTTTCTTCCTCAAACTCATCATATCGAAAATAAAGCTTCATTTGTAAAACTTCCTTCCTGTGAAATTGATACCTTTACAGGTAGTTACGAAGAATGGCCCACATTTCGTGATCTCTTCAGTACCGCATGTATTGAAAACGACGAAATCCCGAAAGCCCAAAAATTATATTACTTAAGGCAAAAAACCAGTGGTACTGCTGGTGCAATAGTTAAAAGGTGCAGTTTACGTGACGACAATTTTGATCACGCTTGGAGTGCACTTAAGTCACGTTTTGATAACAAACGGGCCCTTATAGATAACAAATTAAAAATTCTGTTCAATATTCCAGTAGCTACCAATGAAAATAGCAATTCCATTCAAAAAATTCATTCCACTGTGACAGATTGCTTAGCTGCGCTCAAAGCACTAAATGTAAAAGTGGATGGATGGGACCCAATTCTAATCTATCTAGTCTCTACAAAATTCCCAGATGAGTCTCTTGCGCTATGGGAGCAGTCATTTAAATCTCAACGAGAAATGCCAACCTGGACTAGGGTTGCCAGACGGGCCTGATTTGGCCTGATTGTCAAGTTTTTTAATGCGCGTCAAGTGTCAAGTGAAAAAGTGATTTGTCAATGTTTTTTGTAAGTTAATTTTTTTTTCTCAAATTTATTCTAGCTACATATGTAATAATACTTAAAAAAGTAAGTTTATATTTCTAAAAAACACATCGAAAGAGCATATTTTGACTATCTATATTTCTTAAGATAGTACCTATATTTTTTTTAAATAACGCCTAAGTTTTCTCTAAAATATATAACGACTGAATTTTTGTTTCTTTCACATTGTTTCTGTTATTTTTACTTTTAACGATATTTTTGTTTTTATTCTAATAATTTTTATGAAAAAAATAATAAAAAAATTAAATAAAAACCAATAGTATGAGTGTTTTTATTTGTCAAGTTTTTTTTTTCAAAATCAAGTTTTTTTTTGGGCAATGTCAAGCTTTTTGGCAAATTGGATCTGGCAAGCCTAACCTGGACCCAAATGGAAGAATTTTTAATAAATCGATATGAGGTAGTAGAAAGAATTTCCTCAATTAAAATCACAAAAGAACGCTTCAGTACAGCTAGTCCTTCTAATAATAATCATGAAAATTCACAATTGTACTCAGCCCAAAACAAAAATGCATTCACTTGTAAACTCTGCTATGAAAATCACCATCTGAGAACTTGCGCTAAATTCAGAAAATATACCGTGCCGCAAAGAATAGATTATGTTTACGAAAATAACATCTGCAATAATTGTCTTTCTTCAGGTCACTTAAAAGCAAACTGTCCTAGCAAAAATACTTGCTTGATTTGTAAATCAGGCCATCACTCTCTATTACATTTGCAGAAATCACGGGGCTCTCCCACATCTACGAAAAAGGAAAACTATTTCGATCAACGAAAAAGTACGTTTTCTAGCAATTACACAACTGAAAACAACGACAATATACCCTCTACTTCTAAGAATTGTAATATTCACGCCAATTTTTCATCTAATGAAGAATTTATACTACTTCGTACAGCCTTAGTACAAATAGAACATATTGGTGTGCTTTACACTATTAGGGCACTAATAGACCCTGGTTCCCAAAGATCATTTATCTCAGAAAGAATTAGATCCTTATTAAAATTGCCCTATCAAAAATCCCAGGTTGAAATTGTAGGAATAGGAGGGCAGGTTCAATCCGCAAATAAGGAATGCGCTATTACTTTGTTCTCCAAACGCTGCAATTTGCAATTTAAGGTAAATGCCATAGTCTTACCTAAGTTAACGAAACGAATTCCCTCAATTTCTTTTGAACCTCCTAAATCTGAGCACCTTTCCAGACTTGACCTGGCGGATCCACATTTCAATAAATCATCACAAATAGACCTAATAATAGGTAATGACTCAAAACATTTCATAAATATGGAAGGAATCAAGAAGAATATATGTGGCCAAGCATCAGCTTATAATACTATATTTGGTTGGGTTTTAAGCGGTCCAACTCAAGCAAACGCAGTACACACTTTCACCACTACTGTGGTCCCTTCCGAAATCTCTACGCTAAATAATACCTTAAGAAAATTCTGGGAACAGGAAGAGTTACCACCTTGTCCCGTAGTTTCAGAAGATGATCAGTATTGTGAAAGATTTTATAAGCAAACAACTACCAGAGACGAAAATGGAAGGTATGTTGTAAGGCTTCCATTTAAAAAAGATTTCCCTGACTCAAAATTTTTGGGTGCATCTCGACTTTTAGCTCTACTCCAATATTCTCGAATAAGCCACTCTCTTCTCAAAACTCTGGAACTAAAAAAGGAATATAACACGGTTTTGGAAGAATATCTAACACTTAATTATATGGAACCAGCTTCTTACCGCGAAATTGTGTCTGATGGCAAATACTTTTCCTTTTATTTACCCCATCACGCTGTAGTTCGCCCAGAACATAAGACAACTAAAGTAAGAGTAGTTTTCAACGCCTCGCGTAAGACTAAATCGGGTTATTCGCTAAATGACATTTTGCATACGGGCCCAACGCTACAACCGGATTTGATAACCGTGATTCTCAACTGGCGAATATATCAGTATGTTTTTAGCGGCGATATACAAAAAATGTACCGACAAATTCTAGTTCATCTAGATGATAGACCGTTTCAGCGTATTATTTATCAACAGAATCACACTGGTACATTAAGAGACTATCAGCTCAAAACAGTTACTTTTGGTCTTAACTGCGCCCCTTTTTTGGCCATTCGGACTCTTCATCAACTTGGAGAGGATTCCCAAGAAAACTTTCCTAAAGCTGCCAACATCCTGCGCAGAGAAACTTACGTCGACGATATATTATCTGGTGGACACACAATTGAAGAAGCACAGATATCTCAAGCCCAAATTCTGCAAACTCTTAAATCCGGTGGATTCATATTAAAAAAGATAACCGCGAATGATGAGCGATTGCTTTCATACATTCCTACAGAAGACCTATATGACTCAGATTTTCTTAGATTTCACGAAACTAGCTCTACTAAAACTCTCGGAATTAAATGGAATGCCCTAACTGACGTTTTTAGTTACTCTTTTACCCCTATCTCTCAGTCTGAAAGCATTACAAAACGAAAAATGCTATCGGGTATCGCTTCTATTTTTGACCCAGCGGCAGGCTTGCCATTTTAGCATTTTTAATGCTAGATCTAGCATTTTTTTTTCGATTTAGCACTCAAGAATTTTAGAACAATGCTAAATGCTAGTTTAGCATTTTTTTAAAAATATTTAGCATTTTTAGCATTTTTTTTTTAATATGTTTACATATAAAATTTTCGCAAAACAAATGTTATTATATCAAATTACGTTATGTTACGTTAAATGAACTATTAAGGTACCAAAAAAATGCATATATGATACTACATTTTTATGCAACTGTGTCTTCGGTCTATGCTTTACATCGTTTTTTATATTCGAAAAATGAAAACAAAGTAAAAATATGTAACTGACAACAGTTTTTGTTTAACGTCAATCAAAAATTATATTCTAAGAAAAAAGATAGCAAATGCAAAGATAAAAACAATAACTTTACACCAAGAACAAAGAGTTTTGTGCGTGGTTTATTTCATTTATATTAAATCAAATAAATTATTTATTAGTGTAATACAATTGCGAATATGGAAAGGTATGTATTTTAGCGTATTTACATATATTTATTGTGTAAATTCATTGAATTAAATTATTTTTGAATGAATGTTCATTAAAATTTCAAAGGTTTTTAACAAAAAAATCCGAAAAGGAAAATAAAATTAAACAAGCCCCTTCATCAGCTTTTACTGCAAATAACGACATCAACAATAATAATAGCGATGTTGTAGTTTTTGACAATGAATCTGAAGATTCTAACACAACAACATTAAAACAGGCCATTTACTAAATTTTCTTTCAGGAAAAAAGTGTATTTACAAAAAACGAGAAGAAGTTGGTTGCACAACCCTTTATTCAAAGATTGGATTTTAATAAATGAAGACGATAACTTTAACGTAAAGTGTAAATATTGCTGTCAAGAAATGCAGTCATAACTTTCAGTTTTAAAGTCACATGCTTTGTGCAAAAAACACAAAATTAATTCCTACCCGTTTAAAGGATTACAAAAGAAAATTGAGTTCAACGAGAATAGTCCACTGCAAAAAATGGCTAGAAGTTCTGAAGCTAGAATGGCTTTGTACATTGCGTATCATTCTTCTATAAATCCAGTAGATCATCTCATTAATTGCGTAAAGGAAAATCATAAAAGTGAGCCAATGTCGTCTGAATTGACATTAGGAAGGACAAAATGTACTGCAATTTTAAAAAACGTATGGGCTCCATATTTTCTTTACAGCTCGCAGTAACGCATGCGGTTAAAAAATCATTTCCACCTAACTTGGAATACATTTGTAACGAAACATATTCATGGTTTTCAAAATCGGCAAAACGACAACATCTCTACAAAAATATTTACAAAGCCATAAATAATGAAAATCAACCCCTTAAAATTCCTCGCATTTGCACCACTCGATGGATGTCCATAGAAGTAAATATCAAAAGAATTTGTGAACAGTGGCTAGAGCTCAAAACCCATTTTGGAATAGCTAAAGTTAACGAAAAATGTTATGCATCTCATATTCTTTATGATTTATACAAAGATGAAACTTTATTTTTGCTAGCAACATTTTTAAAGAGTATTTTGAAAGAAACGCAAACCACTAACAAGGCTTTACAAGCTAAAACAAACGACGCATTAAAAATTTTAGATGATATTTATTTCCTTGTAAACGTTATAGCCGGAAAAATATATATAAAAGAAAAAATTATGGAAATAATTTTGGGAGATGGAAAAAGTTTATATGAAGAATTTGTTCTACCAAATCCCTATTTTGGATATGAATTCGAAACTTTATTAAAAAATAGAATTAAAGAAAACGCAATATGAAATATATGAAATATATGAAAAAAGAATAAGGGATATATGTTTGAATTTTTTAAAACTGCTGGTCAGTGAATTAAAATCTCGGCTTCCCAAAAATATTATTATTTTAAAGAAAATTTCTACATTTTCAATAGATAATACGTTAAAACAAATCAAGGAACCAATTTCTGATATTTTAGCTGAAATGAGTTTCAGTCCGAGTGAAATAGAAAATATTCAAAGTCAGTGGTACAATATAACACAACAGCTCTGGGATACCAAAATGAATACAACCGAATTCTGGATTCAAGTACATAACTTTAAAAATTCCATTAACGAAAATCCTTTTAAGGAGTTGTCAGATTTTGTTTTGTCCCTTTTAGTTTTACCGTTTTCAAATGCTGAAGTGGAGCGTTTATTCAGTTTAATGAGCTTAATAAAAAGCAAACCCAGATCGAAAATGAATACAAAACTTTTATGTTCAGTTATACGTATAAGGGAAGGCGTAAAACTGGACAACGTATGCTGCTGCACTATCAAAATATAGGACGATATTGTAAATAAAATTGGTTCATCAGAAAAGTACCAAAAAGAATCGTCGTTATATGAAGAAGATGAAGACGGTATAAGTGAAATTTTGAACACTTTGAACAGCTTTGAATAAACTTTTTGTGTACAAGTATAACTTTTACACTTAAAATTAAATAATGTTTATTTGATATACATATAAAAAACTGAAACTTAAATAAAAATGTTAACTGAATTTATTAATTGAATTAATAAAAAGCAATATTGGATTTACAAATCAATTGTTAAAGCTGTTGGTTAATTTAGCATTTTTTTTCTGATCTGTAGAACATTTTAGCATTTTTTTTGGGGGGATTTAGCACTTTTTCTTTTTTATATTATGGCAACACTGGGCCAGCGGGTTGGATAACACCAATTGTAATTAAAGCCAAAATGCTAATGCAGCAGTTGTGGCTACAAGGTCTACAATGGGATGACAATGTGAATCCTGACATTCTAGATAAGTGGAACATGCTGCTAAAAGATCTCTCCCAAATTGATCACGTTAAGATTTCTAGATGGCTGCAATATAATCCAGCTAACATAACACAAATACACGGCTTTTCAGATGCATCGAAAGCAGCATACTGCGCGGCTGTATACCTGCGATGTCAAAATTCTCTCCAAGTTACATTTTCTAACTTAATTATTGCCAAAAGCATAGTCGCTCCTCTGCAACCAATATGCTTACCAAGGTTGGAACTCTGTGGTGCAGCATTATTAGCAAAGTTGGTAAAATATGTTAAAAAATCTCTAAATTTATCTCAGAATGAGGTGTATATGTGGTCTGGTTCATCAATTGTTATTGCATGGCTCTCTACGCCTCCGCGGACCTGGAAAACCTATGTTGCTAATAGAACAGCTCAAATTCATAACGCTATACCGGACGCCACCTGGCGACATGTCAGAACGCATGATAATCCTGCTGATCTCGGTACTCGTGGTTGTAATTACAAGAACTCTCCAATAATCTCTTATGGTGGCATGGACCATCTTGGCTTATAAAACCACAATCTGAATGGCCTAAAACAACTGGATTGCCTGTTCTGGAAATCACAAAAAAAGTTCAGTGCTTAAAAGTTAAGGTCGAGTTAACAGATATTTTAAACACGTTCTCTTCATATCACAAAGCTCTCAGAGTCATATCTTATGTATTTCGACTGTATCGCAACGGTTTGAGAAAGCTAAGACCAGATTTCCATGTTAATAAACTAGATCTCACTCAAAAAGAGGTAAATTTTGTTAAATTTCGGTTAATAAGCTTAGCTCAAAAATCTCATTTTCCGTCAGAATTTAAAGCCATCTCAAACTCTCTGCCAATTTCTAACAAAAGTCCTTTAAAAACTCTTAACCCAATGCTGGACTCTAATCACATTATTCGAGTAAACGGTCGCCTCACTAATGCCTCCCTTACGTATAATGAACGTTGCCCAATAATACTGCCGGGAAACTCAAGATTTTGTCATCTTTATTTACAACATCTACACATTTTTCTTGCACACGCTGAATGCAATCAGATATGCAGGATGGTCCAGACCGAATTCTACATTTCCCGATTAAAGTCTCGAGTAAAAAATATTATACGTCATTGCAGAACTTGCGTTATATATAAACAAAAGCTGTGCTCCCAAATAATGGCTCCCTTACCTCCAGACAGATGCAATCTTACAATCCCATTTCAAACATCGGGTATAGACTTTGCTGGGCCTTTTGAACTAAAAAGCTCGTCTCTCAAAAATGCTCCTATTATAAAAGGATATGTAAGCGTGTTTGTATGTTTTAGCACAAAAGCTATCCATTTGGAAGTATGTTCAGATTTGACTACATCAGCGTTTAGAGCAGCATTCTCTCGATTCGTTGGTAGGCGGGGACTCCCTTCCAGGATATATTCAGATAATGGACGAAACTTTGTAGGAGCCAGTCGGCAGCTTAAACGAGAATTTGATTTGTTTATAGCCAACGCCTCAACAGAAATAGCTCAAAAATACATATCGCATGGATTCGAATGGATATTTATTCCTCCTCACGCGCCTCACATGGGCGGTTTGTGGGAAGCAGCGGTAAAAAGCTTTAAGTTTCATCTGAAAAGAGTAACAGGGTCGCATAAATTTAATTTTGAAGACTTTTCCACGATCCTTGCGCAAATTGAAGGAATTCTGAACTCTCGACCCATTACCCCTATGTCTGAGGATCCTTCTGATTTATTAGCCTTAACTCCCGGGCATTTTCTAAGAGGCGGTCCTATAATGAGTTTTCCCGAACAATCTGAACAACAAATAGGACTACTGAACCGCTGGGAAAGACTCAAAGCCATTCATCACCAATTTGCCATTAGATGGAAGGAAGACTACCTAAAATCTCTACATAAACGTTACAAATGGAAGAATCTCTTCAAACTTGAAATCAGGTGATTTCGTCGTGGTAATGGACGACTTACTACCTCCTTCCGAATGGCGTTTAGGTAGAATCGAAAATACATATTCTAGTGCAGATGATAATGTTCGGATTGCGGATATTAGAACAGCCACAGGCCTTATAAAACTTCCCATCGTCAAACTATGTTTTCTGCCACTGCTTAATGAGAATTGATTTATCTAACTTTTTAACTACTCTCTCCATTCATATTTATTATCTCAAAAAAAAAAAAAAAAAAAAAAAAAAAAAAAAAAAAAAACATGCCAATAAAAAACCTCTCCTAATTAATTGTATTCTTTCTCAATTTCACTCTATTTACAGTTTCAGGGGACGAAAGTATAGTTATCGTCAAAAACGTCGTGATCCTGAGTTTTATCAGTACAGTCTTTGTCAACATTACCACTCGATAAGATTCTGTAGAAGATTTTTAAGTATGGGTGTGAGAAGAAGAAATCAAGTGGTCAGTAAATACAGGTATTGTGTTAACTGCTTGGCCAAAAGTCATGATCTAAGAGCATGTACGTCATTGGATACTTGTCGAAAGTGTGGAAGTTACCACCATACTTTGCTGCATCCGGGTATTCAAGCCAGGCTTAACACTAGAAAAATAACTCGTGTTGATGTAGAATCCCCCTCAACAGCAGCTAACAAACGATCATCGTCTAAAAGCCAGCCTGTACCTAACCGTCCACCATCATCTAAAATCCAACTTGCAACTGCTGAATCAGCATCTAATAGTCAGTCAGCAATACCATCAATTCCAGATCAACATATTATTTCCGAAGCCATCCGGTCATTAGCTCAAGTTCTTTGTGCACAACCCACAAATTCCACTTCTGGTGGCCGGAATGTATAAAATTCCCCATTTTATACAGAAAATTGTAAAACAATTTTCTTATTTCTTCAATGTGATTAAAATTAAAATTACAACAAGTTATAACATTGTAACATAACATATTAAACATAAGGCAATTGTGAATTCAATAAGTAGTTAAGATGTGCTCATATTGTGAATTATTATTTCGAACATTCCAATGAATTGTTAAACTCAGCTTTTTTTATAGATATCTAAAATAAGTCGAGTCACTCATCCCTTTATCATCAAACGATCAACATCAATTTTTCTCATACCACTTAAATTACTAATTAAATAGTAAAGCTTATACTACTGAATTATTATAATAAAAAGTACACTATTAAACTTGTAAAACCTAAGTATAAACTCATTTCTAAAGGGCTATTAATATTGTTAACTATATTTAAACTAAAATTAAAAGTACCTTTGGAAACAATATTTAAATTCAACACTCATCTATATTCTTTTATTACATGCACACATCTAAGCACACCCTCGCTAACACACACGCACACACACACACACACACACACACAAAACAAGGGTAACCTTATAGAAGAAATTGGTGTCCTCTTGATAAATTCTTAATCCTAACTCAAATATACAGTCCACTCTTGAAACCTTTAAAATCGCCAAACACGAAAATCTACAGTGTTTGATTGCCTCACTGTGGTCAATATTTTGAGATATCGGCCAAAACTACTTTTGGTTTTTGTTCTCCGATTTTAAAGTTATTAGACTCATATGAAAGTAGACAGTAGTAAACCTCGGGAGCCAAAAAATTAGAACTCTATTTCAACTATTTCACTGAGAACAGGGTGGTCCAAAATGGGCTTTTTCAGAATTTAGTAAATTTATGATATTTTTAGTTAATTTTTAAAGTTTAAATGGTCATAACTTTTATGTTTTTCAAGATTTTTGGACGAAATAAATTTTGTGTTGTAACTTAATTTATTTCCTATTACTGATAAAAAAAAATTGAAGCTCTACTGTTTTCAGAACAATTTAAATATTTTTTTTAAAAAGGTCAAATTTCTCGGAAATTTCCTACTTCATAGAGCATAACTCCTGTGAGTCAAGCTGAGTCAAAACACAAATTTACTATTTTGTAGTCCTAACTCTCCCCTACATTCCTAAATATACATGTCCATGCATCGGGACTGCACTTTTTGAGCTACAGCAATTTTTCTGACCCAAGGTAAGATATTCGGTACAAATGAACGTCATATTTTTTGAGAAGTTATTTGTATGTGAAAGTGGCTATTATGCATATATTTTGATGAAATTTTTTACAAGAGTTCTTATTGATCCAAAAAATAATTCTGTTGAAATTAGGAGAAGTTGGCCCATATTTGGACCTAGTCCACATACAAGGGTGTATCAAAATTTTGACAAAAATGACAATAGAACTCCCAAATTATGTGGTATCTAGCAATTAATTTGGAAAAGGTAAAAAATGATTTTATTGCCATCTAATATTACATAACTTAAATACCTGAAAATTGCAAATAAATTTAAAACCAATGGAAGTAAAACCAAGTACCTGTTATATTATTACCAGTACCTGTTAACTCTCAAATTATGTGGTATCTAGCAGTTCATTTGGAAGAGGTAAAAAATGATTTTATTGCCATCTAATATTACACAACTTAAATACCTAAAAATTGCAAATAAATTTAAAACCAATGGAAATAACTGGTAAAACCAAGTACCTGTTATATTATGTTTCAAAGAGGAAAAAAAGATCATGTTGAGACTTCGGGCAATAGTATATTAATCCATGCATTCATTTTTTTCTTCATTATTGTTTCAACAATGGCTAAATTCAGTTATAGTGTTCTATCTGATATATATTTTGAACGGAAAGATGAAAACGACATTATTTTACATATAATGAATAATCCATTCTTCAAAATATGCGACAAACAAGAAATTAAAATTCATAACTTAAAAATAAAAAACTTTTTAAATACTTTAAGAAAACGGTACAATCAATGTTACAGAAACAAGAAATTGTTTTACTCACGCAACCAAGAATGGCTAAGAAATAAACTTATTTTTAAAAAGCCATCAGTAACTACCACGGAAACTGGAAAAGGTGGTCGACCAGCAAAGCCAATTGATAATTGTAGTGAAAGATCACGAAGACGCAAGCTTAAACATATCAATGAAGAAGTTTCTTGTAGCATCATAAAGGATTCATTTCTGCATCAAATTCAACCATCGAAAACTAAAAAGAGTAAAATTGCTATCATTAAAAAAATAGTGGAAGCAAGCCCCAGACGCACAAAAAGGATTTTAAAAAGTATGCCGACACCAACTGAAGAAAATAAATTTACTCCAGAAGAAGCATTTGCACTATTTTTGGATTTGAAAATGACTAAAAACCAATATACAGAATTGCGGAAGCGAACCAATGAAAAAAATTGTGGAATTTTTCCATCATATCGAGATATAGTTTCTGCCAAAAAAGATTGCTTACCTTCACCAACTGCTATTAGTGTAACTTTAAGTTCAGCAGAAATAAAATTGCAGGATCTTCTTGAACACACTGCAGAACGATTACTAAAGACATTTGATGCTGACTATTTAAAGAAGTTTAAAAATTGCAGCATGACTTTAATTTCTAAATGGGGATCTGATGGGTCCTCTGGCCAGAAACAACACAAACAACGTAATGCGGAAAATTCATCAGATGCCAAATTATTCATGATTTCTTTCGTTCCATTACGTTTAACAAAAACTTATATTGGTTTAGAGCCATCAACTAGTAGAGCTGCAGAGATAGATGTATGGAAGAATGAAATTCCCTCGTCAACAAAATTTTGTAGACCAATAAAGTTTGCTTACAAAAAAGAAACTAAAGATGTCATAACTGAAGAAGTTGGCAAAATAAGAGATGAAATTAAAGAACTTAAACCCGTGATATTTGAATTTAATGATCAATGCATCGAAGTTAACTTTAAAATTTCACTTACAATGATCGATGGAAAAGTTGCACAAGCTTTAACCGAAACAAAGTCTTCGTCACGCTGCACCATATGCCAAAAAACATCAAGTCAATTGAGCCAACCACCAACACAAGACGATAGTTTTAATGAAGCATATGAATTTGGAATGTCACCTCTTCATGCTAGAATTCGTTTTATCGAGCATATTCTTAAATTGGGATACGATTTGGAATTTGGCCCGTTAGGCGAAACAGTGAGAAACAACAAAGAAAATTTGGAAAAAAGAAAGCAAAAAAAAAAAGATATTCAAGAAAAATACCGTGAGATAGGCCTTATAATTGACCAGCCAAAGCAAGGAGAAGGAAATTGTAATGATACAAACACAGCAAGGAGATTTTTTTCCGATCCAGAAACTGCAGCTTCTATAACTGGAATAGATTATGATTAAATACGACGATTCCAAATCATATTAGAAGTTATAGCATGTAGCAAAAAGATAGATGCAAAAAAATTTGGTCAGTATGCTAATGAGACAGCAACCCTTTATAACCAAAAATATTCTTGGAGACATATGCCAACCACAGTTCACAAAATTTTGCTCCATGGGGAACAAATAATTCAGCACAATATGCTTCCAATTGGAGATCTCTCAGAAGAAGCGCAAGAAAAAAGGAACAAAGACTACAGATTCTTTCGCGAGCACAATACAAGAAAAATTTCCAGATATTGTACTAATGAAGATCTTATTAATATTTTGTTGTGCACATCAGACCCGTATATGTCCAGTATTCGACAAAAATGGAAATCAACCTCATTAGAGTTAGATGAAGAAGCTAAACAACTACTGCAAAATGAAAATCAAAGCTATTTGGAAGAAATTTTTACTAATATTGTTTAATTAATACTAGTTTAAAGATTATAATTTGTTTCTAATTTTAGTATACATTTTTATTAATACATTTAAATAAAATATATGTGCACTTTAAATCAATAGTAAAAGTTTACTAAAAATTTTATCGATGTTGTGTTCTGTATATAATATATCCAAATGGTATTGATATTGTTGGGAATTTCAGTGTTATTTGTCAGTTTAATCCTCACAAGAATTAGCTTTCTTCCAAAAAAAACCTACCTTTGGCCCCTGTGAATATTGAGACTAAATAAATGTCAGGGGCCAAATGTTGGCATTTTCTGACCAAAATTAAGTTTAGGAATAATAAATAAGTATTGGTTGTAAAATACGATTGAGGAAAATAAGAAATTATAAAAAATACCTATTTAAAATGTAAAAATATTCAACTTTTACATGGAAACTCAACAAAAAATTAAAATGCATTTTTAACTCCACATTACTTACGTTCCTATCGGTCGATTTTTACGCAAATTGAAGCTTAAAGTCCCTCCTATTGAACAAAATAAATTGCGTAAAAAAATACTAATCCGGTCAAAAGTTATAGAGTTTTGACCGCTATCTCGCGAAATTGACCACTGTGCGCCTGCATTTTATTATCAGTGCCGATCTTATCAAAGCTGTTTGGACGGACAGTCTCAGATTTAATATAAATTAAATAAATATAAATTAATTAAATATAAATTGGAAAAAAAAGAAAACTTAAGAGTTAATATTTTGATATTGGGTGCATTAAATTTTATACAGTGCGGTATATTTTCGGAGAAATTAATTGTAAATTAAAGAAATTTTTGCAAGAATTAATATTATTTTTTGAAACACTCGTTTTATTAATTTATATTGTTGTATTTTTATATCACATTATATTTATAGTGATTTCAATTGTCTTAACATTTTGATTCATTTTTATTTATCTAGTGAGATTTGTGTATATTAATTCGAGAGTTAACATTTTGGTTTGTTAGTATTCTTCTTCTACTTATTTCATTGGTCACCCTACTGTTGGTCGAATTGACTCACTTTGAGTTTGTTTAGTTAATTTGTTATTGAATTTTATTTCTTTTGTGAATTTATTGAAGCCTTCCTCCTTAAAAGTTAAAGCAAAATTAAATTTATTTTAAAATGTCGGAAAAATATTTTGAAAGTTTTACTCGTTTTTCAGATGCCATATTTAAATTTTAAGTAAATTTTAACAAAATTCGCGATGAAGATTATCAAGGCTATACTAGTGAGATATTGAGTGGTGAATTAGATAAGCTTTGGGAAAAGGTCAAAATAGAATACGAGCAATGTTTAATTGATTTAGAAGCGTCTCCGAAGGTAAAATCTGGCGTATTTGAAGTTGCTGAAGGGAAATATGCTAGCACCCTTAATGCATATGTTCGGTGTATGAATGCAATCAAAACGAAACGTGATGAACTAGGGGCAAAGGCGGAACCGAAACGTTCTAATAATCAACTAAAGAGTATTTTTAGCCTAGATACTATGACAAAGAAAACTAGTTAGGCCTAAAAAAGGTACTCGGTTTACAAAATGGATACTCATAATTAGGATCCAATTAGTGTTTTTATTTGCCTTCAGCGATTGCCAAATCAAACAGTCACATTTTGGGAGCAAATTATTAAGGACAAAATTGCTTTGTCGCTTTGGAAGGACTCAGATATTTTCTTAGCAGAACGAATTCATTAGATTGTATACGCGATCTCACAAGATGTCTAATACAGCTTCTTCTAATTAATGTTTTTTATGTCCAAAGCAATCGCATTTGCTTCGATTTTGTCATCGGTTTAAACAATTGTCCATACATGAGCATTTTTCTACCGTGAAAAGATTTTATTGCTGCGTTAACTACCTTTTGAAATCCCATGAAGTGAAAGATTGCAAAAGTGAAAATAATTGCTTCATTTGTAATCAGAGACATCACACCTTACTTCATCGCAATTCGCCAACGAAAAATTCTGTTAATAATAATAACAATAGTAATAATTAATAATGATAATAATTTAAGTGCTAGACAGAGTATATATGCTGTGCAAATGGAACCACAATTGCCATCGACGTCAGCCACCACTCGTGCTAACTTGAATCGTCAAGTTTTTCACATATTACAAAATTAGTCTGTTTAAGTGGGAACTGCTATGGTTTCCGTACTTTGTCATGACACTACGTATCCGGCAAGGGCCTTAATTGACCGAGCTTCAGAAGCATCATTTATTTCAAAACGTTTGCGAAATCAATTACGAATTCCTTCACATTCTACGAATGTAAAGATTTCCGGCGTTAATAAAGAAGCTTCATCGACTTCATAGAAAATTCGCACAATTAGAGTGGGTTCCCCAGTGAGTAAAAGAATTGAGTTAGAAACTCTTGCACTTGTTTTACCATGAATATAGAGTAATTTACCTACATTTAATTGTCTTTCAGATATTAGGTGTGAATTCTCTGGCATTCAGTTGGTCTATACAAACTTTTACAAGAGCAGGCCAGTTGATCTTCTGCTTGGCGCTGATTTGTACCCAATAATAATTCTTGGAGAAGTTCCCAAAAATATTTTTGGTGCTATAATGCCTCAGAAGATTGTTTTTGGATAGATTCTGACAAGTCCAATTGAAGTTTCAGTTACTAATTTTATTAATATTTTTCGACTGCCGTTACCTTTTCCGAAGAAGGTAATTTAAACCAAAATTTTTTGAGTTTTTGGGAATTAGAAAAAACCCCAAAAATAAGGTTATGACTCCCTTTGACTCTGCTGGTAGGTACATCGTTTCGCTACCTTTTAAGCATGAATTTTCTTTGTGAGATTAATTTGGGCATTATGTGTTAAACGATTATTTAGAATTGGGTCACTTACGGGTGGGATACTGTGATCAAGCTGTCACGAGTACATGTTATTTGCCACATCACCCAGTGATTAAGGAAAACATCAAAACTGAAGGTCATTTTTAACGCATTGAATAAAATCTCCAATGGCAATAGCTTGAATGATTGTCTTCTCGTAGGGCCTTCTTTGCAAGCTGATTTGGTAAATTTGATACTGCGTTGGCGATTATTCGAGTTTGTGTTTAATTGTGATATCTCAAAAATGTATAGGTAGATTCGGGTCCATTCTTTTCATACCCCTTTTCAGAGAATCCTTTATAGGTCGACAACCGATCATCAAATGATTGATTATGAGTTACAGACAGTAAGTTTTGGATTAAATTGCGCACCTTATCTGGCAATTAGAACTTTGCTGCAATTGGCTGATGATTGTGAGGATGAATTTCACCTATCGTCAGAAATTTTAAGGAAAGGTATGTACGTCGATGATGTTTTGACTGGGTCGCATGCGATTTCAGGTGCTTTGCTGACCAGGGATCAGTTAACTGCTGCATTGTTGTCTACAGGCTTCGAGCTAAGGAAGTGGACATCGAATGCGAGATCTATTTTGAGTGGATTGCCTTCAGATCATAATCAGTGACATATCTTCAGGTCCTAAGACCAAGGCCACATTGCCCGAATGATAAAAATTAGGGTCAGCTAATTGAAGCCCCTGAAAGAACTCTAAAGTTGAGTCAGCAACAGATGCGGACGGAGTTTTTAAACGCTGCATCTGATGCAAGCCAGCGGTGATGGTAATTTTTTGCGCCGTATTATGAATCGACTCGACTTCGATTCGGTAATATTGCACATTGTCCACATTGAAAAGTGATATTCGCAAACTTTTTGCAAAGTCCTTGCAAATGTAGCTACTTTGGCAGCACATATCTAACACGGCACGCAACGGAAGCCGCGAACGACCCTGTCGTATATTCAGCCGAAGTGTAGGCGAAAATGAAACGGACTGACGTAGTGGTAAAATTGTGAGAAGCGTTACCGATTTCTGTTGTTTGGCTTTCACTCTTGCCGATGAAATTTTATGCTCATGAAGCAAAGAATTGTGGGTTTGTTTGCAATGCTTGGATGTTGCCACACTCTTGAAATTTTTGCCAACATTCCCACTCGACAAGCAGCGAAAACAAATTCTATGTACCGCCGACATTCGAAGTCTGCGCTCCAGGCTAATGTCCCTAAACTTGTATCAAAATCGCAGAGGGTGATTTATACCACAAATCGGACATTTCGATCCTCCACTACTTACGTTAAGGTGTGGAATGGCAGGGCTTGAATTTGCGTCATGAGCCTGCTCCACAGCCTTCAAGGTTAGTACCTCAGTTTCTTCAATTGCTGGGTTGTTTTGAAGTGGAGCGGAAATAGTTTCCCGATTTGTTTTTGACACAGAAGGTGCCACTGTCAACGTGAAGTGAAAGTGATCTTACAAGTCGACCATTAATCCGCATCAGTGCTAATTCGTGAAGAAAGGGATTTAAAGGTATTAAAGAACTTTTCGGCCTCTTATCCAAAAGATTCTTATACTCCTCAGCATAATAGAACCTCTGAGCAATAACCGCTAAGCGTATCTTTACCATTTTAAGCTCATCACTAGACACGAAATCATCCCCATGGTTAAAGTGACCTTTATGGACTGGGCACGTTGAGTGAAAAAATCGAAAAATATAAGCAATGACGCGCATAGCCCTTTCCAGTGATGAGAACCTTTCTAAGATGTCCTCGAATTTCGATAATGCATGAACTTTCACACTTCGAATTTCTATGTCAGTATCGAGATTTCCTAAAATTGGTGTATACCAACGGTTTTTGTTCTGCTTTAACCATGTTGGAACGTGCCACCAGAGTTCACTTTTCGACAAAGTCAGCGGATCCAACCCCCGGCTGCCCAGGTCGGCAGGATTTTAAGAACGAACATGAAACCAATAATGGTTTCCAGTAGGTTTGCGAAGCCATGCCAGCAAAATCGTGGAATCTGTCCAACAATAAACACGCCAAATAGCGATTTCAATTTCTCTAAGTATGTTCTTTAACAATTCTGATGCCAAAACTGCTCCGCATAATTCAAGGCGAGGTAGCGAAACTGATTTAAGTGGTGCTACTTTTGTCTTAGAGGATAATAAATGAGTATGAACTTCCCCATTTGGTAACTCAGTTCATATATAAATTACCCCTGCGTACGCCTTTTCCGAGGCATCTGAAAAAATATGAAGTTCGGCAGTCGAGTTTTTGTAATAGTTTACCCATCTTGGCACTTGAATGAAGTTAACTTGGTGAAAAAATTCAACAAATTTTAACCATTCCTTTTCCGTAGAAGGTGTCAACACGTCATTCCAACTGATATTATCAAACCAAATACATTGCATAATTATCTTCGCTATGACAATTACCGGGCTTAACCAACCAACTGGATAAAAAAACCTAGCTATAGCTATAGTTGATAATACTTCCCTTTTTGTATAGCCTGATTTAACTTGCAGAGGACACACTTTGAAAAAGAACTTATCTAATTGAGCATTTCACAAAATCCCTAAAATTTTGGAACAACTAGACTCTTCAAACGTCAAAACCTTTGCATCCATCAACTTTAGAGACCTTTCAGGGGCTTCAATTAGCTGACCCTAATTTTTATCATTCGGGCAGTGTGGCCTTGGTCTTAGGACCTGAAGCTATGCCACTGATTATGAAGGGTCGCATACACGCCAGTCCTTGGCTGCCATTGGCGCAAAACACTCTCTTCGGATGTGTTATTTCGGTGTTGTTGCCATTTTAAATTCGATATACAGTCCACAGGAGTCCTTAATGATTCAATTCAACAAAATAAAATCAACACAATTCCTTAATGGCTCATTACTTAATTTTTTTTTCATCAGGATTTGTTAATGGCTCATTAATTAAAAAATTACATCAACAGGGGTCCTTCATGACTCAATAAAAAAAATTTATTATTTATACTACACAGGAGTCCTTACTGGCTCATTTATTGAAACGTATGTGCTTGTTTGCAACATCCCTTATCGTTGCATGGTGGCCGGCAATGTTAATGTATAAATTGTTAGTTTATCTGTTTAACCTTCCTATACTCGCATCAAAAAATGTAACACGTATACTCGTGCCCGGTCTGTCAGACCGATGTTTTTGCGGAGCGTAGAAAACTTTAATAATTAAAAAAAAAATTATAAAATTGCATTTTCTTTTAAAAATTTATGTTTTTAGTAATATAAACAAAAGGCTTAGAAAAACTAACTTGTTTTTTAATATCTAATAGGTTTTTTGTGTCAGTCTTGTAAAATAAAGCAAAATTTTTTAAACTTAAAAAAACATTAACAAAAATATATTTATATTAAAAATAAACAAGCGAAAACTCAAATGCTTATATAAAATTGTATGAAAACGAAAAAAAATTAACCTTAATCTAATCAGACTTAGAACAAAAGCAATCGTAACAAATCATTATGGCATGTTCCAAACAGAAATATTTTTTGTAATTGTAGCGAGTTTTGCAATTTTTCTTGGAGCTGCAATAGGAGCATCGACCTGAAGTACAGTTTTAAGTTATTGTTGTACATTCAGAGTTATCCATTTTGAGTATTTTGGCAATCCTAAGTCTCATCAATCTTGGTAAGTTCGTATATACTGCTCGTCTTCAGATGTGTTCTTTTATGAGATCATACAATAACTCTTCTAAGAACTGCCTTCTTTTAGTCTTTATTGTCGGGTTGTTTTGAGTATATATAACATAATTATTTATCCCAGTTACGTTCATTAAACAGTAAAACATCACCATTGGCTATCTGTTTGTTCCCCTGGCAATATTGTATGTTTTACACATCTTGTCTACTATATCCACGCCCCCCTTAGTACCATTATAGTCCATTATAATCTCAGGTTTGCCTGTTTCTTCGTGTATTTTGCATACTAGAAACCAGGAGAACAGTTTTGTATTTTTTTGGTACGTAGGAAACAAGAGTACAATTGCTTCTATGCCCAAATAAACTTGATTTTTCTTCGCGATTTCTGATATTGGTAAATTCGTTTGGGAGTTCCTTCTTGTTTTTTCGGATAGTTCCGATTAATAGATCTATGAAACTCCCCAAAATAAATAAAAATAACTCAAAATTATAACATATGTTCAAAATATTACTTGCGCAAAACTATTGCACCAATACTCACGTCGGTCTCACAGACCAATTATTGCCGCATGCGTACACACGTCCACATTTACAAACTCTTAAACCACACTAAATTGAAGCTAATTAAGATTGATGAAGCTAACAAAACTTATAATACGATCGCGATCTTCGTTCGTAAAAAAAAAAAATAAAAATGTACAGAGTCTGTCTCACAGACCGTATGCGTGAGTATAGGAAGGTTAATCGATGATTGGATATCTCCCAAGCATTACGTGCTTTTATTAAATTACATATAAAGGTAAATTTGAATTTTAATAAAACATTGGAAATTTGTCTCAAAAAAAATTTTTTTTGTGGTTTTATTTTTTTTTTTTTATAAAAAAACCAATTTCTACTTTTTACGTCCGATATACGCCGAAACAGAGGTTAATGTCTTTTTGATTTGTTGTTTAATTTTTGTTTTACTTTTAGAATTAGTCATAAGTTTATTTAAGAATTAACTCTCATTTTTTCAAATTTTGCAAAAATAATAAAAATTTTATTAAGTCTGCCACATGCTAATGCTGACGCCAAAAGGATTTTTTCTGTAGTTACGGACGTACGTACAAAAAAAAAACGAAACAAACTAAAGCTAAGATCACACGATTGCCGTAATGCACCAAATTGGCCCAATTTTTATTGTGAAGATATTGTGCACAACGCTAAAATTGTTCCAATCAAATTTTCTGCAGTCACACGATTGCCCCATTTTGTTAAAATTTTATTGGTAGAAGTTGGCGAATAGTAATTTTGTGGCAATAAATTGTGCCTGTCATTCATACGGTTGTTAAACAATGCGTCAACACCAAGAATCAGCTGTTGTAGTTTCGGGCAAATACACGTAATTAATTTGCAAACTTTGTATTTTATTTGTTGTATTCAAAATGTTATTTAAAGAAAAAGCTAGCGGCTGCTTTATATACTTAAAATACAAAAAAAAAATTAAAAAAAAAGAATTAAAAAAACGAACAGTATGGGTCCGAGATTGGCCTAAGCACGGGCTACTTATGGTGCATTCCAAAAGACTCTTAAAGAGTTCCAAGAAGTAGACAACCAAGTTTTTTTTTTTAAACTTTATTCGAATGGATGATGAAACGTTTAATGAGTTGTTCGAACTAGTGTCACCGTATATAATCAAGCAAAACAGATACAGATACAGATTCCGGTGCGTGAGCGTTTAGCTACTACACTCCGCTTTCTTGCCACCGGAGATAGTTACAAAAGCCTTTCGCATTGCACCAAATACTATTGCATTATTTATACCAACTGTTTGTGATGCTATTTATAAAGCTTTAAAAGGCAAATACTTAAAGGTAAGTCAGCTTTGAACATACATATTTCATTATTTGTGCTAATTGTATATGTACATATCAACGCAAGAGGAGTGGAACGAGGTTGCGTTTAAATTCAATAAGCTGTGGAATTTTCCTAATTGCATGACGCTTTTTGTATTCAGACGCATTTGTTAAAACCTTATTCTCGTAGGGGTTTGTCTGCTGGCCAAAGAATCTTTAACTACAGGTTGTCTAGGGCTCGCCGTATAGTGGAGAACGCATTCGGCATTATGACGATGCGTTTTCAAATATTTTCACGTTCCTCCAGAATTAATGCAGAAAAAACTACCAGTACTACATTAGCTTGTTGTGCCTTGTATAATTTTTTGCTAAAAAAAAAGAAAAATTATGCAGCATTGGTACTAATTGACCGATATGATGAAAACAGTGCTCTTATTCCTGGAACAGGGAGAAATGATATTCCCGTGCTTACCGAAAATGGAACAAACGATATTCCAAGCTTTTACATAAGCTACGAAGCAAAAGCTAATAGAGAAGAGTTTGAAAACATTTTATGTCACAAATTGGTGAATTGACTTGGCAATATAAATACATATAAATTTTACTTATTTAAAAAAGTATTTTTTCTAAATCTCCTGTATTAAATACAAAGAAAATAAATGTTATGTTAAAATAATTGTTTTATTTTATTATAAAAGCAAGCTAATATTATTTGATATAAAATTATACTGAAAAATATACACATAACTATCTATGCATAAAAAAAGTTGTACTTCAGGTACTTATTAAAATCATTTTTTCACTAAAAATGTTTTAAGGAAATCAAATTGTAATTCAGGCACTTGAAAAACATATGTACCACATAACAAGTTTACAGGCATGTGATGAAATTCGAAAACGAAGCAGTTTTGAAAGTTCATTTTGATATACATACTTTTAATACAATTTTTATAATTTTGAAATATGTATTAAGTAAATGTTACTCTATTCAAACTGATTTTGTAATAAAAAATTATAAAAACTGGATTAAAAGGGTTTCAAAATGAACTTTCAAAACTGCTTCATTTTCGATTTTTATCACATGTCTGTTAGTATTAAAAAAATTAAACAAAAATGCAATAACAAAGAAAAATAACTATTCTTAAATTTCTTTATTTATCTCAATCTTGAGGTCACTTCTGTTTATCAATGATGCTTGCTTTGTATTTATCAACATCTCGATACTCCATTGTGTTTCTTCGTCTGGATAAATTTTTGTTTATGGCTCTTATAAAATTTTTACAATTTGAAAAACAGAAAAACAAATTGTATTGTACTGATTGAATAGTATCGAAATATTGATAAATACAAAGCAAGTATCATTGATAAACAGAAGTGACCTCAAGCTCGAGATAAAGAAAGCAAGTTAAAAAACAAATAAAAATAATTAAAAATAACTATTGTTCTGCTTCCAAAACAGCTTCCATCGTAGTCTTAACAAGCTGCATATGCAATTTATTAGCAGCTTTTTTATATGTTTTGGCTAATTCTCGCATTTGCGATGCCAAATACATCGTAATCGTGTGCCAGTTGTCTTCTTCTTCCTCCAGGCACTTGGCCGCACGCTGCAATAACTCGTCGTGCTTATCCTCCCCGCAAAATGAAACATTTTTCAATTTAATGTTGCCTCTTTTCACCTCTTGCTCTGGTTGTTCATTTTCAACATCTATTGTTGAAATAGAGCCAGTAGTTTTTTCCAAGTCATGGCTATTGTAGAATTGCATTGAATTCCAATGCGGCCAATTTGGTTTAGTGCTGTTTGCACCCGACCAGATTTTGTTTTTAGCTTTTTCTTCACATTCTGGAACTCCGTCAATTGTATGACCACAACACTTCTCTTGAATTTGAAACCACGCTTGCTCCCGTTTGTACCTGTTTTTGTATTCTAAGCATGAATATTGCCAAGTGCATGGGTTGTCCTCAATGCTTAGTATCAGGCAATTTATTTCATCATAGGTCCAGGGTGCAATAACGCTTGGTTTCTTTCTTTTTTTTGGCACAGGTGTTGTCGGTGTGTGGTCGTCGAGGTAGCTTTCGGCACACGTGGAATCTTCCAATATGATGCAAAAATCTTGATTTAAATTCCATTCTATTAAATGGAAACTATAGTTGTACAGAAATATGTTGTATATATATATATACTCACAACAAAAAACGGGCACGCAGAAGAAAAAATATATATAAATGTATACAAAATACTTGAAATGAAAATATTGACGCGTATAGGAGACTTTGATTGCCGCAAAAAATCACAATGAATATTGGTACATTTATTTTATTTTTATTGCCGCACAGTTGCATATCAAGTAGTCACACGACTGCCGCATCAGGGTTGCATTTGGTTGGTAAAAACAAGCACAATATTGGCCGCGATTGCCGCATGATCCAATTTATTGTGCAATCAAACGATTTTGATAAAAAAAAAATGGTAAAAAGTGGTGCATTACGGCAATCGTGAGATCTTAGCTTTAGCCATGATATGTTAAATTGTATTTGCATTGTTGGATCTAATTTACAAGGAATTGTGTATAATTTTTTTTACCTTTATTATTAATTTTCTTTTCCTTCTATCATTTCATTTCTATCGCGAAAGTGGATGTAACAGTATTTGTATAATGTTTTTTTTTAATTTTTTAAATAATTTGAATGTTTTCTGTTTTTTTAAATTTTATGAGCATGTAAATGAATATGAAAATTTATTATTTATTTATTAAAGTAAATGAGAATGAAAATGTTTAATATCTTTGAGTTTTCTGTCTTGAATGTTTTCTGAGTTTTAAGTTTATGAATATGTATATGTTTTAGTATTTGATTTTTTTGCCTTGGATGTTTTTCTTTTTTAATTTAAAATTTATGAGAATGTATATGTTTAAATATTTGAATTTTTTGTGTTTGTTTGAAATAATGTTTTCAAACTAATTTTGTTTCTGAAAAAAAATCTAATTATTGATATTTTTTGTTTCCTGTTTCCTGAAGATGCCACCCAGCGGTGTGGCGAAATATTTAAAAAATAAATGATAAATAAAAAATAACAAACAAAATTTTTATTTATAAACTGACCTAGTACTTAAAAAATTAGTATAGAAAAGTAATTAATTGTGCGAATTTTAAATGCACATCTAGTCATTAAAAAAAATATTTTATACGGAATTATATAAATATTTTTTGGATTATATTTTATGTTGTTCTTAAGTTATTTTTATGTTATTCTTAAGTCACTTTTTATATTATTATATTCGTTTTTATGTAATTTTTTTATTTTTAAATGAATCTGAATTTTTGTACCTGAATTGAATTAATAAATTTTTATTTTTTGATAAATTGAATAAAATTAAGGGAAAAAAATTTGGAATAGGGAAAAAACGGTTTTTTTATAAAGGCTATGGGATTTCTACAAAAATTTCTGGCATCCCTTCCGCCCATTTACCAGTAAGCCGCGGACGCTGATTAAAACCGCTAGACGCAGGTCTCTGAACACAGGTTATTTAATCGAGGAGAAGATAACAAACTTTTTGGCTTAGTTTTTTTTTGCCAAACTTTTTTCAGAGTTGCATGGAACGTACTTTTTCCTATGCGTGTGAGCATGTTTTTTTTTCTTTGTAAGAGTATTAGTGCCACGTGCTTTCAAGTTTACATAAAAAAATGTTAACAAACTAAGACAAAACATAGCATTTTTTAACTTTATCACAATTCGTTAATTTAATTTTAACTTTAATACAAGAAAATAAAATTAAAAGCCGACTGATGATAGAATCAAATTTTGCATTTGTCACTTTTGATAATTAACATATAAAGGTGCTAGACATCAAGCTGTTTAAAGTAATTTTTCATTCATAATTCGAAAACTATTCCGCGTGCATATATAACCCTACATAGGATCGATAGAGGATTAAAGTACGAATCGATCGCGGTATAGTTTGTCTCTTGAAAGACTGTACGAAAAGAGTTATTAAACGGCAAACTTTTCAAATTAAAAAAAAAACGCTAAAAAAAATTTAGTTTGTCGCTTGTATCTCGAAAACAACTCCGCGTGCACATATACCGCTATAAACGATCGATAGAGCATAAAAGTACGAATTGATTGTGGTATAGTTTGTTTTCTGAAAGACTGTACGAAAAAAGTTATTGAGCGGCAAACTTTTCAAAATTAAAAAAATCGCTGAAAGTTTAGTTTTTTTGCTTATAACTCGGAAACTATTCCGCGTGCACATATACTGCTATATACGATCGAAAGAGGATAAGAATACGAACCGACCGTGGTATAGTTTGTTTTCTAAAAGACTGTATGAAAAAAGTTATTAAGCGGCAAACTTTTTAAAATTAAAAAAAATCGCTGAAATTAATAAGTTTAGTTTTTTGGTTATATCTTGGAAACTTTTCCGCGTGCACATATAGCCCTATAAACGATCGATAGAGGATAAAAGTTCGAATTGATCGTGGTATAGTTTGTTTTCTGAAAGAAAAAAAATATTGAGCGGCAAACTCTTTAAATTTAAAAAATCGCTTAAAAATATAAGTTCAGTTTTTTGCTTATATCTCGAAAATTATTCTGCGTGCACATATACCCCTATAAACGATCGATAGAGGATAAAAGTACGAATTGATCGTGGTATAGATTGTTTTCTGAAAGACTCTACGAAAAAAGTTATTAAGCAGCAAACTTTCAAAAATCAAAAAATTGTTGAAAAGTTTTGAACTAATTAAAGTTTACTTCTGCTTAGTATTAAACAGTCGGTAATACTAATCAATAGAGATCGAAAATACCTTCCAGAATATGTGAAATTAAGTTTCTGAAACACTTGCATTCATAAGATATACCGCTGCAAACTTTAGGTAATTAAAAAAAAAACACAAAGCTTTAAAATAACAGCGATGTCGGTAAAGGCCAGGATTCACTATCATACACAATCGTACGATTTAATCACACAAAAATCTGACAGAATTCTGTCCTACTTTAAAAATCGTTCCAAAATGGCGTCGTATGTGCCACACTATTATACAAAAAAGATGTATAAACATATGCTTTTAATATTTTGTTGTTTTTTCTCCTCATCTTAAAAAAATCAACCCTGATCGCATAGAGAAAAATATTTTATGAATTATTTCAAAATAATATAAAATCGTACAGATCTGTCAAAAAATCTGTTATACACATACAATTTTAAACCACACTATCATACTTTTTGAGCACACATGAAATTTTTGACAGATCGTACGATTGAGTAAGATAGTGAATCCTGGCCTTAATAGCGTTTATACAAACACACATGGAAAAGTGTAAACAAACTTTTGAAAAAATATTGCGTTTTTACATGCTGCAAGAATTCATCAATTTGTCATACATTTAAAACCAAAAGATTGATTTTAGAAGCTGCAAGGCTGTAGTATCAGAGTTTCCGGTTGTCACTTTCGCCATTATAAAAATAAAGGTGCTGCACGTAAGATACTTTGTCCTTGATCGAGATAGTTATTGAGTTATAAAATCTTAATTAAAAGCTGTACCACACAGCAATTTGTATCAATTGATATAGAACAAAAATACAATTCCATATTTGAAATACTTACGTTTAGAAGTCATAATTCGAAAAATTTGACGAATGGCCTAAAATTATACAAATAGTTTGTTAAATATTACATCTAAGCTATTCGTTATATTATACATCGACTAATACCAATTAACACTGGACAAAATTAGTACAGTATTGCAAGGAACGAGATATGCCACGATCGATTCGTATTTTAAGCCGCTATCGATTGGCGTCAGTCGCAACAAAAAAACCATCACAATTAATGACTACATCTTTTGGGTGCAGCTCCTTCATTTTTAAAATGGCGAAAGTGACAAACAGAAAATCTGATTCTGCAAGCTTAGAGCTTTTTATTTCTAATTTTTATTTTAAAATTTGACGAATTGTGACCGTTTCTAAAAGGTCTTATTTGTTGTCAAATTTTGTTTACATTTTTGTTATGAACAACAATAATACTCCTTCTTTAACAACTCTGTAAAAAAAATTTGTTATTTTCTGAGTTTGTTATCTTCTCCTACGTGGTTATTTATTACTCATTTTTTGTTATGTGCTATTTCTGTTTTTCATTCACAGAATGACTTCATATGTTCAGGCTTTATATGAATTTTCTGGTGAACCTGGTTCTTCAGAAATTTCTATAAAAGTCGGCGAAATTTTATCTGTTACTCGTACTGATGTTGGTGAAGGTTGGTGGGAAGGAAAAAATAGCAGTGGGGAAATTGGTTTGTTCCCTGCTGCATATGTCGTGGTAATGTCTGCCTCTGAGGTAAAGCAACAACAAACTTTAGTTGAAACTCAAAATTCTTGTGCACGTTATGATTCAACTACGGACGAATATAATGACGGAGATGACTGGGAAGACGATTGGGATGATGAAAATGAAACATATTCCGAAATCGGGCCATCGAACAATGCCTGTCAGGCACTGACAAATCCTATTTCAGTTGGTAGCTATGATAACAAATATTTGCCGGCCACCCCTGGTGATGATATCTCATTAGTATCTGTTATAACTGGATCTAATACTGCTAATCTTAAAAAATCAAGTTTGTTCGCCAAGACTACTGATTCATTTATACTTGGATTAGGAAATAAAGATAACTTACCAGAAAGCGAGCAAATTCAAATTGTGCCGTTCGAACACTTTTACCAATGGCAGCCAAATTTCCAATCATACTCTGTTGTTGTTGACAGTCCTAAGAAGGAATCAAAATTCAAAGGCATGAAAACTTTTATAGCCTATCAACTAACACCAAGTTTTAATAATATTTCCGTAAGTCTACTACCGTTTTAATATGAATTTATTTTAACTTTTAAGTGTGACAAATTCGCAGCATTTAAATTCACGGATACTGTGTTGCTAGTTTGCAAAGTATGAAAATTTTAGGCTTAAATCTAGTTTACGGACGCAGCTCAAAAATTAAAAAAAAACGTTGTCCATGGGGTGTAAAATGCAATTTTAAGCAAAAAATGTTAAGTGAAAAATTTTGGGCTGACGTTTAATTTTGAAGTTACGGACCTCCAAATTTTGTATGTATAATATGGCGAAAAAAGACAATATGGGTATCATTGGAAAGTTAATTTCAATATCTATTTAATTAAAGAGAAAATGAGAAAAAAATTAACTTCAGGTAAGAACAAAAACCTTTTTTCATTTTAATATAACCACCTATGTATATGAAATAAATTAAGTTTAGCGGAAACGCTATATGAAAAAAGATTTAGTAGAAAATCTTTAGTTAGCGAAGCCGGTGTTAGTCATACCATAGAGGAGAAAATCATTGCGCACGTCCGGATGCCCGCTACTCCGAAAATCTTTAGGTAGCGAAGCCGGTGTTTGTTATACCATAGAGGAGAAATCCTTGCGCCCGGCCGAACGCCGGCTATGCAGGACATCCATAGTATTCGAAGCCGGTCTTTGGAATACTACATGGGAAAAATCCTTGCACCCGGCTCCAGAAAACTTTCATTTAATATTTTTTTTTTTCTTAAAATTACATTTTACATCCCCTAAACAACTTTTTTTTGTGCATGGCTTATAAACTTAAATTATTTGATCAAGTAATGCTTATATGAAAAAAAGATTTTTTTTTGTTAACTGATTTTGTTTTTCATTTTCTCCTTTTAGTTAAATAGGCATTTAAATAAGCTTCCAATAATCATTCAGCCATGAAATACTCTATAAACCATACTATACATACGAACTTTGGCGGCCCGAATTTTTCACTTAAAATTTTTTGATTAAAATTAAATTTTACACCTCGTAGACAACTTTTTTATTTAATTTTTCTGCTGCGTCCGTAAACTAATTTTGTTCAAAATTTTATTTGAAATAACAGCATAAAATGCAAAATCAATATAGCAAATATACAGTGGCTCCACCGCATTATTGTAAGAGACTGTGTCGTGTAAATGCACTCAAACCTGAATTAAAATGTGCTTAATATATTGTTGGACAATGCTATATGCAATACTAAGAATAATAAATATCCAATTTGAAATTATTTTTATATACTCTCCTAGCTAATGTTCAATTACATTTAGATTAGGACTCTGTAAATAAACTGATATTTTGTAATACCTGATGTGTGTTTAGGATTGTTGTCTTCGTACAAGCCAAGGCCAATACCCAATTTGTGTGCGCTATGCATTACAATGCCTTTGAAAATGTTGAAGTAAGCAAATTTGTTCATTTTACAATCAAATATACAAATATAACAGATACTTTTATGATTTTGCGGTCGAATTCGGTATTTGGTTTACGCCAATCAAACATCTGCCCCAATTTTTTCATTTTGTGTTTTGGCCAATGCTACTTTGTTCTTAAATTTCCTGAATAAGGTAATATGACCTGTATTTCCAAATGTAAATAAATCCAATTAATTTTACATTTTACAATACTCAAAAAACCTGGAGAACACATAACATATAAAACAAACGTTACAAAAACATTAATTAAAAAAAAAAAATAAAAACAACTTAAATAAGTATCATAGTTTGTTCATATGCTATTCCATAATATGCTTTTATGTTGTCCGTGCCTTCTTTTAAATTCATTGCATATTCCCTCTTTTGTTTCCTTATGCCTTCTAGAGTGTACTTTCTTTTCAATGTTTTCTTTATCTAATATCCTAATTTATACAAAATCAGGTGTATGACTACTTTCTAATAAGTGTTGTGCCAAAGGTGTTGTTCGTTTTTGTTTATCTATGTCATTCTTGTGCTCTTTCATTCTTGTTTTGTATTGCCAATGTAAATCATGTTACAATTATTGTTGTCATTTCCTTTGCACTTGATTTGTACACAATATTGTTTTTTTTTGTCAATCTTTGTTTTTACTTAAGAGAATATTCACCCTTATCGCGAATCTCAAGAGAATAAATTCTAGGGAATAATTTTGTTATTTTGATTTTGTATTTTGATGGGATACAAGTTGTTAGAAGAAAAAAAAATTATTTAAAAGAATATAGAGACCAAATGTGAGAGATGCGTCAAATCAATGCAATGTAAGTGAAAACAGGAAGAATTGTTGGCATTATGTACATAAGGGTGTGAAGATAGCTCCGCCAGTTAGCTTCGTTTTAGACAACCCTGTTATTGTTTACATACATCTCACTCAGAAAATGTTAAGTTAACAGAGTTGAATTATATTAACATTTGCGTTTGAAAAATAAAAATATTAATAAAAAAGAATATAAATGCATATAAAATTAAGTTTATATATTAATAGCAAAATATACAAAGTCAAAATATAAGGATTTTTAAAAAGAGGTCGAAAAATTTATTTTCTTTTTTTTTATACAGGTATTTATCAAATACCCAAAAATAGGTAAAAATTGAAAAGGTGCGGCTTAGCGGACTACTGGGGGAGAAAGCCTCGACATTATAGATTTCAGAACTGTAAAGGTTATATTCAGAATTTGTATAGGTTTTTAGTAATAAAATTAAGAAAAATGTGAAATTACGCATTACCCCATATGGAAATTTTTTAAATGCCCAAAAATGGGTCAAAATTGAAAAGGTGCGGCTTAGCGGACTACTGGGGGAGAAAGCCTCGACATTATAGATTTCAGAACTGTAAAGGATATATTCAGAATTTGTATAGGTTTTTAGTAATAAAATTAAGAAAAATGTGAAATTACGCATTACCCCATATGGAAATTTTTTAAATGCCCAAAAATGGGTCAAAATTGAAAAGGTGCGAGTTAGCGGACTACTGGGGGAGAGAGCCTTGACATTATAGATTTCAGAACTGTAAAGGTTATATTCAGAATTTGTATAGGTTTTTAGTAATGACATGAAGAAAAATGTGAAATTACGCATTACCCCATATGAAATTTTTTAAATGCCCAAAAATGGGTCAAAATTGAAAAGGTGCGGCTTAGCGGACTACTGGGGGAGAAAGCCTCGACATTATAGATTTCAGAACTGTAAAGGTTATATTCAGAATTTGTATAGGTTTTTAGTAATAAAATTAAGAAAAATGTGAAATTACGCATTACCCCATATGCAATTTTTTAAATGCCCAAAAATGGGTTAAAATTGAAAAGGTGCGGCTTAGCGGACTACTGGGGGAGAAAGCCTCGACATTATAGATTTCAGAACTGTAAAGGTTATATTCAGAATTTGTATAGGTTTTTAGTAATAAAATTAAGAAAAATGTGAAATTACGCATTACCCCATATGGAAATTTTTTAAATGCCCAAAAATGGGTCAAAATTGAAAAGGTGCGGCTTAGCGGACTACTGGGGGAGAAAGCCTCGACATTATAGATTTCAGAACTGTAAAGGTTATATTCAGAATTTGTATAGGTTTTTAGTAATAAAATTAAGAAAAATGTGAAATTACGCATTACCCCATATGGAAATTTTTTAAATGCCCAAAAATGGGTCAAAATTGAAAAGGTGCGAGTTAGCGGACTACTGGGGGAGAGAGCCTTGACATTATAGATTTCAGAACTGTAAAGGTTATATTCAGAATTTGTATAGGTTTTTAGTAATGACATGAAGAAAAATGTGAAATTACGCATTACCCCATATGAAATTTTTTAAATGCCCAAAAATGGGTCAAAATTGAAAAGGTGCGGCTTAGCGGACTACTGGGGGAGAAAGCCTCGACATTATAGATATCAGAACTGTAATGACATGAAGAAAAATGTGAAATTACGCATTACCCCATATGAAATTTTTTAAATGCCCAAAAGCGGGTCAAAATTGCAAAGGTGCGGCTTAGCGGACTACTGGGGGAGAAAGCCTCGACATTATAGATTTCAGAACTGTAAAGGTTATATTCAGAATTTGTATAGGTTTTTAGTAATGACATGAAGAAAAATGTGAAATTACGCATTACCCCATATGAAATTTTTGAAATGCCCAAAAATGGGTCAAAATTGAAAAGGTGCGGCTTAGCGGACTACTGGGGGGAAAGCCTCGACATTATAGATTTCAGAACTGTAAAGGTTATATGCAGAATTTGTATAGGTTTTTAGTAATAAAATTAAGAAAAATGTGAAATTACGCATTACCCCATATGGAAATTTTTTAAATGCCCAAAAATGGGTCAAAATTGAAAAGGTGCGAGTTAGCGGACTACTGGGGGAGAGAGCCTCGACATTATAGATTTCAGAACTGTAAAGGTTATATTCAGAATTTGTATAGGTTTTTAGTAATGACATGAAGAAAAATGTGAAATTACGCATTACCCCATATGAAATTTTTTAAATGCCCAAAAATGGGTCAAAATTGAAAAGGTGCGGCTTAGCGGACTACTGGGGGAGAAAGCCTCGACATTATAGTTTTCAGAACTGTAAAGGTTATATTCAGAATTTGTATAGGTTTTTAGTAATTACATGAAGAAAAATGTGAAATTACGCATTACCCCATATGAAATTTTTTAAATGCCCAAAAACGGGTCAAAATTGCAAAGGTGCGGCTTAGCGGACTACTGGGGGAGAAAGCCTCGACATTATAGATTTCAGAACTGTAAAGGTTATATTTAGAATTTGTATAGGTTTTTTTGACCCATTTTTGGGCATTTAAAAAATTTCATATGGGGTAATGCGTAATTTCACATTTTTCTTCATATCATTACTAAAAACTATACAAATTCTGAATATAACCTTTACAGTTCTGAAATCTATAATGTCAAGGCTCTCTCCCCCAGTAGTCCGCTAACTCGCACCTTTTCAATTTTGACCCATTTTTGGGCATTTAAAAAATTTCCATATGGGGTAATGCGTAATTTCACATTTTTCTTAATTTTACTACTAAAAACCTATACAAATTCTGAATATAACCTTTACAGTTCTGAAATCTATAATGTCGAGGCTTTCTGCCCCAGTAGTCCGCTAAGCCGCACCTTTTCAATTTTGACCCATTTTTGGGCATTTAAAAAATTTCCATATGGGGTAATGCGTAATTTCACATTTTTCTTAATTTTATTAATAAAAACCTATACAAATTCTGAATATAACCTTTACAGTTCTGAAATCTATAATATCGAGGCTTTCTCCCCCAGTAGTCCGCTAAGCCGCACCTTTTCAATTTTTACCTATTTTTGGGTATTTGATAAATACCTGTATAAAAAAAAAAATTTTTTTCCGACCTCTTTTTAAAAATCCTTATATTTTGACTTTGTATATTTTGCTATTAATATATAAACTTAATTTTATATGCATTTATATTCTTTTTTATTAATATTTTTATTTTTCAAACGCAAATGTTAATATAATTCAACTCTGTTAACTTAACATTTTCTGAGTGAGATGTATGTAAACAATAACAGGGTTGTCTAAAACGAAGCTAACTGGCGGAGCTATCTTCACACCCTTTATGTACATATGTATATAAATAAATTCTTTGCAGGATCCAACAACATTCTAGATATAATGATACAGAGCTGCTTACCTGATAGAAAGTCGTCAGCGTTTCCATCGTAGTAAAGCTTGCAGCATGTTTATTCTTTTTTGCAGAAGGAAGCTATCAAAAAGGTGTTGGGCTGGAAATGGACGTTGGTGTTGCGCAATCTACTTTTCGTGTTGTTGGCAGAAATTTTAACGATTTTTGAAAACTAACTTTGACCGAGGTGGATTTTTTTGCCAAATATAGAAGAACAAAAAGCTATTGCCAGGGAATTTTTTGAAAAAAATCCCTTCTATTTTTTCGAAAATGCGAGTTTTTTCACGTGGAAATAATTCACGATTGCAACTTTAGGAAGAAGGGAAATATTTCGAGGGCAAAAATATTCACGATAGGGGTGATTGCGTTTAATGTGATACTTTTAATTTTTTAATTTTTTTCAACCAGGATTTTTATTTTTTTTATTTATTTATATATTTAGTAGTATGTTACATACTTTAAATTATCCTATATACTGAATTTTCATGCATTTAATGGAATATTAGTGTTTATAAACTCTGCAATTTTTCTTCTAAAAATATTAATATTTCTCTCGTTTTTTATATGGTTCGGTAGTTGATTATACATATTCAAGCCTTTATAAAAAAGTGTCCTCTGCCTTGTGGTGGTTGTTACTCGCTGTACTCTAAAATCCTGGATGTTTCTTAAATTATAGGGTTGTACCTCGCCAACATACGCTATCTGCTCACATAAATATTGTGGTGCTGTCCCCGTTTTCATTTTTTGAATAAAACAAAGTAAATTAAGTTCCAATCTTTGGTGAATATTTACCCATTTAAGACAGTTTAACATATATTCTACTGGAGTATACCGGTTGCATCTCAGTATTGCGCGCATTGCCTTGTTCTGCAGTTTCTGAAGCCTAATTATTTGTTGGTGTTTGCAGCATGTATAAATTACTGATGAGCCAAACTCAAAATGCGGTTTAATCATTACATTATATATATTTAAAGCTGTGATTATTGATACTTTGTTTCTCAATCTTTTGAAAAAACCAATCTTCTTTCCAATTTTTTTACATATATAGTCTATGTGCTCTTTAAATTTTAAGTTTTTATCAATTAAAAACCCGAGATATTTAATACAATTAACTTTTTCAAGTTCTTCATTATTTATCTTTATTATTATATTATTGTTCATATTTAATTCCATAACTTTTGTTTTACTCTCGTTTAATTTTAATTTATTCATTTTTAACCATGTATTAACATTATCTAAATCATGAGTTAAATTATCATAGCATTTTTGATCCGTTTCACCTTCCGTAAAAATAAGTGTGTCATCGGCATATAGAACAATTTCACAATTATTAAGAATCAATGGTAATTCATTTATGTAAATAATAAACAATAGTGCTCCTAGAACTGATCCCTGAGGAACACCGTAATTATTATCAATTTCATCCGAACTTATATTATTTACTACAGTTGCTTGTTTTCTATTCTCCAAATATGATGTAAACCATTTTTGTTCTGTGCCTTTTATTCCATATTTATATACAGCGTTATGTATAACTAAAAATTAGCATGAAGTTAGCATAGAGTTTAACTATAACTAGCAAACAATCTGCGAACAACTTACTGCTAAACACTTGTTAGTGAGTTGTCAAACACTTGCCATCTTCTGTGCAACAGCTGTTTAGTGTCAATTTGTGAATAAAGAATATGGTGAATAAAAAATATGGAGGGAAAATAAATGTATGTTCAAACGTCAAAATCAGGGGTGATATAAGGGAAAAAAAGTAATTTAGTAGGGACACAATCCATTTTCAGAGTTGATTTTCTTAAAGTTAGCAGTCAGTTACAAATCGTTTAAGAATAAACATTGTGCCAAGAAGCTGCTAAGGCAAATCGATTTGCTAGTTGGCAGCTATTTGACTACAGTTTATAAACAGTCGCTAACTTTTGGTTATACATAACGCTGATAGTTTATTTAATAATATTTCTCTGTCTATGGTTTCAAATGCTCTTTTAAAATCTAGAAATATTCCTAAAATTTTATTATTCTTATCTATTTTTTTCCATCTATTTATAACATAATTCACAGCTGTTTCACACGAAAACGTCTTACGAAAACCGGATTGATATTTCGAAAATAAATTATTTTCCTCCATATATTGTTCCAACTGTTCTTTCACAACTTTTTCAATTATTATTTCACATGTTTTTAATGTGTTGATCGGTCTGAACTCTTCGCATTTGTTAGTTTTAACTACTTTTTCAATTGGCGTTATCATAGTTTTCTTCCAACTATTGGGAAATATACCTGTTTCAAGCGATTTGTTTATTATATATAATATTGTCTTTCCAGTTATGTCCCAATTATCCACAATAACTTTTATTGATACTTTATTGAAGTCCGGTTTATTCTTTAAGTTCTTACATATATTTTTTAGCTCTAACATATTAATTGCACGAAATTTAAACGTTTTATTTATCATAGGTACTCGGTTCATATATTGCACATATTCCATACTATTTCTGATGTTTGTAATGCTATCTACAAAGTAATTATTAAATTGACAAGCTATATCACAGTTTTCTTTATACTCTATTTGGTTAAATATCACAGATTCTATCACAATGCGATGTTTCTTCAAAACAAGATCTTTAATTTCACTCCATATCCGTTTTTGATCTTTGGCAACTGTTATTCTTCTATTAATGTACTTATTTTTTTCATCAATTATTTTATTCTTATATACATTTCTTATTGTTCTATAATTTGTCCATGCATTATTTGTATTTTCGATTTTAGCTATTCTAAACTTTAAAATTTTATCTTGTTTTAGCATTCTTAATTCATTATTAAACCAATTGTAACTGCTTATGGCATTTTTTTTCTTTTTTGTAGTAAATTTTTTTATTGCTTCCTCTGTAGAGAAAGGAATTCTAGTGGAACTTAGTTCAAACGTTTCGTCAGAACTAACACTATTTTTTTATTTCCTTTTTGTTCTTACAAGCACTTGAACCTGAAGAACGCTAATCAATAAATTAAAACACCTTGATTGCTTTAAAATAATGATAATTAATTTCTTTATTTTTCATGCTTATATACTAAATTGTTTTACAATAAAATTGCTTAGTAAGAAAAATACATTTTTGCAAAATTATTGAACCTATTTTTTATTATTAAAATTAAAAATATTAATTTTTGTTTTGTCAACATTAATGCTAAATGAAACTTAATACAAATATTTAGGTAGTTGAACTTAAACAAAAAAATGTTTAGTCAACAACAATGTTAATTGTCAACAACAATGGTTAATGAATTTAATATAAAAAATTGGATTATAAAATAAAGTGTTTACTCAACAATAATAGTTATGGAATTTAAATACAGAAATTGTGCAATGTTTTTTAATAAAAATAATAAAAAAAAAAATAATAAAAAAATAAAATTATGTTGATTAAGTATCAACATTCTCCCCCGCGTTGACCAACGGTCACTGGTGACAAACGTTCATTAGGGTTGATGTTTGCAATGTCGATGGTAACAGGTCGGGGTAAGGGAACTGGATAAGGTGTCGGTTGAACGATCCTATGAATTTTTCTTCCTTTATAAGCTGAGTATAGCTTGACTATGATGATGGCTATTAAAATGATTAGGGAAATTAAAAGTGCGGTGTAGCTGACGGCATGGTGATGTTGGCTTTGGGACCTGATTAATTCTGGTAATCTTACAATAGTTGACTCTTCAAGCTGCCTTTGCAGGTTATTCAGTTGATTTAGATGGGTTTCAATCTGGTTGTTCGTGTTATTAAAAATTCGTTTGATCTCTTGTGGAGTGCTAATTTGATCAATGTGCCTGAATTGGACGTATGAAGTATGCAGGCTATTTGATGCATCAAAGTGGCCGTGGATAGTGAGAGAGTTGGTTTTAGTTATGCAATTGGGATTTATTTGCATTATTCCAGTGCCTCTTATCAGCTGTTGTGAGTTTTCAGTGCCGCAAACTGCTGAAATTTCTATGTTCGTTGTGGTAGCAAAAATCCATTTATTTGGATTTTTCATTTGCGTCCATGTTGTGTTATCTGCCAGACGAGTAAGACTGCAATTGGCTGTGTTAACGCTGTTGAGGATATTAATTTCACAGGAATTTATATCCTTTTTGAATCTAAGCTGCTTATTTTGGCATATATATGTATCCCTTGTTGCTATAGTGCAGCTTGACAAATGATCGGTTGTAAAAGGAATGAATTCATCTCTGTGCGGATTCACTGCTAAAAAAGGTACATCTGGTTTGATGGTTATTAGTGAATTTTTTCGTATTGTTGGTACCGGAGTTATCTTGAAAAGTTCTAGGAACTGCTGATCGATCAGTGGCAACTTAATTTCGAAGAGAACTTCGTCTTTTGTCACTGCTCCATTTGCCTTCATAAGCTTGTATAGTTGAACCAAATTATCTTCTTCAATTGGAAGCGTACGTTGTACTGGTAGATGTGCCTTCATTGTCGTTAATTCATGTCTTAGCTGATGTGGTGATAATAAAAGTGGACTGATTTTTTCATGGTGAGCATCGGTTAGTACGTCGATAATCTCTTTTTCTACCCTTTGTAAGTTCAGTGCTGTTAATGTTAATTGATTGGCAAGAAGTGATATTAGTTGTGTTTGGCTGACTTCTGAGAATTCCCTAGCAATTAAATTTGTTTCATTGTTAATTCTTGCAACAATCTCTGATAGTTGTTTTTGCGTGCTGACTTCGTCTTCTTTAATTATATTAATAGTGGAATCAATAATTTTTGTTTGGTTTTTGAGTAATTTAAAAATATAATCTGTTTCAATCTTCGCCCTTTTAATGGTGTCTGACATTTCATTGGCATAGTCTGAGTCCAGCACTCCAAAAAGAGTCCTTGCTACATTTCCAACAATGTTGAAAGCACCCCTTTTAACTCTTCTAGCGGCAAATAGTTCCTTTTCCTCCAGCAATTCTTCTTTTACTTGATTGAAATTATTTATTAAAATATTACATGTTGCCCGATGTGTGATGGTTGAACATAAGTGTTGCAACGTGACTATTCCAGACTGAAAAATTTTTAACTCGGAAAAAAGGGTGCTAGATCATAGTATACCATGAGTTTCCATTCAGCTGTTGCTAGTTTTATGGTACCGATACCTTCAAAGTAAAGCCCTGGATCAGAATTGAAGTTCTTTATCTCTACGGGACTGCCCATAACAGCTGGAATAAGAAGTATGGCTACTATTATAGTGAGTATGATAGAGTTAGTAATGATCTTCGATTTTTTGGTGGGTGGAGTATCTTCTTCGTCAACAGGTACTGGGCGAATAGGATTGGATAACCCAGTTGCAGGTAATTCGTCTTCGTGAAGTAGCGGAGCTAATCTGTGGATAGGTCTTCTTTTTATTCCTGCAGTTGTTTTTACATCTGCTACCCGAACCTTTCCATCATTTCCCTCGTGTGTTTGCAGGATTCTTCCAAGTGGCCAGCTCATAACCGGTAAATTGTCTTCTTTTATGATAACCATCTGTCCTTCTTTCACGTTTTCAGATGATGATTTCCACTTCTGTCTTTCCTGCAGTTGATGCAAATACTTCGCAGACCAACGTTTCAAGAACTCATGCTTGAGTTGGGAGACGAGTTTCCATCTTGTGGCGAGAAAAATATTTGATTGAACTGATCTACTATCTACTTGGGCTGTGAGTGGTTCTCCAATTAAGAAATGTCCGGGAGTCAGCGCAGTTAGATCATTTGGATTAGATGACATCGGAGTTAGCGGACGAGAATTTAATATAGCTTCTATTTCTATAACCACTGTCTCGAGCTCTTCGTGCGTTAGTGACGCTGTTGAAACACTTCGTAGTAAAAGTTGCTTAGCTGCCTTTACTGCTGCCTCCCATAAGCCTCCAAAGTGAGGGGCCCGAGGTGGAATAAATTTGAATTCGATGCCTTCTTTACTGCAAGCTTGTAAGATTTTTTCCTTGGAGTTATTATCAAATATCGCTTTATTTAATTCTTCTAGCTGATTCCGCGTACCTATGAAGTTTGTAGCATTGTCGGAATATATGGTCTGGCACCGCCCTCGGCGTGATAAGAATCTTTTTAGCGCTCCAATGAATGCATCTGTTGTCAGTTCCGTTACAACTTCCAGGTGTACAGCCTTTGTTGAGAAACAGACAAAAACAGCTATGTAAACTTTATGCGGTTTTTTACCTCTTATCTTAAAATGAACCCAAAACGGCCCGCAGTAGTCAACACCAGATGTGATAAATAGGCGTGATGGGGTTACCCTGCTTGCTGGTAGATCTCCCATTATTTGTGAAAAAAGTTTAGGTTTCGCTCTTGTACATCGCACACAATTTTGGACTATATTTCTTGCCATTGATTTACCCTTGATGATCCAATATTGTTGTCTGGATATGGCCAATAATGATTGTGGGCCACAATGATAGTTTTTTTTATGTAACATTGTGAGTATAAGTTTTGAAATTGAGTCGTTGTAGGGTAGAAGTATGGGATGTTTTGCGTCATATGATAGATCAGATGCTTCCAATCTTCCTCCGACCCGCAAAATGTTATTTTCGTCTAGGAATGGAGATAAACTGCTGATTGTGCTGGACTTGTCCACTTGGTTTTTCTTCTTTAATTCAGATATCTCCTTCATGAAGTCGGAGGTCTGAACTGCTCGAATAATTATGTACCGCGAATCATCCAGTTCTTTAGGACTCAGCGCAATGTGTTTTGGTCGAAACTCATTTTGTGTTTTTGAATTATTAATGAATCTAAGTACGTAACCCAAAACCTTCTGTAAAGTTATAAATGAATTTTTGTGGTGAATTTCGTATATAAGGCTATCGTTGCTTAATGCCATAGTTGCTGTAACAGGAACCGATTTCTTTTTCTCAACATCATTGGGAATTTCTTGATGCAAGTATTTCGATGGCCACGATTCCTCTCTTCCATGAAGAAAAAGTGGTCCATATAGCCACAAGTTACATGCTGGCAGATCTACTGCACCAAGTCCTCTGGATAGTATATCGGCTGGGTTGTGTTTTGATCGTACATGGCGCCATTGTTCAGCTAAACTTAGTGATTGAATTGTTGATACTCTGTTGGCGACAAAGGTTTTGTATGAAGATGATTGTGAATATATCCATGACAGTATAATTTCCGAATCAGTCCATAGAAATGTAGTTTGGTCTTTAAACTGCAGGTCAGTTTTAAGTCTTTTAGCAAGCTGTGCTGCTAGAACTGCTGCGCATAACTCTAGTCGAGGTAATGTCTGCTGTTTCAATGGTGCAACTCTTGATTTTGCACAGAGCATTCGCACGATTGTCTGCCCATTCTTAAGAGTTGCACGAATGTATGCAACTGCACCAAAGGCCTTCTCAGATGCATCTGCAAATACGTGAAGTTGAGTTTTTACTGGGATTTCGCCCTGGAAGATGTGTCGTGGTATCGTAAAATTGTTAAGATACTCTAAATCGCTTCTAAATGTGCTCCAAAATGCACTAAGGTCATTAGGTAATGGTTCATCCCAGTCTAATTCATGATGCCAAAGGTGTTGAAGAAATATTTTGGCCTTAACAATCACAGGAGCTAACAGACCAAGAGGATCAAATAGTCTTGCGAGATCAGAAGTTACTGTTCGTTTCGAGATTTGCTGATATTGGGTTAATTTGACTTTAACGCAAAAATGATTCCTTTTAGGTAGCCAATATAATCCCAAGGTTTTTATTGAATTAGTACTGTTATTATCGAAATCTAAGTTAACCTCTTGGTCACCAGTTGGAATATTTTTTAGCAAATGAGGATGGTTTGCGCACCATTTTTTCAAACTAAATCCATATTTTTTTAACATAATAATGAGTTCCTTTTGCATCTCCACTGCTATGTTTAGGTTATCAGAACCTCCGAGGCCGTCATCCACATAGAAGTTGTCTTTCAGCATCTGGGAACCATACGGAAACTTGAGAGAATTCTCATTAGCTATTTTTTGTAGACATCTTGTGGCCAGGTAAGGTGCTGCACGTGTCCCGTATGTTACGGTGTTGAGTTTGTAATAGGCAAGTGGCGATGATGGACCTTCCCTCCACATAATAAGTTGATACTGTTGATCATTTGGGTTAATCAGTATTTGCCTGTACATTTTCTCGATATCGGTTGTAAAAACGAACTTTGGCAATCGAAAACGAATTAAAATGGAAAAAAGTTCACTTTGCACCACTGGACCAGTATACATTAAGTCATTTAATGAGTATCCAGTTGATGTTTTTGCTGATGCGTCAAAGACTACCCGAAGCTTTGTTGTGGTGCTATCAGGCTTGAATACGCAGTGATATGGAATAACATATCTTGGATGTGGTAAGTTATCTAGGTTTACCCTTTGCATGTGGCCTAGCTGCTCATACTCTTTCATGAATTGCGTGTACTGAACTCGGATATTTTCATTCTTTTGGAGTCGTCGCTCCAAACTAACAAATCTGTTGTATGCCATAGCTTGTGAATCACCCAATGCTGTTGGGTTTTCCCGAAATGGAAGACTGACGATAAAGCGACCATCTGTGTTAGTTTGAGTATGATGAATAAAATGAGCTTCACATTGGGCATCTGCTGGAGACAGAATCCTTTCATTTGATTCTACTTCATCAAGTTTCCATAGTTTTTCGACCGCTTGTTCTAGTGAAGACTCCTCACCAAATATTGCACATGTAAGTGGTGGTTTTGAGCTATGAGCAATGGTTTGTCGTACAGAGCCGCCCACGATCCAACCAAGTAACGTGTTTTGAAGCGTTGGACCGCCGTTAGTCAGTTTTATTGCACCAGGCTACATAAGACTAAAATAGAATTCAGCACCAAGGAGGACATCGATTTTTCCTTGCTGATAGAATCTGGGATCTGCTAAGTATATATTATTTGGAATGTTCCAAGTTGAAACATCGAGGTTTTGATTTGGTTGTGCCGGAATGATAGTTGGGAGGACAATCGCTTCCAAGTTCGTTGAAAAGTCATTATTTGTAGAGAACATCTCAACATTCACGCGGTACTCTGCTCGTTTTTTAATTCTTCCCACAACATCAATACATAAGGACGCTTCCACTGGAGAAAGGCATAGCTTCTTGATAAGTCGTTCAGTCACAATATTTACTTGTGAACCTGAATCTAGTATTGCTCGAAATTCGTGTGTGATGCCATTTGTAGCCTTGATAGCTACTTTTGCTGTGGCCAGCATGACATAATTCTGATGCCCTGTCATTGGCTTCATAGATGTGGATGAGACTGTGATCGTCTCTCCTCTTTTGTTTGTGGGTTGCACATGTGGAAGTGATGTCTTCTGGTTTTTTGTGTATCTTGTTGTAAATGTAATAATGAATTATGCTTCTTGTTACATTTTTTACATCCACTGGAAGTGCAAACTTTTGTTACGTGATCATCTCTGAGACAGTTAACACAGAGTCTTTGTTGCTGTGCCCATCGCAATCTGGCTGATTCTGTCATGTTTAAAAATTTCTTGCAGTAATAGATTGGATGACTCCCCGTTAAACAAAGTCTGCAATTATTATTATTATTATTCATAGATGCCACAGATGATACTGTCATCTTTTCTTTTTGATGGGTGGTTAATTTTTCCTTGTAACCAATTGATTCCATTGATTGAAATTGAATCTCAAGGAAGGAGAATAATTCTTTAATTGTTGGCACATCTCTAGGTTTAGTTAGTGATTGTATAAATCGATTGTAGAGAGCACGATCTAGTTTTTTAATCATCAGTTGTATGATTATGGCATCCCAAGATGAAGTATTAATATTTAAGTTATTTAACGCCAACAAACATTCTTTGGTAGTGTCATTAAGGGTCTTAATGGACGCGCTAGACATGGTTACTGTTGGTTGGTTAAGGATTTTGTCTACTAACGTGGCTACTATGACTCTTTTATTATCATACCGCTCCTGAAGTAGTGTCCATGCTGTCTTGTAGTTCTCTTCGGTAAGCGTTAGATGACTAATTAGCTTTTCGGCTTCTCCTGAGATGTTTGATTTTAGGTACCACATTTTCTGAACGTTTGGTAGAGGTTGTTTGTCGACCATTTCCGTAAACAGTTCATAAAACTGACACCACTTTAAACAATCTCCATTAAATTGTGGAATTGTAACTTTTGGTAAAGGCAATGAGCTATGTACGCCTAGGTTGCTTCCCAATTGTAATCCACCATCTACATGCTGATGTTTGTGTTGATCTAATAGTACTGCCAATTCTATCAAATAATGTTGAACAGAGTCATCTAGATTATGGTATTCATTCTGGTCAAGTTCCAGTCTTGTAGGATCTTCGACTTCATGCCACAGTTCATCATAAAATTCTTGAATTTGATTCCATAATTTTTTTATGGTTTCACTTTTTATCTGATAAAATTGTGGTGGATGATCCTCTCCCTCCAAAGATAACCCTTTCAATAACCGTGTTAAAGCCGTCATTCGAGCTTTTAGTTTTCTACCTAGCCCTTTAACTTGAGGTGACAATAATTCATGATCAGCTGGATTAGGGGATTTGGATTCTAAAGTTTCTTTTCTGATTGTCGGTAATGGCTTGACACTGAGCTTGTTAATCTGAGACGTAAGAAAATCAATTGTCTCACTGAACATTTCTCCTATGGATTCGTGTAGGTTTTGGACAATATATGGATCACTGGCTGATAGAATTTAGCATTTGGCATTTAGTTCTTTCCTTTTAGTTTTGTAGAAGTCTAACGTTCGCCGATCAAGTGGGGCCTTCTAATTTTTTCTATCTCAGTTGCTTTCGCTTGCTGCTGAGATATAAGATTTTCTAAGTTAGCCATGTTAGATTGCCGTTAAATTGATGATTTGAAGAAAATATGTAATTGGTATCCCTCCTGTTGAGTTGTTTTATACGGACTGGCTGTCCTGATAAATTGGACTGATTATCCTGATGAATTGATTTGTACGGACTGGCTGTCCTGATAAAATGATTTGTATGGACTGGGTGTCCTGATGAGTTGGACTTATTATCCTGATGAATTGATGCGTGTTTGTTTTAATTTTTAAAGCTCCTTACCACTGGTGGGGGAAACTTTAGAAATTATGTAATCTAGGGGTCACCAAAATGTAGAGAAACGAATTCTAGTGGAACTTAGTTCAACCGTTTCGTCAGAACTAACACTATTTTTTTATTTCCTTTTTGTTCTTACAAGCACTTGAACCTGAAGAACGCTAATCAATAAATTAAAACACCTTGATTGCTTTAAAATAATGATAATTAATTTCTTTATTTTTCATGCTTATATACTAAATTGTTTTACAATAAAATTGCTTAGTAAGAAAAATACATTTTTGCAAAATTATTGAACCTATTTTTTATTATTAAAATTAAAAATATTAATTTCTGTTTTGTCAACATTAATGCTAAATGAAACTTAATACAAATATTTAGGTAGTTGAACTTAAAAAAAAAAATGTTTAGTCAACAACAATGTTAATTGTCAACAACAATGGTTAATGAACTTAATATAAAAAATTGGATTATAAAATAAAGTGTTTACTCAACAATAATAGTTATGGAATTTAAATACAGAAATTGTGCAATGTTTTTTAATAAAAATAATAAAAAAAAATAATAAAAAAATAAAATTATGTTGATTGTTGTTGACAATGCGATGTTTCTTCAAAACAAGATCTTTAATTTCACTCCACATCCGTTTTTGATCTTTGGCAACTGTTATTCTTCTATTAATGTACTTATTTTTTTCATCAATTATTTTATTCTTATATACATTTCTTATTGTTCTATAATTTGTCCATGCATTATTTGTATTTTCGATTTTAGCTATTCTATACTTTAAAATTTTATCTTGTTTTAGCATTCTTAATTCATTATTAAACCAATTGTAACTGCTTATGGCATTTTTTTCTTTTTTGTAGTAAATTTTTTTATTGCTTCCTCTATGCATTTGTCAAAGAAGCTTACATTATTATTTATATCAATATTTTCATCTATGTTCATTATCTCTAAAATTTCATTTCTAAACGCCTGCTTTCTGTATTTAAAACATTCTATTTCGTTATATTGTTTTATGTTTGGCTCGTGTTCATATTTAATACTTATTTCAACTGCTTCGTGATCTGAAATTTTTATTTTATTACTGTTTTTTACCGATATATTGTGCATATTAGTTATAATATAATCAATTAATGTTTGCGATCTTTGCGTAACTCTTGTGTAGTTCTCGACAATTTGTTTCAAATAGTTATCATTTAATGTACGTTCAATTCTTCTTTTGTAAACATCATCTTTTAACCAGTCTATATTAAAATCTCCCGCTATTATTATCTCGCATGTATTTTCACAAATGTCCTCTATTATTTCTTCAAGAATATCACAAAACTCTCCTTCACTGCAGCTTGGTGATCTGTAAACAGCCACTACCATAAATTGTGCATTTTTATATTTAACAGTATATGCGCTTATCCAGTATTTAAAGCTTTCAGCCCTCTCTAAAATTGGTTTTATTTTCCAATGATTTTTAACGTATACGCATACTCCTCCTGTTCTTTTTGAATTTGAACCATCGATCTTTTAAATGAATGAAATTCGACTTTATTTTCGGCTTTTTAGTTCTTTTTAATTTAATTTCTAAACATTTTTAGAAAGAAAAATTATTTACAAATGTATGCGGATGATTTTCCAAAGAAAACAAGAAAAATTAGACGCTAGCAGAATGAAATGCAGCATTTTCCGGACCGCCACATCCTTCATCAGCATTCTTTGCATCTATCTACCTTATGTTATGTACGTCGTAAACATCATCTAATTAACCAACTAATCTTAATGTTAATTTTGTGAGACGAAGTTCACACACAACTTAAAGCATTTCTTTGTCGTTCTCTTTGAAGAGAACTAGTCGAAAAGAAAGAAGACTGAAAAGACACAAAGAATAATCTCTTAGAAAAATTCCAAAAAACTTTTAATAATAATAATAATAAGTTTTTAAATATAACAAAAACATAAAGATATATTAAATAAGACCTCTTTTGTTACAAAAAAAATAAAAATTAAGTGAAATTGTTTATTGGTTAATAACATTTTGTACTTGGCCCAGCAATGGCTGAGTGTCACAAATGTAAAAATACAATACGTGGTAAATCGGGAATACAGTGTGAAGCGTCGGTAAAAAAGTATTTCATAGTTCTATTAAATGTTCTGGGATTGATCAATACTCAGGAAAAATATTAGAAGAAAGAAATTTTATGCGATTTATGTGTGATGATTGTCTTCAATATATTCATGATATTGATTTGGTGCTAAAAGAAATACAAGATGGAGTAAATAAAAGTAAACAGAACTTAATTGAATATAAGAACGAATTCGCTAGTGCTTTAAGCCAAAATGAAAATGAAATAAAACAACTTCTTGAAGCAATCGAAAGGCGATATGAAGAGAGAATTAAAACAATAGATAAAGCATAAAAATATGTGAACAAAATGTATCAGAAATAAAGAAGGTTTATGAAATTATAAACGAGTAAAGAAAGTAATAAGAAGATGGAAAATAATATAACAAAAGTAATAAAAGAAACCAATGAAAAGCAACAAAAATGTCATTGGCAGAAACCGTAAAAAACAATAGTGATGCCAGAATTAAAAAAAACAAATGCCACATATAATAAAACCTAAAGAAAAACAAAGGAAGAATTAAATAATAAGGTCAACCCAATTGATATGAAAATAACTAATGTTGAAAAAAGGGGAAATGGTACTCTAGAAATACATAGTGAAAATAAAGAAGAGAGGGAAAAAATTAAATCAGCCATACAAAATAAAATGAGTTAAGGATATGAAATAAAAATTCCAAGTAATAATGAAATGAGCGTTACAATAACTGATATGTCATATAAATACTCTAATGAAGATTTTATTGAAAAAATAAAAAAACAAATTGAGTTCATTAAAAATAGTAATATAACAATTATTAAAACATATGAAAGAAAAAGAAACAATTATATTAAATACAACGAGAAAATTTTATTTGAATAGGAATCGTACTCGAAATTACTTAATACAAAAAATTAATATTGGGTGGGAAAAATGTCGAGTATTTGATGGAACTGAAGTATTGATATGTTATAAATGGAGAGGACTTTATCATAAAGCTAGAGAATGCAGAAACCAAGAAGTATGTTATAAATGTCATGGTAACCATAAACCAAACGAATGTGAGCAGGAAATTAGAACCAAATGTGTAAACTGTATAAGGTCAAATCAAAAGTTTAGTCTTGGGCTTGATGAAAATCAAGCAAATAATGTCCAGTTTATCAAAATAAATTAAAAATTAAAATTGGCTTTAATATATAACAATCAAAATGTATCAATAGTATATATACAAATGCTCAAGGACTATTGAACAGCTTAAATAAAGTGGAGATAATTGCCGAATTAAAAAAGCCTGAATTTATAATACTATCGGAAACGCATTTAACAAACAATATTGAAGAGCGAGAATACCATTTATTAAATTATAAACATTCAGCCTTATTACGGTTGTCGTTCTCGTGTCGAAAATCCTACGTTTTTTTAAAATGGTACTACGCACGTCGTTATTGTTAAAAATGTTACTCGAAAAACAAATCTATTACAAAAATTGGTACTACGTTTGTCGCATTCGAATGATAATTTGTTTAAATATTGTCGTTGAAATTTATGTACACGACAAACAATTTTTTTTCGTAAATTTTTAAAACGAACGCTAACAAAAGATAAGTTTACTTTTGATTTTTACATTATGCTTATTTTAATTTATTTTTTGCATGCTGCCATCACAAAAAGTGGAAAAAGGTCAAGTTTGTCATTCTGGGTGTAATTTCCACAATATCCATTTCTGACCCCATAAAGTATATATGTATATTCTGACTTCTTATGAATAGCGAAGTCAATTGAGCGATGTCCGTCTGTCCGTCCGTGTTAATGTTGAAATCAACTTTGCAAAAAAAAATAAAAATAAATATGTCTATATCGATCAGATATAGAGTCGAAAGAGCTAGTATTAGAAATCAGCATGATGGGTCCATGTCCTTCGAGGCAGCAGGCAAAACACCACGCCTAAATTTAAATTTTAAGAAAATTGAAATACAAAAGTTTTCAAATTGAATTAAGAGCTAGTCGTTTTGTTTTTTATTGTTATTTTTAAGTGTTAATTTATCGCCTAAAATGCTACTGCAAAAATTTTTTATTAAAATTTTATGTTTTGATCTATTACAAAATATTTTATTGTCGAATATTTTACATAGTACCAAAAAAACTAACTATCGACAGCGACTACGACTATTCTCGAATGTCGTTTTCGACAACGGTAATAAGGCCGATTATGTGACGTTTTCAAGTTCAACACGCACCGGTGGGGTTTTAATCTATTTAAAAAAAAAATGGAATGTTGAAAAAATTTATGAAAAAGTAGTAGAACCAAAACACTGGGTGTGCGCCTGTAAAGCAAAAAATAACAGTCCGAACTTAATAATAATTGCGGTACATAGATCACCAAGTTATAGTGAAGTGGAATTTTGCAATGCATTTGAAGAAATAACAGAACTAATTACGGAAACAAATCTAGAAATAATTATAGCAGGTGACTTCAATATAAACTGGAAAAAAATAATACGTACGAGGGCTGCTATGTATATTTCTGGCCTGGCAACACTGAGTGCTGCCAAGTGCAATCTGACATTTCCATTGGAAAGTTTGTCATTTTTAACCATAATCGTACTCAAAACGTTTTGACGTACGACCATTATTTGTGTTGTTTACAGTGACTTGAAAAAATTAATATAGAAAAAAATGGAATTAACTTGTGAACATTTTCGTGCCATCATTTTTCACAATTTTCGATGTGGATTATCACGACAAGAGTGCATTGATGAACTTAAATCTTTGTATGGCGATGAAGCACCATCCTATAGCACTGTGAAAAATTGGTATAATGAATTTAATCGTGGCCGAAGCTCGCTCAAAGACGAATTCCGTGAAGGTCGTCCAAAAACGGCTGTTGTGCCAGAGAACATTGATGCCGTGCGTGAACTCATAATGCAAGATCGACATGCGACATACCGAGAGATAGAGACATCCTTGGACATTTCTTCCACCAGCATACATTCGATACTGCATGAACACCTGGCCGTAAAAAAGGTTTGTTCTCGTTGGATCCCGCACAATTTGAAACTCCCTCAAAAAAATGCTCGTGTCGATTGGTGCAAAGAAATGTTGCAAAAATACGATTGCGGTGCTTCAAAAGACGTTTATAAGATCGTCACAGGTGACGAATCATGGATCTATGCGTATGAGCCCAAAACGAAACAACAATCGACTGTGTGGGTCTTTAAAGACGAGCAAAATCCAACAAAAGTTGTTCGTGGAAGAAGCACTTCGAAGCAAATGGTCGCCTGTTTCTTCGGCAAAACTGGTCATGTGGCGACTGTTCCGCTTGAGCAACGTAGGACGGTCACTTCTGAGTGGTACACTACAATTTGTTTGCCTGAAGTCATCGGAGAAATTCGAAAAACCAACAAGAGAAGACGAATCATTGTTCACCATGACAATGCGAGCTCTCACACATCGGCTCAAACCAGAACGTTTTTGACCCGCCAAAACGTCGAATTAATGGGTCATCCGCCGTACAGCCCTGACTTGGCACCTAATGACTTCTTCTTGTTTCCGCACATCAGGAAAAAAATGCGTGGTCAAAGATTTTCGTCGCCAGAAGAAGCTGTTGAAGTGTTCAAAACCATGTTTTAGAGGTGTCTCAATCAGAGTGGAAAAAGTGCTTCGACAACTGGTTTGAGCGCATGCAAAAGTGTATAAATCATGCTGGAGAATACTTTGAAAAACAATAAAACCATTTTTGATTATAAATATTCGCATTTTCACTATTAGGCCAGAAATATATAGAGCAGCCCTCGTATAAAAATATGATACAATCAACGTTGAATGATAATGGACTCAGGCAAATAATTACTAAATATACGAGAGTAACAGAAAATACAAAAACATTAATAGACTTTGTTATAACAAATAATATGAACATCATATCCAAAACCAATTATGAAAATAAAATAGCGGATCATGAAGCAATAGATATAATAAAAAATAAAAACTGTAACCAATCAACAAAGAAAGTAATAGAAGTATTTAAATATACCAAAATTATGTTTAATAGAGAAATAAGAAATAATATAAATAATTCCGAAGATAACAGCGTTAATAATATAACTTATAATATCGAAAATTGCATTGATAATACAATAACAAAAGTTTACAATAAAAAAAACTATAAAGGAACAAATAGCACAAAAAATGGTTCAATATGGATCTGAAACAACTTAAAAAGGATAAGAATATAAAATACTATATTGCAAAAACGTTGAACACAAGTGAAGCCTGGAATAATTACAAACTAATAAGAAATAAATATGAAACGAAAATTAAAAACGAGAAAAACCAATTTATTAACCCTTATCGGTCGTAAGTCACCTCTGACGTGACAACAGTACTTTTCTGCAACGGTCGTATGGCACGTGTGAAGTGACAAGGCGAATTATGTCGAAACATACTGTCTGTTGATGAGATTTGTTTTTAAAATGCATTCATTTCTTCAATTTACCGTTACCATTTGAAAATACGTATTTACCGTTACCGTTTGAGCATAAGAATCTGATAGTAAAGGAAAGCATAACGACTGTTTAGTATGTTCTAATCGCAAGTTACCTGGAGGGAGGAAAACAACAGTATACTTTTGCGAAACATGCCAGAGAAAACCATTTCTTCATGTTGGAGATTGCTTCAAAAAATACCATACCTTACAAGTATATAAATAATTATCAGAAACTCAGACATGTAGTAGTTGTACAAAAAATAAATAATTTGTAACAAAACTGAAAAGAAATGAAGATAAATGTATAACATACTATTGTTTTTTTTTCATATTTGTTAAAAATAACTACAACCTGGTGAGAATCAAACGTGTGAAAAGTCGCGTCCGATAAGGGTTAATAAGAGTATTAGTGAAGCCAAAGACAAGAAGCAAATGTGGAGAAAAATAAAAGAATTAGTTATGAATAAAAAACAAAATGTGATACAATCTGTGATATTTAATCAATTAGAATAATAGGAAGACCATGTAATAGCCAATGAATTTCCGGAAAGCTGGAAAATATCATTAATAACACCAGTTGAAAAAATCAGCAAAACAAAAAAATGTGAAGAATGTAGGCCAATAAATACTTTAAAGACTTGTGAAAAAATTATTGAAAAAGTAGTACAACAGCAACTTGAAGAATATTTTGAGAAAAACAATATATTTTTAAAATACCAATCTGGATTTAGAAAAAACTTTTCATGTGAAACAACGTTAATTATGTTATTAACAAATGGAAATATGTGAAACGGAGCAGGAGGATTATGGCTATTTTATTCGACTTCAAAAGAGCTTTCAAGACAATTGATCGCGACATTTTATTACAAAAACTTTATAATTACGGAATACGGGAAAATGAACTAATGTGGTAAATAACGGTGTACCTCAAGCATCAATATTAGGAGCATTGCTATTTATTATATATAAACGATATGCCAAAAATGCTTTAAAAAAGTGAAATAATATTATATGCTGATGATACACTAATATTTACAGAAGGAGATACAGATCAATGTAAAACAAAGATTAGAAATGAACACGCTAGTTTTTATACAGAAAATGAAAATTGGAAATGCACCCCAATACCTAATTGAAAAACTAAGGTATGTAGGAGAAATACATCCATACCACTTGAGAAATTATAGCAACTTCAGACTACCGAGAATAAAACAACATCAATGCAGAGGTCACTATTCCATAAGGAGTTTCATCACTACAACAAGCTTCCAGATGATACTAAAAATGCAACAAATATTAACGAATTTAAAAGAAAAACAATATATTTTATTAAACGAAATATTGTAAATTAAAAAAGAAGAAAACGGAAAATTTTGTTATAAAAATATTATAATTGTAAAATTGAAAGTATTGTAAATACTACAAAATAAAACTTCTACTACTACTACTACTACAAAAAACAGCGTCTATAATGTTGTGAACAAACAAGTATGAATAATTAAAAATAAAAAGTTGCATTTCGTGGCTAGCACAAAAAAGCAACAACAAATGTACAAGACGAGTTACAAAGAGAACGACAAAGAAATGCTTTAAGTTGTGTGTGAACTTCGTCTCACCAAATTAACATTAAGATTAGTTGGTTAAATAGATGATGTTTACGACGTACATAACATAAGGTAGATAGATGCAAAGGATGCTGATGAAGGATGTGGCGGTCCAGAAAATGCTTCATTTCATTCTGCTAGCGTATAAGTTTTCTTGTTTTCTTTGGAAAAACGTCCGCATACATTTGTAAATAATTTTTCTTTCTAAAAATGTTTAGAAATATAATTAAAAAGAACCAAAAAGCCGAAAATAAAGTCAAATTTCATTCATTTATAAGATCGAAAGTCAACTCCTGGTTGGGAAAAAATTGAAAAACAAACGCTAAGCACCGCGTATTTACATTCATACTTAACTCATAACAGTCAATATGATACTGAAACAGCGTCTATAATGTTGTGAACAAACAAGTATGAATAATTAAAAATAAAAAAGTTGCATTTCGTGGTTATCCAATGACTAGCACAAAAAAGCAACAACAAATTTACAAGACGAGTTACAAAGAGAACGACAAAGAAATTCTTTAAGTTGTGTGTGAACTTCGTCTCACCAAATTAACATTAAGATTAGTTGGTTAAATAGATGATGTTTACGACGTACATAACATAAGTTAGATAGATGCAAAGAATGCTGATGAAGGATGTGGCGGTCCAGAAAATGCTGCATTTCATTCTGCTAGCGTCTAATTTTTCTTGTTTTCTTTGTAAAAACGTCCGCATACATTTGTAAATAATTTTTCTTTCTAAAAATGTTTAGAAATTAAATTAAAAAGAACCAAAAAGCCGAAAATAAAATCAAAGATATTTTTTTATGTTTCTGATGTTTTTTTATTTTGTTATGAATGTATCATACACTGTAAAAACTTTTTCTGATTAGTGTCCATTGAGTTTGATATTTTACTAGTATTGTCGTTAATTTTCTCACATATTTTAGTAATTAAAGAATTTATTAGTTTTTTAGGGAAGCTGTTTTCTTTTAGTGTTCTTATTTGTTGGATGTTGTTTTCATTAAACTGTTTATTACTTAAATCAATCGGTCTAAAATCATTGTTACTTTTAGGCACCGGAAGAATCTTTGCTTTTTTCCACACATCAGGAAACACCGAATTAATATATTATTAAATATGTGTGTTAAGATCGGCATTAGTTTGTGAGCAACAAGTTTAAACAATTTTGGGTTAATGCCATCTAAACCTTCAGCATTTGATTTAATGCCAAACAAACTTTTTTTAACTTTTGGTCTACGCATCTGAAACAAAAACTGTGCTCAAAAGAAACAATGTTGAGTTGGACAGTTTGTCCCCCAACTTCAATTTTGACAAAATGATTATCGAAGAAAACATCAAGCAAACTATTTGCTCCGTTTGAAAAATGGGTGGGAACTAGGCTTGCCAGGTCCGATTTTCGAAAAAGCTTGTCTTTGTGGAAAAAAAATCTTTATTCCCCAAAAAAAAAAAATCTTGTAGTGTGTGGTAAAGTATATAAATAGATTTATTAGATATATGTGCGATGACTGCATGCAGTATATCCAAAACATTGATATGGTATTAAAAGAAATTCAAGATGGAGTTCTCAAAAGTAAACAACACCTAATAGAGTATAAACATGAATTTGAAACATCACTAAAACAGAATGAATACGGCTGTTGAGACACTTTGTGAATAAAAATAATAAATAAAATAATAAAATTTCAAAAATCCTGTGAAAAATTTTTGAAGGTGTTAAAAAATTAATTAGTAACGTAAACGAAGTTGAAAACAACAACAAAGAATTTGTTCAAAGAATAGAAGAAAAAAATGAAAATATGTGCAAAGAGATCAGAAAAGTCATAAATAGTCAAGAAAAAAAAACAACATATGCAGAAACCGTAGAAACAAAGGGTTGCCAGATTTGAGCAAACAAGTACCCATAACTGTAAAAGCAAGGAAAAGCAGTCAGCGGATAAAACGAAAGAAAAGTTAAATAAAATTAATCCAGCTGATTTAAAAATAACAAACGTCATAACTAAGAGAAGTGGAACAATGGTGATACAGAGCGAAAATGGCGAAGAACGGGAAAAAATTAAAAGAAAAATTCTAGATAACATATCCGAGGATTATGAAATAAAAGTTCCTAATACAGCAGAGTATAGAATAAAAATTATAGGCATGACTTTTGAATGTAAAGATAATAAAATAATTGAGAAAAATAAAAAAAAACAGAATTCTAATTTTACAGAATCTAATTTGAAATTTAGTGAGAGATATCCAGTAAAAAGAAATAATAAAACAATATTAGCGTAATATTAAAAGTTGACAGCGAATCATATAATAAAATTATAAAAAAAGGTAGAGTAAATATTGGTTGGGAAAGATGTAGAGTATATGAAAGAACGGAAATCACGCAATGTTTCAAATGTAGAGGATACAATCATTTGGCAAGGGAATGTAAGAACCAGAAAGCAGGAAGGAAGTTTAAAATACCACGGAAAGCCTAATACTAAAGATTGTGAGAACCAAGACCAAATCATGAAATGCATCAATTGCGAAAAGGTAAACTGCAAACTAAAAGTGGGACTGGATGAGAATCACTTTACATATGATAGAGAATGCCCGGTGTATCAAAATAAAAACAAAATGAGAAATATTGGCCTGTTAGTAGAACAATTAAAGGAAATTAGCACAATGTATACTAATATACAAGGACTTATCAATAATTATAACCAACTTTAAATTATTGCAGCAGAAGAAGGACCTGAGTTTATTATTTTATCTGAAACTCATGTAACTAAAGAAACTGAGGAGCAGGAATTACATTTACAAGGATATAAATATACCAATGTTGTTTGAGGTTGAATGGCAATAGTAATTTTCAATCCAAGTACATGAACTTGTACTGATACTATTATGTTTCGCCGGTTTGTCCTTCAAGCACTTGAAGTTGAAGAACGTTGGAATCAATCAATATTAACTTTATATCAACTTTAAATGCCTTGAGAAGACTGATAATTTCTTTATTTTCTTAATTGCTAATATACTAAATTAACTTAACAATAACAAATGATAAAGTGCATAATTAGCGTTTCTGCTACCACTCTTTCACAATATATTATTATTTTTTATTTTGTCTGCAATTTAATCGCCGCTGTTGTTTGTCCCCTTTTTTAACTGACACTCTTTCACAATATATTATTATTTTTTATTTTGTCTGCAATTTAATCGCCGCTGTTGTTTGTCCCCCTTTTTAACTGACTTTAAAAAAAGAAGGAGGTTATACAATTCGGCTGAATGTTTTTTTTTAAATTTGTGCCTCCAGAGCTCAGTCATTTCTGATCCGATTTTGAAAATTTTTGGTAATATGATAGATTATGCTTCCCGTTTTTAAAACAGTTCATAATCTTAAAAATTAAAGGATGTCCCCATACAACATACATACTTTTTACGTGTATTATGAACTGTAAAGGGCACTTCTGTAAAATTTAAAATGACTGCGCATAAGTATAGCTCCCAATAGCAAAAAGTTATACAAAAATAAATCTAAAAATTAAAGGGTGCCCCCATAATTGATGTAATTTCACTTATATGGGCCTATCTTTTGAACCGTTAAAGACAAAGGCTTGCAAATTGGACAGAATGTTGATTGCTATGGCCATTATAGTACCAAGTATTAATATTAAAAATTATAAATTAAAGGGTGCGCCAATAGTTCATTTAATTTGATGTATATGGCAATACTTATGAACAGTTGTAGATAGAGGCTTGCAATTTAATACGAACCTGTATTGCTAAGCCCGCTATAACAACAAGTATAAAATTTGGATTTGGAAGTTAAAGGGTGCCCCAATAATTGATGTATGTGACCAAACTTTTGAACCGTTATAGACAGAACGCTGAAACGAGTACATAATTTGAATTTAGAAATTAAAGGGTGTCCATTATTGATGAAGATTTACTTATATGGGCCTATCTTTTGAACCGTAAGTTGGACAGAATGTCAATAGCTGTGGCCGTTATAGTAACAAGTATTAATATTAAAAATTATAAATTAAAGGGTGCGCCAATATTTCATTTAATTTGATGTATATGGCAACACTTTTTAACAGTTGTAGGCAGACGCTTAAAATTTACAACGAACCTGTACTGCTAAGTCCAAAATTTGGATTTGGAAGTTAAAGGATGTCCCAACAGTTGATGTAATTAAATGTATGTGGCTGAACTTTTGAGCCGTTATAGACAGAATGCTGAAACTTAAAAGGGACCTGTATTTTTAAGCCCGCTATATCAACGAGTGTATAATTTGAATTAAGAAATTAAAGGGTGTCCTATAATTGAAGTAAATGGGCCTATCTTATGAACCGTTATAGACAAAAGCTTGAAAATTTGACATAATGTTGATTAATATGGTCGTTATAGTAACAAGTATTAATATTTAAAATTATAAATTAATGGGTGCCCCAATAGTTCATTTGATTATATATATGGCCATACATTTAAACAGTTGTAGACACGATTGAAATTTACAAAGAACCTGTATTACTAACTCTTCTATAACAACAAGTATAAAATTTGGATTTGGAAATAAATGGGTGTCCCAATAGTTAATATAATGTGGTGTATGTGGCCGGACTTTTGAACCGTTATACACAGGCAGCTGAAATGTACAAGGGACATGTTTTGCTAAGTCCGCTATAACAAGTAGCTTATAAATTGAATTTAGAAATTAAAGGGTGTTCCCAAAATTAATGTAATTTGTTCTATATGGCCGTATTTTTTGAACCGTTGTATACAAACACCTTAATTTAAGAGAGAATGTCCACTACTTGTTTTGGTATAATAAGAAGTATAAAAATGTTATATTATTAATTAAATAGTTGATATAATCTTATGTATATGGCCAATCCGTTGAACCGTTATAGACAGAACCTGATTTACACAGAGCCTGATTGCTAAATCTACTACAGCAGCGAGTATATGATTTGAATTTTGAAAATAAAGGGTGACCCTGTAGTTGCTGTAATTTGATGTAAATTGCTAAACTATTTAACAGTTGAACAAGTATAAAGTTTGGAGATATAATGGTGTCGCAATGGTTAATGTAATTTAATTTATGTGGCCATACTATAGAACCGTTATAGGCAGACATATGAATTCTGTGTTGAAGTCGGTTTTTTTTGCAAGAATTATTTTGTTTCTTTTTATTTATGCGGAAGTGGGGCAATCTATTACAACCTATTTATTAAAAGTAATAATAGCAAAGCTTGCATTTTGACTGATATAATAATAATTAAAGCATAGATTTATGTACGGAACAACAGTGACGAGCAAAACTGATATAATATTATAGTTTACAAATGATTGTGTTTCAAAAATAATATGTTAATTAGATTTTATTTAATGTTTAAGCCGTAGGTCTTTTTTATTTCTTATATATATTTTCGATATTAATTAAAAAGGTCAAATAACAACTTTATTAAAATAATATGTTGACCTAACTGTCAACATTCTCCCCCGAACTGCCCGTTGGTCGGTGTTGATTGAAGATCCGACTTTGCAATATCGACGTGGAAAACCCTTGGTGGTGGAACAGGCTGAGAGGTTTGTTGTTCGCATTTGGAAGTGGTATCATTATGCTGTTTTGAACATAGTTTGAAAATTGAAATGGCTAACAACAGTAGTACGGCAATTACAAGTGCAGAATAGCTAACTGCATGATGATGAAGGTTGTTGGACTAGATGAGTGAGGTGGACACCAGTTGCTTCATTTAGCTGTTTTTTCAGGGCATTGAGTTCGCTCGCATAAGTTTCAAGCTGGTAATTGGTAGAGTTAAATATTATATAAGTTAATGAAATTTGACTTTATTTTCGGCTTTTTGGTTCTTTTTAATTAATTTTCTAAACATTTTTAGAAAGAAAAATTATTTACAAATGTATGCGGACGTTTTCCAAAGAAAACAAGAAAAATTAAACGCTAGCAGAATGAAATGCAGCATTTTCTGGACCGCCACATCCTTCATCAGCATTCTTTGCATCTATCTACCTTATGTTATGTACATCGTAAACATCATCTATTTAACCAACTAATCTTAATGTTAATTTGGTGAGACGAAGTTCACACACAACTTAAAGCTTTTCTTTGTCATTCTCTTTGTAACTCGTCTTGTACATTTGTTGTTGCTTTTTTGTACTAGCAATTTGATAGTCACAAATGCAACTTTTTATTTTTAATTATTCATACTTGTTTGCTCACAACATTATAGACACTGTTTCAGTATCATATTGACTTTTATGAGTTAAGTATGAATGTAAATACGCGGTGCCTAGCGTTTGTTTTAATTTTTAATTTTTACCCTGACCAGGATTCGAACTATCGATTTTATAAATTAATGAAATTTTACTTTATTTTCGGCTTTTTGGTTCTTTTTAATTAATTTTCTAAACATTTTTAGAAAGAAAAATTATTTACAAATGTATGCGGACGTTTTCCAAAGAAAACAAGAAAAATTAGACGCTAGCAGAATGAAATGCAGCATTTTCTGGACCGCCACATCCTTCATCAGCATTCTTTGCATTTATCTACCTTATGTTATGTACATCGTAAACATCATCTATTTAACCAACTAATCTTAATGTTAATTTGGTGAGACGAAGTTCACACACAACTTAAAGCTTTTCTTTGTCATTCTCTTTGTAACTCGTCTTGTACATTTGTTGTTGCTTTTTTGTACTAGCAATTTGATAGTCACAAATGCAACTTTTTATTTTTAATTATTCATACTTGTTTGCTCACAATATTATAGACACTGTTTCAGTATCATATTGTCTTTTATGAGTTAAGTATGAATGTAAATACGCGGTGCCTAGCGTTTGTTTTAATTTTTAATTTTTACCCTGACCAGGATTCGAACCATCGATTTTATAAATTAATGAAATTTTACTTTATTTTCGGCTTTTTGGTTCTTTTTAATTAATTTTCTAAACATTTTTAGAAAGAAAAATTATTTACAAATGTATGCGGACGTTTTCCAAAGAAAACAAGAAAAATTAGACGCTAGCAGAATGAAATGCAGCATTTTCTGGGCCGCCACATCCTTCATCAGCATTCTTTGCATCTATCTACCTTATGTTATGTACATCGTAAACATCATCTATTTAACCAACTAATCTTAATGTTAATTTGGTGAGACGAAGTTCACACAACTTAAAGCTTTTCTTTGTCATTCTCTTTGTAACTCGTCTTGTACATTTGTTGTTGCTTTTTTGTACTAGCAATTTGATAGTCACAAATGCAACTTTTTATTTTTAATTATTCATACTTGTTTGCTCACAACATTATAGACACTGTTTCAGTATCATATTGACTTTTATGAGTTAAGTATGAATGTAAATACGCGGTGCCTAGCGTTTGTTTTAATTTTTAATTTTTACCCTGACTAGGATTCGAACCATCGATTTTATAAATTAATGAAATTTTACTTTATTTTCGGCTTTTTGGTTCTTTTAAAAAGTTGCATTTGTGACTATCAAATTGCTAGTACAAAAAAGCAACAACAAATGTACAAGACGAGTTACAAAGAGAATGACAAAGAAAAGCTTTAAGTTGTGTGTGAACTTCGTCTCACCAAATTAACATTAAGATTAGTTGGTTAAATAGATGATGTTTACGATGTACATAACATAAGGTAGATAGATGCAAAGAATGCTGATGAAGGATGTGGCGGTCCAGAAAATGCTGCATTTCATTCTGCTAGCGTCTAGTTTTTCTTGTTTTCTTTGGAAAACGTCCGCATACATTTGTAAATAATTTTTCTTTCTAAAAATGTTTAGAAAATTAATTAAAAAGAACAAAAAAGCCGAAAATAAAGTAAAATTTCATTAATTTATAAAACCGATGGTTCGAATCCTGGTCAGGGTAAAAATTAAAACAAACGCTAGGCACCGCGTATTTACATTCATACTTAACTCATAAAAGTCAATATGATACTGAAACAGTGTCTATAATGTTGTGAGCAAACAAGTATGAATAATTAAAAATAAAAAGTTGCATTTGTGACTATCAAATTGCTAGTACAAGAAAGCAACAACAAATGTACAAGACGAGTTACAAAGAGAATGACAAAGAAAAACTTTAAGTTGTGTGTGAACTTCGTCTCACCAAATTAACATTAAGATTAGTTGGTTAAATAGGTGATGTTTACGATGTACATAACATAAGGTAGATAGATGCAAAGAATGCTGATGAAGGATGTGGCGGTCCAGAAAATGCTGCATTTCATTCTGCTAACGTCTAATTTTTCTTGTTTTCTTTGGAAAACGTCCGCATACATTTGTAAATAATTTTTCTTTCTAAAAATGTTTAGAAAATTAATTAAAAAGAACCAAAAAGCCGAAAATAAAGTAAAATTTCATTAATTTATAAAATCGATGGTTCGAATCCTGGTCAGGGTAAAAATTAAAAATTAAAACAAACGCTAGGCACCGCGTATTTACATTCATACTTAACTCATAAAAGTCAATATGATACTGAAACAGTGTCTATAATGTTGTGAGCAAACAAGTATGAATAATTAAAAATAAAAAGTTGCATTTGTGACTATCAAATTGCTAGTACAAAAAAGCAACAACAAATGTACAAGACGAGTTACAAAGAGAAGGACAAAGAAAAGCTTTAAGTTGTGTGTGAACTTCGTCTCACCAAATTAACATTAAGATTAGTTGGTTAAATAGATGATGTTTACGATGTACATAACATAAGGTAGATAGATGCAAAGAATGCTGATGAAGGATGTGGCGGTCCAGAAAATGCTGCATTTCATTCTGCTAGCGTCTAATTTTTCTTGTTTTCTTTGGAAAACGTCCGCATACATTTGTAGATAATTTTTCTTTCTAAAAGCCGAAAATAAAGTAAAATTTCATTAATTTATAAAATCGATGGTTCGAATCCTGGTCAGGGTAAAAATTAAAAATTAAAACAAACGCTAGGCACAGCGTATTTACATTCATACTTAACTCATAAAAGTCAATATGATACTGAAACAGTGTCTATAATGTTGTGAGCAAACAAGTATGAATAATTAAAAATAAAAAGTTGCATTTGTGACTATCAAATTGCTAGTACAAGAAAGCAACAACAAATGTACAAGACGAGTTACAAAGAGAATGACAAAGAGAATGACAAAGAAAAACTTTAAGTTGTGTGTGAACTTCGTCTCACCAAATTAACATTAAGATTAGTTGGTTAAATAGGTGATGTTTACGATGTACATAACATAAGGTAGATAGATGCAAAGAATGCTGATGAAGGATGTGGCGGTCCAGAAAATGCTGCATTTCATTCTGCTAACGTCTAATTTTTCTTGTTTTCTTTGGAAAACGTCCGCATACATTTGTAAATAATTTTTCTTTCTAAAAATGTTTAGAAAATTAATTAAAAAGAACCAAAAAGCCGAAAATAAAGTAAAATTTCATTAATTTATAAAATCGATGGTTCGAATCCTGGTCAGGGTAAAAATTAAAAATTAAAACAAACGCTAGGCACCGCGTATTTACATTCATACTTAACTCATAAAAGTCAATATGATACTGAAACAGTGTCTATAATGTTGTGAGCAAACAAGTATGAATAATTAAAAATAAAAAGTTGCATTTGTGACTATCAAATTGCTAGTACAAAAAAGCAACAACAAATGTACAAGACGAGTTACAAAGAGAAGGACAAAGAAAAGCTTTAAGTTGTGTGTGAACTTCGTCTCACCAAATTAACATTAAGATTAGTTGGTTAAATAGATGATGTTTACGATGTACATAACATAAGGTAGATAGATGCAAAGAATGCTGATGAAGGATGTGGCGGTCCACAAAATGCTGCATTTCATTCTGCTAGCGTCTAATTTTTCTTGTTTTCTTTGGAAAACGTCCGCATACATTTGTAAATAATTATTTTTTTTTAAATGTTTAGAAAATTAATTAAAAAGAACCAAAAAGCCGAAAATAAAGTAAAATTTCATTAATTTATAAAATCGATGGTTCGAATCCTGGTCAGGGTAAAAATTAAAAATTAAAACAAACGCTAGGCACCGCGTATTTACATTCATACTTAACTCATAAAAGTCAATATGATACTGAAACAGTGTCTATAATGTTGTGAGCAAACAAGTATGAATAATTAAAAATAAAAAGTTGCATTTGTGACCATGAAATTGCTAGTATAAAAAAGCAACAACAAATGTACAAGACTAGTTACAAAGAGAATGACAAAGAAAAGCTTTAAGTTGTGTGTGAACTTCGTCTCACCAAATTTGCATTAAGATTAGTTGGTTAAATAGGTGATGTTTACGATGTACATAACATAAGGTAGATAGATGCAAAGAATGCTGATGAAGGATGTGGCGGTCCAGAAAATGGTGCATTTCATTCTGCTAGCGTCTAATTTTTCTTGTTTTCTTTGGAAAACGTCCGCATACATTTGTAAATAATTTTTCTTTCTAAAAGCCGAAAATAAAGTAAAATTTCATTAATTTATAAAATCGATGGTTCGAATCCTGGTCAGGGTAAAAATTAAAAATTAAAACAAACGCTAGGCACAGCGTATTTACATTCATACTTAACTCATAAAATTCAATATGATACTGAAACAGTGTCTATAATGTTGTGAGCAAACAAGTATGAATAATTAAAAATAAAAAGTTGCATTTGTGACTATCAAATTGCTAGTACAAGAAAGCAACAACAAATGTACAAGACGAGTTACAAAGAGAATGACAAAGAGAATGACAAAGAAAAACTTTAAGTTGTGTGTGAACTTCGTCTCACCAAATTAACATTAAGATTAGTTGGTTAAATAGGTGATGTTTACGATGTACATAACATAAGGTAGATAGATGCAAAGAATGCTGATGAAGGATGTGGCGGTCCAGAAAATGCTGCATTTCATTCTGCTAACGTCTAATTTTTCTTGTTTTCTTTGGAAAACGTCCGCATACATTTGTAAATAATTTTTCTTTCTAAAAATGTTTAGAAAATTAATTAAAAAGAACCAAAAAGCCGAAAATAAAGTAAAATTTCATTAATTTATAAAATCGATGGTTCGAATCCTGGTCAGGGTAAAAATTAAAAATTAAAACAAACGCTAGGCACCGCGTATTTACATTCATACTTAACTCATAAAAGTCAATATGATACTGAAACAGTGTCTATAATGTTGTGAGCAAACAAGTATGAATAATTAAAAATAAAAAGTTGCATTTGTGACTATCAAATTGCTAGTACAAAAAAGCAACAACAAATGTACAAGACGAGTTACAAAGAGAATGACAAAGAAAAGCTTTAAGTTGTGTGTGAACTTCGTCTCACCAAATTAACATTAAGATTAGTTGGTTAAATAGATGATGTTTACGATGTACACAACAAAGAATGCTGATGAAGGATGTGGCGGTCCAGAAAATGCTGCATTTCATTCTGCTAGCGTCTAATTTTTCTTGTTTTCTTTGGAAAACGTCCGCATACATTTGTAAATAATTTTTCTTTCTAAAAATGTTTAGAAAATTAATTAAAAAGAACCAAAAAGCCGAAAATAAAGTAAAATTTCATTAATTTATAAAATCGATGGTTCGAATCCTGGTCAGAGTAAAAATTAAAAATTAAAACAAACGCTAGGCACCGCGTATTTACATTCATACTTAACTCATAAAAGTCAATATGATACTGAAACAGTGTCTATAATGTTGTGAGCAAACAAGTATGAATAATTAAAAATAAAAAGTTGCATTTGTGACTATCAAATAGCTAGTACAAGAAAGCAACAACAAATGTACAAGACGAGTTACAAAGAGAATGACAAAGAAAAGCTTTAAGTTGTGTGTGAACTTCGTCTCACCAAATTAACATTAAGATTAGTTGGTTAAATAGGTGATGTTTACGATGTACATAACATAAGGTAGATAGATGCAAAGAATGCTGATGAAGGATGTGGCGGTCCAGAAAATGCTGCATTTCATTCTGCTAGCGTCTAATTTTTCTTGTTTTCTTTGGAAAACGTCCGCATACATTTGTAAATAATTTTTCTTTCTAAAAGCCGAAAATAAAGTAAAATTTCATTGATTTATAAAATCGATGGTTCGAATCCTGGTCAGGGTAAAAATTAAAAATTAAAACAAACGCTAGGCACAGCGTATTTACATTCATACTTAACTCATAAAAGTCAATATGATACTGAAACAGTGTCTATAATGTTGTGAGCAAACAAGTATGAATAATTGAAAATAAAAAGTTGCATTTGTGACTATCAAATTGCTAGTACAAGAAAGCAACAACAAATGTACAAGACGAGTTACAAAGAGAATGACAAAGAAAAACTTTAAGTTGTGTGTGAACTTCGTCTCACCAAATTAACATTAAGATTAGTTGGTTAAATAGGTGATGTTTACGATGTACATAACATAAGGTAGATAGATGCAAAGAATGCTGATGAAGGATGTGGCGGTCCAGAAAATGCTGCATTTCATTCTGCTAACGTCTAATTTTTCTTGTTTTCTTTGGAAAACGTCCGCATACATTTGTAAATAATTTTTCTTTCTAAAAATGTTTAGAAAATTAATTAAAAAGAACCAAAAAGCCGAAAATAAAGTAAAATTTCATTAATTTATAAAATCGATGGTTCGAATCCTGGTCAGTAGTGCGATTCACTATGCTTTTTTAACCACAATTGTTTCGTTTAAAAAATTTAACCACAAAATTAACCATTTTGCTATTCACTAACACTTTAAACGATATTTACTGGTGTTTAAAGCAAGCTGCTTCAGTCAGCTGTTATTTTTAGCAAAACAAATTGTGGTTTATTAACAGCAGTATTTTTTGTGTGGTTTAATCCGTTTAAAAAAGTGTTTGTTTACCGTGTACCTAATAATCGTTGAATAACATTGCTTTAAAGTATTTAGTGTACGATATATTTATTTTATTAAATAAAACCCTTTTAATGATTTTGTAAAATAAAACGACTTTATTAATTTATTTTTTTATTATTGAAAAAAATTAAATAAAAAGATAAACCATTCAATGAAATTAAATAATAATAATATTAATAAAAATAATAAGATACAAAGCAAAAAATTTATTAGACGAATAATTAAAATAAAAACAGCAATTAAAATTAAAAAAAATAAAACACAAAAGCCAAAAATTAAAAATACATACATATATGTATACATATTTATGAAAACTATATAAAATTTATTAATAACAAGGTTTTTATTTTGTTTTTTTTTGTATTCTTCTTTGTTATTTTCTCCTATTTTGACATTTCGCTCAGAGAGAGAGTGAGAAATATAAAACTGTTTACCATGGTTATAAATAAGTTAGTAAATCACATAGTGGTTAGTGCAAACAATAAAATGTGTGGTTAAAGTTAACCACCTTTTAAAGTGTTAAAAGTTAGTGAATCGCACTACAGGGTAAAAATTAAAACAAACGCTAGGCACCGCGTATTTACATTCATACTTAACTCATAAAAGTCAATATGATACTGAAACAGTGTCTATAATGTTGTGAGCAAACAAGTATGAATAATTAAAAATAAAAAGTTGCATTTGTGACTATCAAATTGCTAGTACAAAAAAGCAACAACAAATGTACAAGACGAGTTACAAAGAGAATGACAAAGAAAAGCTTTAAGTTGTGTGTGAACTTCGTCTCACCAAATTAACATTAAGATTAGTTGGTTAAATAGATGTTTACGATGTACATAACATAAGGTAGATAGATGCAAAGAATGCTGATGAAGGATGTGGCGGTCCAGAAAATGCTGCATTTCATTCTGCTAGCGTCTAATTTTTCTTGTTTTCTTTGGAAAACGTCCGCATACATTTGTAAATAATTATTTTTTTTAAAAATGTTTAGAAAATTAATTAAAAAGAACCAAAAAGCCGAAAATAAAGTAAAATTTCATTAATTTATAAAATCGATGGTTCGAATCCTGGTCAGGGTAAAAATTAAAAATTAAAACAAACGCTAGGCACCGCGTATTTACATTCATACTTAACTCATAAAAGTCAATATGATACTGAAACAGTGTCTATAATGTTGTGAGCAAACAAGTATGAATAATTAAAAATAAAAAGTTGCATTTGTGACTATCAAATTGCTAGTACAAAAAAGCAACAACAAATGTACAAGACGAGTTACAAAGAGAATGACAAAGAAAAGCTTTAAGTTGTGTGTGAACTTCGTCTCACCAAATTAACATTAAGATTAGTTGGTTAAATAGATGATGTTTACGATGTACATAACATAAGGTAGATAGATGCAAAGAATGCTGATGAAGTATGTGGCGGTCCAGAAAATGCTGCATTTCATTCTGCTAGCGTCTAATTTTTCTTGTTTTCTTTGGAAAACGTCCGCATACATTTGTAAATAATTTTTCTTTCTAAAAATGTTTAGAAAATTAATTAAAAAGAACCAAAAAGCCGAAAATAATGTAAAATTTCATTAATTTATAAAATCGATGGTTCGAATCCTGGTCAGGATAAAAATTAAAAATTAAAACAAACGCTAGGCACCGCGTATTTACATTCATACTTAACACTTAAAAGTCAATATGATACTGAAACAGTGTCTATAATGTTGTGAGCAAACAAGTATGAATAATTAAAAATAAAAAGTTGCATTTGTGACTATCAAATTGCTAGTACAAGAAAGCAACAACAAATGTACAAGACGAGTTACAAAGAGAATGACAAAGAAAAGCTTTAAGTTGTGTGTGAACTTCGTCTCACCAAATTAACATTAAGATTAGTTGGTTAAATAGATGATGTTTACGATGTACATAACATAAGGTAGATAGATGCAAAGAATGCTGATGAAGGATGTGGCGGTCCAGAAAATGCTGCATTTCATTCTGCTAGCGTCTAATTTTTCTTGTTTTCTTTGGAAAACGTCCGCATACATTTGTAAATAATTTTTCTTTCTAAAAATGTTTAGAAAATTAATTAAAAAGAACCAAAAAGCCGAAAATAAAGTAAAATTTCATTAATTTATAAAATCGATGGTTCGAATCCTGGTCAGGGTAAAAATTAAAAATTAAAACAAACGCTAGGCACCGCGTATTTACATTCATACCTAAATCATAAAAGTCAATATGATACTGAAACAGTGTCTATAATGTTGTGAGCAAACAAGTATGAATAATTAAAAATAAAAAGTTGCATTTGTGACTATCAAATTGCTAGTACAAAAAAGCAACAACAAATGTACAAGACGAGTTACAAAGAGAATGACAAAGAAAAGCTTTAAGTTGTGTGTGAACTTCGTCTCACCAAATTAACATTAAGATTAGTTGGTTAAATAGATGATGTTTACGATGTACATAACATAAGGTAGATAGATGCAAAGAATGCTGATGAAGGATGTGGCGGTCCAGAAAATGCTGCATTTCATTCTGCTAGCGTCTAATTTTTCTTGTTTTCTTTGGAAAACGTCCGCATACATTTGTAAATAATTTTTCTTTCTAAAAATGTTTAGAAAATTAATTAAAAAGAACAAAAAAGCCGAAAATAAAGTAAAATTTCATTAATTTATAAAACCGATGGTTCGAATCCTGGTCAGGGTAAAAATTAAAACAAACGCTAGGCACCGCGTATTTACATTCATACTTAACTCATAAAAGTCAATATGATACTGAAACAGTGTCTATAATGTTGTGAGCAAACAAGTATGAATAATTAAAAATAAAAAGTTGCATTTGTGACTATCAAATTGCTAGTACAAAAAAGCAACAACAAATGTACAAGACGAGTTACAAAGAGAATGACAAAGAAAAGCTTTAAGTTGTGTGTGAACTTCGTCTCACCAAATTAACATTAAGATTAGTTGGTTAAATAGATGATGTTTACGATGTACATAACATAAGGTAGATAGATGCAAAGAATGCTGATGAAGAATGTGGCGGTCCAGAAAATGCTGCATTTCATTCTGCTAGCGTCTAATTTTTCTTGTTTTCTTTGGAAAACGTCCGCATACATTTGTAAATAATTTTTCTTTCTAAAAATGTTTAGAAAATTAATTAAAAAGAACCAAAAAGCCGAAAATAAAGTAAAATTTCATTAATTTATAAAATCGATGGTTCGAATCCTGGTCAGGGTAAAAATTAAAACAAACGCTAGGCACCGCGTATTTACATTCATACTTAACTCATAAAAGTCAATATGATACTGAAACAGTGTCTATAATGTTGTGAGCAAACAAGTATGAATAATTAAAAATAAAAAGTTAACATTAAGATTAGTTGGTTAAATAGATGATGTTTACGATGTACATAACATAAGGTAGATAGATGCAAAGAATGCTGATGAAGGATGTGGCGGTCCAGAAAATGCTGCATTTCATTTTGCTAGCGTCTAATTTTTCTTGTTTTCTTTGGAAAACGTCCGCATACATTTGTAAATAATTTTTCTTTCTAAAAATGTTTAGAAAATTAATTAAAAAGAACCAAAAAGCCGAAAATAAAGTAAAATTTCATTAATTTATAAAATCGATGGTTCGAATCCTGGTCAGGGTAAAAATTAAAACAAACGCTAGGCACCGCGTATTTACATTCATACTTAACTCATAAAAGTCAATATGATACTGAAACAGTGTCTATAATGTTGTGAGCAAACAAGTATGAATAATTAAAAATAAAAAGTTGCATTTGTGACTATCAAATTGCTAGTACAAAAAAGCAACAACAAATGTACAAGACGAGTTACAAAGAGAATGACAAAGAAAAGCTTTAAGTTGTGTGTGAACTTCGTCTCACCAAATTAACATTAAGATTAGTTGGTTAAATAGGTGATGTTTACGATGTACATAACATAAGGTAGATAGATGCAAAGAATGCTGATGAAGGATGTGGCGGTCCAGAAAATGCTGCATTTCATTCTGCTAGCGTCTAATTTTTCTTGTTTTCTTTGGAAAACATCCGCATACATTTGTAAATAATTTTTCTTTCTAAAAATGTTTAGAAAATTAATAAAAAAGAACCAAAAAGCCGAAAATAAAGTAAAATTTCATTAATTTATAAAATCGATGGTTCGAATCCTGGTCAGGGTAAAAATTAAAAATTAAAACAAACGCTAGGCACCGCGTATTTACATTCATACTTAACTCATAAAAGTCAATATGATACTGAAACAGTGTCTATAATGTTGTGAGCAAACAAGTATGAATAATTAAAAATAAAAAGTTGCATTTGTGACTATCAAATTGCTAGTACAAGAAAGCAACAACAAATGTACAAGACGAGTTACAAAGAGAATGACAAAGAAAAGCTTTAAGTTGTGTGTGAACTTCGTCTCACCAAATTAACATTAAGATTAGTTGGTTAAATAGATGATGTTTACGATGTACATAACATAAGGTAGATAGATGCAAAGAATGCTGATGAAGGATGTGGCGGTCCAGAAAATGCTGCATTTCATTCTGCTAGTGTCTAATTTTTCTTGTTTTCTTTGGAAAACGTCCTCATACATTTGTAAATAATTTTTCTTTCTAAAAATGTTTAGAAAATTAATTAAAAAGAACCAAAAAGCCGAAAATAAAGTAAAATTTCATTAATTTATAAAATCGATGGTTCGAATCCTGGTCAGGGTAAAAATTAAAAATTAAAACAAACGCTAGGCACCGCGTATTTACATTCATACTTAACTCATAAAAGTCAATATGATACTGAAACAGTGTCTATAATGTTGTGAGCAAACAAGTATGAATAATTAAAAATAAAAAGTTGCATTTGTGACTATCAAATTGCTAGTACAAAAAAGCAACAACAAATGTACAAGACGAGTTACAAAGAGAATGACAAAGAAAAGCTTTAAGTTGTGTGTGAACTTCGTCTCACCAAATTAACATTAAGATTAGTTGGTTAAATAGATGATGTGTACGATGTACATAACATAAGGTAGATAGATGCAAAGAATGCTGATGAAGGATGTGGCGGTCCAGAAAATGCTGCATTTCATTCTGCTAGCGTCTAATTTTTCTTGTTTTCTTTGGAAAACGTCCGCATACATTTGTAAATAATTTTTCTTTCTAAAAATGTTTAGAAAATTAATTAAAAAGAACCAAAAAGCCGAAAATAAAGTAAAATTTCATTAATTTATAAAATCGATGGTTCGAATCCTGGTCAGGGTAAAAATTAAAAATTAAAACAAACGCTAGGCACCGCGTACATTCATACTTAACTCATAAAAGTCAATATGATACTGAAACAGTGTCTATAATGTTGTGAGCAAACAAGTATGAATAATTAAAAATAAAAAGTTGCATTTGTGACTATCAAATTGCTAGTACAAAAAAGCAACAACAAATGTACAAGACGAGTTACAAAGAGAATGACAAAGAAAAGCTTTAAGTTGTGTGTGAACTTCGTCTCACCAAATTAACATTAAGATTAGTTGGTTAAATAGATGATGTTTACGATGTACATAACATAAGGTAGATAGATGCAAAGAATGCTGATGAAGGATGTGGCGGTCCAGAAAATGCTGCATTTCATTCTGCTAGCGTCTAATTTTTCTTGTTTTCTTTGGAAAACGTCCGCATACATTTGTAAATAATTTTTCTTTCTAAAAATGTTTAGAAAATTAATTAAAAAGAACCAAAAAGCCGAAAATAAAGTAAAATTTCATTAATTTATAAAATCGATGTTTCGAACCTGGTCAGGGTAAAAATTAAAAGTTAAATATTTTAGTAATTTCCTTCGGTGTGCTTATGTGATCAATGGTATCCAGTTGAGCATATGACGTGTGTGAGGAGCTAGATAAACCAAAGTGACCTTGAATTGTGATAAAGGAGTCCCTAAGGGCGCAGCTCGCTTCGATTTCCATTATTCCAGTGCCTCTTATTGTGAGTTGGGTATGTTCGAGACCGCAAACTGCCGGTAGCGAAGATACATTTATTTTAATATTTTAGTTGTGTCCAAGTGGAGTTGCCTACCAATTGGATGAGTTTGCATTTAGCCATGTTTTGGTTGTTGAAGATGTTGACCGCAGGAATCGCTCGCTTCTTTTTTTCTGAGTTTGAACTGTTTGTTATTGCATATAAAAACATCATCCTTAGTCGTGAAACAGTTCGATATCTCATGGCTTGTGAATGGAATGTATTCATCACTGTGAGAGTTTATAGCCAGAAAAGATTCTTCCTTTTCACTGCTCACTTGTTTTTTAGCCTTATGTTAAGGATCGTTATCTTGCTGCATCACCATGTTTTTAAAATTTCGACCCCACTCTTCTAGGCTGGCCAAATAAGATGAATTAATGATTTCAATATACATTTCCGAGTTCATGCTACCATCAATTTAACGTTTTCTACATATTCTGCACAAAAACATCCTTAAAAGAGAAGTTTTCCACCACAAAATTTCATAAATTTCATTCATATATAATACATTTTATTTAATTATACACTTTTTATTTAATTATACACTTTTTAAACTAGAAAAACAAAAATCGAAAAACTTTCCGCTAGTAAATAAACAACTTGAAAAAACGTAGCTAAGATCGTAAAGCAGAATACATATAATCGAAAAACAAATCGAATTAATACGAGGAACGGAACGGAAAATACGAAAGTTGCCAAACTGAGAAATTTTCGATCCGAATCGAAACGCAGAATAAGGGTAAATAAATTTTTCTACAGAAAATTTTCATTTGGAAATTTAAGATTAAAAACGTTATCTTTACATTGTAGATGCAACACACTTTAAACTTTAGTTTTCTTAAATATTTTATGCGAGTTTAAAAAACTTTTGTTTAATAAGACAAAATTGTGTAAATTACCTTTTAACAATTCGACCGCTTGATATTAAAGAACCGTTACATTTCTTGAAAATTTTGAGTTATACCATACTTAAATAATTTTGAGCAAAATATTTTTTTAAATATAGTTTATCAAATCAAAAACAAGAAAAAGGAAAAAATCAAGTATTTCAACTTTATTTACATATATTTGTCTCAGACTGTATTAACAACAAAATTAGCAACTCTACGGACCAAAAACAAAAAAATAATAACAAAAGTGTTGAGTTGTTGAAATAATACACGCTGCTCTTTTGTTTTCTAACACTATTTAAATTCAATATATTTATTTTATTATGAAAACACGACTAATTATTTCATTTTACAAAAAGAAAAAAGGAATGGCAAAGTTTTACATGTGAGCCCACAAAATTAAGATGAAGGAAAACAAGTATGAAAAATGTATTAAAGACGATGATACAATGAAATGTCAAATTTCGAAAGGATTGCCATGTTCTCAATAATGACATTACACTCTCCCACACTTAATGGGGAAGATAGTCCTTATAACTGGCTGAAGGTCCTCTAGTTCGGTTGGATCGTCTTAATCCTTTTTGTGCTTCTAAACGTTGTGGTTGAGTAAACTGTTCCGGATTTTGCTCATTTGTTGGACCAGTAGCTGTAGATTCGATTTGAACTTCTTTCATTCTAGCTTTTTGTTGCACTGGAGTTTCAGCAAACAATACTGCTTTTTTCGGTTTGATTACGTTGGCTTTGTATAACTGGTTTATATGAAGCTTTATCTCGTACCTATTGTCTAGCTTCACTCGATAATGCAGACGACCTTTTATGGTCCCAAATTTCCAAGTTGATTTACCTTTATCATACCATCGCAACTGTACCCTCTCTCCCACGCTAATTTGACGAACAAGTGGAGTTACTAATATTGATTTTGCTTGCTTTTATGGACTTATTGCATCTAATTTGATTGCAGGATGGCCTGGGGCTATAAATTTTTGTACAATTCCATTATCGAAGTAAAAATTTCTAAACATCGAACTTTGAAAAATGGTAGCATTGTCTGACACAATAAATTGAGCATGGGTGGTAAACATATCTTGTAGCATTGAAATAGTTTTTTCGGTCGTTGGGAAATCTTTTGTTATACGAATTTCTGGCCATTTCGATTTTGCATCTACCAGTATCAAAAAATGGTGCTTTTGAAATGGTCCGTATTGGTTGAAAATTTTCGTTTGGCTGCTCCCAATTGTGTGTAACTACTTTAGGTGGATTTTTCTTGATCTTGGCACAATTCGGACACGATCTAACTAAACGCTCAATGTCAGAATCTATGCCTTTCCAAAAACAATACTTCCTGGCTAATTGCTTCATCTTTACAATACCGACGTGTGTGTGATGTAGTTCTTTCAAAATTTCGTCCCGTAATTGTAACGGAATCACTACTCGTTCACCTTTGAATATAACGCCGTCTTGAAATGAATATTCAGCATCGTTGTTTTCACCATTTACTAAATCTTGCTTTAATTTTGACAATTCGAAATCACATTATGTTTCTTTGGCAATGTTCGTAGCAGTGATAGAAAATGTAGAAATTTCATCGATTTTTTGTTCTTGAATGATGCGTACTTCTTTATTTAGGATATGTTCAAAATTAGTTTTTCGCTTAATTGGTGCTCTAGATAAGCAATCAGCGTTGCATACCGAAGAAGCCTTGCAGATGTCATTAAAGGTGTTTTTAAATTTTGATGAAAAATTCTTGAAAGTGGGCGATTATCAGTTACAAGGATAAATTGTCTACCATGCAGATATATAAAAAACTTATCCACAGCAAAAATAATGGCTAGAGCTTCTCTATCGAGCTGGCTATAGTTTTGTTCCGCTTTTGTTAACGAACGCGAAATAAATGCTACTGGGCGTTCTTCATCATTTATCTCGTGAGACAATACCGCTGCTATGCCGGTTGGGCTGGCATCGCAAGCAAGTGTTACAGGCAATTTTACATCATAAGATACTAGTACTGTGTCTGTTAGAATTTCTTTTTTTAACCTATTGAACGATTTATCACACTTGACAGTCCATACAAATTTTTTGTTTTTCTCTAACAGCTGGCGTAACGGAAATGTAATAGTTGATACATGTGGAATAAATTTAGCATAATAGGTAACCATACCAAGAAACCTTTTTGTGTCATCTACGTTTTGTGGTTTTGGTATGTCCATAATCACTTGTACTTTTTCCTGGCATTTAGAAAGTTTATTGTGACTTACCACGTATCCAAGGTACTTGATTTGAATTTTAAAATATTCCCACTTCTTTTTGTTTAGGTGTATTTGATACTTATTTAACCTCTCCAGGCATTTGATAAGTCTTTTTTCGCACTGATTCATGGTTTTCCCATGGACTACAATGTCATCAAAATATGAAATTGTACCTTCTAACCCTTGCAAAATTTGGTCTAAAATTCGGTTAAACTTACTTGGAGCACTTTTTATTCCGATGGACAAACGGTTGATGAGGTAAGTACCTCGGGTGGATTGAAATGGTTTGAATTTGTTTACTTTCATCGCCAACCATTACATGTAAATATGCTTTATACACGTCTAACATACAGAAATACTTTGAGTTTTTTAAACTGTTGAAAATTTCGTCGATTCTTTTTATAGGATAGTGTGCCGCTTCTAGCTGTGGATTAACCGCGACTTTATAGTCAACGCACAAACGAATATTACCATCAGGTTTCGGCTAGTATTGACTTGTTATTATGCCATCACGTTCTAAACTATCAAGCTCGCGATCAACTTTTTCACGCAATGCGAAAGGCACCTGTCTCTCCTTAATAACACAGGTTTTGCACCTCTATGTAACTTCAGACTACAGACCAGTTTAGGAATGCACCCTACCTTTTCCTGAAAAATTTCAGAGAACTGTTGCTCAATTTGTGTTATTGAATTTACTTGATAGTTATTTTTTTGATCAATGTTTGCAAGATTAATTTGCAAATGTCGGATCCAGACACGACCCAACAATGCCATGTGATCTGATGAAACAATATACATTTCCTCATTTAATGACTTGTTATTATATTTTTCATTGACTTTAACAACTCCTAATGGTACAAAAACATCGCCAGTGTACGCTCGAAAGGCAATATTTGTTTTGTTTGTTTTTGCTTTTATGTTCAATTTTTTAAAATCTGTCTCCGACAATAAAGTGAAACCTGCACCAGAATTAACTTCGAATTTTTAATCCTTGTTTTCAATTTTCACTTTTATAAAAAATTTTTGTGCATCTACTGATGAAATAACGTTCTTATTGTAAATATCAACGACTTGGTTAACACCAAAATAATCTTCATCACTTGTATACATTTCAATTGAATTTGATGTGTTGTTAAATAAGTTGTTGTTTTTGTTTAATTTGTACTCTTTTAATTTACTTTTGATACATACTTGTTTGACATGACCAGACATAATTCGCACTTTAGATTTTTTTTGTTTATTGTGCACTCTGTTGATAAGTCATTGTTACGACCACATCAGAGACACAAACCTTCTATACCTAACTCACTGTAGTTTACTCTCGTTTTAAATTTTGATGTTTGATTTTTATATGTGTACGATTACGATTCCTTCCTTTACGGTTGTGTGAGTGTATTAATTGTGTTTGATGTACATCACTTGTTAAACACGTAGAACTATTTTGAGCCTCCATTTTAAGGTTATGCACGATTAAGTTAGTTCTTAATTTACCTTCGTCGCCTATTGTTGTGTTGTTGAAATAATACACACTGCTCTTTTGTTTTCTAACACTATTTAAATTCAATATATTTATTATGAAAACACACTAATTATTTCATTTTACAAAAAGAAAAAAGAAATGGCAAAGTTTTAGATGTGAGCCCACAAAATTAAGAAGAAGGAAAACAAGTATGTAAAATGTATTAAAGTAGATTATACAATGAAATGTCAAATATCGAAAGGATTGCCATGTTCACAATAATGACATTACAAAAAGTATGATTAAGTCTGTGATATTTGATAATGTAAAGTATAATGATAGCTATAAAATTGCTAACATTTTTAACTCTTATTTTATATGCAGCATAAGTAGTATAAGGGAATCGATAGATAATGTGCAATATGTGAACCGAATAACATATAGTGCAAATGATATTTTTAAATTTCGTATAAAAAATAATTTAGAACTATATATTTAAATAAAAAAATTGAGAAATGAGAATGATTACGATGTCAAATAAGATTATATTGTATAACTGGAATGCAATTGGCAGCGTGTTATTGAAAATAGTAAATAAATCGTTGGAGACTAGATGTTTTCCAAACGATTTCAAAAAACTGGAACTGCCTATTAGGAAAACTGTAAATACAAAGAATATCGACCTATAAACATTTTAAAAACTTGTGAAAAGATATTGGAAACAGTTGTGAAAAGTCAATTGGAGATATACATAGGAACATAATATTCTATCCAAATATCAGGATTCAGTAAAAAACACTCATGTAAATAGAAAGACATAAGAAATGATAAGAAATAATTTGCATTTTGGCAGCTACACGAAATCTACCGGTTATTATTGGAGCGGACGCCAATGCACACCATTTCGTGTGGGGTTGCTCGGATTCCAATGCAAGGGGTGAGTCTTTTTGATTTAATTCTTTGTAACAACTTAGACGTTGTGAACGTTGGGTCAAAACCCACTTTTGTTGTAGGAAATAGAAGGGAGATTCTTGACGTGACGCTAGTTAGTACTAAGCACTCAGATTTGATTAGGGCATGGAAGGTCTCTAGTGACTGCTCGTTCTCTGATCATAGGTATATGGAATTCGATGTGGTGATTCGGGTACATGGGGCTATACCCCGACGAAACAGAAGGAAAACGGACTGGAAGCGACAACGGTCCCTCCTTTCTGGTTTTCTTTCGAGTCCACCGAGAATAGAAAATCGGCGGGACATTGAAGTTGCGGTGAGCGCATTGACCAATGCGTTTGAACGTGCGACTTCAGAATATTGCAGGATGAATATCTGCCGAGGTAAGAGCAAACCACCCTGAAGGAGCTCGGATATTGCGGAGGCACGAAAAGCTTCCCGTAGGCTTTTCAATGTGGCTTAGAGATCAGGAAAGTGGTCAGCTTACAAGTCCTCAGTGAATAGATTTAAAAACATGGTAAGAAATACGAAGCAAAGGTCTTGGAGATTCTTTTGCAGTGGAGTTAAGGGTTCTTCCGAGACGTGCAGACTTCGTTAAATCCTATCGTCAACGCAATTGGACCTTGAGTACACAGGAGACCCTAAATGTTCTCATGGAAACTCATTTTCCGTGCTGTGCTCCTTTTAGGGGAGAAGACTCAGCCACCCATAACTGCCGTGCATCAGTTCCCTTTCCTATAAATAGGAAAGGACTTATGTGGGCGCTGGGTAGTTTTGACCCATTTAAATCAGCGGGTCCTGATGGCATTATACCGGGTGATCTGCGGCATAATGCGGATATTCTTATACCATGATTAATTTGGATATACACAGCATGCATTGCTTGGTCGTATTTCCCGGAACCGTGGACTTATTGCTCTGAGGTCTGCATTCCCAAGGGAGGGAAGACTATGCACACTGAACCGAAGGACCTATAAGTCTGTCCTCCTTCCTCTTGAAAACTTTGGAACGGATGATTGACCTCCACTTGAGGAGGACGATTAATCAGGACCGACTCTCCGGCTCTGAACATGCGTATGTCAAGGGCAGATTTGTTGAGACGGCACTACACACGCTTGTGGAGTTTACAGAAAAATCCCTAAAGCATAAGGAATATGCATTGGTTGCCTTTCTAGATATAGAAGGGGCCTTCAACAATGTGAAACCGGAGGCCATTACCATGGCCTGGAGGGACTGAACGTAAGTCGGTCGATAATAAGCTTTGTATGGATTCTACCGACTAATAGGGTCATTACTTCCAGAATGGTACTAGCTACCATATACAGGGTAGCGAAGCGGGGTACACCACAAGGGGGGGGGGGGGGGGTATTATCTCCTCTTGTCTTAAACCTCGCCATGAACGCATTGACGTTGCGGTTGCAGTGTCAGGACACGTTATCACAATTTCTGCGACCGCCGCTGGGTTACGTCAGTAGGTGTTGTACCGAGAGCGGGCTTAGCGCGAACGACCGGAAATCAGAACTTGTGCTCTTCACGAGAAGAAACAAGATTACAACTTTTCCACTACCACTCCTTAATAGAGTGGAGCTTGGGTTGTTTGACAGGGCGAAGTACCTGGTTATCATCCTGAACTCCAAACTGTCGTGGACCCCCAATGTCCGATTTCGGGCGGATAGGGCCTCAGTGGCTCTGTATGTGTGTAGAAAGGCTAAAGGCAGACACTGGGGTATCAACCCTAGCACGTCTTACTGGCTCTTTAACACGGTGATAAAACCCATACTAATGAACAGGGTTCTCGTATGGTAGCCCGCACTGGGCAAATTGGCGAACTGCAGTATACTTAACAGGATACTGTGCACCTCGGCCTTGATGGTCACCGGTGCAATGCACACCACTACGTCGAAGGCCCTTTTTACAATGCTGCACTGGCTACCGGTCGATCTCATGGCCATAAACTCGGCAGTTAGACTGAATGCAGCTGTGACGTGGAGGCCAGGGGACTTTGGACATGCGGCCATTTTGGGCTGTTCATCGGCTATTCCTGACAACATTGATTACTGCACGCCCACCCCCATGTCTGTTATTGGTTTCGTGATATCAACGTCGGGCACGTCGAATATGCCTCGTAGAGATGTGCTTGAGATCTATATTGTCGGATCAAAGTCGGACACGGGGTCGGGGGGCGTCTTCATTCCCAGATTTCGGATCAGGATGAAGTTTAGGCTACAGGATCAATGTAGCGTGATACAGGCTGAGATCTCAGCCATTAGAAGGGCGGCTTGCTGGATGAGGTACCACAGGATATACGGAGAGGATATCCGGATCTTTACTGACAGCAAGGCCGCCGCTGTAGAGCTTTATTTCAGCAGGAACTGAAATCATGACTACTGTAGAAGTTGCCAATATGAAGAGGAGGAAGCGGTGGAACATCTGCTCTGCCATTGTCCAGCTCTTTTTGGTAATAGAGCGGCCATTTTCGGCAGTCCGAGACTGCATTGTCTTGCAGACTTATCTGTCTGCGATGTTGCTAGGATAATCTTGTTTATTCGATCCTCGGGGTGGTTTGGATATGGATCTTTGATGGTACCGTAGGGACCTGAATCTGTTCCTTGCACGGCTTACTGCAAGCAGGGAAGAAGAATATCGGGAAATTATGGGATATAACATGGATAAAATACAAAACCGATAAAAAATGAATAAATTTAAACTTAATGAATACAAAATAAAGATATTAAAAATTAACATCTTAACGAACAAGGCATTTTAAATAAATAACTCAGTAATAGAAAAAGTTGAGAATATAAAATATCTTGGGTTTATAATTGATGAAAAACTAGAATTTAATGAACATATTGAGCACATATGTAAAAAAGTCGGTAAAAAATAAGTTTTCTTGAAAGAATCAGAAACAAAATATCAAAAACTACAGCAACAAATAGGTATTTATAACACCATAATAAAACCACACTTTGAGTACGGGTCCACTATATTATATACATGTAGTAACACACTCCACCTAGCTAGAATGCCGAAACTTCAAAATAAAGCAATGCGAATATTAAAATGTAATAGATATACGGATATAAACACATTGTTAAATAAATGAAATGGTTAAACGTAAAACAAAGATTTCAATTTAACACGCTCAGATTTATAAAAAAGATGAAACAAGGCGATGCACCAAGTTACCTTTGTGAGCAAATAAGATATGCAGGAAAAAGCCAACCGTACGGACTGAGGAATGTAAACGATTTTCGAATAAACAGGGTTTTGTCAACACAAATGCAGAGATCGCTATTTTACGAGGGCTTACAACTGTATAATACACTACCAAATAATACGAAAAATTAAAATAATGAAAATATATTTAAAAAATGTATATATGTATTTTGTAAGGTTTAATCTTAATTTACAATATTAGGAAGCTTAAGGCATACGAATGTATTATAAAAGTATTTCAAATACTAATAATAATAATAAAAAAAAGACTACCAAAAATAAAGACTAAAATAAGTTTATTTAAAAATCAGGTACAAAAAATTTTAATTTTCATATTAACTACAATTACAAGAGATACTTATTAAATAAATTTATTCAGTTCACAAATTTTATTTTTCTCTTTTTAGTTAAATAAATCATTAAGTGTAAACTTATTTTCCTATGTCCTTTTCATTGCCACATATATTTGTTATTTTTTGAAACGGTTTTTGCCAATGCGATACCTTCTTCAGTTTGCAAAAATCTTTGAAAGTTTTTACAATTTTCACTAATATTTATTGTTATCAATATGAAAATTTATTACTCGGAATCTTTTTTATTCTTATCATTAACTCTCCTTTCATGAGATCAAAACACGTCCTATTTCTTTCTTTTGAATAAAAAAAATTATTAAAACACTAAAGGAGTTTTTCACAAAACGCATTACTAACGGGGATCGAAAATACAAAAGAAATTAGTTTTCTGAGGTTTTTGGCATAATTTTCATCTTGATTTTTCAAAAATGCACGCCAAATATAGCATTAGAAATATCTTTTGGGAGATATTAATAGGCCTCATGAAGACAGCAATAATCTGTGTACAACCTACCGTTATCTATAGCATTTGAAATTTTTAAAGATTGAACAATTTCCATTAACAATTCCTGAGATAAAAGAGATGTTTTTCAAATTAAAAAAAGGACAATTTCCTGTGAAGGGAGCTGTCACTAAAGTCAAAACGGGTTTACAAATAATTTACAGCAACTGTCGTATAGCTTTTACTTTACTTCCATAAAAATTATCATTTATTCTATTTTGGAGACTAAATAAAAGTGTTTCTATAATTGTGCATGAATCAGATACCAAAGCTAAAATAGATAAATGAAATTCATGCAAAACTTTATCAACAAAATATAAGCATGGTTCAGGCAATACCTCAACTAGATGTTCTTCCTCCTCATTGAGAATCTCGTCATTAGAAACGTCATATGCTACAAAGTCCCATAGAACTTTTCTACAATTTTGTTTACTTTTTTCAAAAAATACCTTTTAACTGCAAGCAAAGAATAAACTAAACGACCAATTGCTGGTAAAAGTGAAAGCCATCTAGTTGGAACGTGTTGTATAAGGTTTTTGTACTCATTCCATCAACTTCTATGTGGTCAATGCTAAAGAACTAAAATCGTTGAAAATTCCTATTATTATTGTCTCAACATCTATGGGTAAAACATTAAGAGTTTTTTTTAAAGCAATTATTAATAACGTGACAGTTACAATTTGCTTCAATTATTTTTTCATTATCATTTTGAAGTTTCAGAAATACAGAGTTACGCTATAAGCAGTAATTTGTTAGATTTTTAGATTGTTATCTTTTATATATCTATGGATGCCTCATGAGGGTCTTGTTTCAATATCAAAATATTGAAGTACATATGGATATAGAACGCTGAAACTTAAAAGGGAATTGTATTGCTACATCCGCTTTATCAACGAGTTTATAATTTGAATTATGAAATTAAAGTGTGTCCCATAATTGATGAAGATTTATTTATATGAGACAGACGCTTGAAATTTACAACAATCCTGTATTGCTAAGTCCGCTATAACAACAAATATAAAATTTTGATTTGGAAATTAAAGGGTGTTCCAATAGTAAATGTAATTTTGTGTATGTGACCAAACTTTTGAACCGTTATAGACAGAACGCTGAAACTTAAAAGGGACCTGTATTGCTAAATCCGCTATATCAAAGAGTTTATAATTTGAATTTAGAAATTAAAGGGTGTCCCATAATTGATGAAGATTTACTTATGTGAGCCTATATTTTGAACCGTTTTAGACAAACGCTTGAAAATTATAAAGAATGTCGATTGCTATGGCTGCTACAGTAACAAGTATTAATGTTACAAATTATAAATTAAAGGGTGCGCCAATAGTTCATTAAATTTGATGTATATTGCCATTCTTTTTAACAGTTATAGACAGACGCTTGGAATTTACAACGAACCTGTATTGGTAAGTCCGCTATAACAACAAGTATAAAATATGGATTTAGAAGTTAAAGCGTGTTCTAACAGTTGATGTAATTTCAAGTGTGTGTGACCCGTTATAGACAGAACGCTGAAACTTAAAAGGGACCTGTATTTCTAAGTACGCTTTATTAACGAGTTTATAATTTGAACTTAGAAATTAAAGGGTGTCCCATAATTACTGTAGATTTACTTATATAGGCCAATCTTTTGAACCGTTATAGACAAGCGCTTGTAAATTTGACGCAATGTCGATTGCTATGGCCGTTATAGTAACAGCTGATAATATTTAAAATTATAAATTAAAGGGTCTGCCAATAGTACATTTAATTTGGTATATGGCCATACTTTTAAACATTTGTAGACAGACGATTGAAGTTTACAAAGAACCTATGTAACATAAAGTATAAAGTTTGTATTTGGAAATAAACGGGTATCCCAATAGTTGATATAGTATGGTGTATGTGGTCGGACTTTTGAACCATTATAGACAGCTGAATTTACAAGGGACATGTTTTGCTAAATTCGCTATAACAAGAAGCTTATAATTTGAATTTAAAAAGTAAAGGGTGTTTCCAAAACTAATGTCATTTGTTCTATGTGGCCGTATTTTTTTGAACCGTTGTATACAAATACCTTAATTTTAGACAGAAAAATATTATATTATAAATTAAATAGTTGATATAATCTGATGTATATGGGCAAACTGTTGAACCGTTACAGACAGGCGGCTGAAATTTACACAGAACCTGATTGCTTAATCTACTGTAACAGCAAGTATATAATTTGAATTTGGAAATTAAAGACTGACCCTACAGTTGCTGCAATTTTATGTATATTGCAAAACTATTGAGCAGTTGAAAAAGTATAAAGTTTGGAGATATAAGTGTGACCCAATAGTTAATGTAACCTAATTTATGTGGCCATACACTTAAGCTGTTATAGGCAGACAGATGAAATCTGTCTTGTCGTTTCTTGCCATTTCCTACACCATCTATACATAATGATGCTGTTGAAGTTGAAACACCTAGTTTTGTATTGACTTGCTCGGAAGTGAGGTTTACTTGTGAACCAGAATCAAGAACAGCACAAAACTCTGCTGAATTTCCGTTAGATGCTGTTATATTTACTCTTGCTGTTGCAAGTATAACATAATTCCTCTCTGATGATGGGCCATTTTCAGAAGGAGATGACACCGCTACGTTGAAAGAATTGGGATTTACTTCAATGTTCGAGGATGCAATTGAAGTCTGCTTGATTTGTGGAATAAGTTTTGATTTAATATGTAACAATGTGTTGTGCTTCTTGTTGCATTTTCTACACGAGCCTGATGAACAGTCCTTTGAAGAGTGGTCTCCTTTGAAGCAGTTGAAGCAAAGTTTTTGTGATTGTACAAATTTTAGTCTTTCTAAAGCTGATAAATTCAAAAACTTTCCACAGAGATATAAAGCATTATTTCCATTATTGCAGAAAGTGCATCTAGAAGCCTTTTTCACCACAGTTGCTGCTGTTTTATTTGAAGTATATGTTGTCTTCTCCCTGCTCGTGATGGATTCGATGGTTTGGAGTTGGAATTCCAGAAAAGATAACAGTTCTTCAACTGTTGGTAACTCTTTCGGTTTACTAAGAGACTGCTCGAACCTCATATGTAAACTTCGATCTAGCTTTTTAATTAATATTTGGAAAAGAAGAGGGTTCCAGCCCTTTGTCTTAATCCCAATATTGTTCAGCGCCAAAAGGCATTCACGAGTTGTGTCGTGCAGTTTTTTAATGGTAGCAGAGTTTGACGATGGCTTCAGATTGGCTCGCTCTTCTGCTCTTTGCGCACTTTTATGCGCACTCTTTTTTAAGCTATTCGCAAAAGAGCAGAGCAGAAAAAAGATCCAATCGTTTATGCGCATTGCGCTTGCTCCCTCTTTTCATGCTCTGCTCTTTGAGCCATACGCATTCAATTTTATTTTTGGTTCTTTTTCTCTGCGCATTGAGCCAAAAGAGCAGCTCTTTTGCTCGTGCTCCTTTTGATAGTGACAGTGGTTCGTTTGAAAAATTAAAATAACTTCGTGGTTGGAAAAAATGTACATGGGAAAATGAAAATAATTGCGTGTACGGACGGCAAAATAGTACATGACCAAAAAAGACCAAATATATTAAAATTTTTTATTGTTTAATTTTTATTGAATTATTATTTGAACTGTGAATATTATAAATGAATAGAAATTATTTTGGCTTACGTTCATTTATTTTTAATTTCTAAAAATCTTTTTTAGAAAGAAAATTTATTTTACAAATGTATGCGGACGTTTTCCAAAGAAAACAAGAAAAATTAGATGCTAGCAGAATGAAATGCTGCACTTTCTGGACCGCTACGACCTTCATCAGCATTCTTCGCATCTATCTACCTTAGTTGTGTATTTTATAAACATCATCTATTTAACCAACTAACTTTGTAAATAAGAATACGAGAATACTCACAACTCATATCAACATTAATTTGGTTAGACGAAATTTACACACAAACCAACGTATTTCTTTACTGTTCTCTCTGTATTTAGTCTTGTACATTTGTTTTTGCTTTGTTTCAATCATCGATTGAACACGAATGCAAATTTGCTTTTAATCATTCTTACTTGTTTACTCATAACATTAAAGATGCTGTTCCAGTATCATTCTGATATAAGCATGAATGCTCGCTGTGCCTTGCGTGCTTATAATTTAATTTTTATTGAATTATTATTTGAACTGTGAATATTATAAATGAATAGATATTATTTTGGCTTAAGTTCATTTATTTTTAATTTCTAAAAATTTTTTTAGAAAGAAAATTTATTTTACAATTGTATGCGGACGTTTTCAAAAGAAAACAAGAAAAATTAGATGATAGCAGAATGATATGCTGCACTTTCTGAACCGCTCGTATTCTTATTTACAAAGTTGGTTGGTTAAATAGATGATGTTTATAAAATACACAACTAAGGTAGATAGATGCGAAGAATGCTGATGAAGGTCGTAGCGGTCCAGAAAGTGCAGCATTTCATTCTGCTAGCATCTAATTTTTCTTGTTTTCTTTGGAAAACGTCCGCATACATTTGTAAAATAAATTTTCTTTCTAAAAAAATTTTTAGAAATTAAAAATAAATGAACTTAAGCCAAAATAATATCTATTCATTTATAATATTCACAGTTCAAATAATAATTCAATAAAAATTAAATTATAAGCACGCAAGGCACAGCGAGCATTCATGCTTATATCAGAATGATACTGGAACAGCATCTTTAATGTTATGAGTAAACAAGTAAGAATGATTAAAAGCAAATTTGCATTCGTGTTCAATCGATGATTGAAACAAAGCAAAAACAAATGTACAAGACTAAATACAGAGAGAACAGTAAAGAAATACGTTGGTTTGTGTGTAAATTTCGTCTAACCAAATTAATGTTGATATGAGTAATGAGTATTCTCGTATTCTTATTTACAAAGTTAGTTGGTTAAATAGATGATGTTTATAAAATACACAACTAAGGTAGATAGATGCGAAGAATGCTGATGAAGGTCGTAGCGGTCCAGAAAGTGCAGCATTTCATTCTGCTAGCATCTAATTTTTCTTGTTTTCTTTGGAAAACGTCCGCATACATTAGTAAAATAAATTTTCTTTCTAAAAAAGATTTTTAGAAATTAAAAATAAATGAACTTAAGCCAAAATAATTTCTATTCATTTATAATATTCACAATTCAAATAATAATTCAATAAAAATTTAATTATAAGCACGCAAGGCACAGCGAGCATTCATGCTTACATCAGAATGATACTGGAACAGCATCTTTAATGTTATGAGTAAACAAGTAAGAATGATTAAAAACAAATTTGCATTCGTGTTCAATCGATGATTGAAACAAAGCAAAAACAAATGTACAAGACGAAATAGAGAGAGAACAGTAAAGAAATACGTTGGATTGTGTGTAAATTTCGTCTAACCAAATTAATGTTGATATGAGTTATGAGTATTCTCGTATTCTTATTTACAAAGTTAGTTGGTTAAATAGATGATGTTTATAAAATACACAACTGAGGTAGATAGATGCGAAGAATGCTGATGAAGGTCATAGCGGTCCAGAAAGTGCAGCATTTCATTCTGCTAGCATCTAATTTTTCTTGTTTTCTTTGGAAAACGTCCGCATACATTTGTAAAATAAATTTTCTTTCTAAAAAAGATTTTTAGAAATTAAAAATAAATGAACTTAAGCCAAAATAATTTCTATTCATTTATAATATTCACGCAAGGCACAGCGAGCATTCATGCTTACATCATAACAATCAGAATAATTCTGGAACAGCATCTTTAATGTTATGAGTAAACAAGTAAGAATGATTAAAAACAAATTTGCATTCGTGTTCAATCGATGATTGAAACAAAGCAAAAACAAATGTACAAGACGAAATACAGAGAGAACAGTAAAGAAGTACGTTGGATTGTGTGTAAATTTCGTCTAACCAAATTAATGTTGATATGAGTTATGAGTATTCTCGTATTCTTATTTACAAAGTTAGTTGGTTAAATAGATGATGTTTATAAAATACACAACTAAGGTAGATAGATGCGAAGAATGCTGATGAAGGTCGTAGCGGTCCAGAAAGTGCAGCATTTCATTCTGCTAGCATCTAATTTTTCTTGTTTTCTTTGGAAAACGTCCGGATACGTTTGTAAAATAAATTTTCTTTCTAAAAAAGATTTTTAGAAATTAAAAATAAATGAACTTAAGCCAAAATAATTTCTATTAATTTTTTATTGTTATTATAATTATTATTTTTTTTAGTTAAAGTTAGTTAAGTCTACCATTGTAGTTTGTTTTTGATTATTGGTAAGTAGTGGAATTCCTTGTAAATTCAAGTGAGGGTCATATGAGTGGCTCATTAATAATAATGTGCAATAAGTGGTGTTATAAAAAGTAAGGATTAAGGATAATAATTTGCTTATCTTTAACATTATTGCAATTATACCTGTGGAAGGAATTTTTGATGTTTACTGGTATCATAAAATAATTATTTTCATTTGGGTTTTTTGTTTGTCCAATTGTTTTCCTGCTTAAAATCGCATATGTTATTTGTTGTGTTTTTTAAAACAGTGGATGTGCTTTGATTTTAATTTAGGTATGGGATGTTTAGTAGTGCATTTGTTATTGTTTTATTACTATCTTCATTATAGCTTGCCTTATTTTTTTTTTTTTTTTTTTGTTAAACGGTAAATTTGTTTTGCTTATGTTTTATGTATGGGATGTTTACTTGTGAATTTGTTATTGTTTCATTACTATCTTCATTACAGCTTGTGTTATTTTTCTTGTTAAACGGTAGATGTGCTTTGCTTATGTTTAAGGTAGGGGTTGTTTATTGGTGCATTTGTTATTGTTTTATTACTTCTAAATTTATGGTAAAATACCAAATTGTTGGCACTAAATAAAGCAAATTTGTTTTTTTAGTTAAAAAAATTTATTTGTGTTTATACCTACAATAATTTATTTAATTTATATTTCATATTGTGGTTCTGGTATATTAAAAACATTTAAATTGATTTTACATACATATGTACATATGTATGTATGTATGAGGAAAAGGTAGAAACGATCGAATTTTTTTGCATTAATGTTAACAAGAAAATTTAATTTTACCAACAATACCACGTATTCTATAGTTTTGTTATTAATACCAATAATTTGTTGTTTTACCATCAATTCAATTAAAAAGTAATAAAACAATAACAGCTAAGCACATCTACCGTTTAACAACAAAAATAATACAAGCTGTAATGAAGATAACAGTAAAAACTTCACTAGTAAACATCCCATACGTAAAACATAAGCAAAACAAATTTACAGTTTAACAACAAAAAATAAGGCAAGCTATAATGAATATAGTAATAAAACAATAACAAACGCACTACTAAACATCCAAAACCTAAATTAAAGCAAAGCACATCTACTGTTTTGAAAGAACACAACAACAAAAAACACATGCAAATTTAAAGCAGGAAAAGAATTGGACAAGCAAAAAACCAAATAAAACTAATTATTTTATAATACCAGTAAACATAAAAAATTCTTTTCTTAGGTATAATTGCAATAATGTTAAAGATAAGAAAATTATTACCCTTAATCATTACTTTTTATAACACCAGTTATTGCACATTTTTGTTAATGAGCCATTCATATGACCCTCACATACATATGTACATACATAAATACATTTATTTACAAACATATATATACGCATATACATACATAAATAGATAATAATATAAATAAAAGAAATATACATATGTTCCTCCAACCTTCATTTGAATATTAGCTATATTTAAAAAACGATAAACAATCTTCTAAACTGTCCCAAACACTTTCTCAAACACAAAAATCAAACAATTTATTTATTGAATTTATTTTAACATTATAATCTTGACGTTAAAAAAAATATGTTTTGCACCACAGTAAAAGAGCCATGCGCAGTTTTGGCTAAAGGATTTAAACAGCGATCCCATATTTGCTCATATAGTTCTTCTATTTGGTTCCATAGTTTTTTAATTGTTTCAATTCTAATGTTATAGAACTGTTGAGGCTCATCGCTATTCAGTCTTGATATTCCTATTAATACTCTTTGTAGTGCTGACACCCGAACGTTAAATTTTGCAATTAAACTATGTGATTAATCATCTTCCGATCCATCTTCTCTGCTGCCAGGTGTTTGTATGGACCCCGCTGATGCTTGTACATTGTGTTCATGTAGAATTGCCTGCGGGTTCTGAAGTGCTTCTTTTCTAAAGCGTACTATTTCAGACTGAAATAGTTCAGTGTATTCTTGTGCCAGAGATCGAATCTGCTCAAAATAATTCTTCTTGAAGTAATCTACTTCAGACTGGTCTTCAACAGTTATACGTAATTTTTCGTTAAATTCGTTCCATTTGTCGAAAAGGCGACGACGGCGTTCCTCAAAATAGGAAACCTTAGTTCTTTTTGAAGTTCCGGATGATCTGCTGAATGTTTTCACCTGAGATGCTCTGTAGGCTAATTAATTCTTTGACTGAAGTCATGTTTGGTGTAGATGGTGATGACAAATCGTGAATTTAACCGTTTCTTCCTACACAGGAGCGCCGGGGTCACCAATGTACAAATAGGAAATCTAGTGTTGAAATAAATTCAGACGATTCGTCAGTACTTGCACTATTTGTTTTTCCTTTGTCTTTCTAGTACTTGAACTGAAAGACGGTTAAAGAAAGTAAGTAACACCTGTGTAGGAAGAATGAATTGTCAATCACTGACACAAACTTTATTTTCTTAATAGTTTATATACTAAATTAATTAATTAGCTACAATAAGAACAAATGAAAATAAAACACAATTCAATAAATGCATGCTAACATTAATTTTGTTGTTTGTAGTTCAACACACGCTGAATTTACTTTAATGTGGAAATTATGAATTATTATAATAATTGCAAGTGTTGCGATTTGATTCATTTAGTAAAAAATATAAAAAGAATGACCTAATTATTATGTTTAAAAAATAATTGCAAGTGTTGCGATTTAGTAAAAATATTAAAATACGGTGTTGAACAAATGATAAACCTAATTTATTACATAAAATAATAAGACAAATAACTTTAAAATAAGTACATGTATCGTTACTTAATATGATAGATTATAAATAAGTAATACATTTTATCATATATTTTGAGCAATTAGCTTACAATAAAAATAGGAATAAGTAATACAATCATGGCCAATAAACACACGAAGATACACATATAATTTTATGCAATTAAGGAATTTATGCAGTTAAGCTCAATTATCCATATAAGTAATCAATTAATAAATTGAGCAATTAGTACTTAATGGCATCACTAATTGAATAAGATGCGAAATGCAACCCTTGCCAACAAGTATGTTTACTGGGAACTATGTTCAGTGAGAAGAAAAAATTCATAAAATGGACAAGCCGCAAGTAAAAAAATATAAACAAACATATAAAAATAAAAAGGCGGGTCATACGAAAATGGCTTTTGACACTTTTAACTTCAAAGCAACAACAAAAAGCCATTATGTTTTTGTAATAAAGAGAGAAATCAGCTGGGCGGACAAAACTACCTAGTAAAATAAATATGCCTTGTGCTAATTGAATAAGCTTATTTGAGCATGTGTGAACACCAAATTAAATACATGTTTTTTTGTGCTCACTTTTTATTTTTCGAACTTTTCCATTAATTTTAACTAAGTACCTTAAATAACCATTGGCAGCAACAGAGGCCGCATGATCCTAATCAAGAAAACAAGCACGAAGTTAGAACGTGTTAATAATGTCACTATTTTTTTTTACAAAAACCTCGATTAAATAGATCAGGAACTGCGAATATTTTCTTATGAACTTCAATATTTATTTTTTTTTACAATGAATACATTAAAACTTTTTCGTGTTTCAAAAATCAATTTATTTTTGACAAATTTGTATTATTATCAAATATCAAAGTTTAAGCAAAAACAGCAATAAACAACAGTAATTCAAATTTTCTTTCTCCACTGAATACGGCTGACTTTTCTCGACTTTTTTTACAGTTGAAAGAGGATGAAAAATAAAATAAAACACTAAAAACACTACGATAATTTATTTATATGCACGGGCACTTTGCAAATATAAAATTAAATTAAACAACGGGAATTTTTATTATATTAATAATAATACTTTATTTTCGGCTTTTTGGTTCTTTTTAATTAATTTTCTAAACATTTTTAGAAACAAAAATTATTTACAAATGTATGCGGACGTTTTCCAAAGAAAACAAGAAAAATTAGACGCTAGCAGAATGAAATGCAGCATTTTCTGGACCGCCACATCCTTCATCAGCATTCTTTGCATCTATCTACCTTATGTTATGTACATCGTAAACATCATCTATTTAACCCACTAATCTTAATGTTAATTTGGTGAGACGAAGTTCACACACAACTTAAAGCTTTTCTTTGTCATTCTCTTTGTAACTCGTCTTGTACATTTGTTGTTGCTTTTTTTTTTGTACTAGCAATTTGATAGTCACAAATGCAACTTTTTATTTTTAATTATTCATACTTGTTTGCTCACAACATTATAGACACTGTTTCAGTATCATATTGACTTTTATGAGTTAAGTATGAATGTAAATACGCGGTGCCTAGCGTTTGTTTTAATTTTTACCCTGACCAGGATTCGAACCATCGATTTTATAAATTAATTTAATTTATCCTGGTCAGGGTAAAAATTAAAACAAACGCTAGGCATTTTGTGTCTTTTCCATTGTACATCAAATTAATTTTAAATGACAAAAACAAAAAAGATTATATGTAAGTTAAACTGTTTCACACCTTATATTGTCGCTTTTTCGAAATTACGTTTGTAAAAAACAAAAAATTTTTTAATTTTTACTTTTATATGTATGTGGTTGCCAGATTTTTAATAAATTATCCCTGAGAAAGTTGGAAAATACCAACAAAACGTCGGATCAATATGAAATAAATTTTGTTTACTTGAAAGGAAGGAAATAAATGACCTTGAAAGCCCAAGTATAATTTATATAGAATAAATAAAAATTTTTAGTAGTATACACAAAAGAAGGTCGAAAAATTAATAAAACAACGTAAAATCATTACATTTATAAAAAAAAAAAACTGTTTTTACATTTAAAAAACTTACAGTGAAATTATTTTTACAAACAAATTTTAGTGTAAATATAAAACACTCAAATAACCTGGAGAACACATAACATATAAAAGAAAACAAAAACATTAATTTAAACCATAATAATAATAAAAAAAAACTTAAATTAGTATCACAGTTTGTTCATATAAATTGCCACTCTATAATATGCATTTATGCTATCCGTGTCTTCTTTTTAATTCATTGCATACTCCCTCTTTTGTAGTATCCTCAAGCTTTCTATTGTGTACCTTTTCTTTTCAATGTTTTCTTTATCGAATATCATAATTTCTTCAAAATCAGCTGTAATACCAGTTTCTTATAAGTGTTGTGCCAAGGCTGTTGTTTTTGTTTCTCTATGTCGTTCTTGTGCTCTTATATTCTTGTTTTCGAACTGCGTTTTGTAGTGCCAATGTAAATCATATTACAATTATTGTTGTCATTTTCTTTGCACTTGATTTCATACAAAATATTGTTTTATTGTTGTTTGTCAATATTTGTTTTTACTTTAGAGAATATTGTGTTTAATGTGATATTTGGTTTGTAAGCAAAATTAATCGGGCGTATTCCCGTTGGCGTTCTCGTTTTAAAAGTCGTTTTTATGTCGTTCTCGTTTTTATGTCGCTTCGTTTCTAAAATGTACAAATGTAAAAGTACAATAAAACCAAAAAAAAAATTTTGTAGCACTATAAAAAATAAGACGTTTTATTTTGTGTTGTTATTAACGAAAGCTTAAAATTTATTTAAATTTAAAAGCAAAATGTATAGTACAGAATTTTATTTTTCAAGTTCCAGTGGGGATGAAGAAGTGATCAACATAACTATACATCGGAAAATATTACGGCAGAACATTAATATTTTTTCCATTCCAGATTCACTGTAAGAATCTTTTTCATAAAGTACATATTTTTAATTGTTTGATCCTATGTGCATTTTTTAAAGATTTGTGAACACATTCAGGCTTAATAAAACTGCATTAAAATACGTTCTGGAACAAATCCGACCAAAGCTGAAATAAGAAATTCTGCAATTACACCAACAATAAAACTTGCAACTGTGCTGCGTTTTTTTGTTCAAGGATCATATCAGCTAAGCGTTGGTAATGACTTTAATTTATCATTAGCTCAACCCACAGTTAGTAAAATTTTATCGGAAGTTTTGGAGCAATGAATAAAACAATTTGTTCTGAATGGGTAAAATTTCATATGTCAGAACAAGAAAAAATGGAATGCAAAAGGTTTTTTTTTGAACGGACTGGTTTTCCTGGAATAATTGGTTGCGTTGATGGAACGCATATTAAAATAATTGGACCTTGCAAGAGTTCTCAACAATTGTACTACAACAGAAAAGGATTATAAGAATTTCTAGGCGACGCTGGTTATCCGTTGGAGCCATTTTTAATGACACCTTATAGATCTGCCCTTGAGCACAGCGCAGAAAGCCAATACAATTGGGTGCATGCAAAGGCTCGAAATATTATAGAGCGACTTATTGGAGTTTTTAAATCTCAATTTCGATGTCTGCTTAGAGCACGTGAATTGCATTATGACTCTAAAAAAATTACACAAATTGTGAATGCATGTGCTGCTCTTCACAATATTTGTATCCACTACAATACTTTGTCACCCGACAACGATGTACATATATATACCTCCCGAAGAGAATGAATATGAAAGCATTACCAATGAAAATGATAGTGGCAATTTAACAGAAGCGGCAAGAATTAGAGATGAAATTAAAAATAGTTTTTCATTTTAAGTTTTATTTTTAATATTATCGTTAACAAAACCAAAATAAAAAAAATTCTAATTACAAAAATTCAACTGCTTCTATAACAATTCAAGTTTTTTCTTTTTCGGATTATCTTTTATAAATTGTTAGGCATTGCTCTTCTATTTCCAGTCTTTTTTTTTTGGTAACGCGAAATATCCTTTAAGTAACTTTTAATTGATTCCAAATTTTTAGATTTTTGCTCTTGCACCTCCGTTTGCTTCCGCAGTGTTATCCTTTCTTTTTCATTGGATTTATTGGATGATGTCCGTGTCTTTTTTGTAGGTGGTTCTTCATTGTTGTTAGTGGAAATAGATTCTGTATTCAAATTTGCACTATTCACATTAGGTGCCTCTTCTTCAGTTACAGCCAGCTCCGCGATTTCTTCTCCAAATCCTGCAACATCTCCTGTGGGGTTTATTTGTTTTTCAAATTGCATTAAATTTGCCACAGCTTCTTCTAAAGATGACAGTGAAATCTGCTTATTAATTCCTCCTCCTGTTGCTCTGGCCTCAGATTTGTTGGTCACCAGCTTCTTTTTCACTTTAAATTTCAAATCTTTCCACACCTTTAAGTTATATATTTTAGTAATAGTTTGTTCAGTTTTACTTACTTTTTGCCAACCATCGCCGTCACGGACTGGAGGTCCAAATGGATTTATTTTTTCAGCCGCTTCCTTCCAAAATTTAATGGTTTTATGCCTTTTTTAAAACCCTTTGCATATTCAGGATTTTTTTCCATTTCAGAAACTAAAATTTCAAATTGCCGCAACGTTGTAATTTTCATTTTCGAACCTCTCGCTTTAATGTCGCTATTAAAAATGAAGGCGACAAAATACGAGCGTTTCTTTGTCGTTTCTATCTTCGTTTTTAAATAGATAATACCGACATGTTTCGATTTTCGTCGATAACGACAACGGTGATGCCAAGTTGTTGTTTTATTTCGTTATAAAATAAGAACGCCAACGGGAATATGCCCGAATGTTTTGTTTTTCGTTGTGTTTCTGATGTTTCATACACTGTAAAATTGTTTCTGGTTAGTGTCTATTAAGTTTGAAATTCTACTATTGTCGTTAATTTTACCACATATTTCATTAATTAAAGAATTTATTAGTTTTATAGGGAAGCTGTTTTCTTTTAGTGGTCTTATTTGTTGTTGTTCATGTTGCTTTCATGAAACTGTTATTACTTATATTTAATATTCTGTAAATGAAATTTTTCGCCGTGTTTACTATTTGGGTCTTAGGTTGTGTAGAGTTGAAGTTAATAGTTCTATCAGATGCTGTTCTTTTCTTATACCAATTGAAAACTACTTTATCGGTTTTTCTATATAATTTTGTGTCTAAGCAAGTAATCGAGTTTTCGTTTTCAATTTCCATAGTGAATTGTAATTTTTTGTGGTATTAATTGAAAGTTTTTAATATTTCGTCTTTATCGTCAGCTTTTACAATAGCTAATATGTCATCTACATATTTGGTTATATATTTAATTTTAATGTTTTTAAGTTATGTTTTTAGTTCTATGAAAACTTTTTTAGATTGTTATAAGCAATGTAATCTTATTGTTTTGTGATAAAAGAAGTAAATTATTATTTTTTTTTTACATATTTTATTTGCAATCTATTTAAAATTAAAATAATAAGCAAATTTTATAGCTACATTAACAAAGAATATAACAGAAGCGTTAAATTACATTAAATTTAACTATAAGATTAAACAATTTGGGAAAGATATACCTTTTTTATATAACAAATAAAATTTAAGATTTGTACTGGAGATCTTGTATGTGCAGTCTTTTAAGTCGTCTAACTTCATCACTGTCGTCTAAGAGCGTTATTGCTAGAATGTTTTGATGATCGCTTAGTCTCTGCAAATAGTTTGTGCTTTGTTTCTTTATTTCATTTCTTATGTATGGTACATTGAGATCACTATGAATTGTGGTATTTCGTATATACCATGGAGCATCTAATATAAGTCTAAGGATTTTCGACTGATATTTTTGAATTATGTCAATATTGGAGTAGGAAGCTGTTCCCCATAATTGTATTCCATAGGTCCATATAGGTTTTAAAATAGTTTTATATAAAAGTAATTTGTTGTTTATACTTAATTCTGATTTTGGACCAAGCAGCCAGTACATTTTATTTGTTTTAATTTTCAGTTGTTTTCTTTTCAGTTGTATATGAGTTTTCCAAGTTACCGACGATCAATGTTAAGCTCTAAATATTTGACGCAGTTAGCTTTCGGTATTTCATCTCCATTTAGGTTTACGGCAGGGCAGTCACCTTTTCTAAGAGTAAATGTAACAAGAGTAGATTTTTCTGCATTCACATTAATGTTCCACATTTTTAACCAATTACCAAGTAAATCAAGTTGTGCTTTAATAGCATTTGATGCCATGTTTGCGGATTCGTTAGCTGCTAATAAAGCGGTATTATCAGCGTACGTTGCTACTAAAATATCATCATTTGTTGGCATATCAGAGGTAAATATTGTGTAAAAAGTTGGGCCCAATACGCTTCCCTGTGGTACACCAGCTTTTATGACTCCGATTTCAGAATTTTCGTCGTTGATGGTGACATAAAAAGTTCTATCACTAAGATAAGACTTGAGCAGGAGATAAAACGGAGCTTGCAACGAATGTTTTAATTTATATAATAGGCCGTTATGCCATACTCTGTCAAATGCTTGTTTAACATCAAGAAAAACTGATGAACAGTAGTATTTGTTTTCAAGAGAGTCCCTTATTGTTTTTACAATTCTATGGCATTGTTCGGGAGTCCCATGTTTGCTGCGAAACCCGAATTGATGGTCTGGTATTATTCTGAGTGATTCCAACAAAGGCATTAATCTTTTTTGAAAAAGTCTTTCAAATAATTTGGAAGGAACTGGTAGCAAACTAATGGGTCTGTAAGATTCAATTAGGTTTTTTGGTTTGTTTGGCTTTAATATCATTATAATTTTGGCATGTTTCCATTGTGTTGGAAAGTGCGAGAGTCGAAAATGGCGTTAAAGACTACTGTCAGAAAAATTACTGTTTTTTAAGGTAAGTTTTTAAGAGCTTTAGCATCTATGTTGTCATAACCGGCCGATTTTTTTGAATTCAGCTTACAAATTTCATTTTCGACTTCCCGATACCTAAAAGGCTTTATAGGTTTACTCATTTGACACGCAACGTCTAAAAAATTATTGACTTCTGCAACTTCTCGTGATGTACAGAATGAAAATGGGGTAAAAGTATTTTCAAGTTGAGACTTAAAAGCAGCCGCTTTGGTAACATCGGATCTATACCAGTCACCATTTGAATTTTTAATTGGTATATTTCGTTTTGTGCGCGTTTCAGATATTTTTGTTTCCAAAGGTTATGCTCATTTTTATCGTTTGGGCTTAGCTTAATTAAATAGTTGCCAATGGATTCATTCTTTATTTCATTAAGTCTTTTTTTCAAAAAATTAGTCGCTTGATTAAAATTTCTTTTGTCTATAGGTAATCTAGTTCTTTTCCATATTTTTCGTAGCCTTCTTTTTGTTGCGATAAGTTGCCATATTGCAAGAGATAGTTGAAATTTATTGGTATGGTTATTAGCTTGTGGAGTTGAAACAAAAGAGGCTTCATAAATCAGTTTAACAATATCTTCAATAGCCATATCAATGTCGTTTCCAGTTTTTAATGACAAGTTTAAGTCAAGTCTGGCTTCAATATGGTGTTTGAAACTGTTGAGATCGGTAGTTGTAGAAATAATTTTTGAATTTTGGATTCGTTTTTCACAAACGGTAGAAAAGTTAACAAGTATTGGACTGTGATCAGAACTTAAATCGTCACAAGATACGATCTAAGCGAGTTTGGAGAAATCCCCTTGTAAACAAAAAAGTCCAATAGATCTGGAATTTTGTTAGGATCAGATGACCAGTAAGTGGGTTCTCCTGTGGATAACGATCTGTAATTGTTTTCGGAGATGCAATCGAAAAGTTCTCTGCCTTTTGGATTTGTTAATCGTGATCCCCACCATATATGTTTGGAGTTTTGGTCTCCACCAACTAGAAACCTATTTCCCAAGTTTTTAAAAAAGTTCTCATACTGTTCACAGTTAATTCTATATCTTGGAGGGCAATAAATAGAATAGATCAAGATACTACAATTTTTACAATTAATTTTGACTCCAGCTGCTTGTAAGTATACTTCAGTAATTGGTTCTAATATTTCATATTTTATAGTGGATTTAATTACGATAGCTGCTCCAGCATGAGCCCTGTCATTGGGTTGATTAGCTGTTATTAAATTAAATTCTCTTAAACGAAAAAAAGATTTATTAGTAAGGTGTGTTTCCGAAAGTAGTAAAATATCAACGAAATTGTTTTTTAAAAAAATTTCTATTTCATTTAGGTGATTTAAAATGCCATTAGCATTCCATTGTGCAATTATAAGATCTATTTGCATAGTTTTGTCATTAACATTGACATCATGTTCATCAATGTATTGGTTAGTTCAATTTGTTTTTCTAACATCGCCTCAATTTTTTGAAGAACATTATTAACTCCGCCATTTGTGCCCCTGACGGTTTGTGCATAAGTTATCTGTCCACTGTTTTGTGGAGCGGATGGGATGTTGTGGGTAAAGTTGTAATTTTCTTTTACCAAGTTTCTCGTAGCTATATTTCTACGTTTGGTAACTAGGTTTTGATAAACTAAACATCCTTTATAATTTGCTGTATGATTCCCTAAACAATGAACACATTGTGGTGGAGTGCTTGATGTCTTAGTGCATTCATTAGTTCAAGTCCGCATTTAACACATGAATATGGTTTCCTACAGTATGATTTAGTGTGTCCGAATTGCTGACATCTAAAACACTGAACAATGTCATTGAATTTTCTCGGAGCTTCTATAACAACAGTGGCGTTACCAAGTGTCTTAACGTTATATATATATATCTTTGTTGTTAAAATTGGGTTCTACGTCAACGAAGAACAGGGGCAGTGGATTTTTTGTGATGCGGCTTTTTACATTTCTTATACTTCTTACTTGGTGACCCTTTATAACAGCTGTGAAGGCCCGTTCTTGCTTAAGTTGGTACGTGTGAAATACTATTTTATTATCGTCGAGATACTTAGTTATTTTTCGGTACGAGTCGACTGTCTTCACGCTTAAACGAACCTGTCCATCCCTGTACGACTTATAATAAAATTCATTATGTTCCACAACTTTGCTTAATTTGTTAGCCATTTTTACAATATCACCGACGTTTGGTATAAAAATTGGTGGAGGTCTTGGCTGCTGAGATTCTTGAGGTGATGTAACATCGTTGTCGTTTTCATTACTCTTAGAGGCAAGAGGTGCAAATCGGTTAGAAGTAGATGGACCTGTTTCTAATTGCTTTCGTTTTGGACTGTTCATTTGTGGACTTAAAGCATTTGCTCTCTTTTGATTTTTGACGGGCACATACATACTGCCAGTTAAATTCTTCATCAGAACTACTGTCACTTAGGTTCATATTATTAACCACATTTTGATCTTTATCACTGCTAACTTTTTTTGTCTTTTGTTGTTGTTGTTGTTTGTTTACTTCACTACTAGGCATGACTATGCATACAGTGCACTCTCGTTGTTGTCAACAAGAATGTTTAACTAATCAACTTGCATAGAATGTACGTAATTGTTATTGTTTTTCAATTGCAAATTTTTGAATATTTCAATAGGTATTTATGACTTGTTTTAAATTGTTGTTATTCTTTGTAACAGTTTGTTTTTGTAAGAAATAATAACTTTTAATAAAATTTTACGCAAACTCGCATCAAATACGTCTTTCTGTGATCGCACAGAAATTCAGACTGTAAATTAAATAAAAATGTTTTTTATAACTAATATTACATATTTTTATACATTGGCGAGAATTCGCCAACAACAAATCTTTATGTTAATTTGGTGAGACAAAGTCTTTTACGTTTGTTGTTGCTTTTGTACTCTCCTTCGTATTGCCACGAAATGCACTTTTTTTTAAGTGTTAATACTTGTTTGCTCACAACATTATATATGCTGTTTCAGTATCATATTGACTGTTTTGAGTTAAGTATGAATGTAAATACGCGGTGCCTAGCGTTTGTTTGAATTTTTTTTTCCCCAATCAGGATTTGAACCGTCGATCTTACAATACATTTAGGTCCTTATTAAGTTGGTTAGATATCATCAGCATACGCATGAATTTTAACAAATTAAAGTACATTAAAATATCGTTGATAAAAATACTGAACAGCAAAGGCCCAAGAACTGAGCCTTGTGAAACTCAAACCAAAAGAAGCATTCTAGTTTTCTACAAAGAATTGAATGATCAACTCTATCAAACGCCTTTGAGAAATCTAATAAGCACGTAAGGGACAAGTCATCCATATCATAGGCTGGTCTGATATCATAAATTACTTTTAGTTTTGCAGTAGTACAAGAATGGTTTGAATGAAACCCAGATTGCAGCGGAGACAGTAAACAATTTACATTGATGAAATCAATCATTTGTCGAGACATTGTTGGTTTACAAACTTTTCCAAGAACACGAAGTATACTTATTGGTCTAAAGTGACTAAGGGCACACGGCAAGTTCGATTTTGCAGCCGGTATAATCCTGCCAATTTCCATATTTTTTGACGCACTGATTTATGATATGTGAAATAAATCCAACAACATACTGTGAAATTATTTTTAGAAATCGTATACATACACCATCCTCACCAATAGCATTAGAGCGAATACTCATCACAGTTCTAAAGACTTCGCCATCAGATACAGATACAGGCTGAACAGAAGATAAGTCCGATTTGTTTGGATCATTCACAGAAAAAAAACTCGTTTAGAGTTTTAGGATCTAAAAGGCATTTCTCGGAGCTTTTACCTTAAAAAAAAATAACTTGCCATCCGAAAACCTTCAGAAATGCTCTCGTTATTTTCTATTAATCTAGTTCATCTTAAAGAGTTCTAAATTTATTTCAGAAAAGACTCTTTAATAGCTTTTTGTCTCAAAAAATGCTTTTAAGATACACAAATTTGTGTATCTTATAGGACTCAAATTGAAATTTTGTTCTTTTACCAAAAGAAAATTGTTACGGGAAACAAAATAAGGTGCATTACATAAGTGTTACATCACTATTCGGTATATTACCTTCACATCTATCATAATTTTATGTAATAATTTTTTGAAACTGCATAAATAAATAATTAATATTTTCCGCCGTGTTGCCGCCATTTGCTGTTGCTTTAATCTTGTGTTTTAATTATTTCTTTAACAATGGCTGAGAAAAGAAACTGTTTGTGGAGCATTTAATAAAGAAATTGGAAAAGGAGGTTGTGAACAATGCGATAAATGTCTCAATTGGTTTCACCTGTGTTGTGCAGATATGTCAGAGCTCACGGAGCTGGTATTGTGATAAATGGATTACCTTCTGCAACACCAAATCGCGATATCTTAATGGCTGAATATTACAAGACTATTACTTAAGCTCAGCTACCGAATTAATCGTAATGTTTATAGTATACACTACTTTAGAAAATAAAATTGTATTAATCAAGTTTTCATTTAATTTTATGTTTCTACTTTTCATTATTCTGAAAAATAATGTTTAATATTCGTGTATAGCTTAAAGACCTCAAATTATTCAAGAGCTGTCACAGCAAATTGAGTTTCTTCAAAAGAAATTTATTAACTTAAGTCGAAGTAGGTGTTGTAGCAGAAGTTATTCACGGAAAACGCCAAAATTTAAAGAGATCCATGAAGAATACTGTTGGTTTCATAAAAAATTTGGCTTTAAATCCCCACGTTTTATTCCAAACGTTTTAATTGGCGAGCACCTAATGGCTGTTTATTATAGCCGATGTAACGAAGCCCATAATTGGATGTGACTTTTTAACACATTTCGATCTTTTACCAGATTTAAAAACTCGTGTTCTCGTAGATGGTAAGACTTTAGTTTCCTCGCGCGGTACAGTAAAATAAACTTCTATACTTGGTATTTCAACTATTCTTAACGATGAAACAATATAGCATCAATTACCAGAAATACATAATCACCACTATCACGAATATATTTTCACTCGAATATTTTCCCTTTTCCCCAATTGCAATCGTGAATAAAACACGTAAACAATTTTTCACTTAAACAAAAATTCTCCTTATCGGGATTGATTTTTTCCCTCGAAATTTTTTCACTTTTTCCAGATTGGTGCACTTAAATGTTGCTGGGGAACTGCATACATTATGCTAGTTTTACATGTTTTAATTAGAATATTTACATCAATAACATATTGTTATAATTCAATATCAGTTACTGCAGTGCAGACATTATGCTTGTCAATGTCTAGGGTAGGTTATTCAGGCAGCCGTATTGCTTGGGTCCATTGATTGGGACCTTTTGTGTCTAGGGTAGCTTCAAGGGCTTTTAAGCGTCTTGCACGTCACGTTCTTGAAATAAAATTGTTCTCTGATGCAGTATCTCCTCCTCTTGCAACAACACAATAGCACCAATCACTAACATTTCTAAATTTTTCTTCTTTCTAATTTGTATTCAATACGAATTGATAGCGAAAACAAACGTTCCCATGAAATTCACGGTAGCAATTTTCCCTTCGTGGGGAATAAAAATTTCATGGGAATAAAAATTTTACATTTTGTTCACGATAAGGATGAATATGCCAACATCTATATTTGCTAAGACAAACAACGTATACCATGTTAGGTCAGGCAGGCAGACGTGTTGCCACGGCCCACTTGGGTCCCATGATTGGTCCCTTTGTGTTACCTGCTGTTAGAAGGTAGAGAGAAGAAGAAACAGAGAAAGAGAGAAGATTACGGTAGAAATTAAAGTGAGAAAGACAAAGAGAAATGGGGATGAAGAGGACAGAAAAATACCGCGGGTCTGAGAATACGGAGAAGGTCCAAGAAAAATACAGAGAAAAATCCGCTAAGAGAGATCAGTCGACCAAGGTGTGCGCTTATCCCCTGAATGAGTCACAGTTTCCGGTTGTGGGCCTGTAAACCACCCACTGTTGCTTAAGAAGGAACTAATCCTACCTGGACCTCTTGACGATATATCAGATAGGCCCTCATAGTACCGCTGACCAAGATGTCATAGCCGTATACACCCTAGCGCAGGGCATTGACAAAGGAGGTGTTCCAACGTCTCCTCTTTCTCTTCGTCCTGACAACTTCTGCAGATGTCGTTGAAAGAAAACCATTCTCCTAGCATGGGTCCCGAATAGACAGTGCCCAGTGACCGCAGCCACCAAGTCACGCAGTCGAACCCTCGGTAGCTGCAATAGTGCAGCTGCCCTGCCCCGATCCAAATAGGGCCAGATTATTCTAGCGGTCGAACATGTCGACTCGTTAAACCATCTGGTCTGGGCCAGTTCCTAGATAGCAGTATCGATGCGCTGTCCGCAAGCGGAGAGGGGTATGCCACAGAAGATGTCAATGGCACCCTCGTCAAGCATCGTCCTCCTCTTCGCCAGTTCATCGGCAACGAGGTTGCCCAAAACCAAACGTATACCATCATATCGAAACAACTGGATTACCTGTCAAATCAAAGGTAAGACCCCTAGACTCTAAGAGACTAGCCTTGGCAAAGAATGAATTTAATTTAATGCTCGAAAATGGCATAATACGTCCTTCAAAAAGTATGTGGTTAAATGCCTTTGGTTTGGTTTTCAAAAAGAATGGAGATTGGCGACCTTGTGGCGATTATCGGCAGTTAAATAAAATAACTATTCCTGACCGATATCCCATTCTATTATTAATTGATTATGTCACTGTCTTCATGATCGGAAATTTTTTACGCGTGTATGACACCAAATCTCTGTCAATCCACAAGATATTCCAAAAACCGCTATTATTACATTATTCGGCCTGTAAGATTCTTGCTATTTGAATTGAGAAATGCAGCACAAAGTTTTCAAAGGTTAATGGGTGAAATATGTCGAGATTTAGATTTCGTCTTCATGTACATTGATGATGTATTAATTGCATCTTTTGCTGAAGAACAACATTTACAACACCTTCGACCAATATTTCAACGTTTCAAAGATTACGGAATAGTAATCCACCCCGGAAAGTGCGAATTCCGCGCAAATCCGTCAAATCCCAAAATTTCAATTTGACATAAAATCAGAAATCAAAAGTTGAGGCAATTCTCAATTATCCTAAATTAAAACCATTCAGGATTTCCGACGATTTTTGTGCATGATAAACTTCTACAGAAGGTTTATTCCTCATGCAGCTAAACATTACGATCTACTTAACGACTACCTCAAAGGCTCAGTTAAAACCGACAAAACGGTAATCAGGAATGAAGATTCCCAAAAAGCGTTTATAAATTCTAAATCTTATTTTTCAAATGCAGTAAGGTTAGCCCATCCTAATAAAGATTCAACTCTTTCTTTAAAAGTTGTCGTTACAGACTGCTTGCTGTTGGGGCCGTCTTAGAATAAGTGGTGAAAGGTGTTTGTTAACCTCTTGTATTCTTTTCCAAGAAGCTGAGACCAGCTGAATGTAAATTTAGTGCTTATGATCGTGAATTGCTTGCATCTTACAAAGCTGTTAAACATTTTCGTTAATTATTAGAAGCTAGTGAATTTACTTTCATCAAAATCCCTTAAAAGCCACTCCAAGGCAGCTTCGACATTTATTGGACAATTTGCTACAAATATTGTTCACATATCTGGTTTATCGATAACGTTGCTGATACTTTGCTCTTATTCTTTAATTACAAACAACTTTCTGAAGCACAACGTAACGATCAAGAACTAAAAGCTTTCTTAAATTCTTCAACCGAACTTCAACTGCGATTATACAATTTGCCAGGAAGCCATATAACATTATATTGTAATGTACCGACAAATTAACTTCAACCATATTAACCTAAAAAATTTATGAAACTTGCCTTTTATATGATTCATGGTCTCTTACATCCAGGCATCAAAGCAACGCGCAAAATGGATACAGAATGTTTTGTTTGGCCAAAAATGTACACCAATACCCCGGCTTGCGTCGTTAATTGGGACTGAAAAAATGAGACGCAAACCGAAACGACCAAACTAAAGCAGAACTTTCAATTGTTTACGTATGTATTTGATTTTCGTTTAGTCAATACAGGATTTTAACATTTTAGCTTAGAAAAAGGGTTTTTGAATCAAAATATTTTTTGAATAACAGATTTTATTAAAATAAAAATATAACAATGGATTTAATTGTAGAAGGGGCTAGTCTAAAGTTATTTGCTTTCTTTTTTGGCTCATTTTTTAACTTTCAGACTGAATTTCACTTTACGACATATACGTAATTCGAAACTAACAACTACGCTTAACATGCAAACAACGCACACCTGCAAATTTGCTTTCTACTAAACGGGAAATCCCCTTTTTCTGCTTTAGCTTTGTAAAAACATTTTCATATCAACGACGCAAATCGAAGCATTTACGACGCAACTTCGAAGCCATGCGACGCAAACTGAAACAAAAACAACGCAGCATTGAAATTCCAGAAACTTAAAAAAGACGCAACTTCGTGGCGACGCAAATCGGGGTATTGGTGTACATAAATTGTAAAATATGGAATATTAGTTGCACATCGCGTCAAAAATCAAAGATAATAAAACATAACACAACAAAACCAGGCAACTTTCCAATAACGTCGTATTGTATTTCTGACAATAGATATGGATTTAGTTGGACCCATGCCCTCCTCTAAAGGATTTACCTACATCTTAATTATCATTGATCGTTTCTCGAGATGGCCCGAAGCAATTCCCTTGCGTGATTGTTTAGCAGAATCCGTCTCTTTAGCATTGGATTTCTAAATTTGGTTGCCCAAGAAAGGTCATTTGTGATCGTATATAACGCGCTAAGCTAGAAATATAACGAGCTAAGCTAGAAATTCTAATTTGTCTAAAAGGAAAAACGTAAAATTGGTATTAGAAGTAAGTTAACAGATTTCTTATTTCCGACCCGATCGTATATTTTATGAATTAATCGTTATTCTGTTATTGTTAGCAGTGCAGTACAGTGTTAGGCTGTATTTAGACGGCGTGTACAAGTCATATGGAATCTCTGATTTTTCATACGTAAATCAATGCACACCGTGTAAACCTCATATAACATATGTTTTTTTTCCTATGTGTTATAACATGTGTTAGTTTTTTAGTTAGAATACAAGTTATGTCGCCACATCTACCCCCAATAAAGCCACTAAGACATAACAACAGCAATACCAACACATCCACCAATTAAAAACACTAGATTAAATAGCTGCATTAGCATTTATTAATTTAATAATTTAGTGAACAATGAATTCCAAAGAAATATAACTAAGTTATTGAACTTTAATTTGTATAAGCACTTTTGTTGCATTAGCATTTACCAATTTAATAATTTTTAATAAACAATTAATTCCAAAGAAATTAAACTAAAGCTCTGTACAGACGGTTGTCAGATCTTACAAAATTGTCAGACCTAACAATGTACTGACAATGATAAGGCAAATAAAAATTATAACATCAATTTAGATTGTCAGTTCACACGATTGCAAGGCATTTGTCAGAAAACGGACAATTTCATTGTAAAACTATTATCTGACAAGACAACAAATTGTTAGTTCACACGGTAGTAAGAATTGCAAAGTGTCAGAATTAAAAAAATTCAAAAAACAATTTTTTTTTTTTAATTCTTTTCATGTTAATTATTATAAAAGGTACAAATCAATATTACAAATCTTTATCAAAATAAATAGGTATTATTCAAAACGAAGAAACTGCAACGATTCTAACATCTTACGTTTTTAGCGCGGATCAAAAGGAATAATTCTTGCACAAAAAAAAGCGACGACCAAATTACATTAATTATTAAAATACCCTGAAATTTCTAAATCCAAGTTTTATTCTTGTTATTTTAGAGGACTTAGCAATACAGGTTCTTTGTAAATATCAGTCGTCTTTTTACAACCATCATATATGTACATAAAATTAACTGCCAGTCCCACGATGTCGCAATCGATCGTTCGTTCGCATAGTTACATGTAAAACAAAAACAATTTTTTAGAATTTGTTTTTGTTTTGAATGTAATTGTGCGAACGAACGAACACTTGCGATATCGTGGGACTGGCAGTAAATGATCTCTATAGTGAATATTTGGAACAAATCTAGTTTACGGACGCAGCTTAAAAATTAAAAAAAAAGTTGCCTACGGGGTGTAAAATTTAATTTTAAGCAAAAAATGTTAAGTCACAAATTTGGGGCGCACCCTTGGTTTCCGAGTTACGGGCCTCCAAAGGTGTATGTACAATATGGAATATATCCAGTATTTTTTGGTGGAATAAGACATTATTGGTATCATTGGAAAGGTAATTTCAATATCTACTCCATTTAAAAGGAAAATAGTAAAAAAAAAATAAAAAAGTTTTTTATATGAAAGTTTTTTGGGCAGCTCTTAGTTTTAGCTTCGCTTACTAAAGATTTTCTGCGTAGCCCGCCTTCGGCCGGACGCAAGGATCGTCTCCTCTATGGTATGACCAACACCAGCTTCACTTGCTAAAGTTTTTTTATATTTTTGCGTATAGTATTGTCACCAAATTTAATTTATTTGATATACATAGGTACTTATGCTTATATGAAAAAAGCTTTTTTTTCGTTACCTGTTCAATTGAAAAGATATTTAAATTACCTTTTCAATGATACCCATATTGCCCCATTCCACTACAAAATACTCGATATATTCCATATTGTACATACAAACGTTGGAGGCCCGTAACTCAGAAACTAAGGGTCAGCCTTAAATTTGTCACTTAACATTTTTTGCTTAAAAGGTAACTTTTTTTAATTTTTAAGCTGCGTCCGTAAACTAGATTTAAGCCGTTTAAAAGATAAGACCATGTGAGTCAATTTACATGAAAAATTTCGGTCACTACAATACTTGTTCCGTATTCCAGTTTCAACTATTCGAGCTTTGTTCCTAAAGAACTATATGCCATTTTTAAAGTGCTTGAAAACAGGCAAGTTTTTTCCCCATCATCAAATTTATCCTTTGAAATACCGTCGCTGTCCATTATTTTCACTTTCTTTTTTTTGCTTTAATTTTAATTTTATTTCTTATTTTAAGATTTTTTCATTCATTTCATTTTTTATTTAATTTTATCTGACAATGATATCGTTGTCAGATGTTTAAAAATTCCAACATATTACAATTTATTTTATACTGACAATGCCTGACAATGCAAATAAAAGCGTTCACACAATTGTAAGATATCTGACAATATTATTGTCAGGTAGAAGTCTGACAATTTTCTGACAATGATTTTTCTGACAATATTGTTAGACAACAATTGTAAGTTCACACGATTGTTAGGAATTTTCTGTATATTTTTCTGACAATATTGTAAGATCTGACAACCGTCTGTACATAGCTTAAGTTATTGAACTTTAATTTGTATAATCACTTTTTAAATAAATATTGTGGAATCATTTAAATAGAAATTATTGAACTAAGCAATTTTTGTGTTCAAATTTAAGTTTCACTTAAAAAGAAAGAAAAGAATAAAATCAATCATAATTCCGAAGAAGAAGGAACAAGTGGTGTTTTTTTAATGGGGTTAGTTTTTCTAAACCATAACTGGCGTAGTCAAAAAAAGTTGAGGGTGCATCAACTTTGGCTCCTACATATTAAAAGTGAAAGTCAGTGAATATACCTTAATAATTAATCTGAGAAAAAGGATAAAAACAAAACAAATATATAATCAAATATCCACAAATTCTACGAAACCCCCGGGTTCTTCTAGAATTACATCAATTTAAAATTATCCTTTAAAAATTAAAAACTTTTATAACAAAGATAAAATACATAAACATTGGTTTCATAAAAAAGATATCATTCCATAACAAAAAGAGAAAAATACCTGTTGCAAAAAAAAGATATTCTGTCAACCAACAAGAAGTTCCATTTGAACAGCGTAAGACTGGATTCAACAATAAGCAAAGACTCTGAATCAGCCGGACTATCAAATCATCAACAAGAAGTCTACAGATTATGAGACTACTAATAAAAATACTAGGGTAAATAAGTTATATTTTTATTTTATAATATAAGTATATAATATAAGTGTGTTAGCATTAAACTTTAAAAATGAAGTTACTTCATTCATGCGAAAAATATATCGTGTCAAATGATACACAAACATTTTTAGACACCTTACCCCCATTCCAAGAAACACTAACATGTCCTTAGATAACAATAATCCCTCGGGTTCATACCAAAGTTAAATATTTAATTCACTTAACAGCCCAGATGCAGTGAAAGATGTCCCTAAATTTGTTGGAAACCCCAGAATTTTGTACGAACTTTTAACAAACGTAGAGGAAATATTAGGGTATTTAGTTAACGCAGACAGGACGAACTATGCAAAAAATATTTTACGAGCAATTAGAAACAAAATAGTTGGACAAGCTAACGAGGTACTTTATGTACCTTTAGTTTAAGGCATTATTTCGATGCAAGGAGTGAAACTACATTGATTAAAGACCTACATAATTTAAAACAAACAAATCAGTCTGTCCAATATTTTTATAGCTCAATTATATAAATAAAATCGTCCATCAATAATAATATTCTAATTCACGAAACCAATCCTAGCGTAATTAAGGCAAAACAAAAACTATTCACCGAAATGTGTTTAAACACATTCCTGTCAGGACTTAAAGAACCTTTAGGCTCAAACATTAGATCGATGAGACTTAAAACGATGGCCGAAGCCCTTTTCTTTTGTATACAAGAACAAAACATATGCTTCACAAAAAAGACATTACAAACAAACATCATGTTCCCCAGCAAAATTTCAAACACTTTCCGAGTTAACCACTATTTCAGACTTACCAACCTATAGTAAATAATTCATACAGATTCCCTCTGTAATTCTCAAGACAATACTATCCTTACTTTAAAAACCCCAAATTAATACAACCACTAATGCATTCGGATAGAATAGACGTTCTTACCCGAAACAGAAGACAGCAGTATGGTATACAAAATATACGGCCACCAGAACTAGAAAGCCCTCTCGGATCTTAATAACTACAGATTTGAAGTAAATGAAAACCTATTGGCAAATACAGAAATACACGAGAAAGTCTCTTATTCTGTTTTCGGATCAATAACAATTCTCATCATAATATTAACAATTGCAGTTATAAAAAGAAAACCAACAACAATAACATACTCACTCGACTAGATAATTAATGAAGTTAGTTAAGGAACACTACAACCTCAAGGTTGTTAAAACAAAGATACAAACATAATTTAAGCTAAAGCAAGATCAAGCATGTTAAACTAAAACAAAGATACAAAACATACTTTAAGACACAAACATTAGCTTTAATAAAACAAAGATTATTTGTAATAAAACAAAACCAAGGTTATTTGTAATAACATGCTAAATTGTAATCGAAATAAAGATACAAACACTTTAGGACAAAGACATTCATTTCAGGGAAATATCAAATGTAAACATATTCTAGAGATAAGAAAATATCAAACACATTTTTAGTAAACACAATTTACAAACAAACAACCCAAGAAAAGGGTATGTTAATAAAAATAAGATAAAGAATGTACATTTTCATAACTAACCCTAGTTTACGCAAACAGGTACTAAAACTCAACATTATATAAAAAGATTTTTTTAGACAAGAGGGCAGTCAAAATTTAACACGAGTCTCAATCGAACATCAGTACTAAACATAAGTGTAGTTTAGATTCATAGCCGCTTAATAAATTAATTTTTTTAAAAATCTAAAAAGAGAAATCTTTAACCAGTTCCGGCAACAAATCAGGCAAAACCCCTTTAGCCGTAACTTTACTTGACTACAAATCTGGCTGCCCTGGGTTCAACCCTTGCGGCAGTCAAAGAAAAAACATGTTTTTTTCTGTTTAATGGTATACTACATAATCGATCTAACATTAAAGCATGCAGTCTCCTTCGTCGGTACTAGTAGGTATTAATGCCTGAAGTGCTACTTCTCTTTAAAAAAAAAAAAGGAAAGCCACTAAGACATAACAACAACACCAACACATCCACCAATTAAAACCACCTAAATTAAATATCTGCATTAGCATTTATTAATGTAATAATTTTAATAAATAATAAGTTCAAAAGAAATGTAACTAACTGCTATCCCTAAATTAGCTCAAGATAACTGTCAAAATTTATCATATACATACAAAATGTATGAAGCATCCCTAAATAGCACGGCGTCAACGCTTAGCAATTGGAAAATCAAATTTTGACAGTGCGTTAGGAAGTGAAGTTGGCCGCTTGTTGGTTTGTTTTATTATGGTTGAAAAGTAATGACATTTTAGTTATTTTTAAGCCAATCTAGCGTTTTTATCTCATCTTTATTCTTATACAGCGGGTTTTATAAAATTAAATGAGTTAACATTACTGTTAACGACACAAAGTTGACGCTGTTATTTGGGGATGACATTCCAGCGCAAAAACTATGAATTACATTGATTTGCGTCTTACGCGCTAATTTAGGGATGGCAGTAAGTTATTGAACTTTAATTTGTATAAGCACTTTTGTTGCATTAGCATTTATTAATTTAATAAACAATTAATTCCAAAAAAAATAAAACTTAGTTATTGAACTTTAATTTGTACAAGCACTTTTTAAATATCTCATTATGATAAACTTTAATTCGTATGTATATTGTGAAATCATTTAAATAGAAATTATTGAACTAAGCAATTTTTGCATTTTAATTTAAGTTTCAGTTTTAAAGAAATAAAAGAATAAAATCAATCGTAATTTGGAAGTCAAAGGAACAAGTAGTTTTTTTTTTAACGGTTAGTTTTTCTCAACCATAACTCACGCTCTATTTTGATATGTAAAACTATATGAGAACAGATGTTTTCAGTGATGCTAACTTCCATTGTAAAATTTCCGCTCAGAATATTTTTACGATAAAAGTTAGATTTCTGAAAATAAAATATTTTTTGTAGGCTAAAAATAATATTTGAGCATTTTAATAAACATGTCAACCACGACAGAAACAAAAAGCCTTGAGCCTTGTTTGTAGCATCATCAGAAAAATCAAATATTTATTTGAACACAAAATAAAACAACAACAAAAAAGTAGTAAAAATTTTTTTCAAACCAACAAAACAAAAAATTATTTTGCCTTATAAAAAATTTTTGAAACAAATATAAAGTACAATATTATTTCTTATTTATCAAGCGTCTATACATCTGAGCTACGTTATCTGTGTCTGCCTTAAAATTAATTCTGTGTACTATTGGTGTATTAATTATTTGTAATATTTCTAACATATAACGCCGTTTATAATTGTTTTATTACTGAAACATTTTCAAAATTAGGATAGTGATTTAATCTAGCACAATGAGATGATAATGCAGTTTTTTTGTGAATTAATATTTCTGTATCTTTGATCAGATTTATGACCAGCAATTCTAGTTTTTAGTTTATTTTTGTTGTTCCTATATATACTTTATTACAAATCTCGTTATCATTTCCGCTACAATGAATTTTATAGACTAAATTTGATAATTCTAGATTCGGTATTTTATCTTTAATTTTACTAAATACTAAATGTATAGTGTGTTTTTTATGTCATTCTAAATTTATTCAAGTCAAAAATTTTTGATTTCTCTAACCGTTCTGATATTCCAGGTACATAAATCAAAGATCAATCATATTTCCTGTATTTAAATTATTCTTATTTATATATTGCCTAAGTAATCTATTTGTAAGTTGAATTGGAAAATTATTATTATTCAATATATTTCTAATATTTGCCTTATTCTTTTTATGAAACTCTATCACTTATCATAAGTTTTCTTTCTATCAATTTTTTAGCTGCATTTATTATAATTCGTTCACTGTGTTTAGAATAGTAATGAATGATTCTGCCAGAAGCCGTTGGTTTTTGATACCAATTTATTAATAAATTATTTCCACTCCTAATAAGTATAGTATCTAAATATTCACCCTTATTCTGTTTGGCGTCATCAAAATCGTCGTCAATTTTGAGACAACATCAACTTAATACAACATCAATACTAATTTGGTATTCCCCAACAAACTAATGACGAAGTTGACTGTTTTTCGATAATATTAACCCTTATCGGTCGTAAGTCACCTCTGACGTGACAACAGTACTTTTCTGCAACGGTCGTATGGCACGTGTGAAGTGACAAGGCGAATTATGTCGAAACATACTGTCTATTGATGAGATTTGTTTTTAAAATGAATTCATTTCTTCAATTTACCGTTACCATTTGAAAATACGTATTTACCGTTAATAAATAATAATTTAATAAATAATTAATTTGTAACAAAACTGAAAAGAAATGAATATAAATGTATAATAACATACTATTGTTTTTTTTCATATTTGTTAAAAATAACTACAACCTGGTGAAATTCAAACGTGTGAAAAGTCGCGTCCGATAAGGGTTAATAAATAAAACACACATATCTAATATTTGAATCAGTTGATTAAATTTGTTTTCTATTGTGTAAAGTAAGTGTTGTGGAAAATTTAAATTAAAAAAAAAATAAATAAAAAATAAAATAGCTATAAACAATAAAATAAGCAAAACTATTACAAACAATTAAAATATATAGTCTAGGGCCATTATAACGACTTGTCGTTATTTAAGGGTAGGATTTTGTCTGCCTGATAAATAGCTTTGTATTATTAAAACTTCCAATTTTTATTGCTATTATTATTAAGAATAATAATATTAAATAGATAAGAATATAATAATAAGTGAAGTTTTTATAATGCAAATCCATTTATCGGTCCGACAAAATTCTGCCTTTTTTCATTGGGATGTATTATTTCTAACTCTTCCACTTTTTTTCAAATTGGCAGAAGTTGGCATTTTTAGTTTTTTCCATTTCTTTTTTGTTATTTTAAATATTTCTTATTTTGTTATTTTAAATATACTTTTTAATTTTTAAGTTCCGTGTATAAGCTAGTATGACCAGTGTTTCCAAATGTAAATAAAACTAATTTATTTTTACATTTTTTCCCGACGTTTCGTCAATTATTTGTTGACTTTCTCAAGGGAATATCTATTTAATTTTTTCAAAAAATTTTTTACAATGTTATTAAATTTATAAAAATTGTTTTTACTTTTAAAATTAAACTTACAGTTAAATTATTTACACAAACAAAACAATTTTAAGATATAAAACTTTCCAAACAACATGAAGAATAAGTAACATAAAAACAAACGTTACAAAAACATTAATTTAAATCAAAAAAACACAAATTAACTTAGTATCACCGTCCATTCCAATGAATTGCTACTCTATAATTTGCGTTTATGTTGTCCGTGTCTTCTTTTAAATTCATTGTATGTTCCCTTTTTTGTTGTATTCTCAAACTTTCTATAGTGTACCTTTTCTTTTCAATGTTTTCTTTATCCAATATCTTAATTTGATCAAAATCAGCTGTATGACCAGTTTCTAATAAGTGTTGCGCCAAAGCTGTTGTTTGTTTTTGTTTCTCTATGTCATTCTTGTGCTCTTTCATTCTTGTTTCCAAATTGCGTTTAGTAGTGCCAATGTAAATCATATTACAATTACTGTTGTCATTTCCTTTGCACTTGATTTCGTACACAATATTGTTTTGTTGTTGTTTGTCAATCTTTGTTTTTACTTTAGAGAATATTGTGTTTAATGTGGTATTTGCTTTGTAAGCAAAATTTATGTTTTTGTCTTTAATTGTGTTTCTGATGTTTTTGTTGTCAGTCAGGCCTGGAATATATCGTACACTGTAAAATTGTTTCGGATTATTGTCAATTGAGTTTGAAATTCTACTATTGTCGTTAATTTTTTTAAATATTTCATTAATTAAAGAATTTATTACGTTTATAGGGAAGCTGTTTTCTTTAAGTGTTCTTCTTATTTGTTGGATGTTGTTTTCATGAAACTGTTTGTCACTTATATTTAATATTCTGTAAATGAAATTTTTTGCTGTGTTTACTATTTGGCTCTTAGGTTGTGTAGAGTTGTAGTTAATAATTCTACCAGATGCTGTACTTTTTTTATACCAATTGAAAACTACTTTATCGGTTTTTCTATATAATTTTGTGTCTAAGTAAGTGATAGCGTTTTCATTTTCAATTTCCATAGTGAATTGTAATTTTTGGTGGTATTTGTTGAAATTTTTTAATATTTCGTCTTTTTCGTCGGCATCTACTATGGCCAATATGTCATCTACATATTTGGTTATGTATTTTATTTGAATATTTTTGTTTTTTAGCTCCCTGAGTTTTTCATCTAATAGGTTGTCCAAAACAATGTCCGCAATTGTAGGTGAAAGTGGGTTACCCATTGGCATGCCAAAAGTTTGATTGTAAAAATTATTATTGTAGACAAAATAATTGTTGTCATTGAGGCAAAATCGTAGAATTTTCAGGAATTTTGATTTCGGGATTTTCGTGTAGTTTTTAATGAGATTCCATTTGTCCATGATAATATTAATGGCTTTGTTTATCGGTATATTCGTAAAAAGAGAAATAACATCTAGTGAGATAAAAATTTCGTTTTTATCCAGTCTGAGTTTGCTAAGTTGTTCTTTAAGTCTATTCGAGTTTTTAATATTGTAGTCGTCTGATATTACATTTTTTAAAATGGCTCCAATATACTTAGATAAAGCGTAGCATGGGACTTGTATAGATGAGATTATGGGTCTGAGAGGCATTTCTGGCTTGTGTATTTTTGGAAGTCCATAAATTCTAGGTGCTGTAGCTGCCGAGCAAAGTAGTTGTCGTTTTTGCCATCCGTCGATATATTCATTTTTATACAAATCTAATATTATGTTATTGTTATCTTTCTGGAGTTTTAAAGTTGGGTCAGTTCTAAGCTTCCGGTAAGTATTTTTGTCATCATCATTTTAATGTTCTTAAAATTTTCCTTTGCACACAACACAACTCAACACCAAAATGGCGACGAAAAATTAAGCGGCAATATCAGCGTCAATTATTTTTAGAAAATACCAAACATATGTCAATAGTCATCGATTAATGACAATTTTGACAACGGGAATACCGATTTACAACAAACGAAGATAAACGACGTCGTCTTGTGTTGACGACGCCAAACAGAATATGGGTGATTATAAAATTTTCCATGCGCTTCTTCAGATAGATCTCCTATTGGTAGCATATTAAATTGAATAATTTCACCATTGATACAAAATTTTATAAACCGTTGAAGACATAAAATTATCTCCAAGAGTATTTTTCATTGTTTTACTATCGTAATCTCCAAAGTTTTTTAACATTTATCTTTCTGCTGCATGGTAAGACTTGTAATATGTTTTTGAATCGTTTTATTAAGTCATAATCTACACCTGTAATAGATGCTGCAGTTTCTGGATTGAAAAACATCTTCTTGAAGTGTTTTCACCATTCGAATTTCCTTCTCCTTGTTTAGGTTGGTCGATTATAAGGCCTAGCTGAAGATATCTTTCTTAAATTTGTTATTTTTTCTTTAGTTTTTCTGCATTTTTTTACTGTTTCTTATGGTTTCGCGTAAAGGACCAAATTCCAAATCATACCTAAATTTAAGAATATGCTCCGTAACACGAATCCTAGTATGAAGAGGCGACAATTAAAGTTCGAATAATTTGATCTTTCATCTTTTGAATTTCTTCAGTTATGAAATCTTTTGTTTCCTTTTTGTATGCAAATTTTATGGGCCAACAAACTTTATTGAAGGCTCTAGGCTCGTAGAATTTTTTAATAAGCGTAGCGGAACAAGAGATACTATAAATAAATTAAATTAGAAGAATTTTCCGCATTCAACCGGACAATGTGACTCATTTAGGGGATGAGCGCACACTTTGGTCGAATGACCTCACTTAGCGGATTTTTCTCTGTATTTTTCTTGGACCTTCTCCGTATTCTCAGACCCGCGTATTTATCTGTCCTCTTTATCCCCATTTCTCTTTATCTTTCTCACTCTAATTTTTACCTTAATCTCTCTTTCTCTGTTTCTAATTCTCTCTTCCTTCTAACAGCAGGTAACACAAAGGGACCAATCATGGGATCCAAGTGGGCCGTGGCAACACGTCTGCCTGCCTGACCTAACATGGTATACGTTGTTTGTCTTAGCAAATATAGATGTTGACCTATTCACCCTTATCGTGAACAAAATGTGAAATTTTTATTCCCCATGAAGGGAAAATTGCTACCGTGAATTTCATGGGAACGTTTGTTTTCGCTATCAATTCGTATTGAATACAAATTAGAAAGAAGAAAATATAAATAGGGAAAAAATATTTCAAATTTTCATGGGAACGTTTGTTTTCGCTATCAATTCGTATTGAATACAAATTACTGTGTTACTGTGTTATTGCAAGAGGAGAGATACTGCATCAGAGAACAATTTTATTTCAAAAACGTGACGTGCAAGACGCTTAAAAGCCCTTGAAGCTAACCTAGACACAAAAGGTCCAGTCAATGGACCCAAGTGGGCAATACGGCTGCCTGCCTAACCTACCCTAGACATTGACGAGCATAACGTCAGTCTGCACTGCAGTAACTGATATTGAATTAAAACAATGTGTTATTGATGTAAATATTCTAATTAAAACATGTAAAACTAGCATAATGTATGCAGTTCCCCAGCAAAATTTAAGTGAACAAATCTAAGGAAAAAGTGAAAAAATTTCGAGGGAAAAAATCAATCCCGATAAGGAGAATTTTTGTTTAAGTGAAAAATTGTTTACGTGTTTTATTCACGATTGCAATTGGGGAAAAGGGAAAAAAATTCGAGTGAAAATATATTCGTGATAGTAGTGATTATGTATTTCTGGAAATTCTTTAAGTAATTGATGATATATTGTTTCATCGTTAAGAATAGTTGAAATACCAAGTATAGAAGTTTCTTTTACTGTACCGCGCGAGGAAACTAAAGTCTTACCATCTACGAGAACACGAGTTTTTAAGTCTGGTAGAAGATCGAAATGTGTTAAAAAGTCACATCCAATTATAGGCTTCGTTACATCGGCTATAATAAAAAGCCATTAGGTGCTCGCCAATTAAAACTTTTGGAACAAAACATGGGGATTTACACTTTAGATTTAAAGCCAAAATTTTTATGAAACCAACAGTATTCTTCATAGATCTCTTTAAATTTTGGCGTTTTCCGTGAATAACTTCTGCTACAACACCTACTTCGACTTAAATTATTAAAATTGCTTTTGAAGAAACTCAATTTGCTGTGACAGCTCTTGAATAATTTGTCTTGAGGTCTTTAAGCTATACACGAATATTAAACTTTATTTTTCAGAATAATGAAAAGTAGAAACATAAAATTAAATAAAAACTTGATTAATACAATTTTATTTTCTAAAGTAGTGTATACAATAAACATTACGATTAATTCCGTAACTGAGCTTAAGTAATAGAGTCTTGTAATATTCAGCCATTAAGATATCGCGTGTACGAACGGGTTTGAATTTTACCAAGACTGACTTGCTTTTGTCCATGTAGCAGACGTGCTGGATATCATTAGCAACTATGGTTATTCCACAAAAGTTGAATACGCTCAAAACAATATTTTCCCGATTTGGTGTTGCAGAAGGTAATCCATTTATCACAATACCAGCCCTGTTAGCTCTGACATATCTGCACAACGCAGGTGAAACCAATTGAGACATTTATCGCATTGTTCACAACCTCCTTTTCCAATTTCTTTATTACATGCTCCACAAACAGTTTCTTTTCTCAGTCATTGTTAAGGAAATAATTAAAACACAAGATCAAAGCAACAGCAAATGGCGGCAACACGGGAGATAAAATAATTCAAAAATAACTAGATTTTTTTTTAATTTCATATGTTCATAATTTTTGTACAAAATACTTGACCTTTGGTCAAAAAATTGTTTTCGTGCACATATAATATATATATATGAGAATTTACTAAAAAATTTCATTTTAATCAAGCACTTTAACCTGGAGGTAAATTAATTTAATTATTTAAAATAAGAGTTGTTTTATTTAGAATTTTCTTAGTCTTATATACTAGTTTTATCAAAGAAGTATGATTATATTGCATATTTCTTGCAGCAACAAAACAAATATCATAAAACATAAACAAATGCAATAATAAAAAATGTATGAATTAAGGACATGTGAGCAATATGAAACTGCAATTGTATTTATTTATTTAATTGTCTACGGAAATTTAAATCCTTGCAGACATTTTAATTTAAGTACAACATGAAATTAGCTTAAATTAACATACATACAATAATAAAAAAAAAAACTTTACATAACATAAACAATTAGCTTAAATTAAACTTGCATGTAGTAATAAAAAACGTAACAAATAGAAAAAACTGTACATAAATAAAAACAATTAGTTGTTGAAGTAAACTAATATGTTATTTCTAATTGAGCTTAGTGACAAATTAAAATCAATAAACTTATAATATTTATTAAAATCTGCACGAATTCTCCTAAAAGGGTCTGCGTTAGCATAATTAGCCCGAAAAAATTCTACAGCTAAAGGGATAAAATTACGTGTAGGGCGTTGTTGTACATGTAAAGAATTCTGTTAGTAAGTAAATGAGTGGATATATCGCCACTAATCATGCCAAAAATGAAGAAAATATTGAGTACTCTGCTGCGACTACTTAGAGTTGGTACCTTAATAGGTTAAAGTTTAATCCACGGAGGCAAATAGCAGGAACTGTTTTTGAACAGATTCGAGAACATCTGAATATTTTTTATACATAGGTGTACTCCAGAATAGGCCTGACAAGCGACATATAAAGGCTTATAGTAACGTATGGATCATCAAACTCTTTAGCCCAACGTTTTACAAATCCCAGTACACCTCTAGCTTTGTTTGCTGTTAAATTTATATGTGAGATAAAATTAAGTTTGGGGTCAAGTAGCAATCCAAGATCTATCTATCTACTTCTTCCAGATGATAGTCATCGATAAAATAGCGTGAAGGTATCGGTTCTAGCGAAGCACATATATTTACATTTCTTCAGATTTAGCTCTATAAGATTTATTTTACACCAATTGTGAAGTGAGTTAAGGTCAGCTTGGAGATGTTGCTGGTCATTTACTTGACTGTAATTACGAAAAACTTTTACATCGTCGGCATACATCAAAATATTGGATGTTTGAATGACATAAGGCAAGTCATTAATAAATAACGAAAATAGAAGCGGCCCAAGGTGGCTTCCCTGTGGTACCCCAGATGCAACATCTTTGCATCCAGAGCAGGAGTTATTAAAACGAACCATTTGTGTTCTGTTTCTTAGGTAAGAGTATATCCATTTGACACTTAAATCGGTAAAACCAATTAATTCCAATTTATCAAATGCCTTGCTGAAATCGGTGTATATCACGTCAGTTTGTTGTTTCTGCAGAAACCCATGATGTATAATTGTTGAAAAATATAAAAGATTTGTTATAGTAGAACATATCTTTCGAAATCCATGCTGATGATGTGTTATCAAATTTGATGTATGAAAGCATAAATGTTCGTTATAATTTTTTCAAATAATTTGGGAATAGTACTTAATTTTGCAATACCACGGTAATTTGAAACATCGGACTTGTTTCCTGATTTCCAAAAAGGAATGATAAAGGAATCCTTCTAGATTTCGGGAAAATTACCATATTTTATTGATGTATTAAACAAAATTTCTAAAGAGATAGAAATACTATCAGCGCAATTTATCAGAATATTGCTAGGAATTTTATCAGGTCCACTGTTATATGAGAATTTAAGACGTTTTAATGCCTTGAACATTGTTGAGTTATCAATAAATGGTATATTAATTGATTGAGTTTTAGCGATGTTGAATGGATAATTAAAAGATTCATCGTACTTTGCATTTGAGTAAATTGTTGAGAAGAAATCGGCGAATAAATTGCTTATGAAACTTTAAAGCGGTAGGGAATCCATTCGTTTTCTTTTTTGATTTACAAATTTGAAAAATGCCCTTGGATTACGTTTTAAATTAATTTTTAATTTTTGTATATAAATATTATAAAATATTTTATTAAGCGAAGAATATGTAGCGCGGCTAATAGAATACCTTAAATAATCAGCAGAATCACCAGAATGTTTGAATTTTTTTGCTTGTTTGTTTAGTTTAGTTTGTTCTTTCTATTTTTAGCGTACGATAATTGTTTATTATTCCAAAGAGGACCAACGTTTTTCTTGGTTATTGTTTTCGGAATACACAAGTCAATAAATAAATCTTGTGGTAGAAGGCTTTAGCCATCTTATCTATATCAGTGCAAGATAGAATGTTATTCCAGTTAGTATTCTTTAAGAGTTCATTTAATAAACTGTAATTGGTGTTCTTAAAAAAGAAGGTATTTATACATAAGGCACCACAGATTTATATGGAATTGAAGCTAATAATTCGATAGTAGGATAGTAGATATATTCAGGTGTTGTTATGGGTAAGGAGCGCCTAATAAAACAATCAGTAACATTATTAACAAAAACTAGGTCTAATAACCTTGAGGAACTATTCATGATGCCATTTAGTTGGTATAATCCCAAGTCGTATAAAATATGAAAGAATTCATCACTGTTAGAGCCACCGAGTATACAGAGGTGTCACGAGACTATAGTCGTCTCGTTTTTTTCTATGCATCTCTTTCTTGACATCCTATCGACTTCAATTTTGTTTTGATTTGTGTTTCTGGCGCAAGAAAAAATTATATGTTTTATTATATGCAAAAATGGTGGGTTTTATGAAAATTTATAAAATTAAAAAAAGTGATATTTATACATATGTTTTTATTTGATCAAGTTAAATTTATACGAGGGTTGCTATATATATTTCTGGCCTGGCAACACTGAGTGCTGCCAAGTGCAATCTGACATTTCCATTGGAAAGTTTGTCATTTTTAAGCATAATCGTACTCAAAACGTTTTGACGTACGACCATTATTTGTGTTGTTATAGTGACTTGAAAAAATTAATATAGAAAAAAATGGAATTAACTCGTGAACATTTTCGTGCCATCATTTTTCACAACTTTCGACGTGGATTATCACGACAAGAGTGCATTGATGAACTTAAATCTTTGTATGGCGATGAAGCACCATCCTATAGCACTGTGAAAAATTGGTATAATGAATTTAATCGTGGCCGAAGCTCGCTCAAAGACGAATTCCGTGAAGGTCGTCCAAAAACGGCTGTTGTGCCAGAGAACATTGATGCCGTGCGTGAACTCATAATGCAAGATCGACATGCGACATACCGAGAGATAGAGACATCCTTGGACATTTCTTCCACCAGCATACATACACCTGGCCGTAAAAAAGGTTTGTTCTCGTTGGATCCCGCACAATTTGAAACTCCCTCAAAAAAATGCTCGTGTCGATTGGTGCAAAGAAATGTTGCAAAAATACGATTGCGGTGCTTCAAAAGACGTTTATAAGATCGTCACAGGTGACGAATCATGGATCTATGCGTATGAGCCCAAAACGAAACAACAATCGACTGTGTGGGTCTTTAAAGACGAGCAAAATCCAACAAAAGTTGTTCGTGGAAGAAGCACTTCGAAGCAAATGGTCGCCTGTTTCTTCGGCAAAACTGGTCATGTGGCGACTGTTCCGCTTGAGCAACGTAGGACGGTCACTTCTGAGTGGTACACTACAATTTGTTTGCCTGAAGTCATCGGAGAAATTCGAAAAACCAACAAGAGAAGCCGAATCATTGTTCACCATGACAATGCGAGCTCTCACACATCGGCTCAAACTAGAGCGTTATTGACCGGCCAAAACGTCGAATTAATGGGTCATCCGCCATACAGCCCTGACTTGGCACCTAATGACTTCTTCTTGTTTCCGCACATCAAGAAAAAAATGCGTGGTCAACGATTTTCGTCGCCAGAAGAAGCTGTTGAAGTGTTCAAAAACCATGTTTTAGAGGTGTCTCAATCGGAGTGGAAAAAGTGCTTCGACAACTGGTTTGAGCGCATGCAAAAGTGTATAAATCATGCTGGAGAATACTTTGAAAAACAATAAAACCATTTTTGATTATAAATATTCGCATTTTCACTATTAGGCCAGAAATATATAGAGCAGCCCTCGTATTAATCATTTGACGAAAAAGCTAGTTTTTAATTTTAACACGTCCACAAAAAATGACACTGCATTTCTGCCATAGATCACAATTTCTGCATTCAAAAAACACTGCAGATTTAAAGACTTTTTCACTTCTTTTATCTTGTAAGACCACAACATATCACATTTTTTAAAAATTACAAATACTTCGTATATGATTTCTTTATTTACGCGAAAAAACAATATTTTTTTTTGTGCCAAAAACTTTTTGTGCTGTATGTTTTCTTGTAAAATATCTAGTTTTTGTTTTGTTTATTATGCCTTGTTCATAACAATATAGCACTATATTTGTCTCTTTCTTGAGAACCTGCAGAAAACCTGATTATATTATTATCATATGCCAAAGGTTTCACCTCTGTATGCTTAGTGGTTAGAGCCCAGCGTAGTTTGAACAAGAATTTTTTCTTCCGGTAAATACTTCCAGGATATTGATGGCAAATTGAAATCTCCAAGACTAAAAATTAAATCGTCAGTAAATGCAGATTGAGCAATAGATTTAATGGCTTCGGCATGTAGAGTATATATCCGCATTAGAGAATATGGCGGCACATAAGAACATGTTATAAAAATTCGTTTTCCCCTGTTTTTAATCAATACAGATATAAATTCAATATCAAATACTGAATCAGATGCGACCGGTTCTGACGACAAACTATTTGAAACTGCAATAAGTACTCCACCACCAGAAGTTTTACTGCCTCGAATCACGACGAAAGATGTAAAATTTATTACATAGTATTTCAGAATTTTAAAAGTTATCGCTAAGCCATGTTTCAGTAAATACTAAGACTTTATGATCCAAGTTGAAGCTTTCCATATATAATGATGAAAGTTTTGTTCTCAAGCCACGAACGTTTTGGTAAATAATAGAAATATAATCAGTAGTCATGTTGACGGAGGATCTGTTTCTGGGTGTAAATTCGCGAACAAGAGTATTGTTTGTCCAGAAAGTCGGCTCTAACAAAACGTCATAGAGCTTAGATGGAATCGATATTTTAAAAGATGAAATGGATCTTGGTTGAGAAAATTTGAATTTGTGTATTGATATATCTGCCTCTTTTCCAACTTTATTTTTCAAAAAGTACTCAACTGCTGCAGCCAGACGAGATACAAAAATAGCTCTTCTTGGAGCAACAGCTCGAGCTATTAAATTACTGTTAGATGTTGTATTGTCATTTTCTGGAGGACAAGCATTCATGTCTTGTGCAGAAATTATATTTGAAGGTGTTGCTGACAGAGGACTCCCGTCAATAATTTCAGCAGAATTATATGTAGTAGGCACTGTAGTGTATGTAATTATTGGCACATTAGGCGATTTATTTGTAGCTCTTTTTTTCTTCGGTGAAGAGTGAGTTTGTACATTTGTAAACTTATCTAAGTTTGAAAAGTTGGTAAATAATTCATTGAATTAAGAAAGTTTAGCTAGCATAGATACAAAGTCATTATTAGGTTGATCAAACTCTCCCTTTTTTTGCAGCTAACACAAGTCCAATGAAGGGAATTTACGGGATCAGCAAGGGCGTCTGCATCGCGTGGCTTCAGTCCAGAACATTTCAAGTGAAAATTTCTTGAACATAAGAAGTAATAAATTAAAATAAATTGCAATTAAAATGTATTAATTTAGGCCAAGTGTGTTAGTTTATTGAACTTAAATAATTTAATAAATAATAAAAAATGTATTTAGGCTAAGTGTGCTGAAGTTTATAGAACTTAATTTCTCGTGCATTAACAGTTGGAACAGAGTTCTAAATTTTTGTCTCTCAAGGTTTACTGGTATTTACTTTCGAATGAATAAAAAAAATATTTTTATTTGAAAAATTGACCTAGTTCTTGAAATATAAGAAAAGAATATGTATGATAAAAAAAGAAAATATTAATATTTAGTATTTATTGTACTTTTAATTAAAATCAGCACATATTATTTTATGATAAAAAAATTAATAGAAATTTGTCTTACTACCTTTATTACTATTTTATAGTTCATATTTCTTTCTGAGTGGAAATGTAATCTAAACATCATGTCCAATTTTTTTCGACAAGTATTTGAAAATTATTTTAAGTTTCTGTATGTATATACGTAAAAGAAAAAATAATAATGGTGACAGTTACAATGTAGCAATTTATAACAAATAGCAAAAAGAAAATTTTTTTGTGGAAATTAGTTTTTATGAGTTTGTAACAAATATGAGTTTAAATTTTTCAAGCGCACTAGAATTTTTTTAAGATAAACTTGTGTGTGCAGGTAGCGAAAAGTTGAAAGTAGCAGTTGAATTTGGAAAAGGCTTGCAACAATGGCTGAGTTCCAAAACGTCATTTGCAATGCAACTTAACAAAGTCATGCATTCCTAAACGCAACCATTAAAACATTGACAATGTTACGCATCCCTAAATGTATAATAAAAGTTATTGATACGCAAACAAAAGCAAACTGTGCATCACTAATTTTGTTACTGCTTTCTTGATATTTAGTGCAAAATAAATTACAAGCACATCAATCATGGCGGAAGAAAAGTAAGAAAATTTTCTTTTAAATTTAATTATTATTTAAACAGAATTTATTATTTGTTTAATGGGAAACGGTGCTCCGGGAAATTAAAACTATTGACTCGGACTTTTTATGTATTTTTGTACAATTTTATAATGCTTTGGGGTGTTTCGTCCAGTAATCCAATCAAGTTTTCAAAGATTATAATTTTTATTGTTGACATCGCCGTCTTGAAAAAAACACTGATTGCAAATAAGCGTTTCTAAATGTAAAAAAATTGCAAAGTTATTTGTTACAAAGTAAACAACATAGTTGGTTACTTTGTATTAAAACAGTAGCAAAACCGCATCACTGCAATGTGTTTTGACGTTTTGAAACTCACCCTTTCTCTAAATCACATATTTATGAAGTAGATTTAAAATATAATTTATTATCAATATTTTCATAGAAATGGCCATAAGACAAAACTTCAAGATCCGTTTTCTCCTTTCCTTTGATTTTGTTTTTTTTTTACCTGTATGTAGATATTGTCAAGTGTTAGTGCACCGTCTTTATCTCATTTAAATCCGTGCATTATTTAACTAATAAATGGCTACCTAAATTGCTACCAATACACATGCGAAAATTATACTTATATTCAAAACATAAATAATACGTAAATAAATTTGGTAAAATTTTGACGTATATGTCTAAGCTCTAACCAAAATTAAAAAAAAAAAAATTTTAAAGTTGGTTTATGTTATAAAATAATATTGTTGCTTTCATTTAGGTGTCTAGACGGTATAAACACTTTGATTGGTTACATGAGAGATTGGTGGAAAAATTTTGTTTGGTTCCAATTCCTCCGTTACCTGATAAACAAATATCTGGAAGATATGAAGAACAATTTGTTGAACATCGTCGTGTGCAATTACAAGAATTTGTGGACTGGGTTTGCCGGCATCCAGTTTTATCAAGATGTAAAGTTTGGCACCATTTTTTAACATGTACAGATGAAAAGGTTTGGAAACTGGGCAAAAGAAAGGCTGAGAGAGATTCTTACGTAGGAATTGCCTACTGTTGGGCTATTTTAGCTCCAGAAAAGCAATTACTGCAGTCATACGTAGAATCGCAAATGGAAAGTTTTTCTCAATTTATTCATTCTATGGACTTATCCGTGCGAAATTTGCTATCCATTTCTAATGACATGTCTAAACGATATCAAACTCAATCAAAAAAAGAGTTTCAGCGCTTTAGCGATGGATTACTAGATCTATCTCGGTCCATTGCTATTGACGAAAGGCGATCACCTACACCTAATAAAAAATCGATATCAGAAATATTGTTAAACATAGGAGATATATTTGGAGCAATTGGTCTACAATGCGGCGAACAACCAAAATTAGATTGGATACCATTTTCTGATAGGTTGCACATATACAGGTATGTGTTTATAAACATTAATAATTATTACACCTATAACATATAAAGCAATAGCAATTAGAAAATCTTGCACTGAATAATATAATTGTAGACCTGCAGCCATGGCGAAATAATACAGGTGAACGCACGGGCGAAAAAGCTCATCAGCTGTATAACTTGCAGTTGTCAAAAAAATTTTCAAAAATAAATTTGTTAAATTTTTTTAATTTAATTTGTTTTGATTGATAATAGTAAACAAAATATTTATTGAAATTCCTAGAGAAGCGCAGTGCAATATGGAACCGTATTTGCAGTTCCTTTGCTTGTGGAAGATTATGTGTCTCTGCACGTACGTACTGTACTGTGCGGCGGTGATGTGACAAAGTAAAGCTTTTTATTGGGAGATAAATGTATGATAGCTTCAAGGTCGCTTTTTCACACTGAACTGTTGAATGTAACAAAAAAAAAAAAAAAAAAACGTGGTTTAGATGGCTTACAAGTTCGCTATAATTAGCAATCAGATACAGAACATTGTTTTGATACTGACTTTCGGCAGACTTATGCTCGCTACTTGAGCAACTTCCGGTGATGAACTTGTTGTGGTAAACGATGAAAGATGAAGATTTTTCTGTTAGTGTTCAAATGGTGCATGTGATTTCGGAAAGCTTGAGGTACAATATAATTTTAGTCACACTACCTGGATTTTCATTTTTATATAACCTCATTTTTAAAATTTTTTTTATTCTGAAAATTACAACCACTTTTGTTCATCAAATATACTTTTTTTATTTTGTTTTTTAAACAATATTTTTTGACAACATACTAGATTTTGTAGCAACAAATTGCCTGTAGTTTTTTGTGTTGTTGTAGCCGTGCGGTCACCTGTATTAATTCGCCTTGACCTGCAGCAATACAAACGAAAGTTAATGCGACAACAAACCTTTTGAACAGCAAAATTTAATTGTAGGAAAGCTTTCTTATGCCGATTTGTGGTTATACATACATGTATAAGATTCGGCATAGCGAGATATAGCACTATTACTTCTTATTTGTAATGTACTAAGCGCCTATAATTCAGAAAATTTTGCACAAAAACGTCTATAATTGTACTTTTCAGTGCGAGGAGTACAAGCGAAAATTGAAAAAAAGATGTGGAATAATTCTTGTAAAAAACAACTTCAAAACAGATTTCAGCTATCTGTCAATAATGGTTCAAAAGGTTGGCAACATACATTAAATTACATAAAATATTGCGAAACCCTTTAATCACTAAATCAAAATTATATGCTTGTTGTTATAGCGGTCTTAGCACTACAACTGTTCAACAGATGGCCATATATATCAAATTACAGCAACTAACTCTTATTAATTACCAAAACTTAATTTTTTTACTTGTAGTAGCGGATTTAACTATCAGATTCTATGTTAACTTCAAACGTCTGTATATAACGGTTCAACAGTTTGAAATACCCCTTAATGTATAATTTTAAATATTTATACTTCTTATTATACCACAGACAAAGTATTCTGGCTTATTTTCAAGTGTTTGTATATAACGGTTCAGAAAATAATCCCGTGTACGTCAAATTACGTGAAATTGTATACTTAGCAGTTCATGTTCCTTGTAAATTGAAGCTGTGTGTCTATAACGGTTCAAAATTTGTGTCACATACATCAATTGGCAATAACTAGTGGTACACCCTTTTATTTCCACATCCAAATTTTATACTTGTTTTAGCAGAATTAGCAATACATGTTCCTAGAAAATTTCAACCGTCTCACATTGGGTTGAAATTGCTAAAAACGGCTCTTAATTCAGGCCTTAGAGATAGCACTTTTGCGTTTCGTAGTATTAAGTGGGTCATTACTACTAAAAAAAATCATTAAAAAATTTAAGCGTCAGGGGTGTTCGTTTGTCAGCTTTTATAAATATTTAATTGCTTTGGAAGCTCTATTTTTAAAGATAAATGAACGAAATTTGAACAATTTGATTTTTTTAGGTTAGTATCTTAACATATGTTTAATGTTTAATACTATTAGTCTTCTTATTCGCTGTCACTAAAATAAATATCGTCAGATTGAAATTTCAGGTAATAATAGAAGGTCCAATCAATACCTGCTGTGGTAACATGCTAATTTTCTTTTTTAACCGACTTCAAAAAAAGAAGGAGGTAATCAATTCGACTGAATGTTGCTTTTTTATGTTTGTGCCTTCAGAACTTTCTGAAGTCATTTCTGAACCGATTTTGAAAATTATTGGTAATATGATAGATTATGCTTACAGATTGGTCCCGTTTTAACAGTTTTAAAAATTAAAAGGTGCCTCCATACAATATACATATTTTTTACCAGTATTATGAAGTATAAAGGGCACTTCTGTAAAACTTAAAATAACTGCGTATTACTATAGCTCCCAATAACAAAAAGTTATACAAAAATGAATCTAAAAATTAAAGGGTTCTCCATAATTAATGTAAATTTACTTAAATGGGCCTATTTTTTGAACCGTTATAGACAAACGCTTGCAAATTGGACAGAATGGCGATTGCTATGATCGTATTACTATAACAAGTACTAATATCGAAAATTACAAATTGAAGGGTTCGCAAATAGTTCATTTAATTTGATGGCCATACTTTTGAACAGTAGTAGACAGACGCTTGAAATTTACAACGAACCCGTATTGCTAAGTCCGCTATAACAACAAGTATAAAATTTGGATTTGGAAATTAAAGGGTGTGTCAATAGTTGATGTAAAATCAAGAACGTGGCAAAACTTTTGAACCGTTATAGACAGAACGCTGAAACTTAAAAGGGACCTGTGTTGCTAACCCCGCTACACCAACGAGTTTATAATTTGAATTTAGAAATTGATTGTCTTATATGGGCCTATCTTTTGAACCGTTATAGGCAAACGCTTGCAAATTGCAGAATGTCAATTTCTATGACCGTTATAGTAACAAGTGTTAAAATTAAAAATAATAACTTAAAGGGTGCGACAATAGTTCATTTTATTTGTGTATATGGCCCTAATTTTTAACAGTTGTAGACAGGCGCTTGAAATTTACAACGAACCAGTATTGCTAAGTCCGCTATAACAACAAGTATAAGATTTGGATTTGGACACCATTTAATTTCAAGTATGTGGCCAAAATTTTTACTGTTATAGAAAGAACGCTGAAATTTAAAGGGACCCGCATTGCTAATCCCGCTATATTAACGAGTTAATAATTTGAATTTACAAATTAAAGGGTGTCCCATAATTGAAGTAGATTTTCTTATATGGGCCCATCTTTTGAACCGTTATAGACAAACGCTTGCAATTGGGACAGAATGTTGATTGCTTTAGCCGGCTTAGTAACAAGTATTAATATTAAAAATTAAAAATAAAAGGGTGCGTCAAGTTCATTTAATTTGATCTATATGGCCATACGTTTGAACAGTTGTAGACAGACGCTTGAAATTTACAACGAACGTGTATTGCTAAGGGCGCTATAACAATAAGTATAAAATTTGTTTTTGGAAGTTGAAGGATGTGCCACTAATTGATGTAATTTCAAGCATGTGGCCAACCTTTTGAACCGTTATAGTCAGAACGCTAAAACTTAAAAGTGTTTATAATTTGAATTTATAAATTAAATGGTGTCCCATAATAAATGTAGATTTATTATATGGACCTATCTTTTGAATTGTTATAAACAAACGCTTGCAAATTTGAATTTAGAAAGGTGTTCCCAAAATTAATGTAATTTGACCTATATGGCCGTATTTTTTAAACCGTTATATACAAACACAAGAAGTATAAAAATTATAAATTAAAGGGTTTTAGAATAGTTGATATAATCTGATATAATGACCAAACTGTAAAACCGTTATAGACAGACGGTTGAAATTTACTCAGAACATGATTGCTTAATCTATGGCAAGGGCAAGTATATAATTTAAATTTGAAAATTAAAGGGTGCCCCTATAGTTCCTGTAATTTTATGTATATTGCCAAACTATTGAACAGTTGAACAAGTATAAAGTTTGTAAATATAAGTGAACAAAACAGTGAAAAAATTCCACATTTCACGCAAAAAGAAAATATTCATGATAAGGGGAATTTGATTTTCAGTAAAATGTGAAAAAATTTCGCGTGTAAAATAATTCGCCCCTGATTTTAACATAATAATCATTAGAATGGCTTGAAAACTACTAGTATACTTTGTTAAATAAATAATGAATTTCCTTTTTTTTAGTATATCAAATAAAAAAATATGTGGAAGTAAGTTCAATTGAATATGTAAAGTTTCTATAGGGTAAGATATGCTGTAAAGTAACTGGGATTTTTCAAAAAAAACAATTTTAGTCATTAGAAAAACCAAAGGATGTTTGGGTTAAGAAGCAAGATAGGCGATAACATCATAGCTTCTCTTTATTCGTAGAGATTATTGTAATTAAGTTGGTAATACTTCTTTGTATTTATTTAAAGGGCAGAATAAAGCGCACGTGATTTTTTTAATTGTTTAATTGTAGAAACAAGATCCCCGCCCACATATACTGAACTATCTGGCCTTGCCACCACGTGCGTACCTTTTCAGAAGTGACCATTAACATAATATAAAGTTTAGGTTTCGTTGTGGATAGTTATCAATACTCTTAAAATTTTGACGAGTTACATGACTTGAAAACTGTCCAAACTATTCTTTTCACGCGAATAGACCCATAATATGCTACACGTCATTTTAATAAAAATGATGAAAATTTAGCTTTCACTTCAAATTTACCGTTTAATAATCTTGACTTACTGAAGAAGTTCACGATTCCCATTGAAGTACATCCAGTTAAATCTTTTAGCGCGTATTCAAAAATCATAACTAAAGTCGTAAATTACTAAACAGAAACTAAAAAATAGTTAACAGATAGTTATAGCTTTTATTAACAACTCTTAACTAGCACAACAACTGCTTCCAGCTAATAAAAGAAATACAACTATGCGCATTCGGATGTAGAGAAAATAACATGTCGATAATATATTTATCGATATGTGCTGTAATTAATTCAAAAGCTTATTAAACCACTAAAAAATTAAATTTGTTCTTTAAAAATTTAGGAACTGTGAAAATTTTATTATTTAATTGTAAAAAAAGTTATTTGATAGAATTTTGGGCTTCAGTGAATAAATCAAAAACAAATATATATGGTGACAGTGAATTAAAAAAACTTAAGTGAAAAAATGTAGTTGCCCATATTTCGATTTGTTGGCCTCAGAACTTTTCATAAAAAAGTACCATTGTGCACTATACATGTATTTTAAGATATCAGGTCAATATGAGTATCATTAAGAAGCTTTTAAAGAGATCTTTCAGGATATACAAAAAAAAATTTTTCAAAATGCTTAACCCGTTAAGTGCCGATGATATTTTTGGATCTAAAATTATATATAGTTCGTAGGAAAGCATTAGTAAGCGAAGCCAATGTTTGTTTTAGCCAAGGCATATCAATTACCAGGTGGCAGCGTTAGAAAAATTAAAACAACAATAAAACAACACCAGGCATTTTTGTTTGTGTAAAATGTATACGCCTGTCAAAAACATCTGAGAATTGAAGGCATACATATTTAAAAGTTTGTTTACCTTTTCGTCTTTATGATGGCGACGGGAAATTTCTTTGGCTTAAATCTAGTTTACGGACGCAGCCTTAAAATTAAAAAAAAGTTACCCACGGGGTGTAAAATTTAATTTAAAGCAAAAAATGTTAGTTTCCGACTTACGGGCCTCCAAAGATTGTAAATACAATATGGAATAAATATCGAGTATTTTGTGGTGGAATGGAGCAATATGGATATAATTGAAAAGGTAATTTAAATTTCTACGCCGATGTTGTTCATACTATAAAGGAGAAAATTCTTGCGCCGAATGCCGGATACGCAGAAAATCTTTAGTAAGAAAAGTTTTGCGCCCGGCCGAAGGGCATTACAAATACGATTCACTGATGCAGTTGTTTAGCAAGTCAACAAAATAAATTATTGATTAAACGCTGTATTATTATATATTTTATTAAAATGACAGCTGAAGCAATGGCCAATTTGACATTAGGTAAGTGAAAAATAAAAAATGTTTACAAGGTGAACATTCCTTGTTGAGGTGGCATTGTATGAAACATCTATAATATAAATATATCTACAGACATACATAAAAATCTTGTTTATATACTTCCGAAAAGACAGGCAGCGTAAAAATGGTGACGGCCTTACAAACAATTTTGCAAGCAATGAGGCATGCTGGCAAAGAGCCATTTCCTATCATATATATCAATAGCAAAGATCCTGAAGCAGCCGAAAAATTAGAGGCAGCTGCTAAGTCGCAACTTAAAAAAATTCAAAAGATTTGGATACGAGAAAGCTTCGAAAATGTCGATAAAGAAAAGCGTGAGGCTGAAGATGCAGAGAAGCGTAAGCAAAACTTGGAAAAAGCCAAGAAGATTACAATCTCCGAAGACCCCAGCTGGCCGGTTGCCGAGAAAATTCGCATCTTTGAAGGTGCAGATAATCGTTAGAAACGTGTAAAAATCTATGGCTGGGTGCATCGTTTAAGACGCCAAGGCAAAGGCTTGATTTTCATCACATTGCGTGATGGTACTGGTTTTTTGCAATGTGTTTTGAATGATCGTTTGTGTCAAACTTATGATGCCTTGACTCTGTCTACTGAAATTTCAGTATAATTATATGGAACACTTAAACCCGTACCACAGGGTATATCTGTAAGTTGCTTTCTTTTATAACAAGGTATCAAGAACTTATCAAAGTAATTAATTAAGCTCCAGGTGGCCATGAACTACATGTGGATTATTGGAAATTAATTGGCCTGGCTCCCGCTGGTGGTGCTGAAAGTTTTCTTAATGAAGAGGCTCATTCCGATGTACAATTAGATAATCGTAATATTATGATACAAGGTGAAAATACTTCTAAAATTTAAAAAATGCGTTCCGTTATAATGCAGGCATTTCGATCCCATTATTTTGATCGGGGATATTGCGAAGTAACTCCTCCTACATTGGTTCAAACTCAAGTAGAAGGTGGATCTACTTTGTTTAAATTACAATATTTCAGGTTATTAATGGGACACACCGTACAGAAGCAAGATTATGTTTAATTTCTATTTTATTTAAATTTCAGCGAAGAGGCATATCTTACTCAAAGTTCCCATTTATATTTGGAGACATGTTTACCTGCTTTGGGTGATGCATTTTGTATTGCTCAAAGATATCGCGCCGAGCAAAATCGAACTAGGCGCCATTTGGCTGAGTATATGCACATCGAAGCTGAATGTCCATTTATAACTTTCGACGACTTGTTAGATTGTCTTGAAGATCTTGTAGGTGAAAAAACTAAATATAAATAAAATTAAATATTAAAAAATTAAAAATAATTTAATTATTTGAAATATTTTTTCTCTTTTTAAAATATTATTGGTGGTCCTGAAAAGGACCGATTGATTGATCCACTCCACTTTTCTCTTTGTTTTTGATCTTGAGAAATGCCAAAGAAAGTACCACTTCCGGGAACATACTTTTTCGGACACAAAACACAGCGCATTTTAAAATATACAAACTTTTCCGCACTTTTAACACAATAAAAAACTTGAAAAACTTTTTCACAAAAACGCCACTATATTTTATACACGTTTTTTTATTGTTGTAAAACAAATATTTTTGAGGTTTGAAAACATAAACAAAAAGTTTAGTAAAAAAAAAGTCACCTGCCGTAGCGCTGCCACCTGGTTTAATATGCCTTGGTTTTAGCTGTTGTTTGTTTTTGACTTTATTTATTAAATTAATATTTTTTATCACATCTTTATTTCAATAAACTCATATATATATTTACAAACTACTTTACTTAATAGTGTGTTATAAAAAAAAAGAAATAATATAATAATAATAAATATTCTTCGGCTCTTAACGATTTTTAAACAATTTTACTATTTTTTCCTGGTGTCTTCCAAAATGTAGTGCATAATTGCACTCTTCTATGAAAAGTTCAGAGGCCCATAACTCGGAAAATATAGGCTATTTTGTTTACTACATATTTTTCCCCCATTTTTTAGTTCTCTATCACTACATATATTTGTTTTTTTGATTGGAGTAACTTCATTAAACTAGATTTGTAGCGAATTTTGTTTACCAAATACACATCTCTAGCTAATTTCTGTTTTGTGTTGATGTATTTTGGATTTAAAAAAATGAATGAAAATAGCGGAGATAAGTATATTGTTTAGGAAATAAAACCTGTTATTGTTTTGTGTATTTCAAAAAGATGCAAATTGGTCACTAGATTACTACTTCAGAAATGTCAATTAAATTTTTATATAAAATCAATCAGCTGTTTTTTAAATGTATTAGTTAGTTGGCATTTAGTTACAGCTTTACCTTAAATTAAGTGATAACTTTTTGTGCTGAAAGTAACCAACTGTAAATAACTAAAACACCTTATAATGATTTCAGAATATTCGCCATTATCTATTTATTCTTCACAATAGTATGAAAGTTTATTATTTGGAATCTTTTTAATGTTACTTTATTTTAATTGTGCACGATTCCTTCAAGTAATAATATTTCGTGATATTCTTATGAAATATTTACGATTTAAAACTAAAAAATTAAATGTTGATTCTACCCAAGTGAAAGAAAAAAAAAATAGTGGGTCTAATTATTGATTCCGTTCCGCAATTGCAGAAAGGATTTTTTTGCGGAAGAAAAATTTGAAATTATATATTCCGTTGCTGCTATACTTTTCTGTTGCAGCGGTATCATCTCTACAGCGGCTTTATTGCCATATTACTGATTCTGCAATGTAGATATTTTTCCTTGTTTTGCTTACGTTCAAATTTTGTAACGAAATGCTGGCGGAAAGAACAAGAATGTGAGAAAAGTAAAAAAAATTTTAAATTTATTTCTTTAAGCTTCAATTATTTGATTTTATATGCGAAATGTTTTTATAGGAATAAAAAAGAAAAATATACAAACAAATTGCAAATCAAAGCAATGGTCTGCACTATTTTTCTCGAAGTTTTAAATAATGAAACCCTAGAAAGTACGCAAATCGATTATTTTCACTTTGTAAGTGTTGGCGAGTCAATTAGTCAGATTATATTTTACCGAATAAACGCATACAAGTTTAAAAGGTATTCGATTAATTAAATAAACTATTTGTATAAATGTGTTAACGTTTAAAGTAATTAAAAATTAATTTCGGATAATACTAATAAGATGCAATGAATTTTACAATATGTATATGGTTTGTTTCATAAAGTTATATTTTTTTTCTAAATTTGAAGAAGGAAGATTTTTATAGCGCTGCATCATTGTAGGTATTATGATTCGGTTTTCTTCTTTATGTGATAATACCGGATTAAACCTCGTTATCAAGGCAATTCCTCTTTCCGATATGTTATTGACTACCAGCAGATGCACAGAGGGATATTTTGCCAATCTAGCCGGACCATAGACCCAAAATTATATTTAAGAAATGTATAGATTGCAAAATTTTGTATCGTATAGTGAATTTACAAGCTTGTCATCTAAGATTTGTGGTTTTGGGCCACTGCTAAAGTCACCAAAGTTAAGCAAATTGAATACGTTTTTATTGAGTTTTATATTTGTTTGTGGCTAAACGAATAAAGATGTGGTATCGATTTTTTTATGTGAAATGCTGTACTTTTAGGAATTTATATTAACTTTCAGAAAAGTTTTATGATACCAAAACTTGTTAAAAAATATTTTTTTGTTTACTTTTTTGTAAAAAAAAAAAAAAAAAGGAAAAGTTTTTGGAAAGTGAAGGCAGTCGCGATCCTGAAAATGCTTTAAATCACTTTAAACTTTGAGATTTTTTCTTTCATTATGTAGAAAAAAATTTCTCATTTTTGAGTATTTTTTTGCGAATTCTTGCAAATTTCACCTTTTTCCTGTTTTTAGTGCTCTTGCATAGTTAGATACGAATAAAAATCCAATCGATTAATCGAATACTTTTTAAAGCTTTATTCGATTATTCAGATAAATATAATTTAAAGTAACTAACTCAAAAAAGGAAAATAGTATAGACCTGAGTCAGGTTTTGGTCATTCAGTCATAAAATGGGGAAAATGTTGAAAAACTCTATTCACATAATTAATCTTTGCAATATTATCTATCATCTGATGAAAGGTATACCTATATATAATCCTTTATATATACTGGGGAGCCACTAGAAGTTGATTTTAAGGTAAACTTTGAATTGGGCCGCTAAAAAACTGCTAACGGTCTTTCGTAGGCTAAAAGTTGGTATGAACAAAATATTAGTAATTTTGTAACGAAAAAAAGTTGATATAACTGAATAGTGAAAACCTTTTATCTTAAGAGTTATTCATAAATAAAGCCAAACATCTTTCTGACAGCTTTTTAAGACGATTTTTACCACTATTATGCGAAGGGCCTGGCCGGTTTATGCTACAGAAACAAAATTTTTATGCACATCGTATTATTTATCCCCAACACAACAGAAAATGTGGAAAATCTTTATGAATTTTGTATTTTTTGTAGAAAATAAATTTGTGTACTGATCTTAATAAAATTCGATACAGCACACTAAGAAATTGGGCGGGGAGGTGTATTTGGCTTATGAATTTTTGGGAGGCCGTACAATCTTGGAACTGTGGCTGAATTAGCAGTAAGTTGAGCTTTCTAGTATCTGGTGATATGTTTGTCTTTAAATAATTCTGTGAATAATTAATTGTTTTCCCGTAGTAGTTTTTGCGTTGGGTTGTTCTCATCGTTTTATATGTACGTCTGTGCTCCAAAAGATTCTTTATTTCTCTCTCGTAGTCCTGTTGTACAATGCAACTATCATACTGCCTTTTTCAGATTGGGTAATTATTATATCATCTTTAGATTTTTTCAGAAATTTCCTGGTTTCGTCATTAATATAAAGAATCAATTTCTCTTTTTGTGTATTGTAGTGTATCTTACTAATCGGCTATGCCACAACAGACGAGGTTCATAATGTTTTCTTATAAAATATTTGTGAACTGAAACCTTTCTGGCATGTGTAAATAGGACGCACTGCACAACAATGTATTCTAGCTGTATCGGCAAATTCCCAGCGATATATGTAGTTATAAAAGACACAACCTACACTGTCTATTCTGCCTTATCAGCATATTTAAGTTACTTGTATAAGTATTCTTAAGATTCAATTAATAAAGAAACGTAGAATAGAGCACAAGCTCTGTTCTTACAAATTAATAAATTTCCTTTTTGATACCAGGCGATCCTGCCACTTTTTAATGCAACTTGCAGTGCTAGTTGTTTTTAATTACACTGTCCAACAAATTAAGACTTTTTGAATGGAACAGAATAGCAACCCCATAATTCTGAAAGGGTATGTTGAGTAGATCATTTTTGTAAAACAAACTTATGGTCCAGCACGTCTGAGTTTTTTTACAGTAGGTCAAAGTTTTCATTTTTTGGTCGAAGGGAGCATTATACTGTATGAAAAAAATGCTGTAAGTTAATGTCTGAGAGAATTCTTATATTCTGAGTTATATTGTGGAATTGTATGAGGATTATTTTTGTGGAAGATGTTAACCCTCTAACTGGTCCCTTTATGGGTCAGTTTTACCCTTTTTTCGAGAAAATTAAAAAATATCCTTTAAAAAAGGACATTTAAGGATAAAAATATTTTACGAAAATATATGCCGGAAAATTTCAGTGGGGGTCACCAAAGACACCATTGTTGTAAAAAAAGCTTTTTACGATTAATTGGCAAAATTACATGGCAACTTCTATAAAAAAAATTATAATTTTGTTTTAATAGTGGTTTATTTATATAAATATTTATTTTTTTTTCTTCAAATTTTCGAGTAAAAGGGAATTAGGAAATAGCAGTAGTATGACAATGGATTAAAGATTAAACTTAATATGTTTTCCTGTATTTAGATTGACGTGAATGTTCCGATGGGTCAAGGTTTCTGTGCAAGCCCCATACGTATTCAGCAAGCATTACACTTTGGAATTTTCCTTTGAATCTTTCTTCCAATACCTTTATATCCTGATGAAACCGGTATGGATGGATGCTGATTTCCATTGTGCAGTAAAACTGCTTTTAAGCTGAAGAGTCCAGTAGAAGCTTTAGATATTTCAGAACCTCTTCAATACTGCAACAGTATACGAGTTCTTCTGATTTTTTAAAATAACTTTCCAGATCTGCGTGTCTTTTTCTTGGAAATGTAACTTTTACATCAGCTTTTATCAAATGCCTGTTTTTCAATCTGGAACATAATATTTCAGTTTTCTCTTTTGTTAGTCCTAAATCTCTTACAAGATCTTCAAAATAAGCTTGGTCTATCAAATTAGGACATATGTTTAAACCATCAAGAGGCAAGTAACTTATATCTGTCGCCGCTGTTATTTCTGTATTGGCATATGTCATATTGGCCGAAAATATATGTGTAGGCGGTTGAGGCACCGGAACACCTTCACAGCGCACTTCTGGTAAAATGACATTATTGGTTGCTTCTTATGTCATTATCGCGTAGTGCCTTTGGCTTCTACCAAATTTGTAATTTATGCAGAAATAGCATGTATCTGATTTATGATCTTCAGGTTCAATCCATGTCAAAGGCGCAGAAAATGGCAGCGCCTTAGTACCGCCTTTGTACCAGGTCAAAAGACTACTCTCGCAAGTAGTACATACACTTTTTGGTATCCAAGCTTCAGATAAAAATCGTATTCCAAAGAAAAGAAAATATGGTTCTTCGATGATAGGGAATGTCTTTCTTCTGTTTTGATGGTGCGTAAAATGCCCACAAATAAAACAAAACCAATCTCTTAATTTGCAAACAGAATCCGCCATGCTTATTTATATTTCAATTTTTCTTTATATTAATTTTAGAAAAAGTCACACCCGATACGTACTGCCGATTAGCTCAATTATGCTTGATTTTTTTTTATTTTTTATTATTAATTTTAATTAATATCACACCCGATTTGTAAGTCACAGCTGACTAGACGCGAGAACTCAGTGTTTGGCCCGGCCGAACTTGACGCTGTTTTTACCTGTTTTGTATATGTTGGTGTATAATTTTACTAATTAAGCATCAAGAGCTTTTTTTACAACAATGGTGTCTTTGGTGATTTCGTACCCCCACTGAAATTTTCCGGCAAACATTTTCGTACAATATTTTAATCCTTAAACTCCTTTTTTAAAGGATATTTTTTTGTTTTCTCGAAAAAAGGGTCAAATTGACCCATAAAGGGACCAGTTAGAGTGTTAATATCTTCCACAAAAATAATCCTCATACAATTCCACAATATAACTCAGACCATAAGAATTCTCTCAGACATTAACTTACGGCATTTTTTTCACCACTGTAAAAAAAAACTCAGACGTGCTGGACCATAAGTTTGTTCTACAAAAATGATCTACTCAACAAACCCTTTCAGAATTATAGGGTCGCTATTCTGTTCCAAAAATGCTGTTGGACAGTGTTATTATAGTTATTTGTTATATATTTTTTTTTATTACGAAAATGTTAACAAATAAAACTTGAATATATCTTTTATGTAAATTTAAAAAATCTGTGCGACTTTCGGGAAGTGGACAATCAATTTTTTTTTAAATACTATCGTAATGAGATGCAAAATAAGAGTTTCTGAAAAGTGCTTTCGTATGTCGCAAAATGAACGCCTAAAACAGCTGTACTTTGTGTAAAAAAATGATAATTTGATTATCAAACAGAAGGAAAACAAAAACGAAACAAGTTTAATAATAAAGACAAATATGTATTTATATGTGTAATTTTTTTTTAAATTTATTACTTTAAAAGATACGTACATTTTTTACTGGTGCAATTACTTATTTCTTAAAGACGTCATAAAAATATAAAAGAAAAACTGGACACTATTGGCAACTTGACAAAATGGGGTAAAACAAACGTATTAAAAGCCGAAATGCAAAAAATATAAATAGAATTAAAACACAAAAATGTACAGAATTGGAAATTGTGCGGCAATTTAGAAAAAATAAATAAATTCCAAAAAAAAAGGAAACTTCATTTCAAAAATTTTTTTTATATATGTTGAAAAAAATATATAAATTACTTAAAACTCAAAATTCTTAAATCAAGTTTGTGTTAGCATTGAAAAATAAACTTTAAGTATTGCTAAAAAGGTACAACATTTACAAACGTTTTTATATAAATCGTGGCTCAATAAATTTAAATCCAATAAGCCAACAGGAAAGTTAACAACAAGCAACAGTGTAAACCTCAGCTATGGCACCAATAATTATATATCCAGTAACAACAATGCCAACAGGTCAAAAACCTTGCTTATAATCTGACCACATATAGCCATCATAATCACCACCACAGAATGTTAGCCAGGAAGTTGGAAATACTACTACTACTAGCAGCAACTAAGTAGCAAGACCGGCAAGGTAACATGCAAAATTTATCGATGATACAGACAAGAAAATAGATTTCAAAGTTCAAAAATAAATAAACTAAAATTAATTACTATTTTATTAAGAACTTTTTCCTTTGAACGAAAACACTTCTGAAAAATTAACTAATTAGTTTCCTTTTTTTGTGCTTAAATTTTGAAATATAATTCATTAAGCTTTTCATTCTCGAAAAAGTATAAATATATGCATATCACAAAATTGAATATGAATAGCTTCCTACTTTAATTTAAAAAAAAAATTAAAAATATGTTAAATACACATATAATTCCTACGTTAATTTATAACCCATTCAAAGTTTTGTTTAAAGAATTTGTTAACAGTAAAAATAAAAAGGCATTTTTCTAAAGCAAGTTATCATCAAACCACATATATTTTGTGTATCTTTAAACTCAACCATGTGCATGAGAACATGGAATATCTGGCTTGATACATATATTCCATTTAATTTATCTTTTTTTTTAAGTCCTAATAACCATCTCATGGCGTAGGAATATAATCCTCACCATATCTGAATTTATGAGAACATTTTAATGTTGGGTGATTTTTGGTGTTTGGGACATTACTTTTTCTTCATAAAGAGAAATAAAAATTGGAGAAGTTTTGTGCTTTATGAATTTCATTAATTCACATTAGTCCATTTGATTTGCTATCATTTGATTTACTCAATGTTTTTTTAATTAATTCCTTATACTAAGAAAATATTTGTGTATTTCCATAAAATAACAGATATCATTAGAAACTCGGCAATTTAAAACGTGGCATTAGTCCTTTTTTGTTGTAGAAAAAGAAAAGAAATAAGAAAAAACAAAAAATCAGTTAACCCCTTTATGTCTTAAATTTTTCACAATTTTTTTTGGAGACTCGGTACAGAATACCTTTTTTAGATTTTGCATCCTTCTCATTTCCAATTCAAATTCAATTTTATTTAATATGGGTAATCACGATTCTAAGATTAATAACTCAAATGCCAATGTGATAAATAAGGTCACAGTAAAAATTGAATATCCAATTGTCTACTTTATAATTATAATTGCTGTATTGATCTTGCAATTATTTATTACTCTGTATCAATTGCACAAAAGATCAATAAGAAAAACCTACTTGAGACGCTTACTAGGCAATGAACTAGACAAAGCCTAAATCCCCAATTAAACAAATGGAATGGAAAAATATATTCCGCAAAGCGTCAATACAGGCTGGGGTACAAGACCGGAAACTGAACATAAGTATATAAACAATCTTGTCACTAAATTAGAAAAAATTAGAGTGCTGTTTAAAGTAAACTATCACAGATTAACAACTCGTCATAAAACAGCAGCTTACACGAAGAAATAATAATTTAACCTTTACCTGAAACAGTCCCTGGCGCAAAATTAACAATGCCTCAAACTGTCATTGATTTTTTAAATACAGCTTCTAGGCTAATACCAGAATTTAATGGAACACCAAAGCCTTAAAAATTTCTCCAACGAACGAGTCAAATTGATAAAGGAATCCGGAAACTTAATGAAATAATTTCTAACCAAATACAATTTTAACCTTGAATATAACGATAGAAGATTCGGAGTAAACACTCAAAAAACACCCCGTGGCCAAATCTATGGAAATAACTGCCCGCAAAACAACACTTACAGAAACAATAACAATAGCAACAGAACGATGAATATTACTAGTTCTTACAGGAATAACAATAGCAATAACCGAAACCCAATTCCACCAAATCGAAATTTTAGAAACAATAAAGCAGGAATTCCGGAAACAGGAATGCAAACTTATACAATAGAAGATCCGACAATAGAACTCACAAAGACAGAGCCACAACGTGCGCTGTACAACCGACTATGATTCGGGAAACGCGGTGGGTCTCTTCAGCACCCACTAAATAACAAAACATACACACATAATCTAAATTTCTCAAGCTATTTAAATATCAGAACGTTTATAAATGATGCCAGATCAATTTTCCTTTTAGACACAGGTGTAGAAATCTGTTGTTAAACACAACCAAGTTCGAAACGAACAAATTAATTGCATAAAACAAATAAATATAAACGGTATTGGACAAGGTCTAATCACTAGTTTGGGAAAAATAAAAACCGATCTTAAAGTTGCAGACTTCCTAATAGCAAATGAATTCCATGTCGTTAATGATGACTTTGCAATACAAGTAGATGGCATAATTGGTATGGATTTCATCAGAAAATACAAATGTATTTTAGATTATCGAGGAAATCAGTATTACATTATTCTAACTACTATTCTAGACAACCAGGTAGCCCTTAAACTGATGAACTCTCCAAACATAAATTCTATATCACTGCCAGCCAGATCAGAGGTAATAAGACCTGTGAATTTTAATTCTATTCAGAGGACGTCTTCGTACCCCAACAGATTATTAAACATGGCGTTTATGTAGCCAATACAATAACGTCCAAGTCCCAACCACTTATCAAAATTATCAATACCACTGACAAAGATTTCATAATTAATAATATCTAACTAACTAAGGAAAAGCTTAGCGACTATAAAATAGTCCAAGCAGAAGGTAACTCGAATAATAAGGAGAAACTACTGAAATTGAAGAAAAAATTTCCCGAATTCGTTAACAAGGAACTAGAAAAATTATTATGCACTGGAATCTGAGAAAATAACAGCTAATAGTTTTTATAAGCAAAAACGCAGACTCTAAGACAAACAGCCTGTATATATCAAAAATTACAGAATACCTCCCTCCCATAAAGAGGAAATAAATAAACAGGTTGACAAACTCATTAAAGATGACATCATTATCCATCAGTCTCAGACTATAATAGTCCAATCCTTTTAGTTCCCAAGAAATCATTACAAGGAACTACCTAAAAAAGATGGAGACTCGTTATTGAATACAGATGAATCAACAAAAAATTAATAGCTGATAAATTTCCTTTACCTCGAATTGATGATATATTAGAACAATTGGGAAGAGCAACATGGATGATTTAATTGTAATTGGATGTTCTACAAATCAAATGTTGCAAAATCTAAAAGATGTTTTCAGTTTATGCAGAAAATATAATCTTAAACTACATCCCGATAAGTGCTAATTTTCCTGTCAGAAAGTAACTTTCCTAGGACACAAATGCACTGACAAAGGTATATTACCAGATAATATCAAATTTTCGATAATTGAAAAATATCCAACACCTAAAAACAGTGATGAAGCAAAATGCTTCGTTGCATTTTGCAACTACTATAGGAGGTTTATACCAAATTTTGCTGAATCATCTCGCCATTACTAGACTATCTAGGAAAAATGTATGGAATCCAGAATGTGAAAACGCATTTAGTTACTTAAAAACTAAACTACTAAGTCAACAACTACTAAGATTAAGTTTTTGGGTCTTATTTCATTTTGGCGTTGAAAGTTATTTCGTTTTTTTAATGTGGGAGTTATTTCATTTTTATTGGGACTTATTTCGTTGGGAGTTATTTCATGGTACCTTCAATTGCTAATTGCATACGCATCTAAATAATTTACGAAGGGTGAATCAACCATAGAACAGGAACTTACCGCCATTTATTGGGCGACCCAATATTTCAGACCATACATATATGGTAAAAACTTTATGATTCGAAGAGATCACAGACCACTCACATACCTTTTCTCTTTGAAAACCCCGTCATCAAAATTAACCCGCAAGAGGTTAGACTTAGAGGAGTACGATTTTGTCGTAGAGTACCTTAGGGGATCAGATAACCATGCAGCCGACGCTCTGTTTTGATTAGAATTTGCGGTGATTCAAAATATAGAAGTGAACAATATACTAAAGGTAATAACGAGACTTCAAGCTAAACTAAAAAGAAATTGATAAACCACAATCCCAAGAATCGGTTAACTTAAAAGTATATGAGGCGATAAATACCCAAGAGCACCGAAAATTGCCTATATTGCATTTTACTAAGAATAAATTAATTATCCCCAAGGGAAAAAATAAGCTTTACGAGATTAAGTTGCAGAACCTTTTTATTAATGGAAAAGTCGACTTAGGTCACCTCTTTCGAAAGCTTGAAAAAATAGCTGATGAAATAGGTTAATCAACCATACGGCTTTCACTTGTTGATTGTCTTTTTGATAAATAGTATAGAAATCTTTAAAAATTAAGGTAAGGGTCTCTTAGATAGATTGATCATTGCGCTCATTCCTAAATTAAGGAAAATTTATAATATAACCGAAAGAGCAACCATATTGCGAAGATATCACGATGACCCCATTAGTGGAGGTCATGTCGGAATTACAAGCATGTTGAACAAAATAAGACTTCTCTATTTTTGGAAAGGCATTACAAGAGACATCGCTGGATATGTCAAACACTGTCAAATCTGCCAAATGAACAAACCTGCAATCAAATTTAAAGAAAAATTAGTACTCACACCAACCCCAATCAAACCTTTTGAAATAATCGTCATTGGTACCATAGGACCCTTACCGAGGTCGTAATCCGATAATGAGTACGTAGTCACCATCATGTGTGATTTAACTAAATATCTAGTTGCCGTACTAACACCGGAGAAATTAGCCCGAAATGTTGTTAAGGCGATTATGGAAGGTTTCATATTGATATATGGAACAATGAAACGAATGATTACTGATATGGGTACAGAGTACATAAATCAAGTCCTTCAAGAGTTGTGCATCCTCATAAAAGTAGAAAAAATTAATTCAACCCCTTACCACCATGAAACAGTTGGTACAGTGGAAAGATCTCATAGAACTTTCAATGAATTTAAATTTTTTTAATTAAAAAATACCTAATATAGATTATTTGTTTTTTCTCCATATTATTCAATAATTTTTATTAGATAAATATAACACAAATTAATAGAATGCAATAATTTTAAAACGCTTACCTGAGTAGGAGGTACTCCATATATTATGTTTGACAAAATTTATAACTCTGGATTAGTGCGTCTCCTCTCTTTCCAGTATTTCAAAAATGACTTTAGCTGCTCATTTTTTGTATATGCAGTTGCTGTCTCAATACCTTCCGAGCACTGTGGTTTTAAAAATATTGTTAAAATATTGTCTTCGGTTGTGTCCTCAGTTTGACAACTGTTTTTACTAATTCGCACATAGTCCTTTTTGACCTGGGATCAAAAAAGCGGCAAGCTCTTAGAAAGTCATTCTCCAACAACTTTTTCGAGAGTATTTTAATGTTCGCTAATAATGAAAACGGATGAAAATTTTAGAAGAATTTCTTTCAATGGGGCTAACACCAATACAAAATCAGTTACATCATCCAATACTTTTTATTTATTTCAAAATCGTCCGATTCCTTTCCGATTGAAATATCCACATTTTCTATTATATTTCTAGATGATTTTACATCAGAAATCATTTGAAATGTTGAACCCCAGCGTGTCAGGCAGTCAATTTGTAGGGTTCGTGGTTGGTTAGCCTCAATTAGGGAACGAAGTCCGTTTGAAGGTTTTCTCAATAATCTGACTAAATTCCTAGCTTTTAAGAAAAAATTTAATATTTCTGCACTGTTTATAGTATCAATTGCCACTAGCTGTGCAGTATGTGCAGCACAACAGAATAACGTAATATCTCCAATGCTAAATTTTTATTGTTTTCAATTTCTTGTAAAAGCATTAAATACTTTTCATTATCTAGATATTCGATTTCATTATTAGCGATGTAGCTTTAAGCATATTTGCCCCTGCTAAGTTTATTGATTTGTTCCAACCTACTCCTTTCAGTTCACTCATTCCTATCACTCTCGATATGGTGGAAGCATCTTTGCAGTATTGTATACTTATACCAAAAAAATTTTTATCACTATCATTTCTAGCACTATCTATTTTTACTGACTCCTGTTTTATGATGTCTCGTAACTTTTTAACAACATTTGACTACAAGACTTTAGCATTTTCAGAGTTTAAAGTAAACAAATTTTCTTGTTTGTTGCACTACAAATTGGTTTCATCAATTTTTTCATATTAGAGCTGTAAATCAAATGCTACAACATTTTCTGTTACCAATCCAATGTATGCCCTTATAATTTCACAGGAGTTTTTTACTATTTCTTTTTAAAGTTTTCTAGTTTTATTTTTTAATAATTCAATTTTATGACAGCTTCCTAAATGTATTTTTATGTTATAAAGTCTAGAAGAACTTAACTGTTTATTGCAAATGTTACACATCATCTTGTTACTAATGTTTGTGTTACTGAAATAATTACGAGTATACAAGTTTTCCATTTTTATTTTTATAGAATTGTTTTTTATTTTTTCAGTTCTAAATATTTTATACTAATTGCATACATTATATTTGCAACTTACAACTTGATTTCATTCAAATCTTCTTGACTTTTCACTTTCAGAATTACTTTGGGTGGAATTTGTTTCGGGGTTTTACACCCATAAAATTTAAATATATCTAGTTTCTCTCTCGCGAATTTTGTTTACAACTATAATAAAGTTGAAATTGCCATAAATTTAAATTTAAGGATTAGTACCTGTTATAAAGTCACCGCTTCTGATCCGCAATTTTACTACCTAGCTTAATGGTCAAGCAAATAAATATTCCTTATCGTTTTTTTTTCGAAAACTATTGGGCATCTTAAAAATAATAAATCATAATTCATTTTTTAGTATACTTTTATACATACAGATAAAAGCAGAAAAGAATAACTGCCATATTCATAAAAAATAAAATAACTGTGAAATGTGTTTTATGACAAATTTTCCGTATAATATAATATTTTTCCTAATAACATTTCAAAACTATTTTAATATTTTATGAATGCGGCAGTTTAAATTTAAAATGACTTTATTACTGACCGATTTAAAATGAATTAAATCAGATAATTATAAAAAAATTTAATATGGGCGGAAACTTTTTTAAAATCAATGTCTTCTAATTAATAAATGAGATTACTACCAATTGGTGTTTTCGAGAAAACTTACACGAAAGGCAATACAATGTTTTTTCTTCGCTTTGAGTAAAATTAAGTAAATCAATTTTATGAAAGAAAAAGAAATAACACTCCAAAAAAGAACTTACTTACCTAATGTAAAAAAACAACATATAATAAATGCGCAAAACACTAACGGAAACTTTTTAACTGTGGGATTTTGTTAACACCAGGTAGATTGATTTTGTATTGTTGTACGAGGGCTGCTATATATATTTCTGGCCTGGCAACACTGAGTGCTGCCAAGTGCAATCTGACATTTCAATTGGAAAGTTTGTCATTTTTAAGCATAATCGTACTCAAAACGTTTTGACGTACGACCATTATTTGTGTTGTTTACAGTGACTTGAAAAAATTAATATAGAAAAAAATGGAATTAACTCGTGAACATTTTCATGCCATCATTTTTCACAACTTTCGACGTGGGTTATCACGACAAGAGTGGATTGATGAACTTAAATCTTTGTATGGCGATGAAGCACCATCCATGAATTTAATCGTGGCCGAAGCTCGCTCAAAGACGAATTCCGTGAAGGTCGTCCAAAAACGGCTGTTGTTCCAGAGAACATTGATGAGAGATAGAGACATCCTTGGACATTTCTTCCACCAGCATACATTCGATACTGCATGAACACCTGGCCGTAAAAAAGGTTTGTTCTCGTTGGATCCCGATTGGTGCAAAGAAATGTTGCGAGAATACGATTGCGGTGCTTCAAAAGACGTTTATAAGATCGTCACAGGTGACGAATCATGGATATATGCGTATGAGCCCGAAACGAAACAACAATCGACCTTGTGGGTCTTCAAAGACGAGCAAAATCCAAAGAAAGTTGTTCGTGGAAGAAGCACTTCGAAGCAAATGGTCGCCTGTTTCTTCGGCAAAACTGGTCATGTGGCGACTGTTCCGCTTGAGCAACGTAGGACGGTCACTTTTAAGTGGTACACTACATTTTGTTTTCCTGACGTCATTTGAGAAATTCGAAAAACCAACAAGAGAAGACGAATCATTGTTCACCATGACAATGCGATCTCTCACACATCGGCTCAAACCAGAGCGTTTTTGACCGGCCAAAACGTCGAATTAATGGGTCATCCGCCGTACAGCCCTGACTTGGCACCTAATGACTTCCGCACATAAAAAAAAAATGCGTGGTCAACGATTTTCGTCGCCAGAGGAAGCTGTTGAAGTGTTCAAAAACCATGTTTTAGAGGTGTCTCCATCGTAGTGAAAAAGGTGCTTCGACAACTGGTTTGAGCGCATGCAAAAGTGTATAAATCATGCTGGAGAATACTTTGAAAAACAATAAAACCATTTTTGATTATAAATATTCGCATTTTCACTATTTGGCCAGAAATATATAGAGCAGCCCCGTAATATATAAATAATTTAAAAGGGCATAGGACAATTTATACATACAACAGCAAAAACGGTTTTTTTTTTCAATAGCAAAAGGCCTATACAAATAATGAAGCATTCACATTTTAATTCCATTCATAGTTTCTACAAATTATTGAATTACATTTTCTATTTAATAGATATGAGGCTGCTGTAGTCAAGGTGGTAAGCACGTTGACTACAAATCTGGCTGACTTGGGTTCAACCCTTGCGGCAGTCAAAAAATAAAAATGTTTTTTTCTGTTTAATGTTATATATACATAATCAGATCTAACATTAAAACATGCAGCCTCCCTCCTTCGTCGGTACTTCTTCGTAGCATATTCGCCGGCGAAGTAAAATAATTAATAAAATGGCTATCTCCTTTCACCACCTGTCTTCTCTCTCATCTATCCATTTCCTAAAGAATGTAGCACGGTTACAAACTGAGTAGGTATTAATGCCTGAAGTGCTATTTCTCTTTAAAAAAAAATGAAAACCTAAACGCGAATATTTCTTTTAAATCACTGCTCTACAATACTATTCAAAATTATTGATATTGTTAGTTAAAATGTTTATCATTTATAATTTTCCTACAAATTTAAAATATAAATTGTTATATTTTCGCAAATTATTTCCACTAAAAAATAAACAAACAAGAATTTTAAAGTTCTAGGGGACTTTATTTGAGCCTCTTGCTCTTGTGCGAATTCAGTAGCTAACTAAAATATTTTTTTTTTTTTCTTTATCTACAATCTATTTTACAATATTAAGAAAATTTAATAATTTAAAAAATATCACATGAGTTATTAAACTGCATTAAGTTTAACAAACTATATAAAATACATATGAATGAGTATACATACATACACTAGTTAATATTTTTATTGTTCTTTTTTTATATTTTATTTTCTATATTGGAGAGCCAGAACATGAAACCTATTTAACCTTCTAATCTCATTTGTTTCATCTAGTAACACAATTGCCAATGTATTTTGATGGTTGCTTAGCTGTTTGTAGCCTGTTTATTTCATTTGAATGAACGAAACTTTCAGATCTCCATGTATTTGAATATTGGTCATAAACCAGGGTGCATTGCATATGTTCCTTAATGTTTTGGATTGATACCGCTGCAGTATCTCAATGTTTGAGTTACTGGTCGTTCCCCACAACTCAATACCATACGTCCATACTGGTTTTAAAATTACTTTGTACAATTTAATTTTGTTCTCTAGGCTTAGTTGGGCTTTTTCCCAATTAGCCAGTTCATTCTTTTGATTTTTATGTTAAGATGACCTCTCTTTTTTTTAATATAGTCCTTCCATGTAAGGCGTTTATCTACATATATACATATCCAAATACTTAACGCAGTTTGGTTTTGGTAATTCTAAACCATTAATATATAATGGAGGGCACTCTTGTTTTCTTCAAGTAAATGTAATGTGACTACATTTCTCAACATTTATCATAATTTTCCATTCATCTAACCAATGCTTTAAGGTATCAAGTGCTCTTTGCATTGCAGATGACGTTTCAATGTGGCATTCATTAGAAGATATCAAGGCAACTAAAATATTATCGGATGTTGGCATATCTGAAGTGTACATTGTGTTCAGTATAGGATCTAAAACACTGCTCTACGGTACACCACTATATATCTGACATATGCTTGATACCTCGTCACCAACTTTTACGTAAAAAGTCCGATTGTGTAGGTATGCTTTTATTACCGAAAAAAATGTAGCTGGTAAAATTTTTTTAAGTTAGAACAGCAGGCCTTTGTGCCAAACTCTATCAAACGCCTGTTTATCGTCACGAAATGCTGCCGAACAGTACATTTTGCTCTCTAGCGAGTCTGCTATTACGCTTACAATTCTGGTGATCGGGTATAATGCATTGTTTTTCCAAAATCGGTAATAATCTTAATGCAAATAATCTTTCGAATATTTTTGAAAACGTGGTTAGTAGACTTATTGGTCTATATGATGAAATCTGCTTTTTTGAGTTTTTCGGTTTATGAATCATTACAATTTCCGCTCGTTTCCAAATGGAAAATACGAAATTCTTGGAATTGTATATAAGCGTTATGTACAAAATACCTTTCTATAAAAGTGATTTTGTGACTATAAAGTCTATTTTGACATGACCAGGAGACTTTTTGTTATTAAGCTTTGAAATAACATTTTTAACTTCTCTTGGAGAAAACGATTTTACGGAAAAATCCATCTGGAATGGAGACTCTAAGAAATTTAATACATTATTTTCGTGTAAAGTGTTTGTTCTTTGCAGTGGCTTATATATTGTTTTTAAATACTCGCAAATTGCGTTAGCTTTACTTTTGCTATTCCTGCACCATGTACCATCCACATTAGCAATCGGGTCATTTCTTTTAACTGGGTTCTTAAGGTACTTTGTCACTTTGTAAAGACTATAGTCTGTATCTTTAGAGGTGTTTAGATTTTGCAAAAACATTGTTACTTCATCGTTTCTAATAGAGAGAATAGAGAGAGAATAGAAAGTTTGGCAGAAATATTTATAATGTTACAGAAGTGCCCTTCAGGTTTATCACTTTCATCTTCAGTTTTGATAGTTATATTTAGGTGTAAGTTTAGATCCATCCAGTTCTGAAACGCGATAATGTGGGTTTATGTGACATAATTCTGAAAGTTTTTGGAATAGTTGCTGTAATAGTACTGTAGCTTAAAATAATGGGAGAGTGATCAGAGTTAAGATCTTCAGAATCAGTTATATAAAGATGATTATCTGGTATACCCTAGTATATAAAAAAATCTAGGAAATTTGAAATTTTATTTGGATCAGCAGGCCAATAAGTTGGACTTCCAGTCGACAATGTTTTGTACCGTAGTTTAGTGATGCACTTACGAAGTTCTTTCCCTTTAGGATTAGAAAGTCTGGAGCCCCACCATGGATGTTTAGCGTTAAAATCTCCTCCGATAGTAAATTTGCTACCGAGAGTCTTAAAAAATGCTTCGTAGTTTTGAGCGCTTAAACTATGCCGAGGTGGGCAATACATGATTTGAAACGATTGTTTTGTTACGGGGTTAAGGGGTTCATATTTCAGATTTGACTTAATTAAAACAGCTGCCCCAGCGTGGTCTTTACCATCAGGATGATTGGCCTTAAAGAGATCGTAACCCTTTATATTAAAATATGTTTTTGAAGTGAAATGTGTTTCAGATATTAGCAGAATATCTATTTGATTGGTAATCAGAAAAATTTCTATCTCTCTTAGATGATTGGATGCTCCATTAGCATTCCATGTTGCAATACGTAGATTTATTTGCATAGTTTTTCCTTAATTTTTGACATCATGTCAAACATTTTATCCATCATGCGTTCCAGCCTTTCTAAAAACCTCATTTCCGGGCTATCTGTATTATCTGCAACTACCTGGGCATATGTGACTCCTTCATTAGGACTTTGGTTGGTTTGATTAATTGGCGAAAAATTTGAGATCGGTTATTATGAATTGTCTTGGGCTATTGTTACGTTTTTGTTGTATTTTTTGATAAAAGGAACAGCCTTTAAAATTTGCGGTGTGATTCTAAAGGCAATTTACACATTTTGGTGGCGTTTCAGACTGCTTTGTACATTCTGTAGTGGAATGGTCTAAACCGCACTTTACGCACTTGAATGGTCGTTTACAGTAGGATTTGGTGTGCCCAAACTGTTGGCAGCGATGACATTGGATTAAATCATTCGTTTTTCTTAGCGCTTCAACTGTAAGAATTGCGTTATTTATGTTTTTAATTTTAAAAATGTCTATTATTTGGACTTGGATCAAGATGCACAAAAAACAATGGCAGTAACAACTTGGTTACTCTACTCCTAGCATTAACTACATTTCTAACCATATGACCTAGTTCTAAGAGTTCTGCTTTAATATCAGCAACTGGGGTAGAATGGTGAATTCCCTTGATTACTACTCTGTACGCTCTTTCCTCTTTAAATTGAAAGGTGTGATAATTTATATTTTTTGTCTCAAATAATTTGACTGTCATTGCTAATTGTCTTTATCATTGTAGTAACATTTGTTACAGCAGGAATATACATTGGTGGCGGTTTTGGTATTTTATTAACTTCCTCATCTCCTTGTTCATCTTCAACTTCCTTGTTTTTTTCATCAAATATCTGGAATTGGTTTTATTCTTGACTCTTCGTTAGAAGTAAATTTCTTATGTTGATGTAAATTAGGGGATTTGGTTAAGCATCGCTTATTTGTTGTATTTGAAACTTGCTGCCAAGCCTCATCAGCTTCATCACTATCATCGCTTAAATTTGTCATAGCGACAAATTTTGATGCTTTTTTCTTGTTTTAAGTATTTATTTTTTATTCTTTTTGTGTAATAAGTTCTTGTTTCCAATGAAATACTAACTAAAATATAAAAGCTAAATTCTAATTCATAACTGTACATAAGTATTACATAATTAATTTTAAAATAAAAGTAAAAACAACAAAACTAACCGTTAACGGTATTAAATTCTTTACTCCTTTCTTTAAATAAAATTCAAGTTCAAAAAACAAAATTTTAAAAGAAGACTAACTAATGTGTACATATGTACATGTTGCACTCTCATTTAAATGAACATATAAAAACTAATAAAAAAAAGAATTAAAAAAACAAAAGGAATTAAATTTTGTAAACGAAAATATGTATATAATTCAATATTGTTGAACTGGCTTCGACATACTCCGGCCAAAGATTTGTTGTCTTATTCCTCTAGTGGAGGTTTCTTATCATCTTCTTCATTGGAGTCCACGGAACATTGTAATCCTCAAATCTGTCTAAAAGGGGGTTACGTCCTGGGCGATGAAGGAGCGTATGGTGACGACCATTACATAGCCTGTCAAATCCCACTAGGATGTCGCATCGATTTCTGGAGGTACACCATTCCCGAGTGTGGGAGTGTGCAAGCAATTACGGCAATGCCCCTTTTATTATTAGTGAAAGGCGCCACACTCTATGACATCATCACTTTGCCAAATTTCAATCGATGGTTTTTTCTGCAAATGATGGTCTTCATTCTATCGTGTAGCTGGTGGCTATAGTTTTTCTTATCCTTTCTGTTAAATATTGCTTCAAGCGTTATTTTTTGTTGGTTAATTCTGCTGTTGGATTTATTGTTTGTTTCTCTTTTATATGAGTTGGCGCTGCTCTTAAAACATTTAACAAAAAAATTACCACTGTTTAAATATTAATTTCTTATTGATTTTTTATCGTTTAGTGGTACTTTAATTTGTTTCTTTTTTATTTTCTTATTAAGTTCTGGTATTTAATTTTGTTTTTTTTAACGCTTTTATTCTTCGCCACGGCTTTTTAGTAACTGTCCCGTTTCATTGTTTGCTTCTTGATTCTTCCTTCTAAAATTACGGGGAACGTGTGGAATTTGAAACGTTGATATTATCAAAATTTTATTTCTGAGAGAGAAAATTATATTTCTATTTTCATAAGGATGTGTGGTAGATGATACGCATGGGCGGCGTTTTGGTTTCAGCTGGAATAAAAGAAAAAATGTGGGAAAAATACGCACAGTGCAAAATGAAATAAATTGTAACACTACCAATGTTTATTATATACATTATTGTTGTGATTTTATTTTCAACATTTTAAATAACATGTGGTATAAGGTAGACACTGGAAATTTGTTCTTTTTTTTTTTGGAAAGTTATAAGATATCTTCTGGGACAGATGGTGTATTTGTCTGGATGGGAAGCAGGCAAAGATTTACTATTGAGCGCCGAAGAATTCCACTTTGAGTTGAGATATCAGCTACTCGAACCATAAATTACATTTACAACCCGTCCAAGGCGCCACTCAGTGGGTGGTAACCCGTCATCTTTTTTATGACAATATCGTTTGGTTTAATGTTATTTCTTTCCTTTTTCCATTTGTAGCGGCGTTGGAGTTCGATAATATATTCGGACTTCCACCTTTGAGAAAAAATGTGTTGCATAGCATAGTTTTAAAGCAGATAAATTTTCATATGTTATATTAGTAGGGGCTTCTGGGGGAGCGATGATAGGAGCACCGCGCAAAAAGTGACCAGGAGTTAAGGGAAATATCTCGTTTGGATTTTTAAGAATTGGTGACAGGGGTCTCGAATTTAACAGTGCTTCAATTCTTACCAGAAGAGTGGTAAATTCTTCAAAAGTAAGTGAGTATGAATTAGTTAACTTTTTTAAATGAGTTTTCATACTTTTAACAGCGGGCTTTCAAATTCCACCCATATGAGGGGCATATGGAGCAATGAAAGATCAAGTAAATCCTGACGAGCTAAACTTTTTTGCCAACGCTTTTTCTGCTGTTTTCAAAACTTCATCATGGCTTTGTAGTAGGGCGTAATTTGCACCATCAAAATTCCTTCCTTTGTCTGAAAACATCGTCTTGGGAAGACCTCTAAGTCCCACACATCGACTGAAACAGGCGAGAAAAGCTTCTGTGGAGAGATCAGAACAAGTGTCTTAATGAACCACTCATGTAGAGAAACACACAAAAACTGCAGCATAGCCTTTCAAAATTATTGCATTTTTTAATTGAGGAATTTAATACTGAACGGTCCTGCAAATCAACCCCAGTATAAGTGAACGGCAGGGTAAAATTTACTCTTTCTGGAGGGAGTGCAGCCATGATTTGATTCTGGAACTTTCGTTTGTAAATTGTGTATGCTTTGCACCCTCGGATGCAAGATTCTCGAGGATATAAATTCTTGCAGTCGCTGTTGGACTCATGTAGAGCCCGAATGGCCAAAAAGAGGGCGCAATTGACTCTAAAAGTCACCGTTTTAAGTTGGAAAGATTTAACAGGAGCTTGATCGTTATCACGAAACAAAATTTTCTGATACGGTTGGTCTTCCTCATGTACCAAGATTTGCTGGTACATTTTCTGGAGGTCCCCGGTAAATACGTACTGGTAGTGTCGCCACTTTAGAACTATTTGCATTAGGTCGGTCTGGAGCGGAGGACCCTGGTGTGAGATCTCATTTAAAGAAAAGCCCCTGCTAGTTTTTTTGACGCGTTGAATAACACACGAATTTTAGTGGTCTTGCTTTCAGGCCGGATCACAGCGTGGTGCGGTAGATAGAAAGAAAATAGTTTTTCAGTTTGGGGCTCGAAATGCACCGCTGTTTTCATATGACCCAAATCGATGTATTCTTGGATTACCTTTGAGTATTCTTCTTTAAGGTCAAGGGATTTTTCCAGGGTTTTCTGCATTCGGTAGTATTGGGCGAATAACATATCGCCCATCGGGTCGGCGAATGGTAATCCGTTGGTAAAATTCTTCGCAGAATGAATCATCCCCAGAGTCTGAGTAAACTTTTTCGTGTTCCTCCAATTCCCAAAATTTGTTCAACTGAGCTTGTAGATACATATCTTTGGATGAGTTAACCACTGTTGAAAAAGAGTTGATTTCATTGTGTGGTACTAGGCCCGGCAGATACCATTCAAAATGCGACTCCCTGGCCTCGATGCTGTCAGCAATATTTGATTTTATACCTCCCAGATTGATAAGTGGTAAATAGTCACTACCAATAATCATATCGATAGCAGCTGGCTTATAGAAATATGAATCCGCCAGATCGAAACTGTTAACTTTTATACGTCTAGAGGGCAAAAGGTGAAATAATAATAAGGTACAACAAGAGCCTGCAGTTTAAGCCTAAAATCAGAAAACCTGGATTTTAAAACAACCGAACATCTCCCCTTAGAATTACCGACCGCCGTTCCACCAAGTCCTGATATTTGAGAATAATGCTTCTCTATTGTATTGTATTGTATTGCTCTGAACCTGCATCTAACAGGACCCGAATTAGAAAATGCTTGCCAAAATGTTCTACATTGAGCAACACATTAGGTAAGATTGTCGTTCCCTAATTACGAGAAAAATAATACCGGGTTGCAGCAGGTTGATTACCACTAGAAGTAGTAGGCGGTAGTTGAGTTGCAAATGAAGAATTTGGTCGCTGTGCATTAGATATTGAAAGTTTTTCATCGCGGTTTTTTCTTTCTCCAATTGATTGCGATGCAGCATTGTATGATGGTTTTGAGTGCAAAGATTTTTGCTTGGACACTTGGACTTAAAATGCGAAGGTGACAAACAGTTAACACAATATTTGTTAGAAAATACGTAATTTATTCTGTCTCTAACCGACAGTGCTTTAAAATATTTGCAGAAGCGCAAGGGATGGTTTTTCTTACATTTTTTGCGGGTGAACTGTGTGGGAATGAAATGCCTGAGCTTTACTGACATGACTTTCTTTCTTTGAGATAAATAGTTAGACATCTCCTGCCAAGTGGGCAAATGCTTCGTTGCATTTTGCAACTACTATAGGAGGTTTATACCAAATTTTGCTGAATCATCTCGCCATTACTAGACTATCTAGGAAAAATGTATGGAATCCAGAATGTGAAAACGCATTTAGTTACTTAAAAACTAAACTACTAAGTCAACAACTACTAAGATTAAGTTTTTGGGTCTTATTTCATTTTGGCGTTGAAAGTTATTTCGTTTTTTTAATGTGGGAGTTATTTCATTTTTATTGGGACTTATTTCGTTGGGAGTTATTTCATGGTACCTTCAATTGCTAATTGCATACGCATCTAAATAATTTACGAAGGGTGAATCAACCATAGAACAGGAACTTACCGCCATTCATTGGGCGACCCAATATTTCAGACCATACATATATGGTAAAAACTTTATGATTCGAAGAGATCACAGACCACTCACATACCTTTTCTCTTTGAAAACCCCGTCATCAAAATTAACCCGCAAGAGGTTAGACTTAGAGGAGTACGATTTTGTCGTAGAGTACCTTAGGGGATCAGATAACCATGCAGCCGACGCTCTGTTTTGATTAGAATTTGCGGTGATTCAAAATATAGAAGTGAACAATATACTAAAGGTAATAACGAGACTTCAAGCTAAACTAAAAAGAAATTGATAAACCAAAATCCCAAGAATCGGTTAACTTAAAAGTATATGAGGCGATAAATACCCAAGAGCACCGAAAATTGCCTATATTGCATTTTACTAAGAATAAATTAATTATCCCCAAGGGAAAAAATAAGCTTTACGAGATTAAGTTGCAGAACCTTTTTATTAATGGAAAAGTCGACTTAGGTCACCTCTTTCGAAAGCTTGAAAAAATAGCTGATGAAATAGGTTAATCAACCATACGGCTTTCACTTGTTGATTGTCTTTTTGATAAATAGTATAGAAATCTTTAAAAATTAAGGTAAGGGTCTCTTAGATAGATTGATCATTGCGCTCATTCCTAAATTAAGGAAAATTTATAATATAACCGAAAGAGCAACCATATTGCGAAGATATCACGATGACCCCATTAGTGGAGGTCATGTCGGAATTACAAGCATGTTGAACAAAATAAGACTTCTCTATTTTTGGAAAGGCATTACAAGAGACATCGCTGGATATGTCAAACACTGTCAAATCTGCCAAATGAACAAACCTGCAATCAAATTTAAAGAAAAATTAGTACTCACACCAACCCCAATCAAACCTTTTGAAATAATCGTCATTGGTACCATAGGACCCTTACCGAGGTCGTAATCCGATAATGAGTACGTAGTCACCATCATGTGTGATTTAACTAAATATCTAGTTGCCGTACTAACACCGGAGAAATTAGCCCGAAATGTTGTTAAGGCGATTATGGAAGGTTTCATATTGATATATGGAACAATGAAACGAATGATTACTGATATGGGTACAGAGTACATAAATCAAGTCCTTCAAGAGTTGTGCATCCTCATAAAAGTAGAAAAAATTAATTCAACCCCTTACCACCATGAAACAGTTGGTACAGTGGAAAGATCTCATAGAACTTTCAATGAATTTAAATTTTTTTAATTAAAAAATACCTAATATAGATTATTTGTTTTTTCTCCATATTATTCAATAATTTTTATTAGATAAATATAACACAAATTAATAGAATGCAATAATTTTAAAACGCTTACCTGAGTAGGAGGTACTCCATATATTATGTTTGACAAAATTTATAACTCTGGATTAGTGCGTCTCCTCTCTTTCCAGTATTTCAAAAATGACTTTAGCTGCTCATTTTTTGTATATGCAGTTGCTGTCTCAATACCTTCCGAGCACTGTGGTTTTAAAAATATTGTTAAAATATTGTCTTCGGTTGTGTCCTCAGTTTGACAACTGTTTTTACTAATTCGCACATAGTCCTTTTTGACCTGGGATCAAAAAAGCGGCAAGCTCTTAGAAAGTCATTCTTCAACAACTTTTTCGAGAGTATTTTAATGTTCGCTAATAATGAAAACGGATGAAAATTTTAGAAGAATTTCTTTCAATGGGGCTAACACCAATACAAAATCAGTTACATCATCCAATACTTTTTATTTATTTCAAAATCGTCCGATTCCTTTCCGATTGAAATATCCACATTTTCTATTATATTTCTAGATGATTTTACATCAGAAATCATTTGAAATGTTGAACCCCAGCGTGTCAGGCAGTCAATTTGTAGGGTTCGTGGTTGGTTAGCCTCAATTAGGGAACGAAGTCCGTTTGAAGGTTTTCTCAATAATCTGACTAAATTCCTAGCTTTTAAGAAAAAATTTAATATTTCTGCACTGTTTATAGTATCAATTGCCACTAGCTGTGCAGTATGTGCAGCACAACAGAATAACGTAATATCTCCAATGCTAAATTTTTATTGTTTTCAATTTCTTGTAAAAGCATTAAATACTTTTCATTATCTAGATATTCGATTTCATTATTAGCGATGTAGCTTTAAGCATATTTGCCCCAGCTAAGTTTATTGATTTGTTCCAACCTACTCCTTTCAGTTCACTCATTCCTATCACTCTCGATATGGTGGAAGCATCTTTGCAGTATTGTATACTTATACCAAAAAAATTTTTATCACTATCATTTCTAGCACTATCTATTTTTACTGACTCCTGTTTTATGATGTCTCGTAACTTTTTAACAACATTTGACTACAAGACTTTAGCATTTTCAGAGTTTAAAGTAAACAAATTTTCTTGTTTGTTGCACTACAAATTGGTTTCATCAATTTTTTCATATTAGAGCTGTAAATCAAATGCTACAACATTTTCTGTTACCAATCCAATGTATGCCCTTATAATTTCACAGGAGTTTTTTACTATTTCTTTTTAAAGTTTTCTAGTTTTATTTTTTAATAATTCAATTTTATGACAGCTTCCTAAATGTATTTTTATGTTATAAAGTCTAGAAGAACTTAACTGTTTATTGCAAATGTTACACATCATCTTGTTACTAATGTTTGTGTTACTGAAATAATTACGAGTATACAAGTTTTCCATTTTTATTTTTATAGAATTGTTTTTTATTTTTTCAGTTCTAAATATTTTATACTAATTGCATACATTATATTTGCAACTTACAACTTGATTTCATTCAAATCTTCTTGACTTTTCACTTTCAGAATTACTTTGGGTGGAATTTGTTTCGGGGTTTTACACCCATAAAATTTAAATATATCTAGTTTCTCTCTCGCGAATTTTGTTTACAACTATAATAAAGTTGAAATTGCCATAAATTTAAATTTAAGGATTAGTACCTGTTATAAAGTCACCGCTTCTGATCCGCAATTTTACTACCTAGCTTAATGGTCAAGCAAATAAATATTCCTTATCGTTTTTTTTTCGAAAACTATTGGGCATCTTAAAAATAATAAATCATAATTCATTTTTTAGTATACTTTTATACATACAGATAAAAGCAGAAAAGAATAACTGCCATATTCATAAAAAATAAAATAACTGTGAAATGTGTTTTATGACAAATTTTCCGTATAATATAATATTTTTCCTAATAACATTTCAAAACTATTTTAATATTTTATGAATGCGGCAGTTTAAATTTAAAATGACTTTATTACTGACCGATTTAAAATGAATTAAATCAGATAATTATAAAAAAATTTAATATGGGCGGAAACTTTTTTAAAATCAATGTCTTCTAATTAATAAATGAGATTACTACCAATTGGTGTTTTCGAGAAAACTTACACGAAAGGCAATACAATGTTTTTTCTTCGCTTTGAGTAAAATTAAGTAAATCAATTTTATGAAAGAAAAAGAAATAACACTCCAAAAAAGAACTTACTTACCTAATGTAAAAAAACAACATATAATAAATGCGCAAAACACTAACGGAAACTTTTTAACTGTGGGATTTTGTTAACACCAGGTAGATTGATTTTGTATTGTTGTACGAGGGCTGCTATATATATTTCTGGCCTGGCAACACTGAGTGCTGCCAAGTGCAATCTGACATTTCAATTGGAAAGTTTGTCATTTTTAAGCATTATCGTACTCAAAACGTTTTGACGTACGACCATTATTTGTGTTGTTTACAGTGACTTGAAAAAATTAATATAGAAAAAAATGGAATTAACTCGTGAACATTTTCATGCCATCATTTTTCACAACTTTCGACGTGGGTTATCACGACAAGAGTGGATTGATGAACTTAAATCTTTGTATGGCGATGAAGCACCATCCATGAATTTAATCGTGGCCGAAGCTCGCTCAAAGACGAATTCCGTGAAGGTCGTCCAAAAACGGCTGTTGTTCCAGAGAACATTGATGAGAGATAGAGACATCCTTGGACATTTCTTCCACCAGCATACATTCGATACTGCATGAACACCTGGCCGTAAAAAAGGTTTGTTCTCGTTGGATCCCGATTGGTGCAAAGAAATGTTGCGAGAATACGATTGCGGTGCTTCAAAAGACGTTTATAAGATCGTCACAGGTGACGAATCATGGATCTATGCGTATGAGCCCGAAACGAAACAACAATCGACCTTGTGGGTCTTCAAAGACGAGCAAAATCCAAAGAAAGTTGTTCGTGGAAGAAGCACTTCGAAGCAAATGGTCGCCTGTTTCTTCGGCAAAACTGGTCATGTGGCGACTGTTCCGCTTGAGCAACGTAGGACGGTCACTTTTAAGTGGTACACTACATTTTGTTTTCCTGACGTCATTTGAGAAATTCGAAAAACCAACAAGAGAAGACGAATCATTGTTCACCATGACAATGCGATCTCTCACACATCGGCTCAAACCAGAGCGTTTTTGACCGGCCAAAACGTCGAATTAATGGGTCATCCGCCGTACAGCCCTGACTTGGCACCTAATGACTTCCGCACATAAAAAAAAATGCGTGGTCAACGATTTTCGTCGCCAGAGGAAGCTGTTGAAGTGTTCAAAAACCATGTTTTAGAGGTGTCTCCATCGTAGTGGAAAAGGTGCTTCGACAACTGGTTTGAGCGCATGCAAAAGTGTATAAATCATGCTGGAGAATACTTTGAAAAACAATAAAACCATTTTTGATTATAAATATTCGCATTTTCACTATTTGGCCAGAAATATATAGAGCAGCCCCGTAATATATAAATAATTTAAAAGGGCATAGGACAATTTATACATACAACAGCAAAAACGGTTTTTTTTTTCAATAGCAAAAGGCCTATACAAATAATGAAGCATTCACATTTTAATTCCATTCATAGTTTCTACAAATTATTGAATTACATTTTCTATTTAATAGATATGAGGCTGCTGTAGTCAAGGTGGTAAGCACGTTGACTACAAATCTGGCTGACTTGGGTTCAACCCTTGCGGCAGTCAAAAAATAAAAATGTTTTTTTCTGTTTAATGTTATATATACATAATCAGATCTAACATTAAAACATGCAGCCTCCCTCCTTCGTCGGTACTTCTTCGTAGCATATTCGCCGGCGAAGTAAAATAATTAATAAAATGGCTATCTCCTTTCACCACCTGTCTTCTCTCTCATCTATCCATTTCCTAAAGAATGTAGCACGGTTACAAACTGAGTAGGTATTAATGCCTGAAGTGCTATTTCTCTTTAAAAAAAAATGAAAACCTAAACGCGAATATTTCTTTTAAATCACTGCTCTACAATACTATTCAAAAACTATTGATATTGTTAGTTAAAATGTTTATCATTTATAATTTTCCTACAAATTTAAAATATAAATTGTTATATTTTCGCAAATTATTTCCACTAAAAAATAAACAAACAAGAATTTTAAAGTTCTAGGGGACTTTATTTGAGCCTCTTGCTCTTGTGCGAATTCAGTAGCTAACTAAAATATTTTTTTTTTCTTTATCTACAATCTATTTTACAATATTAAGAAAATTTAATAATTTAAAAAATATCACATGAGTTATTAAACTGCATTAAGTTTAACAAACTATATAAAATACATATGAATGAGTATACATACATACACTAGTTAATATTTTTATTGTTCTTTTTTTATATTTTATTTTCTATATTGGAGAGCCAGAACATGAAACCTATTTAACCTTCTAATCTCATTTGTTTCATCTAGTAACACAATTGCCAATGTATTTTGATGGTTGCTTAGCTGTTTGTAGCCTGTTTATTTCATTTGAATAAACGAAACTTTCAGATCTCCATGTATTTGAATATTGGTCATAAACCAGGGTGCATTGCATATGTTCCTTAATGTTTTGGATTGATACCGCTGCAGTATCTCAATGTTTGAGTTACTGGTCGTTCCCCACAACTCAATACCATACGTCCATACTGGTTTTAAAATTACTTTGTACAATTTAATTTTGTTCTCTAGGCTTAGTTGGGCTTTTTCCCAATTAGCCAGTTCATTCTTTTGATTTTTATGTTAAGATGACCTCTCTTTTTTTTAATATAGTCCTTCCATGTAAGGCGTTTATCTACATATATACATATCCAAATACTTAACGCAGTTTGGTTTTGGTAATTCTAAACCATTAATATATAATGGAGGGCACTCTTGTTTTCTTCAAGTAAATGTAATGTGACTACATTTCTCAACATTTATCATAATTTTCCATTCATCTAACCAATGCTTTAAGGTATCAAGTGCTCTTTGCATTGCAGATGACGTTTAAATGTGGCATTCATTAGAAGATATCAAGGCAACTAAAATATTATCGGATGTTGGCATATCTGAAGTGTACATTGTGTTCAGTATAGGATCTAAAACACTGCTCTACGGTACACCACTATATATCTGACATATGCTTGATACCTCGTCACCAACTTTTACGTAAAAAGTCCGATTGTGTAGGTATGCTTTTATTACCGAAAAAAATGTAGCTGGTAAAATTTTTTTAAGTTAGAACAGCAGGCCTTTGTGCCAAACTCTATCAAACGCCTGTTTATCGTCACGAAATGCTGCCGAACAGTACATTTTGCTCTCTAGCGAGTCTGCTATTACGCTTACAATTCTGGTGATCGGGTATAATGCATTGTTTTTCCAAAATCGGTAATAATCTTAATGCAAATAATCTTTCGAATATTTTTGAAAACGTGGTTAGTAGACTTATTGGTCTATATGATGAAATCTGCTTTTTTGAGTTTTTCGGTTTATGAATCATTACAATTTCCGCTCGTTTCCAAATGGAAAATACGAAATTCTTGGAATTGTATATAAGCGTTATGTACAAAATACCTTTCTATAAAAGTGATTTTGTGACTATAAAGTCTATTTTGACATGACCAGGAGACTTTTTGTTATTAAGCTTTGAAATAACATTTTTAACTTCTCTTGGAGAAAACGATTTTACGGAAAAATCCATCTGGAATGGAGACTCTAAGAAATTTAATACATTATTTTCGTGTAAAGTGTTTGTTCTTTGCAGTGGCTTATATATTGTTTTTAAATACTCGCAAATTGCGTTAGCTTTACTTTTGCTATTCCTGCACCATGTACCATCCACATTAGCAATCGGGTCATTTCTTTTAACTGGGTTCTTAAGGTACTTTGTCACTTTGTAAAGACTATAGTCTGTATCTTTAGAGGTGTTTAGATTTTGCAAAAACATTGTTACTTCATCGTTTCTAATAGAGAGAATAGAGAGAGAATAGAAAGTTTGGCAGAAATATTTATAATGTTACAGAAGTGCCCTTCAGGTTTATCACTTTCATCTTCAGTTTTGATAGTTATATTTAGGTGTAAGTTTAGATCCATCCAGTTCTGAAACGCGGTAATGTGGGTTTATGTGACATAATTCTGAAAGTTTTTGGAATAGTTGCTGTAATAGTACTGTAGCTTAAAATAATGGGAGAGTGATCAGAGTTAAGATCTTCAGAATCAGTTATATAAAGATGATTATCTGGTATACCCTAGTATATAAAAAAATCTAGGAAATTTGAAATTTTATTTGGATCAGCAGGCCAATAAGTTGGACTTCCAGTCGACAATGTTTTGTACCGTAGTTTAGTGATGCACTTACGAAGTTCTTTCCCTTTAGGATTAGAAAGTCTGGAGCCCCACCATGGATGTTTAGCGTTAAAATCTCCTCCGATAGTAAATTTGCTACCGAGAGTCTTAAAAAATGCTTCGTAGTTTTGAGCGCTTAAACTATGCCGAGGTGGGCAATACATGATTTGAAACGATTGTTTTGTTACGGGGTTAAGGGGTTCATATTTCAGATTTGACTTAATTAAAACAGCTGCCCCAGCGTGGTCTTTACCATCAGGATGATTGGCCTTAAAGAGATCGTAACCCTTTATATTAAAATATGTTTTTGAAGTGAAATGTGTTTCAGATATTAGCAGAATATCTATTTGATTGGTAATCAGAAAAATTTCTATCTCTCTTAGATGATTGGATGCTCCATTAGCATTCCATGTTGCAATACGTAGATTTATTTGCATAGTTTTTCCTTAATTTTTGACATCATGTCAAACATTTTATCCATCATGCGTTCCAGCCTTTCTAAAAACCTCATTTCCGGGCTATCTGTATTATCTGCAACTACCTGGGCATATGTGACTCCTTCATTAGGACTTTGGTTGGTTTGATTAATTGGCGAAAAATTTGAGATCGGTTATTATGAATTGTCTTGGACTATTGTTACGTTTTTGTTGTATTTTTTGATAAAAGGAACAGCCTTTAAAATTTGCGGTGTGATTCTAAAGGCAATTTACACATTTTGGTGGCGTTTCAGACTGCTTTGTACATTCTGTAGTGGAATGGTCTAAACCGCACTTTACGCACTTGAATGGTCGTTTACAGTAGGATTTGGTGTGCCCAAACTGTTGCAGCGATGACATTGGATTAAATCATTCGTTTTTCTTAGCGCTTCAACTGTAAGAATTGCGTTATTTATGTTTTTAATTTTAAAAATGTCTATTATTTGGACTTGGATCAAGATGCACAAAAAACAATGGCAGTAACAACTTGGTTACTCTACTCCTAGCATTAACTACATTTCTAACCATATGACCTAGTTCTAAGAGTTCTGCTTTAATATCAGCAACTGGGGTAGAATGGTGAATTCCCTTGATTACTACTCTGTACGCTCTTTCCTCTTTAAATTGAAAGGTGTGATAATTTATATTTTTTGTCTCAAATAATTTGACTGTCATTGCTAATTGTCTTTATCATTGTAGTAACATTTGTTACAGCAGGAATATACATTGGTGGCGGTTTTGGTATTTTATTAACTTCCTCATCTCCTTGTTCATCTTCAACTTCCTTGTTTTTTTCATCAAATATCTGGAATTGGTTTTATTCTTGACTCTTCGTTAGAAGTAAATTTCTTATGTTGATGTAAATTAGGGGATTTGGTTAAGCATCGCTTATTTGTTGTATTTGAAACTTGCTGCCAAGCCTCATCAGCTTCATCACTATCATCGCTTAAATTTGTCATAGCGACAAATTTTGATGCTTTTTTCTTGTTTTAAGTATTTATTTTTTATTCTTTTTGTGTAATAAGTTCTTGTTTCCAATGAAATACTAACTAAAATATAAAAGCTAAATTCTAATTCATAACTGTACATAAGTATTACATAATTAATTTTAAAATAAAAGTAAAAACAACAAAACTAACCGTTAACGGTATTAAATTCTTTACTCCTTTCTTTAAATAAAATTCAAGTTCAAAAAACAAAATTTTAAAAGAAGACTAACTAATGTGTACATATGTACATGTTGCACTCTCATTTAAATGAACATATAAAAACTAATAAAAAAAAGAATTAAAAAAACAAAAGGAATTAAATTTTGTAAACGAAAATATGTATATAATTCAATATTGTTGAACTGGCTTCGACATACTCCGGCCAAAGATTTGTTGTCTTATTCCTCTAGTGGAGGTTTCTTATCATCTTCTTCATTGGAGTCCACGGAACATTGTAATCCTCAAATCTGTCTAAAAGGGGGTTACGTCCTGGGCGATGAAGGAGCGTATGGTGACGACCATTACATAGCCTGTCAAATCCCACTAGGATGTCGCATCGATTTCTGGAGGTACACCATTCCCGAGTGTGGGAGTGTGCAAGCAATTACGGCAATGCCCCTTTTATTATTAGTGAAAGGCGCCACACTCTATGACATCATCACTTTGCCAAATTTCAATCGATGGTTTTTTCTGCAAATGATGGTCTTCATTCTATCGTGTAGCTGGTGGCTATAGTTTTTCTTATCCTTTCTGTTAAATATTGCTTCAAGCGTTATTTTTTGTTGGTTAATTCTGCTGTTGGATTTATTGTTTGTTTCTCTTTTATATGAGTTGGCGCTGCTCTTAAAACATTTAACAAAAAAATTACCACTGTTTAAATATTAATTTCTTATTGATTTTTTATCGTTTAGTGGTACTTTAATTTGTTTCTTTTTTATTTTCTTATTAAGTTCTGGTATTTAATTTTGTTTTTTTTAACGCTTTTATTCTTCGCCACGGCTTTTTAGTAACTGTCCCGTTTCATTGTTTGCTTCTTGATTCTTCCTTCTAAAATTACGGGGAACGTGTGGAATTTGAAACGTTGATATTATCAAAATTTTATTTCTGAGAGAGAAAATTATATTTCTATTTTCATAAGGATGTTTGGTAGATGATACGCATGGGCGGCGTTTTGGTTTCAGCTGGAATAAAAGAAAAAATGTGGGAAAAATACGCACAGTGCAAAATGAAATAAATTGTAACACTACCAATGTTTATTATATACATTATTGTTGTGATTTTATTTTCAACATTTTAAATAACATGTGGTATAAGGTAGACACTGGAAATTTGTTCTTTTTTTTTTGGAAAGTTATAAGATATCTTCTGGGACAGATGGTGTATTTGTCTGGATGGGAAGCAGGCAAAGATTTACTATTGAGCGCCGAAGAATTCCACTTTGAGTTGAGATATCAGCTACTCGAACCATAAATTACATTTACAACCCGTCCAAGGCGCCACTCAGTGGGTGGTAACCCGTCATCTTTTTTATGACAATATCGTTTGGTTTAATGTTATTTCTTTCCTTTTTCCATTTGTAGCGGCGTTGGAGTTCGATAATATATTCGGACTTCCACCATTGAGAAAAAATGTGTTGCATAGCATAGTTTTAAAGCAGATAAATTTTCATATGTTATATTAGTAGGGGCTTCTGGGGGAGCGATGATAGGAGCACCGCGCAAAAAGTGACCAGGAGTTAAGGGAAATATCTCGTTTGGATTTTTAAGAATTGGTGACAGGGGTCTCGAATTTAACAGTGCTTCAATTCTTACCAGAAGAGTGGTAAATTCTTCAAAAGTAAGTGAGTATGAATTAGTTAACTTTTTTAAATGAGTTTTCATACTTTTAACAGCGGGCTTTCAAATTCCACCCATATGAGGGGCATATGGAGCAATGAAAGATCAAGTAAATCCTGACGAGCTAAACTTTTTTGCCAACGCTTTTTCTGCTGTTTTCAAAACTTCATCATGGCTTTGTAGTAGGGCGTAATTTGCACCATCAAAATTCCTTCCTTTGTCTGAAAACATCGTCTTGGGAAGACCTCTAAGTCCCACACATCGACTGAAACAGGCGAGAAAAGCTTCTGTGGAGAGATCAGAACAAGTGTCTTAATGAACCACTCATGTAGAGAAACACACAAAAACTGCAGCATAGCCTTTCAAAATTATTGCATTTTTTAATTGAGGAATTTAATACTGAACGGTCCTGCAAATCAACCCCAGTATAAGTGAACGGCAGGGTAAAATTTACTCTTTCTGGAGGGAGTGCAGCCATGATTTGATTCTGGAACTTTCGTTTGTAAATTGTGTATGCTTTGCACCCTCGGATGCAAGATTCTCGAGGATATAAATTCTTGCAGTCGCTGTTTGACTCATGTAGAGCCCGAATGGCCAAAAAGAGGGCGCAATTGACTCTAAAAGTCACCGTTTTAAGTTGGAAAGATTTAACAGGAGCTTGATCGTTATCACGAAACAAAATTTTCTGATACGGTTGGTCTTCCTCATGTACCAAGATTTGCTGGTACATTTTCTGGAGGTCCCCGGTAAATACGTACTGGTAGTGTCGCCACTTTAGAACTATTTGCATTAGGTCGGTCTGGAGCGGAGGACCCTGGTGTGAGATCTCATTTAAAGAAAAGCCCCTGCTAGTTTTTTTGACGCGTTGAATAACACACGAATTTTAGTGGTCTTGCTTTCAGGCCGGATCACAGCGTGGTGCGGTAGATAGAAAGAAAATAGTTTTTCAGTTTGGGGCTCGAAATGCACCGCTGTTTTCATATGACCCAAATCGATGTATTCTTGGATTACCTTTGAGTATTCTTCTTTAAGGTCAAGGGATTTTTCCAGGGTTTTCTGCATTCGGTAGTATTGGGCGAATAACATATCGCCCATCGGGTCGGCGAATGGTAATCCGTTGGTAAAATTCTTCGCAGAATGAATCATCCCCAGAGTCTGAGTAAACTTTTTCGTGTTCCTCCAATTCCCAAAATTTGTTCAACTGAGCTTGTAGATACATATCTTTGGATGAGTTAACCACTGTTGAAAAAGAGTTGATTTCATTGTGTGGTACTAGGCCCGGCAGATACCATTCAAAATGCGACTCCCTGGCCTCGATGCTGTCAGCAATATTTGATTTTATACCTCCCAGATTGATAAGTGGTAAATAGTCACTACCAATAATCATATCGATAGCAGCTGGCTTATAGAAATATGAATCCGCCAGATCGAAACTGTTAACTTTTATACGTCTAGAGGGCAAAAGGTGAAATAATAATAAGGTACAACAAGAGCCTGCAGTTTAAGCCTAAAATCAGAAAACCTGGATTTTAAAACAACCGAACATCTCCCGTTAGAATTACCGACCGCCGTTCCACCAAGTCCTGATATTTGAGAATAATGCTTCTCTATTGTATTGTATTGTATTGCTCTGAACCTGCATCTAACAGGACCCGAATTAGAAAATGCTTGCCAAAATGTTCTACATTGAGCAACACATTAGGTAAGATTGTCGTTCCCTAATTACGAGAAAAATAATACCGGGTTGCAGCAGGTTGATTACCACTAGAAGTAGTAGGCGGTAGTTGAGTTGCAAATGAAGAATTTGGTCGCTGTGCATTAGATATTGAAAGTTTTTCATCGCGGTTTTTTCTTTCTCCAATTGATTGCGATGCAGCATTGTATGATGGTTTTGAGTGCAAAGATTTTTGCTTGGACACTTGGACTTAAAATGCGAAGGTGACAAACAGTTAACACAATATTTGTTAGAAAATACGTAATTTATTCTGTCTCTAACCGACAGTGCTTTAAAATATTTGCAGAAGCGCAAGGGATGGTTTTTCTTACATTTTTTGCGGGTGAACTGTGTGGGAATGAAATGCCTGAGCTTTACTGACATGACTTTCTTTCTTTGAGATAAATAGTTAGACATCTCCTGCCAAGTGGGCAAATGCTTCGTTGCATTTTGCAACTACTATAGGAGGTTTATACCAAATTTTGCTGAATCATCTCGCCATTACTAGACTATCTAGGAAAAATGTATGGAATCCAGAATGTGAAAACGCATTTAGTTACTTAAAAACTAAACTACTAAGTCAACAACTACTAAGATTAAGTTTTTGGGTCTTATTTCATTTTGGCGTTGAAAGTTATTTCGTTTTTTTAATGTGGGAGTTATTTCATTTTTATTGGGACTTATTTCGTTGGGAGTTATTTCATGGTACCTTCAATTGCTAATTGCATACGCATCTAAATAATTTACGAAGGGTGAATCAACCATAGAACAGGAACTTACCGCCATTCATTGGGCGACCCAATATTTCAGACCATACATATATGGTAAAAACTTTATGATTCGAAGAGATCACAGACCACTCACATACCTTTTCTCTTTGAAAACCCCGTCATCAAAATTAACCCGCAAGAGGTTAGACTTAGAGGAGTACGATTTTGTCGTAGAGTACCTTAGGGGATCAGATAACCATGCAGCCGACGCTCTGTTTTGATTAGAATTTGCGGTGATTCAAAATATAGAAGTGAACAATATACTAAAGGTAATAACGAGACTTCAAGCTAAACTAAAAAGAAATTGATAAACCACAATCCCAAGAATCGGTTAACTTAAAAGTATATGAGGCGATAAATACCCAAGAGCACCGAAAATTGCCTATATTGCATTTTACTAAGAATAAATTAATTATCCCCAAGGGAAAAAATAAGCTTTACGAGATTAAGTTGCAGAACCTTTTTATTAATGGAAAAGTCGACTTAGGTCACCTCTTTCGAAAGCTTGAAAAAATAGCTGATGAAATAGGTTAATCAACCATACGGCTTTCACTTGTTGATTGTCTTTTTGATAAATAGTATAGAAATCTTTAAAAATTAAGGTAAGGGTCTCTTAGATAGATTGATCATTGCGCTCATTCCTAAATTAAGGAAAATTTATAATATAACCGAAAGAGCAACCATATTGCGAAGATATCACGATGACCCCATTAGTGGAGGTCATGTCGGAATTACAAGCATGTTGAACAAAATAAGACTTCTCTATTTTTGGAAAGGCATTACAAGAGACATCGCTGGATATGTCAAACACTGTCAAATCTGCCAAATGAACAAACCTGCAATCAAATTTAAAGAAAAATTAGTACTCACACCAACCCCAATCAAACCTTTTGAAATAATCGTCATTGGTACCATACGACCCTTACCGAGGTCGTAATCCGATAATGAGTACGTAGTCACCATCATGTGTGATTTAACTAAATATCTAGTTGCCGTACTAACACCGGAGAAATTAGCCCGAAATGTTGTTAAGGCGATTATGGAAGGTTTCATATTGATATATGGAACAATGAAACGAATGATTACTGATATGGGTACAGAGTACATAAATCAAGTCCTTCAAGAGTTGTGCATCCTCATAAAAGTAGAAAAAATTAATTCAACCCCTTACCACCATGAAACAGTTGGTACAGTGGAAAGATCTCATAGAACTTTCAATGAATTTAAATTTTTTTAATTAAAAAATACCTAATATAGATTATTTGTTTTTTCCCCATATTATTCAATAATTTTTATTAGATAAATATAACACAAATTAATAGAATGCAATAATTTTAAAACGCTTACCTGAGTAGGAGGTACTCCATATATTATGTTTGACAAAATTTATAACTCTGGATTAGTGCGTCTCCTCTCTTTCCAGTATTTCAAAAATGACTTTAGCTGCTCATTTTTTGTATATGCAGTTGCTGTCTCAATACCTTCCGAGCACTGTGGTTTTAAAAATATTGTTAAAATATTGTCTTCGGTTGTGTCCTCAGTTTGACAACTGTTTTTACTAATTCGCACATAGTCCTTTTTGACCTGGGATCAAAAAAGCGGCAAGCTCTTAGAAAGTCATTCTCCAACAACTTTTTCGAGAGTATTTTAATGTTCGCTAATAATGAAAACGGATGAAAATTTTAGAAGAATTTCTTTCAATGGGGCTAACACCAATACAAAATCAGTTACATCATCCAATACTTTTTATTTATTTCAAAATCGTCCGATTCCTTTCCGATTGAAATATCCACATTTTCTATTATATTTCTAGATGATTTTACATCAGAAATCATTTGAAATGTTGAACCCCAGCGTGTCAGGCAGTCAATTTGTAGGGTTCGTGGTTGGTTAGCCTCAATTAGGGAACGAAGTCCGTTTGAAGGTTTTCTCAATAATCTGACTAAATTCCTAGCTTTTAAGAAAAAATTTAATATTTCTGCACTGTTTATAGTATCAATTGCCACTAGCTGTGCAGTATGTGCAGCACAACAGAATAACGTAATATCTCCAATGCTAAATTTTTATTGTTTTCAATTTCTTGTAAAAGCATTAAATACTTTTCATTATCTAGATATTCGATTTCATTATTAGCGATGTAGCTTTAAGCATATTTGCCCCAGCTAAGTTTATTGATTTGTTCCAACCTACTCCTTTCAGTTCACTCATTCCTATCACTCTCGATATGGTGGAAGCATCTTTGCAGTATTGTATACTTATACCAAAAAAATTTTTATCACTATCATTTCTAGCACTATCTATTTTTACTGACTCCTGTTTTATGATGTCTCGTAACTTTTTAACAACATTTGACTACAAGACTTTAGCATTTTCAGAGTTTAAAGTAAACAAATTTTCTTGTTTGTTGCACTACAAATTGGTTTCATCAATTTTTTCATATTAGAGCTGTAAATCAAATGCTACAACATTTTCTGTTACCAATCCAATGTATGCCCTTATAATTTCACAGGAGTTTTTTACTATTTCTTTTTAAAGTTTTCTAGTTTTATTTTTTAATAATTCAATTTTATGACAGCTTCCTAAATGTATTTTTATGTTATAAAGTCTAGAAGAACTTAACTGTTTATTGCAAATGTTACACATCATCTTGTTACTAATGTTTGTGTTACTGAAATAATTACGAGTATACAAGTTTTCCATTTTTATTTTTATAGAATTGTTTTTTATTTTTTCAGTTCTAAATATTTTATACTAATTGCATACATTATATTTGCAACTTACAACTTGATTTCATTCAAATCTTCTTGACTTTTCACTTTCAGAATTACTTTGGGTGGAATTTGTTTCGGGGTTTTACACCCATAAAATTTAAATATATCTAGTTTCTCTCTCGCGAATTTTGTTTACAACTATAATAAAGTTGAAATTGCCATAAATTTAAATTTAAGGATTAGTACCTGTTATAAAGTCACCGCTTCTGATCCGCAATTTTACTACCTAGCTTAATGGTCAAGCAAATAAATATTCCTTATCGTTTTTTTTTCGAAAACTATTGGGCATCTTAAAAATAATAAATCATAATTCATTTTTTAGTATACTTTTATACATACAGATAAAAGCAGAAAAGAATAACTGCCATATTCATAAAAAATAAAATAACTGTGAAATGTGTTTTATGACAAATTTTCCGTATAATATAATATTTTTCCTAATAACATTTCAAAACTATTTTAATATTTTATGAATGCGGCAGTTTAAATTTAAAATGACTTTATTACTGACCGATTTAAAATGAATTAAATCAGATAATTATAAAAAAATTTAATATGGGCGGAAACTTTTTTAAAATCAATGTCTTCTAATTAATAAATGAGATTACTACCAATTGGTGTTTTCTTTATCTACAATCTATTTTACAATATTAAGAAAATTTAATAATTTAAAAAATATCACATGAGTTATTAAACTGCATTAAGTTTAACAAACTATATAAAATACATATGAATGAGTATACATACATACACTAGTTAATATTTTTATTGTTCTTTTTTTATATTTTATTTTCTATATTGGAGAGCCAGAACATGAAACCTATTTAACCTTCTAATCTCATTTGTTTCATCTAGTAACACAATTGCCAATGTATTTTGATGGTTGCTTAGCTGTTTGTAGCCTGTTTATTTCATTTGAATAAACGAAACTTTCAGATCTCCATGTATTTGAATATTGGTCATAAACCAGGGTGCATTGCATATGTTCCTTAATGTTTTGGATTGATACCGCTGCAGTATCTCAATGTTTGAGTTACTGGTCGTTCCCCACAACTCAATACCATACGTCCATACTGGTTTTAAAATTACTTTGTACAATTTAATTTTGTTCTCTAGGCTTAGTTGGGCTTTTTCCCAATTAGCCAGTTCATTCTTTTGATTTTTATGTTAAGATGACCTCTCTTTTTTTTAATATAGTCCTTCCATGTAAGGCGTTTATCTACATATATACATATCCAAATACTTAACGCAGTTTGGTTTTGGTAATTCTAAACCATTAATATATAATGGAGGGCACTCTTGTTTTCTTCAAGTAAATGTAATGTGACTACATTTCTCAACATTTATCATAATTTTCCATTCATCTAACCAATGCTTTAAGGTATCAAGTGCTCTTTGCATTGCAGATGACGTTTCAATGTGGCATTCATTAGAAGATATCAAGGCAACTAAAATATTATCGGATGTTGGCATATCTGAAGTGTACATTGTGTTCAGTATAGGATCTAAAACACTGCTCTACGGTACACCACTATATATCTGACATATGCTTGATACCTCGTCACCAACTTTTACATAAAAAGTCCGATTGTGTAGGTATGCTTTTATTACCGAAAAAAATGTAGCTGGTAAAATTTTTTTAAGTTAGAACAGCAGGCCTTTGTGCCAAACTCTATCAAACGCCTGTTTATCGTCACGAAATGCTGCCGAACAGTACATTTTGCTCTCTAGCGAGTCTGCTATTACGCTTACAATTCTGGTGATCGGGTATAATGCATTGTTTTTCCAAAATCGGTAATAATCTTAATGCAAATAATCTTTCGAATATTTTTGAAAACGTGGTTAGTAGACTTATTGGTCTATATGATGAAATCTGCTTTTTTGAGTTTTTCGGTTTATGAATCATTACAATTTCCGCTCGTTTCCAAATGGAAAATACGAAATTCTTGGAATTGTATATAAGCGTTATGTACAAAATACCTTTCTATAAAAGTGATTTTGTGACTATAGAGTCTATTTTGACATGACCAGGAGACTTTTTGTTATTAAGCTTTGAAATAACATTTTTAACTTCTCTTGGAGAAAACGATTTTACGGAAAAATCCATCTGGAATGGAGACTCTAAGAAATTTAATACATTATTTTCGTGTAAAGTGTTTGTTCTTTGCAGTGGCTTATTTATTGTTTTTAAATACTCGCAAATTGCGTTAGCTTTACTTTTGCTATTCCTGCACCAGGTACTTTGTCACTTTGTAAAGACTATAGTCTGTATCTTTAGAGGTGTTTAGATTTTGCAAAAACATTGTTACTTCATCGTTTCTAAGTTCAGCTATTCTCTTTTTGAGATAATGTGAATGCCTATCGAAATTAGTTTTATCTATCGGATTTCTACTTTGCTGCTAGATTCGTCGAAGTCTTCGTCGCTCCCGTATAAGTTGTCTTATTTCATATGATATAAACACTTTTTGGTCCCTTTCAGTTGTGTTGCAGGAATAGAGAGTTTGGCAGAAATATTTATAATGTTACAGAAGTGCCCTTCAGCTTTATCACTTTCATCTTCAGTTTTGATAGTTATATTTAGGTGTAAGTTTAGATCCATCCAGTTCTGAAACGCGGTAATGTGGGTTTATGTGACATAATTCTAAAAGTTTTTGGAATAGTTGCTGTAATAGTACTGTAGCTTAAAATAATGGGAGAGTGATCAGAGTTAAGATCTTCAGAATCAGTTATATAAAGATGATTATCTGGTATACCCCAGTATATAAAAAAATCTAGGAAATTTGAAATTTTATTTGGATCAGCAGGCCAATAAGTTGGACTTCCAGTCGACAATGTTTTGTACCCTAGTTTAGTGATGCACTTACGAAGTTCTTTCCCTTTAGGATTAGAAAGTCTGGAGCCCCACCATGGATGTTTAGCGTTAAAATCTCCTCCGATAGTAAATTTGCTACCGAGAGTCTTAAAAAATGCTTCGTAGTTTTGAGCGCTTAAACTATGCCGAGGTGGGCAATACATGGCATATATTGAAACTTCATAAGAAATGCACTGAATTTGTATACCACTGATTTGAAACGATTGTTTTGTTACGGGGTTAAGGGGTTCATATTTCAGATTTGACTTAATTAAAACAGCTGCCCCAGCGTGGGCTTTACCATCAGGATGATTGGCCTTAAAGAGATCGTAACCCTTTATATTAAAATATGTTTTTGAAGTGAAATGTGTTTCAGATATTAGCAGAATATCTATTTGATTGGTAATCAGAAAAATTTCTATCTCTCTTAGATGATTGGATGCTCCATTAGCATTCCATGTTGCAATACGTAGATTTATTTGCATAGTTTTTCCTTAATTTTTGACATCATGTCAAACATTTTATCCATCATGCGTTCCAGCCTTTCTAAAAACCTCATTTCCGAGCTATCTGTATTATCTGCAACTACCTGGGCATATGTGACTCCTTCATTAGGACTTTGGTTGGTTTGATTAATTGGCGAAAAATTTGAGATCGGTTATTATGAATTGTCTTGGGCTATTGTTACGTTTTTGTTGTATTTTTTGATAAAAGGAACAGCCTTTAAAATTTGCGGTGTGATTCTAAAGGCAATTTACACATTTTGGTGGCGTTTCAGACTGCTTTGTACATTCTGTAGTGGAATGGTCTAAACCGCACTTTACGCACTTGAATGGTCGTTTACAGTAGGATTTGGTGTGCCCAAACTGTTGGCAGCGATGACATTGGATTAAATCATTCGTTTTTCTTAGCGCTTCAACTGTAAGAATTGCGTTATTTATGTTTTTAATTTTAAAAATGTCTATTATTTGGACTTGGACCCAGATGCACAAAAAACAATGGCAGTAACAACTTGGTTACTCTATTCCTAGCATTAACTACATTTCTAACCATATGACCTAGTTCTAAGAGTTCTGCTTTAATATCAGCAACTGGGGTAGAATGGTGAATTCCCTTGATTACTACTCTGTACGCTCTTTCCTCTTTAAGTTGAAAGGTGTGATAATTTGACTATCTTTCTATAGGAATCAATACTCTCTTAAACACTTATAATTAAAGTCTTTCATTGCAAATTGTCTTTATCATTGTAGTAACATTTGTTACAGCAGGAATATACATTGGTGGCGGTTTTGGTATTTTATTAACATCCTCATCTCCTTGTTCATCTTCAACTTCCTTGTTTTTTTCATCAAGTATCTGGAATTGGTTTTATTCTTGACTCTCCGTTAGAAGTAAATTTCTTATGTTGATGTAAATTAGGGGATTTGGTTAAGCGTCGCTTATTTGTTGTATTTGAAACTTGCTGCCAAGCCTAATCAGCTTCATCACTATCATCGCTTAAATTTGTCATAGCGACAAATTTTGATGCTTTTTTCTTGTTTTAAGTATTTATTTTTTATTCTTTTTGTGTAATAAATTCTTGTTTCCAATGAAATACTAACTAAAATATAAAAGCTAAATTCTAATTCATAACTGTACATAAGTATTACATAATTAATTTTAAAATAAAAGTAAAAACAACAAAACTAACCGTTAACGGTATTAAATTCTTTACTCCTTTCTTTAAATAAAATTCAAGTTCAAAAAACAAAATTTTAAAAGAAGACTAACTAATGTGTACATATGTACATGTTGCACTCTCATTTAAATGAACATATAAAAACTACTAAAAAAAAGAATTAAAAAAACAAAAGGAATTAAATTTTGTAAACGAAAATATGTATATAATTCAATATTGCTGAACTGGCTTCGACATACTCCGGCCAAAGATTTGTTGTCTTATTCCTCTAGTGGAGGTTTCTTATCTCTTCTTCATTGGAGTCCACGGAACATTGTAATCCTCAAAGCTGTCTAAAAGGGGGTTACGTCCTGGGCGATGAAGGAGCGTATGGTGACGACCATTACATAGCCTGTCAAATCCCACTAGGATGTCGCATCGATTTCTGGAGGTACACCATTCCCGAGTGTGGGAGTGTGCAAGCAATTACGGCAATGTCCCTTATTTATTAGTGAAAGTCGCCACACTCCATGACATCATCACTTTGCCAAATTTCAATCGATGGTTTTTTCTGCAAATGATGGACTTCCTTCTATCGTGTAGCTGGTGGCTATAGTTTTTCTTATCCTTTCTGTTAAATATTGCTTCAAGCGTTATTTTCTGTTGGTTAATTCTGCTGTTGGATTTATTGTTTGTTTCTCTTTTATATGAGTTGGCGCTGCTCTTAAAACATTTAACAAAAAAATTACCACTGTTTAAATATTAATTTCTTATTGATTTTTTATCATTTAGTGGTACTTTAATTTGTTTCTTTTTTATTTTCTTATTAAGTTCTGGTATTTAATTTTGTTTTTTTTTAACGCTTTTATTCTTCGCCACGGCTTTTTAATAACTGTCCCGTTTCATTTTTTGCTTCTTGATTCTTCCTTCTAAAATTACGGGGAACGTGTGGAATTTGAAACGTTGATATTATCAAAATTTTATTTCTGAGAGAGAAAATTATATTTCTATTTGCATAAGGATGTTTGGTAGATGATACGCATGGGCGGCGTTTTGGTTTCAGCTGGAATAAAAGAAAAAAGGTGGGAAAAATACGCACAGTGCAAAATGAAATAAATTGTACGACTACCAATGTTTATTATATACATTATTGTTGTGATTTTATTTTCAACATTTTAAATAACATGTGGTATAAAGTAGACACTGGAAATTTGTTCTTTTTTTTGGATAGTTATAAGATATCTTCTGGGACAGATGGTGTATTTGTCTGGATGGGAAGCAGGCAGAGATTTACTATTGAGCGCCGAAGAATTCCACTTTGAGTTGAGATATCAGCTACTCGAACCTTGCTGTCTTTTCCATAAATTACATTTACAACCCGTCCAAGGCGCCACTCAGTGGGTGGTAACCCGTCATCTTTTTTATGACAATATCGTTTGGTTTAATGTTATTTCTTTCCTTTTTCTATTTGTAGCGGCGTTGGAGTTCGATAATATATTCGGACTTCCACCTTTGAGAAAAAATGTGTTGCATAGCATAGTTTTAAAGCAGATAAATTTTCATATGTTATATTAGTGGGGGCTTCTGGGGGAGCGATAATAGGAGCACCGCGCAAAAAGTGACCAGGAGTTAAGGGAAACATCTCGTTTGCATTTTTAGGAATTGGTGACAGGGGTCTCGAATTTAACAGTGCTTCAATTCTTACCAGAAGAGTGGTAAATTCTTCAAAAGTAAGTGAGTAAGAATTAGTTAACTTTTTTAAATGAGTTTTCATACTTTTAACAGCGGGCTTTCAAATTCCACCCATATGAGGGGCATATGGAGGAATGAAAGATCAAGTAAATCCTGACGAGCTAAACTTTTTCGCCAACGCTTTTTCTGCTGTTTTCAAAACTTCATCATGGCTTTGTAGTAGGGCGTAATTTGCACCATCAAAATTCCTTCCTTTGTCTGAAAACATCGTCTTGGGAAGACCTCTAAGTCCCACACATCGACTGAAACAGGCGAGAAAAGCTTCTGTGGAGAGATCAGAACAAGTGTCTTAATGAACCACTCATGTAGAGAAACACACAAAAACTGCAGCATAGCCTTTCAAAATTATTGCATTTTTTAATTGGGGAATTTAATACTGAACGGTCCTGCAAATCAACCCCAGTATAAGTGAACGGCAGGGTAAAATTTACTCTTTCTGGAGGGAGTGCAGCCATGATTTGATTCTGGAACTTTCGTTTGTAAATTGTGCATGCTTTGCACCCTCGGATGCAAGATTCTCGAGGATATAAATTCTTGCAGTCGCTGTTGGGCTCATGTAGAGCCCGAATGGCCAAAAAGAGGGCGCAATTGACTCTAAAAGTCACCGTTTTAAGTTGGAAAGATTTAACAGGAGCTTGATCGTTATCACGAAACAAAATTTTCTGATACGGTTGGTCTTCCCCATGTACCAAGATTTGCTGGTACATTTTCTGGAGGTCCCCGGTAAATACGTACTGGTAGTGTCGCCACTTTAGAACTATTTGCATTAGGTCGGTCTGGAGCGGAGGACCCTGGTGTGAGAACTCATTTAAAGAAAAGCACCTGCTAGTTTTTTTGACGCGTTGAATAACACACGAATTTTAGTGGTCTTGCTTTCAGGCCGGATCACAGCGTGGTGCGGTAGATAGAAAGAAAATAGTTTTTCAGTTTGGGGCTCGAAATGCACCGCTGTTTTCATATGATCCAAATCGATGTATTCTTGGATTACCTTTGAGTATTCTTCTTTAAGGTCAAGGGATTTTTCCAGGGTTTTCTGCATTCGGTAGTATTGGGCCAGGGCCGAATTCCTTAAAGCCCTAAGAAACTTCTTCTGCGAATAACATATCGCCCATCGGGTCGGCGAATGGTAATCCGTTGGTAAAATTCTTCGCAGAATGAATCATCCCCAGAGTCTGAGTAAACTTTTTCGTGTTCCTCCAATTCCCAAAATTTGTTCAACTGAGCTTGTAGATACATATCTTTGGATGAGTTAACCACTGTTGAAAAAGAGTTGATTTCATTGTGTGGTACTAGGCCCGGCAGATACCATTCAAAATGCGACTCCCTGGCCTCGATGCTGTCAGCAATATTTGATTTTATACCTCCCAGATTGATAAGTGGTAAATAGTCACTACCAATAATCATATCGATAGCAGCTGGCTTATAGAAATATGAATCCGCTAGATCGAAACTGTTAACTTTTATACGTCTAGAGGGCAAAGGGTGAAATAATAATAAGGTACAACAAGAGCCTGCAGTTTAAGCCTAAAATCAGAAAACCTGGATTTTAAAACAACCGAACATCTCCCCTTAGAATTACCGACCGCCGTTCCACCAAGTCCTGATATTTGAGAATGATGCTTCTCTATTGTATTGTATTGTATTGCTCTGAACCTGCATCTAACAGGACCCGAATTAGAAAATGCTTGCCAAAATGTTCCACATTGAGCAACACATTAGGTAAGATAGTCGTTCCCTAATTACGAGAAAAATAATTCCGGGTTGCAGCAGGTTGATTACCACTAGAAGTAGTAGGCGGTGGTTGAGTTGCAAATGAAGAATTTGGTCGCTGTGCATTAGATATTGAAAGTTTTTCATCGCGGTTTTTTCTTTCTCCAATTGATTGCGATGCAGCATTGTATGATGGTTTTGAGTGCAAAGACTTTTGGTTGGACACTTGGACCTAAAATGCGAAGGTGACAAACAGTTAACACAATATTTGTTAGAAAATACGTAATTTATTCTGTCTCTAACCGACAGTGCTTTAAAATATTTGCAGAAGCGCAAGGGATGGTTTTTCTTACATTTTTTGCGGGTGAACTGTGTGGGAATGAAATGCCTGAGCTTTACTGACATGACTTTCTTTGTTGTGGGGTTTTCTCATGTCCAAAACCGTTTCCAGCATTTCGATTCTTTGAGATAAATAGTTAGACATCTCCTGCCAAGTGGGCCAATTTTTGTGATCAGTTAATGCGTTTTCCCATGAGCGCATGGTTTCTTCAGGTAGTTTCGAAGTGACCAAGTAAGTTAACATCGTATCCCAGTTAGTTGTCAACTTAAGTGATTCAAAAATAGCCAAACTTTGAATATTTTTTATATCTTTTGCAATTTCAGCATGAAGTAGTTGAACCCCAAACATCTGCTTCATTTGTTGATGCGCCAAAATTCTTGAATTTTCAAAGCCTCTCAAGCCAAGCTGAAATTTTCATCAACCAAATCGAACCTTTTTACAATTTGGTTGGCTTCCCCCTCGTTTTGCTTCGTAAATGATACAATTTTTGAGCTGGAGATAAGTTCGGATGTGTTCCCACGACTGCTTGGAACATATCCCTGAACGCTGCCCATTTTGTATATCCACCCTCGAATTTCTCTATGTCACATGGTGGTTACTTTAGTAACATGGATGACTGCTGACTCACTGTCCTTTCTTTCTGATTTTCCCCCCCTTGATGTTGCCATTAAACCCATAATTTCTGCCTTAAGTTTTTGTGACCTATTTCGTGTTTTTTTAAACTTTGGGATATCTCATCATTGTAGTCAGTTTCACCCTCCTTGCCGTCATCAATTATATAATTTTCGTACGCGTCGCATAATTTTTGATATTTCATATCAAAATTTTTGCCGTCACCTCCACGTATGAATGCGTTAACTCTTCTTGTGGCCCAGCTTCCAAATTATTGCAAAAGTCTTCCATCTGGTTGATTTCAAACTTGCATTTTCTTCTTAGTTTGGTTGACATCGTTGTGGATGATAATCTTTTTACACGATTCTATTTCCTTCTTTCGGTGGGAAGAAAATGACCTCTTAAAAACTGTCGTTTTCTATTGAAGGCTCTTTTTATTACGAGCCCTTTCGCACTTTATTTTAAATTCGTTTTACTTATACCCTTTTCAATTTACAACACTTTCAAGTAACCGCACAAATTATAATTCAAACACTGTACGTACCTGTTCACTTTCTTTCACTATAGATGTCCCTCTCCTACGGATTGGTGTAATTCTTCCTTCTGAGAAAATCAGTGGTGCAGGTGGCACTATTACTCGTTTGCTTTATTCTGTTGTATGGAGTAGCGCAACTTTGTGAACAAATTAGCCTATCCACCAGTTCAGGAATGTCGAAGACCATATGTTAGGGTGTGTATATTGGGCTATGGCCATATGATGACCCTAAGATGATAAGAGGTAACTTGTCTTGTTAATTTATGATGATAAGAGGTAACTCCTCTTCCACGCAAATTAAGTGGTTTTTAAAACCGCCCTCGCAAATTATTTCCACTAAGAAATAAACAAGAATTTTAAAGTTCTAGGGGTTTTTATTCGATCCTCTTGCTCTTGTGCGAATACAGTAGCTAACTAAAATATAAAAGCTAAATTCAATTTTATAAATGTACATAAGTATTACATATTTAATTTCAAAATAACAATAAAAACAATAAAGCTAACCGTTAACAGTATTAAATTCTTCACTCGTTTCTTTAAATAAAATTCAAGTTCAAAAAACAAAATTTTAAAAGAAGACAAGAGATACATACATATTTATGTATGTATGTAAATAACTAATGTGTACATATGTACATGTTGCACTCTTATTTAAATGGACATATACAAATTAATAAAAAAAAAAAAAGAATTAAGAAAACAAAAGGAATTAAATCTTGTTAACGAAAATATGTATGTAATTCAATTTTGTTGAACTGGCTTCAACATAAATTAAAGTAGTTTCAAGTAACAGTACAAAGTAGTAATGCATGTACATATCATATATATTTTTCTTTAACTTGTTGAACAAAAAAAATGTATACCAGTTTCCACTTTGTTTAACTACCCAGTTCACATTAACCAGTTACATTTTCAGTTTTGTTGCGTTACTAAAAAAACATAACTACGTCTGTAATCCTCAAAGCTGTCTAAAAGGGGGTTACGTCCTGGGCGATGAAGGAGCGTATGGTGACGACCATTACATAGCCTGTCAAATCCCACTAGGATGTCGCATCGATTTCTGGAGGTACACCATTCCCGAGTGTGGGAGTGTGCAAGCAATTACGGCAATGTCCCTTATTTATTAGTAAAAGGCGCCACACTCCATGACATCATCACTTTGCCAAATTTCAATCGATGGTTTTTTCTGCAAATGATGGTCTTCCTTCTATCGTGTAGCTGGTGGCTATAGTTTTTCTTATCATTTCTGTTAAATATTGCTTCAAGCGTTATTTTTTGTTGGTTAATTCTGCTGTTGGATTTATTGTTTGTTTCTCTTTTATATGAGTTGGCACTGCTCTTAAAACATTTAACAAAAAAATTACCACTGTTTAAATATTAATTTCTTATTGATTTTTTATCGTTTAGTGGTACTTTAATTTGTTTCTTTTTTATTTTCTTATTAAGTTCTGGTATTTAATTTTGTTTTTTTTAACGCTTTTATTCTTCGCCACGGCTTTTTAATAACTGTCCCGTTTCGTTGTTTGCTTCTTAAATCTTCCTTCTAAAATTACGGGGAACGTGTGGAATTTGAAACGTTGATATTATCAAAATTTTATTTCTGAGAGAGAAAATTATATTTCTATTTTCATAAGGATGTTTGGTAGATGATACGCATGGGCGGCGTTTTGGTTTCAGCTGGAATAAAAGAAAAAAGGTGGGAAAAATACGCACAGTGCAAAATGAAATAAATTGTACGACTACCAATGTTTATTATATACATTATTGTTGTGATTTTATTTTCAACATTTTAAATAACATGTGGTATAAAGTAGACACTGGAAATTTGTTCTTTTTTTTTGGAAAGTTATAAGATATCTTCTGGGACAGATGGTGTATTTGTCTGGATGGGAAGCAGGCAGAGATTTACTATTGAGCGCCGAAGAATTCCACTTTGAGTTGAGATATCAGCTACTCGAACCTTGCTGTCTTTTCCATAAATTACATTTACAACCCGTCCAAGGCGCCACTCAGTGGGTGGTAACCCGTCATCTTTTTTATGACAATATCGTTTGGTTTAATGTTATTTCTTTCCTTTTTCCATTTGTAGCGGCGTTGGAGTTCGATAATATATTCGGACTTCCACCTTTGAGAAAAAATGTGTTGCATAGCATAGTTTTAAAGCAGATAAATTTTCATATGTTATATTAGTGGGGGCTTCTGGGGGAGCGATGATAGGAGCACCGCGCAAAAAGTGACCAGGTGTTAAGGGAAATATCTCGTTTGGATTTTTAGGAATTGGTGACAGGGGTCTCGAATTTAACAGTGCTTCAATTCTTACCAGAAGAGTGGTAAATTCTTCAAAAGTAAGTGAGTATGAATTAGTTAACTTTTTTAAATGAGTTTTCATACTTTTAACAGCGGGCTTTCAAATTCCACCCATATGAGGGGCATATGGAGCAATGAAAGATCAAGTAAATCCTGACGAGCTAAACTTTTTCGCCAACGCTTTTTCTGCTGTTTTCAAAACTTCATCATGGCTTTGTAGTAGGGCGTAATTTGCACCATCAAAATTCCTTCCTTTGTCTGAAAACATCGTCTTGGGAAGACCTCTAAGTCCCACACATCGACTGAAACAGGCGAGAAAAGCTTCTGTGGAGAGATCAGAACAAGTGTCTTAATGAACCACTCATGTAGAGAAACACACAAAAACTGCAGCATAGCCTTTCAAAATTATTGCATTTTTTAATTGGGGAATTTAATGCTGAACGGTCCTGCAAATCAACCCCAGTATAGGTGAACGGCAGGGTAAAATTTACTCTTTCTGGAGGGAGTGCAGCCATGATTTGATTCTGGAACTTTCGTTTGTAAATTGTGCATGCTTTGCACCCTCGGATGCAAGATTCTCGAGGATATAAATTCTTGCAGTCGCTGTTGGGCTTATGTAGAGCCCGAATGGCCAAAAAGAGGGCGCAATTGACTCTAAAAGTCACCGTTTCAAGTTGGAAAGATTTAAAAGGAGCTTGATCGTTATCACGAAACAAAATTTCCTGATACGGTTGGTCTTCCCCATGTACCAAGATTTGCTGGTACATTTTCTGGAGGTCCCCGGTAAATACGTACTGGTAGTGTCGCCACTTTAGAACTATTTGCATTAGGTCGGTCTGGAGCGGAGGACCCTGGTGTGAGATCTCATTTAAAGAAAAGCCCCTGCTAGTTTTTTAGACGCGTTGAATAACACACGAATTTTAGTGGTCTTGCTTTCAGGCCGGATCACAGCGTGGTGCGGTAGATAGAAAGAAAATAGTTTTTCAGTTTGGGGCTCGAAATGCACCGCTGTTTTCATATGACCCAAATCGATGTATTCTTGGATTACCTTTGAGTATTCTTCTTTAAGGTCAATGGATTTTTCCAGGGTTTTCTGCATGCGGTAGTATTGGGCCAGGGCCGAATTCCTTGAAGCCCTAAGAAAGTTCTTCTGCGAATAACATACCGCCCATCGGGTCGGCGAATGGTAATCCGTTGGTAAAATTCTTCGCAGAATGAATCATCCCCAGAGTCTGAGTAAACTTTTTCGTGTTCCTCCAATTCCCAAAATTTGTTCAACTGAGCTTGTAGATACATATCTTTGGATGAGTTAACCACTGTTGAAAAAGAGTTGATTTCATTGTGTGGTACTAGGCCCGGCAGATACCATTCAAAATGCGACTCCCTGGCCTCGATGCTGTCAGCAATATTTGATTTTATACCTCCCAGATTGATAAGTGGTAAATAGTCACTACCAATAATCATATCGATAGCAGCTGGCTTATAGAAATATGAATCCGCCAGATCGAAACTGTTAACTTTTATACGTCTAGAGGGCAAAGGGTGAAATAATAATAAGGTACAACAAGAGCCTGCAGTTTAAGCCTAAAATCAGAAAACCTGGATTTTAAAACAACCGAACATCTCCCCTTAGAATTACCGACCGCCGTTCCACCAAGTCCTGATATTTGAGAATGATGCTTCTCTATTGTATTGTATTGTATTGCTCTGAACCTGCATCTAACAGGACCCGAATTAGAAAATGCTTGCCAAAATGTTCCACATTGAGCAACACATTAGGTAAGATAGTCGTTCCCTAATTACGAGAAAAATAATTCCGGGTTGCAGCAGGTTGATTACCACTAGAAGTAGTAGGCGGTGGTTGAGTTGCAAATGAAGAATTTGGTCGCTGTGCATTAGATATTGAAAGTTTTTCATCGCGGTTTTTTCTTTCTCCAATTGATTGCGATGCAGCATTGTATGATGGTTTTGAGTGCAAAGACTTTTGCTTGGACACTTGGACCTAAAATGCGAAGGTGACAAACAGTTAACACAATATTTGTTAGAAAATACGTAATTTATTCTGTCTCTAACCGACAGTGCTTTAAAATATTTGCAGAAGCGCAAGGGATGGTTTTTCTTACATTTTTTGCGGGTGAACTGTGTGGGAATGAAATGCCTGAGCTTTACTGACATGACATTCTTTGTTGTGGGGTTTTCTCATGTCCAAAACCGTTTCCAGCATTTCGATTCTTTGAGATAAATAGTTAGACATCTCCTGCCAAGTGGGCCAATTTTTGTGATCAGTTAATGCGTTCTCCCATGAGCGCATGGTTTCTTCAGGTAGTTTCGAAGTGACCAAGTAAGTTAAATAGCCAAACTTTGAATATTTTTTATATCTTTTGCAATTTCAGCATGAAGTAGTTGAACCCCAAACATCTGCTTCATTTGTTGATGCGCCAAAATTCTTGAATTTTCAAAGCCTCTCAAGCCAAGCTGAAATTTTCATCAACCAAATCGAACCTTTTTACAATTTGGTTGGCTTCCCGCTCGTTTTGCTTCGTAAATGATACAATTTTTGAGCTGGAGATAAATTCGGATGTGTTCCCACGACTGCTTGGAACATATCCCTGAACGCTGCCCATTTTGTATATCCACCCTCGAATTTCTCTATGTCACATGGTGGTTACTTTAGTAACATGGATGACTGCTGACTCACTGTCCTTTCTTTCTGATTTTCTCCCCCTTGATGTTGCCATTAAACCCATAATTTCTGCCTTAAGTTTTTGTGACCTATTTCGTGTTTTTTTAAACTTTGGGATATCTCATCATTGTAGTCAGTTTCACCCTCCTTGCCGTCATCAATTATATAATTTTCGTACGCGTCGCATAATTTTTGATATTTCATATCAAAATTTTTGCCGTCACCTCCACGTATGAATGCGTTAACTCTTCTTGTGGCCCAGCTTCCAAATTATTGCAAAAGTCTTCCATCTGGTTGATTTCAAACTTGCATTTTCTTCTTAGTTTGGTTGACATCGTTGTGGATGATAATCTTTTTACACGATTCTATTTCCTTCTTTCGGTGGGAAGAAAATGACCTCTTAAAAACTGTCGTTTTCTATTGAAGGCTCTTTTTATTACGAGCCCTTTCGCACTTTATTTTAAATTCGTTTTACTTATACCCTTTTCAATTTACAACACTTTCAAGTAACCGCACAAATTATAATTCAAACACTGTACGTACCTGTTCACTTTCTTTCACTATAGATGTCCCTCTCCTACGGATTGGTGTAATTCTTCCTTCTGAGAAAATCAGTGGTGCAGGTGGCACTATTACTCGTTTGCTTTATTCTGTTGTATGGAGTAGCGCAACTTTGTGAACAAATTAGCCTATCCACCAGTTCAGGAATGTCGAAGACCATATGTTAGGGTGTGTATATTGGGCTATGGCCATATGATGACCCTAAGATGATAAGAGGTAACTTGTCTTGTTAATTTATGATGATAAGAGGTAACTCCTCTTCCACGCAAATTAAGTGGTTTTTAAAACCGCCCTCGCAAATTATTTCCACTAAGAAATAAACAAGAATTTTAAAGTTCTAGGGGTTTTTATTCGATCCTCTTGCTCTTGTGCGAATACAGTAGCTAACTAAAATATAAAAGCTAAATTCAATTTTATAAATGTACATAAGTATTACATATTTAATTTCAAAATAACAATAAAAACAATAAAGCTAACCGTTAACAGTATTAAATTCTTCACTCGTTTCTTTAAATAAAATTCAAGTTCAAAAAACAAAATTTTAAAAGAAGACAAGAGATACATACATATTTATGTATGTATGTAAATAACTAATGTGTACATATGTACATGTTGCACTCTTATTTAAATGGACATATACAAATTAATAAAAAAAAAAAAAGAATTAAGAAAACAAAAGGAATTAAATCTTGTTAACGAAAATATGTATGTAATTCAATTTTGTTGAACTGGCTTCAACATAAATTAAAGTAGTTTCAAGTAACAGTACAAAGTAGTAATGCATGTACATATCATATATATTTTTCTTTAACTTGTTGAACAAAAAAAATGTATACCAGTTTCCACTTTGTTTAACTACCCAGTTCACATTAACCAGTTACATTTTCAGTTTTGTTGCGTTACTAAAAAAACATAACTACGTCTGTAATCCTCAAAGCTGTCTAAAAGGGGGTTACGTCCTGGGCGATGAAGGAGCGTATGGTGACGACCATTACATAGCCTGTCAAATCCCACTAGGATGTCGCATCGATTTCTGGAGGTACACCATTCCCGAGTGTGGGAGTGTGCAAGCAATTACGGCAATGTCCCTTATTTATTAGTAAAAGGCGCCACACTCCATGACATCATCACTTTGCCAAATTTCAATCGATGGTTTTTTCTGCAAATGATGGTCTTCCTTCTATCGTGTAGCTGGTGGCTATAGTTTTTCTTATCATTTCTGTTAAATATTGCTTCAAGCGTTATTTTTTGTTGGTTAATTCTGCTGTTGGATTTATTGTTTGTTTCTCTTTTATATGAGTTGGCACTGCTCTTAAAACATTTAACAAAAAAATTACCACTGTTTAAATATTAATTTCTTATTGATTTTTTATCGTTTAGTGGTACTTTAATTTGTTTCTTTTTTATTTTCTTATTAAGTTCTGGTATTTAATTTTGTTTTTTTTAACGCTTTTATTCTTCGCCACGGCTTTTTAATAACTGTCCCGTTTCGTTGTTTGCTTCTTAAATCTTCCTTCTAAAATTACGGGGAACGTGTGGAATTTGAAACGTTGATATTATCAAAATTTTATTTCTGAGAGAGAAAATTATATTTCTATTTTCATAAGGATGTTTGGTAGATGATACGCATGGGCGGCGTTTTGGTTTCAGCTGGAATAAAAGAAAAAAGGTGGGAAAAATACGCACAGTGCAAAATGAAATAAATTGTACGACTACCAATGTTTATTATATACATTATTGTTGTGATTTTATTTTCAACATTTTAAATAACATGTGGTATAAAGTAGACACTGGAAATTTGTTCTTTTTTTTTGGAAAGTTATAAGATATCTTCTGGGACAGATGGTGTATTTGTCTGGATGGGAAGCAGGCAGAGATTTACTATTGAGCGCCGAAGAATTCCACTTTGAGTTGAGATATCAGCTACTCGAACCTTGCTGTCTTTTCCATAAATTACATTTACAACCCGTCCAAGGCGCCACTCAGTGGGTGGTAACCCGTCATCTTTTTTATGACAATATCGTTTGGTTTAATGTTATTTCTTTCCTTTTTCCATTTGTAGCGGCGTTGGAGTTCGATAATATATTCGGACTTCCACCTTTGAGAAAAAATGTGTTGCATAGCATAGTTTTAAAGCAGATAAATTTTCATATGTTATATTAGTGGGGGCTTCTGGGGGAGCGATGATAGGAGCACCGCGCAAAAAGTGACCAGGTGTTAAGGGAAATATCTCGTTTGGATTTTTAGGAATTGGTGACAGGGGTCTCGAATTTAACAGTGCTTCAATTCTTACCAGAAGAGTGGTAAATTCTTCAAAAGTAAGTGAGTATGAATTAGTTAACTTTTTTAAATGAGTTTTCATACTTTTAACAGCGGGCTTTCAAATTCCACCCATATGAGGGGCATATGGAGCAATGAAAGATCAAGTAAATCCTGACGAGCTAAACTTTTTCGCCAACGCTTTTTCTGCTGTTTTCAAAACTTCATCATGGCTTTGTAGTAGGGCGTAATTTGCACCATCAAAATTCCTTCCTTTGTCTGAAAACATCGTCTTGGGAAGACCTCTAAGTCCCACACATCGACTGAAACAGGCGAGAAAAGCTTCTGTGGAGAGATCAGAACAAGTGTCTTAATGAACCACTCATGTAGAGAAACACACAAAAACTGCAGCATAGCCTTTCAAAATTATTGCATTTTTTAATTGGGGAATTTAATGCTGAACGGTCCTGCAAATCAACCCCAGTATAGGTGAACGGCAGGGTAAAATTTACTCTTTCTGGAGGGAGTGCAGCCATGATTTGATTCTGGAACTTTCGTTTGTAAATTGTGCATGCTTTGCACCCTCGGATGCAAGATTCTCGAGGATATAAATTCTTGCAGTCGCTGTTGGGCTTATGTAGAGCCCGAATGGCCAAAAAGAGGGCGCAATTGACTCTAAAAGTCACCGTTTCAAGTTGGAAAGATTTAAAAGGAGCTTGATCGTTATCACGAAACAAAATTTCCTGATACGGTTGGTCTTCCCCATGTACCAAGATTTGCTGGTACATTTTCTGGAGGTCCCCGGTAAATACGTACTGGTAGTGTCGCCACTTTAGAACTATTTGCATTAGGTCGGTCTGGAGCGGAGGACCCTGGTGTGAGATCTCATTTAAAGAAAAGCCCCTGCTAGTTTTTTAGACGCGTTGAATAACACACGAATTTTAGTGGTCTTGCTTTCAGGCCGGATCACAGCGTGGTGCGGTAGATAGAAAGAAAATAGTTTTTCAGTTTGGGGCTCGAAATGCACCGCTGTTTTCATATGACCCAAATCGATGTATTCTTGGATTACCTTTGAGTATTCTTCTTTAAGGTCAATGGATTTTTCCAGGGTTTTCTGCATGCGGTAGTATTGGGCCAGGGCCGAATTCCTTGAAGCCCTAAGAAAGTTCTTCTGCGAATAACATACCGCCCATCGGGTCGGCGAATGGTAATCCGTTGGTAAAATTCTTCGCAGAATGAATCATCCCCAGAGTCTGAGTAAACTTTTTCGTGTTCCTCCAATTCCCAAAATTTGTTCAACTGAGCTTGTAGATACATATCTTTGGATGAGTTAACCACTGTTGAAAAAGAGTTGATTTCATTGTGTGGTACTAGGCCCGGCAGATACCATTCAAAATGCGACTCCCTGGCCTCGATGCTGTCAGCAATATTTGATTTTATACCTCCCAGATTGATAAGTGGTAAATAGTCACTACCAATAATCATATCGATAGCAGCTGGCTTATAGAAATATGAATCCGCCAGATCGAAACTGTTAACTTTTATACGTCTAGAGGGCAAAGGGTGAAATAATAATAAGGTACAACAAGAGCCTGCAGTTTAAGCCTAAAATCAGAAAACCTGGATTTTAAAACAACCGAACATCTCCCCTTAGAATTACCGACCGCCGTTCCACCAAGTCCTGATATTTGAGAATGATGCTTCTCTATTGTATTGTATTGTATTGCTCTGAACCTGCATCTAACAGGACCCGAATTAGAAAATGCTTGCCAAAATGTTCCACATTGAGCAACACATTAGGTAAGATAGTCGTTCCCTAATTACGAGAAAAATAATTCCGGGTTGCAGCAGGTTGATTACCACTAGAAGTAGTAGGCGGTGGTTGAGTTGCAAATGAAGAATTTGGTCGCTGTGCATTAGATATTGAAAGTTTTTCATCGCGGTTTTTTCTTTCTCCAATTGATTGCGATGCAGCATTGTATGATGGTTTTGAGTGCAAAGACTTTTGCTTGGACACTTGGACCTAAAATGCGAAGGTGACAAACAGTTAACACAATATTTGTTAGAAAATACGTAATTTATTCTGTCTCTAACCGACAGTGCTTTAAAATATTTGCAGAAGCGCAAGGGATGGTTTTTCTTACATTTTTTGCGGGTGAACTGTGTGGGAATGAAATGCCTGAGCTTTACTGACATGACATTCTTTGTTGTGGGGTTTTCTCATGTCCAAAACCGTTTCCAGCATTTCGATTCTTTGAGATAAATAGTTAGACATCTCCTGCCAAGTGGGCCAATTTTTGTGATCAGTTAATGCGTTCTCCCATGAGCGCATGGTTTCTTCAGGTAGTTTCGAAGTGACCAAGTAAGTTAAATAGCCAAACTTTGAATATTTTTTATATCTTTTGCAATTTCAGCATGAAGTAGTTGAACCCCAAACATCTGCTTCATTTGTTGATGCGCCAAAATTCTTGAATTTTCAAAGCCTCTCAAGCCAAGCTGAAATTTTCATCAACCAAATCGAACCTTTTTACAATTTGGTTGGCTTCCCGCTCGTTTTGCTTCGTAAATGATACAATTTTTGAGCTGGAGATAAATTCGGATGTGTTCCCACGACTGCTTGGAACATATCCCTGAACGCTGCCCATTTTGTATATCCACCCTCGAATTTCTCTATGTCACATGGTGGTTACTTTAGTAACATGGATGACTGCTGACTCACTGTCCTTTCTTTCTGATTTTCTCCCCCTTGATGTTGCCATTAAACCCATAATTTCTGCCTTAAGTTTTTGTGACCTATTTCGTGTTTTTTTAAACTTTGGGATATCTCATCATTGTAGTCAGTTTCACCCTCCTTGCCGTCATCAATTATATAATTTTCGTACGCGTCGCATAATTTTTGATATTTCATATCAAATTTTTTGCCGTCACCTCCACGTATGAATGCGTTAACTCTTCTTGTGCCCCAGCTTCCAAATTATTGCAAAAGTCTTCCATCTGGTTGATTTCAAACTTGCATTTTCTTCTTAGTTTGGTTGACATCGTTGTGGATGATAATCTTTTTACACGATTCTATTTCCTTCTTTCGGTGGGAAGAAAATGACCTCTTAAAAAACTGTCGTTTTCTATTGAAGGCTCTTTTTATTACGAGCCCTTTCGCACTTTATTTTAAATTCGTTTTACTTATACCCTTTTCAATTTACAACACTTTCAAGTAACCGCACAAATTATAATTCAAAGACTGTACGTACCTGTTCACTTTCTTTCATTATAGATGTCCCTCTCCTACGGATTGGTGTAATTCTTCCTTCTGAGAAAATCAGTGGTGCAGGTGGCACTATTACTCGTTTGCTTTATTCTGTTGTATGGAGTAGCGCAACTTTGTGAACAAATTAGCCTATCCACCAGTTCAGGAATGTCGAAGGCCATATGTTAGGGTGTGTATATTGGGCTATGGTCATATGATGACCCTAAGATGATAAGAGGTAACTTGTCTTGTTAATTTATGATGATAAGAGGTAACTCTTCTTCCACGCAAATTAAGTGGTTTTTAAAACCGCCCTCGCAAATTATTTCCACTAAGAAATAAACAAGAATTTTAAAGTTCTAGGGGTTTTTATTCGATCCTCTTGCTCTTGTGCGAATACAGTAGCTAACTAAAATATAAAAGCTAAATTCAATTTTATAAATGTACATAAGTATTACATATTTAATTTCAAAATAACAATAAAAACAATAAAGCTAACCGTTAACAGTATTAAATTCTTCACTCGTTTCTTTAAATAAAATTCAAGTTCAAAAAACAAAATTTTAAAAGAAGACAAGAGATACATACATATTTATGTATGTATGTAAATAACTAATGTGTACATACACAGAGTTACTAAAGTATACGTACGACCGACTTATTGCTGTTTTAGTTGAAATTTATAAATATTTTTTGAAATTTTTTTTGTTTTTTTATTAATTACTTGTATAACTATAGAAAAATTTATTAGAAAATACAACCATGTATTTTGTTTAAAAATACAACCATGAAACTCTTAAAATGCATTCTTGCAAAGTTACAAAAGTATACATACGCGCATTTTTTTGGTGTACCGTTACAAATACAGCTAGGAATTTTGTGCACATTATTTTTAAATCATTAGTAAAAGTTATTTGGGCAAAACGGACACTTCATTTTTTAACCTTTTCTTATTAATTAAGCAAAAATAGTAATAATGCCAAAAACTAAGGAAATTTCTGAAGACATTCGGAAAATGGTTGTAAAATTTAGAAATGAAGGGAAATCATTACAAGAAATAGGTGAAATATTAAATTTAAAAAAGTCTACAGTACAAACTGTAATAAAAAATTTTGAAAGAAATGGAAATTATGCCAGTAAACCCCGCTCTGGACGTCCTTATGTGCTGAGTGAAAGAATGCAAAGGACGATTATTAGATCCATTATAGAAAATCCGAAGCAAAGTGCGGTCAAAATTAACCATCAAATGGAGTCCAATCATGGAATCAAAATTATCACCCAAACTGTTCGCCGCTGCATTAAAAAAAGTGGCTTCGTTAGCAGAGTTGCAAGAAAAAAACCTTTACTGAGAGCCGTAAATATAACGAAGCGCTCTCAGTATGCAAAAAAATATCAGCATATCCTTATTAGTGATCCAACGTTTTGGGAACGTGTTATATTTACGGATGAATGTAAATTTATGGTTTTTGGAGGAGATGGACGTGCCAAGGTTTGGAGAAAACCCAATGAGGAGTTTTTGCCAAAAAATGTCAATTCTACTGTGAAACATGGTGGAGGCTCTTTAATGGTCTGGGGATGTATGACCGCAGGTGGTGTTGGATTTCTACGGTTTATAGAGGGAACTATGGATAGGAACATGTACATTCAAATTTTGAAGGACAGTTACCTTCCCAGCGTGAAAAAACTAGGTCTAGAAAGAAATGGCATATTTATGCAGGACAATGATCCTAAGCATTCCTCTAAGTGAAGTGAAGTGAAGGAATGGTTGCTTTATAATGTTAAAAAGCAATTAGAGCATCCACCCCAATCACCAGATTTGAATGTCATAGAACATTTATGGGATCATCTTAAAAGAGCCATTCAAAAAAGGCATATAACGTCTATCCCCACATTGAAGCAGGCATTGATCGAAGAATGGAATCTAATTTCTGCAGAAACTACAAAAAAATTAGCATTATCAATGCCTGCTAGACTGTCAGCTGTTGTTGAAGCCAAAGGATGTCACACAAGATATTGAAATATGTTTTTTTATGTATATTCTTAAAGTCGTATGTATACTTTAGTAACTTTGTAAATATGTAAAATATGAATTAGTATAAGCTTAGGTTAATATTGAATTATTTTTTATTTATTTTGTTTAATTTTGTTTTTATTAATACCAGAAATATATTTGTTTAATTAAAACAAACAAATTTTTTTTATTTTCGGTAAAACAGAGAAGTAAGACACCGTATGTATACTTTAGTAACTATGTGTATGTACATGTTGCACTCTTATTTAAATGGACATATACAAATTAATAAAAAAAAAAAAAGAATTAAGAAAACAAAAGGAATTAAATCTTGTTAACGAAAATATGTATGTAATTCAATTTTGTTAAACTGGCTTCAACATAAATTAAAGTAGTTTCGAGTAACAGTACAAAGTAGTAATGCATGTACATATCATATATATTTTTCTTTAACTTGTTGAACAAAAAAAATGTATACCAGTTTCCACTTTGTTTAACTACCCAGTTCACATTAACCAGGTACATTTTCAGTTTTGTTGCGTTACTAAAAAAAACATAACTACGTCTGTAATCCTCAAAGCTGTCTAAAAGGGGGTAACGTCCTGGGCGATGAAGGAACGTATGGTGACGACCATTACATAGCCTGTCAAATCCCACTAGGATGTCGCATCGATTTCTGGAGGTACACCATTCCCGAGTGTGGGAGTGTGCAAGCAATTACGGCAATGTCCCTTATTTATTAGTAAAAGGCGCCACACTCCATGACATCATCACTTTGCCAAATTTCAATCGATGGTTTTTTCTGCAAATGATGGTCTTCCTTCTATCGTGTAGCTGGTGGCTATAGTTTTTCTTATCCTTTCTGTTAAATATTGCTTCAAGCGTTATTTTTTGTTGGTTAATTCTGCTGTTGGATTTATTGTTTGTTTCTCTTTTATATGAGTTGGCGCTGCTCTTAAAACATTTAACAAAAAAATGACCACTGTTTAAATATTAATTTCTTATTGATTTTTTATCGTTTAGTGGTACTTTAATTTGTTTTTTTTTATTTTCTTATTAAGTTCTGGTATTTAATTTTGTTTTTTTTAACGCTTTTATTCTTCGCCACGGCTTTTTAATAACTGTCCCGTTTCATTGTTTGCTTCTTGATTCTTCCTTCTAAAATTACGGGGAACGTGTGGAATTTGAAACGTTGATATTATCAAAATTTTATTTCTGAGAGAGAAAATTATATTTCTATTTTCATAAGGATGTTTGGTAGATGATACGCATGGGCGGCGTTTTGGTTTCAGCTGGAATAAAAGAAAAAAGGTGGGAAAAATACGCACAGTGCAAAATGAAATAAATTGTACGACTACCAATGTTTATTATATACATTATTGTTGTGATTTTATTTTTAACATTTTAAATAACATGTGGTATAAAGTAGACACTGGAAATTTGTTCTTTTTTTTTGGAAATTTATAAGATATCTTCTGGGACAGATGGTGTATTTGTCTGGATGGGAAGCAGGCAGAGATTTACTATTGAGCGCCGAAGAATTCCACTTTGAGTTGAGATATCAGCTACTCGAACCTTGCTGTCTTTTACATAAATTACATTTACAACCCGTCCAAGGCGCCACTCAGTGGGTGGTAACCCGTCATCTTTTTTATGACAATATCGTTTGGTTTAATGTTATTTCTTTCCTTTTTCCATTTGTAGCGGCGTTGGAGTTCGATAATATATTCGGACTTCCACCTTTGAGAAAAAATGTGTTGCATAGCATAGTTTTAAAGCAGATAAATTTTCATATGTTATATTAGTGGGGGCTTCTGGGGGAGCGATGATAGGAGCACCGCGCAAAAAGTGACCAGGTGTTAAGGGAAATATCTCGTTTGGATTTTTAGGAATTGGTGACAGGGGTCTCGAATTTAACAGTGCTTCAATTCTTACCAGAAGAGTGGTAAATTCTTCAAAAGTAAGTGAGTATGAATTAGTTAACTTTTTTAAATGAGTTTTCATACTTTTAACAGCGGGCTTTCAAATTCCACCCATATGAGGGGCATATGGAGCAATGAAAGATCAAGTAAATCCTGACGAGCTAAACTTTTTCGCCAACGCTTTTTCTGCTGTTTTCAAAACTTCATCATGGCTTTGTAGTAGGGCGTAATTTGCACCATCAAAATTCCTTCCTTTGTCTGAAAACATCGTCTTGGGAAGACCTCTAAGTCCCACACATCGACTGAAACAGGCGAGAAAAGCTTCTGTGGAGAGATCAGAACAAGTGTCTTAATGAACCACTCATGTAGAGAAACACACAAAAACTGCAGCATAGCCTTTCCAAATTATTGCATTTTTTAATTGGGGAATTTAATGCTGAACGGTCCTGCAAATCAACCCCAGTATAAGTGAACGGCAGGGTAAAATTTACTCTTTCTGGAGGGAGTGCAGCCATGATTTGATTCTGGAACTTTCGTTTGTAAATTGTGCATGCTTTGCACCCTCGGATGCAAGATTCTCGAGGATATAAATTCTTGCAGTCGCTGTTGGGCTTATGTAGAGCCCGAATGGCCAAAAAGAGGGCGCAATTGACTCTAAAAGTCACCGTTTCAAGTTGGAAAGATTTAAAAGGAGCTTGATCGTTATCACGAAACAAAATTTCCTGATACGGTTGGTCTTCCCCATGTACCAAGATTTGCTGGTACATTTTCTGGAGGTCCCCGGTAAATACGTACTGGTAGTGTCGCTACTTTAGAACTATTTGCATTAGGTCGGTCTGGAGCGGAGGACCCTGGTGTGAGATCTCATTTAAAGAAAAGCCCCTGCTAGTTTTTTTGACGCGTTGAATAACACACGAATTTTAGTGGTCTTGCTTTCAGGCCGGATCACAGCGTGGTGCGGTAGATAGAAAGAAAATAGTTTTTCAGTTTGGGGCTCGAAATGCACCGCTGTTTTCATATGACCCAAATCGATGTATTCTTGGATTACCTTTGAGTATTCTTCTTTAAGGTCAATGGATTTTTCCAGGGTTTTCTGCATTCGGTAATATTGGGCCAGGGCCGAATTCCTTGAAGCCCTAAGAAACTTCTTCTGCGAATAACATATCGCCCATCGGGTCGGCGAATGGTAATCCGTTGGTAAAATTCTTCGCAGAATGAATCATCCCCAGAGTCTGAGTAAACTTTTTCGTGTTCCTCCAATTCCCAAAATTTGTTCAACTGAGCTTGTAGATACATATCTTTGGATGAGTTAACCACTGTTGAAAAAGAGTTGATTTCATTGTGTGGTACTAGGCCCGGCAGATACCATTCAAAATGCGACTCCCTGGCCTCGATGCTGTCAGCAATATTTGATTTTATACCTCCCAGATTGATAAGTGGTAAATAGTCACTACCAATAATCATATCGATAGCAGCTGGCTTATAAAAATATGAATCCGCTAGATCGAAACTGTTAACTTTTATACGTCTAGAGGGCAAAGGGTGAAATAATAATAAGGTACAACAAGAGCCTGCAGTTTAAGCCTAAAATCAGAAAATCTGGATTTTAAAACAACCGAACATCTCCCCTTAGAATTACCGACCGCCGTTCCACCAAGTCCTGATATTTGAGAATGATGCTTCTCTATTGTATTGTATTGTATTGATCTGAACCTGCATCTAACAGGACCCGAATTAGAAAATGCTTGCCAAAATGTTCCACATTGAGCAACACATTAGGTAAGATAGTCATTCCCTAATTACGAGAAAAATAATTCCGGGTTGCAGCAGGTTGATTACCACTAGAAGTAGTAGGCGGTGGTTGAGTTGCAAATGAAGAATTTGGTCGCTGTGCATTAGATATTGAAAGTTTTTCATCGCGGTTTTTTCTTTCTCCAATTGATTGCGATGCAGCATTGTATGATGGTTTTGAGTGCAAAGACTTTTGCTTGGACACTTGGACTTAAAATGCGAAGGTGACAAACAGTTAACACAATATTTGTTAGAAAATACGTAATTTATTCTGTCTCTAACCGACAGTGCTTTAAAATATTTGCAGAAGCGCAAGGGATGGTTTTTCTTACATTTTTTGCGGGTGAACTGTGTGGGAATGAAATGCCTGAGCTTTACTGACATGACTTTCTTTGTTGTGGGGTTTTCTCATGTCCAAAACCGTTTCCAGCATTTCGATTCTTTGAGATAAATAGTTAGACATCTCCTGCCAAGTAGGCCAATTTTTGTGATCAGTTAATGCGTTCTCCCATGAGCGCATGGTTTCTTCAGGTAGTTTCGAAGTGACCAAGTAAGTTAATATCGTATCCCAGTTAGTTGTCAACTTAAGTGATTCAAAAATAGCCAAACTTTGAATTTTTTTTATATCTTTTGCAATTTCAGCATGAAGTAGTTGAACCCCAAACATCTGCTTCATTTGTTGATGCGCCAAAATTCTTGAATTTTCAAAGCCTCTCAAGCCAAGCTGAAATTTTCATCAACCAAATCGAACCTTTTTACAATTTGGTTGGCTTCCCCCTCGTTTTGCTTCGTAAATGATACAATTTTTGAGCTGGAGATAAGTTCGGATGTGTTCCCACGACTGCTTGGAACATATCCCTGAACGCTGCCCATTTTGTATATCCACCCTCGAATTTCTCTATGTCACATGGTGGTTACTTTAGTAACATGGATGACTGCTGACTCACTGTCCTTTCTTTCTGATTTTCCCCCCCTTGATGTTGCCATTAAACCCATAATTTCTGCCTTAAGTTTTTGTGACCTATTTCGTGTTTTTTTAAACTTTGGGATATCTCATCATTGTAGTCAGTTTCACCCTCCTTGCCGTCATCAATTATATAATTTTCGTACGCGTCGCATAATTTTTGATATTTCATATCAAAATTTTTGCCGTCACCTCCACGTATGAATGCGTTAACTCTTCTTGTGGCCCAGCTTCCAAATTATTGCAAAAGTCTTCCATCTGGTTGATTTCAAAATTGCATTTTCTTCTTAGTTTGGTTGACATCGTTGTGGATGATAATCTTTTTACACGATTCTATTTCCTTCTTTCGGTGGGAAGAAAATGACCTCTTAAAAACTGTCGTTTTCTATTGAAGGCTCTTTTTATTACGAGCCCTTTCGCACTTTATTTTAAATTCGTTTTACTTATACCCTTTTCAATTTACAACACTTTCAAGTAACCGCACAAATTATAATTCAAACACTGTACGTACCTGTTCACTTTCTTTCACTATAGATGTCCCTCTCCTACGGATTGGTGTAATTCTTCCTTCTGAGAAAATCAGTGGTGCAGGTGGCACTATTACTCGTTTGCTTTATTCTGTTGTATGGAGTAGCGCAACTTTGTGAACAAATTAGCCTATCCACCAGTTCAGGAATGTCGAAGACCATATGTTAGGGTGTGTATATTGGGCTATGGCCATATGATGACCCTAAGATGATAAGAGGTAACTTGTCTTGTTAATTTATGATGATAAGAGGTAACTCCTCTTCCACGCAAATTAAGTGGTTTTTAAAACCGCCCTTGCAAATTATTTCCACTAAGAAATAAACAAGAATTTTAAAGTTCTAGGGGTTTTTATTCGATCCTCTTGCTCTTGTGCGAATACAGTAGCTAACTAAAATATAAAAGCTAAATTCAATTTTATAAATGTACATAAGTATTACATATTTAATTTCAAAATAACAATAAAAACAATAAAGCTAACCGTTAACAGTATTAAATTCTTCACTCGTTTCTTTAAATAAAATTCAAGTTCAAAAAACAAAATTTTAAAAGAAGACAAGAGATACATACATATTTATGTATGTATGTAAATAACTAATGTGTACATATGTACATGTTGCACTCTTATTTAAATGGACATATACAAATTAATAAAAAAAGAATTAAGAAAACAAAAGGAATTAAATCTTGTTAACGAAAATATGTATGTAATTCAATTTTGTTGAACTGGCTTCAACATAAATTAAAGTAGTTTCAAGTAACAGTGCAAAGTAGTAATGCATGTACATATCATATATATTTTTCTTTAACTTGTTGAACAAAAAAAATGTATACCAGTTTCCACTTTGTTTAACTACCCAGTTCACATTAACCAGTTACATTTTCAGTTTTGTTGCGTTACTAAAAAAAACATAACTACGTCTGTAATCCTCAAAGCTGTCTAAAAGGGGGTTACGTCCTGGGCGATGAAGGAGCGTATGGTGACGACCATTACATAGCCTGTCAAATCCCACTAGGATGTCGCATCGATTTCTGGAGGTACACCATTCCCGAGTGTGGGAGTGTGCAAGCAATTACGGCAATGTCCCTTATTTATTAGTAAAAGGCGCCACACTCCATGACATCATCACTTTGCCAAATTTCAATCGATGGTTTTTTCTGCAAATGATGGTCTTCCTTCTATCGTGTAGCTGGTGGCTATAGTTTTTCTTATCCTTTCTGTTAAATATTGCTTCAAGCGTTATTTTTTGTTGGTTAATTCTGCTGTTGGATTTATTGTTTGTTTCTCTTTTATATGAGTTGGCGCTGCTCTTAAAACATTTAACAAAAAAATGACCACTGTTTAAATATTAATTTCTTATTGATTTTTTATCGTTTAGTGGTACTTTAATTTGTTTTTTTTTTTTTTATTTTCTTATTAAGTTCTGGTATTTAATTTTGTTTTTTTAACGCTTTTATTCTTCGCCACGGCTTTTTAATAACTGTCCCGTTTCATTGTTTGCTTCTTGATTCTTCCTTCTAAAATTACGGGGAACGTGTGGAATTTGAAACGTTGATATTATCAAAATTTTATTTCTGAGAGAGAAAATTATATTTCTATTTTCATAAGGATGTTTGGTAGATGATACGCATGGGCGGCGTTTTGGTTTCAGCTGGAATAAAAGAAAAAAGGTGGGAAAAATACGCACAGTGCAAAATGAAATAAATTGTACGACTACCAATGTTTATTATATACATTATTGTTGTGATTTTATTTTTAACATTTTAAATAACATGTGGTATAAAGTAGACACTGGAAATTTGTTCTTTTTTTTTTTTTTTTTTTGAAAATTTATAAGATATCTTCTGGGACAGATGGTGTATTTGTGTGGATGGGAAGCAGGCAGAGATTTACTATTGAGCGCCGAAGAATTCCACTTTGAGTTGAGATATCAGCTACTCGAACCTTGCTGTCTTTTCCATAAATTACATTTACAACCCGTCCAAGGCGCCACTCAGTGGGTGGTAACCCGTCATCTTTTTTATGACAATATCGTTTGGTTTAATGTTATTTCTTTCCTTTTTCCATTTGTAGCGGCGTTGGAGTTCGATAATATATTCGGACTTCCACCTTTGAGAAAAAATGTGTTGCATAGCATAGTTTTAAAGCAGATAAATTTTCATATGTTATATTAGTGGGGGCTTCTGGGGGAGCGATGATAGGAGCACCGCGCAAAAAGTGACCAGGAGTTAAGGGAAATATCTCGTTTGGATTTTTAGGAATTGGTGACAGGGGTCTCGAATTTAACAGTGCTTCAATTCTTACCAGAAGAGTGGTAAATTCTTCAAAAGTAAGTGAGTATGAATTAGTTAACTTTTTTAAATGAGTTTTCATACTTTTAACAGCGGGCTTTCAAATTCCACCCATATGAGGGGCATATGGAGGAATGAAAGATCAAGTAAATCCTGACGAGCTAAACTTTTTCGCCAACGGTTTTTCTGCTGTTTTCAAAACTTCATCATGGCTTTGTAGTAGGGCGTAATTTGCACCATCAAAATTCCTTCCTTTGTCTGAAAACATCGTCTTGGGAAGACCTCTAAGTCCCACACATCGACTGAAACAGGCGAGAAAAACTTCTGTGGAGAGATCAGAACAAGTGTCTTAATGAACCACTCATGTAGAGAAACACACAAAAACTGCAGCATAGCCTTTCAAAATTATTGCATTTTTTAATTGGGGAATTTAATACTGAACGGTCCTGCAAATCAACCCCAGTATAAGTGAACGGCAGAATAAAATTTACTCTTTCTGGAGGGAGTGCAGCCATGATTTGATTCTGGAACTTTCGTTTGTAAATTGTGCATGCTTTGCACCCTCGGATGCAAGATTGTCGAGGATATAAATTCTTGCAGTCGCTGTTGGGCTCATGTAGAGCCCGAATGGCCAAAAAGAGGGCGCAATTGACTCTAAAAGTCACCGTTTTAAGTTGGAAAGATTTAACAGGAGCTTGATCGTTATCACGAAACAAAATTTTCTGATACGGTTGGTCTTCCCCATGTACTAAGATTTGCTGGTACATTTTCTGGAGGTCCCCGGTAAATACGTACTGGTAGTGTCGCCACTTTAGAACTATTTGCATTAGGTCGGTCTGGAGCGGAGGACCCTGGTGTGAGATCTCATTTAAAGAAAACCCCCTGCTAGTTTTTTTGACGCGTTGAATAACACACGAATTTTAGTGGTCTTGCTTTCAGGCCGGATCACAGCGTGGTGCGGTAGATAGAAAGAAAATAGTTTTTCAGTTTGGGGCTCGAAATGCACCGCTGTTTTCATATGACCCAAATCGATGTATTCTTGGATTACCTTTTAGAATTCTTCTTTAAGGTCAAGGGATTTTTCCAGGGTTTTCTGCATTCGGTAGTATTGGGCCAGGGCCGAATTCCTTGAAGCCCTAAGAAACTTCTTCTGCGAATAACATATCGCCCATCGGGTCGGCGAATGGTAATCCGTTGGTAAAATTCTTCGCAGAATGAATCATCCCCAGAGTCTGAGTAAACTTTTTCGTGTTCCTCCAATTCCCAAAATTTGTTCAACTGAGCTTGTAGATACATATCTTTGGATGAGTTAACCGCTGTTGAAAAAGAGTTGATTTGATTGTGTGGTACTAGGCCCGGCAGATACCATTCAAAATGCGACTCCTGGCCTCGATGCTGTCAGCAATATTTGATTTTATACCTCCCAGATTGATAAGTGGTAAATAGTCACTACCAATAATCATATCGATAGCAGCTGGCTTATAGAAATATGAATCCGCTAGATCGAAACTGTTAACTTTTATACGTCTAGAGGGCAAAGGGTGAAATAATAATAAGGTACAACAAGAGCCTGCAGTTTAAGCCTAAAATCAGAAAACCTGGATTTTGAAACAACCGAACATCTCCCCTTAGAATTACCGACCGCCGTTCCACCAAGTCCTGATATTTGAGAATGATGCTTCTCTATTGTATTGTATTGTATTGTATTGCTCTGAACCTGCATCTAACAGGACCCGAATTAGAAAATGCTTGCCAAAATGTTCCACATTGAGCAACACATTAGGTAAGATAGTCGTTCCCTAATTACGAGAAAAATAATTCCGGGTTGCAGCAGGTTGATTACCACTAGAAGTAGTAGGCGGTGGTTGAGTTGCAAATGAAGAATTTGGTCGCTGTGCATTAGATATTGAAAGTTTTTCATCGCGGTTTTTTCTTTCTCCAATTGATTGCGATGCAGCATTGTATAATGGTTTTGAGTGCAAAGACTTTTGCTTGGACACTTGGACCTAAAATGCGAAGGTGACAAACAGTTAACACAATTGCCCTATTCACAAGCCCCCTAGTACGTGCTAAGTGCTAACAAAATACAACGGTGCTAGCTGTGTTGTTGGTAATTTTCATGCAAACATGCGATACAACACTTAGTACTTTTTTTCATATGTTTTTCAAACGTGGTATTTGTTTAAATGTTTTATGTTTAAATGAATTATTATTTTTGTGTTCATGTGTAAATTATATTAAATTAAATTGAATTAAAAGATATTTTTATTAGTTTTATTTATTTAATTTATTGATTTGACTGATTTATTAGAAAGTTGAAGTTGAAGTTGAAAGTTGCCAATATAAAAACTGTTCTTTAAGATTTAATATTGCTTTAATGACTCGATTTCTAATATTTTGTATGGTACCGCCATCACCTATACCAAAAAGAGATGCTACGTTACGAACACAAGCACCATTTCCTGAAGATCCCAAGCAGTAAAGTACAATTTTAAGCTGCAAGTCAATCCGTAGTTGGAGCCTTTCGCCAATTGTGTGAAAAACATCGTCATTTTTTATAAGGTTGAATATATAGGCAAATTCCTCTGGCCGTAGTCGTATCATATAAAGAAATCTGTTTTCATCAAAATATCTTAAAACTCGATTATGCCATAATGATGATCTTGGAGCCCTAAATGTATACTTCTGCGACTGGAGAGCAGGTACATTAGGTTCATCCTAAAAATGTCTTGAATTTCATCCTCACACAAAAAATTTATTAATTTACTTTTTTCTGTTTTCTCCCCCATTTGGCTTATAAATAACAAATGATGAATAGCACTTTTCTTCTTCTTATTTACTTTTTGACGTATGCAGTACAATGTACAATGGCACACTGATACAATGGTTGTTCACAAAGAAGTAAACAAATGGTAGTATGCAATACTACTTACACCTTAGCAGAGCTTGTGAATACGGCAAATATTTGTTAGAAAATACGTAATTTATTCTGTCTCTAACCGACAGTGCTTTAAAATATTTGCAGAAGCGCAAGGGATGGTTTTTCTTACATTTTTTGCGGGTGAACTGTGTGGGAATGAAATGCCTGAGCTTTACTGACATGACTTTCTTTGTTGTGGGGTTTTCTCATGTCCAAAACCGTTTCCAGCATTTCGATTCTTTGAGATAAATAGTTAGACATCTCCTGCCAAGTGGGCCAATTTTTGTGATCAGTTAATGCGTTCTCCCATGAGCGCATGGTTTCTTCAGGTAGTTTCGAAGTGACCAAGTAAGTTAACATCGTATCCCAGTTAGTTGTCAACTTAAGTGATTCAAAAATAGCCAAACTTTGAATATTTTTTATATCTTTTGCAATTTCAGCATGAAGTAGTTGAACCCCAAACATCTGCTTCATTTGTTGATGCGCCAAAATTCTTGAATTTTCAAAGCCTCTCAAGCCAAGCTGAAATTTTCATCAACCAAATCGAACCTTTTTACAATTTGGTTGGCTTCCCCCTCGTTTTGCTTCGTAAATGATACAATTTTTGAGCTGGAGATAAATTCGGATGTGTTCCCACGACTGCTTGGAACATATCCCTGAACGCTGCCCATTTTGTATATCCACCCTCGAATTTCTCTATGTCACATGGTGGTTACTTCCTTTCTGTCCTTTCTTTCTGATTTTCCCCCCCTTGATGTTGCCATTAAACCCATAAATTCTGCCTTAAATTTTTGTGACCTATTTCGTGTTTTTTTAAACTTTGGGATATCTCATCATTGTAGTCAGTTTCACCCTCCTTGCCGTCATCAATTATAAAATTTTCGTACGCGTCGCATAATTTTTGATATTTTATATCAAATTTTTTGCCGTCACCTCCAAGTATGAATGCGTTAACTCTTCTTGTGCCCCAGCTCCCAAATTATTGCAAAAGTCTTCCATCTGGTTGATTTCAAACTTGCATTTTCTTCTTAGTTTGGTTGACATCGTTGTGGATGATAATCTTTTTACACGATTCTATTTCCTTCTTTCGGTGGGAAGAAAATTACCTCTTAAAAAACTGTCGTTTTCTATTGAAGGCTCTTTTTATTACGAGCCCTTTCGCACTTTATTTTAAATTCGTTTTACTTATACCCTTTTCAATTTACAACACTTTCAAGTAACCGCACAAATTATAATTCAAACACTGTACGTACCTGTTCACTTTCTTTCACTATAGATGTCCCTCTCCTACGGATTGGTGTAATTCTTCCTTCTGAGAAAATCAGTGGTGCAGGTGGCACTATTACCCGTTTGCTTTATTCTGTTGTATGGAGTAGCGCAACTTTGTGAACAAATTAGCCTATCCACCAGTTCAGGAATGTCGAAGACCATATGTTAGGGTGTGTATATTGGGCTATGGCCATATGATGACCCTAAGATGATAAGAGGTAACTTGTCTTGTTAATTTATGATGATAAGAGGTAACTCCTCTTCCACGCAAATTAAGTGGTTTTTAAAACCGCCCTTGCAAATTATTTCCACTAAGAAATAAACAAGAATTTTAAAGTTCTAGGGGTTTTTATTCGATCCTCTTGCTCTTGTGCGAATACAGTAGCTAACTAAAATATAAAAGCTAAATTCAATTTTATAAATGTACATAAGTATTACATATTTAATTTCAAAATAACAATAAAAACAATAAAGCTAACCGTTAACAGTATTAAATTCTTCACTCGTTTCTTTAAATAAAATTCAAGTTCAAAAAACAAAATTTTAAAAGAAGACAAGAGATACATACATATTTATGTATGTATGTAAATAACTAATGTGTACATATGTACATGTTGCACTCTTATTTAAATGGACATATACAAATTAATAAAAAAAGAATTAAGAAAACAAAAGGAATTAAATCTTGTTAACGAAAATATGTATGTAATTCAATTTTGTTGAACTGGCTTCAACATAAATTAAAGTAGTTTCAAGTAACAGTACAAAGTAGTAATGCATGTACATATCATATATATTTTTCTTTAACTTGTTGAACAAAAAAAATGTATACCAGTTTCCACTTTGTTTAACTACCCAGTTCACATTAACCAGTTACATTTTCAGTTTTGTTGCGTTACTAAAAAAAACATAACTACGTCTGTAATCCTCAAAGCTGTCTAAAAGGGGGTTACGTCCTGGGCGATGAAGGAGCGTATGGTGACGACCATTACATAGCCTGTCAAATCCCACTAGGATGTCGCATCGATTTCTGGAGGTACACCATTCCCGAGTGTGGGAGTGTGCAAGCAATTACGGCAATGTCCCTTATTTATTAGTAAAAGGCGCCACACTCCATGACATCATCACTTTGCCAAATTTCAATCGATGGTTTTTTCTGCAAATGATGGTCTTCCTTCTATCGTGTAGCTGGTGGCTATAGTTTTTCTTATCCTTTCTGTTAAATATTGCTTCAAGCGTTATTTTTTGTTGGTTAATTCTGCTGTTGGATTTATTGTTTGTTTCTCTTTTATATGAGTTGGCGCTGCTCTTAAAACATTTAACAAAAAAATGACCACTGTTTAAATATTAATTTCTTATTGATTTTTTATCGTTTAGTGGTACTTTAATTTGTTTTTTTTTTTTATTTTCTTATTAAGTTCTGGTATTTAATTTTGTTTTTTTAACGCTTTTATTCTTCGCCACGGCTTTTTAATAACTGTCCCGTTTCATTGTTTGCTTCTTCATTCTTCCTTCTAAAATTACGGGGAACGTGTGGAATTTGAAACGTTGATATTATCAAAATTTTATTTCTGAGAGAGAAAATTATATTTCTATTTTCATAAGGATGTTTGGTAGATGATACGCATGGGCGGCGTTTTGGTTTCAGCTGGAATAAAAGAAAAAAGGTGGGAAAAATACGCACAGTGCAAAATGAAATAAATTGTACGACTACCAATGTTTATTATATACATTATTGTTGTGATTTTATTTTTAACATTTTAAATAACATGTGGTATAAAGTAGACACTGGAAATTTGTTCTTTTTTTTTTTTTTTGAAAATTTATAAGATATCTTCTGGGACAGATGGTGTATTTGTGTGGATGGGAAGCAGGCAGAGATTTACTATTGAGCGCCGAAGAATTCCACTTTGAGTTGAGATATCAGCTACTCGAACCTTGCTGTCTTTTCCATAAATTACATTTACAACCCGTCCAAGGCGCCACTCAGTGGGTGGTAACCCGTCATCTTTTTTATGACAATATCGTTTGGTTTAATGTTATTTCTTTCCTTTTTCCATTTGTAGCGGCGTTGGAGTTCGATAATATATTCGGACTTCCACCTTTGAGAAAAAATGTGTTGCATAGCATAGTTTTAAAGCAGATAAATTTTCATATGTTATATTAGTGGGGGCTTCTGGGGGAGCGATGATAGGAGCACCGCGCAAAAAGTGACCAGGAGTTAAGGGAAATATCTCGTTTGGATTTTTAGGAATTGGTGACAGGGGTCTCGAATTTAACAGTGCTTCAATTCTTACCAGAAGAGTGGTAAATTCTTCAAAAGTAAGTGAGTATGAATTAGTTAACTTTTTTTTTTTCATACTTTTAACAGCGGGCTTTCAAATTCCACCCATATGAGGGGCATATGGAGGAATGAAAGATCAAGTAAATCCTGACGAGCTAAACTTTTTCGCCAACGGTTTTTCTGCTGTTTTCAAAACTTCATCATGGCTTTGTAGTAGGGCGTAATTTGCACCATCAAAATTCCTTCCTTTGTCTGAAAACATCGTCTTGGGAAGACCTCTAAGTCCCACACATCGACTGAAACAGGCGAGAAAAACTTCTGTGGAGAGATCAGAACAAGTGTCTTAATGAACCACTCATGTAGAGAAACACACAAAAACTGCAGCATAGCCTTTCAAAATTATTGCATTTTTTAATTGGGGAATTTAATACTGAACGGTCCTGCAAATCAACCCCAGTATAAGTGAACGGCAGAATAAAATTTACTCTTTCTGGAGGGAGTGCAGCCATGATTTGATTCTGGAACTTTCGTTTGTAAATTGTGCATGCTTTGCACCCTCGGATGCAAGATTGTCGAGGATATAAATTCTTGCAGTCGCTGTTGGGCTCATGTAGAGCCCGAATGGCCAAAAAGAGGGCGCAATTGACTCTAAAAGTCACCGTTTTAAGTTGGAAAGATTTAACAGGAGCTTGATCGTTATCACGAAACAAAATTTTCTGATACGGTTGGTCTTCCCCATGTACTAAGATTTGCTGGTACATTTTCTGGAGGTCCCCGGTAAATACGTACTGGTAGTGTCGCCACTTTAGAACTATTTGCATTAGGTCGGTCTGGAGCGGAGGACCCTGGTGTGAGATCTCATTTAAAGAAAACCCCCTGCTAGTTTTTTTGACGCGTTGAATAACACACGAATTTTAGTGGTCTTGCTTTCAGGCCGGATCACAGCGTGGTGCGGTAGATAGAAAGCAAATAGTTTTTCAGTTTGGGGCTCGAAATGCACCGCTGTTTTCATATGACCCAAATCGATGTATTCTTGGATTACCTTTGAGAATTCTTCTTTAAGGTCAAGGGATTTTTCCAGGGTTTTCTGCATTCGGTAGTATTGGGCCAGGGCCGAATTCCTTGAAGCCCTAAGAAACTTCTTCTGCGAATAACATATCGCCCATCGGGTCGGCGAATGGTAATCCGTTGGTAAAATTCTTCGCAGAATGAATCATCCCCAGAGTCTGAGTAAACTTTTTCGTGTTCCTCCAATTCCCAAAATTTGTTCAACTGAGCTTGTAGATACATATCTTTGGATGAGTTAACCGCTGTTGAAAAAGAGTTGATTTCATTGTGTGGTACTAGGCCCGGCAGATACCATTCAAAATGCGACTCCTGGCCTCGATGCTGTCAGCAATATTTGATTTTATACCTCCCAGATTGATAAGTGGTAAATAGTCACTACCAATAATCATATCGATAGCAGCTGGCTTATAGAAATATGAATCCGCTAGATCGAAACTGTTAACTTTTATACGTCTAGAGGGCAAAGGGTGAAATAATAATAAGGTACAACAAGAGCCTGCAGTTTAAGCCTAAAATCAGAAAACCTGGATTTTGAAACAACCGAACATCTCCCCTTAGAATTACCGACCGCCGTTCCACCAAGTCCTGATATTTGAGAATGATGCTTCTCTATTGTATTGTATTGTATTGCTCTGAACCTGCATCTAACAGGACCCGAATTAGAAAATGCTTGCCAAAATGTTCCACATTGAGCAACACATTAGGTAAGATAGTCGTTCCCTAATTACGAGAAAAATAATTCCGGGTTGCAGCAGGTTGATTACCACTAGAAGTAGTAGGCGGTGGTTGAGTTGCAAATGAAGAATTTGGTCGCTGTGCATTAGATATTGAAAGTTTTTCATCGCGGTTTTTTCTTTCTCCAATTGATTGCGATGCAGCATTGTATAATGGTTTTGAGTGCAAAGACTTTTGCTTGGACACTTGGACCTAAAATGCGAAGGTGACAAACAGTTAACACAATTGCCCTATTCACAAGCCCCCTAGTACGTGCTAAGTGCTAACAAAATACAACGGTGCTAGCTGTGTTGTTGGTAATTTTCATGCAAACATGCGATACAACACTTAGTACTTTTTTTCATATGTTTTTCAAACGTTGTATTTGTTTCAATGTTTTATGTTTAAATGAATTATTATTTTTGTGTTCATGTGTAAATTATATTAAATTAAATTGAATTAAAAGATATTTTTATTAGTTTTATTTATTTAATTTATTGATTTGACTGATTTATTAGAAAGTTGAAGTTGAAGTTGAAAGTTGCCAATATAAAAACTGTTCTTTAAGATTTAATATTGCTTTAATGACTCGATTTCTAATATTTTGTATGGTACCGCCATCACCTATACCAAAAAGAGATGCTACGTTACGAACACAAGCACCATTTCCTGAAGATCCCAAGCAGTAAAGTACAATTTTAAGCTGCAAGTCAATCCGTAGTTGGAGCCTTTCACCAATTGTGTGAAAAACATCGTCATTTTTTATAAGGTTGAATATATAGGCAAATTCCTCTGGCCGTAGTCGTATCATATAAAGAAATCTGTTTTCATCAAAATATCTTAAAACTCGATTATGCCATAATGATGATCTTGGAGCCCTAAATGTATACTTCTGCGACTGGAGAGCAGGTACATTAGGTTCATCCTAAAAATATCTTGAATTTCATCCTCACACAAAAAATTTATTAATTTACTTTTTTCTGTTTTCTCCCCCATTTGGCTTATAAATAACAAATGATGAATAGCACTTTTCTTCTTCTTATTTACTTTTTGACGTATGCAGTACAATGTACAATGGCACACTGATACAATGGTTGTTCACAAAGAAGTAAACAAATGGTAGTATGCAATACTACTTACACCTTAGCAGAGCTTGTGAATACGGCAAATATTTGTTAGAAAATACGTAATTTATTCTGTCTCTAACCGACAGTGCTTTAAAATATTTGCAGAAGCGCAAGGGATGGTTTTTCTTACATTTTTTGCGGGTGAACTGTGTGGGAATGAAATGCCTGAGCTTTACTGACATGACTTTCTTTGTTGTGGGGTTTTCTCATGTCCAAAACCGTTTCCAGCATTTCGATTCTTTGAGATAAATAGTTAGACATCTCCTGCCAAGTGGGCCAATTTTTGTGATCAGTTAATGCGTTCTCCCATGAGCGCATGGTTTCTTCAGGTAGTTTCGAAGTGACCAAGTAAGTTAACATCGTATCCCAGTTAGTTGTCAACTTAAGTGATTCAAAAATAGCCAAACTTTGAATATTTTTTATATCTTTTGCAATTTCAGCATGAAGTAGTTGAACCCCAAACATCTGCTTCATTTGTTGATGCGCCAAAATTCTTGAATTTTCAAAGCCTCTCAAGCCAAGCTGAAATTTTCATCAACCAAATCGAACCTTTTTACAATTTGGTTGGCTTCCCCCTCGTTTTGCTTCGTAAATGATACAATTTTTGAGCTGGAGATAAATTCGGATGTGTTCCCACGACTGCTTGGAACATATCCCTGAACGCTGCCCATTTTGTATATCCACCCTCGAATTTCTCTATGTCACATGGTGGTTACTTCCTTTCTGTCCTTTCTTTCTGATTTTCCCCCCCTTGATGTTGCCATTAAACCCATAATTTCTGCCTTAAATTTTTGTGACCTATTTCGTGTTTTTTTAAACTTTGGGATATCTCATCATTGTAGTCAGTTTCACCCTCCTTGCCGTCATCAATTATATAATTTTCGTACGCGTCGCATAATTTTTGATATTTTATATCAAATTTTTTGCCGTCACCTCCAAGTATGAATGCGTTAACTCTTCTTGTGCCCCAGCTCCCAAATTATTGCAAAAGTCTTCCATCTGGTTGATTTCAAACTTGCATTTTCTTCTTAGTTTGGTTGACATCGTTGTGGATGATAATCTTTTTACACGATTCTATTTCCTTCTTTCGGTGGGAAGAAAATTACCTCTTAAAAAACTGTCGTTTTCTATTGAAGGCTCTTTTTATTACGAGCCCTTTCGCACTTTATTTTAAATTCGTTTTACTTATACCCTTTTCAATTTACAACACTTTCAAGTAACCGCACAAATTATAATTCAAACACTGTACGTACCTGTTCACTTTCTTTCACTATAGATGTCCCTCTCCTACGGATTGGTGTAATTCTTCCTTCTGAGAAAATCAGAGGTGCAGGTGGCACTATTACCCGTTTGCTTTATTCTGTTGTATGGAGTAGCGCAACTTTGTGAACAAATTAGCCTATCCACCAGTTCAGGAATGTCGAAGACCATATGTTAGGGTGTGTATATTGGGCTATGGCCATATGATGACCCTAAGATGATAAGAGGTAACTTGTCTTGTTAATTTATGATGATAAGAGGTAACTCCTCTTCCACGCAAATTAAGTGGTTTTTAAAACCGCCCTCGCAAATTATTTCCACTAAGAAATAAACAAGAATTTTAAAGTTCTAGGGGTTTTTATTCGATCCTCTTGCTCTTGTGCGAATACAGTAGCTAATTAAAATATAAAAGCTAAATTCAATTTTATAAATGTACATAAGTATTACATATTTAATTTCAAAATAACAATAAAAACAATAAAGCTAACCGTTAACAGTATTAAATTCTTCACTCGTTTCTTTAAATAAAATTCAAGTTCAAAAAACAAAATTTTAAAAGAAGACATAAATATGTATGTAAATAACTAATGTGTACATATGTACATGTTGCACTCTTATTTAAATGGACATATACAAATTAATAAAAAAAAAAAGAATTAAGAAAACAAAAGGAATTAAATCTTGTTAACGAAAATATGTATGTAATTCAATTTTGTTGAACTGGCTTCAACATAAATTAAAGTAGTTTCGAGTAACAGTACAAAGTAGTAATGCCTGTACATATCATATATATTTTTCTTTAACTTGCTGAACAAAAAAATGTATACCAGTTTCCACTTTGTTTAACTACCCAGTTCACATTAACCAGTTACATTTTCAGTTTTGTTGCGTTACTAAAAAAAACATAACTACGTCTGCTAAACGCACACTAACTGGCTTTTCAGTTGCCTAGTGTTAATTTTTAAATTGAGAAGACAGCAGCTGCGTGTTCGTTTTACTGCTTATAATAGTTGACTTAATTCAGTTGGTTTCAGATTTGTGTGTGCTCAGTTTAACTATTTTCAGTTGACATAAAATATAAAACTGACTGAAAAAAGATAAACTGGTAAGAATGTGACTGCTAATAGCAGTTTTTCGAAGCCCTTCTTAAAAAATTCAACTCATTAAGGCTATAATTCTCCAACTAATTTAAAAAGAGAAGTTGCTTAAACTCTATGAATTTAGTCTGGTTTTAAGTTTATTCAAGCAACCCATTTCAATAAGAATATCCGAAAATAATATTTTATCCTTAAAATTATGATCTATTTAATGCTTGAATATTGAATATTTATAAAAATAAATTTAATAAAAATTGTTAACAAACTAATTATAATTTCATAAAATAAATAATTGTATTAAGTACTAAAACCAATGTATTATTGTTATACTATTAAGTTTTTTGTATTTTTTTAATTATTTAAGAGGGGAAGGAAGGCATGCGCCAACACCCATTATAATTAGGTGTAAATTTTTTAACAATGAAGAATGATCAACCAAGTATCGATCATTCTTTCTATAAAAGGGACGTGTAGTGTGTCTTACTAAACGGCTATACCGCACCAGCAGAGGTTTATAATGTTGACTTATAAAATATTTGTAAACCGAAACCTCCGTCTGGTATGTGTAAATAAGACGCACTGTACATCAATTTATGTTAGCTGTATCGGCAAAATACCAGCGATACAGTTCCCACAGTAGAGCCAACTGCTCTACCAATGAATAATTTTAAGTTACTTGTATTAAATAAGCATTCCTAAGATTCGAAAAAAACGTATAACAGAGCACAAGTTCTGTTCTTAGAAATAAATAAATATCTTTTTTAATATAGTATTTTTATGAGTCCTATGGGTTAAAATTCGATTAACTATTTTACTCCTATTATATTATTTTCTCATCAGTAATTGTTTGTACCTATTATTTAACTCCTGCAATTACAATTTTCGTGATGTTTCTCTTGACCCAATTAATTTTATTGTGTTTCTTGTTGTATTTATTATGGGTAATGGTGTAATTCCACTTTTTCTACAAGCAAGTAAATATTTTATTCTTTTCTGGTGCTTAGCTAATCTTTTAGTTTTCCTGCAATATTTCTTAAGTAATATTCAAAATAGTTTTTATATCGTCGTCTGATTTATTAATCCTAATATTCGGCGGGCCTTTCGATAATTTTTGAATTATTTTAAATTAAGCTTTTTTCGTTTTTCTTTATTTTAGGTTATATATGTAGCTTTACGTGTGTGATAAATTGTGGAGTGAGTGAAATCGCTCTTACTCAGAGATTTCTCGGACTAAGGGTAATTTTTATTTCTCCCTTAAACTAAAAATTCCCTTGAACCCTGGTACAGGTGTTTTTCGTTGGGGAGTCAAGTTTAAAAATCGACTTATGTCAAGTCATAATTTTGATAGCAAATTTTTACAGTTTATGACAGCGATCGACTCCAACTAATGTGATACCTGTGATGATGTGCTAGTCATTTGCTCTTCTACTGAATTATGTAAATACTATCATACTCGTAGAAAGTGTTTGACAAATATTCCTAATTATTTGATTTACTCAAAAGTGCTAAATAACAGGATCTCCATGATTTAATAATGAATGTAAATTAAATTCTTTAATATAACCAATCGTTTTCATTGTTCGAACAAAAAGCATCACTCTAACAAAGGAGGTAAATATTTCTCAACGCTTATCTTTTAAACTCATTACATCTACATAATGTTTCTCATTTGGTAGAGGAATTAACCTGACGTGGGATAACCTGGCAAAATGTGTGCATGATTGCGCCATATTAAAATAAAGCACAAAGAATTAAGCCCTTACACAGGGCATGAATGACAACTTTGACATGCATAAGAAATTACATGAGAATTTTCAAGCTGAGTCTATGGAAACATAGGCTTCGATTATAGTTCAGAACACTTAAATGTTGTGTTGTCTCGACTACAACATAACATTTACATATATAATTCGATTATGGTTTACAACATCTACATGTTGATTATGTCCCAGGGTTGTATTTTATTGCAGCATACCTTATCCATAAAATTAAATCTCTTCATATGGAAAACTGCAAAAAAAAACAACTAAACAAATACACGCACATATATAAAATTATTTTAAAATAATTATTGCAATTAAAAATAAACAAACCTTTTTTTTATTAAAATCCCAACATATTTATTTAACGATTAATTTATTTATATATATATATATATATATATATATATATATATATATATATATATATATATATATATATATGTGTATGGACCACCTCCAGTAGCTTGAATGCTCCTTTTATTGGCAGCTAGGTTTCTTTTTAAACTTGCCTTATAGTGAGTCCTATAAAAAATAATACGTAATTTTATATAATTCTATGGAATGAATTAATTAATTACGTACACTTTGCCATTCTTTTGCATTTCAAATAGGTCGACCCATACTATTTAATTTTGTGGTAAACTGATCCCATTTGTCCTTTAACTGCATTTTATTACATCGAATTGAGGGCTTGCCACGACCAATATCAGGATTTTGCGTCGTCAGCTCTACCAGCGTTTCCATTTGCTTTTTGTTCATAATTTTTTAATTAAACAAAAATGGTGGTTATAAATTTTTACAATAAACAAAAAAATATTTACTTACCAATATTTTTCATTTTAAATTTCAACTTGCCCTGGCAACAAGACAACCAGTAATAATCAGTTGCAAATTTTTTATACTTCTTACAACTAAAACTACAACACTACCGATGACTGTTGCAAACAATAATCAAAATTTAAAATTTACAACATAAAAATAACAACTGTTGTGAACCATAATCGGGGCCATAGTCGAAATGCACATCTACCGAATACATTAAAATTGAGAAAACTGCAAGTTGTTTCTTTTTAACGATATTTTGTCGTCGCCTAAGGTAGCTTAGTCGCCCAGGGGTTATTTGCGAATTTAAAAACCTTAACTAATAACATTGAGTTTTTTCTTTCTTATAATGCATTTACATTTTACCGAAATCTACTAGATTTGACTTGAAATTTCTTTCTCGTTCGCACGGTATTTTTTTAATGTGTATTTTAAAAATTTTAATACATTAGTTTATAATTTACTCATTATTCATTTTTTACTTTTGTTTCTATAGTCATTTTGGAAAACTATCATTTTTCCTTGCGAAGCGTAGTATTTTTAGTACATTATGAAAAAACATAGTTGCATTACTAAGTACAACTAGATTTTAAATGGTTTTGTCAAAATCTCGTTGCGAAGTAGTTTTTGTTTTGTATGGGAAGTCTATTAAAAATCCACTAGATTTTGCTCATAATCTTCTTAACACTAGATTTCGTTAATATATAAATGCACTATTAGGGTCGTTAACAATGATTTTATTGAACCTTTTCTTTATAAAATGCAATAATTCAATACATTACGAAATATGACACCGATTAGTGGTCGGGTGGCTCATTTTGTTTATAATATGTCTATTTATATTTTATTTTTTTTATAAAGGCATATATTTTTTAATTTTTTAATAATTTATTTCGTTGCGGATCTTCTTGTGTTCTTTTCACTCTAATTGGATAAGCTGTACTCTAGTTATGGTTAAAAAAGAATAAATATGGTATTGCTGAGAAATGCCTAAAAATTTAATAGCAATAAGAAAAATGTACTGCACTCGATCGCTATGAAGAACAGACGCTACAGGAAAAGCCATGTCTCTAAATAAAAGTGTAGATACAGTAGCTCACAAAAATGTTTTGCTTCTGTATTTTAAGCAGAAAATTTACGTTTATTAGTTAATAATATAAAAATTATAACACATATTAATTTTTTTCTACTATCTCAAAAAACTTGAAAATTTTCATTGCAACTACGCAAAAAACGGCAGTTCTTAATTTGCTTTTGATACTTTTTTTTTGCATTTGTTGTATAAACTACGCAATTTATATTACCCAAAAGTATTTTGCTTTTTTAAAAGAACCGTTATATTTTTTATGTTTGTCTTCACTTCTTTTTTGTTTTCTTTAGCAGCATCATTTGATGCATTTGCATGCCATAATATCTTGCATTTTCATTCGTTTTGTACGCAGTCGTGTGGTTGATTTCGTAAAAAATGGCTAAAGGAAGAGAATTTAATTGTTCAGAGAAAAAAATTATTTTGTATTTGCACAATCAGGGTAAATCAGTAAAATATATTTCTGATATGTTTGGCCGCTGTCGACAAACAATAGAAAATGTAATAAAAAGAGTAAAAGAACGCGGCAACATTGAAAATATTCCAAGAAAAGGCCGACCCAAATTATTAACTTTAAGAAATGAGAGACAAATTCTTAAAGAAAACCGTGAAAATCCTCATTTATCAGCACCAATAATTAATGATAAACTCAAGGGGACACTACGAAGAAGTGTAAGTGACGAAACAATCCGTAGGGTTTTAAGAGCCAATAATATTCGCGGTCGTGTGGCTAGAATAAAACCACATATTTCCGAGGTTAACAGACAGAAACGCCTTTCATTTTCTGAACTCCACAAATCCAAAACTTTTGACTTTTGGAAAACTGTAATATTTAGTGAGAAAGTAAATTCAACATTTTTGGGTCAGATGGACAACGTATGGTGTGGCGTAAGCCTAATGAATCGTTGAATATAAAAAATATAAGACCAACAGTAAAACATGGAGGTGGATCTCAAATGGTTTGGGGCTGCTTGTCGGCGAAGGGGGTAGGAAAATTGGTTTTTATCGATCACACTATGGACAAACATGTATATTTGTCCATTTTAAAAGATAATTTGCGTGAAAGCGCTGACAAAATGGGTTTTCTGAGAATGGATATTATTTCCAACATGATAATGACCCCAAACATACAGCTTTGGACGTCAAACTATGGCTACTATATAACACAAAGCATCTTCCAACGCCACCCCAAAGTCCTGACATCAACCTAATAGAAAATCTATGGGCTCATTTGGAAGCGAAAGTCCGGGAGCACAATATATCCTCAAAAGCTTCACTGAGGAAAGTTTTGGGAGAAGAGTGGTACAGGATATCTCCTGAAACATGCCGAAAGTTAGTGGAGTCAATGCCCAGACGCTTGGAATCGGTCATTGCTAACAAAGGATACCATACGAAGTACTAAAATTTAAAATTTCTTCTTTTTATGTCCAAAATTTTATGACAAAATATAAAAAGCAAAATACTTTTGTGAAGCAAGAATTAGTCTTAAATTTTGAGTTTTTTTTAATTGTGATGCATTTAGAATGTTTTTTAAGTTTTCTTTTGAAAAGAATTAAAATTTTAGTTCCTATTTATTAATATTTAATAAACACAAACATGAGTTATTTAAAAACTACATGTTTCGAAGGAATTTTTTCTTTAAATGTATATTTTTTATTGATGCAAAATATTTTTGAGAGTAACTGTATAAATCATCCGCTTAAAATAATATAATTTAAACTTGGGCAAGCGTTTATAGCATAAGAATTTATTTGGAGAAAAGCAAAAACTTCTAAACTTGCTTTATAAAAAGGACGAATATCAGAGCCAGTTCTCCTTTTACTCTCAAGAATTGAAATGCAGAAGATTACATCGTTAGCTTGAGTGAAAAACTGACATAAAACCTGAAAATCTTTAAATTTTGCTACTTATATTGTAAAAATATATATATTTTTTTCCTATTTTTTATATAAGTTTTTAAATACTACATGTTAATCTTTAATTTTTTGTATTTTTTAGGGGAATTTTATGTAGCTTTCCCGATATTTTATCGACTCATAGAGGAGCTATGCAGAAGCGAAAAGAATGTGAACGTCTTGCAGCTGAACAAAAGATGAGTAATTCTCAAATGATTGATGTTAACCGAAGAACTGATATAATTTCGTATGCCGTTATTGCTGAAATGTCGCATTTTCAAATGGAACGAGAAAATCATTTAAAACAAACTCTAAAATCTCTTATCGAAGAAGAAATTAAGTTTTATTCTGGTATCGTTTCTAGGCTGCGAGATGCCTATACACAATTCGATTGAGCTAATTCGCATATTACCTCGTTAATACGTACAAGAGTATATTTATATAAATTACAAATTCAAGATAATTATTACTAAACTCCGTTGCAAAAGCATTGTTTTTATAATGTTCTTGTATGTATGTATTTTGTTGTAAGCTAAATCGTAAATATATTTTGAAAGTGTGAAATATATATAGTATTATATTATTTTCAATCATTCATAACAAAGAGTTTCTTACTGCCAGGAATTTTGTTTTACTCAATTTAAATTCAAAAGAGATTACAGAGGTTAAAATCTGTCGTTATTTGCCACTATCGAAGCGAAGATTTGAACCTGCAACTCTTCAACTGAATGACTAGGATAGAACTATCTCGATCTAACAAGCTATTAAAAATTACGATTTAACTGGATAGTAAGTTACGTTATAGCATGTTTACCCGGCAAAATGAAGCACTTGCTTGGCTCTCTGAATCATGATTGCGAAGCATACTGTTTCTAGGACACATACTAAAAGTGGGACACAGAAAAAATTATGTTGCCACGTTTGTAAGGGAAAATTAAAGGCCTTGGTTTAATTTTGAGAACTTACGTTTAACATAGGTATTAATACACTTATATCAAAAACAAAAAACAATTTAGTCATTGCCTTAAGATATTGAAGTATTTGCCATTTTGTATTGCAAATACTAAAATTAAAGACGTCGCGTGTTACTGCTTCCTTCTATGCGCCAATACTTTTTGGCCTCCGATTAGATACTCTTTTTTATAAATCTGCCCTCATATATTCCATAATATTTAAATCTGGAGACTGTAGAGGAATCTCCATCACTTTTGGGCTATTATATAAAAGCCAATTGCGTGCATTTCAAGATTTATGTTTGGGATCACTGTCTTGGTAAAACACGAAGTTGTGTTTTATGTCTAGGCATTCGGCACTTTCCCCAACGATTTCTTTTAAAATGTTTATATAATACTTGGAGTCGATAGTTCCGTGTATTACAACACGATATAAAATCCATAGAATAATTAACATAAATTTTTTTGCAGAATAACTTACATATGGTGTAGATATGGGCTCAATCAAAAAAGAAACGCATGTTTATAAAAAATTGGAAATTATATTTATTTATTACGTCACCTTAAGGCCAGCGGATAGACAATGTTTTTTGTTTTTATATTTGGCAAAAACGTATAAATTTTTGGCGTGCTAACTCGGAAGCAAGCCACCATGTGAAAAACATGAATTTTCCTAAATAAATCCAGCAATAGTCAATTTTTTGGCCCTTTGGCAATTTTCCTGAAGACGTGATTCGCGTTTCTCAGCCGATTTAGCGGATCTTCTTTCCCTTTGCTTCCGTGTTGCGGTGGTTGTTTTTAGCTTTTTTTTTGTGGTATTTTAGTTAACTGTAATCGAGCAAAAGAGACAATGGTGTGTTTTGTTTTTTACTTTTATAACATTTTATTGGTTGTTGGAACTACAGTAATTATATTGCCGGTTTGATGGATTGGCATTAACCCTCATACGGTCTTTAGGTGAAATTTCACCCATTTTAAAAGCCATATATCTCTTAAAAATTTTACTTAATACAAATGAAACTGTTTTCCAGAAACTTTACGATAAAATATCATAAAGTATACAAAAGTGGAGGGGAGGGGGCCCTTAAGGAAATGGTTGGCAAGATATTGATGATGTGTCATTTACAATCGTACTTTGGCCTACTTGTATTGGCTGCCGTGTATAAATCACATGGTGAGTCACCAGAAAGCTTTTGGGGTGAAGAAACAAAAAGATGTTTATTCCCATCAACGATTTCATTGAAACAATTCGAAAAACTGTGTCGAGTTATTCGATTTGATGATAAGAACAGCAGAAGTGAATGCAGAGCTCGTGATAAATTAGCTCCAATCAGAGAGCTATAGGATAAATGGTTAGATTACCAACAACGTATTTCTATCCCACATGAAAACTTTACAGTTGATGAGCGACTATTGGGATTCCGATGCAGATGTTCATTTAAGCAGTATATGCCGTCGAAAACCGCAAAATATGACATAAAACTGTGGGTTCTGTGTGACAGTGTGACAAATTTTGCACGGAGTTTGCAAATATACACTGGTAAGTCTGCTCCTGATGCAGCGCCCTAAAAAATCAAGGCCAAAGAGTGGTTCTAGACCAAATCAGAGATTTAAAAGTGCGAAATATAACGTACGCAGTAACTACGAAATAAAGAAAAATTACACAAAAGAAGGTTGTTTCTTCGTGAACTAGGATTGGAATTAGTCAAAGCGGAAATTCAGCGGCGTCCGCACTTACCAAGGTCAGATTCTGCAATTACGTTGGTGAATATCAAACTTCAAACTAGCAATGAGCCTTCCACGTCATCAAATGGGAAAAGAAGAAAACTAAGTTCGGATTCCCAATGTGAGATTTGCCCGAAAACTGATAGCAAAGCTTATTCAAAATTGCATTTTCTGTAAGCAGCAATTGCAACGAGAAAAATTAGTTAGTTTTTTTATTTTTTTAGTTATTTTTAATTTTTACTATGTCAAGCTAAATTTTTGTTTGTGATATTAACATCTGGTTTAATGAATGATTTAAGCTGTTTTTATTCTTTAATTCATTATTTTATTAAAGACTGAAAATTAAAAACATATGCAAATAAAAAAAAGTTGAATTAAATTAAAAAAATTAATATTTACATTACAAAATCAGTCAATATTACACATGGGTGATCTTTCACCCAAGGGACACTACTGTAACATATTTTGAGGAACATATGAGGGTTAAAACAATTAACGCAAAAAAACCAAACGCAGTCATCGTTTGAAAAAACGCAAAAATGTGCACAAAGTGTAGCTATCTTCAATGGAAGAGTACACAAAGTTCTTTATCATCGATTGATACTATAATATTAGCCCAATTCACAATCTTGTGCATATCGGATTGCAAATTTATGCAATTGCAAAATTTCTTATCAATTCTGAACGACCTGAGCTGATTCAAAAATAGAATTATTTCTGAGTTTTCTAAATAAAAACATGACTAGGAAATGCTTTAAAAACAACCTTTATAAAATATTTTGGAGTTGTTATTGGCTTGTGTCTTATTGATTCAATGGAATTCTTATTTAATCAATTTGGCTTTTGATATAAGACTTTCAGATTTTCTTTAAAAAATTTGGGAAGGAGTCTGTGTTTGCCTTTCAAGCTGAAAGGTTGTGTTTGTGTGTTAGAATATAAATAATATAAATATTAGAAACATACACAGAGTCAGTGTTTGCCTTTCAAGCTGAAAGGTTGTGTTTGTGCATTAAAAAATAAATAATATAAATATTAAAAACATACAGAAAAGTGCGGATTGAAATTTTTTGAAAATTTTTGGATATTACTATTAAAATAGTTGACTTTTTGAGAAGCGAATAGAAGGCAACAACAAGTGCTTTTTTAAGGCTACCAAACAAGTTGTTTTTTAAAGTTTTTTAACTTAAAAAAAAAAAACTTGAGAATGGAAGAGGAAGAGGATCGAGTATCCGTAAAGAAGAGAAAGAAAACCGCTGTTGACAAAGCTGCAGTGAGTGATATGGAAGATCTGCGGAGGTTAAACGCGGTCTTAATGGAAAAGTTGGAAGATGCGGGAAGAAAAATTGGGCTTCTTCTTCATGAGAACGATATATTAAAGAAGCGAATGGATGGCATGGAGAAGGTAGATAGAGATGGGCTTCAGCAAGATGCCGATAGCCTAATTTCAATTGATGAGTGTGAAGTTGAAGCATCGAAGCTGAAGGATATAAAAGCTGTGAAAACAAATGAATTGAGGAAGCAGTCTATTGGTGATGCCGCAGGTATAGCAAGCGGAATTCAAAATACCAAGGAGCAAGCTCAAAAAAAATCAGCACGAAATGGACGTGAAAAAAATGATAGCAGTTATTGATGCAGGTTTAGGACATAAGAATTTTAATATCAAAATTTTAAGTAGAAATGTTGCTAATGTAGAGGTCTGCACTCTGGAAGATTTCCAGAGAGTTAAGACATTATTAGAGGCTGAAAAGGTTAATTTTTATACCTTTACCCCTAAGGGTCTTCGGCCATTTACTCTGGTTGTGGAAGGGCTTCCAGATTCTTTTGAATCTGAGGAAATTATGGAATATTTGAACGGTCTGCAGATAAATTTACAAATTGTAGGTCTGATAAGGTTAGGTGGGGACAAGTGGGTTGTAAGGATGGATAGAACTTCTGATATAAAGAAGTTCTATGATATAAAGTATATCTTGCGCTGCAAGGTAAATATAAGAAAATTTAGGCGTACTGGCATAACGCAGTGTTTCAACTGTCAGCGCTATGGTCATGTCAGTACAAATTGTCGAATGCCATATAGATGCGTAAAATGCGGAGGGTCTCATGGCCCTAGCAAATGCCAAGTGCCACCTAAGGGGGAAAATGTCCAGGAAACCTTGGTTACTGATCCCGTAACTGGGCAGGTTTCGCGGAGAGTTGGATTACCGGTAAGATGTGTTGCCTGTGATACTGAGGGCCATGTGGCCTGCTCAAAATTGTGTCCGAGGAGAATTGATCTCATCCGCAAGATGGAATCAAAAAAATTCTATAAGCGTGAATACCGTTCGGTTATTCCTGAGCAAAGTCGGGTTAGAAAAGGGATTTCTTACGCTGCAGCAGTTGCAGCTGGCAGTAAGTCAATTCGGGAGACGTCTGGGGCCTCACCTAATAAAATTTTGGCCAAATCCGAAATTACGCTAGGGACAGCTATGGCACAATTTGATGAAATTGACAAGGACTGCACCTGTTTCTTCGGTGGAGGTCTGCTGAAGTGTTTAGGAAAGATTGGTGGATTTGCGGCTAAGTACCGCGAGCTCAACAGTGATGAGGATAGATCCCGTGCGTTGCTTGGACTGTTACTGACTTTGCGACAAGATGGATAGTTTATTTAAAATTATATTTATAAATGTAAATTCGATTGTATCTAGGCACAAGAGACATTATCTAAATTTATTTTTGAGGAGACATAAACCGGACGTACTGCTGGTAGTTGAACACTGTTTGAGTGCTCGCCACAAGCTTGACATAACAGGGTATAAAATTTTTAGGCGTGATAGACAGGGACGTGGGGGTGGTACAGTTGTCCTCATTAGGGATGCCTTGCGTTGTGAAGAGATAATTATTAATACAGGATGTATAGAGAATGCAGCTGTGCGTATTCAGAGGTCGAATGCTCCTGACTTAATTGTTATCTCGATGTACCTCAGACCGCAATCCCCTTTCGCTTCTTCAGATTTTGAAGAAGTGCAGGGGCTTTCCCGAAATTGCAGCGTTATGATTGGTGCTGATCTCAATGCAAGGCATCCGTATTGGGGAGATGTGTATACGAATGTGAGTGGAACAAACCTCCGAGAATTTTTGCTTTCAAACCCGGACTTAGAAATACGGCAAACTGACGGACCAAGTAGGATAAATACTCACGTATCATCCTACATCGACTTTTTTCTGGCGACTGTGGACATAACTACAGCAACTTCGGACCGACTGAGGACGTTGGACTATGAATCTGACCACAGGGCAGTTGAGATGATTTTTTCTATGAATCCCTGCTTAACTGAAGAACGGACTACTAAGTATGACCTGGACAGATTAAACAAACGGAGATTTCTAGAAAGACTATCTGCCAATCTGGCCACATGCGGACTTCCACTTGATAGAAACGTGACTGAGTCTGAGATTGATGTCTGTGTAGATGAAATGGGCAGAGCGTTTAGCGATGCTATGGAGTATTCTATACCGAAAGTCTCTTCAGGAAGAAGAGGCTTGCTGAAACTTCCGCAGAGAATACTCCAATTTATTAACGAAAAGAAACGACTGAGACGAACTTTACACAGATGTGAAGACCCGGGTAGACGTAATATTTTGAAGGCGGATTTACGGAACCTTGACCGGATTATACAGGGTGCCATAGCCAATTTTGAACGGGAACAATGGACTAACTTTTTACAAAACGTACGACTCAACATTCAGACTTTTAGAAAAATAAAGGCGTCTGCGGGTTTGCTTTCTCGTCCCTCAGTTGGATGTTTAGTTAATTCTGATGGCTCGATTGTCTCTGACAACACTGGCATATCTAATCTGCTAGCGGGTCGTTTTTTTCAGGAAATTCCTGACCGAGCGACACGAGTGGATCCATTCAGCGTGAGGGTTCGAGAATTGGTGTCTACTTTGGACAGGACGACGCCTTTGATGATTTTTGGAAGGACTTTGACTGCTGACGGGGGAATTATTGACTCTAGTAGAAATATTAGCAGACTTGGCTTTGTCAATGAGGTTGCAGTAGGAAATGCTCTAAACCGAAGAGCAAACAAAAGATCTAGTGGTATGGATGGTGTATCTGATTTTGTTTTGAAGAAGACGGACAATGTAGCTTGGCGATTTTTAGCTATTTTGTTTAATCATTGTCTAAACATTGGATATTTTCCGAGCGCATGGAAGACTGCACTTGTGGTTCCCATACTTAAACCGAAAACGGACCCTCGTGAGAGTGGAAGCTATAGACCTATATCTCTATTTTCGGCCTCTGGAAAGCTATTTGAATATTTTCTCCTGGCAAAGATTAATGACGTTATTACTGACAATGACATTTTAAAAGATTTCCAATTTGGGTTTAGGAGCGGACTTTCGACGACACACGCACTAGTTGTACTTACGGACTATGTTGCCAGGGGTCTGAATAGGAGATGCCCTACAATGGCAGTGAGCTTAGATTTTGCCAAAGCCTTTGACACTGTTTGGCATGATGGTCTTATCTATAAATTATTGACCATGGGCTTTGGTACGGGCATCTGCCGTATGATTGATAGCTTTCTAAAGAACCGCTCTTTTAGAGTTCGTATTGGAGATGTCCTCTCTCATGAAGGTTCGATTTTTGCAGGAGTGCCACAGGGATCGTTGCTGGGTCCAGTTTTGTATAATGTCTTCATATCAGATATACCTCCTCCCCCACAGGGAGATCTATTGTTGATCTATGCGGATGACATCCTTATTGCTTCTTCAGGCGCAAGGGCAAGGACTGTTAACGAACGAGTTAATCAATATTTGACTGCACTTACAGACTATTTTAAAAGGTGGGGCCTCAACTTAAACATCAGTAAGACTGTCGCTATGATGTTTAAGGGAAAGCGTAAATACATTTACCCGAATTGCAGATCATTTACACCGTGCTTAAGAGTTGGCAGTGACGTTATCAGGACTTCGGATAGGTTAAAGTACCTAGGTGTCACCTTCCATGAAAACTTTGAGTTTTATCGGCATATCGATAACGTGCTTGAGCGCACCAAGAGGGCTGACTGCGCGTATCAGGGCGTGCTAAAGCGCAGAGGTGGACTCGATACAAAAGTACGCCTTTTGGTGTACCGCCAGATCATACGTCCTCTCATCTCTTACGCATTTCCAGCTTGGTTTAGAATTTCTTCTGCCCAGATGGAGAGACTTAGGAGATGGGAGAGGCGGGTCTTAGTTGCGTGCCTTGGTTTGAGACCGTATATAGGGCGTAACGGAGAGTTCCGTAGGCCCTCTTGTAGCTCTATATACAGTGCAGTAGATTTTAGTCGAATAGACTCGTTTATGGTTGAGAAAGCTTTGAAGTTCATGGAAGGTGCGCGTTCCGTGGAGAACAGTTTAGTCAGAGCATGTTTCTCTCAAGCCTCGAGTCTGCAGGCCGTTCATATAGCAAAGTACCTTTCTCCAGTGGATCTGTTGACTCTTGGGGGAGCTGGACTTCTTCACGAGGGTGCAGACCTGCTATTTTATCATAGGAGAAATAATACATTGAACATTGTTGACACAGTTTATAACACTGCTCAATAGGTTTTTATTTGTTTACTTATTTTTTGTTCCATTGTATTTCGTTCTTTAGTGTGTAATTAGTTTTTAAGTTTATCTTTTTTATTTAATTTAATTGCCTCCCTTTTTTTCCTTTTTTGGGGAATTCTTTTTAACTTTTTATTTATTTCAAATGGCTGTGCATAAAAATGTACAAAATTTTTATTTGGTTAATGGACATAGTCCTTGAGATATACTGTAGTATGTAAGCAATTATTTTAATGAATTGTTAGTTTTAGTTACTATTTTTTATAAAGATTTTTTGGAAAAAATAAATGAATTAACGAATATAAAAAATTTGGGAAAAAATCCACTGATGAGCTATATGAGCAGTTGTGAAATGGCCATATGTATATGCTTTTCCCGCAGTAATACATTTCAGTTTGTAGTTTTTAAATAAAAAATATTTCATGAGAATATCATAAATTATTCATATTTGAAGGAATCAAGCATCTTTAAACTAAATTTATTTTTTTTTGATTCTTTAATAGACTTGGTTTACTGACTGTCAGCTGTCGGTTTGCAATCAAGTGTTGCATAATTAGAGTAAATATAAACTATTGCTTTCAAGTGTTGTATATTAATACAAGAGTTGCAAATGCATTATTGTATGTTTTGTTGGTATAGAGTGAAAATATACCACACAGTTTTGCAAATACTATGACGCAAGACCATTTGTACAAGATTGTGAATTGCGCTATTATTTTTAACTTGTTGTGCAATGTTGCACCTTAGTAAGAGCGGAATATTTATCATTATTAACATAGGTTTTTTGTAAATATCTTCGGAACTACATAACCGATTTCAGAGTTTGATTGAGTTTGATATCTCGTTTTTGTGATATTTTATTTTTCATCCTCTTTCAAATTTATAAAAAAGCCGAAAAAATTTAGCCGTATACAGAGGAGAAAGAAAAATAGAATTACTGTTGGTTATTGTTGTTTTTGCTTAGACTTTGATTTTTGTCTTTGTAAAGTAAGCGCTAACGAAATGGCCATCGAGGCGTGCTTTGCCCCTCAATAATCAATATCGGTGATTTAAATAATTCATCGGGATAATAGAACGAAAAATAGCACAAAAAAAGTTTTTATTTTGGAAATTAATTAATATAATAAAAAAAAAATCCCGTTCTTTAAATTAATAAAATAGTAACTGTCATATTCATAAAATATTAAAATAGATTCGAAATGTATTTTATGACAAATTTGTATGGAAAATTTTTCATAAAACACATTTTAAAGTTATTTTATTTTTTTACTAATATGGCAGTAAATGTGTTAATTATATGGCCAACCCAATATAATATTTTTTATTATTTTTTCTTTACAAAATTGAAAATTATTTATTTAACATGTGTTATGGAAACTTCTTAGGTATAAAATAAATAAATAATATAAATATTGTTATCTCTTTTAATTTTGAAAATAAAACGAATAATTTACTGTCATTACGAATGTTTTAATTATATGGCCACCATTGCACATATATCCAATATTACAACGTTTTTTTCTTTATAAAAACGATTAATTTTAAAATTATGTGAATAACGGATAATGTGCACACATACGTACGTACATACTAAAGGGCTGCACAAGCATAAGAAAAATGTCTTATAAGCAATCACGTAAATTTCAAGTAGTGTGTGTATAAAACACTCTCATTTTCAAACACATACTTCCAAACACAAATGTTTTGCTTTGCTATCAAAATATAGAATAAGAGAACAAAAGTGTTTTAGAACAACATTGAAGCAAAACAAAACTGAACTAGAACAAAAATGAAATAGAATATCAAAACTGAAGTAGAACATTCAAAACATGCTTGAAGTTTTTGAAAGCAGAATTAGGCTAAAGAGGAACTACAATCGTTTTCGTTTTTCTCAATATGAGTGTTGTCAACTTTAAGATTTGAAAACGCATAAAAATGGAGAAAAAAAACATTATAATATCTGTTTTATTTAAAATGTTAATTAAATTACTTTTTCAAAACAAATTCAATAGTTTTATATAAAAAATATAATAGTAAAATTGTCTTTTACATTTCGGGGTTTTCAGAAAAACGAATAGTAATGAAACTTAACAAAAATAAAAATACAACAAATTTGCATGTATTCGATCATACCAGATAAATTTTTTTTACAAGTTCTATACAAAAGTTTTTAAAAAGAGTTCAGCAATTGATAGTAAGGATTTAAAATTAATAATACGTGGGAGTATTTATCTTTTTATGAAAATATGTTTTCAAAATTTATTTTTTATCAGAAGTATCATATTTTCGTATTAAAAAACAGCTTGTTATGAAAAAACAAATTTGTGTGTTTACATATCATTTTTGCACATTATTTTTAAAAATTCTGTTTAAAACTTTTTAAAATGAGACCAAAAATTTTTTTCTATGATAGTTGTTAACTTTAAAGCACTAAAATTTAATCGCAAAAAACCGATGGTTTTTTTTTGGTTAATTGATTTGGTTTACGCTACAAATAGCATTTTATTTAATTTCGAGCTAAGCCGAGTTAACATTATTATTATTATTTATTAGCACAGAATTATAAAAGGAGCATTTCAAAATGTTACTATTATTTAAAAACTTAACTAATTCAAATAGCTTAAATATATAAATAGCACATGCGTCCTAAAATTGCTTGTATAAAAGTATTTTCTTTCAACAGCCTTAAATCGCATTATTTAACAACACTGCTTTATTATCGTGAGCATTTTTGTATATGTCTAGTGCACTCGATGTTTCTACTATGATTTGCAGTTTTTTTTACTTCATTGTCGCCTTTTGTTTTGATGTTCTACTTTGTTTTAAAACACAAGCACTAACAAAGCTGTAAAGAGAAACTTTTCGAATAGTGCTTGTTTTGTTTTAGTGAGAGCCATGTTTTGTTATACTTGTTTTGATATTTATATTTACACTGAAATTCTGTGTTTGGAAGTAGTGTACACTAGAACATAGAACTTTCAAAACATTTTGTGCAGCTCTTTAGTACATACACTAGGCCGCATAAGTATGCGTACACAAAATTATTTCAAAATAAACACAAATATTTTATTTCTAATTTCAGTTGACTTTATTTTTATGAAATTCTTATATATATATTACTTAACTATTACTAAGTAAAAGTAAAAAAACTTAACATAAAAAAAAGCTGGGATTAAAAAATAAAAATAGGCAATTTCTTGGGTAGGCAAAAGTATGCGTACATAAATTAAAGTAACAAAGTTTTTACATCCACGCTGCTTGAGAACTTCATTTAATCGTTTTGGCATTGACGAGACTAATTTCTTGGTATAGTCAGCGCTAATGTTGTTCCATTCTTCGGTCATCACTGCCTTGAGCATTTCTTTCGAAGTTATCACATGGTTTCTAATGCGTCGTTCCAGTAAATCCCACAGGTGTGGGATTGCCGTTGAGTTTTTAACTGCTTTTTAACATTATATAATAACCAAAGCCTTGTATTATAAGCAGTGTGCTTTGGGTCATTATCCTATTGGAACATATAATCTTCCTCAATACCCAATTTTTTTTACACTTTCTTGCAGATTATTTTTAAAAATTTGTAAATAAGCCTTGTGGTCCATTGTAGACGAAATAAATTCTAAATTACCTACTCCATTACTGCAGCCCCATACCATCACACCACCGCCACCACGTTTTACTGTTGGCCTTAAATTTTTGGGATTAAGAGCAGTACATGGCTTTCTCCAAACTAGTTGTCGGCCTTTTATCCCAAAAAGTACCTTATCCCAGAATTCTAAATGCTTATTTACATGCTCTTTTGCAAAGGCAATTCGTTTTTGTCTATTACATAAGGATACAAGAGGCTTCTTCCGTGCTATACGACTTCGATAGTTGGTCTTTTTTTAAATTCTTCGTACAGTACCAGTTGACACAGTCTTTTTTGGTTGGTTTTTTAATTACCAATTATTGTCTAGCTTTGCAAATGCAAAAAAAATGTTAAGTATAATTTCTACATATAGAAGTATATATAAAAATTTATTTTATTCGCCCGCATTTATTATTGAATACCAAAAATTCATAAGTAACAACGATATATATATATATATATATATATATATATATATATATATATATATATATATATATATATATGTATAGTGTACGCATATTTATGCAGCTTAGTGTATGTATTTTGAATGTATATTCAAATTTTCACTTTTAATATTATGAAACACGTCAATATTTTGGTTAAGTAAAAAAGAATTGAGAAGTGAAAACGATTTATTTATGTTTTCACTATTATGATGTATTACATAGTATATTGAAAAGTGAAAAGAAAAACATGTATACAAAAAATTAACTGCTTTATTCATAAAAAACAAAATAAGTGTGAAATGTGTTTTTTGACTAATTTTCCATACAAATTATACTAAAATACATTTCAAATCCATTTCATTATTTTATGAATACAGCAGTAGGTGTTTTTTTAAAGAGGCAGCGTGTTAAAAACTTTAGTTCTTCGACTTGCTCTTAAAATTTCCTCATGCGAAGAAAAATTACTTCGAAATAAAGTCTAGTTATTAAAAACTTATCATGTTTGTTTTGCTCTTCTGGTAAATTATGTAACATAAGCAAAGCTTGATGTTTAATAAAAATAATGTATGTACGAGTATGTATATGTCCATATATAAGTAAATTTTTTATATAATTATATTTTTATGGTATAAATTTATACAATTTAGGAAAAAACTTTGAAAAATTAAACATAAAAATCGTATTTTACTAAATTAAAACAATTTAACCAAAGGATTTGGACTTTTTATTTTTTCCGTACAATATATTTTAAAGTATTGAAAAACATGCAATCTTTTCACATACATATGTACGTGTGACTTTATTGTGAATTCTGATTTAAGTAAGATTTTTTCCACAAAATTGTGAGTGTATTATCTCTAAAAAATCTGGCAGAGTTCAGAAAGTACACTCATCGTACAAACAATGTTCTGTTCAAAACCAACCCGTACATATTTTTCTTTTCATAAAAATTATGTGTTACTAAATTTTCTTTAATTTTCCGTACACAACCACGAATGTGTTCCATTAAAATATTTTTTTGCGTACGCGTACGCGAATGTTCGGAAAAAAATTCATTGAAAATTTCAAATAACTTCGTGGTTGAAAAAAGAGTACAATAAAAAATAAAAATAACTTCGTGGTTGAAGAGTACATTGAAAATAACTTCGAGGTTGAAAGAAGAGTACATTGGAAAATGAAAATAACTTGGTGGTTGAAAAAAAGAACACGGTAAAATTAAAATAACTTTGTGGTTGGAAAAAAGAAGCAAAAATTACTGCGTGTACGGAATTCAGAAAGTACACTCATAGTACAAACAATGTTCTGTTCAAAACCAACCCGTACATATTTTTCTTTTCATAACAATTATGTATGTTACTAAATTTTTTAATTTTCCGTACACAACCACGAATGTGTTCTATCAAATATAATAACATTTTTTATTGAAGGTTTTTTTTAGTTCAAATTTAAGTATACCATTGCAGATTGTTTTTGATTATTGGTAAGTAGTGGAGTTCCTTGCAAATTCAAGCGAGGGTCATAGCAATGGTTAATTAATAAAAATGTGCAATAAGTGGTGTTATATAAAGTAAGGATTATTGCAATTATACCTAAGGAAGGAATTTTTTATATTTACTGGTATCATAAAATAATTATTTAGTGATATAAAAAGTAAGGATAAGGGTAATAATTTGCTTATCTTTAACATTATTGCAATTATACCTAAGGAAGGATTTTTTTATGTTTATTATTAGCATAAAATAATTATTTTCATTTGGATAAGGGTAATAATTTGCTTATCTTTAACATTATTGCAATTATACCTAAGGAAGGATTTTTTTATGTTTATTATTAGCATAAAATAATTATTTTCATTTGGGTTTTTTGATTGTCCAATTGTTTTCCTAGGGGGTTATTATGTATTTCTATTCGAATCGAAAAGAGTTTCGAAAAGAATTTCCGAATCGAAAGAAAATTCGTATTATGTAGTACGTTCGAAAGGCCTGCAGAGTTGTGTTTGCAATTTTAAGGGAAATTTTAAATAATTGCACTTTTTTATGTGACAAAACTTGGCAGGACTTTGCACTGTTTGATACAAAAGTCAAATTTGTAAATAAATCTAATATAAATATTTATTTGGAACGTGAACAAAAACTTTAATTCATTTGAGCTACGTAACATTTATATTTGTAATTATATAGGTATGTATGTACATTGTATACATATTCAAAACAAAAAAAGAAAAATAATTCATAACAAACATAACACAAAATAATTCATAATAGTATTGTAAAAAAATTAAAGGGAAGTAGGGAAAACTCAACTAATTCTAAAATCTCCTTTTCCATATCAAACAAACGTTCCTCCCGTAATATTTTTCCATTTCTTTTTTCTTGAAAAATCTAAACTTCTCTTTTTTGAATATGTACATGCGCTCCATTGTAGCACTGCTCCGTTTTAAGTATTATTTGGCTGTTGATATATTTATATTTATCGCGCCTAATTCTGTTAATATGTTTTTTATTTTTTTAATAATAAGTTTTTAAGTTGTATCGAATTTTCTTAATATTTAATTTGATTGTGTATTTGTTTTTATAATAATGTCTGATATTTGGATATACTACCACGGGTATATCGATGTGGAGTATATGGTGTATTTAAGTTTGTCTCACTATTGTTAACTCCTAAGTTATTGCAAGGTATTGAATTTCTTCAGTTGCTTCATTATCTCTAATACTTATTGTAGTAGGAATATTTATTTGTGCTCCATATCTACACGTACTACTGATTCCTTCAATATAATTATTAATTGCAAGCAGTTCCGCAACTTTTTGCTCTAGTGGTGAAAGGAAACAATAATATCTTGGTCCACCTCCAGTTTCTGAAATATTATTTTTTTTACGGCGAGACTTTAACTTTATGTGTTGCTTACAATCTGCAGCACTTTAATCTTGCGATAGTCTCTGCGATAACCCCTGCATTTGCTTTTGGCATTAGAAACATTTAGGTATCCTTTTGTTAAATTAGTATGCAATGTCTTTAATTCCACCATTATTTAATTTTGCCTTAGCTACGTATGTAAACTCCTTTTAAATAATAATTTTAAAATCAAAGCATTTAATAAACGTTTTTTTTTTATTAACTACATTTTCAAATGTGTATTCTTAATTTCTTTTATGTATGTAAAAAATAACTATAAAGTTTCCGCAATCAAAATGGCATTCGAAAAATCTACATACGTTAATAACACATTTGACATTTGCTTTCGTACTACATAATGGCAATTTCGAAAGGGATTTTTTTGGTTTCTGAATGGAATTAAAAAACTACCTCAATTTACTAACGTTCGGAAATAAATTTCCGAAAATCGTACTACGTAATCGCATTTTTACGAATTCGATGATTTTCCGATTCGAATAGAAATACATAATAACCCCCTGCTCTAAATTTGCATGTGTTAAATGTTTTTGTGGTTTTTGAAAGCAGTAGATGTGCTTTGCTTATAATTTAGGTATGGGAAGTTTAGTAGTGCATTTGTTATTGTTTTATTACTCTCTTCATTAATGCTTGCCTTATTTTTTGTTGTTAAATGGTAAATGCGTTTTGCTTATTTTTTAGGTATGGGATGTTTAGTTGTGAGTTTTTTATTGTTTTATTACTTCTTAATTGATGGTAAAACACCAAATTATTGGTACTAAGAACAAAACTATAGAATTGTTTTAATGAGTTTAAAAAATTTATTTATATTCATATAATAATTAATTTATTTTCTAAACAAAATATATATATAGTAATTAAATTCTCTCTTTCGGACACAATTATACTCTGCTTACTCACTGTTTTCTATTTTAAGGTTTAAGCAGTCGATCAAGTTAAAGTTTAATTTTGTTATTAATATATTAGAAATAGACTTTTTTGATAGCTTAGATCTAAAACTTGGTCAAGACTGTAGCAAGTGCACTAAATGCACGTTCTACAGATACTAGTGTTGCGGGTACAGCAAGTACCACTTTGGCAAGCTGGCTTAATTTTGAATTGTGTTGAAAATTTTGTTTTCAATACTCCAATACGTTAATATCAAAGGGTTGCATTTGTTTTTCACATAAAGCAAGTAGTTCTTCTTTAATGTGATTGTTTTGATTTTGTGTTGTTAAATGCTATGCATTTAGGAGTAGGTTAACATATTGTGCTAGTTTAGAGTGTACAGCAGTTGACGTAGTTGGAGTATTATCTAACGAAGTAGAACATTCGAAGATGTCGAATGCGATAATTTATTAATAATTTCAAAAGTCTGTATTAAGTGATCCTGAAAATATAATTACGTTTTTATTGTTTTAGTACCAATAATTTGGTGTTTTACCATCAATTAAGAAGTAATGAAACAATAAAAAAATTCACAACTAAACATCCCATACCTAAAACATAAGCAAAACGCATTTACCGCTTATCAACAAAAAAATAACGCAGGCTACAATGAAGATAGTAATAAAACAATAAAAAATTTACAACTAAACATCCCATACCTAAAATATAAGCAAAATGCATTTACCGCTTAACAACAAAAAAATTACGAAAGCATCAATGAAGATAGTAATAAAACAATTAAAAATTCACAACTAAACATCCCGCTACCTAAAACATAAGCAAAGCACATCTACCGTTTAAAACCAAAAACAACACAAGCTGTAATGAAGATAACAACAACAAATTCGCAAGTAAAATCCCATACCTAAAACATAAGCAAAACGCATTTACCATTTAACAACAAAAAATAAGGCAAGCATCAATAAAGAGAGTAATAAAACAATAACAAACGCACTACTAAACATCCCATACCTAAATTATAAGCAAAGCATATCTACAGCAACAAATAACACATGCAAATTTAAAGCAGGAAAACAATTGGACAATCAAAAACCCCAAATGAAAGCAATTATTGTATGCTAATAATAACCATAAAAAATTCCTTCCTTAGGTATAATTGTAATAATGTTAAAGATAAGCAAATTATTACCCTAATCCTTACTTTTTAAATCACTAATTATTGCATACTTTTATTAATGAGCCATTCATACGACCCTCGCTTGAATTTACAAGGAACTCAAATGACAAAACACAAAACTCAAATAAAAATAATTATTTTATGATACCAGTAAACATAAAAAATTTCTTCCTTAGGTATAATTGCAATAATCCTTACTTTATATAAGTTAGTATCAATAAATATCGTCAGGTGCATTGACACATAAACTACAACAACAAATTTCACTTTACTTAAAACCAAGTGCATTGTCACCAAAATAGCTGACATCACATTAAAACTTTTGTTACAATTTAAACTAAGTACTATGTCACCAAAATAGCTGACTTCACATTAAAACTTTGTTCCAATTTAAACAAAGTGCATTACCACCAAAATAACCGACGAATTACTCAAGCTTCGATTACTGATAATATTGCAAATTTAATAATAAAGTAAGTAGCTGCAATTATGCTAATTAAACAAATTTGTATTATAAATAGCTAAGTAAATTTATTTTTAAGCGATTAATATTTTATCTTTGAAAGAATAAAGATAACAAAAAACTAAAACTTGTGTTTTTTTTTCATCATTTGAATAATAACCAACTTAACTGGCGCCCGAGCAAAATTTTTCACTAGTTGGAAGAAAGTGGCTGTGGGACACATAGTAGGACATTCCCTTCAAGAAATAGTGAATCTAATTAATCCAATTGTTCATACTAGTTGGAAGGAAGTGGAAGTAGGATACATACAAGGACATTCCCCCAAGAAGTAGTGATACACCTAGCTAACTCATCCAAGAGTTCGAAGTGGCCCCTTAGTAGTAGCAGCAGCAGCAAAAAGGACGCGTAGACCGCAAACCAGCGGACCAGGATGAACTTTGTAGTATTAGTGTAAGATATAGGATTTTTTTTTTAAATAACATAAAAAGTCTTTTTCTCCGGCAACCTCCGGCCTAGAACAATTTGCGTAACAACGCAGTTTTAAAATAATAAGATAACAAAATTTTTCTCCGGCAACCTAATGGTCGCCTAGAACAACTTGCGTAAAACCGCATTTTAAAATATAATAAAAATATTTTTTTTAATTTCGTTAAATTGTAAAAACAAATTCAATTAAAACATTTGTGAATTAAAATTAATCAGATATTAATGGAAAATTGTTTAAAAGATACAATCGATAAAATATTCAAAAAATACGAGACAATTGTAAAAAACACACCGTCGAAGCAAATACCCGAACACCTCCTCTTAGATAAAACTAGTGGGCCAAAGCCAATTACATTAGAAACTTATAGGAAAAGGCAAGAAAAATATAAAACTAAACCAAATACTGAAATTAAAGTAACGAAAAAGAAGAAAAAAAAGAGGGGAGGTAAAAAAGTAAAAATCCGTAGGAAAAGAGAATAGAAATTAAAAAAGAAATTAGAAATTAAGAAAGAAATTATTGAAACTAGGAAACTAGCATTAGTAAATAAAAGGAAATATTAATAAAATTAGAAAAATGTCAAACCCCAATAATCTTATTCGTCCACCATTATTAAATAATCTAGCAAATGCGCAACAACTAGATAGGGAAGAGCTTGTAGCCCTAGTTAGCAGGCTAGCATTAGACGTTGTAAATAGACATACGCCAGCTGTAGTAAGAGCAACACTTAATCCAAATGCTGATTTAGCAAACATTGAGGACCAAACTATTAATTAAGAGCATGCAAACAATTTGTCTGGTTTCGATAAGATACCAGATGTTGTCAAATGTTTGAGAGAATTTTCTGGTCAACCGGGAGAATTCAATTCGTGAAAAAGAGTTGACCGCATCTTAAAAATTTATGAAAATACGAAAGGTACCCCCCAGTACTATGGCATTATAAATGTTATCAGAAACAAAATTACTGGCAATGCAGACATTGCACTCGAGTCCTACAATACGCCTTTACTCTGGGGCGCTATTTGTAAATGTTTGTCTTTACATTATGCAGACAAACGGGACGTTTCCCCTTTAGATTACCAAATGACCTCATTGCAGCAAGCTCCGATGCGCCCTCTAGCACCAAAACCAACATTGCAACCTCCGCCAAGTCCAATGGACGTAGATGAATCTATAAATTCAAGGCGTATAAATTACGTAAATAGACCACAGTTCAATAGGTTTACTAGCAAAAGGCCGCTCCAAACGCCATCCGAGCAAAACATTAGACTGCGGAAACAACAGCGTAATTTTTACATTACGAACGGACCAAGCACTTGCGCTAGGCAAATAACCGACAATCATCTCAACGAATACTTGGACGTAGTGTCAGAAAACACTGAGGAAACAGAAGAATACTGTGATGTACATAGAATGTCGTACGAAGAGCGGTGATATATTGAAATTTTACAAAATAAAGATGTTTTTTTGACAAAAACTATTGCAGGCAACATGCAAATTAGAGAACATACTTATCTGAAATTGTTCAATCGGACAGAACCTTTTAAATTTTTTCTGCTACCTTCCCTTACAACATTTCATGGCATCCTCGGCTACGACAGCCTAAAACAGCTTGATGCTGTAATAAATACAAGCAAAAATATATTGCAAACAAAAAATATTAACATAAATTTTAAACAGTTAGAAACTGCAGCAGTAAATACTATTGGGATTCACGATGAAAATATAACGCCACATCAAAAGCAAATCTTACTACAGTTATTTGACAAACATCTTAAATTGTTTTTAGATCCAGATGTAAAATTAACACTACCAGAGTGGTAGGTGAAATTAGAACCTCTACAGACTCACCAGTCTATAGCAAATTTTATCCTTACCCTGCTTCACTTAGGAATGAAGTAGACAGTCAAGTCAAACAGTTACTAAATGATGGTGTAATTAGACCATCCAGGTCACCTTATAACTCGCCGGTATGGATAGTACCGAAAAAACCTGATTCCAATGGCAACAAACAGTTCAGAATGGTGATCGACTATAGGAAGTTAAATTCTGTAACAATAGCCGACACATACCCAATACCCGAAAGAGAAGGTATGCTAGCTCAGCTTGGCAATAACTCGTTTTTCACTACATTAGATCTTAAAAGTGGATTCCACCAGATCCCATTAAAAAAGTCCGACATAGAGAAAACTGCTTTTTCTGTGAAAAGTGGCAAATCTGAATTTGTTCGATTGCCATTTGGGCTCAAGAATGCGCCGGCCATATTCCAGCGTGCTCTTGACGATATCCTTCATTAACACATTGGCAAGATTTGCTACGTGTACATTGACGATATCATAATTTTCAGTAAAACTGAAGAAGAACATATTAAGAATCTTGGAAACACTAGAACAAGCTAATTTGAAGGTTCAATTGGACAAATGCCATTTCTTTCAGAGGGAAGTCGAATTTCTCGGTTTTATTGTATCAGGAGAGGGTACAAAAACAAATCCAAAGAAAGTTGAGGCAATAGCAAATTTTCCTGAACCGGTAAATATAAAACAATTACGTTCATTTTTAGGCCTGTCCGGTTACTACCGCAGGTTCATTCGCGATTATGTGAAATTAGCAAAACCACTAACTATTCTACTAAGAGGGAAAGAAGGTAAAATTTCAAAAAACAAATCTGCTAAAATACCAATAGTGCTTGACGAGCAGGCAAAAGTAGCATTTTCTAAAATAAAAAATGCGTTAGTTTCGGAAGAAACAATATTATCCTTTCCCGACTATGCCTTAGATTTTGAACTTACAACAGATGCCTCTAATTTTGCCCTTGGTGCCGTCCTTTCACAAAAAGGAAAACCCATTTCATTTGTTTCGAGGACATTGACAAAGACAGAAGAGCATTATGCCACCAACGAAAAAGAAATGCTCGCTATAATTTGGGCATTATCCTCATTGCGAAACCTTTTGTACGGGCATGGAAAAGTCAAAATTTAAACAGATCATCAACCTCTAACCGCGGCCTTAAGCAATAAAAATACAAACAGTAAAATGAAACGCTGGAAAGCAAACTAGAGGAATACAATTATGAAATGTTTTATAAAGTTGGTCACACAAATGTAGTGGCTGATGCATTGTCAAGAATGCAAGCACAAACACAAATAAATTCGTTATCGATTGCCACGCACAGCGACGATAGTTCATCGCAAAATTTAATACAATCAGTGGATGTGCCAATAAATGTTTTCAAGAATCAAATATTCTTAGACTGGTCAGCAGAACCCAGTTATAGCTTTCAGATAATCTTTCCCACTTTCCATCGCCACATTATTAAGGAACAAGAATTTAATCAAGATAAGCTCATTGCATTGTTAAAAAAGTACCTTAATCCATCAGTTATTAATGGGATTAAGGCCCCCGAACCCATAATGGGGATAATTCAAGAAATATTCCCAATTCACTTTTGTAAGTATCGCATTAGATTTACATGGAGGGAAGTAGAAAATATAACAAATCATCAAAGACAAGAGGAAATAATCATTGAAACACATAAGCGAGCACATCGCAATGCTAAAGAAAACAAGATGTACATTCTGGAAAAATACTTTTTTCCCAGCATGAATGGTAAAATAAATAAAATAATTAAACTTTGCACAATTTGCAAAGCGAACAAATACGACAGACACCCAAATAAACCTGAAATACAGGAAACTCCTATACCCTCACAGCCTGGTCAAATAGTACACATAGATATCTATCAAACAGAAGGTCATTTAGTGCTTACCGCTATAGATAAATTTTCGAAATATGCACAGGTAAAGCAAAAAAAAGTCAAGGGCTATTGAGGATATAAAAGAACCACTTAGAAAGCTTCTTTTTTTATTTGGTGTTCCTAAAACGATTATCTTTGATAATGAGGAATCATTTAATTCCGCGTCTATTACTTTTATGGTTGAAGACATTTTAAAAGTACAAATATACAAATCTCCACCTTACAAAAGTTCTGCTAATGGGCAAGTCGAGAGATTCCACTCGACATTATCTGAGGTTATGCGCTGTTTAAAGGCAGAAAACAAAGATCAGACATTTACTCAACTTTTGGACAGAGCAGTTTACGAATATAATTACTCTTTTCATAGTTCCATAAAAGGCAGACCAATAGAAATATTTCGGTAGGACAGTTAGCACGGATCCCAAGCAATTTCAAAAGCTATACTCAATAATATTCAAGGACTAAAAGATAAACAACAACAGGACTTAAAAATCCATAACAAAAAACTTCATCCAATTATTCACTATAAATAGATAAGGGACGAAAATGACACCGAAATTCAAGTAGGAAATAGTTAAAGAAAATAGAGCAACTACAGTTCTAACCGAATCTAATAGAATAGTGCATAAAAGTAATATTAAAAGCTAAAAACAACATATTTTTTTTCAGACTAATGTTAACAATGACGACAACGGCCTTAACTGATATTTCAATAACGAACTTTATAAAAATAACAATAGACAGTTTTTAATAAACCAAGCTCTAACTGAACGAATGAATAATTTGACGCTACTTACCAACCAACTGACAACCTCCATTAGAAGTAGTAATAGTTTCAATAACGAATTAGTATTAAGTATCCAAAATAGATTACGATTAGCCAAAGAGGAAATTAATAATGTAAGGTATGCCGTGCAATGGTCAAAATTAAAAATGATTAATAGCGTCTTACTTAATGAAAAAGAATTAGATATAGCTCTTAAGACATTGCAAAGCGAAAAAATGCCATTTGCATCTGCAGAGGAAGTTTTGGGTTTTGCCGAAACAAGTGATTTATATAATGCAACAATGTTAGCCTATATTATAAAGATACCAATGACAGAAATCGAATCTTATACCCGTATATTAGTTAAACCAGTTAAAAGAAATAACTCAATTATTGATATTCCCTTTGAAAATGTACTAAAAAATAATAATAGCATATTTGCAGTAGTAAATGAATGTAAGACAGTAAATTCTATTTCAATTTGTAAAAAAAATCAAATTATTAACATAAGTAACGAAACTTGCATAACAAAACTACTATACAGTGAAAAGAACCCAATCTGTAAATTTAGCAATGCACATCACGTCAAATCATTAGAAATACTACAAGATGGAATGATACTTTTGAATGATTTTAATGGCACTATTAACAACACTGCAGAAGAAATAACAGTTGGTGGCACGTACATTGTAAAATTCACAAATATGACGATTAAAATAAACAACGAGTCTTTCTTTAACGGGGAAGCCTACACGATAAAAGAAGAACCAGCCAGAATTCAGTTTACTCCAGTAGAAAAAGAAAGAATTCTTCTTCTCTCACCGGAATCCATTAACGAACTTTATATAAACAACATAGAACGCCTGGGTCGATTACAAACAAACTCCAAATTAAACCAAATCCTTATAACCATTTTCGCATTATTAACACTAACAGCGTTTTCAATCCTACTTTGTTACAAAAAAAAAAGCAACAGATAGTGCTACGATCAGTTCTCCCACCAGTTACACCGTCAAAAATGCGAGTTATAATGGAGGGCACGGAAAAAATAGAGTTACCTCTTCAACTAGACCTTAATAATCTACCATATTTTTGATCGATTGGGGACAATCGATTCTAAGGAGGGAGGAGTTAGTAACAATAAAGTTCAAAACATATTTTTTAAATACTTTTGTAAACAATAAATATCGTCAGGTGCATTGACACTTAAACTACAACAACAAATTTCACTTTATTTAAAACCAAGTGCATTGTCACCAAAATAGCTGACATCACATTAAAACTTTTGTTACAATTTAAACTAAGTGCATTGTCACCAAAATAGCTGACTTCACATTAAAACTTTGTTCCAATTTAAACAAAGTGCATTACCACCAAAATAACTGACGAATTGCGCAAGCTTCGATTACTGATAATATTGCAAATTTAATAATAAAGTAAGTTGCTGCAATTATGCTAATTAAACAAATTTGTAGTATAAATAGCTAAGTAAATTTATTTTTAAGCGATTAATATTTTATCTTTGAAAGAATAAAGATAACAAAAAACTAAAAGTTGTGTTTTTTTCATCATTTGAATAATAACCAACTTAACTTATAACATCACTTATTGCACATTTTTATTAATTAGCCATTCCTATGACCATCGCTTGAATTTGCAAGGAACTCCATTCATTTCATTTTTTTTAAGGAAAAAGTTTAAAAATTAAACATAAAATTCATATTTTACTAAGTTGAAAACAAATTAACCAAAGGATTTGAACTTTTTATTTATTCCATACAATATATTTCAAAGTATTGAAAAATATGCATTCTTTTTACACACATATGTATGTACACCTGATTTTATTGTGAATTCTAATTGAAGTAAAAATTTTTCCCTACAATTGTTAGGGTATTATCTCTAAAAAAAATCTGGCACCAATAAATGATTTTTCTGGGTTTTCCGGAAAATTTTATATTTTTTTTAATACAATTTATACAAACTATTCCTGAAAATTTGGAACAAAAAATCGCACCAGCCGTTCTCACGCCATGACATAACATACATGGACAATTTAATAAAAACATATATATATATATATATATATATATATATATATATATATATATATATATATATATATATATATATATATATATGTATATATATATATATATATATATATATATATATATAACAGTCGAACAAATTGAACCTATTGCCACAATTTCTTTTTTATTTTGGATACTATTAGTAGCTTTTTTTTGCGGTTTTTATATTTATTTATGACAAATGCCTTTCTTTAATTGTAGTTTGACCCTTTTCTACCATTTTTAAGAAAATAAAATTTTAAACAATATGAAATATTATGAAACACTTGTTTAAGGTTAAAAAAAGGGATTGCATATGCCAAGGTTTACGTTTACTCAAAAAAATTAAACTGTCCCACTTTAAATGTGAGCATTATGTTACCATATAAATGCATAAAAATGTAAATATGAGCATGATATAATAAAAGATCTTATAAAAAACCCAAAATAGTTTGCAATTGCATGTGCAAACTGTTGGCATCACTGCAATGGTTTTTCTTTTCTCTTGAGAAATTAAAAAAATAACTACTGTTTTTATTTTTAATACGCCTTACGTCTGGATTAAAAATCGATATGTAACCAACCTAACGCAGAAGGAAATGTAAGCAAAAATAACATGGTTTGTTTCTTGGCAATTTTTGTTAAAGCCTTAACATTTCTCTCTCATGCTGTTTTTAAGTTTTTATACTTAAGGAAAATGTTTTTGGTTTCTCTTAACATTCGGATAAAGGTTTCCAGATGAGCCGGCGAAATACGTATAGATAGATAGATACCTGCTATTCCAAAATTACATTTTTATTTGGCATAATATAATATATAATATTATAAAAATTCCCAAAATAACTTTACAAACTAAATATTTTCAATTTCCTGCTATACAAACTTATAAAATAAAAAGATTTTAAAATATTTGTTCGTGTATATGTCAAAAATATTTAACGCAAAACATTTGAATGTAATAATTAGTGATATGTCACATTTTGACTGCGTATAGCTGTATTACATGCTTCGCTTTGACTTCTGTTATAGAATCAAATTTTTCGTTTCAATTTTTGTGTTTGTAATTAATTGAATTTTAAATTATAAATTAATAATTTGTTTTTATATTATCACATATTCATACATCACTTTTAATATTGTTTTACTTTTTTTGTTTACATTTATATACAGCTAGTTTAGATAAATTAGCGATAAAAATTAGGAAAGACAAAAGAATTGTACATGCTTCGCAAGTAGATTCAAACTGAATCGTCTCACAACAACATGCTTCGCTCTCAAGATTTTATATGGCGAAGCACGTTGATTAAAATCATGAATGAGAGAACGAAGCAAGAATATTGGACTCCCTAGAAACATAGTATAAGGGAATGTTTTGGCACACAGCAAAATTATCTCGAAGCCACAAGTATATAAGGTGCGATGTTTTGAAGCTGATTCGTGGAAAAAAGGAGTTAGATAAAGGAGATGGTCAAACAAATAATGGAGGAGGAAGGAGGTAAGTCTCGCGCCAAATGCTTTAACTGCGGTAAGTTCTGCCATTTACAGCGGAACTGCAGATCCACAAGAGAAGGTCAAGATCTGTTTCGACAGTAAGGAATGACAAGCGGGCGAACAACACCAAATTGTTTGATAAGCCTTTCAACTAGATCGAGGTAGCACTGAGGGGCAAGTGCTGGCTCCCACAACCGATGGTGCCCATGCCCATTGTGCAGTAGAAATATAGCAACCGAACTGTTCGCGATCTTATCAAAGGAAACAAGAAAGTCCTCACCATAGATTCAGGAGTGTCACAGATGCAGGAGGCGATAATAAGGTCCGATTTAGTTAAAGGATCAATGGAACCGTTAAATAATGTACGACTGCGCACTACACCTGCGGACTTACTCACTGTCTATCGAAGAGCCAGGGTAAGACTGACTATTGTAAACATTAGCGCTAACCATGTATTTGTTGTCGCCAATATAGAGGATCAAGTTATGATCGGTGTAGGCTTCATGATAGCCCACAATATTAATCTGTGCATGGGCGATCTGGCGCATTGTCGAGATACCCCTGGATTTTGGGTATGAGAGCAGGACCACAAGTTATTTGCCGTTGAATGCCAGGAATTACCACCTCAGGCGAAAACTATAGTATAGGCACGTGTGGAGGCAGAGAGTGGGTAACCGGTTGTGAGTGGAACTAAAAGTCGAAATTAAAACTGCAAAAGCTCCGCGACAATGGGAGAGTTCCTGTTAAAGTACTAAATCTGTCCTATAAACAAAAGACTATAAAAAAAAATTTTTATTTTTTTGATGTGACCCAGCAGCAGTCATAATTATTTGTACGGTAAATTCAGTATGCCCCATAACAACAGCCAGAGAAAAAGATTTATTAGCAGAGCAGGTGCAAAAGTAGGCGGCCGAACTACATCCCCTGACAAACACAAACCAATGCAGTTGTGAGAAAACATGCCTCGCCTATCCAATAGCTGGATAGAAATTCATATTGGACACGGAATAAAGGAGTGCTTTCGCAGGAGATTAATGGGAGAGAAAAGCTCATTGGCTACTACAGCAGGATTCTTTCCAAGACCGAAAGGAAGTACTGCGTTACACGGCGGGAGCTTTTAGCAGTGCTGGAGTGTGTTAAACATTACCACAAATACTTATATGGTGTAGTGTATAAACAAAAACCATAGTTCATTCGTTTTTCCTTAACTAAATTGTTTTGTTGCGATAGGTCAGTAATTGAATTGCTTGACTCATAATTCAACAATGTTTGAAAGCAATGCACTTAAAAAATTGTTTAGGGATTTAATGAACTTTAAAATTGTTCTAAGCAATAATACCATAGCGACTTGAACTATAAACCAATTATGCTTTACATGCAGTATTTTAATTATGGATACTGGACTCTTGAAATTTACGACATACATTCACACACACACTCAAATACTTATATGGTGTAGTGTATAAACAAAAACCATAGTTCATTCGTTTTTCCTTAATTAAATTGTTTTGTTGCGATAGGTCAGTAATTGAATTGCTTGACTCATAATTCAACAATGTTTGAAAGCAATGCACTTAAAAAATTGTTTAGCGATTTAATGAACTTTAAAATTGTTCTAAGCAATTAGACCATAGCGACTTGAACTATAAACCAATTATGCTTTACATGCAGTATTTTAATTATGGTTACTGAACACTTGAAATTTACGACATACATTCACACACACACTCAAATATATTTATATAAGTAAATACATTATTGTTAGTAAACGTTCTATTTTTCTGATCGACTGATACGTCACAATAAGAAACAAAATGTATGAAACAAAGTGACGTCACACAAAGAAAAATGTTTAAGCTGAAATTCGGATATTTGACGCTTTGAAGAATGTTTTTTGGTAAACAAAGAATTTGAAGTAATGAGTGACTTTAATATTGAACTTTGAAATGAACTCAATAATTTTTCGAGCAAATGGCATTTCACTCATTATTTCTGATTCCCTGATAGATTAAGAATAAAATACATGTAAATAGATTGTAAGTAAAATTGAGCTCGATAATGAAAATCACTCAATTGTAAATCTAGTAAATTCTCATAAGTAGTATATAAGGCAAAGAAATTTTAAATAAAGTATCAATTAATCTTGATCATAAATAATGAACGCTAGAGTGTATTATTTAAACATTACATGGCGATCCTGCTTTCCTAAATTATTTTAGAAAAACAGCAAAAAGGACTATATAGCAAATTTGCTTATCCTTTCTGCTACATCTAAAATAAAAACGGACAATAGAATGCAGCATACATAGCTTATGCTCAGCTGAATTCTATTGAAGGACCTAGAATTTTTTTAGAAGCAAGTTTTTCGAATATTTGATGAACCAACCATGGGAGGAGGTCCTCAAGGAACTGGAAGAGGCCGTTGGGCTAGACTCCTCTAAGAAAACCGCTTATCTGAAAAGCCAGCAATCCTACAACAAGGACCGAGACCACGAGTTATAAAAAGAAAGACCGAATCAGCTATAAAGTACCCCAAACTCCCGGTACAAAACTGCAACAAATCCAGAGGAGGCGGTTTAAATCGTATGAAGAAGGACCGAAAAGTGCTTTTGGACATACAGAAATACGACACAGAGAACGCTCAGCAGATAGGGCAACAAATTGAAGAACTGAAAAACACAATTAAAAATATTAAGAAAAGTCAAAAGAAAAAGCAAAATTAAAAAATAAAAATAAAATGAAACAAGAAATTTTTACAAAATTAATATTACTATTGTTAGTGTTTATTTTTCAACAAACATTTTTTTTTATATTTATAAAAACCATAAAATTAATTTTGGAAATAATCCAATTAACTAATTAAAATAAAAGCTTAATTTGTAAAAAAAAAAAAACAAAAACAAAAAAAGAAGAGTATACATAAACTAATTAATTACTTGTTCACAAAAAGCTATTTTTTCACTTTTAAAATGAATTGTATGATTGTTCAAAAAATATACCATGCATGTATAGGTTGGATAATTTTAACACTAATATTAATTCCATTGTTTACAGTCTTAGACATAAAAATATTAAAACTTATAAAATTAATTATTAAATATATGTTAAAATTTTCATAATACATTTTATTCTTTTAAAAAAATATATTTTATGTAAAATGGACAATAAAAACCAATCAAATTAAGAATTCCAAGAAGAAGAAATAGAATCAGGTATAAAAATGCTAACGAGACTTTGGCAATTTTTAGGAATAGAAGATACTCCTACTGGAGAAGATATTATTTACAGAACAACAGTAGAATTAGAAACGATACTATCAATGAGAAAGGCAGATAAATATTATGAAAATAGAAAAGTTCTCGACTGGTAAAGGATGGAATCTTTAAAAATATTAGAGCAGTTAATAATAAATGCAAAAAAATCATTAACCAAACCATATAGCTTAAATACAATAAATGAGAAAAAGTTAGAAATACAGAATATAGAAAAAGCTTTTAACAAATTTTCCATAGAAGAAGACGATATATTAAAAAGATTTGCTGTTCTTAAGGAGGAGGCAATTAATTTACTTGAACAACATTCTAAGAAAAGAAACTCTTTAGAGTCTACACAAAATAGAACCATGGCGAACTTAGACATAAATGAATTATCTTTAATAACAAAGCTAGTACCGAAATTCAGTGGTAGGCCTGATAAATTACATGAATTTCTTACAAATTTGGTAACAATTTCCTTAACAATACCAAATGAAAAACAAAATTCATTTTTCAATTTTATTTTTAAATCAAGATTAGAGTTACGTGTCCAAAATAAAGTAAAACAAATAACTGTACCAAGATCTATTGACGAGCTAGTACAAATTTTAAAAACAACATATACGCCATTAAAAACTTGAAATACATTGTTAAATGAAATAATTCGAATATCTCAAAAGGATAACAATTTAATGGGTTTTGCTACGAAAATAGAAAACCTTGTAGCGGCATTAAATGAATTACAGAAATCAGAAGAAGGAGAATCTAAGAGGGACTCTGTTATAGCAACAAAAAAAATAGCATTCAACGCACTTATAAATGGTCTTACTGATCCACAAATAATATCCACAATTGATGCAGGTCAGGTAAATACATTTTCTGAAGCTTTAAAAATCGCAGAAAATATCTCATCGAGAGTAAAACAAAAACAAGTATTTTTATAACAGCTCAAATAACCAAAAACATTATTGTAAAAAAATGCGACGGCAAATATGGAAAAAGAATTACTTCTTATATACTGGAGCATACAATTTTTTAGACCATACTTATATGGCAGAAAGTTCATAGTAGTGACAGATCACCGTCCATTAATTGCATTATTTTCACATAAAAACCCAAGTTCTAAATTAACAAGAATTCGATTAGAACTGTCAGATTACGATTTTTGAGATAATCTACAAAAAAGGTAAAAATAACACTAACGCAGATGCACTATCAAGAGTAAAATTAAACTCAGATATGTTAAAAACAATGGTTCCTGATAAAATTAATGAAACAGTAAAGAAATCGCTGGTGATAACTAGAAATATAAAAAGAAAAATGATACAAAATGAGGAAATAAAAAATGAGGAAAATAAAAAGAATAATGAAAAGTAATCAAAAGAAAATGGTAATACAAATCCTGAAGGGTCTGATCAACTCAAAGTTTGGGACTGTACATCAATAAATGATATAAAACTTGCAAGAAAGTTGAAATTTATATTAGAAAAGTCGACAAAAGAAATAAAAATTGAAAATGATTCTGTTCTAAATGAAATGCGCATCAGATGTAGCGATAATCCCTATTATTTAGATAATATGTTGGAGAAACTACCTTCTGTTTTAGGCAGAACAAATTGTGTAAAATTCGCACTAGAGAAAAGTGACGAAATATTTAAAAAGATAAGTATAAAGAAATTTAAAATAAAAATGAATAAGAATAAAGAAAATGACGTCATAATAATGTTATATAATAATCCTCAGAAAATTACAGCTGAAAAAAGTAAACACGAATTAATTGAATTTTATCATAATACACCATGCGGAGGACATTTCGGAATAAGAAAAACTGTAAACAAATTAAAACAAAAATATATATGGAAAAATATGTATAAAATGGTTAAAAAGTACGTTTTAGGATGTGATTTATGCCAAAGAAACAAACAAATAAGACATACTAGAGAACCACTTTGTATCACAGATACACCAAAAGATAGCTTTTCCACTGTAGTTATAGATACAGTTGGACCTTTACAACCATCTGAAAATGATCGATACATACTAACTATGCAGTGCGAGTTAACTAAATACGTAATAGCAGCCCCAATGGAAACAAAGCAAGCCAAATCTGTAGCAAAATGTTTAATTGAAAATTTGGTATTAAAATATGGTATATTTAAAACTCTTAAATCAGATAGAGGTACAGAATTTGTTAACGAACTATTAAAAGAAATATATACTCTACTTAAAATAGAACATAAAACTTCAACACCTTATCACCATGAAACCCTTGGTACTATAGAAAGAAACCATAGAGTTCTCAATGAATACTTTTTATCCTTTGTAAATGATGATAACTGGAATAACTGGATACCATACTATTGTTTTGCGTACAACATAACTCCACATATAGACACAGATTACTCGCCATTTGAATTAATATTTGGTAAATTACCTAATTTGCCAGGTGAGGAAATAATGAATAATAATAATATATATGATTTAGAAAATTATGCAAATGAATTAAAGACTAGATTAAGAAATTCATTACAAAACGCTAGAAAACGTATAGAAGTATCAAAAGAAAAAAGAAGTCTAGAGTCATATAATAAATTTAACAGTATAGATATTAACATAGGAGACCTAGTTTTAATAAAAGTAGCAAATAGAAAGAAAAATGAAGCACCATATCAAGGTCCCTTTGAAATTATAAACATAGACAATGTAAATGTAGAAATAAGAATGAATGGAAAAAACAAAATTGTTCATAAGAATTTATTAAAGAAATATAATAGAAAATTATTTTACAATATAAAATTTTTTTATGTACTTTTTATTATTAAGCTATAAAATAATATGCATACAATACTTTCTTAATTAAAAACATAAAAATAATCACAAAATCATCACAAAATATTTCTATAATTAAAAAAAAAACTATAAAAATATCTAAATGTTTAACTTTATTATTAAATATGTAATTAAAATTTTAAAACTTCTTCAAAGCTGTAAAATTTTAACTAGAAGATTGGGGGTGTAGTGTATAAACAAAAACCATAGTTCATTCGTTTTTCCTTAACTAAATTGTTTTGTTGCGATAGGTCAGTAATTGAATTGCTTGACTCATAATTCAACAATGTTTGAAAGCAATGCACTTAAAAAATTGTTTAGCGATTTAATGAACTTCAAAATTGTTCTAAGCAATAAGACCATAGCGACTTGAACTATTAACCAATTATGCTTTACATGCAGTATTTTAATTATGGATACTGGACACTTGAAATTTACGACATACATTCACACACACACACTCAAATACATTTATATAAGTAAATACATTATTGTTAGTTAACGTTCTATTTTTCTGATTGACTGATACGTCACAATAAGAAACAAAATGTATGAAACAAAGTGACGTCACACAAAGAAAAATGTTTAAACTGAAATTCGGATATTTGACGCTTTGAAGAATGTTTTTTGGTAAACAAAGAATTTGAAGTAATGAGTGACTTTAATATTGAACATTGAAATGAACTCAATAATTTTTGGAGCAAATGGCATTTCACTCATTATTTCTGATTCCCTGATAGATTAAGGGCCAATTTTTGAGTTCGTATTTAAATACGCATTTAGTTAATTTTCATTTAAATTTAAGTTGTATTTAAATGCAGTTTCATTTTTTCAGTTCTTATTTAAGTTTTCATTTAAATATCACAAAAATATGGTAGCATTACGAAATATCAAAATAAATCTCCATTGTTTATGAAAAACAGCTGCTAACAAACACAATGAATTGCAAATTTTGTGAAAAATATTTTAAATATATTAAAAAATGTCAGCGATACTCATGAATTCACCACCTAAACTTATTTTATTTATTGATTTAACTTTTTAATTAATATTTTCATTAAGAAATGTATGCAAAACAACAAATATTGTTCTATCAATGGCTAAAATGTTTGTACTTTTGTTTAGTTTTGCGAAACAACAACAAAAAATGCCATAACCATATGGTAAAACTATATTATTTAAATGGACTTTAAATGCGCAAGATTGGTCATTTAAGTTTCATTTAAGTGTGCATTGAAAAACTGAATTTTGTACTTAAATAGAACTTAAATTTAAATGACATTTAAATACGATATCAAAAACTGGCCCTAAGAATAAAATACATGTAAATAGATTGTAAGTAAAATTGAGCTCGATAATGAAAATCACTCAATTGTAAATCTAGTAAATTTTCATAAGTAGTATATAAGGCAAAGAAATTTTAAATAAAGTATTAATTAATCTTGATCATAAATACTGAACGCTAGAGTGTATTATTTAAACATTACAATGGTTAACATTTCATCTTAAGGACGGACCACTCCGCATTACGTTGGTTGATGCAATGTAAGAACACCTGAACGGTGCGATGTTTTGAATCTGATTCGGGGAAAAAGGAGTTAGATAAAGGAGATGGTCAAACAAATAATGGAGGAGGAAGGAGGTAAGTCTCACGCCAAATGCTTTAACTGCGGTAAGTTAGGCCATTTACAGCGGAACTGCAGATCCACAAGAGAAGGTCAAGATCTGCTTCGACAGTAAGGGATGACAAGCGGGCGAACAACACCAAATTGTTTGATAATCCGTTCCGATGGTGCAATAGAAATATAGCAACCGGACTGTTCGCGGTCTTATCAACGGAAACAAGAAAGTCCTCGCCATAGATTCAGGAGTGTCACAGATGCAGGAGGCCATAATAAGGTCCGATTTAGTTAAAGGATCAATGAAACCGTTAAATACTGTACGACTGCACACTACACCTACGGACTTACTCACTGCCTATCGAAGAGCCAGGGTAAGACTGACTATTGTAAACATTAGCGCTAACCATGTATTTGTTGTCGCCAATATAGAGGATCAAGTTATGATCGGTGTAGGCTTCATGATAGCCCACAATAGTAATCTGTGCATGGGCGATCTGGCGCAATGTCGAGATACCCCTGGATTTTGGGTATGAGAGCAGGACCACAGTAAAGAAGTTATTTGCCATTGAGTGCCAGAAATAACCACCTCAAGCGGAAACTATGGTATAGGCACGTGTGGAGGCAGAGAGTGGGTAACCGGTTGTGAGTGGAACTAAAAGTCGAAATTAAAACTGCAAAAGCTCCGCGACAATGGGAGAGTTCCTGTTAAAGTACTAAATGTGTCCTATAAAGAAAATACTATAAAGAAAAATTTTGATTTTTGTCGATGTGAGCCAGCAGCAGCCATAATTATTTGTACGGCTAATTCAGTATGCCCCATAACAACAGCCAGAGAAAGAGATTTATTAGCAGAGCAGGTGCAAAAGTAGGCGCCCGAACTAACATCCCCTGACAAAAACAAGCCAATGCAGTTGTGAGAAAACATGCCTCGCCTATCCAATAGCTGGATAGAAATTCATATTGGACACGGATGAAAGCGACTATGGAAAAAGAGTGCCTTCGCAGGAGATTAATGGGAGAGAAAAGCTCATTGGTTACTACAGCAGGATTCTTCTCAAGACCGAAAGAAAGTACTGCGTTACACGACGGGAGCTTTTAGCAGTGCTGGAGTGTGTTAAACATTACCACAAATACTTATATGGTTAACATTTCATCTTAAGGACGGACCACTCCGCATTACGTTGGTTGATGCAATGTAAGAACCCTGAACGGCAGCTCGCACGCTGGGTTCAACCTTTACCGAGCTATGAGTTTAGTATTGTGCATAGAAAAGGCGGAAAACACAATAACGCTGATGCCCTTTCAAGACGACCATGCAATGTAGAGTGCAAGCACTCTGCACATGTCGAGAAAAAGGTGTGCGTCATTGATGTGCAGCTTACCCAAATTGGGCCAAGGGAAGATTGGTCGAAGGTTCAGAATAATGACCCAATTTTGGCTAAAATTATAAAGCTAAATAACAAAAGACCGAACTACAATAAATTATCATCATAAAGCCGACTAGCAAAATCGTACTAGGCTCAGTGGAATAGCCTGAAAATGGTAGGTGGCTGCCTATATCGACCATGAGAAAGTACAGGAGAAGTGATTAGATTAGCGTCTGTACCTGGCGCGAAGCCCTTCCCAGACGGTGGTAATCCAATATTACCAATAAGACCAATTCAGGCACATTGATTAAATAAGCACTCCACAAGAGATCAAAAGAATTTTTAATAAAACTAACAACCAGATTGAAATCCATCTTAATCAACTGAATAACCTGCAAAGACAGCTTGTAGAGTCTACTATTGTAAGATTGCCAGAGTTAATTAGGACCCAAAGCCAACATCACCATGCCGTCAGCTACACTGCACTTTTAATTTCCCTAATCATTTTAATAGCCATCATGATAGTCAAGCTATGCTCAACTCATAAAGGAAGAAAAATTCATAGGATCGTTCAACCGACACCTCATCCAGTACCCTTACCGCGACCTGTTACCATCGACATTGCAAACATCAAACCTAATGATCGTTTGTCACCAGTGACCGTTGGGACAACGCGGGGGAGAATTTTGACACTTAATCAACATAATTTTATTTTTATTTTTTATTATTTTATCATTATTAAAAAATATTGCACAATTTCCGTATTTAAATTCAGTAACTATTATTGTTGACTAAACACTTTATTTTATAACCCAATTTTATATTAAGTTCATTACCCATTGTTGTTGACAATTAAGATTGTTGTTGACTAAACATTCATTCTTCAATTACCTAAACATTTTGTATTAAGTTTCATTTACCATTATTATTGATAAAACAGACATTAATATTTTAACTTTAATAATAAAAAAATAGGTTCAATAACTTTGCAAAAATGTATTCTTCTTACTAAGCAATTTTAATCAATTTAATGTAAAACAATTTAGTATATAAGCATGAAAAATAAAGAAATTAAGTAATCATTATTTTAAAGCATTTAAGGTGTTTTATTCTATTGATTAGCGTTCTTCAGGTTCAAGTGCTTGTAAGAACAAAAAGGAAATAAAAATAAAAAAATAGTGTTAGTTCTGACGAAACGTTTGAAGTAAGTTGCACTAGAAATTCCTTTTTACACAGTATAAATTTATACACTATTAGGAAAAATGTTTAAATAATTAAACATAAAATTCATATTTTACTAAATTGAAAACAATATAACCAAAGGATTTGAACTTTTTATTTTTTCCATACAATGGGTATAGTGAATAAAAAAGGCAGTTTATACTACATAGTACCTAGTACTAGCACTAGCTTAAACTTTTCAGGACTAGCAAGGCTGAAAAGTATAAACTACAAAAAGTGTGAATTAATCTTTGCTACTACTGAAAAGAGATAGCTTGTACTGGAAAATAAAAACATTTGAGTGTTGCCTCTGTTTAAAAAAAACAATTTTTCTTATAAATTCTTAGCAAAACTTGTAGTAAAATATTTTGGTAACACTATAAGTTTGTTTTAATTATTTATTATATACATAAAATATTTATTATATAAATTTGCTTTGATTATATATTATCAAAACAAACTTATACATTATGACAAAAATAGTGCAAATATTTTTGATATGGCCCAAAAGCATAAAATTATATTTAACTCGGAAAATATGGCCGAGCGCCAATTTCTTTACTTGATGTCTTTTTCTTATTTTGCACTTCGCTATCGCCCCATATATTTTTTGATTGGAATTACTTCACTTAACTAGATTTGTTCCAAATGATATAGCAAAAAATGGCCTGGTGTTTTTCTCGCTGCCTCGAAAGATATGGATTATGCTGATTTTCAATAGAAAAATTTTCGAAACTATGTCTGATCGATTGTCGTATTTAAATTTTCTTTAGCTCATCTAGAGCCTTGGCTAATTTATTTCAACACTAAGACGGACATTGCTCAGTAGAATTCGCTATGCATAAGAACTCAGAATGTATACACTTTATGGGGTCGGAAATGGATATTGTAGAAATTACAGACGGATTGACGAACTTAGATATACCTTTTTCCACCTGTGGTGACGGGTATAACAAACGACAATGCATTTTTTGACGAATAAATGGATTTCCAGCACCTCAATAACATGCTTACAAAAATTTAAGTTAAAACTAGTAATTTTAAGTACTGGATTAACTAGCTTTAACTAGGCAACAAAAAAGCACTAGCTTTATCTGAAAATTTTATTCACCTCCAAACTAGTTTAAACTTAAGATTTGCTAGTTTTAGCTAGAACTATATTTTTATTCACACCGCCCAATATATTTCAAAGTATTGAAAAACATGCAATCTTTTTACATACTTATATACACCTGATTTTATTGTGAATTCTAATTGAAGTAAGATTTTTTTCACACAATTGTGAGGGTATTATCTCCAAATAATCTCGCAGTTATGTATAGTAATGAATTAAAAAAAAATCTTCAAACAAAATAATACATGTATGACTGTTGACATGTTAGAACATTTTTCGGTTTGGCCAAAGTTTCAGTTGCCGAAGTTAAGTTGCCTCTTTTTATTTGGCGTTTTATTTTCTTTTTGTTTTGTGTCTTTTGACTTGATCTACGCGTTTTTTAGCATATGATAAGAATGTATAAGTGTGTGTGCATGTATACAAACTCATTTATATACAAACTTGTATACACAAACAGTAAAATAAAAAATGTACAATTTACAATTACATAGCTTCGTCAAACCAGTTCGAACGAACATGTCCAGTTGTGAATAACTTATAAGCAACAAAACAACAAAAGGAAGCAGAAAATAAATAAATGATTTTTCTGGGGTTTCCGGAAAATTTTACTTTTTTTTATACAATTTATACAAACCATTCCTGAAAATTTGGAAAAAAAAATCGCACCAGCCGTTCTCACGCCATGACATAACATACGTGGACAATGTAATAATATATATATGTATATAATAGATATCGGTAACAGCATTTTTCTTTTCCGATAAGAATATAAGATCTGGCAACTCCTGTTATCCGTATGAGCGTGGTGAATAAGTTAATTCAACTAATGGTGTGTGTATAGAATAAAAACCACAATTAGGAAACAAAAGCTGAGCAGCCTCAAGGCTGCTTTGGTAGAGGTGCCTGATGCAAAATAGCAGGTCCTGGGTTCGATACCGCCTTCGGACATGCGTACAACGAAAAATAATAATTGTTATAAAGCAATTAAAAATTGAGAAGCAGCAGTACAAACCTCCCGAGAGGCAAAAGACAAATTAGTTAAGACGTCCAATTTAATATAAGAGTAATAGATAATTGTCAAGAAGCCCTTTACAATAAAAAAGGTAAGAACGGTAGCGGTTGCGCAGGGAAGTGAAACAGCATAACAACAAAGTGTATGGAAGACGATTATTGTGGCTACTGGATTAAAGGAGATGACTGGCTTGGATAAAAGGAGTAGTAGTTCATGTCTTGCCGGAGTAACACAGTATTGTAGCGTGGAGTAGTAATAATGCATGTTTAGTAAGTACGAGACCAAGGGTTCACAAGACCGGTAGGATCAAGAATATAGACATAAAGTTTGAATACAAAATAATGAGCCACAGTGGTATTTGCAATCAAAAGAAAGAAGTTTGTTCTAAAAGGAAAATATATATATATATATGTAGGTTACGTGTAGCTCAAGAATGTATTAAAGTAAGAATTTGGCAACACAAACCAATTGACTTGTAATAGATAAGTTCTAATAAAAACATAAATTTTAACTTTTTTGTGAACACAACAAAAATAACCAATGTTTAAATTATAAATGTTCTACAGTTCAGTTTTTCTGCCTTTAGAAATTTGTGACCTTCTAATGTAATCCCTGAATATGATTTCCTGTGCTTTTAATAAATAAGATTAATTCTTGTACAGGGATTAAGTAAAAAAATAAATAAATTGTTAATATTTATATTTTTAAATCACTTTCATTTATTAATTTAAAAACACGGGAAACAATTATTAAATTAACAAATTTTCAAAAAAATTGTTGTGCTATTTTTTATATTATTCCGATTTGAATTATAAACCACAGACATTGATTATTAAAAGTGAAAACACGTCCCAGTGGCCATTTCGCTACCGCTTACTTAGCTCGTCAGGAAACTTCTCACAAAAGATTTGTATCCAAAGAATAATGTAAAGACTATGACAATGATTCTATTTTTCTTCCTCTACTGTATGCGGCTAACTTTTTTCGGCTCTTTTGTACAGTTAAAAGATAATGAAAAACAAAATATCACAATACACTACGATAATTTATTTTTATGCACGGGCACTTTGCAAATTATTTAATTGAAAACACGGGAAACAATTTTTAAATTAATAAATTAAAAAAAAATGTGTGCTATTTTTTTATTATCCCGATTTAAATTATAAATCTTTTTCTCTGTCATCGATGTGGGTTTGTACCCACTGTTCTAATTCTGCTATTAAACCAATTGTTTTATTTTTGCTTATTGGCAAAGCAAAATTTGATCCTAAAGAAAGAAGCGACTGGGGATACTAAAATTTTGCCTGTTAGAAAATCACCCATATTCTGTTTGGCGACGTCAACACAAAACGATGTCGTTTTTCTTCGTTTGTTATAAATCGGTATTCCCGTTGTCAATATTGTCACTAATCGATGACTCTCGCCACATGTTTGGTATTTTCTAAGAACGATTGATGTTGATGTTGCCGTTTAGTTTGTCGTCGCCATTTTTGATGTTGAGTTGTGTTGTGTGCAAAGGAAAATTTTAAAAACATGAAAAAGTATACAGCAATAATTAAAATAACAATATAAAAAATATACAAAATGACAAAAAAGAACTGGAAAAAAATAAAATTACCAGTTAGTTAAGGCAGGATTTTTTCGGACCGATAAATAGATTTGCATTATAAAAACTTATTAATATTTTGTTATCCTTTTGATATTATTATTATTAATAATAGCAATAAAAATTGAAAGTTTTAATAATACAAAGCTATTTATCAGGCAGATGAAATCCTACCTTTAACTAACGGCAAGTTGTAATAATGGCCCTTAGACTATTTATTTTAACTGTTTGTAATAGTTTTGCTTATTTTTTTGTTTATAGGTATTTTTTTACAAAATTCGGATTTTCCACAACACTTACTTAACACAATAGAAAACAGTAGAATCAACTGACTCAGATATTAGATATGTGTGTCTTATTTTTTATATTATCAATAAACAGTCAAAGTCGTCATTAGTTTGTTAGGGAATACCAAATTAGTATTGATGTTGTGTTAAGTTGATGTTGTCTCAAATTAACGACGATGTTGACGACGCCAAACAGAATAATAAGGGTGAATAATTATTTTATATATGGTAACACAATTCAACATCAAATATATTGTTACGAAAATAAGATCTGGCAACCTCTGTTGTTGTTATCCGTATGGGCGTAGTGAATAAGTTAATTCAACTAATGGTGGGTATAGAATAATACCACAATTAGCCAGTGAAAGCTGAGCAACTCCAATGGTTGCGTTATTAGAGGTGCGTGCTGTAAAACAGAAGAACGTGTGTTCGATTCCGCCTTCGGACATGTGTACAACGGAAAATAATTATTGTTATAAAGCAATTAAAAATTAAGAAGCAGCAGTACCAACCTCCCGAGAGGCAAAAGACAATTATTGTGTAAAGCAATGGCAGATAATTTAATGAAGACGTCCAATTTCATATAAGAGTAACAGATAATTGTCAAGAAGCCCTTTATAATAAAAAGTAAGAACGGTAGCGGTTGCGCAGGGAAGTATAACAGCATAACAACAGTGTATGGCAGACGTGTGTTTTGGCTATTGGATTAAAGGGGATGACTGGCTTGGATAAAAGGAGTAGTGGAGATGTCTGTGGATGGTTAAGGTTACTAAACAAGGCATCGAGCAGTTCGGGTGCGTTCCAAAACGTCATTTGCAATGCAACTTAACAAATTCCTAAACGCAACCATGTAAACATTGACAATGTTACGCATCCCAAAATGTATAATAAAAGTTATTGATACGCAAACAAAAGCAAACTGTGTATCACTAATTTTGTTACTGCTTTGTTGGTATTTTGTGCAAAATAAATTACAAACACATCAACCATGGCGGAAGAAAAGTAAGAAAATTTTCTTTTAAATTTAATTATTATTTAAACAGAATTTATTTATATCTTCAGGGACAAAAAGTGAACTTTTGAGTGCAAGCAACTGTTGTTAACAACACGTTTGCAAAATTTTATGGGAGAAGGTGCTACGGGAAATTAAAACCATTGACTAGGATTTTTTTTATTTTTGTACAATTTTATAATTGCTTTGAGGTGTTTCGTCCAATAACCCCATCAAATTTTCAAAGATTATATTTTTTATTGTTGACATCGCCATCTTGAAAAAAAAACTGATTGCAAAGAAGTGTTTCTAAATGTAAAAAATTTGCAAAGTTTTTTTTTTACAAAGTAAACAACATAGTTGGTTGGAGTAACACAGTAGTGTAGCGGCGCATTTTTATTAAATACGAGACCATAGGGTTTACAAGACCGTAGGATCAAGAAGTATAGCCAGATAAAGCCACAAAGTAAGAATACAGAACTTAGCCACAGTGGTATTTGCAATCAAAAGAACCCGTACGTTTGTTACCAAAAAGGAAAAACGTAACAATATGGTATGCCAATGGGCAATCCCTTATCACCGACTATAGCAGATATAGTCTAAGACAATCTATTGAAGGAGAGCATTGACGATTTAAAAGAGAAAAACGTTTATATAAAAGTTATTGTAAAATATGTGGACGATTTATTTGCTATATTAAGAAGAAATAATACAGACAACATTAAAAAAATTATCATAAAAACTCAAGTTTACAAACGAAAGGTAGAAGAATAATTCCATTCCATACCTGGATATGACGATTATAAGAAAGAAGGAGAGAATACTTACCGATTGGTTTATGAAACAAACAGTATCAGGACGTTTAATAAACATTAACTCCATACAACCCATGTATCAGAAAAGTAATACCGCTACAAATTTGATACAAATAGTACTAAAACTTAGTGATAAATAACGATAGTAAACGCACTGATAAATAAACTAACAAGCAAAAATAATCTAAGGAAAAAGGAAAGAGACGAAACAACATAAAATTTTATAGCCTACCATTTATTCCATAATCAACTGAGAACAGAAAATTAAGAGAATAAAAGAAAAGAAATCATACTTACATATAGCTCAAACAAAACAGTGCACAGTTTATTTACTCAAACACAAACCAAAATAGAATGTAGAGAACAAAGTGATGTTGTTTACCAAATTAAATGTGATGGCAAACAAAACGAGAAGTGTGGAAGAGTTTATATTGGTACAACGAAGAGAAGCTTAGGCGTGAGAATAGACGAGCATAAAGCTGACATTAAAAAAGCAAACAATCAACAGCACCTGCACAACACTGTATAGAAAACAATCACACACCAAATTTTAAAGATGTGAAAATTGTTAGATAAAAAGAAAATAAGAGATATACGTTGGAGAGCTTGAGAATTCAACAAAGATCAAAAAGTGCAATTACTATAAAAGAGGATAAAGATAACGCTAATGCAAACTACACCATAGCATTAGTTTAGTTATAAAAACGACTGTGATGGAATAAGGTAAAATTTTTTTACTGTGATATATTATTTTAAGTTTATTTTACATTTTTTTGATTAATTTAAGTTTTGTGTAGTATTATCTAACTTTCACAAAACAAAACTGTGATAAAAATTTAAATTAATGTTATATTGATGAGAAAAGAATATATCGCTGGTCTCATGTAGAAAGGCCCTAACTCGATTTTTCACGAAATTGAAATTTTTCGTGATTCCAATACATTTCACACAGATACATCTTGTCACAAAATTTGAGTGCAATATCATCAAAAATAACGGTTTTCTAAGCATTTGCATTTTTAATATTACATTGTGATAAATACAGTTTCTATTATGTTTTTACCTTCTCCTGTAAAGTTACTTATGTTTATACGAGTCAGGGCTTTTCTACATGAGACCAGCGATATGCAAGTAAATTAGTTTTAGCGTTTAGATTGTTGTTGCCAGGTTTAATAAAAAACTTCCCTGATGATGTTGGAAAAAACCGTCAACATAACGTCGGAAAAAAGTATGTTAAAAAATAGGCTTTTTATTTAAGCTTGAACTTGAAAGCCTAATAATAGGAAACTAGAGAACAAACATTAAAGAAACCTGTTCATTAACTAAGGGTATCAAGTAGTTATGTTGTCATTCAACGAGTTAAACAGTTTCTAAAAGCACATGGTAATTAACATTTTTAATTCACAATTGTTGATTTTCGATTCAGACTGAACAAGTTTAATGTTATACGTTTATTTGTAATAATTTGCTTGCGCTATATGCGCTTACTTTTACTTTCTATTGCTTACAATAACAGCTTCAAGACGCAGCGGTATACTTTCCACCAAACGTTTACAAAAATCGGGTTCAATATTGTCGCACTCTTCCGTTACTGATTTCTTGAATGCGGCAATACTCCTTGGCCTCTGCTTAGATACTCTTTTTTATAAATCTACCCACATATATTTAATAACTTTCAAATATCTACTATATACTGGGAAGGACTCTCCACTACTTTTGGGCAATTATATAAAAGCCAAAATCGTGCATTCCAAGAATTATGTTTGGTATCACTGTCTTGGTAGAACACGAAGTTGTTTTATGCGTTTTCTTTTAAAATGTTTATATAATTCTTTGAGTACATAGTTCCATTTATAAAACGTATTTTCCTATAAAAGAACAACCACGATACTTGACTGTTTTTTTATGTTCTTGTCTAGAAATTTAGTATAAGGTTTTCTTCAAGAAAATATTTTTCCATCTGGTCCAAAGAGGTTTTTTCGTCTGTAAAAATAACCTAAGAAGATAATATAAGCATCGAAAACATGGAAAAAATTTGCGACAATAGTATTTAAATTTCACCAAAACTGACGCACATTTATTTACATGCATGTTAAAGCGTATTTCAGTTTTTGATTTTTCTCTGATATAAATGGCTTTCGGCGGCAAGATCTTCCATGTAAATTATTACTTCTAAAGATTCGGCGGACTGTTTTAGCACTAAAACTAAGATTAAAAAATCAATTTCATTCAATTTTTATTTTATGTAAATTTCTGTCGGTCGGACAATGTACACCTGTTTGCACAATTTCTTTTTTTATTTTGGATACTGCTAGGAACTTTATATCTTTTTATAAAATTAAACACTGCACTGTTTACTTTCTCAAGTTTCTGAAACACACTTTTCAAAAACATATGTATGCATCTAAACTCATCGATTTTAATATTTAGACTTTGGGCATGAGTATGAGACCTTCTATTAGAGGTCCGGATTTATTTAAATAAAATAATGTTTATTAAAAGAAAACTTACAATGGAATGAATAAAAAAGAAAACGTGCATAGAAGTATTTTACAAACATGAAATTTATGGGTAATATAGTTTTAATAAATTATTTTTAAACAAGTCAAAATTTGTTGAGTAGAATACAAGTGTTTCCTACATCCTTTCTCAATCGGATGCTACTCCTAGCAGAAATCGCAATTTAAGAAATTTGGATTTTGGCAACGGCTTTGTCATTATATCAGCTAGCACTTCATTTGATGGGCAGTAGATACATTTATACACATTTTATATGTCCCTTATCAATGTGATCCTTTACAAAATGAGTTTTGGTATCAATGTGCTTGTTTCTGGCACTAAGCTACTGATCTTTTATTATATATTTTCATATATTTCAGTTGGGGCGTTTTGCTTGATACTTATGTCACCTAAGATCCGTTTTATCCAAATGGCCTGTTTGCACGTTTTAAATAGCGCAATAAATTCAGTTTCGGTTGATGATAAAGCGATTGCTTTCTACATGACCAACTTATTGTACCACCATTTATCTGAAAAATATAACCAGAATTAGACTTTTAATCTACCTTATCCTCTGCCCAACTTGCATCTGCGTAACCTTTTAATATGTTGGGGTACTCGGTTTTGTAACTTAATCGTAAAAAATACTTTTCTGTACCTTTCAAATATCAAAGTACTCTTTTTAGCTTCAGCCAATATGCTTTTCGAGCAAGTATTGAAACACTTGCAGCAATATCTGGTCTTGAGCAAACACTTAGATATAGTAGCGATCCAACTAATTTCTGATATTTAGGGTTACCCAACAATAAATCAGGTTTAATTTTACCATACTCTGGATCTAATGGGTATGAAGATACTTTTGAATTTTCCAAACCAAATTATCTTGCAAGATTCCTAATATAAATTTATTGATGAATACAGTAATTAAAATCGTTATTTGGAAATATTTCGATTCCTAAAGTGACTGGCTCTTCCAAGACAGTTAACTGAAAATGTTGAGGACAATAATTTTCCTACGGCTACATTGCCTAATTCCTTCACAATCAACTAATATGTCATCAACGTAAATTAAAAGATAGACTAGCCCTTCCTCGGTGGTGTATTTTGTATAAACACATGGATCAGCACTAGATTGCATAAATCCTCCTGAAGATATTAAATCGTGTAATGTTTGATTCCAAACATGAGCAGCGCGTTTGAGTCCATAAATGCTCTTCTTCAGCTTCAAAACCAGGAGGTTGTTTCATGTAAATATCAAAAAAGCACATTTTACGCAACAGATAGCAATACTCTTAATAGTCTTCTCCAAATTTTTGAGTAAACCCACGTGCAACCAATCGTGTAATAAACCTTTGTGGATTTTCAGCTACATCACGTTTAACCTTGAGTATCCATTTACTGCTTATAATATTAGTGTAAGGTTTGAACTGTTTAACTTTTTCCTACAGCCCGGTTCTGTTTTTATACAGCTGTACGGGGATCAGCTTGATGTCAAGGCGTTCAAAGGAACTGCCAGATGTATTGTGCGAATTTAAACAAGGCAGTTATGCCAATTCTGTTTAATCAGTTTTTCCCTCTTTACTTAAATTTACAAGGTCTTATATACTACTTATGAGAATAAAACTTAGTCTCTCTAACTTATTCTAGCTTATTGCAATATTACATTTGTCTCTGTCGGCACCATGGAAATCCAAAGGAGTTGAATTATAAATTGATCCCAACCAATCGTAGTGCAACTACAATAGAATGCACTCAATACAAAGTGTGACTCAATTACTGATAACTCAGCACAATACGCTGTTATTCGGTTGTTTTATGCATTGTACTTGCGTCAATGACCAGTGAGACACACTACATTGTGTATGCACCAGTGACTGATGGGTTACAATACACCCTTACCCTTAAGAGAAAAATTATGAAAATGATTTTTCTTTCTATCTCCATCTCCATCCCCATAATACCGTTACAAAAGTTCGTAAATGTATGTGTAATTTGATTGTATTTTGATAATTATGAAAATTATTAGTAATAGTGTTGTGAATATCGAATTGTGTTATATATAATAATGGTATAAGCTAGTTGCTAAAAAAAAACATATTGTAAGGTTTTAAATTATTGTTATGGATTTCTTTTTCTTGTCCGTTATAATCTATTTATTTACACCATTTTTTCCGATTATCTTGTAAGGTCCTTTATATGGACTTTGATTTTTTTCCATTTTCTATTTTGATTAAAACTAAGTCTCCTATCTTTTAATCTAATCTATTGCTGTATCTATTTTCTATTACTCTTTTTTCCTTAGTTCTAATTGTTAATTCTTTAGCTTTGTGTAAAGAATATTTAAGTCTACGTTTAAGTTCTTAGGCATGATCATCGTAATTGTAATTTTTTGTTTCCTTTGTGCCATACATTTCAGTTGGCAAATGAGGTAATTTTCAATATACAAGTTCGAATGGCGTGTAGCCAGTGTCAATATGGGGTGCTGTATTATAAGCAAAAGTAAAATATGGAATCCATTTATCCCATTCGTAGTCAGTTGCTGTTGTTAGCAAGAATTAGTTGAGGACTCTGTGATTTCTTTCTACTGAGCCTATTGTTTCATGGTGGTAGGGAGTCGAAAAGGTTTGTTTTATGTCAAGTAATGAGCATATGTTGCGCATCAGTTCGTTTGTAAATTCTGTCCCTCTGTCTGATTTGAGTACTTGAAATTTTCCAAATTTCAAAATTAGTTGTTCTACAAGTGTTTTTGTAGTCCCAGTTCGTCTTTTGTTGGCAATGACAAATTTTGTCAATTCACATTGCATAGTCAATATGTATCGGTATTCGTTTGAAATTGTAAGAGGTCCTACAGTATCAATTGATATTATTTCAAAACTGTTGCTCGGTTCGTTTGTAATCGTAAGTGGTTCTTTTATGTATGTGCCATACATTTCAGTTGGCAAATGAGGTAATTTTCAATATACAAGTTCGAATGGCGTGTAGCCAGTGTCAATATGGGGTGCCGTATTATAAGCAAAAGTAAAATATGGAATCCATTTATCCCATTCGTAGTCAGTTGCTGTTGTTAGCAAGAAAAAAGGTTTGTTTTATGTCAAGTAATGAGCATATGTTGCGCATCAGTTCGTTTGTAAATTCTGTCCCTCTGTCTGATTTGACTACTTGAAATTTTCCAAATTTCAAAATTAGTTGTTCTACAAGTGTTTTTGCAGTCACAGTTCGTCTTTTGTTGGCAATGACAAATTTTGTCAATTCACATTGCATAGTCAATATGTATCGGTATTCGTTTGAAATTGTAAGAGGTCCTACAGTATCAATTGATATTATTTCAAAACTGTTGCTCGGTTCGTTTGTAATCGTAAGTGGTTCTTTTATGTATTTAGTTTGTTTATTTTTATTACAATTGTCGCAATATGATATGAATGTCTTTACCATTTTGTTCATGTTTTTCCAGATGTACCGCTGTTTTAATTTAATGACGGTTTTTCGTATTTCTAAGTGTCCTGCATGGGTGGTATTGTGGAATTGGTCAATTAGTTTATATTTTAAAATGTCATCTGTTATTCTTTTCGGGGCATTGTATATTAATAGCTTAAGTTGAGGACTTTTGTTATTTATTTTTAATTTTTTATATGCGTCTTTAAATTCTTCTTTTGTATACATTTTAAATATTTTATCGTCATTTGAGAGCGCTAATTCATTAATATTTTCTCTAGTCGTTTTAGATGTCAGTTTTCTCAGAATCGAATCTAGTTTCGCTGAGTTATCGCTGAATCTTGCATGCATATTATCATTATTCATATCTTCTGTATGCAACTTCTTCATAATTGAATCTAGTTTCGGAGAATTATCGTTACATACTTTATTCACATCATTCTTATTATTCTTATTTTTGGCACATAACTTCTTCATGGTCGAAACTGGTTTCGATGAATTATCATTCCAATGTGCACCATATTATCTTTAATAATTATATCTTTTTCTTCTATATTTTAAAATTTATACAATTGCAATTTTTTCATATTTTTGATATCATTAATGGATATACATTCCCATATTTGAAGTTGATTAGCCTTCTGAGAATTGTTCTCTTCTACACGTGTATTATTTTCCATATCATTTTTCTCATTATTTATTATTTTATTTGCCTCTTTTGTAATTTTCAATTTATTTTGCATAGCCCTTGTCGTGATTAATACTTTTTTTTCTTTTTTGTCATTTTCTTGTGGTATCATTTGTTTTAATATGTCCGAGTCTAGTTTTATCCTAGAAAGTGAATCATCATTTGTATTCATTTTTCTTTTTTATAAACAATTGTGAAATCATAATCACTTAAATCTAGTCTTATTCTTGTCATTTTTGATGAAGGATTTTTATGTTAAAACAGTGAAATTAATTGTCTGTGGTCTGTAACTACAATGAATTTTCTGCCATATAAGTAAGGTTTAAAGAAATTTACGCTCCAATGAATAGCTAAAAGTTCCTTTTCAATTACCGGTTTGTTAATATCATGTTTTTGCAGTGATTTACTGGCGTATAGTTTGATGCGTCGGTTGTTAAAATAAATGGTTTTTCAAAATCTGGATATTGCAATACTGGTGGGTTGATTAATTAATAGTGCGTTCAAATTTTTGGCAATATCCGCAAAGTTTGGTATGAATTTTCTGTAGTAGTTGCAGAATGCAGCGAATCGTCTAACTTCGTCCGCGTTCTTCGGTATTGGATAGTTTTTTATAACATCGTATTTGGATGGGTCTGTTTTCACACCGTCTTTTGTTATTAAATGTCCTAAGTAAACTACTTCTGGTCTTAAAAAACAACATTTCTTTGGATTCAGTTTCAGATTGTATTTTTGTAATCTGTCTAGTACTTTTATTAAATTTTGATTATGGTGGTTTAAACTACAGCCATATACAATTATGTCATCTACGTAAAGAATTGCTTCGGATTCTAATCTGGAGAGTGCTATTGTAAGCATTCTTTGAAAACTGTTTGAAGAAATTTTTAATCCGAATGGAAGTCTTTTAAATTGAAAATGGCCTTGTGTTGTTAACTGAAAATTTTGGGGACAATAATTTTCCTACAGCTACATTGCCTAATTCCTTCTCACAATCAACTAATATGTCATCAACGTAAATTAAAAGATAGACTAGCCCTTCCTCGGTGGTGTATTTTGTATAAACACATGGATCAGCACTAGATTGCATAAATCCTCCTGAAGATATTAAATCGTGTAATGTTTGATTCCAAACATGAGCAGCGCGTTTGATTCCATAAATGCTCTTCTTCAGCTTCAAAACCAGGAGGTTGTTTCATGTAAATATCAAAAAAGCACATTTTACGCAACAGATAGCAATACTCTTAATGTTGTTTGTCTAACAACAGGTGCATAAACTTCATCATAGTCTTCTCCAAATTTTTGAGTAAACCCACGTGCAACCAATCGTGTAATAAACCTTTGTGGATTTTCAGCTACATCACGTTTAACCTTGAGTATCCATTTACTGCTTATAATATTAGTGTAAGGTTTGAACTGTTTAACTTTTTCCTACAGCCCGGTTCTGTTTTTATACAGCTGTACGGGGATCAGCTTGATGTCAAGGCGTTCAAAGGAACTGCCAGATGTATTGTGCAAATTTAAACAAGGCAGTTATGCCAATTCTGTTTAATCAGTTTTTCCCTCTTTACTTAAATTTACAAGGTCTTATATACTACTTATGAGAATAAAACTTAGTCTCTCTAACTTATTCTAGCTTATTGCAATATTACATTTGTCTCTGTCGGCACCATGGAAATCCAAAGGAGTTGAATTATAAATTGATCCCAACCAATCGTAGTGCAACTACAATAGAATGCACTCAATACAAAGTGTGACTCAATTACTGATAACTCAGCACAATACGCTGTTATTCGGTTGTTTTATGCATTGTACTTGCGTCAATGACCAGTGAGACACACTACATTGTGTATGCACCAGTGACTGATGGGATACAATACACCCTTACCCTTAAGAGAAAAATTATGAAAATGATTTTTCTTTCTATCTCCATCTCCATCCCCATAATACCGTTACAAAAGTTCGTAAATATATGTGTAATTTGATTGTATTTTGATAATTATGAAAATTATTAGTAATAGTGTTGTGAATATCGAATTGTGTTATATATAATAATGGTATAAGCTAGTTGCTAAAAAAAAACATATTGTAAGGTTTTAAATTATTGTTATGGATTTCTTTTTCTTGTCCGTTATAATCTATTTATTTACACCATTTTTTCCGATTATCTTGTAAGGTCCTTTATATGGACTTTGATTTTTTTCCATTTTCTATTTTGATTAAAACTAAGTCTCCTATCTTTTAATCTAATCTATTGCTGTATCTATTTTCTATTACTCTTTTTTCCTTAGTTCTAATTGTTAATTCTTTAGCTTTGTGTAAAGAATATTTAAGTCTACGTTTAAGTTCTTAGGCATGATCATCGTAATTGTAATTTTTTGTTTCCTTTGTGCCATACATTTCAGTTGGCAAATGAGGTAATTTTCAATATACAAGTTCGAATGGAGTGTAGCCAGTGTCAATATGGGGTGCTGTATTATAAGCAAAAGTAAAATATGGAATCCATTTATCCCATTCGTAGTCAGTTGCTGTTGTTAGCAAGAATTAGTTGAGGACTCTGTGATTTCTTTCTACTGAGCCTATTGTTTCATGGTGGTAGGGAGTCGAAAAGGTTTGTTTTATGTCAAGTAATGAGCATATGTTGCGCATCAGTTCGTTTGTAAATTCTGTCCCTCTGTCTGATTTGAGTACTTGAAATTTTCCAAATTTCAAAATTAGTTGTTCTACAAGTGTTTTTGTAGTCCCAGTTCGTCTTTTGTTGGCAATGACAAATTTTGTCAATTCACATTGCATAGTCAATATGTATCGGTATTCGTTTGAAATTGTAAGAGGTCCTACAGTATCAATTGATATTATTTCAAAACTGTTGCTCGGCTCGTTTGTAATCGTAAGTGGTTCTTTTATGTATGTGCCATACATTTCAGTTGGCAAATGAGGTAATTTTCAATATACAAGTTCGAATGGCGTGTAGCCAGTGTCAATATGGGGTGCCGTATTATAAGCAAAAGTAAAATATGGAATCCATTTATCCCATTCGTAGTCAGTTGCTGTTGTTAGCAAGAAAAAAGGTTTGTTTTATGTCAAGTAATGAGCATATGTTGCGCATCAGTTCGTTTGTAAATTCTGTCCCTCTGTCTGATTTGACTACTTGAAATTTTCCAAATTTCAAAATTAGTTGTTCTACAAGTGTTTTTGCAGTCACAGTTCGTCTTTTGTTGGCAATGACAAATTTTGTCAATTCACATTGCATAGTCAATATGTATCGGTATTCGTTTGAAATTGTAAGAGGTCCTACAGTATCAATTGATATTATTTCAAAACTGTTGCTCGGTTCGTTTGTAATCGTAAGTGGTTCTTTTATGTATTTAGTTTGTTTATTTTTATTACAATTGTCGCAATATGATATGAATGTCTTTACCATTTTGTTCATGTTTTTCCAGATGTACCGCTGTTTTAATTTAATGACGGTTTTTCGTATTCCTAAGTGTCCTGCATGGGTGGTATTGTGGAATTGGTCAATTAGTTTATATTTTAAAATGTCATCTGTTATTCTTTTCGGGGCATTGTATATTAATAGCTTAAGTTGAGGACTTTTGTTATTTATTTTTAATTTTTTATATGCGTCTTTAAATTCTTCTTTTGTATACATTTTAAATATTTTATCGTCATTTGAGAGCGCTAATTCATTAATATTTTCTCTAGTCGTTTTAGATGTCAGTTTTCTCAGAATCGAATCTAGTTTCGCTGAGTTATCGCTGAATCTTGCATGCATATTATCATTATTCATATCTTCTGTATGCAACTTCTTCATAATTGAATCTAGTTTCGGAGAATTATCGTTACATACTTTATTCACATCATTCTTATTATTCTTATTTTTGGCACATAACTTCTTCATGGTCGAAACTGGTTTCGATGAATTATCATTCCAATGTGCACCATATTATCTTTAATAATTATATCTTTTTCTTCTATATTTTAAAATTTATACAATTGCAATTTTTTCATATTTTTGATATCATTAATGGATATACATTCCCATATTTGAAGTTGATTAGCCTTCTGAGAATTGTTCTCTTCTACACGTGTATTATTTTCCATATCATTTTTCTCATTATTTATTATTTTATTTGCCTCTTTTGTAATTTTCAATTTATTTTGCATAGCCCTTGTCGTGATTAATACTTTTTTTTCTTTTTTGTCATTTTCTTGTGGTATCATTTGTTTTAATATGTCCGAGTCTAGTTTTATCCTAGAAAGTGAATCATCATTTGTATTCATTTTTCTTTTTTATAAACAATTGTGAAATCATAATCACTTAAATCTAGTCTTATTCTTGTCATTTTTGATGAAGGATTTTTATGTTAAAACAGTGAAATTAATTGTCTGTGGTCTGTAACTACAATGAATTTTCTGCCATATAAGTAAGGTTTAAAGAAATTTACGCTCCAATGAATAGCTAAAAGTTCCTTTTCAATTACCGGTTTGTTAATATCATGTTTTTGCAGTGATTTACTGGCGTATAGTTTGATGCGTCGGTTGTTAAAATAAATGGTTTTTCAAAATCTGGATATTGCAATACTGGTGGGTTGATTAATTAATAGTGCGTTCAAATTTTTGGCAATATCCGCAAAGTTTGGTATGAATTTTCTGTAGTAGTTGCAGAATGCAGCGAATCGTCTAACTTCGTCCGCGTTCTTCGGTATTGGATAGTTTTTTATAACATCGTATTTGGATGGGTCTGTTTTCACACCGTCTTTTGTTATTAAATGTCCTAAGTAAACTACTTCTGGTCTTAAAAAACAACATTTCTTTGGATTCAGTTTCAGATTGTATTTTTGTAATCTGTCTAGTACTTTTATTAAATTTTGATTATGGTGGTTTAAACTACAGCCATATACAATTATGTCATCTACGTAAAGAATTGCTTCGGATTCTAATCTGGAGAGTGCTATTGTAAGCATTCTTTGAAAACTGTTTGAAGAAATTTTTAATCCGAATGGAAGTCTTTTAAATTGAAAATGGCCTTGTGTTGTAGAAAAAGCAGTTAGTTGTCTGGATTCTTTATTTAATTCAATCTGGTGGAATGAACTGGACATATCAAGTGTGGAATACCATTTTGCTCTGCCTAATTTGTCTAAAATGTCTTTTAATCTAGTCAGAGGAAATTTGTTATTGACAATTTTATCATTAAGCTTTCTAAAATCTACAACAAGTCCCCATTTATTTTTGTCTTCTATATTTTTCTTTAGTACCAAAAGAAGTGGAGCATTATATGAGCTAATTGATGCTTCTATTATGTCGTCATCAAGCATTTTTTGTACTTGTTTATTTTTTACGTCAGTATGTAAGTGTGGTAATATATAGTTTTTTATGTAAACTGGTGTGTTGTCTGAGGTCGTAATTGTTTGTTTATAAAAATTGTTGACGGTTAATTTCGTCTTCTAAATGAAAAACATTTTGATGTTGTTTAAATGTTCCTATTAATTGTGTTTTTGCAAAATCGTCATTATGGTCTAACTGCAGCTCATTCACTATGCTTTCAAAACGTTTGTTATTGCTCACTTTATTGTAACTTAATATCTCATAATTTTTAAGGGATTCAGGTCAGTCTGAAGTTGAATGCCTTTTATCGTCACGGTTTCGTTAGTTGTGTTTAATATTTTTATGTGTATCATGCCGCTTTTTGGTGTTATTGAATTACTTAAAAATATTCCCTCTTGTAATTGTTTATTAAATATGACGCAATCTTCTTTTAGATCCAATTTTATAGCTTGAATAATTTCTATTCTGGGTGGAGTTATTATTTGTAGTGAAGAAATTGGTTTCGACTGCGTGGGAAAAATTATGGTAGAATCATTTATAAATAAAGAGATTGTAAAAGTTTCGTAATCTATTTTACAAAGATATTTCTTTAAAAAGTCTCTTCCTATTATCCCGTCTGTTTCAATGGGGAAGTTGTCATTTACCATGTGAAAATCGTGTTTGCAATTCTGTTCCGTAAATTCTAGATCGAGTTCCATTGTTCCTAATGAGTGTATTTCCTCTCTGCTGATGCCTGTTAATTTGCATTTGTTCTCATCGTTTAATTGTTCATTATTGAAATACCCTCGCATGCGGCAAAGTAAAATGTCCGCGGCTGTGTCGACTAGAAATGTTAGTTGTTTATTTCTGTAGTATGCAATTATGAAATTAGTGTTATTATTTGAAATTTTGTAAATTCTTAATTGTGGCTGACTGGAACATCTATATGTTCCGAACCTTGTAAGTTTCCCTCATTCCGTATTGTATGAATACGTCTTCTGTAGTTATTAAAGTTGTTATTGTTACTTGTGTTCGTGTTTGTATAATTTTGGTTTTGTTTATCGTAGTTATTATTTGCTTGGTTATTTCTGTTGTGGTTTAAATTGTTGTTTTTGTTACATCTGTTAGGTAAGTTATTGTGTCTATTATTGTTGAAATTGTTATTATTTCTATTGGAATTTGTGTTGTTGTTATTGTAATTTTGGCGAAAAGAATTGTTGTTTCTATTTTGAAAATTGTTGTTTCTATTATTGTTGTTGTAATGAATGCTGTCGTTATTTACAGGTCGTCGTCTCTGAATGTGCATTATTGAGTTGTCATTTAACTTGGTTTCATTTTCTAATTCTATAGCTAGTTCCACTGCGTCTTGCAGAGTTTTGGGACGAGCCGCAAATATACTCGTTTATAAAATTTTATTGATGCCTTTTTAAATGCATCCAATGCTAGTTTAGCGTTTAATCTAATGATGACACTCTTTTCTGCCTCAGTTGCGTCATTTCCTAATTCTTCTATTTCTAGTTTGTTTAGGTTATCTATTACTGTCGTTATTCTGCCATTGTACATATTGACAGGTTGTTTTCCTTGGTGAATGTTTGCTAATTTTGTCTGTAGATCTGATATTGTCAAAGTTGATTTGTATCTTTTCTGAAGGAAATTTTTTAGTGTATTAAAGTTTTCTGGTTTCGTATAACAACCTATCGCTATTCTTACCCCTGAAGTCAATTTGGCATAGTAGACATATTTTAGCTGTTTCTGCTAGAGTCGTCTCAATTCTACCTCTTCGTATTTGCCATTGAAAAGTGGTAAAGCTTTGGAAACTGTGTCTAAATTAAATGCAGTCATTTCAGTTATTAATTTTTTTTGTCTGTTTTAGATATTGAGTAATAATTTTAAAAATGCTTTTGAATTCTGTTTTATTTCTTCTTCATATTCTTTCTCAGTTTCTGCTATCAGAAATTCTTTTCTTATATTATGTATTAGATCTAGTTTTATCTGTATAGTTTTAGATGAATATGTTCCTTTTGGACTTTTCTTTAAATTTTTCAGTATTTCTTTAAGTTCAAATAATTTTTCTTCAATTTAGACCTCTGTCATTTGTGGTATTTTATTCTTGTTAATGTTTCTTAGATTATACAAATAATTGAAGATTTTAAATAATGAGAAATAGATTATGAATAGTATTATGCTTAATTAAATATATTTATATAAAATTTGATCTAATGATAAAATATTACAATTTAATTCCTTTTTGATAGTATCAATACTATTATAATATAGGCAAAAGCCATTAGAATTAACATAACAATTTTGATGATTTCGAATGTGTCTATATCATCCTCTTTTTCTAAATACTGTATATCTGGTTTCATGTATTCTATATTTTCGTGTTTGCCTACTTCGCATGCTGCAAACAACGCTGGGATGGTTTTTAAAAATGTTTTTCCACCACGTCATTTTTCTAGATTAAGTTTTTGTTTTTAAATTAAGTTAATTTAGTTTTCTTTATTTTTCTTTTTAAGTTTTTTTTTATTTTCAGTGGTATCTGCTGTTGTTAACTCATAGTATAGTACTGCTAGTTTCTTTTTCTTCTGGAACTTTTTCCCAGCGCGTTTCTTCTTTTTTGTGATAATTTGTTTGTACTCGTCCATTTTCTTACCGTCCTTCTTTTGTATTCCCCTATACTGACAGCTTTAGGGCCTGCTGTTAATGGGGTGGGCTCGAATACTGGTGTTAACTCCGGAACTTGTTCTGGATGGTATTGCTCCAAGTATTTCTCCCAGCGGGATACAATTTCGTCTATATCTGCGGACATGTATTGTTGATTTCTCAGAAATGGAGAACTCTTCATCTAGAAATTTAACATCGCTACTTATTGTGACAACATTAGTATTTATATTAACCATCCGATAGCCTTTTGAGTTTTAATCATATCCCATTAAAACTAGAACTTTACTTTTGTTGTCTAATTTTTGACGTTTATCTTTTGGCACAAGAACATGTCCCTTTCTACAAAATAGTTTTCAATTGTCTATCTTTCCTTTCCACAATTGATATGGAGAACCATTTATTACTTTAGAAAAACATCTATTCTGTATATAATTGGTTGTATTAATGGCCTCTCCCCAAAAAGTTTTTGGCGATTTAGCTTCAGTTATCATACACCTTGCCATTTCAGTTAAACTTCTAATCTTCCTTTCGGCAACTCCATTTTGTTGCGGACAGTACGGAGTTCTCATTTAATCAATTTGGCTTTTGATATAAGACTTTCTAGTTTTCTATACAAAATTTGGGTAAAATCCCCTGATAAGCTATTTGAGCAGTAGTGAAATGGCCATATATGGGTATGCTTTCCCCGCAGTAATACATTTCATTTTTTAGTTTAGGTTAAAATGATAAATATTTCATGAGAATATCATGAAATATTTATATTTGAAGGAATCAAGCACGAATAGAGTAAATTAAATTTGAAAAGATTCCGAATAATAAATTTTCATTAGGCTACCTTTCGAATCAAGGTAATTTCGAAGTGCACTCGCCACCATTGTCGGAACTTATATTTTCGGATATCTAGAGAACTTATTTTGAACCATCTCAATATAACATTTAAGTTTTTCAAAAACTTCGCTCTTTGTATTAAGTAAATAGACAACTGTAAATGTTAAGTAATAACGTTTCTTTCCAGGAGTCATAGTTTGCAGTGGCCCACAAACATCAGAACGATCTGAACAAATGTGGCAAGTTGCTCCAGAGTCTAACACCCATAAGTTATATGTATGTATATAATTTTAGCATCTTATAATTATTGTACTTTCTTTTATATTACTCTTTAATTGTATAAAATATTGAAAATTTTTATTTTGAAATTGTTTGAATTTGTTGTTACTTTTGAAAAATAATAATTTTAGAATTTGAATTAAAAATCATAAATATTTTCTTGAAGCAACATATACATACATATATATACATAATTATTTTTATTGTTTGAATATTTTGAAATATAAAAATTATAAAAGAAATATAATTTTAAAATAAAGAAAATATAATTTAAAAGAAATATAATTTTAAAAATCATTTTTTAACAAAAGCATTATTAAAGCTTTTAATCGTAAATGCAAAGTTGGGAATAAACATTTTAGTGGCGCAGTCGATTCACGAACCGGAAATAAAACTTCAATTTGGATTTTAGTGAAATTTTGAAGTATTTAAATTTGTTAAAATTTTTAACAAGATATAAAGCAGCAAGGCTAGAACAGTGAAAAAGAAACCTGAAGATTTAGAAGAAATCAAGGCGGAGGCTTTAAGAAATAAGATTCAAGATAATTTCGAAGAATAGCAGTAAGTCAAGCAAGATATTCAACCCCTATTAAAGAAGATTATATACAAATAGAAACAGCAACAACAAATTTTGGTAAAAATATTCAACAATGACTTTCAACGCTTTCAATCTTGTGGATGGCATTCCAGCATTTGATGGCAAAGCCGAAGATCTTGAGATGTTTGTAAAAAATGTTGAAGAAATTCGTAAGCATGTTGATTCTTCTTTTTATACTCTATTTGATTTAAGAGTTAGGAATAAGATAATTTCTGAGGCAAATATTATACTTATAAATAATAATAATCCAATTAACTGGGACGAGGTTAAGGTAGTATTAAGAGTTAACTGTAATATATCAGATAGCATAGAATCTATTGTAAATAAAATTAAAACAGCAGAATTTAGAAACGACATTAGTGAATTATATGAATATATGTTAAAACGTCTAACTAAATTAAATTTAAAGACCAGTACAGATAGAATAAATGACCAGTGGTACAATTGCAAAAATAATGAAGCTATGGTTTTAAAAATTTTTATATCTAAACTGCCTAATGAACCAAAATTAATATTGTATTCGCGAAATCCATATTCGTTACTAAAAGCGAAGGAAATACTAATGGAAACTGAATATTTCTATACAAAAAATCTAAAATATTTTTCGTTTAATTTTGATAACACTTATACAAATAAAAGATTATACAAAAATTATAACCGATCGAGTAATATTTCTCAATTTAATTTTAAACGTAATGGCTTTCAATCAGTTCAAAATAGAGATGGATTCATTTTAGATAATAATAATCAAAGCAACGAAAACAATAATAATAATAGAAGTCAACATATACCAAATACTTTTAGAAATTTTAAGTCTAATAAGTATAATTTTCCTAATTCTCAACACCAACAAAACAGCTCCAATAATTTTCAAAATCAAAATTTTTCAAGAAGCTGTAGCAGCAGTGATTTCAATAAGAGAAATAATTCAAAACAATCCCAACAAAGTATTAATAGCTCAAATCGAATGGATATTGATAATATTCAAGTATCAAATTTTCAATTACAGGCCGGAGAGCTCTACCCTGTATAATAGTAAAAACAAAGAGTGTACCTATCAAATTATTAGTAGATACAGGATCAGGTACGTCACTAGTGAGAAGAAATTTATTTCATAAGTCCTTTAGGACAGAACTTGAAACTCCAATTATACTAAACACTATTTGCTCTAAAACAAAATCATGGACAAAAATAACAATACCACTCTTTAAAGAATTTAATACCCCTAATGTAAAAATTGAAATGCTAGAAGCAGAGTTATTAAGTGATTATGACGGTATTTTAGGATGCAATATATTAAAACCATTAGGAACAAAAATAGATTTAAAAGAAAATTTATTGATAACTGCAAATGCAAAAATACCATTAATTTATGAAAACACATTTAAAGAATACGATGAGAATGATATGTCATATTTCAATTCTATAGTAATGGATATTAATTTTAATAAACCGAAAATAGAATATTTAAACGAAAAACTGAGAACACAAGATTTACATTGTGAAGAAATTAAAGAATTGACAAAATTAGTAAGAAAATTTGAAAGTATTTTTTATGTAGAAGGTGAAAATTTATCAAGTGTAGTAAAATATAGACATAAAATACCAACAATTAATGAAATTCCAATATATTCAAAAATATATCGATTTCCAGAAATTCACAAAGAAGAAGTGGAAAGACAGATCAATGAAATGTTAGAATCAGGAATCATTACTAAATCAAGTAGCCCGTATAATGCACCTATTTGGGTTGTTCCTAAAAAAATAGATAACTCCGGAAAACAAAAGTTTAGAGTAGTGATAGATTATCGAAAGTTAAATAATATGACTATAGAAGACAAATTTCCTATCCCTAATATAGAAGATTTATTGTCGAAACTAGGAAATTCACAGTATTTTAGCACTATTGATTTAGCTAAAGGATTTCATCAGATACCTTTGTTACCTAAAGACAGACATAAGACAGCATTTTCAACTTCGAATGGACACTATGAATTTACAAGAATGCCTTTTGGTTTAAAAAATGCTCCAGCATCATTCCAGAGAATGATGAACGAAGTGCTGCAAGATTATATTAATAATATATGCGTAGTTTATTTAGATGATATATTAGTATTTTCAACCTCTCTTCAAGAACATATTTCTTCATTAACTAAGATTTTTCAAAGATTATCTGAATATAATATGAAAGTTCAAGTAGACAAATTTAATTTTTTTAGACGTGAATCAGAATATCTAGGGCATATTATAACATCTGATGGTATAAAACCAAATCCTAACAAAATTGACTCCATTCAAAAGATTTCTTTACCTAAAACAATTAAAGAAATAAGATCGTTTTTAGGCTTAACTGGTTTCTATAGAAAATTTATTAAAGATTATAGTCAAATAGCATTACCGATGATTTCGTATCTTAAAAAAGGTTCACACATAAATGTGCATAATCCAAATTACATTAATTCGTTTAATAAACTAAGATCAATAATATGTTCTACCCCAGTTTTAGCTTATCCAAAGTTTGATAAAATGTTTGTTTTAACAACAGACGCTAGTAATGAAGCCTTAGGCGCGGTTTTATCGCAAAATGGACATCCAATCGCATTTTCTTCTAGAACTTTAAACCAACACGAACGTAATTATAGCACAATTGAAAAGGAATTGTTAGCAATTGTATGGTCTGTAAGATATTTCAGACCTTATTTGTTTGGAAGAAAATTTAAAATTCAAACCGATCATCGACCACTTGTATGGTTAAATTCTTTGAAAGAACCTAATATGAAGCTACAAAGGTGGAAAATACAATTAAACGAATATAACTTCGATGTTGAGTACATTAAGGGAAAAACAAATCAAGTTGCAGATTTTCTTAGCCGTGTAGATATACATTGCCTTGAGCAAAATGGTGACGAAATATTTTCAGATAAAGCCACGATACATAGTGGAAAAGAAAACTTAAACGACCATATTTTGATTTCAGATTCACCAGTAAATATATTTAAAAATCAACTTATACTGAATTTAGGGAAAAATTATAAATATGAAAAGAAAAATTTATATCAGAAGAAAATTAGACACATAATTACAATAAAAGAATATTTTGAGGAAAAAATATTAAAATTTTTAAAAGAAATTTTTCCAATAAAAGGAACTATAGCAATTTTTTGTGAAAATTTTGAAATATTTAAAAAATTTCAACAGACTATAGTAAGATACTTTTCGAATGCAACAGAAATGAAATTTTTAAAACGTTCTAGATTAGTTAAAGACGTTTTTGATGAAGAAACCCTTATACAGATAATAGAAAAATATCATAATGATGAGAATCATAGAGGTATAGAAGAAACATTTTTAGAGTTAAAAGATAAAATATATTTTCCAAAATTACGTACAGAAATTCATAAATTTATTAATAATTGTGTTCTATGTAACATGTGTAAATTCGATAGAAGACCAATAGAAACGAAGTTATGCGTTACAGAAACTCCACTTCAATCTAACTTGATGATCCATGTTGATATATGGTTTCTTAACAAGCAAACAACTTTTTTAACATGTATTGATAAACTTTCTAAACATGTTTCGATACATTATTTAACTGATAAGAATTCATTAACAATTGTTAAAAAATTAAGGGAAAGATTTGCTATTTTGGGAAAACCAAAAAAGATTATTGCAGACAATGAATTTAATACAGCCTATATACGAAATTTTTTAAATAGTGAAGAAATAGATTTTCATTTTACTGCACCGAATACCCATACTGGTAACGCAGATATAGAGCGGTTTCACCTTACACTCAATGAACATATTAGATTATTTAAGATAAATCCAGAACATAAAGATTTCGATGACAAAACGCTTGTTTTAAAGTCCGTTCAAATATATAATGACTCTATACATAGTACAACGGGATATAAACCAAATGATTTACTTCATAATAAAGTTGATAAATCTGTTTGGCATATGTTGCATAATAAAATTCATGTGAATAAAATTAAAAAATTGAGAAAGATTAATGAAAAAAGAAAAGATTGTCATAATTTTAATGAAAGAGAATTTAGGATTTTTTAAATTAAAACAAAAACCAAAATACATAATAAAACAAGTAAAAAAAAGAAACAAAACAAATTTTTTGGATGAAAAGGGTTGTAAAAGAGATAGGTTAAAAGAGTTTTTAAATACCAGAGTACTATACCAGACGTTAAAATTGACCGGAAACTAACTGGGAGAAATTATTCTAAATAAAGCTGTTTGATTTTATAAATTATTTTTATTTTAACTTTAAAACAAAAATTTATTGATTTTATCACATTCCAGGAGTAATGTGTTATTAATTGGTGGGGGAGTTATATGTATGTATATAATTTTAGCATCTTATAATTATTGTACTTTCTTTTATATTACTCTTTAATTGTATAAAATATTGACAATGTTTTATTTTGAAATTGTTTGAATTTGTTGTTACTTTTGAAAAATAATAATTTTAGAATTTGAATTAAAAATCATAAATATTTTCTTGAAGCAACATATACATACATATATATACATAATTATTTTTATTGTTTGAATATTTTGAAATATAAAAATTATAAAAGAAATATAATTTTAAAATAAAGAAAATATAATTTAAAAGAAATATAATTTTAAAAATCATTTTTTAACAAAAGCATTATTAAAGCTTTTAATCGTAAATGCAAAGTTGGGAATAAACATTTTAGTCATAGCTTTGAACTCGAACTTAGTGTAAAACAAAAATTTTCTATACCAGTTCTTAGGGCTGTCATTTTATTGGCTTTATTAGTACTCTTTGTCTTGTTAAATTTCCAACAGTCACGTTTAATATGACCCTTGGCCTTGCAAAAATGGCATACCTTCACGTTCCGAATTTCCTTGACCGCCTATGCCATGAATCTGAAACGCTCTTCTTTCTGTCGGGAGCATAAGCTGCTGCTGGTTTTCTAGAGATGAACGTCTAACCCTGATCTAAAAAGGCATGAGCGTTAAAAACTTCCCCTTGGTGTTTAATCTGAATTATGGCTGTGGGCAATAATATAATATTTTCGACAGGAGTTTTATTATTCGAATGCGCTACATGAGTAGCTGTGGACAGAGCCGTTCTTTCTTTTGCGTGTGCTGACATTTCAGGTTTCTGATCCTTAAACGAATTTGAGTTATTTGGGACTGTAGTTTTGAAGAAATGCAAGTTCGAGTGATGACTTCTATTACAGTGAGAACATGAAAATTTGCTAGGGCAATCTTTCCTAAGGCTAAACAGTTGAGGCAGACTCTATTTTCAGACACAAACTGATTCATAGTTTGGGGATCAAAGCCTAAAAATTCACGGAAATTGAGATATTTCGAATTTGGATTTATTAATTCCGATGTTATCTCCTTTTTGCGTATGAAAACGTAAATTAAACAAAAATGTCCGCTGGGACTTGCGAAATTTTTCTGTTCAGTAAGTTTCAACTTTTATATACAAAACAAAAATGTTCGCTGGGATTCGCGAAATTTTTCCGTGTACTGAGTTTCAATTTTTATATACAATACAAAAGTGTTTGCTGGGATTTGCGAAATTTTTCAGATTTTTTCGCGATGGTAACGTTGATGGGGTTTGATGGGCTGTGTGATTTTTTTTCTTCTGCTTTTTTGTTTTTATATAAAACAAAAATGTTCGCTGCGAAATTTTTCTGTTCAGTAAGTTTCAACTTTTATATATAAAACAAAAATGTTCGCTGGGATTTGCAAAATTTTTCTGTTGACTGAATTTCAACTTTATATATAATACAAAAATGTTCGCTGGGACTTGTGAAATTTTGCTGTTGACTGAGTTTAAACTTTAATATACAAAAAAATGTTCGCTGGGATTTGTGAAATTTTCCTGTTGACTGAGTTTCAACTTTTATATACAAAACAAAAGTGTTTGCTGGGATTTGCGAAATTTTTCTGAATTTTTCGCGATGGTAACGTTGATGGGGTTTGATGGGCTGTTTGATTTTTTTTCTTCTGCTTTTTTGTTTTGTTTTACTCATTTTTTAAATAATAATGAATTCAAAGTATATTAAAAATATTTATTCTTATAATTGTTTTATTAACCCTTATCGGACGCGACTTTTCACACGTTTGATTCTCACCAGGTTGTAGTTATTTTTAACAAATATGAAAAAAAAACAATAGTATGTTATTATGCATTTACATTCATTTCTTTTCAGTTTTGTTACAAATTATTTATTAATTAAATTATTATTTATTAACGGTAAATACGTATTTTCAAATGGTAACGTTAAATTGAAGAAATGAATGCATTTTAAAAACAAATCTCATCAATAGACAGTATGTTTCGACATAATTCGCCTTGTCACTTCACACGTGGCATACGACCGTTGCAGAAAAGTACTGTTGTCACGTCAGAGGTGACTTACGACCGATAAGGGTTAATAAATACAATAAAAAATTTGGAATATTTTATCTGTGTTTCTTCAATATCTAAATTTAATAAATTTAAATATGAACTTAGTAAGTTTAAAAAACTTCCTGACGTACATAGTTGCTATTCAGTAGACTTGCAATCAGGGTTCAGATTGGCTCGCTCTTTTGCTCTTCTGCTCTTTGCGCACTCTTTTTAGGCAAATTCTTTTTTAAGCTATGCACAAAAGAGCAGAGCAAAAAAAAGAGCTAATCGTTTATCAGCATTGTGCTTCTCTTTATTTTCATGCGCTGCTCATGGAAAAATGTAAATAATTGCTTATACGGCCGGCAAAATACTACATGTTACGATAGACGAAATATAATAACATTTTTTATTGTTATTATTTTATTTATTATTATTTTTACTGTTATTATTACTTTAACACAGATTTCATCTGTCTGCCTATAACAGTTCAAGTGTATGGCCACATAAATTAGATGACATTAACTGTTGGGACACCCTTATATCTCCAAACTTTATACTTGTTCAATAGTTTGACAATATACATCAAATTACAGTAACTATAGGGTCACCCCCTAATTTCCATATTCAAAGTATATACTTGCTGTTGTAGTAGATTTAGCAATCAGGTTCTATGTACATTTCAACCGTCTGTCTGTAACGGTTTATATTTCTTATTATACCAAATAAAGTAGTGCATATTCTGTCTAAATTTAAGGTGTTTGTATACAACGGGTTTAAAAACACGGCCACATAGAACAAATTACATTAATTTTGGGAACACCCTTTAATTTCTAAATTCAAATTATAAGCTTCTTGTTATAGCGGACTTAGCAAAACATGTCCCTTGTAAATTTCAGCTGTCTGTCTATAACGGTTCAAAAATCCGGCCACATACAACATATTATATCAACTATTGGGACACCCGTTTATTTCCAAATACAAATTTTATACTTGTTGTTATAGAGGAGTTAGTAATACAGGTTCTTTAACTCGTTGATATAGCGGGCTTAGCAAAAGAGTTTCAGCGTTCTGTCTGTAACGGTTCAAAAGTTTGTTCACATACTTTAAATAACATCAACTATTGGGGAACTCTTTAACTTCCAAATCCAAATTTTATACTTGCTGTTACAGCGAACTTACCAATACAGGTTCGTTGTAAATTTCAAGCGTCTGTCTACAACTGTTCAAAAGTATGGCCATATGCATCAAATTTAATGAACTATTGTCGCACCCTTTAATTTATGATTTGGAATATTAATACTTATTACTATAACCGCCATAGCAAACGACATTCTGTCCAATTTGCAAGCGTTTGTCTATAACGGTTCAAAAGTTATGCTCATATAAGTAAATCTTCATCAATTATGGGATACCCTTTAATTTCTAAATTCAAATTATAAGCTCGTTGATATAGCGAATTTAGCAATACAGGTCCGTTTTAAGTTTCAGCGTTCTGTCTATAACGGTTATTAACTATTATTAACTTCTAAATCCAAATTTTATACTTGTTATTATAGTGGACTTAGCAATACAGGTTTGTTGTAAATTTCAAGTGTCTGTTTACAAGCGTTCAAAAGTATTGCCATGTACATCAAATTTAATGAAGTATTGGCGCACCCTTTAATTTATAATTTGTAATATTAATACTTGTTACTATAACGGCCATAGCAATCGACATTAAAAAATAAAACAATAACAAATGCACCAATCAACATCCCCTATCTTAAACATAAGCAAAGCACATCTACTGTTTAACAACAAAAAATAACACAAGCTGTAATACGAGTAAAGATATTAATAAAACAATAACAAATTCACAAGTAAACATCCCATACCTAAAACATAATCAAAACAAATTTACCGATTAACAACAAAAAATAATGCAAGCTATAAAAAAAGATAGTAATAAAACAATAACAAATGCACTACTAAACATCCCATACTGAAATTAAAAGCAAAGCACATCTACTGCTTTGAAAAACCACAACAATAAAAAACACATGCAAATTTAAAGCAGGAAAACATTTGGACAAACAAAAAACGCAAATAAAAATAATTATTTTATGAAACCAGTAAACATCAAAAATTCCTTCCTTATTTATAATTGCAATAATGTTAAAGATAAGCAAACTATTACTCTTAATCCTTACTTTTTATAACACCACTTGATGCATATTTTTATTAATGAGCCATTCATATGACCCTGGCTTGAATTTACAATAAAGACGTGACGTGCGCCAAGATAGCTTCGAAGAAATAGCGTCGATTTTGGGAATTAAAAACCGGGAAAAAAAAACGGGAAGTAAAATTCCCCGGGATTAGATATTTTGAATTAAAAAATAAAATTTGAATAAATTTTGTTATCTAGAAGAAGAAAAATTGATTTAAGTTGTAAAAAAATAAACAACACATTTGTGTATTTAGAAAATAATTATAAAAAAGCGTTTTTATTGATCACAAAATACCGTTGCTGACTTTTCCCTTGGAAACTATTATACTCTCGCCCCAAATGGCCATACATTATTAAAATAGAGATATTAATGAACAAAAATTGCCAACCGTGCAACAATTCCGCCGAGCCGTTTTCGAGAAAAGTGGCTTCATCCTGAGTGGGCCAAAAAAGCGTTGCTAGTGTTTCCCATGGAAACTATAACACTCTCGCCCAAAATGGCCATACATTATTAAAATAGAGATATTAATGAACAAAAATTTCCAACCGTGCAACAATTCCGCCGAGCCGTTTTCGAGAAAAGTGGCTTCATCCTGAGTGGGCCAAAAAAGCGTTGCTAATGTTTTCCATGGAAACTATAACACTCTCGCCCATTATGGCCATACATTATTAAAATAGAGATATTAATGAACAAAAATTGACAACCGCGGCCATAATGGGCCCACTCAGGATGAAGCCACTTTTCTCGAAAACGGCTCGGCGGAATTGTTGCACGGTTGGAAATTTTTGTTCATTAATATCTCTATTTTAATAATGTATGGCCATTTTGGGCGAGAATGTTATAGTTTCCATGGGAAACACTAGCAACGCTTTTTGGGCCCACTCAGGATGAAGCCACTTTTCGCGAAAACGGCTCGGCGGAATTGTTGCACGGTTGGCAATTTTTGTTCATTAATATCTCTATTTTAATAATGTATGGCCATTTGGGGCGAGAGTATAATAGTTTCCAAGGGAAAAGTCAGCAACGGTTTTTTGTGATCAATAAAAATGCTTTTTTATAATTATTTTCTAAATACACAAATGTGTTGTTTATTTTTTTATAACTTAAATCAATTTTTCTTCTTCTAGATAACAAAATTTATTCAAATTTTATTTTTTAATTCAAAATATCCAATCCCGGGGAATTTTACTTCCGGGTTTTTTTTTCCCGGTTTTTAATTCCCAAAATCGACGCTATTTCTTCGACGCTATCTTGGCGCACGTAAAGACGTGCACAGATATATATGTTTATATCAGTTTTTGTGTGTCTACTCTTATGAGCGCGTATAGATGAGTACTTTTGTGTTTCTGATATAAGTTGATATTGTTACTTTTTCTCATTGGATGGATGCGAATGAGTAAAGAGAGAATTAGAGTTCTCCTTTGTTTCGCACAAACGGATATAAACAGATATTGATGGTTGAACCATAAGTACTTATTGTATGCTGCGAATGAATGAATATTCATACGTACATATGCATTGGTTTATTAAAATTACAAAAATAAAATTGTTTCTAAATATGATCCATATTTTTAATTGTTTTATTATGTCTTATTAAAGTTGAATATACAAAACTGACTTTTTTTTTACAAGTTATGAATCTAATGCGTATAGTTCTATTAAAATTACTATTATGTTTTTTTAATAACTTTTACCAGCGATTATAACAGTTCTAAGGATACAATAACTAAATAAATATATGTATGCATGTTTCTATATTTAAAAAGACGAAAACCCTGATAATTTAAAATAAATAAAAAAATATTTTTATGTTAAGTTTGTTTTAAAATACCTTTTGAATCCAACTTATTTGCAATAAATAAATACTACAAATTTAATTAAAAAATGAAGTATGAATATTTAAATATTTTAGCAAAAATAAAAATAAATTTTTCATTACCATTAAAATTTCATGTGCATTAGTTGACATAATGAAAAAAAAAACAGCGATATCATGCTAATAATTTTATTTTAATTATAAGAATGGAATTACAACTGAAAAAAATACTTGAAAAGATGTTTTTTTAGTACATGTTAAAAATTTTAGAAATTTTAAATGTACAAATAACATAACGATATTTTCCTTCTAAGTGCAAAAAAAAAAAATAAAAATTGGGTTATTTAATACGTACATATATAAAAGGGACAATATTATTACTGGATGTATTTCTAGAAGTGTTAATGTTTTCCCTATTTTTTTTATTGAAATTTTCCGGAACTTCTATTTTAATGTACATAAGTATGTATAGATGTATGTAATAAACCTTTTTTATATATTAATTTAACTCTTTACGAGTTTTTATCAAAAAGGAATTATTTTTTTTTAATGAACATACACTCAAAAAAAAGTTTACTAAATTTAAGTTAATTTAACTAAATTTACAGAAATTCAGGCACGATTTGGCTCCAAAGAAAGTGCTACTTAAATTAAGTATACAATTTTCGTAAAAAATAGTAGTAAAAACGTTCTTGCAAAAACTAAGATTTAGTAATCCTTTACTCAAAAATACTTAAATTATACATTTTAGCGCCCGAAAATTGCTTTGCGCAAGTAAAATCTCTAATATAATTGAGTACACTTTTACAGAAAAAGAGTAAACTTTTCATAATATTAAGTTTAACATTTTTGCACGTATTCTTAATATTAAGTTAATTTTTTCTAGTTCTAACAATGTCTTTGACTCTCTTTTAAGTCGAACATTTCTTAGCGGAAGTTAAAATGATCCTATTTTACTCTATATAATTTATACTTATAATACGCGAGTTTTCTTATAATAATTAAGCTTTAACTACGTTCTAGTATACTATGATCTTAGTAAAAAAAATGTTTTAAAATTGAGTACCTGTTTGTACTCAAAGTAAGTAAAAAAATTTTTATTACTAAAAATAATTTTACTATTAAAGTTAAGTTTACTTAAAAAAAGGAAAAGGAATTCTAAATTTAACTACAAAAACTTATTAAATTTTATTATAACTTTACTTCTTAAAAAAAATTATATAATGTTTTAAAAGCTGTTTATATTTAAAAGGAACGTGCACTTGCACGTTCTTGCTTATAAAGTTTTTTTAGACAAATAATAAAACCTTTAAATTACCATTTTTGAGATTTATAAAAAGTTACCTTATTTTTTCTACATGATTTGAAATAAAAAACAAATTTAAATAAAAAAAACTATTTTTTATTTAAGCAATATACAAATAAATTTAAACATATCGTGTCATAACCGCCGAAAAAGCTCAAGTGACAATTTTTCGTGATTTCGTTTTTTTTACAAATATCGATAACTTATGATTATTTGCACCAATTCTAAAACTGTTATCTCTATACAAAGTAGCGTTTCAATTTTACATCAAAAACAATTTTAGTTCAAGTGCACGTTTGTTATTTGTTTACATTTTTGCTGACAGCAGCTTGTTACTTAAGCTAAATTTTTTTTAATCAGTAATAAAAAATAAGTTAATAATCTTGTATTTGTATTCGAAATATCGTTAATAATTACTTAAATTTCGCATTTTGAACTCGTGAAAAATATGGCAGAGGTAAAAGTGTATAAATTATGTTTAAATGCATTAAAATTTTTCTTAAAAAATTATATTTAGAAAGCGCTCGTTCCATATAGCGATTCAGATTTAGATATTGAAGAGGAAACATGTGTAGGTCAAAGAGGTTATAAAAAACAAAAGAAGCTGCCAAAAAAATTACTAAAGTTAAAAGTCCATGACAAATGAGTTCTACCCAATCCATGTAAAAATAAGAAATGTGGAAATTCATGCGGTGATAAGTTTTCTGAATCTGAGAGGGAGCAAATAAACGAACATTTTTGGGGAATAAGTAAAATAAGGCAAAGAGATTGGTTAAGTTCCAGTATTAAAAGAGTCAGTGTTAAAAGAAGAAAAGGAGAGAATAAAAAAAGGCAGTACAGCTATAATTATTTCATTAATTTTAATAATAAAATTTTAAAAGTATGTCAACAATTTTTGATAAAAACTCTGCATATATCTCAACAATTTATAAAGAGTATAAGAAATAATAAGTCAGGATATAATGAAAATGTTAGAAAATCTACTACACGTAATAAGTCAGATGAAGCTTCCGTATTTTTAATAAAATCATTTATTAAAAAATTACCGGCTGTTCCCTCCCATTATTGTCGAAACCAAAGTAATAAATTATACCTTCCACAGGAACTTGGAAACATAAAAGGAGTGTATAAAATTTATACTGAACATCTTAAAAGTATAAACAAAGAATCTTGCCAATTGTCACTCAGAGTATTTCGTAGCATTTTTAAAAACAACTTCCATTTAGGTTTCCATCTACCTAAAAAAGATAAATGTATCACATGTGAAAGTTATAAGAATAATCAATCCGAAAAAGAAATGCAATATACGGAGAAATATGAATTACATTTAAGAGAAAAACAAAAATCTAAAGAAGTTTTTTTGGAAGAACAGAAAAAATCTAAAGAAAATTCATAATTTTTATGTACTAGTTTCGATCTGCAAAAAGTTTTAAACACACCACATGGAAAAGCTATAACACTATTTTATTCACGAAAATATGCATTTTATAATGAAAGCTTTTACGAAAGTGGAACCAGAATCGGCTACTGTTTTTTATGGGGAGAAAGTGATGGAAAAAGGGGATGCAACGAAATTTCAACGATTGTCTTCCAGTATCTAAAACTAGTCGACGAAAGGAAAACTTACTCCTCTGTGAGTCTTTATTGTGACAGCTGTGCTGGGCAAAATCGTAATAGAGCAATACTGACCATCATAATTTTTTTTTATTGAAAGATCAAAATACATAAAAAATATAAAAATTACTTATTTATTACCAGGACATACAATGATGCCCGTTGATTCAATTCATAGTACAATAGAAAATTTTACCCGTGATAAAACTGTATGGGCACCAAGTGAATGGTCTACTTTAATAACCAATGCTCGTAAAAATCCAACAAATTATAACTGCATTCTAATGAACTACTCCGATTTTAAAGACTGGAAAGCATTTTCACAAAAGATGCTACCCAAATCATTGAAGATTTCATTTAAGAATTTACGCTCAGCCTCATTTGAAAAGGATAACCATATAATAAGTCTTAGATATGGCTATTTTGACAACTCTGAAAGAAAAGACTACGATTTAAGTTCTTTTCCAATATCCAAGCGAAACCCTAAAATTATCGCCAGGGGGCCTGTTCAGATATATAAGGAATTGTTAACAATTTCGTTACCCAAATACAAAGATTTAAAAACACTTTGCGGTAATGGGACAATACCAGACAGATATCACCAAGAATTTTTCAATTTAAGGCACAGTAAATCTGTACATGATTCACTATGCGAAACTGACGAAGAAGATAATATCTATTAATATTGTGTTATATACGTATATGTACATACCTACTTATAGATTTATGTATGTTTATTAGTTATTTCAGAGCCATTGTTAAAACTTAAAAATTACTATAGTTACAACTCTTCGCTAGAAGTTAGGTTCTGATAAAGCTACCTATGGTATTGAAATAAATATTTTTTAATTTCCTTTTCTTTAATACTACATTCTTATAAAAATAAATTCAAGTCTAATTTTTAATAAAATAAATCTATTTAATTAAACCTGTATTATTTTTATTTTTTTCATAAAGGAGATTATTTTGTCTTAAGTAACAAAAATTTCAGGAATAGACTTTCAGAGTGACAGCAAAAAAAGCTTAAGGGACAAAACCCACCCTCATATCGCCAGTAAAAAAATAAAAAACCTTAAATTGTATGTATCAGACAAAAAAAATGCTTATGTAAAAAATTTGAATGTAATAATTATATCTTTAGCCAAGATAATTACAAAAAACCGTCCCCTGTAAAGTTTGGTTTTTTGCACTTAAGCTTTTTCCGCCGTTATAACACGATATGTACATAAGTATGTATATAGTTTTTAGGGTTTATTGAAAATATATATATATAAAGATGTGTACAGTAGTACAAATGCTTGGATTTCTATAAAAAATAAAGTAAAGATTTAGTTATCTAATTTAAAAAATTAAATAATTTACGAGTTACATATTTTTAGTAATTTTGTTATTATTATAACATTGATTTTGGTCGCCCCTACTGTTTAAATTAAATAGATGAATTGAAGGAGATTTATTGGATTTAACAAAAATATTTTAAGCTCTTCTGAATTTTCCTATACAATATATGACAAAAAGTTTTCTTCATAAGATATAACATTTATTTTTTTACAAAGAGTTACTATATTGCTATGTTGTACAAATATTTTTTGAATTTTGAATGCCTCAAATTTAAGAATATAAAAAAATACTATAAAACTAACTTTATACAATGTGCCACAATGGCTAAAGTTTTTATAGCATTGATAATCAGTAATGTCGATACTGTTTAGAAGTTTTTGTATCTCTAATAAAAAATGGGTCTTTTTGATATTGTTCTTTATCTGACCAAGAATAAAACTTGTTGTTCAAATTTATGAATAAACTCTAAAAATGAAGTGCAAAATTTTATAGGTATGGACAAAGATATATTTTTTCTTGAAGTTATTATAAGCTTATAAAAAACATTACCATTAAATACATAATATTCATCTAATTTAAATAAAGATTTACCAATGGAACAAATAATCGGTTGAAGGGTTTCTTTTTTGGTGCATATATCATCGATTAACAACTTAATTTTTGTGTTTAATGCTATCAATGTTGGAGCCCACAATAAAAATGAATTTTTTAAATCTTCAATTGTTGTCTTGATAAATTTTCCTTTTCGATTGATTGCTTTCATTGATTACACATTTCCTGGAGTTTGGTTTCAACGAAGCATATAAAGATGAACAATAATGATATTTCTTAATTCTGAAAGAATTGTATAAAAGAGTTTTTTTTTTTTTGTTTTAATAAAATTTTATCTTCTTAGGTTAGAATTATACACGCAAATGTGTATATACGAAAGGCAAAAATTAGTTTTTGGTAATAGCAGTAAAAAAGTGGAATAACTTCCCAATTTGTATCCAAATGCTTGCTTTAAAAGTGGCCATTCTTCCAAAATTTCCAACAAGCTATGTTGTTCTTTAATATACTTTGTTCTTAACGAAAACGTTTCTTTCCATTTTTACATCACTATATCTAAAGCTTCGACGTTGTATTGAGGCCAGTCTATGCTTGATATTTGATTTTCTTCTAAATAATGTTTAGAAAATACCCATCGTATGAGGTTAGATAATTGCACTAGTCTTATTGTTAAGATTGAATTGTTAGTAAATTTATTTTTTACAAGTTTAAAAAATAAAACGATGTACTTAGGATAACCTGTAGCTGAATAAATCGGGGTTTAAAAATAAACAGGCTTGCTTTGGTCTGTTACATGCTATCGTATATTTACCAGTCACATTTGTGACCTTGGCTCATTGAAGTAAGTGAAAATCATTTAGATCCAGAAGATTGTTTTATTCTAGAGAAACAAGTGTAGAACAAATATCTAATAGATTTAAATGTGAATCCACCTAACCTCTTGCGAGATTATAAATGGGAATTGATAAGAGCAATTGTTCTATGACCTGCATCTACAATTCTTTAAACCAATAATTCAATGGCCTAGTGTAAATTCCGAACCTTACAGCAAACAGAACCAATTAAAAGCATTCCCTCCTTATTCACTAAAGCTCACCTGTAATATTTTTTAACTTGTAAAAATAAAACTTACGTAATAATGCAAATATCTTCGATATCTTGCGTTTCAAAAGAACTTTCATAAACGCCTTCTTTTTTCAACTTTGAGATGGAGTTGTGATATTTGCTGTATAAATAACCAGCAGGCTTTCTACCTTTGATCGGTATGAAATATATATGCTAAAAATGAGTTTTAATAAATTTTCGTCCTTAAAAAAAATATATGTACATATATGTATTGTTTAATATACATATGATTTTATTACCTTTAAGAATTTGGATAAACTTTTCTCCTTTCAACAATGTTAAAAGTTCTTCAAAATTTTTAGCCATAGCGCAAATTCTGTAAATATATAAACTTTTATTACAATAATCTATACATACATATAATAAAACAGTAATGGGGTCATCATTTCTGTGCATGAAATATTTTTTGAAAATTTTGTTGTTGGTATGTTTTATATTGTATATCAATTAATATACAATACAAAACTGGAAAGATAATTTAATTGGCTACCTATTAAACAGGAAAAACGAGAAAATCTTTACGTTAAAATGAAAAAATTCATTTTTTCTTTAGCAGATTTTTTACCTTTTTTCTGTTTAATTAGAAAGCCGGTTAAATTACCTTGTAATATTGTCCCATTCTGCCATCAAATACACTTTTACACTTTTCACTTTTACACTTTTTTTTTACACTTTTCACGTTTTAAATTAATTTTTAAATTAAACCGCAATGAATATAATAAATAACAAAAAATTAAACTTACCTTTTATAATCACACAATTTATAAATTTATTTTTACAATTTTTTTATGACGTTTGCACTTTTTTCACTCCTGTTGCAATTCTTTCAACGCTTAAATCTTTACTGACAATGAAAAAAAGCAAACTCATTATTCTTGATATACATAAGATTTGTTTACAGTTATTCCTTTTTGCCAAATGTTTCCAAAGATGGCAAAGGGATTATGTTAATTGTATAAAAAAGGAACCAAAATTCGAAAAGTACTAATATATGAATATTTATGTAATATCTACGTTTCTTCATATTAAAAGTTCCAAAATACACCTTTTCGTGCATTATATATTTTGTAATTATACTAAAGGCCTTATTCACAATCAATTTTTTAATTTTTTTCCGGTTTATAAAACCAATTTTGTATGGAAATTTTGTTTAAAAATTGTTTGTGAATAAGGCCTTAAAAATATTTTTTATATTTTTAGGTTTTTATTTAATAATACATCTTTCCAAATTTTAGAAAAGCTGATTAAAAAGTAAATAACTTAGTTCAAATACATGACACTTATTTGAAGATAATTGGTTGCTGAAGGAAGTGCCGTATTGGTTGTTGGTCAATTTATCTGCCATAATATAATTGCAATGTGTTTCTTTCTATAAATTGATAAATAGATTAATTATAAACAAAAAACTTCTAATAATTTAAAATAAAATTAGGAAGAATCAAAAAAGTACCAAATTTATTTATTTCACCATCACCGCTCTCTGTATATGTAGTTTGCTTTAGGCGTGCCATATTTGCCGATTTATCGACATTTTGGCGATTTTTGCTCCACAAATGCCGATTTTTTCGACAAACTTTTAAAGCTCGGTAATTTTATTTGTTTTAGTAAGAAATGTTACTTTTGGCCATTACTGGAATACTCTTTTTCTGGCACAACGAATGTTGCAGTAGAATTTTATTTAAAAAAAAGATTTAATAACAAGAAGAGTGAATAATACCGCTTGTGAATTTGCACCAAATCTAATGGAAGAGATTCTAAAAAAAATTAACGTTATGAAATGTTATATAAAACTATATTAAGTGACTCTAATGACCATATAGAAATATTGGATTATTTCCACTCTATACGACCAATTGACCAATAACGGAACCAATTTATTTGTAAAACGATTGTTTTTATTTACCTTGTGTTATTTTATATATTGGTTTCTTTGTTCTTAGTTCAGAAAATCACATTTTATTGTTTTTAAAATTGGTATTTTAATTTTTGGTTTTTATTTTAACTTAAATTGCCGATAATTCCGATTTTTTTTTGCATTATGCCTATTTCTTATCAAAATAATCTGGCATTCCTGGTTAATTGGCTAAATTTTCAAGTTAATTTAATCTTATTACAAGAAACCATAATGTACTAAAACTTAGTTCATATATTTATATAATTTTGTTCAATATAGCAACTAAATATTCTTATATAAAGAAAAATTCTTCTTAATTTTAGTAATCTGTATAATATTTCCGATCTGTTTTTTAATGCAAATGGTAAAACAATCCAATGTATTTTCTTTGTTTTTAAGAAAAAATGGTCAGAAAAATATGAAATCCGTAATCTTCTTTTAAGTTAATGAATTAAGTTTGACTATATTTAAGGACGCTTTTAACTAAATTTTCTATTTTTAGTACAAACTTAAAATTTCTTATTTTAATGTAAAAAAACCTAAATATTGGAAAGAGTTTCATATATGTATGAACATTTATAATTAGGTTAAGTAAAACTGTAATCCATTAAAGTAAGAAAAATTGAGTAAAATTGAGTGATATTTTTTAGTTTATATAATTTTTCTTTGTACTTTGAACAAGTATAGTTTCTTACGGATTAGTATAAATTCTTATTTTTAAGTAAATTTAAACTAAATTCAAGAAAATTTCCTATATTAAAACTAAGTTCATGTCTAACTTAAATTTAGTTTAAGTTTTTTTTCAGTGTATAATAAAATTTCTTAATTATGAGGATAGACCTCATAACTCAACGCGCGACTGGACAACAATTTATTAATTTTTCATTTGTTTTTATAAAATAAAATTATCATTAATATTATAAATATTGCTAATTCTACCTTTAAAATCATATAGACTAGTTACTAAAGCTAAACAATAATAATTACAATTCGGGTTATTACTACGAAGTTAAAATACTGCTTATTAGTTCTCGCCTCTATCATAAGCAGCACACAATTATCTAAAATATCTGTGTCATAAACTGATATATCCAAATAGTCATGGTACAACAGATATTTGAGAGTAAAAACTGATAATTTTCTCACTCTATGCAAAACCATAAACAACTGTATGTGTTTATATCCATAGTGTCAGTACGCACAAGCGAAAGCATACAATATCAACTACACTCATCCGTTCTTTTGTATCTGTTGTAACTGTTATGTATATGATATATCTGTTTTTGCCATACTGTTGGATATACTAGTGCACTTCTTTAATTTACAAGGAACTCTACTACTTACCAATAATGAAAAATAAACTACAATGGTAGACCACAAAAATACATAACACTATTCTTTCATACGTATATATACACACATCATATGTACATACATACATACATTTATGTATGCATACAAACAAATATATGCATATACATACATATAATAAGTATAATAAAATAAATATACATATTTATATGTTCCCGCCACCTTCATTTGAATATTAGCTATATTTATAAAACGATAAGCAATCTTCTAAACTGTCCGAAACACTTTGCCAAACACATAAATCAAATAATTTATTTATTGAATTGATTTTTACATTATAATCTTGACGTTAAAAAAATATTATTTGTACCACAGTAAAAAAGCCATGCGCTGCTCCTTCATGACGCAGAGCAAACATGTTGGCGCAGAGCAAAGCGCAATAACAAGTTGCTCTTTGCGCAAAAGAGCAAATAAGATCTGCTCTGCGCTGCGCATTTACTTACTCTGCTTGCAATTTTCGGTTATGAAGTTGGTAATTGTTGTAGAAAGGCGGGATATGGTGGGATCTCTGTCTTTGTGGAGTCTGTTTTGAATTATAAAGTAAAAAGAAATTCAAGTCAGATCATGATATTATAAGTTGTAATTTCGAATTGGAGTTTATAAGTCATGTACTTAAAAAAACATGAAATTGATCACAATAAATTTGGAAGTTACTTAGATAATAACTTATTAAATAGAAGTTCATCTTGTAATAATTCATCTGATTTGTGCCAAAGCTTTATAGATACAACTTCAGAAGCGGTCATACATAGTACAAAAATTACTGCCAAGCGTTTGAATGTTCATAAGAAGCTTACACCATGGATAACTGACAACTTGCTTTATTTAAATGCAACCTACTAAAGGCGCAAAGAAAAAATCATAGCTATAAATCAATATCGGAACGATTAAAAAAATAAGTAAAATCATTAAAATAAGCTACAATAAACTCATGAACAATTATTATTCGAATAATTTAGAAAATTGTAGTGGAGACCCAATTCTTAAATAAAACGACCCAATTCTTAAATAGAACTGCTACAAAATGTGTTGTAACACAGGATGGTTGTGTTTTGACAAAAGATGAAAACAAAGTTGAAGCGTCAAATGATTATTTTGTTAATATTGCTGATAACATGCAATAAATATAAGAATACATTTAAGTGATGATATAAGCTGTTTCCGTACATTAATACCTGAAGGGACAACTTTTAAGCTCAACAAGGTTAGCAAATCCAAGGTTGAAAGTATTTTGAATTCTTTGGACAATAGAAAAAGTCCAGGTTACGATAACATTACCCCTAGAATGCTTCTTATAAGGGAGAATGTTGTTCTTGATATATTAACTGAGATATTCAATAAAATGGTAGATGAAGGGAATTATCCTGATGTACTTAAAATGCATAAGGTTATTCCAATACCAAAGGTAATTGGGTCGAATAAAATAGATAGTTTTAGCCCAGTTTCTCTATTGTCAGTCGTGGAAAAAAATTTTGAAAAAATTATATGTCTTGACGATAATACATTTTATTTCATGGGCAATATGGTTTCAAAAAAGGAATAGGTACTGATTATTATTGATATAATTTGTGGAAAGCTTGATGCTGAATACCGTGACTATTCAAAAGCGTTTGATTTAGTAAATCATGAAATCCTGGTTAAAAAACTTGCAATATTAGGTGTAAGAACCAAAACCCTAGAAATATTTAGTCGATATTTAATAAACCGCATACAATTTGTTCAAGTTGGTGACTGTTGCAGTTTTAAGTGCGCTTTGAAATGTGGAGTTCCACAGGGAAGTATCCTTGGATCATTATTATTTAAAATTGTTATCAACGATATAGAAAACATTAATTTTAATGCAACGTTGTATATGTATGATGACGATGTACTTATGTATATTTTACCGATATAAATACCAACAGGTTTTGCAAACTCAAATTTAATATGATGCGGCTATTTTAAGTGAATTTTCACGATGTAACCGCCTTGTTTTGAATCAAAATAATACTAAATTTGTTAGGTTTAAGCCATATCGATTAAGCAATGATGGAGAGATGATAGTTCACATTGATGGAACTCCAATTACTGAATCAGATATGGTAAACTATTTAGGTATTCAATTAAAGCACAATATGTTAAACTTACAAAAAAGTAAAATTTCTTCTGGAATTGGTATTTTGTATATATTTAACAATAAACTTAATTTTAATGTTCAAATGCTTATATTTTCACGTTTCAAGTTAATGATACCAAATTGTTACATTTTACATGATTTTTAAAATGTAAAAAAAAATTAAAAATATGGACCTATATCCCCCTTTTTTCTTTACACAACAATACAACTTCTACATTTTTTCAAATTAATTTCAACAATAACGTAGCATGTTAACAAACACTGGGTTTCTTTTAAATTTCTTTCTTATAAAAAAAACACTGCGCCAGATACGCTAAACACATTTTAAATTATTATTTGATGTTTGCTTAGTTAAAAACAAATCATAATCACGTGAGGGTGTTTTCGGTCTTTTATTGTCATAACTGTGCTTTATACGGTGTTTTTTCTTTTTCCATGTAATCTTACCGGTGCTTTAAAAAAAATGTAAAAGTTTCGCATTTTATAACATTTCTATTCTAACTTTTGAACGATACAGATGATGTTACTGATTCCGATAACGTTGTTTATTTTACCCATTCCTGTAAAAACGAGTATCAAAAATATCGCAATCAGAATTTATACTCGTACGCGAGAATTTTTTAATTCTCTTTATTTTTAAGCAACGTTGCTACATTTTTACCCTATTCAAGTTTTTTACTGCCGTTTTATGAAATACTGCATTGTATGCAGATCTATTTATAAACAATAAAAAAACAAAATTTGATCAAATCTATTGCTTAAACATTATAAGCAGAAAAACAGACAACAACCGTTTTCATAGGTATGAAATACAACACATACTTAATGAATAAAATGCAATAAAAACCGCTTAAAGGCACAGCTTTTGTACACTATTTAAAGCAGTTATACTTATTTTCTTGCTGTTTTTTATGAACAATTATTTTCAGTTTATGCGCCATGTTGTCATAAACGTGCTACTAACGGTATTTAGGAAAACAAAATGATAAAATGAAAATTACTTAATTTTTTTAGTTTTAACAAAACTGTATATAATAAAATAAAGTTTTTAGTTTACATATTTTATTTTGTTAAATATAATTATTGCTTTTATACCTATTTATTAATTTTAAAAATCTATTTGCTTAACGAATAGAATTTTTAAATTTCCCTCCTGTGTGACTTAAAAAACCCTAACAAAAACGTAATATAATAAACTATTCTTGAGTTATTAGTAAACTTTTGTTGTGTTTTTAATAAATGAAAATATGGCGAATTTTGCGAGTTCTATTAAATTTATTTTCTGTTACATATTAAATTAACTTTCATAATTTCAAAGAAGTATGTAAGTTAGCTAACTTAGACATTGGCGACTTTTGATATTGTGTTTGATTTAATAATTCTGATCTGATAACTCTGTTTTCCTCTCACTACACACGTTAAAATCTCTCTCTTGGTGTTTGTTGTGAGTATGAGTACGAATAAAATAAACATTTTACTTGAGTATGGTAGGCACTTATACTCAAATGGAATGGGTATAGTAAATACTCGCACTTAAGAAATGCGGTGGCGATCACACCGCAACCGCATTTAAGATGAGTATACTTAGAGTATTAAAAACAGACACTCTTGCAGTTCTCTGGTGGTCACATTCTTTTTGTTCAGCGAAAGTGATTTACATAGACATACTCTGTTTTGTCAGAACACAATTTTGATAAGGAAATGTTTCCTAAAAATTAAATTTTAATATTGCTTAAACCTACACTTACATTACTGTAAAAAAAACTTGAAAAGTTTTCGCTCTGCTGAAAAATTAGATTTTAAGACATGCGCTGTTATTCATTAAAACCACAGATGTGTCAATCACTTATACATTTTTATTAGTTAGCTTATCTTCCTATTATATATAGCTGCAGAGCAGCGTTGCCACACAAGAAATTGACTTCCTACCAATAATTTTTAAAAATCCTACCAAAACCGTTCACAGCCTACCAAAAATTAAAAAATACATTTCTGGCACATAAACCCTGTTATACTCACTTGGTTTTTTTCCCGTAATTGTTGAGATGGAAGTTTGACTTTTGATGATTTTTAAGATAGGTGTTATGATTTAAAATAGTTTTAGAGCATACTATGAAGAATGAACACCCATCCCTTTCCTGGAGCTAATCAAATTCGCTCAACCATTCTATTCAATATTTTCTTTTGACTGTTTCTTCACAATGTTCACTAAAAGTATTATACTATTTAAAAATGTTTTAAAACAAAAATTTTAAGAGTTCTTCTACCTGGTCGAGGGAATGTCGTCTTCTAAAGTTATATTATTTTCATTTAATGTTGGAGTTTTTTATTAAAATTTGAAAAAAAAAATACATGCAATATTAGTAAATATTTATGTAATTAATAGGTACATACATATGTATTTACAATTAAAAATTTACTTTTCCATTTTGTATATTATTTTTTTTAATACATACACTTGAAAATAAACCTTCACTCAAAAATATTGTTAACTTCAAATTCATAATATTGTTCGCGTTTCTTAACCCAGAGATGGTTATATCTTTATTCATCTCTATGCAAAAAAGCAGAGATGTTTTCTATTACACCTAAAACAGTTTTTGAAAACATTTTTGTTGTTTATTTAATTCAAAGTTACATTTTTTTTATTTTATGTTCTGAATTTTTAAGGTGGAAAATTCACTATTGCTAAAAATTGCTACAGGAGGAAAACCTACCAAAAATTTAAAAAAAATGCAACAAACCAACCAAACTACCAAACTGTTTTTTAAAAACGAAAAACTACCAAGTTTGGTCCGATTGGACCAAAGCGGCAACGCTGCTGCAGAGTAAACATTTCACTGAAGTCCCTTCAATCTGCTCAAAATAAAGCTTTAAAGCTGGTTTTTATTCTTCCGCTAAGATATTCAACGTTAAACTTATTTAAAAATATGCTAAAAATGTTCTAGTAAGAGGCTTATAAAAACAAAAAGTCTTAACTACGTTTTCAAAACAATCAGAGGAGGTAATGTTCGTGGTTTCACGCATTTTACTCAGAATATATTATACACTTATACAAATACTAGACAGGCTCTAAATTTAAATACTGTAAGATGTCGTTTAGATTTAACAAAACAACGCACCTTTGCATTATTTTTATTGGCAACAAATACAAAACAGAAAATAACTTTTGATATTTTTTATGAAAATTTATCTTAGAACATGAACCAAAAAATGCTTTTTTAAAGCATTTTTGTTCTAAAATTTTGTTTATTTATATAGAAATAATTTTTGCCAAAAGTACGAATTAAACCTTAATGTGTAACTGTGGCAAATTACTAAATTTAAGTAAGTACATTGTAGTCACCAACATTTCTTTAATATATTACCTAAGCATTTGACAGGCTTTTCGTTGGATTTTTGACATAAGCTAAAGCTAGCTTATGCACATTATAGTAAAGCCTTAAGTCTGACTGCTCTTTATGTACTAATTTTGTTTCGTAACACTTTCGATAAGATTTTTCTTTAGAATGCCTTATTGACCTTATGATCCATTATGGATCGAATAAATTGTAAATTTCCCACGCCGTTTACTTGCCATGCATTCCCATACCATCACGGCACCACCTCCATGTTTAAATGTTTACTCTTTTTTTGGACTAAGACTTTCTCCAAACAAGCTGACGGCCTTTCATTCCAAAGATGCAGTACTTGCTTTCATCCGTGAACAGAAATTTCTTCCAAAACTTTAGAGGCTTATTTTTATGTCATTTAGCAAAAGCAATTCGCTTTTGTCTGTGGACTAATGACACTAGCTGCTTTTTGCATGCTACATGGCTTCTGTAGTTGGCCTTTTTTAACATTCTGCGCACAGTGTGTTTGGAGTAAATTGTGAGCTGATATTTTCAGCAATTTTTTGACGTTGGTACTCGGGCTTTTTCTCACTAACTGCACTATAGATCTTCTTTCGGGTTCAGTTAATTTTGGTGGACGACCAGAACGAGGCGTTGAGACTAAAATTTGTTTACTACTCTTTGGATTGAAAAATGAGAACGTTTAAAAAGTTGATCGATTTGGCGCAAAGTCTTTCGTTGTTTCCGTAAATGTATAATGATTTTACGTTCAGCGACATTAATTTCCTTTTTGTTTGCTATTACTTGAAATTTATTATAATCCAAAACGAAATAATTTTCAAATTACTTTATTAATGGGGTTAAAACAAAAACTGTAGTTTTGTAGTATTAAATACTTTTTCATATATTTGTTTTTTAGTTGCCAGTTAACACCAAACTTTGCATATACCAAAAAATATCTAACATAATTTACAAGTGGTTAATCTGTTAATAAAAATTAATTTTAAATGCTTACGGGTGGTTCTTACCACTATAATATCATGTTAAAATATAAATATAGTTTGTACGCAAATAACGGTTCAACGGTGTGGCCATGTACATCAGATTATATCAACTATTGTAATACCCTTTAATTTATAATATAAAATTATTGTAAATTTCACCTGTCTATCTATAACGGTTCAAAAGTTTGGCCACATACACCAAGTTGCATCCACTGTTGGGACACCCGTTTATTTTCAAATCCAAATTTTATACTTGTTATTATAGGGGACTTAGTAATATGGGTTATTTGTAAATTTTAATTTTCTGTCTACAACTGTTTAAAATTATGGCCATATACATAATCAAATGAACTATTGGGGCACCCATTAATTTATAATTTTAAATATTAATACTTGTTACTATAACGACCATATCAATTATGTTAAATTTGCCAGCGTTTGTTCAACGGTTCAAAAGATAGGCCCATGTGAAAAAATTTACATCAATTATGGGACACCCTTTAACTTTTAAATCCAAATTATATACTCGTTGATACAGCGGGCTTAAAAATACAGGTCCCTTTTAAGTTTCAGCATTCTGTATATAACGGATCAAAAGTTCGGCCACATACTTGTAATTACATTAACTATTGGGACACCATTTAACTTCCATATCCAAATTTTGGATTTGGACTTAGCAGTACAGGTTAGTTGTAAATTTCAAGCATCTGTCGACAACTGTTAAAAAGTATAGCCATATACATCAAATTAAATGAACTATTGGCGCACCCTTTAACTTATTATTTTTATAATAATACTTGCTACTATAACGTCCATAGCAATTGACATTCTGTCCAATTTGCAAGCTTTTAACTATAACGGTTTAAAAGATAGCCCTATATAAGTAAATCTACTTCAATTATTGGACATTCTTTAATTTTTAAACTCAAATTAAAAACTCGTTGATATAGCGGGCTCAGCAATATAGGTCCCTTTTAAGATTCAGCATTCTGTCTATAACGGTTCAAAAGTTTGGTCACATAATTGAAATTACATTAACTATTGGGACACCCTTTTACTTCCAAATCCAAATTTTATACTTGTTGTTATAGCGGACTTAGTAATACAGGTTCGTTGTAAATTTCAAGCGTCTGTCTAGAACTGTTCAAGAGTATGGCCATATACATTAAATTAAATGAACTATTGGCACACTCTTTAATTTATAATTTTTAACATTAATTCTTGTTACTATAACAGACATAGCAATCGACATTTTCTCCAATTTGCAAGCATTTGTCTATAACGGGTCATAAAATAGGCCCATATAAGTAAATCTACATTAAAAATTGGACACCCTTTAATTTCTAAATTCAAATTATAAACTCGTTGATATAGTGGGCTTAGCAAAAGAGGTACCTTTTAAGTCTCAGCGTTCTGTCTGTAACGGTTCAAAAGTTTGTTCACATACGTTAAATAACATCAACTATTGGGGAACCCTTTAACTTCCAAATCCAAATTTTATACTTGCTGATATAGCGGACTTACCAATACAGGTTCGTTGTAAATTTCAAGCGTCTCTCTACAACTGTTTAAAAATATGGCCATATATATCAAATTAAATGAACTATTGGCACACCCTTTAATTTATTATTTTTAATATTAATACTTGTTAATATAACGGCTATAGCAATCGACATTGTGTCCAATTTGCAAACATTTGTCTGTGACGGTTGAAAAGATAGGCTCATATAAGTAATCAATCAATTATGGGGACACCCTTTAATTTTTAGATTTATTTTAGTATAACTTTTTGTTATTGGGAGCTATAGCAATACGCAGTCATATTAGATTTTACAGAAATACACTTTTCAGTTCATAATATACGTAAAAAATATGTATGTTGTATGGGGACAACCTTTAATTTTTAAGATTATGAACTGTATTAAATTAATTGGATTAATTCCGCCAGTATATATTAAACTGTTGTTATAACTTTCGGTAAAAACCGTCGTCTCTGGCAGTGTACTTCGTACGTTTGGCGAGCTCTTTCGATGTGATAACATCATTTTCAAGTCACGTGTTTGTTAATACTGAAGAGATAGTGTTAAGTATAAAAGGTAGTGGGTTTGGGTAATTTTTGTTTAAATGGTGTTATGCAGGTAGATTTCCTGATATCTGTCCTGTTTATTGGGGTAAATAATTTACATCCGTATTCATAGAAAATCAAAATAGATTTGAAATATATTTTAGGACAAATTTGTATGAAAAATTTGTCATAAAACATATTTCAAAGTTATTTTATTTTCTATGAATATGGCAGATAATATTTGCGTCTTTTATTATTGGATAGGTAAGTGTGACCATCTGTGGGTGTTTTTCGTTTGTAAGAGTGTTCCAGTAATTTCTGTGGTGTAAAAATCGTGTCAGAGGTTGTGTTTATCTGTTCGTTAATAATATCTCTGTTAAACGTTCGTGTTGTGTAAATTTCCATGTTTTCAAGAATGTCTAGTCTTGGATTTTTATCCTCTCTTTTCACTTAAACAATTCAAGTTGAGTGAAGAAAGCATTCCGGCGATTTTCTCTTTTCAGACCTATTGCTGTTTTAAAGATGTTATAATTAAACGGAGTTAAGTTCTCATTGATAGTAGATGGTTTACAACTGTCAAAGCCTGCATTAATTAAACGAAGTGGTGATTTGTGCCTGGGCCGATAATCTGCAGCACTTTTCGAAAACGAGTTTTTCTCGTATTGAGAGCTCATTTTTATAGCAATAGGAGGGTCACAGAAGTCGCAAACATGTTTAGAATTGCTTGTCAAATTTAATATATCAATTTCTTTATTGGCAGCCTCTAACTTATCTGCCCTTTCATTAAGTTGATTAATTTCAGTTTTAAGGTAGATTATTATCTAATTTTTAAAATCACTAAACTTCTATTTAAATTCAAGTATTAGGCAATTTTTATAGCTATCAATGATTGTTTTTATTAAGTCTGACTGCTCTTTAATGTACTCATTTTGTTTGTAACACTCCCGTTAAATCTTTCTTTAGAATGCCTAATAGACCTAATGATCCATTATGGATGGAATAAATTGTAAATATCCCACGCTGTTACTTGTCATGCACCCTCATACCCTCATGCCACCATCTCCATGTTTAACTGTTTATTTTTTTGGGACTAAGGCTTTCTCCAAACAAGCTGACGGCCTTTCATTCCAAAGATGCAGTACTTGCTTTCATCCGTGAACAGAAATTTCTTCCAAAACTTTAGAGGCTTATTTATATGTTATTTCGCAAAAGCAATTCGCTTTTGTCTGTTGACTAATGACACTAGCTGCTTTTTGCGTGCTACATGGCTTCTGTACTTGGCTTTTTTAACATTCTGCGCACAGTGTGTTTGGAGTAAATTGTGAGCTGATATTTTCAGCAATTTTTTGACGTTGGTAATCAGGGTTTTTCTCACTAACTGCACTATAGATCTTCTTTCGGGTTCAGTTAATTTTGGTGGACGACCAGAACGAGGCGTTGAGACTAAAATTTGTTTGTTCACATTCTTTTTGTTCAGCGAAAGTCATTTACATAGCCATACTCTGTTTTGTCAGAACACAATTTTGATGTTTAAATGGTTTATAATTTTCAAATTGCTCTGGGATCTAGTCCATAAGGAAATGTTTCCTAAAAATTAAATTGGAATATTGCTTAAACCTACACTTACATTACTTTAAAAAAGAACTTGAAAAGTTTTGGCTCTACTGAAAAATTAGATTTTAAGACATGCGCTGTTATTCATTGAAACCCAGATGTATCAATCACATACATTTTTATTAATTAGCTTATCTTCCTATTATGTATGGCTGCAGAGTAAACATTTCACTGAAGTCCCTTCAATCTGTTCAAAATAAAGCTTTAAAGCTGGTTTTTATTCTTCCGCTAAGATAGTCAACGTTAAACTTATTTTAAAATATGCTAAAAATGTTCTTCTAGTAAGAGGCTTATATAAAAAAAAGTCTTAACTTTTTTGTTCAAAACAATCAGAGGAGGTAATGTTCGTGGTTCCACGCATTTTACTTAGAATATATTATACACTTATACAAATACTAGACACGCTCTAAATTTAAATACCGTAAGATGTCGTTTAGATTTAACAAAACAACGCACCGTTGCATTATTTTTATTGGCAAAAAAACACAAAACAGAAAATAACTTTTGGTATTTTTTATGAAAATTTATCTTAGAACTGTTATGTATTACCATATGAGTAATAAGTATATGTTATCTACTGTACATGAAATCTACTGTACGAATACTCATCTTTCGTAAACGTTTTAATTGTCAAATAGATACATATATTATGGAACATATTGTTTTTGAAATAGAGTCGTTTTGTAACTACCAATCAAGTATGTGGTTTTAATTGAAATACATAAAATAATTTGGCGACGAGAAAATTGGAAAAGTAACCGTAGGAAAAAGTGTAATTTAGTTTTTTTTAATGTAAAAAAAAACGACTTAATAAAAAAAGAGGAAAAATATATTGTAAAAGAATTTTTTTATTAAAACATAAAAATGATTGGAAATATGGATCCATTCCTTATAGGGAATGATTTCACGGAGTATGAAATGAGACTTCAACAATTTTTTATTGTAAATGATGTTGTCGAGGAAAAGAAAGTGGCATACTTTATTACATATATTGGAGCTGATGCTTATTCTGTGTTGCGGAAGTTATTTTCTCCAGAGGATCCATGTAAAAAAAGTTATAAAGATCTGGCTGGGGCACTTAAAAAATATTTTGAACCATCCATAAATGAAATTGCGGAGACTTATAAGTTTAATAAAGCGGAACAAGGAACAAAATCAATTAGGGAATTTATAATTGAATTAAAATCCTTGGCGCAAAAGTGTAATTTTGGAGATATTTTGGATCGAGCATTACGCGATAAATTTGTATGCGGCGTACGTGATAATCAACTAAGATCCAAATTTTTGAAAGAAGCAAAATTAACATTTAACACCGCGTGTGAAATAGCACTTAATTGGGAAATGGCAGAAGGTGAAACAAAGGAGATAAGTTCAAAGAAGGAGCATTATAATTCTTTTGCTGTAAGTCAAGGCCAAAGCAAATTAAACGGTCATGGGAAGAGGAATAGCTATTCAAATCAATCATGTTTTCGGTGTGGTAAAACAGGTCATGATGCTAATACCTGCATTTGCAAAAATTGGATATGTTTCAAATGTCAAAAGAAAGGGCATACTGCTAGGAGATGTGGGAAATGGAAAAATTATTGTAAAAATGAAAATAAAGTAAATTGCGTTGAAGAAATTATGGAGGCTATTAGCTTGAAGAGCATTGTAAGTGAAGTTGTTGAAGGCAATAAAATAAATGATGTTGCTGCTGGAGATGCAGAATGTGTAAAGCTGTTGGTAGATGGTGTGTTGTTAGAATTGGAGGTAGATACTGGAGCTTGCGTAACCGTAATTTCTGAAGCTAAGTATTTGTTGAATTTTTCTAAATTTAAGTTATGTTCTGTGGAAAAAAAGTTTTTTTCTGTCACTGGTAGCCATCTTAGATGCATTGGAAAATTTGAATCAATTGTAAGCAAGGTGAATTGTCAAAAAGAATTTATTTTAGAAGTCTATGTGATTGAATCGGAAAGGGATTTTAAAACACTCATGGGTAGAAGTTGGTTAAATGTATTGTATCCGAATTGGAGGCAATCGTTTAGTAATAAAATAAAAAATATATCCGACGTAAATCAAAAGGAATTTTTAAATCAAATAAAAAGTAAATTCCCGCGAATTTTTACAAACGAGTCAGAACATTGTATTAAAAAATATACGGCTGAAATTGTTTGAAACCTGGTACAGTACCAATTTTTAAAAAAGCCTATAATGTACCGTTTAAACTTAGACCTCAAGTAGAAAAAGAGTTAGACAGATTAGTAAGTAATGGGAAATTAGTACCTGTAGAGTTTAGCAAATTTGCATCACCAATAGTTATTGTTTCAAAGCCGGGTAACGAAATTAGAATTTGTATCGACTGTAAAGTTACAATAAACAGATTCATAGAAATGGAGCATTATCCTTTACCACGAATAGACGATATATTTGCAAATTTAGCAAATTCTAATTATTTTTGTGTAATGGATTTATCAGGAGCTTACCAGCAAGTTAAACTTTCCGAGTCATCAAGACAATACGTAACTATTAACACTCATAAAGGCTTGTACCAGTTTACTAGACTTCCTTTTGGGGTTGCTAGCGCACCGTCAATTTTTCAATCCATTATGGATCAAATTCTCTTAGGAATACCGGGTACATCATGTTATTTAGACGATATATTGGTGGGGGGTTCCAATATACAAGAAACAAAAAATAGATTATTCCAAGTTTTAGGCAAACTTAATGAGTTTAATATTAAAATTAATTCAGCGAAATGTAAGTTTTTTGAAACAGAAATAAATTATTTGGGACATACCATATCGAAAGATGGATTAAAGCCGAATAATGAGAAAGCAAAAGCTATTTTAAATGCACCTTGTCCAAAAAATTTATCAGAATTGCAATCGTATTTAGGGATGTTAAATTATTATAGCAATTTTATTCCAAATTTGTCTTTACAATTAAAAGAATTGTATAGTTTACTAAAGAAAGATAACAAATTTGTATGGACAAAAAATGTTCAAAGTTGTTTTGAAAAATCAAAGAAATTGCTTTTAAATAATAATTTATTAGAACTTTATGATCCAAACAAACCAATCATAGTAACCACCGACGCTAGTCCTTATGGTGTTGGAGCTGTTTTGGCTCATTTAGTTAATGGGGTTGAAAAACCGGTTTTGCTTGCTTCGAGTACTTTATGTCCCTCGGAGAAAAATTACTCACAAATTCATCGTGAGGCATTAGCTGTTATGTTTGCAATGAAAAAGTTCCATAAGTATAAATACGGACACAAATCTATACTATGTAGTGATAATGAAGCTCTTAAGGAGATATTTAATCCAAATAGGGATACGTCAAGTATAACGGCATCAAGATTACAGAGATGGGCTGTAATGCTCTCAATATATGAATATGATTTTAAATATCGTCCTGCGAACGTAATGCACCAGCAGATGCAATGTCACGGTTGCCGTAAGAGAGTAGAACAGAAATAGAAATGGTAAACTATCTTTCAAATGTAATTGAGTTACCTATAAGTGTTGAAAAAGTAAGGGAGCACACTCAAAATGATTTGATCTTAAGTAAAGTTTTTTGTTATATTAAGACCGGCTGGCCGTTAAAAGTGCCATCACATTTAGAAATATGGTACAAGTATCGTAAATATTTATCAACAGATAATGACTGCATTTATTACGGAGATAGATTAGTAATTCCAGAAATACTTCGCAGTGAAATTCTTGATACCTTACATGAAAATCATGATGGAATCGTAAGGTTAAAAATGCTTGCTCGAAGTTCAATTTGGTGGCCAAAAATTGATAGAAGTATTGTAGAACATGTTTCAAAATGTTTTTCGTGTCAATCTACACAAAAGGTACCTAAGGAGAAAATTATCAGCAAATGGACACCAACTGAGGTACCATTCGAAAGAGTCCATTTGGATTTTTTTATTTTGAGTCAAAAACTTTTCTGATATATGTTGACTCATTCAGTAAGTTTATTGACCAAAAAATGCTTTTTTAAAGCCTTTTTGTTCTAAAATTTTGTTTATTTATATAGAAATAATTTTTGGCAAAAGTACGAATTAAACCTAAATGTGTAACTGTGGCAAATTACTAAATTTATGTAAGTACATTGTAGTCACCAACATTTCTTTAATATATTACCTAAGCATTTGTCAGGCTTTTCGTTGGATTTTTGACATAAGCTAAAGCTAGCTTATGCACATTATAGTAAAGCCTTAAGTCCGACTGCTCCTTATGTACTAATTTTGTTTCGTAACACTTTCGATAAGATTTTTCTTTAGAATGCCTTATTGACATTATGATCCATTATGGATCGAATAAATTGTGAATTTCCCACGCCGTTTACATGCCATGCATTCCCATACCATCACGGCACCACCTCCATGTTTAAATGTTTACTCTTTTTTTGGACTAAGACTTTCTCCAAACAAGCTGACGGCCTTTCATTCCAAAGATGCAGTACTTGCTTTCATCCGTGAACAGAAATTTTTTCCAAAACTTTAGAGGCTTATTTATATGTTATTTGGCAAAAGCAATTCGCTTTTGTCTGTTGACTAATGACACTAGCTGCTTTTTGCATGCTACATGGCTTCTGTATTTGGCTTTTTTAACATTCTGCGCACAGTGTGTTTGGAGTAAATTGTGAGCTGATATTTTCAACAATTTTTTGACGTTGGTACTCGGGGTTTTTCTCACTAACTGCACTATAGATCTTCTTTCGGGTTCAGTTAATTTTGGTGGACAACCAGAACGAGGCGTTGAGACTAAAATTTGTTTACTACTCTTTGGATTGAAAAATGAGAACGTTTAAAAAGTTGATCGATTTGGCGCAGAGTCTTTCGTTGTTTCCATAAATGTATAATGATTTTACGTTCAGCGACATTAATTTCCTTTTTATTTGCTATTACTTGGAATTTATTATAATCCAAAACGAAATAATTTTCAAATTACTTTATTAATGGGGTTAAAACAAAAACTGTAGTTTTGTAGTATTAAATACTTTTTCATATATTTGTTTTTTAGTTGCCAGTTAACACCAAACTTTGCATATACCAAAAAATATCTAACATAATTTACAAGTGGTTAATCTGTTAATAAAAATTAATTTTAAATGCTTACGGGTGGTTCTTACCACTATAATATCATGTTAAAATATAAATATAGTTTGTACGCAAATAACGGTTCAACGGTGTGGCCATGTACATCAGATTATATCAGCTATTGTAATACCCTTTAATTTATAATATAAAATTATTGTAAATTTCACCTGTCTATCTATAACGGTTCAAAAGTTTGGCCACATACACCAAGTTGCATCATCTATTGGGACACCCGTTTATTTTCAAATCCAAATTTTATACTTGTTATTATAGGGGACTTAGTAATATGGGTTGTTTGTAAATTTTAATCTTCTGTCTACAACTGTTAAAATTTATGGCCATATACATAATCAACTGAACTATTGGGGCACCCATTAATTTATAAATATAAATATTAATACTTGTTACTATAACGACCATATCAATTATGTTAAATTGCCAGCGTTTGTTCAACGGTTCAAAAGATAGGCCCATGTGAAAAAATTTACATCACGTATGGGACACCCTTTAACTTTTAAATCCAAATTATATACTCGTTGATACAGCGGGCTTAAAAATACAGGTCCCTTTTAAGTTTCAGCATTTGTATATAACGGATCAAAAGTTCGGCCACATACTTGTAATTACATTAACTATTGGGACACCATTTAACTTCCATATCCAAATTTTGGATTTTGACTTAGCAGTACAGGTTAGTTGTAAATTTCAAGCATCTGTCTACAACTGTTAAAAAGTATGGCCATATACATTAAATTAAATGAACTATTGGCACACTCTTTAATTTATAATTTTTAACATTAATACTTTTACTATAACAGACATAGCAATCGACATTTTCTCCAATTTGCAAGCATTTGTCTATAACGGGTCAAAAAATAGGCCCATATAAGTAAATCTACATAAAAAATGGGACGCCCTTTAATTTCTAAATTCAAATTACAAACTCGTTGATATAGTGGGCTTAGCAAAAGAGGTACCTTTTAAGTCTCAGCGTTCTGTCTGTAATGGTTCAAAAGTTTGTTCACATACTTTAAATAACATCAACTATTGGGGAACCCTTTAACTTCCAAATCCAAATTTTATACTTGCTGATATAGCGGACTTAGTAATACAGGTTCGTTGTAAATTTCAAGCGTCTGTCTAGAACTGTTCAAAAGTATGGCCATATACATTAAATTAAATGAACTATTGCCACACTCTTTAATTTATAATTTTTAACATTAATACTTGTTACTATAACAGACATAGCAATCGACATTTTCTCCAATTTGCAAGCATTTGTCTATAACGGGTCAAAAAATAGGCCCATATAAGTAAATCTACATAAAAAATGGGACACCCTTTAATTTCTAAATTCAAATTATAAACTCGTTGATATAGTGGGCTTAGCAAAAGAGGTACCTTTTAAGTCTCAGCGTTCTGTCTGTAACGGTTCAAAAGTTTGTTCACATACTTTAAATAACATCAACTATTGGGGAACCCTTTAACTTCCAAATCCAAATTTTATACTTGCTGATATAGCGGACTTAGCAATACAGGTTCGTTGTAAATTTCAAGCGTCTCTCTACAACTGTTTAAAAATATGGCCATATATATTAAATTAAACGAACTATTGGCACACCCTTTAATTTATAATTTTTAATATTATTACTTGTTAATATAACGGCTATAGCAATCGACATTCTGTCCAATTTGCAAACATTTGTCTCTAACGGTTGAAAAGATAGGCTCATATAAGTAAATTTACATCAATTATGGGGACACCCTTTAATTTTTAGATTTATTTTTGTATTACTTTTTGTTATTGGGAGCTATAGCAATACGCAGTCATATTAAATTTTACAGAAATACACTTTTCAGTTCATAATATACGTAAAAAATATGTATGTTGTATGGGGACAACCTTTAATTTTTAAGATTATGAACTGTATTAAATTAATTAGATTAATTCCGCCAGTATATATTAAACTGTGGTTATAACTTTCGGTAAAAGCCGTCGTCTCTGACTGTGTACTTTGTACGTTTGGCGAGGGCTTTCGATGTGTTAACATCATTTTCAAGCCACGTGTTTGTTAATACTGAAGGGAAAGTGTTAAAAATAGATAGTGTTAAGAAAAAAAGTTGGTGGGTATAAGTAATTTTTGTCCGTGTAAATGGTATTGTGCAGGTAGATTGCCTGATATCTGTCCTGTTTATTGGTGTAAATAGTTTAATATTTGCGTCTTTTATTATTGGATAGGTAAGTGTGACCATCTGTGGGTGTCTTTCGTTTGTAAGAGTGTTCCAGTAATTTCGGTGGTGTAAAAATCGTGTCAGAGGTTATGTTTACCTGTTCGTTAATAATATCTCTGCTAAACGTCCGTGTTGTGTAAATTTCCATGTTTTCAAGAATGTCTAGTCTTGGATTTTTATCCTCTCTTTTCACTTAAACAATTCAAGTTGAGTGAAGAAAGCGTTCCGGCGATTCTCTCTTTTCAGACCTATTGCTGTTTTAAAGATGTTATAATTAAACGGAGTTAAGTTCTCATTGATAGTAGATGGTTTACGACTGTCAAAGCCTGCATTAATTAAACGAAGTGGTGATTTGTGCCTGGGCAGATAATCTGCAGCACTTTTCGAAAACGAGTTTTTCTCGTATGGAGAGCTCATTTTTATAGCAATAGGAGGGTCACAAAAGTCGCAAACATGTTTAGAATTGCTTGTCAAATTTAATTTACCAATTTCTTTATTGGCAGCCTCTAACTTATCTGCCCTTTCATTTAGTTGATTAATTTCAGTTTTAAGGTAGATTATTATCTAATTTTTAAAATCACTAAACTTCTATTTAAATTCAAGTATTACGCAATTCTTATAGCTTTCAATGATTGTTTTTATTAAGTCTGACTGCTCTTTAATGTACTCATTTTGTTTGTAACACTTCCGGTAAGATTTTTCTTTAGAATGCCTAATAGGCCTAATGATCCATTATGGATGGAATAAATTGTAAATATCCCACGCTGTTACTTGTCATGCACCCTCGTACCATCATACCACCATCTCCATGTTTAACTGTTTATTTATTTGGGACTAAGGCTTTCTCCAAACAAGCTGACGGCCTTTCATTCCAAAGATGCAGTACTTGCTTTCATCCGTGAACAGAAATTTCTTCCAAAACTTTAGAGGCTTATTTATATGTTATTTGGCAAAAGCAATTCGCTTTTGTTTTGACTAATGACACTAGCTGCTTTTTGCGTGCTACATGGCTTCTGTACTTGGCTTTTTTTTAACATTCTGCGCACAGTGTGTTTGGAGTAAATTGTGAGCTGATATTTTCAGCAATTTTTTGACGTTGGTAATCGGGGTTTTTCTCACTAACTGCACTATAGATCTTCTTTCGGGTTCAGTTAATTTTGGTGGACGACCAGACCGAGGCGTTGAGACTAAAATTTGTTTACTACTATAATTACTAAAGCTAAACAATAATAATTACAATTCGGGTTATTACTACGAAGTTAAAATACTGCTTATTAGTTCTCGCCTCTATCATAAGCAGCACACAATTATCTAAAATATCTGTTTCATAAACTGATATATCCAAATACTCATGGTACAACAGATATTTGAGAGTAAAAAACTGATAATTTTCTCACTCTATGCAAAACCATAAACAACTGTATGTGTTTATATCCATAGTGTGAGTACGCACAAGCGAAAGCATACAATATCAACTACACTCATGCGTTCTTTTGTATCTGTTGTAACTGTTATGTATATGATATAACTGTTTTTGCCATACTGTTGGATATACTAGTGCACTTCTTTAATTTACAAGGAACTCCACTACTTACCAATACTGAAAAACAAACTACAATGGTAGACCACAAAAATACATAACACTATTCTTTCATACGTATATATACACATATCATATGTACATACATACATACATTTATGTATGCATACAAACATATCTATATGCATATACATATGTACATATAATAAAATAAATATACATATGTATATGTTCCGCCACCTTCATTTGAGTATTAGCTATATTTAAAAAACGATAAGCAATCTTCTAAGCTGTCCGAAACACTTTGCCAAACACATAAATCAAATAATTTATTTATTGAATTGATTTTTACATTATAATCTTGACGTTAAAAAAAATATTATTTGTACCACAGTAAAAAAGCCATGCACATTTTTGGCTCTTTTGCGGAGTAGCGCAAACAAAGTGCCAAGCGCCTTACTCTTTTTAATGTGCTGCTCCTTCATGACGCAGAGCAAACATGAAGTTGGCACACAAGTTGGCTCTGCTATTTGCGCAAAAGAGCAAATAAGATCTGCTCTGCGCTGCGCATTTACTTACTCTGCTTGCAATTTTCGGTTATGAAGTTGTTAATTGTTGTAGAAAGGATGGATATGGTGGGATCTCTGTCTTTGTGGAGTCTGTTTTGAATTATAAAGTAAAAAGAAATTCAAGTCAGATCATGATATTATAAGTTGTAATTTCGAATTGGAGTTTATAAGTCATGTACTTAAAAAAACATGAAATTGATCACAATAAATTTGGAAGTTACTTAGATAATAACTTATTAAATAGAAGTTCATCTTGTAATAATTCATCTGATTTGTGCCAAAGCTTTATAGATACAACTTCAGAAGCGGTCATACATAGTACAAAAATTACTGCCAAGCGTTTGAATGTTCATAAGAAGCTTACACCATGGATAACTGACAACTTGCTTTATTTAATTGCAACCTACTAAAGGCGCAAAGAAAAAATCATAGCTATAAATCAATATCGGAACGATTAAAAAAATAAGTAAAATCATTAAAATAAGCTACAATAAACTCATGAACAATTATTATTCGAATAATTTAGAAAATTGTAGTGGAGACCCAATTCTTAAATAAAACGACCCAATTCTTAAATAGAACTGCTACAAAATGTGTTGTAACACAGGATGGTTGTGTTTTGACAAAAGATGAAAACAAAGTTGAAGCGTCAAATGATTATTTTGTTAATATTGCTGATAACATGCAATAAATATAAGAATACATTTAAGTGATGATATAAGCTGTTTCCGTACATTAATACCTGAAGGGACAACTTTTAAGCTCAACAAGGTTAGCAAATCCAAGGTTGAAAGTATTTTGAATTCTTTGGACAATAGAAAAAGTCCAGGTTACGATAACATTACCCCTAGAATGCTTCTTATAAGGGAGAATGTTGTTCTTGATATATTAACTGAGATATTCAATAAAATGGTAGATGAAGGGAATTATCCTGATGTACTTAAAATGCATAAGGTTATTCCAATACCAAAGGTAATTGGGTCGAATAAAATAGATAGTTTTAGCCCAGTTTCTCTATTGTCAGTCGTGGAAAAAAATTTTGAAAAAATTATATGTCTTGACGATAATACATTTTATTTCATGGGCAATATGGTTTCAAAAAAGGAATAGGTACTGATTATTATTGATATAATTTGTGGAAAGCTTGATGCTGAATACCGTGGTATTGCAGGAGTCTTTTTTGACTATTCAAAAGCGTTTGATTTAGTAAATCATGAAATCCTGGTTAAAAAACTTGCAATATTAGGTGTAAGAACCAAAACCCTAGAAATATTTAGTCGATATTTAATAAACCGCATACAATTTGTTCAAGTTGGTGACTGTTGCAGTTTTAAGTGCGCTTTGAAATGTGGAGTTCCACAGGGAAGTATCCTTGGATCATTATTATTTAAAATTGTTATCAACGATATAGAAAACATTAATTTTAATGCAACGTTGTATATGTATGATGACGATGTACTTATGTATATTTTACCGATATAAATACCAACAGGTTTTGCAAACTCAAATTCAATATGATGCGGCTATTTTAAGTGAATTTTCACGATGTAACCGCCTTGTTTTGAATCAAAATAATACTAAATTTGTTAGGTTTAAGCCATATCGATTAAGCAATGATGGAGAAATGGTAGTTCACATTGATGGAACTCCAATTACTGAATCAGATATGGTAAACTATTTAGGTATTCAATTAAAGCACAATATGTTAAACTTACAAAAAAGTAAAATTTCTTCTGGAATTGGTATTTTGTATATATTTAACAATAAACTTAATTTTAATGTTCAAATGCTTATATTTTCACGTTTCAAGTTAATGATACCAAATTGTTACATTTTATATGATTTTTAAAATGTAAAAAAAATTAAAAATATGGACCTATATCCCCCTTTTTTTCTTTACACAACAATACAACTTCTACCTTTTTTCAAATTAATTTCAACAATAACGTAGCATGTTAACACACACTGGGTTTCTTTTAAATTTCTTTCTTATAAAAAAAAAACACAGCGCTAGATACGCTAAACACATTTTAAATTATGTTTTGATGTTTGCTTAGTTAAAAACAAATCATAATCACGTGAGGGTGTTTTCGGTCTTTTATTGTCATAACTGTGGTTTATACGGGTTTTTTTCTTTTTCCATGTAATCTTACCTGTGCTTTAAAAAAAATGTAAAAGTTTCGCATTTTATAACATTTCTATTCTAACTTTTGAACGATACAGATGATGTTACTGATTCCGATAACGTTGTTTATTTTACCCATTCCTGTAAAAACGAGTATCAAAAATATCGCAATCAGAATTTATACTCGTACGCGAGAATTTTTTAATTCTCTTTATTTGTAAGCAACGTTGCTACATTTTTACCCTATTCAAGTTTTTTACTGCCGTTTTATGAAATACTGCATTGTATGCAGATCTATTTATAAACAATAAAAAAACAAAATTTGATCAAATCTATTGCTTAAACATTATAAGCAGAAAAACAGACAACAACCGTTTTCATAGGTATGAAATACAACACATACTTAATGAATAAAATGCAATAAAAACCGCTTAAAGGCACAGCTTTTGTACACTATTTAAAGCAGTTATACTTATTTTCTTGCTGTTTTTTATGAACAATTATTTTCAGTTTATGCGCCATGTTGTCATAAACGTGCTACTAACGGTATTTAGGAAAACAAAATGATAAAATGAATACGTGAATAAAAGGAAAATTACTTAATTTTTTTAGTTTTAACAAAACTGTATATAATAAAATAAAGTTTTTAGTTTACATATTTTATTTTGTTAAATATAATTATTGCTTTTATACCTATTTATTAATTTTAAAAATCTATTTGCTTAACGAATAGAATTTTTAAATTTCCCTCCTGTGTGACTTAAAAAAACCCTAACAAAAACGTAATATAATAAACTATTCTTGAGTTATTAGTAAACTTTTATTGTGTTTTTAATAAATGAAAATATGGCGAATTTTGCGAGTTCTATTAAATTTATTTTCTGTTACATATTAAATTAACTTTCATAATTTCAAAGAAGTATGTAAGTTAGCTAACTTAGACATTGGCGACTTTTGATATTGTGTTTGATTTAATAATTCTGATCTGATAACTCTGTTTTCCTCTCACTACACACGTTAAAATCTCTCTCTTGGTGTTTGTTGTGAGTATGAGTACGAATAAAATAAACATTTTACTTGAGTATGGTAGGCACTTATACTCAAATGGAATGGGTATAGTAAATACTCGCACTTAAGAAATGCGGTGGCGATCACACCGCAACCGCATTTAAGATGAGTATACTTAGAGTATTAAAAACAGACACTCTTGCAGTTCTCTGGTGGTCACATTCTTTTTGTTCAGCGAAAGTGATTTACATAGACATACTCTGTTTTGTCAGAACACAATTTTGATAAGGAAATGTTTCCTAAAAATTAAATTTTAATATTGCTTAAACCTACACTTACATTACTGTAAAAAAAAACTTGAAAAGTTTTGGCTCTGCTGAAAAATTAGATTTTAAGACATGCGCTGTTATTCATTAAAACCACAGATGTGTCAATCACTTATACATTTTTATTAGTTAGCTTATCTTCCTATTATATATAGCTGCAGAGCAGCGTTGCCACACAAGAAATTGACTTCCTACCAATAATTTTTAAAAATCCTACCAAAACCGTTCACAGCCTACCAAAAATTAAAAAATACATTTCTGGCACATAAACCCTGTTATACTCACTTGGTTTTTTTCCCGTAATTGTTGAGATGGAAGTTTGACTTTTGATGATTTTTAAGATAGGTGTTATGATTTAAAATAGTTTTAGAGAATACTATGAAGAATGAACACCCATCCCTTTCAAATTCGCTCAACCATTCTATTCAATATTTTCTTTTGACTGTTTCTTCACAATGTTCACTAAAAGTATTATACTATTTAAAAATGTTTTAAAACAAAAATTTTAAGAGTTCTTCTACCTGGTCGAGGGAATGTCGTCTTCTAAAGTTATATTATTTTCATTTAATGTTGGAGTTTTTTATTAAAATTTGAAAAAAAAAATACATGCAATATTAGTAAATATTTATGTAATTAATAGGTACATACATATGTATTTACAATTAAAAATTTACTTTTCCATTTTGTATATTATTTTTTTTAATACATACACTTGAAAATAAACCTTCACTCAAAAATATTGTTAACTTCAAATTCATAATATTGTTCGCGTTTCTTAACCCAGAGATGGTTATATCTTTATTCATCTCTATGCAAAAAAGCAGAGATGTTTTCTATTACACCTAAAACAGTTTTTGAAAACATTTTTGTTGTTTATTTAATTCAAAGTTACATTTTTTTTATTTTATGTTCTGAATTTTTAAGGTGGAAAATTCACTATTGCTAAAAATTGCTACAGGAGGAAAACCTACCAAAAATTTAAAAAAATGCAACAAACCAACCAAACTACCAAACTGTTTTTTAAAAACGAAAAACTACCAAGTTTGGTCCGATTGGACCAAAGCGGCAACGCTGCTGCAGAGTAAACATTTCACTGAAGTCCCTTCAATCTGCTCAAAATAAAGCTTTAAAGCTGGTTTTTATTCTTCCGCTAAGATGTTCAACGTTAAACTTATTTAAAAATATGCTAAAAATGTTCTAGTAAGAGGCTTATAAAAACAAAAAGTCTTAACTACGTTTTCAAAACAATCAGAGGAGGTAATGTTCGTGGTTTCACGCATTTTACTCAGAATATATTATACACTTATACAAATACTAGACAGGCTCTAAATTTAAATACTGTAAGATGTCGTTTAGATTTAACAAAACAACGCACCTTTGCATTATTTTTATTGGCAACAAATACAAAACAGAAAATAACTTTTGATATTTTTTATGAAAATTTATCTTAGAACATGAACCAAAAAATGCTTTTTTAAAGCATTTTTGTTCTAAAATTTTGTTTATTTATATAGAAATAATTTTTGGCAAAAGTACGAATTAAACCTTAATGTGTAACTGTGGCAAATTACTAAATTTAAGTAAGTACATTGTAGTCACCAACATTTCTTTAATATATTACCTAAGCATTTGACAGGCTTTTCGTTGGATTTTTGACATAAGCTAAAGCTAGCTTATGCACATTATAGTAAAGCCTTAAGTCTGACTGCTCTTTATGTACTAATTTTGTTTCGTAACACTTTCGATAAGATTTTTCTTTAGAATGCCTTATTGACCTTATGATCCATTATGGATCTAATAAATTGCAAATTTCCCACGCCGTTTACTTGCCATGCATTCCCATACCATCACGGCACCACCTCCATGTTTAAATGTTTACTCTTTTTTTGGACTAAGACTTTCTCCAAACAAGCTGACGGCCTTTCATTCCAAAGATGCAGTACTTGCTTTCATCCGTGAACAGAAGTTTCTTCCAAAACTTTAGAGGCTTATTTATATGTTATTTAGCAAAAGCAATTCGCTTTTGTCTGTGGACTAATGACACTAGCTGCTTTTTGCATGCTACATGGCTTCTGTAGTTGGCTTTTTTTAACATTCTGCGCACAGTGTGTTTGGAGTAAATTGTGAGCTGATATTTTCAGCAATTTTTTGACGTTGGTACTCGGGGTTTTTCTCACTAACTGCACTATAGATCTTCTTTCGGGTTCAGTTAATTTTGGTGGACGACCAGAACGAGGCGTTGAGACTATAATTTGTTTACTACTCTTTGGATTGAAAAATTAGAACGTTTAAAAAGTTGATCGATTTGGCGCAAAGTCTTTCGTTGTTTCCGTAAATGTATAATGATTTTACGTTCAGCGACATTAATTTCCTTTTTGTTTGCTATTACTTGAAATTTATTATAATCCAAAACGAAATAATTTTCAAATTACTTTATTAATGGGGTTAAAACAAAAACTGTAGTTTTGTAGTATCAAATACTTTTCCATATATTTGTTTTTTAGTTGCCAGTTAACACCAAACTTTGCATATACCAAAAAATATCTAACATAATTTACAAGTGGTTAATCTGTTAATAAAAATTAATTTTAAATGCTTACGGGTGGTTCTTACCACTATAATATCATGTTAAAATATAAATATAGTTTGTACGCAAATAACGGTTCAACGGTGTGGCCATGTACATCAGATTATATCAACTATTGTAATACCCTTTAATTTATAATATAAAATTATTGTAAATTTCACCTGTCTATCTATAACGGTTCAAAAGTTTGGCCACATACACCAAGTTGCATCCACTGTTGGGACACCCGTTTATTTTCAAATCCAAATTTTATACTTGTTATTATAGGGGACTTAGTAATATGGGTTATTTGTAAATTTTAAATTTCTGTCTACAACTGTTTAAAATTATGGCCATATACATAATCAAATGAACTATTGGGGCACCCATTAATTTATAATTTTAAATATTAATACTTGTTACTATAACGACCATATCAATTATGTTAAATTTGCCAGCGTTTGTTCAACGGTTCAAAAGATAGGCCCATGTGAAAAAATTTACATCAATTATGGGACACCCTTTAACTTTTAAATCCAAATTATATACTCGTTGATACAGCGGGCTTAAAAATACAGGTCCCTTTTAAGTTTCAGCATTCTGTATATAACGGATCAAAAGTTCGGCCACATACTTGTAATTACATTAACTATTGGGACACCATTTAACTTCCATATCCAAATTTTGGATTTGGACTTAGCAGTACAGGTTAGTTGTAAATTTCAAGCATCTGTCGACAACTGTTAAAAAGTATAGCCATATACATCAAATTAAATGAACTATTGGCGCACCCTTTAACTTATTATTTTTATAATAATACTTGTTACTATAACGTCCATAGCAATTGACATTCTGTCCAATTTGCAAGCTTTTAACTATAACGGTTTAAAAGATAGCCCTATATAAGTAAATCTACTTCAATTATTGGACATTCTTTAATTTTTAAACTCAAATTAAAAACTCGTTGATATAGCGGGCTCAGCAATATAGGTCCCTTTTAAGATTCAGCATTCTGTCTATAACGGTTCAAAAGTTTGGTCACATAATTGAAATTACATTAACTATTGGGACACCCTTTTACTTCCAAATCCAAATTTTATACTTGTTGTTATAGCGGACTTAGTAATACGGGTTCGTTGTAAATTTCAAGCGTCTGTCTAGAACTGTTCAAAAGTATGGCTATATACATTAAATTAAATGAACTATTGGCACACTCTTTAATTTATAATTTTTAACATTAATACTTTTACTATAACAGACATAGCAATCGAAATTTTCTCCAATTTGCAAGCATTTGTCTATAACGGGTCAAAAAATAGGCCCATATAAGTAAATCTACATAAAAAATGGGACGCCCTTTAATTTCTAAATTCAAATTACAAACTCGTTGATATAGTGGGCTTAGCAAAAGAGGTACCTTTTAAGTCTCAGCGTTCTGTCTGTAACGGTTCAAAAGTTTGTTCACATACTTTAAATAACATCAACTATTGGGGAATCCTTTAACTTCCAAATCCAAATTTTATACTTGCTGATATAGCGGACTTAGTAATACAGGTTCGTTGTAAATTTCAAGCGTCTGTCTAGAACTGTTCAAAAGTATGGCCATATACATTAAATTAAATGAACTATTGGCACACTCTTTAATTTATAATTTTTAACATTAATACTTGTTACTATAACAGACATAGCAATCGACATTTTCTCCAATTTGCAAGCATTTGTCTATAACGGGTCAAAAAATAGGCCCATATAAGTAAATCTACATAAAAAATGGGACACCCTTTAATTTCTAAATTCAAATTATAAACTCGTTGATATAGTGGGCTTAGCAAAAGAGGTACCTTTTAAGTCTCAGCGTTCTGTCTGTAACGGTTCAAAAGTTTGTTCACATACTTTAAATAACATCAACTATTGGGGAACCCTTTAACTTCCAAATCCAAATTTTATACTTGCTGATATAGCGGACTTAGCAATACAGGTTCGTTGTAAATTTCAAGCGTCTCTCTACAACTGTTTAAAAATATGGCCATATATATCAAATTAAACGAACTATTGGCACACCCTTTAATTTATAATTTTTAATATTATTACTTGTTAATATAACGGCTATAGCAATCGACATTCTGTCCAATTTGCAAACATTTGTCTCTAACGGTTGAAAAGATAGGCTCATATAAGTAAATTTACATCAATTATGGGGACACCCTTTAATTTTTAGATTTATTTTTGTATTACTTTTTGTTATTGGGAGCTATAGCAATACGCAGTCATATTAAATTTTACAGAAATACACTTTTCAGTTCATAATATACGTAAAAAATATGTATGTTGTATGGGGACAACCTTTAATTTTTAAGATTATGAACTGTATTAAATTAATTAGATTAATTCCGCCAGTATATATTAAACTGTGGTTATAACTTTCGATAAAAACCGTCGTCTCTGGCTGTGAACTTCGTACGTTTGGCGAGCTCTTTCGATGTGATAACATCATTTTCAAGCCACGTGTTTGGTATTACTGAAGAGATAGTGTTAAAAATAGATAGTGTTAAGTATAAAAGGTGGTGGGTTTGGGTAATTTTTGTCCGTTTAAATGGTATTATGCAGGTAGATATCCTGATATCTGTCCTGTTTATTGGGGTAAATAATTTACATCCGTATTCATAGAAAATCAAAATAGATTTGAAATATATTTTAGGACAAATTTGTATGAAAAATTTGTCATAAAACATATTTCAAAGTTATTTTATTTTCTATGAATATGGCAGATAATATTTGCGTCTTTTATTATTGGATAGGTAAGTGTGACCATCTGTGGGTGTTTTTCGTTTGTAAGAGTGTTCCAGTAATTTCGGTGGTGTAAAAATCGTGTCAGAGGTTATGTTTACCTGTTCGTTAATAATATCTCTGCTAAACGTTCGTGTTGTGTAAATTTCCATGTTTTCAAGAATGTCTAGTCTTGGATTTTTATCCTCTCTTTTCACTTAAACAATTCAAGTTGAGTGAAGAAAGCGTTCCGGCGATTCTCTCTTTTCAGACCTATTGCTGTTTTAAAGATGTTATAATTAAACGGAGTTAAGTTCTCATTGATAGTAGATGGTTTACGACTGTCAAAGCCTGCATTAATTAAACGAAGTGGTGATTTGTGCCTGGGCAGATAATCTGCAGCACTTTTCGAAAACGAGTTTTTCTCGTATGGAGAGCTCATTTTTATAGCAATAGGAGGGTCACAAAAGTCGCAAACATGTTTAGAATTGCTTGTCAAATTTAATTTACCAATTTCTTTATTGGCAGCCTCTAACTTATCTGCCCTTTCATTTAGTTGATTAATTTCAGTTTTAAGGTAGATTATTATCTAATTTTTAAAATCACTAAACTTCTATTTAAATTCAAGTATTAGGCAATTTTTATAGCTATCAATGATTGTTTTTATTAAGTCTGACTGCTCTTTAATGTACTCATTTTGTTTGTAACACTCCCGTTAAATCTTTCTTTAGAATGCCTAATAGACCTAATGATCCATTATGGATGGAATAAATTGTAAATATCCCACGCTGTTACTTGTCATGCACCCTCGTACCATCATACCACCATCTCCATGTTTAACTGTTTATTTTTTTGGGACTAAGGCTTTCTCCAAACAAGCTGACGGCCTTTCATTCCAAAGATGCAGTACTTGCTTTCATCCGTGAACAGAAATTTCTTCCAAAACTTTAGAGGCTTATTTATATGTTATTTGGCAAAAGCAATTCGCTTTTGTTTTGACTAATGACACTAGCTGCTTTTTGCGTGCTACATGGCTTCTGTACTTGGCTTTTTTTTAACATTCTGCGCACAGTGTGTTTGGAGTAAATTGTGAGCTGATATTTTCAGCAATTTTTTGACGTTGGTAATCGGGGTTTTTCTCACTAACTGCACTATAGATCTTCTTTCGGGTTCAGTTAATTTTGGTGGACGACCAGAACGAGGCGTTGAGACTAAAATTTGTTTACTACTATAATTACTAAAGCTAAACAATAATAATTACAATTCGGGTTATTACTACGAAGTTAAAATACTGCTTATTAGTTCTCGCCTCTAAGCAGCACACAATTATCTAAAATATCTGTTTCATAAACTGATATATCCAAATACTCATGGTACAACAGATATTTGAGAGTAAAAAACTGATAATTTTCTCACTCTATGCAAAACCATAAACAACTGTATGTGTTTATATCCATAGTGTGAGTACGCACAAGCGAAAGCATACAATATCAACTACACTCATGCGTTCTTTTGTATCTGTTGTAACTGTTATGTATATGATATAACTGTTTTTGCCATACTGTTGGATATACTAGTGCACTTCTTTAATTTACAAGGAACTCCACTACTTACCAATACTGAAAAACAAACTACAATGGTAGACCACAAAAATACATAACACTATTCTTTCATACGTATATATACACATATCATATGTACATACATACATACATTTATGTATGCATACAAACATATCTATATGCATATACATATGTACATATAATAAAATAAATATACATATGTATATGTTCCGCCACCTTCATTTGAGTATTAGCTATATTTAAAAAACGATAAGCAATCTTCTAAGCTGTCCGAAACACTTTGCCAAACACATAAATCAAATAATTTATTTATTGAATTGATTTTTACATTATAATCTTGACGTTAAAAAAAATATTATTTGTACCACAGTAAAAAAGCCATGCGCATTTTTGGCTCTTTTGCGGAGTAGCGCAAACAAAGTGCCAAGCGCCTTACTCTTTTTAATGTGCTGCTCCTTCATGACGCAGAGGAAACATGAAGTTGGCACACAAGTTGGCTCTGCTATTTGCGCAAAAGAGCAAATAAGATCTGCTCTGCGCTGCGCATTTACTTACTCTGCTTGCAATTTTCGGTTATGAAGTTGTTAATTGTTGTAGAAAGGATGGATATGGTGGGATCTCTGTCTTTGTGGAGTCTGTTTTGAATTATAAAGTAAAAAGAAATTCAAGTCAGATCATGATATTATAAGTTGTAATTTCGAATTGGAGTTTATAAGTCATGTACTTAAAAAAACATGAAATTGATCACAATAAATTTGGAAGTTACTTAGATAATAACTTATTAAATAGAAGTTCATCTTGTAATAATTCATCTGATTTGTGCCAAAGCTTTATAGATACAACTTCAGAAGCGGTCATACATAGTACAAAAATTACTGCCAAGCGTTTGAATGTTCATAAGAAGCTTACACCATGGATAACTGACAACTTGCTTTATTTAATTGCAACCTACTAAAGGCGCAAAGAAAAAATCATAGCTATAAATCAATATCGGAACGATTAAAAAAATAAGTAAAATCATTAAAATAAGCTACAATAAACTCATGAACAATTATTATTCGAATAATTTAGAAAATTGTAGTGGAGACCCAATTCTTAAATAAAACGACCCAATTCTTAAATAGAACTGCTACAAAATGTGTTGTAACACAGGATGGTTGTGTTTTGACAAAAGATGAAAACAAAGTTGAAGCGTCAAATGATTATTTTGTTAATATTGCTGATAACATGCAATAAATATAAGAATACATTTAAGTGATGATATAAGCTGTTTCCGTACATTAATACCTGAAGGGACAACTTTTAAGCTCAACAAGGTTAGCAAATCCAAGGTTGAAAGTATTTTGAATTCTTTGGACAATAGAAAAAGTCCAGGTTACGATAACATTACCCCTAGAATGCTTCTTATAAGGGAGAATGTTGTTCTTGATATATTAACTGAGATATTCAATAAAATGGTAGATGAAGGGAATTATCCTGATGTACTTAAAATGCATAAGGTTATTCCAATACCAAAGGTAATTGGGTCGAATAAAATAGATAGTTTTAGCCCAGTTTCTCTATTGTCAGTCGTGGAAAAAAATTTTGAAAAAATTATATGTCTTGACGATAATACATTTTATTTCATGGGCAATATGGTTTCAAAAAAGGAATAGGTACTGATTATTATTGATATAATTTGTGGAAAGCTTGATGCTGAATACCGTGGTATTGCAGGAGTCTTTTTTGACTATTCAAAAGCGTTTGATTTAGTAAATCATGAAATCCTGGTTAAAAAACTTGCAATATTAGGTGTAAGAACCAAAACCCTAGAAATATTTAGTCGATATTTAATAAACCGCATACAATTTGTTCAAGTTGGTGACTGTTGCAGTTTTAAGTGCGCTTTGAAATGTGGAGTTCCACAGGGAAGTATCCTTGGATCATTATTATTTAAAATTGTTATCAACGATATAGAAAACATTAATTTTAATGCAACGTTGTATATGTATGATGACGATGTACTTATGTATATTTTACCGATATAAATACCAACAGGTTTTGCAAACTCAAATTTAATATGATGCGGCTATTTTAAGTGAATTTTCACGATGTAACCGCCTTGTTTTGAATCAAAATAATACTAAATTTGTTAGGTTTAAGCCATATCGATTAAGCAATGATGGAGAGTTGATAGTTCACATTGATGGAACTCCAATTACTGAATCAGATATGGTAAACTATTTAGGTATTCAATTAAAGCACAATATGTTAAACTTACAAAAAAGTAAAATTTCTTCTGGAATTCGTATTTTGTATATATTTAACAATAAACTTAATTTTAATGTTCAAATGCTTATATTTTCACGTTTCAAGTTAATGATACCAAATTGTTACATTTTACATGATTTTTAAAATGTAAAAAAAAATTAAAAATATGGACCTATATCCCCCTTTTTTCTTTACACAACAATACAACTTCTACCTTTTTTCAAATTAATTTCAACAATAACGTAGCATGTTAACAAACACTGGGTTTCTTTTAAATTTCTTTCTTATAAAAAAAACACTGCGCCAGATACGCTAAACACATTTTAAATTATGTTTTGATGTTTGCTTAGTTAAAAACAAATCATAATCACGTGAGGGTGTTTTCGGTCTTTTATTGTCATAACTGTGCTTTATACGGTGTTTTTTCTTTTTCCATGTAATCTTACCTGTGCTTTAAAAAAAATGTAAAAGTTTCGCATTTTATAACATTTCTATTCTAACTTTTGAACGATACAGATGATGTTACTGATTCCGATAACGTTGTTTATTTTACCCATTCCTGTAAAAACGAGTATCAAAAATATCGCAATCAGAATTTATACTCGTACGCGAGAATTTTTTAATTCTCTTTATTTGTAAGCAACGTTGCTACATTTTTACCCTATTCAAGTTTTTTACTGCCGTTTTATAAAATACTGCATTGTATGCAGATCTATTTATAAACAATAAAAAAACAAAATTTGATCAAATCTATTGCTTAAACATTATAAGCAGAAAAACAGACAACAACCGTTTTCATAGGTATGAAATACAACACATACTTAATGAATAAAATGCAATAAAAACCGCTTAAAGGCACAGCTTTTGTACACTATTTAAAGCAGTTATACTTATTTTCTTGCTGTTTTTTATGAACAATTATTTTCAGTTTATGCGCCATGTTGTCATAAACGTGCTACTAACGGTATTTAGGAAAACAAAATGATAAAATGAATACATGAATAAAAGGAAAATTACTTAATTTTTTTAGTTTTAAAAAAACTGTATATAATAAAATAAAGTTTTTAGTTTACATATTTTATTTTGTTAAATATAATTATTGCTTTTATACCTATTTATTAATTTTAAAAATCTATTTGCTTAACGAATAGAATTTTTAAATTTCCCTCCTGTGTGACTTAAAAAAACCCTAACAAAAACGTAATATAATAAACTATTCTTGAGTTATTAGTAAACTTTTGTTGTGTTTTTAATAAATGAAAATATGGCGAATTTTGCGAATTCTATTAAATTTATTTTCTGTTACATATTAAATTAACTTTCATAATTTCAAAGAAGTATGTAAGTTAGCTAACTTAGACATTGGCGACTTTTGATATTGTGTTTGATTTAATAATTCTGATCTGATAACTCTGTTTTCCTCTCACTACACACGTTAAAATCTCTCTCTTGGTGTTTGTTGTGAGTATGAGTACGAATAAAATAATCATTTTACTTGAGTATGGTAGGCACTTATACTCAAATGGAATGGGTATAGTAAATACTCGCACTTAAGAAATGCGGTGGCGATCACACCGCAACCGCATTTAAGATGAGTATACTTAGAGTATTAAAAACAGACACTCTTGCAGTTCTCTGGTGGTCACATTCTTTTTGTTCAGCGAAAGTGATTTACATAGACATACTCTGTTTTGTCAGAACACAATTTTGATAAGGAAATGTTTCCTAAAAATTAAATTTTAATATTGCTTAAACCTACACTTACATTACTGTAAAAAAAAACTTGAAAAGTTTTGGCTCTGCTGAAAAATTAGATTTTAAGACATGCGCTGTTATTCATTAAAACCACAGATGTGTCAATCACTTATACATTTTTATTAGTTAGCTTATCTTCCTATTATATATAGCTGCAGAGCAGCGTTGCCACACAAGAAATTGACTTCCTACCAATAATTTTTAAAAATCCTACCAAAACCGTTTGAAGTTTGACTTTTGATGATTTTTAAGATAGGTGTTATGATTTAAAATAGTTTTAGAGCATACTATGAAGAATGAACACCCATCCCTTTCCTGGAGCTAATCAAATTCGCTCAACCATTCTATTCAATATTTTCTTTTGACTGTTTCTTCACAATGTTCACTAAAAGTATTATACTATTTAAAAATGTTTTAAAACAAAAATTTTAAGAGTTCTTCTACCTGGTCGAGGGAATGTCGTCTTCTAAAGTTATATTATTTTCATTTAATGTTGGAGTTTTTTATTAAAATTTGAAAAAAAAAATACATGCAATATTAGTAAATATTTATGTAATTAATAGGTACATACATATGTATTTACAATTAAAAATTTACTTTTCCATTTTGTATATTATTTTTTTTAATACATACACTTGAAAATAAACCTTCACTCAAAAATATTGTTAACTTCAAATTCATAATATTGTTCGCGTTTCTTAACCCAGAGATGGTTATATCTTTATTCATCTCTATGCAAAAAAGCAGAGATGTTTTCTATTACACCTAAAACAGTTTTTGAAAACATTTTTGTTGTTTATTTAATTCAAAGTTACATTTTTTTTATTTTATGTTCTGAATTTTTAAGGTGGAAAATTCACTATTGCTAAAAATTGCTACAGGAGGAAAACCTACCAAAAATTTAAAAAAATGCAACAAACCAACCAAACTACCAAACTGTTTTTTAAAAACGAAAAACTACCAAGTTTGGTCCGATTGGACCAAAGCGGCAACGCTGCTGCAGAGTAAACATTTCACTGAAGTCCCTTCAATCTGCTCAAAATAAAGCTTTAAAGCTGGTTTTTATTCTTCCGCTAAGATGTTCAACGTTAAACTTATTTAAAAATATGCTAAAAATGTTCTAGTAAGAGGCTTATAAAAACAAAAAGTCTTAACTACGTTTTCAAAACAATCAGAGGAGGTAATGTTCGTGGTTTCACGCATTTTACTCAGAATATATTATACACTTATACAAATACTAGACAGGCTCTAAATTTAAATACTGTAAGATGTCGTTTAGATTTAACAAAACAACGCACCTTTGCATTATTTTTATTGGCAACAAATACAAAACAGAAAATAACTTTTGATATTTTTTATGAAAATTTATCTTAGAACATGAACCAAAAAATGCTTTTTTAAAGCATTTTTGTTCTAAAATTTTGTTTATTTATATAGAAATGATTTTTGGCAAAAGTACGAATTAAACCTTAATGTGTAACTGTGGCAAATTACTAAATTTAAGTAAGTACATTGTAGTCACCAACATTTCTTTAATATATTACCTAAGCATTTGACAGGCTTTTCGTTGGATTTTTGACATAAGCTAAAGCTAGCTTATGCACATTATAGTAAAGCCTTAAGTCTGACTGCTCTTTATGTACTAATTTTGTTTCGTAACACTTTCGATAAGATTTTTCTTTAGAATGCCTTATTGACCTTATGATCCATTATGGATCGAATAAATTGCAAATTTCCCACGCCGTTTACTTGCCATGCATTCCCATACCATCACGGCACCACCTCCATGTTTAAATGTTTACTCTTTTTTTGGACTAAGACTTTCTCCAAACAAGCTGACGGCCTTTCATTCCAAAGATGCAGTACTTGCTTTCATCCGTGAACAGAAATTTCTTCCAAAACTTTAGAGGCTTATTTATATGTTATTTAGCAAAAGCAATTCGCTTTTGTCTGTGGACTAATGACACTAGCTGCTTTTTGCATGCTACATGGCTTCTGTAGTTGGCTTTTTTTAACATTCTGCGCACAGTGTGTTTGGAGTAAATTGTGAGCTGATATTTTCAGCAATTTTTTGACGTTGGTACTCGGGGTTTTTCTCACTAACTGCACTATAGATCTTCTTTCGGGTTCAGTTAATTTTGGTGGACGACCAGAACGAGGCGTTGAGACTATAATTTGTTTACTACTCTTTGGATTGAAAAATGAGAACGTTTAAAAAGTTGATCGATTTGGCGCAAAGTCTTTCGTTGTTTCCGTAAATGTATAATGATTTTACGTTCAGCGACATTAATTTCCTTTTTGTTTGCTATTACTTGAAATTTATTATAATCCAAAACGAAATAATTTTCAAATTACTTTATTAATGGGGTTAAAACAAAAACTGTAGTTTTGTAGTATCAAATACTTTTCCATATATTTGTTTTTTAGTTGCCAGTTAACACCAAACTTTGCATATACCAAAAAATATCTAACATAATTTACAAGTGGTTAATCTGTTAATAAAAATTAATTTTAAATGCTTACGGGTGGTTCTTACCACTATAATATCATGTTAAAATATAAATATAGTTTGTACGCAAATAACGGTTCAACGGTGTGGCCATGTACATCAGATTATATCAACTATTGTAATACCCTTTAATTTATAATATAAAACTATTGTAAATTTCACCTGTCTATCTATAACGGTTCAAAAGTTTGGCCACATACACCAAGTTGCATCCACTGTTGGGACACCCGTTTATTTTCAAATCCAAATTTTATACTTGTTATTATAGGGGACTTAGTAATATGGGTTATTTGTAAATTTTAAATTTCTGTCTACAACTGTTTAAAATTATGGCCATATACATAATCAAATGAACTATTGGGGCACCCATTAATTTATAATTTTAAATATTAATACTTGTTACTATAACGACCATATCAATTATGTTAAATTTGCCAGCGTTTGTTCAACGGTTCAAAAGATAGGCCCATGTGAAAAAATTTACATCAATTATGGGACACCCTTTAACTTTTAAATCCAAATTATATACTCGTTGATACAGCGGGCTTAAAAATACAGGTCCCTTTTAAGTTTCAGCATTCTGTATATAACGGATCAAAAGTTCGGCCACATACTTGTAATTACATTAACTATTGGGCCACCATTTAACTTCCATATCCAAATTTTGGATTTGGACTTAGCAGTACAGGTTAGTTGTAAATTTCAAGCATCTGTCGACAACTGTTAAAAAGTATAGCCATATACATCAAATTAAATGAACTATTGGCGCACCCTTTAACTTATTATTTTTATAATAATACTTGTTACTATAACGTCCATAGCAATTGACATTCTGTCCAATTTGCAAGCTTTTAACTATAACGGTTTAAAAGATAGCCCTATATAAGTAAATCTACTTCAATTATTGGACATTCTTTAATTTTTAAACTCAAATTAAAAACTCGTTGATATAGCGGGCTCAGCAATATAGGTCCCTTTTAAGATTCAGCATTCTGTCTATAACGGTTCAAAAGTTTGGTCACATAATTGAAATTACATTAACTATTGGGACACCCTTTTACTTCCAAATCCAAATTTTATACTTGTTGTTATAGCGGACTTAGTAATACGGGTTCGTTGTAAATTTCAAGCGTCTGTCTAGAACTGTTCAAAAGTATGGCTATATACATTAAATTAAATGAACTATTGGCACACTCTTTAATTTATAATTTTTAACATTAATACTTTTACTATAACAGACATAGCAATCGACATTTTCTCCAATTTGCAAGCATTTGTCTATAACGGGTCAAAAAATAGGCCCATATAAGTAAATCTACATAAAAAATGGGACGCCCTTTAATTTCTAAATTCAAATTATAAACTCGTTGATATAGTGGGCTTAGCAAAAGAGGTACCTTTTAAGTCTCAGCGTTCTGTCTGTAACGGTTCAAAAGTTTGTTCACATACTTTAAATAACATCAACTATTGGGGAACCCTTTAACTTCCAAATCCAAATTTTATACTTGCTGATATAGCGGACTTAGTAATACAGGTTCGTTGTAAATTTCAAGCGTCTGTCTAGAACTGTTCAAAAGTATGGCCATATACATTAAATTAAATGAACTATTGGCACACTCTTTAATTTATAATTTTTAACATTAATACTTGTTACTATAACAGACATAGCAATCGACATTTTCTCCAATTTGCAAGCATTTGTCTATAACGGGTCAAAAAATAGGCCCATATAAGTAAATCTACATAAAAAATGGGACACCCTTTAATTTCTAAATTCAAATTATAAACTCGTTGATATAGTGGGCTTAGCAAAAGAGGTACCTTTTAAGTCTCAGCGTTCTGTCTGTAACGGTTCAAAAGTTTGTTCACATACTTTAAATAACATCAACTATTGGGGAACCCTTTAACTTCCAAATCCAAATTTTATACTTGCTGATATAGCGGACTTAGCAATACAGGTTCGTTGTAAATTTCAAGCGTCTCTCTACAACTGTTTAAAAATATGGCCATATATATCAAATTAAACGAACTATTGGCACACCCTTTAATTTATAATTTTTAATATTATTACTTGTTAATATAACGGCTATAGCAATCGACATTCTGTCCAATTTGCAAACATTTGTCTCTAACGGTTGAAAAGATAGGCTCATATAAGTAAATTTACATCAATTATGGGGACACCCTTTAATTTTTAGATTTATTTTTGTATTACTTTTTGTTATTGGGAGCTATAGCAATACGCAGTCATATTAAATTTTACAGAAATACACTTTTCAGTTCATAATATACGTAAAAAATATGTATGTTGTATGGGGACAACCTTTAATTTTTAAGATTATGAACTGTATTAAATTAATTAGATTAATTCCGCCAGTATATATTAAACTGTGGTTATAACTTTCGGTAAAAACCGTCGTCTCTGGCTGTGAACTTCGTACGTTTGGCGAGCTCTTTCGATGTGATAACATCATTTTCAAGCCACGTGTTTGGTATTACTCAAGAGATAGTGTTAAAAATAGATAGTGTTAAGTATAAAAGGTGGTGGGTTTGGGTAATTTTTGTCCGTTTAAATGGTATTATGCAGGTAGATATCCTGATATCTGTCCTGTTTATTGGGGTAAATAATTTACATCCGTATTCATAGAAAATCAAAATAGATTTGAAATATATTTTAGGACAAATTTGTATGAAAAATTTGTCCTAAAATATATTTCAAAGTTATTTTATTTTCTATGAATATGGCAGATAATATTTGCGTCTTTTATTATTGGATAGGTAAGTGTGACCATCTGTGGGTGTTTTTCGTTTGTAAGAGTGTTCCAGTAATTTCGGTGGTGTAAAAATCGTGTCAGAGGTTATGTTTACCTGTTCGTTAATAATATCTCTGCTAAACGTTCGTGTTGTGTAAATTTCCATGTTTTCAAGAATGTCTAGTCTTGGATTTTTATCCTCTCTTTTCACTTAAACAATTCAAGTTGAGTGAAGAAAGCGTTCCGGCGATTCTCTCTTTTCAGACCTATTGCTGTTTTAAAGATGTTATAATTAAACGGAGTTAAGTTCTCATTGATAGTAGATGGTTTACGACTGTCAAAGCCTGCATTAATTAAACGAAGTGGTGATTTGTGCCTGGGCAGATAATCTGCAGCACTTTTCGAAAACGAGTTTTTCTCGTATGGAGAGCTCATTTTTATAGCAATAGGAGGGTCACAAAAGTCGCAAACATGTTTAGAATTGCTTGTCAAATTTAATTTACCAATTTCTTTATTGGCAGCCTCTAACTTATCTGCCCTTTCATTTAGTTGATTAATTTCAGTTTTAAGGTAGATTATTATCTAATTTTTAAAATCACTAAACTTCTATTTAAATTCAAGTATTAGGCAATTCTTATAGCTATCAATGATTGTTTTTATTAAGTCTGACTGCTCTTTAATGTACTCATTTTGTTTGTAACACTTCCGGTAAGATTTTTCTTTAGAATGCCTAATAGGCCTAATGATCCATTATGGATGGAATAAATTGTAAATATCCCACGCTGTTACTTGTCATGCACCCTCGTACCATCATACCACCATCTCCATGTTTAACTGTTTATTTTTTTGGGACTAAGGCTTTCTCCAAACAAGCTGACGGCCTTTCATTCCAAAGATGCAGTACTTGCTTTCATCCGTGAACAGAAATTTCTTCCAAAACTTTAGAGGCTTATTTATATGTTATTTGGCAAAAGCAATTCGCTTTTGTTTTGACTAATGACACTAGCTGCTTTTTGCGTGCTACATGGCTTCTGTACTTGGCTTTTTTTAACATTCTGCGCACAGTGTGTTTGGAGTAAATTGTGAGCTGATATTTTCAGCAATTTTTTGACGTTGGTAATCGGGGTTTTTCTCACTAACTGCACTATAGATCTTCTTTCGGGTTCAGTTAATTTTGGTGGACGACCAGAACGAGGCGTTGAGACTAAAATTTGTTTACTACTATAATTACTAAAGCTAAACAATAATAATTACAATTCGGGTTATTACTACGAAGTTAAAATACTGCTTATTAGTTCTCGCCTCTATCATAAGCAGCACACAATTATCTAAAATATCTGTTTCATAAACTGATATATCCAAATACTCATGGTACAACAGATATTTGAGAGTAAAAAACTGATAATTTTCTCACTCTATGCAAAACCATAAACAACTGTATGTGTTTATATCCATAGTGTGAGTACGCACAAGCTAAAGCATACAATATCAACTACACTCATGCGTTCTTTTGTATCTGTTGTAACTGTTATGTATATGATATAACTGTTTTTGCCATACTGTTGGATATACTAGTGCACTTCTTTAATTTACAAGGAACTCCACTACTTACCAATACTGAAAAACAAACTACAATGGTAGACCACAAAAATACATAACACTATTCTTTCATACGTATATATACACATATCATATGTACATACATACATACATTTATGTATGCATACAAACATATCTATATGCATATACATATGTACATATAATAAAATAAATATACATATGTATATGTTCCGCCACCTTCATTTGAGTATTAGCTATATTTAAAAAACGAAAAGCAATCTTCTAAGCTGTCCGAAACACTTTGCCAAACACATAAATCAAATAATTTATTTATTGAATTGATTTTTACATTATAATCTTGACGTTAAAAAAAATATTATTTGTACCACAGTAAAAAAGCCATGCGCATTTTTGGCTCTTTTGCGGAGTAGCGCAAACAAAGTGCCAAGCGCCTTACTCTTTTTAATGTGCTGCTCCTTCATGACGCAGAGCAAACATGAAGTTTGCACACAAGTTGGCTCTGCTATTTGCGCAAAAGAGCAAATAAGATCTGCTCTGCGCTGCGCATTTACTTACTCTGCTTGCAATTTTCGGTTATGAAGTTGTTAATTGTTGTAGAAAGGATGGATATGGTGGGATCTCTGTCTTTGTGGAGTCTGTTTTGAATTATAAAGTAAAAAGAAATTCAAGTCAGATCATGATATTATAAGTTGTAATTTCGAATTGGAGTTTATAAGTCATGTACTTAAAAAAACATGAAATTGATCACAATAAATTTGGAAGTTACTTAGATAATAACTTATTAAATAGAAGTTCATCTTGTAATAATTCATCTGATTTGTGCCAAAGCTTTATAGATACAACTTCAGAAGCGGTCATACATAGTACAAAAATTACTGCCAAGCGTTTGAATGTTCATAAGAAGCTTACACCATGGATAACTGACAACTTGCTTTATTTAATTGCAACCTACTAAAGGCGCAAAGAAAAAATCATAGCTATAAATCAATATCGGAACGATTAAAAAAATAAGTAAAATCATTAAAATAAGCTACAATAAACTCATGAACAATTATTATTCGAATAATTTAGAAAATTGTAGTGGAGACCCAATTCTTAAATAAAACGACCCAATTCTTAAATAGAACTGCTACAAAATGTGTTGTAACACAGGATGGTTGTGTTTTGACAAAAGATGAAAACAAAGTTGAAGCGTCAAATGATTATTTTGTTAATATTGCTGATAACATGCAATAAATATAAGAATACATTTAAGTGATGATATAAGCTGTTTCCGTACATTAATACCTGAAGGGACAACTTTTAAGCTCAACAAGGTTAGCAAATCCAAGGTTGAAAGTATTTTGAATTCTTTGGACAATAGAAAAAGTCCAGGTTACGATAACATTACCCCTAGAATGCTTCTTATAAGGGAGAATGTTGTTCTTGATATATTAACTGAGATATTCAATAAAATGGTAGATGAAGGGAATTATCCTGATGTACTTAAAATGCATAAGGTTATTCCAATACCAAAGGTAATTGGGTCGAATAAAATAGATAGTTTTAGCCCAGTTTCTCTATTGTCAGTCGTGGAAAAAAATTTTGAAAAAATTATATGTCTTGACGATAATACATTTTATTTCATGGGCAATATGGTTTCAAAAAAGGAATAGGTACTGATTATTATTGATATAATTTGTGGAAAGCTTGATGCTGAATACCGTGGTATTGCAGGAGTCTTTTTTGACTATTCAAAAGCGTTTGATTTAGTAAATCATGAAATCCTGGTTAAAAAACTTGCAATATTAGGTGTAAGAACCAAAACCCTAGAAATATTTAGTCGATATTTAATAAACCGCATACAATTTGTTCAAGTTGGTGACTGTTGCAGTTTTAAGTGCGCTTTGAAATGTGGAGTTCCACAGGGAAGTATCCTTGGATCATTATTATTTAAAATTGTTATCAACGATATAGAAAACATTAATTTTAATGCAATGTTGTATATGTATGATGACGATGTACTTATGTATATTTTACCGATATAAATACCAACAGGTTTTGCAAACTCAAATTCAATATGATGCGGCTATTTTAAGTGAATTTTCACGATGTAACCGCCTTGTTTTGAATCAAAATAATACTAAATTTGTTAGGTTTAAGCCATATCGATTAAGCAATGATGGAGAGATGGTAGTTCACATTGATGGAACTCCAATTACTGAATCAGATATGGTAAACTATTTAGGTATTCAATTAAAGCACAATATGTTAAACTTACAAAAAAGTAAAATTTCTTCTGGAATTGGTATTTTGTATATATTTAACAATAAACTTAATTTTAATGTTCAAATGCTTATATTTTCACGTTTCAAGTTAATGATACCAAATTGTTACATTTTATATGATTTTTAAAATGTAAAAAAAAAATTAAAAATATGGACCTATATCCCCCTTTTTTTCTTTACACAACAATACAACTTCTACCTTTTTTCAAATTAATTTCAACAATAACGTAGCATGTTAACACACACTGGGTTTCTTTTAAATTTCTTTCTTATAAAAAAAAAAACACAGCGCTAGATACGCTAAACACATTTTAAATTATGTTTTGATGTTTGCTTAGTTAAAAACAAATCATAATCACGTGAGGGTGTTTTCGGTCTTTTATTGTCATAACTGTGGTTTATACGGGTTTTTTTCTTTTTCCATGTAATCTTACCTGTGCTTTAAAAAAAATGTAAAAGTTTCGCATTTTATAACATTTCTATTCTAACTTTTGAACGATACAGATGATGTTACTGATTCCGATAACGTTGTTTATTTTACCCATTCCTGTAAAAACGAGTATCAAAAATATCGCAATCAGAATTTATACTCGTACGCGAGAATTTTTTAATTCTCTTTATTTGTAAGCAACGTTGCTACATTTTTACCCTATTCAAGTTTTTTACTGCCGTTTTATGAAATACTGCATTGTATGCAGATCTATTTATAAACAATAAAAAAACAAAATTTGATCAAATCTATTGCTTAAACATTATAAGCAGAAAAACAGACAACAACCGTTTTCATAGGTATGAAATACAACACATACTTAATGAATAAAATGCAATAAAAACCGCTTAAAGGCACAGCTTTTGTACACTATTTAAAGCAGTTATACTTATTTTCTTGCTGTTTTTTATGAACAATTATTTTCAGTTTATGCGCCATGTTGTCATAAACGTGCTACTAACGGTATTTAGGAAAACAAAATGATAAAATGAATACGTGAATAAAAGGAAAATTACTTAATTTTTTTAGTTTTAACAAAACTGTATATAATAAAATAAAGTTTTTAGTTTACATATTTTATTTTGTTAAATATAATTATTGCTTTTATACCTATTTATTAATTTTAAAAATCTATTTGCTTAACGAATAGAATTTTTAAATTTCCCTCCTGTGTGACTTAAAAAAACCCTAACAAAAACGTAATATAATAAACTATTCTTGAGTTATTAGTAAACTTTTATTGTGTTTTTAATAAATGAAAATATGGCGAATTTTGCGAGTTCTATTAAATTTATTTTCTGTTACATATTAAATTAACTTTCATAATTTCAAAGAAGTATGTAAGTTAGCTAACTTAGACATTGGCGACTTTTGATATTGTGTTTGATTTAATAATTCTGATCTGATAACTCTGTTTTCCTCTCACTACACACGTTAAAATCTCTCTCTTGGTGTTTGTTGTGAGTATGAGTACGAATAAAATAAACATTTTACTTGAGTATGGTAGGCACTTATACTCAAATGGAATGGGTATAGTAAATACTCGCACTTAAGAAATGCGGTGGCGATCACACCGCAACCGCATTTAAGATGAGTATACTTAGAGTATTAAAAACAGACACTCTTGCAGTTCTCTGGTGGTCACATTCTTTTTGTTCAGCGAAAGTGATTTACATAGACATACTCTGTTTTGTCAGAACACAATTTTGATAAGGAAATGTTTCCTAAAAATTAAATTTTAATATTGCATAAACCTACACTTACATTACTGTAAAAAAAAAACTTTAAAAGTTTTGGCTCTGCTGAAAAATTAGATTTTAAGACATGCGCTGTTATTCATTAAAACCACAGATGTGTCAATCACTTATACATTTTTATTAGTTAGCTTATCTTCCTATTATATATAGCTGCAGAGTAAACATTTCACTGAAGTCCCTTCAATCTGCTCAAAATAAAGCTTTAAAGATGGTTTTTATTCTTCCGCTAAGATATTCAACGTTAAACTTATTTAAAAATATGCTAAAAATGTTCTAGTAAGAGGCTTATAAAAACAAAAAGTCTTAACTACGTTTTCAAAACAATCAGAGGAGGTAATGATCGTGGTTTCACGCATTTTACTCAGAATATATTATACACTTATACAAATACTAGACAGGCTCTAAATTTAAATACCGTAAGATGTCGTTTAGATTTAACAAAACAACGCACCTTTGCATTATTTTTATTGGCAACAAACACAAAACAGAAAATAACTTTTGATATTTTTTATGAAAATTTATCTTAGAACATGAACCAAAAAATGCTTTTTTAAAGCCTTTTTGTTCTAAAATTTTGTTTATTTATATAGAAATAATTTTTGGCAAAAGTACGAATTAAACCTTAATGTGTAACTGTGGCAAATAACTAAATTTAAGTAAGTACATTGTAGTCACCAACATTTCTTTAATATATTACCTAAGCATTTGACAGTCTTTTCGTTGGATTTTTGACATAAGCTAAAGCTAGCTTATGCACATTATAGTAAAGCCTTAAGTCTGACTGCTCTGTACTAATTTTGTTTCGTAACACTTTCGATAAGATTTTTCTTTAGAATGCCTTATTGACCTTATGATCCATTATGGATCGAATAAATTGTAAATTTCCCACGCCGTTTACTTGCCATGCATTCCCATACCATCACGGCACCACCTCCATGTTTAAATGTTTACTCTTTTTTTGGACTAAGACTTTCTCCAAACAAGCTGACGGCCTTTCATTCCAAAGATGCAGTACTTGCTTTCATCCGTGAACAGAAATTTCTTCCAAAACTTTAGAGGCTTATTTATATGTTATTTAGCAAAAGCAATTCGCTTTTGTCTGTGGACTAATGACACTAGCTGCTTTTTGCATGCTACATGGCTTCTGTAGTTGGCTTTTTTAACATTCTGCGCACAGTGTGTTTGGAGTAAATTGTGAGCTGATATTTTCAGCAATTTTTTGACGTTGGTACTCGGGGTTTTTCTCAGTAACTGCACTATAGATCTTCTTTCGGGTTCAGTTAATTTTGGTGGACGACCAGAACGAGGCGTTGAGACTAAAATTTGTTTACTACTCTTTGGATTGAAAAATGAGAACGTTTAAAAAGTTGATCGATTTGGCGCAAAGTCTTTCGTTGTTTCCGTAAATGTATAATGATTTTACGTTCAGCGACATTAATTTCCTTTTTGTTTGCTATTACTTGAAATTTATTATAATCCAAAACGAAATAATTTTCAAATTACTTTATTAATGGGGTTAAAACAAAAACTGTAGTTTTGTAGTATCAAATACTTTTCCATATATTTGTTTTTTAGTTGCCAGTTAACACCAAACTTTGCATATACCAAAAAATATCTAACATAATTTACAAGTGGTTAATCTGTTAATAAAAATTAATTTTAAATGCTTACGGGTGGTTCTTACCACTATAATATTATGTTAAAATATAAATATAGTTTGTACGCAAATAACGGTTCAACGGTGTGGCCATGTACATCAGATTATATCAATTATTGTAATACCCTTTAATTTATAATATAAAATTATTGTAAATTTCACCTGTCTATCTATAACGGTTCAAAAGTTTGGCCACATACACCAACTATTGTGGCACCCATTAATTTATAATTTTAAATATTAATACTTGTTACTTTAACGACCATATCAATTATGTTAAATTTGCCAGCGTTTGTTCAACGGTTCAAAAGATAGGCCCATGTGAAAAATTTACATCAATTATGGGACACCCTTTAACTTTTAAATCCAAATTATATACTCGTTGATACAGCGGGCTTAAAAATACAGGTCCCTTTTAAGTTTCAGCATTCTGTATATAACGGATCAAAAGTTCGGCCACATACTTGTAATTACATTAACTATTGGGACACCATTTAACTTCCATATCCAAATTTTGGATTTGGACTTAGCAGTACAGGTTAGTTGTAAATTTCAAGCATCTGTCTACAACTGTTAAAAAGTATGGCCATATACATTAAATTAAATGAACTATTGGCACACTCTTTAATTTATAATTTTTAACATTAATACTTGTTACTATAACAGACATAGCAATCGACATTTTCTCCAATTTGCAAGCATTTGTCTATAACGGGTCAAAAAATAGGCCCATATAAGTAAATCTACATAAAAAATGGGACACCCTTTAATTTCTAAATTCAAATTATAAACTCGTTGATATAGTGGGCTTAGCAAAAGAGGTACCTTTTAAGTCTCAGCGTTCTGTCTGTAACGGTTCAAAAGTTTGTTCACATACTTTAAATAACATCAACTATTGGGGAACCCTTTAACTTCCAAATCCAAATTTTATACTTGCTGATATAGCGGACTTAGCAATACAGGTTCGTTGTAAATTTCAAGCGTCTCTCTACAACTGTTTAAAAATATGGCCATATATATCAAATTAAACGAACTATTGGCACACCCTTTAATTTATAATTTTTAATATTATTACTTGTTAATATAACGGCTATAGCAATCGACATTCTGTCCAATTTGCAAACATTTGTCTCTAACGGTTGAAAAGATAGGCTCATATAAGTAAATTTACATCAATTATGGGGACACCCTTTAATTTTTAGATTTATTTTTGTATTACTTTTTGTTATTGGGAGCTATAGCAATACGCAGTCATATTAAATTTTACAGAAATACACTTTTCAGTTCATAATATACGTAAAAAATATGTATGTTGTATGGGGACAACCTTTAATTTTTAAGATTATGAACTGTATTAAATTAATTAGATTAATTCCGTTTAAATGGTATTATGCAGGTAGATATCCTGATATCTGTCCTGTTTATTGGGGTAAATAATTTACATCCGTATTCATAGAAAATCAAAATAGATTTGAAATATATTTTAGGACAAATTTGAAAAATTTGTCATAAAACATATTTCAAAGTTATTTTATTTTCTATGAATATGGCAGATAATATTTGCGTCTTTTATTATTGGATAGGTAAGTGTGACCATCTGTGTGTGTTTTTCGTTTGTAAGTGTTCCAGTAATTTCGATGGTGTAAAAATCGTGTCAGAGGTTATGTTGACCTGTTCGTTAATAATATCGCTGTAAACGTTCGTGTTGTGTAAATTTCCATGTTTTTAAGAATGTCTAGTCTTGGATTTTTATCCTCTCTTTTCACTTAAACAATTCAAGTTGAGTGAAGAAAGCATTCCGGCGATTCTCTCTTTTCAGACCTATTGCTGTTTTGAAGATGTTATAATTAAACGGAGTTAAGTTCTCATTGATAGTAGATGGTTTACGACTGTCAAAGCCTGCATTAATTATACGAAGTGGTGATTTGTGCCTGGGCCGATAATCTGCAGCACTTTTCGAAAACGAGTTTTTCTCGTATGGAGAGCTCATTTTTATAGCAATAGGAGGGTCACAAAAGTCGCAAACATGTTTAGAATTGCTTGTCAAATTTAATATATCAATTTCTTTATTGGCAGCCTCTAACTTATCTGCCCTTTCATTAAGTTGATTAATTTCAGTTTTAAGGTAGATTATTATCTAATTTTTAAAATCACTAAACTTCTATTTAAATTCAAGTATTAGGCAATTCTTATAGCTATCAATGATTGTTTTTATTAAGTCTGACTGCTCTTTAATGTACTCATTTTGTTTGTAACACTCCCGTTAAATCTTTCTTTAGAATGCCTAATAGACCTAATGATCCATTATGGATGGAATAAATTGTAAATATCCCACGCTGTTACTTGTCATGCATCCTCATACCATCATGCCACCATCTCCATGTTTAACTGTTTATTTTTTTGGGACTAAGGCTTTCTCCAAACAAGCTGACGGCCTTTCATTCCAAAGATGCAGTACTTGCTTTCATCCGTGAACAGAAATTTCTTCCAAAACTTTAGAGGCTTATTTATATGTTATTTCGCAAAAGCAATTCGCTTTTGTCTGTTGACTAATGACACTAGCTGCTTTTTGCGTGCTACATGGCTTCTGTACTTGGCTTTTTTAACATTCTGCGCACAGTGTGTTTGGAGTAAATTGTGAGCTGATATTTTCAGCAATTTTTTGACGTTGGTAATCAGGGTTTTTCTCACTAACTGCACTATAGATCTTCTTTCGGGTTCAGTTAATTTTGGTGGACGACCAGAACGAGGCGTTGAGACTAAAATTTGTTTGTTCACATTCTTTTTGTTCAGCGAAAGTCATTTACATAGCCATACTCTGTTTTGTCAGAACACAATTTTGATGTTTAAATGGTTTATAATTTTCAAATTGCTCTGGGATCTAGTCCATAAGGAAATGTTTCCTAAAAATTAAATTGGAATATTGCTTAAACCTACACTTACATTACTTTAAAAAAGAACTTGAAAAGTTTTGGCTCTACTGAAAAATTAGATTTTAAGACATGCGCTGTTATTCATTGAAACCACAGATGTATCAATCACATACATTTTTATTAATTAGCTTATCTTCCTATTATGTATGGCTGCAGAGTAAACATTTCACTGAAGTCCCTTCAATCTGTTCAAAATAAAGCTTTAAAGCTGGTTTTTATTCTTCCGCTAAGATAGTCAACGTTAAACTTATTTAAAAATATGCTAAAAATGTTCTTCTAGTAAGAGGCTTATATAAACAAAAAGTCTTAAATTTTTTTTTTCAAAACAATCAGAGGAGGTAATAGTCGTGGTTCCACGCATTTTACTCAGAATATATTATACACTTATACAAATACTAGACACGCTCTAAATTTAAATACCGTAAGATGTCGTTTAGATTTAACAAAACAACGCACCGTTGCATTATTTTTATTGGCAAAAAAACACAAAACAGAAAATAACTTTTGATATTTTTTATGAAAATTTATCTTAGAACATGAACCAAAAAATGCTTTTTTAAAACCTTTTTGTTCTAAAATTTTGTTTATTTATTTACAAATAATTTTTGGCAAAAGTACGAATTAAACCTAAATGTGTAACTGTGGCAAATTACTAAATGTATGTAAGTACATTGTAGTCACCAACATTTCTTTAATATATTACCTAAGCATTTGACAGGCTTTTCGTTGGATTTTTGACATAAGCTAAAGCTAGCTTATGCACATTATAGTAAAGCCTTAAGTCTGACTGCTCTTTATATACTAATTTTGTTTCGTAACACTTTCGTAACACTTAGGGGACTTAGTAATATGGGTTATTTGTAAATTTTAATTTTCTGTCTACAACTGTTTAAAATTATGGCCATATACATAATCAAATGAATTATTGGGGCACCCATTAATTTATAATTTTAAATATTAATACTTGTTACTATAACGACCATATCAATTATGTTAAATTTGCCAGCGTTTGTTCAACGGTTCAAAAGATAGGCCCATGTGAAAAAATTTACATCAATTATGGGACACCCTTTAACTTTTAAATCCAAATTATATACTCGTTGATACAGCGGGCTTAAAAATACAGGTCCCTTTTAAGTTTCAGCATTCTGTATATAACGGATCAAAAGTTCGGCCACATACTTGTAATTACATTAACTATTGGGACACCATTTAACTTCCATATCCAAATTTTGGATTTGGACTTAGCAGTACAGGTTAGTTGTAAATTTCAAGCATCTGTCGACAACTGTTAAAAAGTATAGCCATATACATCAAATTAAATGAACTATTGGCGCACCCTTTAACTTATTATTTTTATAATAATACTTGTTACTATAACGTCCATAGCAATTGACATTCTGTCCAATTTGCAAGCTTTTAACTATAACGGTTTAAAAGATAGCCCTATATAAGTAAATCTACTTCAATTATTGGACATTCTTTAATTTTTAAACTCAAATTAAAAACTCGTTGATATAGCGGGCTCAGCAATATAGGTCCCTTTTAAGTTTCAGCATTCTGTCTATAACGGTTCAAAAGTTTGGTCACATAATTGAAATTACATTAACTATTGGGACACCCTTTTACTTCCAAATCCAAATTTTATACTTGTTGTTATAGCGGACTTAGTAATACAGGTTCGTTGTAAATTTCAAGCGTCTGTCTAGAACTGTTCAAAAGTATGGCCATATACATTAAATTAAATGGACTATTGGCACACTCTTTAATTTATACTTTTTAACATTAATACTTGTTACTATAACAGACATAGCAATCGACATTTTCTCCAATTTGCAAGCATTTGTCTATAACGGGTCAACAAATAGGCCCATATAAGTAAATCTACATAAAAAATGGGACACCCTTTAATTTCTAAATTCAAATTATAAACTCGTTGATATAGTGGGCTTAACAAAAGAGTCTAACGGTTCAATACAGACAGAACGCTGAGTTTGTTCACACACTTTAAATAACATCAACTATTGGGGAACCCTTTAACTTTCAAATCCAAATTTTATACTTGCTGATATAGCGGACTTAGCAATACAGGTTCGTTGTAAATTTCAAGCGTCTCTCTACAACTGTTTAAAAATATGGCCATATATATCAAATTAAATGAACTATTGGCACACCCTTTAATTTATAATTTTTAATATTAATACTTGTTAATATAACGGCTATAGCAATCGACATTCTGTCCAATTTGCAAATATTTGTCTGTAACGGTTGAAAGGATAGGCTCATATAAGTAATCAATCAATTATGGGGACACCCTTTAATTTTTAGATTTATTTTTGTAAAACTTTTTGCTATTGGGAGCTATAGCAATACGCAGGCATATTAAATTGTACAGAAATACACTTTTCAGTTCATAATATACGTAAAAAATATGTATGTTGTATGGGGACAACCTTTATTTTTTAAGATTATGAACTGTATTAAATTAATTCCGCCAGTATATATTAAACTGTTGTTATAGCTTTCGGTAAAAACCGTTGTCTCTGGCTGTGAACTTCGTACGTTTGGCGAGCTCTTTTGATGTGATAACATCATTTTCAAGCCACGTGTTTGTTAATACTGAAGAGATAGTGTTAAAAATAGATAGTGTTAAGTATAAAAGGTGGTGAGTTTGGGTAATTTTTGTCCGTTTAAATGGTATTATACATCCGTATTCATAGAAAATCAAAATAGATTTGAAATATATTTTAGGACAAATTTGTATGAAAAATTTGTCATAACACATATTTCAAAGTTATTTTATTTTCTATGAATATGGCAGATAATATTTGCGTCTTTTATTATTGGATAGGTAAGTGTAACCATCTGTGGGTGTTTTTCGTTTGTAAGAGTGTTCCAGTTATTTCGGTGGTGTAAAAATCGTGTAAGAGGTTGTGCTTACCTGTTCGTTAATAATATCTCTGTTAAACGTTCGTGTTGTGTAAATTTCCATGTTTTCAAGAATGTATAGTCTTCTAGACATGTCTTGTCTATTACTTAGGAGGTCGACAGAAACAACCGATAAATTAAGCACCTGCAACCATACATACATCGGACAAACTGGACGAAGATTAAAAACAAGGTTTACAGAACACATACGATCATACAAAAGGAAAAGGGAAGACTCCAATTTCGCAATACACCTTAACACACATGGATACGAACCAAGGGAAATAGATGAATGTATGACAGTATTACACCCAAGTAAAAAAGAAAGAAGACTAGACATTCTTTAAAACATGGAAATTTACAAAACACGAACTTTTAACAGAGATATTATTAACGAACAGGTAAACACAACCTCTGACACGATTTTTACACCACTGAAATTACTGGAACACTCTTACAAACGAAAAACACTCACAGATGGCCACACTTACCTATCCAATAACAAAAGACGCAAATATTAAACTATTACCCCAATAAAAGGACAGATATCAGGCAATCTACCTAAATAATACCATTTAAACGGACAAAAATCACCTAAACCCACCACTTTTTATTTTTAACGCTATCTGTTTTTATTACTATCTCTTCAGTATTAACAAACACGTGGCTTGAAAATGATGTTATCACAGCGAAAGCGCTCGCCAAACGTATGAAGTACACAGCCAGAGACGACGGTTTTTACCGAAAGTTATAACAACATTATGAACTGTTTTTAAAACGGGACCAATCTGTAAGTATAATCTATTATATTACCAAAATTCCCCAAATCTGTTCACAAATGACTGAGTTCTGCAGGCACAAACATAAAAAATCAACATTCAGTCGAATTGTATAACCTCCTTCTTTTTTGAAGTCGGTTAATAAATAAGAATGGAAAAGTGTTAATTTTTAGTATAAAAGGTAGTTTAATTTGAATGTGTCCAGACTGCTACAGTTGGTATTGGCTGGATTTTGACAGGTGAAATCTTCATGTTATGGGGATCGTTGTCATAAGATTTTAAGCTTCCTTTATGCTTTATAACAAAAAAAAAAAAAAAAAAAAAAAAAAAAGAATGAACCCAGAAATGTATTTCGAGCTTTTGTAATTTTTTTTTAATCAAGCGCTTAATAAATATTTTTCAAGCAGGACATTTTTCGCATCAAAGTAAGAGTTGTTTGCATCCAAAAATATAAATTTATTGCAATGTCGGCGTGCGGTTTCCAATTGCGTCGACGTATATGATAAAAGGAAACAGTCTTCATAAATTATGAGCTTAAAAGAAAATCAGGGAATGATGGTCTAACATTGACCATAAAATCTTATATAATGAATAAATTACATACTTAATAGAATTTTTTCAGTTATATATAAAAGCGGTGATCATACAAAATATGAGTATTTAAATAAAATTTACTGATGTTAAATAAACCCTGCTTTCACTGAAGTATTTCAAAAGTGCTTTTAAATGCTTCCAATCGGTTTTTATCAATTATTTTTTATATGTCAATATGAAAATTTATTATTCGGAATCTTTTTTATTTTAAATTACTTTATTTGTGCTTGATTCTTTCAAATATAAATATTTCATGATATTCTCATGAAATATTTTTTATTTAAAACTACAAATTGAATGTATTACTGCGGGGAAAGCATATCCATATGGCCATTTCACTACTGCTCAAATAGCCCATCAGTGGATTTTACCCAAATTTTATATAGAACACTGAAAAGTCTATGTCAAAAGTCAAATTGATTAAATGAATCAATAAGACAAAAATACAATAACAACTCAAAATGTTTTATACAAAAATACAGCAAACATTCAGTATCTATTTTAATTTTTTCTGTTATTTTTCTACATAAGGGATCCCATCGGGAACCATTCGTATGTATTTGAAAGATTCAATGAAAATAAAAATTGAAAACAATTTTTATTAATAAGCAATGTGCACATGCAAATATATCAATATAAATATTTATTATTATTATATTTAAATTATTATTATATTTAAATTACATATTATAAGCAACATATATAGGATCTAATTGATCTGCTAAAAATCCATCTCGAAGGTGCATTCGCTGCTTTTCTCCTCTGCTATTAATTGGTACAACACCTAAAATGAGAAAAAAATAAAGAATATTAAATAATATCATATTATGTACTGAAAAATTAATGATTTTTATTTAATATATAAATTTGTATGCTTTTCTGTCAAACCACATATTTGAAGTTTGTAACGCATTCACAATTTCAACTAAAAATAGTTGTGTTTCTTAATATTACAAAACAATTTGGTGGTGTGAAAGTTGGGTCGATCGTATACAACCATACTATGTTAAGTTAAGAACGACAATAGTGGGCATATTTCAAACTAATTTTTTATGTGCTATTTTGATACCATTTTCAAGTATTATTTGTTATTGAAATCGAATTGATATGTTATGAAAGGTTGCTATGCTAAGAGAGGTTTTTACCACAAATGATTAAACTCACTGTTAATACCTTATTTCGTGTCCGTACTAAAAGTTGCGAGAATTCGGCCAAATTTAAGAAAAATATACATGTTACGTGGAGCTCTCAAAAGTTACAATGAGTGTACAATATCTAACTGAATGGCAACACTGCATGTATTATAGGTTTGAATATATTCGTCTAAGTGTATCGAACCCACGATTCATGTACGATATACACATTGGTTACGTATAAACTCAAAACTTTTGGTGCTACAACAAAAAATACAGTACTATTTAACAGACTATACCAAATAACACTGTAATTTATCTATATCTTTACATATAATAAAACTGTAAGGGGGTCATTTCTAATAATTTTGTTGTTGTTGATTTTTTTTAAAGTTAGTGTATTATTACACAAATGAAATTTAAAAGGCACTCTATCAGTTAATGTAAAAATTTTGAAAGGTTTCCATATCTTAGAAACCGTAAGAGGTAAACTTTTGAAATTTTCTAAAATCTTAAAAAACCAAAATGTCAAACGAAAAATTGCCAAAATGGAAAAAACACTTAGAGGAAAAAGTGCCGAAATTACGTGGTTCCAAACTCGGCTTTAGCTTTTACAATAAAGTACAGATATAAGTGACATGGCTATCATATTGAAATTTTCTAAAATACCTTTCTACTGGTATACAAGTTTCTGTAATTCATTGAACTGTTACAAATAATAAAAACGACAATTGTTTCAACTAAATTTATTTAAAAAATCACAATATTTCACTAGCAATTACAAAGAATAAGTAAAGAATTCAAATAAAAAATCAAAACAAGTTTATAAACAAAATACATATGGGTATGATGGTATCTGTGTGGTTGAAGTTATTTTTATTATTTACTGTTTTATACTTGAAGGGCTGAACTTTTGAGCTAGTTACAGTTTCATTTTGTTATTGAAATATTAGAAAGTTAATTCATAGATCTTATCTTAAACCACTGGCAGAATATTCCTCATATTTTATCACAGATGCCTTCCCAAGGATCGATTTTTTATACGGTTAAAAAAACCTATATAACAAAATTTTTCAAATAATATTAATATAATATTAATATTAATAAAATGTAATATTAAAAATATGTGCAAAAACAAAAATTTTAATGGTATAATGTAATTCATAAACCAAACCAAACATTGCAAAACACTCTGAATCCTAAAATTTAAATTTGTGCACCGATTTTAATTAAAATTGGCTTGCTTTGTCTGAAACATACTGGAAATATATAAATGCAATAAAGAAACGGGATTTCTTTTGTTCGTATTTTTTATTATCTTTTGTATCATTTCATAAAAAAAATTGAATTCCGTATTTTAAAAAACCTAGGAAATAATATTCAGTTACTACAGTCGCTGCTTTTTCAGTTAAAAAAAAATTGGAACTTACATTATATACGTAGGACCGGTATTGAACCGTGTTCATAGACCATTAAGGAGGTCTTCTATAAGTAAAAACTCTAAATCCAAATCGTTTTAATTATTGATCTCTTTTAATTATTTGCTATAATTTTGTTATAACAAATAATATGATTTAAGGCCCGATTCTGTGCACTTGATAAGTTCAAGACATGGAGTATTTATCCACTTTTGAATATTTATCCCGATTTGGTATTCTACTACAAAAAATAAAAGCTTTTTAGTTGATAATTTTACAAAGTCTCATTTTGTATTGATTACTCTACTTTTTTGTGTGTGTGTGTATTCAAATTCGGTAAATAGTGCACGCTTCATGTAAATATCAACACAATGGATTCTTTTTTAAAATACATGATAAATTTACGTATCCTTTTAGATAAATAGAAGAAGAAATAATTGTGTTAATGCTAATTTGTGAGGACGAAGAAAATACGGAAAAAAGAAGGCGTAGGTGTGACTTACAAAGATTACGTGACTCAAGCGATCCTTTTCAGTTGTTGGAGGCACAATTTACAAAAAATTTTCGCCTGAGTGTTCTTGCTCAGCAATAAACTGCAGATTTGCAGCCGATCATATTTCGGTTTCACCACACTGGTGAATTTCAAAAGCTTTTTATTTATCAATGTTGCTACAGAATACCAACCGAACTTTGGGTTGATAAAAATCTTGACAAAATATCTTGATAAAAAATTTATCAAGAATTCACAGAATCGGGCTGTTAATTTTTATACAAAATTTTACTTGGTTGACAATAGGACAGATTACTTTTTTGGAAAGATCCAATACTTCATTTATGTATACACAGCAAACAGGGTGAGATAATATCTTAAAGTTTTTCCTTAGTTTAACTTTTCTTGTATAGTTACTTTCATTATACCTTCTCTACGTTTTGATAAAATTTTTTTTCTTATGTCATGTTCAAACAACAGGTAAAAACAAAATATACGAAAATATTTTACGATATTGTAATAATAATAAATTGTTTTATGAATACAATAGTTATTCAATGGTTACTGTAGTTTTGTAGCAATGACTTCAAAAAAAGAAGGAGGTTATACAATTCGACTGAATGTTGCTTTTTTATGTTTTTGGTTATATGATAGACTATGCGCACAGATTGGTCCCGTTAAAAAAATAGTTCATAATCATGAAAATTAAAGGGTGTCCCCATACATCATACAAATTTTTTAAGTGTATTATGAACTGAAAAGGACGATTCTGTAAAATTTAAAATGACTGCGTATTATTAGGGCTCCCAATAACAAAAGGTTATGCTATGACCGTTATAGTAACAAGTTTTAATACTAAAAATTATAAATAAAGGGTGCGCCTATAGTTCATTTAATTTGATTTATATGGCCATACTTTTTAACATTTGTAGACAGACGCTTGAAATTTACAACGATTCTGAATTTGCTAAGTCCGGTATAACAACAAGTATAAAATTTTGATTTGGAAGTTAAAGGTGTCCCTATACTTGATGTAATTTCTAATATGTGACCAAACTTTTGAACCGTTATAGACAGAACGTTGAAACTTAAAAGGGACTTGTATTGCTAAGCCCGCTATATCAGCGAGTTTATAATTTGAATTTAGAAATTAAAGGGTGCCCCATAGTTGATGTAGATTTACTTATATGGGCCTATCTTTTGAACCGTTATATACAAATGCTTGCAAATTGGACAGAATGTCGATAGCTATGGCTGTTATAGTAACAAGTTTTAATATTAAAAATTATAAATTAAAGGGTGCGCCAATAGTTCAGTGAATTTGATGTATATGGTCATACTTTTTAACAGTTATAGAAAGACGCTTGAAATTTACAACGAGGCTGTATTACTAAAAGTCAGCTGTAAAAACAAGTGTAAAATTTGGATTTGGAAGTTAAAGGATGTCCCAATAGTGGATGTAATTACAAGTATGTGGCCGAACTTTTGATCTGTTATAGACAGAATGTTGAAACGTAAAAGGCACCTGTATTTTGAAGCCTGTTATATCAACGAGTTTATAATTAAAATTTAGAAATTAAAGGGTGTCCCATAATTGATGTAGATTTACTTAGATAGGCCTATCTTTTGAACCGTTACATAGAAATGCTTGCAATTTGGACAGAACCTCGATAGCTATAGCCGTTATAGCAACAAGTTTTAATATTAAAAATTATAAATTAAAGGATGCTCCAAAAGTGTAATCGATTTATATATCTATGGCAATACTTTTTCTGACTTCAAAAAAAGAAGTAGGTTATACAATTCGACTGAATGTTGCTTTTTTTATGTTTGTGCCTGCAGAACTCAGTCATTTCTGAACCGATTTTGAAAATTTTTGGTAATATGATAGATCATGCTTACAGATTGGTTCCGTTTAAAAAAACAGTTCATAATCTTAAATATTAAAAGGTGTCTCCGTACAACATTCATATTTTTTACGTGTGCTATGAACTGTAAAGGGCGATTCTGTCAAATTTTATATGATTGCATATTATTATGGCTCCCAATAACAAAAAGTTATACAAAAAAAAATTTTAAAATTAAAGGCTGCCCCCTAATTGATGTATATTTACTTATATGGTCCTATCTTTTTAACCGTTATAGACAAACGCTTACAAATTGGACATAATGTCGATTGATATGGCCGTTATAGTAACAAGTTTTAATAATAAAAATTATAAATTAAAGGGTGCGCCAATAATTCAGGTAATTTGATATATATGGCCATACTTTTTAACAGTTGTAGACAGTTCGCTATAACAACCAGTATAAAATTTCGATTTGGAAGTTAAAGGATGTCCCAATAGCTGATGTAATTACAAGTATGTTGTCGAACTTTTGATCTGTTATATACAGAATTTTGAAACTTAAAAGGGACCTGTATTTGTAAGCCCGCTGTATCAACGAGTTTATAATTTGAATTTGGAAATTAAAGGGTTTCCCATAATTGATGTAGATTTACTTATTATAGGCCTATCTCTTGAACCGTTATAGACAAACGCTTACAATTTGACATTATGTCGATTGATATGGTCGTTATAGTAACAAGTATTAATATTAAAATTACAGGGTGCCCCAATAGTTCATTTAATTATGTATATGTCCAGGTCACATAATTATGTATATGTTGTAGACAGACGATTGAAATTTACAAAGAACCTGTATTACTAACTCCGCTACAACAACAAGTTAAAAATTGGGTTTCGGAAATAAACGGGTGCCCCAAGTTGGAAGTTAAAGGATGTCCCAATAGCTGATGTAATTACAAGTATGTTGTCGAACTTTTGATCTGTTATATACAGAATTTTGAAACTTAAAAGGGACCTGTATTTGTAAGCCCGCTGTATCAACGAGTTTATAATTTGAATTTGGAAATTAAAGGGTTTCCCATAATTGATGTAGATTTACTTATTATAGGCCTATCTCTTGAACCGTTATAGACAAACGCTTACAATTTGACATTATGTCGATTGATATGGTCGTTATAGTAACAAGTATTAATATTAAAATTACAGGGTGCCCCAATAGTTCATTTAATTATGTATATGTCCAGGTCACATAATTATGTATATGTTGTAGACAGACGATTGAAATTTACAAAGAACCTGTATTACTAACTCCGCTACAACAACAAGTTAAAAATTGGGTTTCGGAAATAAACGGGTGCCCCAATAGTTGATGTAATTTAGTGTATGTGGCCGAACCTTTTAACCGTTATAGACAGACAGCTGAAATTTACAAGGCACCTGTTATGCTAAGTCCGCTATAACAAGTATCTTAAAGGTTGAATTTAGAAATTAAAGGGTGTTGTCAAATTTAATGTAATTTGTTCTATGTGATCGTATTTTTGACCCTTTGTATACAAACACCTGCATTTTGGCAGAATGTCCTCTACTTTGTTTCGTATAATAAGAAGTATAAAAACATTAAATTATAAATTCAAGGGTTTTACAATAGTTGAAAACAAAGGGTGACCCTATAGTTGCTGTAATTTGGTGTGTATTGCCAAGCTATTGAACAAGTATAAAGTTGAGAGATATAAGGGTATCCCAATAGTTAATGTAATCTAATTCATGTGGCCATACTCTTGAACCGTTATAGGCAGACAAATGATATCTGTTTTGAAGTCGGTTTTTTTCGCAAGAATTATTGAGTTCTTTTTTTGACTTTTTGCTTTATTGATCCAATGTAGTTCTCATTTAATCAATTAGGCTTTTGATATAAGACTGTTAGGTTCTCTTAACAAAATTGCGATAGAATCCACTGATGAGCTTTAAAAGCAGTAGCGAAATGTTCATATGGATATGCTTTCCCCGCAGTAGTACATTTAATTTTTCCCTTTTAAATAATAAATATTTCATAAGAATGTCATGAAATATTTATATTTGAAGGAATCAAGCAGAATTAAAGTAAATTAACATTATGATTTCATATAATAAATTTTCTTCTTGAATCAAAATTAATAAATAATTTGCTGATTTTATAAAACAATTTGCTGCTTTCGTTTTTACATAGGTACATTATCTCATAAGGCAGTAATAAAAAAAAAAGACAACTTCATTGGGTTATCTCAAATTTGGGCAGCGTAATTCCTGCACTCACTTCTGCAAATATTTTTTATTCTGAATTCCACACCAACTTTACTTTATATTTTTAAAGTATATGTATTTGTCAAAAAAATATTTTTTACAAGAACAATGCTTAAAAAATACGAAGGTGAAAATTAAGTTAGAGTTTAAAACTTTCTGCTTATTTTCATATTTTCCTATTTAAACCTTAAAATATTTTTCCGATCGAAGTTTTTTACAGTTTAAATAAATATTTTTCACGTGCTTACAGCGCAAAATATTTTGAACATAAAAACAAAAATATTTTTTCATTAATATTTTCCGCAACGCAAAATTTTAGTGCATATTTCTACTTTAGAAATTAGACTTAAAAATATTCAAACATTCATTTTTTGTGAAATCATTTTATCTTATTGTTTAATAAAATATATTGGAGTTGTTTTAGTTTTTTTTGGAATAAACCTGCAACTGTATTTTATTTATTTGCAATTTTACTTCATTAATAATAGTAACTACTCTATGAAATGAGTCGAATAATTACGATTATATTAGACTTGTTCTAAACTCTTACCTTATTTTCACCTTCGTATTTTTTAAGCATTGTTCTTGTAAAAAATATATTTTTTGGGAATGTCATGAAATATTTATTATTTAAAAGTAAAAAACTAAATGTACTACTGCGGGGAAAGCATATCCATATGACCATTTCCCTTCTGCTTTTAAAGCTCATCAGTGGATTCTACCGCAATTTTGTTATAAGAGTCTTATATCAAAATCCAAATTGATTAATGAGAACTACATTGAATTAATGAAGCAAAAAGGCAAAAATAGAACTCAAAAATCATTTATACAAAAATACAGTAACCATTGAATAACTATTGTTATCATAAAATAATTTATTATTATTACAACATCATAAAATAATTTCGCATATTTTGTTTATACCCTGTTGTTTGAACATGAAATAAGAAAAAAATTTATATGCAAAACGTAGAGAAGGTATTATGAAAGTAACTACACAATCCCTTAGGAAGTTATACTGTTTTTAAATATATGTATGAAAGAAAAGTTAAACTATTAAGGAAAAACTTTAAGATATTATCTCACCCTGTTTGGTATGTATAAATGCAGTATTGAATCTTCCAAAAAAGTAATCTGTCTTATTGTCAACCAAGTGAACCTTTGTATAAAAATTAACAGCCCGATTCTGTGAATTCTTGATACATTTTGTATCAAGGTATTTTGTCCAAATTTTTATCAACCAAAAATTCTGTTGGTATTCTGTAGCAAAATTGATAAATAAAAAGCTTTTAAAATACACTGGTGAATTTCTATTGATAGCTGTGAATACAATTGGGTTTGTATTAATAATTCTCTTTAGGGTTGATACAATACAGCAGCTAAGGTAAGTATAAGAGACACCTCTTTGATTGCTTTGCAATTACAGTCACTCATTAAAGTGATTGTAATTGTTAATTGGCATGCAAAGAAATAAGGGATTAATAAAAGGTGATTTTAATGCATACGAGGGTTAGGAACAATTTGCTCACCTTTTTAGTGCACTAAGATGATGCTGATGATAATAAAAATAGGATATAAATGTATTTTCTTACCTTCAGATTTTCTTAGGTTTATTAATTTCAGGTTAACTTATAATTATGGTAAGTATAAATCCAAGGGTTTCAATATGGTTGAAAGGTAAGTTGTTATATAATTGTTATATAATTTTTAGGTTAATTAATTACGGTAAGTAAAATTCACGTTGATTTCAAAAAGGTTTAGAGGCAAGTGACTAATTAAGATTTTTTAGCTTCGCTTTTGGAAGAAAACCGTTCTATTTATAATTCACCTTTATAATTTAGTGCTGACAAAGTTCTTTCATAAGGCAACATTTTGTGGCATTGCAGTGTTTTAACTAACATTAACTGTGTTAAGATATAAAAATAAATATTAATTCATACAAATTTATAATGATTTATAAAATAAGTGTCCATGGACAAGCTGATTTTGATTATGTTATCAAATTATTGCCAAAAGCAGAAATATGGATACACCAGCTAAGTAAGTATTTTTGCTTTTTGTACCCCTACCAATACTTTAACTGAAATAGCAAAGAGGCTACTTTTACTTACCGCTTTATTTTTTTGAAAAGTAGCTGTAGCTCAAAAATTTTAATGCTTCGGAAAAAACAGCGTCTACCGCTACTTCTACTTAAAAAAGTTGGAGCTGTAGCTGTATGTTATGGTTTGCTCTTTAAATGTTAATTCAGCAGTAGAAGTAGCTGGATATTGGCTACTATTTCTTAACAAATTTGTGTCTTAAAAAGTAGGCTTTTTATGTCGCTACGGCTACTTTTAGGGTAGCTTTTTAAACGCTGATATTTACATGAACCGTTCACTATTTACCGAATTTAAATACACACACACACAATAAAATAGAGTTATCAATACCAAATGAGACTGACAAATTATCAACTAAAAAGCTTTTATTTTTTGTAGTAGAATACCAAATCTTGATAAATATTTAAAAGTTGATAAAAACTAAATGTCTTGAACTTATCAAGTGCACAGAATCGGGTAGTAAATCATATTAATTTTTATAAGAAATATTATAGCAAATAATTAAAAGAGATCAATAATTAAAACGATTTGGATTTAGAGTTTTTACTTATAGAAGACCTCCTTAATGGTCTATGAACACGGTTCAATACCGGTCCTACGTATATAATGTAAGTTCCAATTTTTTTTTAACTGAAAAAGCAGCGACTGTAGTAACTGAATATTATTTCCTAGGATTTTTTGAAATGCGGAATTTAAATTTGTTTTTTAATGAAATGATATAAAAGATAATAAAAAATACGAACAAAAGAAATCCCGTTCCTTGATTGCATTCATATATTTCCAGTATTTTCCACACAAAGCAAGCAATTTTTAATTAAAATTGGTGCACAAATTTGGATTTTAGGATTCAGTACCTCGTTTCTGTATTTCTCGAATCGTAAAAGTTTTCGAATGAAACAACTGAATTTTTAGAAAAACGATGTAAATTGAAACAAAAAATGGGTTTTCTCACACAAGTGTTTGTGGATCTTTAAAATGCGAGAACTATATGTCATTTAAGTTATTTTCCAACAGTTATTGGAAGTATGCGAGAAAAAGTGTTTCTGTACCAATATTTTGTGAAAAGTTTTATGCAAGAACTGCCAAAACAACTCACATTTAAAAACAGTGCGAAAACAAGTAAGATTAAAAATATATTTTTAAATTTGTGTAAACATGGAGTCTAATTCAGACGAAAAGGTAAAAAGCAATTTAACTTAATAATAAAAAAGTATTATCAATAAGTATTCATGCATTTATTTATGTTTTATATCTTTTTATTTACAAAATAGAAAATTTAATAATATTTTGCCGATCATTCTGTTCAGCTATTATTAAGGCCGCACTACACATTTTTTTTTTGCTATATTATTTAAAACTTATTTTATTTATTACCTTTTATATTGTTTGATAATATATTTCTTTATTTTGACGTTTTGTTTTTATTTGACACTAGTACTGGAATTTTTCCAGTAAAAACAGAATCAATGTTGTCTGTTTTCGCATTAGGAACCAGAAACACTTTTTACTCGCAAATTGAGAAACGATGAAATTTTTTGTTTCACACTTGATGTGAAAACTTTTACGATGCGAGAAATACAGAAACGAGGTACAGAGGCTTTTGCAATGTTTTGTGTGGTTTATGAATTACATTAAACCATTAAAATTTTTGTTTTGCAAATATTTTTAATATTACATAGTATTAATATTAATATTATTTATACAGTAATTTGAAAAATTTTGTTATATAGGGTTTTTTTTAATTTACACTTTAATTTACAGGAATTAAAAAAAACTGAAGTTTCATCCGAGTCAGAAATTACCAACCGTATAAAAAATCGATCCTTGGGAAGGCACCTATGATAAAAACATAAGTGCTTGCCGAAGTTGGATTTTACAACACAAGGAATATTCTTATTAAACAATAAGATAAAATGATTTCACAAAAAATGAATGTTTAAATATTTTTAAGTCTAATTTCTAAAGTAGAAATATGCACTAAAATTTTGCGTTGCGGAAAATATTAATGAAAAAATATTTTTGTTTTTATGTTCAAAATATTTTGCGCTGTAAGCACGTGAAAAATATTTATTTAAACTGTAAAAAACTTCGATCGGAAAAATATTTTAAGGTTTAAATAGGAAAATATGAAAATAAGCAGAAAGTTTTAAACTCTAACTTAATTTTCACCTTCGTATTTTTTAAGCATTGTTCTTGTAAAAAATATTTTTTTGACAAATACATATACTTTAAAAATATAAAGTAAAGTTGGTGTGGAATTCAGAATAAAAAATATTTGCAGAAGTGAGTGCAGGAATTACGCTGCCCAAATTTGAGATAACCCAATGAAGTTGTCTTTTTTTTTTATTACTGCCTTATGAGATAATGTACCTATGTAAAAACGAAAGCAGCAAATTGTTTTATAAAATCAGCAAATTATTTATTAATTTTGATTCAAGAAGAAAATTTATTATATGAAATCATAATGTTAATTTACTTTAATTCTGCTTGATTCCTTCAAATATAAATATTTCATGACATTCTTATGAAATATTTATTATTTAAAAGGGAAAAATTAAATGTACTACTGCGGGGAAAGCATATCCATATGAACATTTCGCTACTGCTTTTAAAGCTCATCAGTGGATTCTACCGCAATTTTGTTAAGAGAACCTAACAGTCTTATATCAAAAGCCTAATTGATTAAATGAGAACTACATTGGATCAACAAAGCAAAAAGTCAAAAAAAGAACTCAATAATTCTTGCGAAAAAAACCGACTTCAAAACAGATATCATTTGTCTGCCTATAACGGTTCAAGAGTATGGCCACATGAATTAGATTACATTAACTATTGGGATACCCTTATATCTCTCAACTTTATACTTGTTCAATAGCTTGGCAATACACACCAAATTACAGCAACTATAGGGTCACCCTTTGTTTTCAACTATTGTTTTCAACTATTGTAAAACCCTTGAATTTATAATTTAATGTTTTTATACTTCTTATTATACGAAACAAAGTAGAGGACATTCTGCCAAAATGCAGGTGTTTGTATACAAATGGTCAAAAATACGATCACATAGAACAAATTACATTAAATTTGACAACACCCTTTAATTTCTAAATTCAACCTTTAAGATACTTGTTATAGCGGACTTAGCATAACAGGTGCCTTGTAAATTTCAGCTGTCTGTCTATAACGGTTAAAAGGTTCGGCCACATACACTAAATTACATCAACTATTGGGGCACCCGTTTATTTCCGAAACCCAATTTTTAACTTGTTGTTGTAGCGGAGTTAGTAATACAGGTTCTTTGTAAATTTCAATCGTCTGTCTACAACATATACATAATTATGTGACCTGGACATATACATAATTAAATGAACTATTGGGGCACCCTGTAATTTTAATATTAATACTTGTTACTATAACGACCATATCAATCGACATAATGTCAAATTGTAAGCGTTTGTCTATAACGGTTCAAGAGATAGGCCTATAATAAGTAAATCTACATCAATTATGGGAAACCCTTTAATTTCCAAATTCAAATTATAAACTCGTTGATACAGCGGGCTTACAAATACAGGTCCCTTTTAAGTTTCAAAATTCTGTATATAACAGATCAAAAGTTCGACAACATACTTGTAATTACATCAGCTATTGGGACATCCTTTAACTTCCAACTTGGGGCACCCGTTTATTTCCGAAACCCAATTTTTAACTTGTTGTTGTAGCGGAGTTAGTAATACAGGTTCTTTGTAAATTTCAATCGTCTGTCTACAACATATACATAATTATGTGACCTGGACATATACATAATTAAATGAACTATTGGGGCACCCTGTAATTTTAATATTAATACTTGTTACTATAACGACCATATCAATCGACATAATGTCAAATTGTAAGCGTTTGTCTATAACGGTTCAAGAGATAGGCCTATAATAAGTAAATCTACATCAATTATGGGAAACCCTTTAATTTCCAAATTCAAATTATAAACTCGTTGATACAGCGGGCTTACAAATACAGGTCCCTTTTAAGTTTCAAAATTCTGTATATAACAGATCAAAAGTTCGACAACATACTTGTAATTACATCAGCTATTGGGACATCCTTTAACTTCCAAATCGAAATTTTATACTGGTTGTTATAGCGAACTGTCTACAACTGTTAAAAAGTATGGCCATATATATCAAATTACCTGAATTATTGGCGCACCCTTTAATTTATAATTTTTATTATTAAAACTTGTTACTATAACGGCCATATCAATCGACATTATGTCCAATTTGTAAGCGTTTGTCTATAACGGTTAAAAAGATAGGACCATATAAGTAAATATACATCAATTAGGGGGCAGCCTTTAATTTTAAAATTTTTTTTTTGTATAACTTTTTGTTATTGGGAGCCATAATAATATGCAATCATATAAAATTTGACAGAATCGCCCTTTACAGTTCATAGCACACGTAAAAAATATGAATGTTGTACGGAGACACCTTTTAATATTTAAGATTATGAACTGTTTTTTTAAACGGGACCAATCTGTAAGCATGATCTATCATATTACCTTAAACATAAAAAAAGCAACATTCAGTCGAATTGTATAACCTACTTCTTTTTTTGAAGTCAGAAAAAGTATTGCCATAGATATATAAATCGATTACACTTTTGGAGCATCCTTTAATTTATAATTTTTAATATTAAAACTTGTTGCTATAACGGCTATAGCTATCGAGGTTCTGTCCAAATTGCAAGCATTTCTATGTAACGGTTCAAAAGATAGGCCTATCTAAGTAAATCTACATCAATTATGGGACACCCTTTAATTTCTAAATTTTAATTATAAACTCGTTGATATAACAGGCTTCAAAATACAGGTGCCTTTTACGTTTCAACATTCTGTCTATAACAGATCAAAAGTTCGGCCACATACTTGTAATTACATCCTCTATTGGGACACCCTTTAACTTCCAAATCCAAATTTTACACTTGTTTTTACAGCTGACTTTTAGTAATACAGCCTCGTTGTAAATTTCAAGCGTCTTTCTATAACTGTTAAAAAGTATGACCATATACATCAAATTCACTGAACTATTGGCGCACTCTTTAATTTATAATTTTTAATATTAAAACTTGTTACTATAACAGCCATAGCTATCGACATTCTGTCCAATTTGCAAGCATTTGTATATAACGGTTCAAAAGATAGGCCCATATAAGTAAATCTACATCAACTATGGGGCACCCTTTAATTTCTAAATTCAAATTATAAACTCGCTGATATAGCGGGCTTAGCAATACAAGTCCCTTTTAAGTTTCAACGTTCTGTCTATAACGGTTCAAAAGTTTGGTCACATATTAGAAATTACATCAAGTATAGGGACACCTTTAACTTCCAAATCAAAATTTTATACTTGTTGTTATACCGGACTTAGCAAATTCAGAATCGTTGTAAATTTCAAGCGTCTGTCTACAAATGTTAAAAAGTATGGCCATATAAATCAAATTAAATGAACTATAGGCGCACCCTTTATTTATAATTTTTAGTATTAAAACTTGTTACTATAACGGTCATAGCATAACCTTTTGTTATTGGGAGCCCTAATAATACGCAGACATTTTAAATTTTACAGAATCGTCCTTTTCAGTTCATAATACACTTAAAAAATTTGTATGATGTATGGGGACACCCTTTAATTTTCATGATTATGAACTATTTTTTTAACGGGACCAATCTGTGCGCATAGTCTATCATATAACCAAAAACATAAAAAAGCAACATTCAGTCGAATTGTATAACCTCCTTCTTTTTTTGAAGTCATTGCTACAAAACTACAGTAACCATTGAATAACTATTGTATTCATAAAACAATGTATTATTATTACAATATCGTAAAATATTTTCGTATATTTTGTTTTTACCCTGTTGTTTGAACATGACATAAGAAAAAAAATTTTATCAAAACGTAGAGAAGGTATAATGAAAGTAACTATACAAGAAAAGTTAAACTAAGGAAAAACTTTAAGATATTATCTCACCCTGTTTGCTGCGTATACATAAATGAAGTATTGGATCTTTCCAAAAAAGTAATCTGTCCTATTGTCAACCAAGTAAAATTTTGTATAAAAATTAACAGCCCGATTCTGTGAATTCTTGATAAATTTTTTATCAAGATATTTTGTCAAGATTTTTATCAACCCAAAGTTCGGTTGGTATTCTGTAGCAACATTGATAAATAAAAAGCTTTTGAAATTCACCAGTGTGGTGAAACCGAAATATGATCGGCTGCAAATCTGCAGTTTATTGCTGAGCAAGAACACTCAGGCGAAAATTTTTTGTAAATTGTGCCTCCAACAACTGAAAAGGATCGCTTGAGTCACGTAATCTTTGTAAGTCACACCTACGCCTTCTTTTTTCCGTATTTTCTTCGTCCTCACAAATTAGCATTAACACAATTATTTCTTCTTCTATTTATCTAAAAGGATACGTAAATTTATCATGTATTTTAAAAAAGAATCCATTGTGTTGATATTTACATGAAGCGTGCACTATTTACCGAATTTGAATACACACACACACAAAAAAGTAGAGTAATCAATACAAAATGAGACTTTGTAAAATTATCAACTAAAAAGCTTTTATTTTTTGTAGTAGAATACCAAATCTGGATAAATATTCAAAAGTGGATAAATACTCCATGTCTTGAACTTATCAAGTGCACAGAATCGGGCCTTAAATCATATTATTTGTTATAACAAAATTATAGCAAATAATTAAAAGAGATCAATAATTAAAACGATTTGGATTTAGAGTTTTTACTTATAGAAGACCTCCTTAATGGTCTATGAACACGGTTCAATACCGGTCCTACGTATATAATGTAAGTTCCAATTTTTTTTTAACTGAAAAAGCAGCGACTGTAGTAACTGAATATTATTTCCTAGGTTTTTTAAAATACGGAATTCAATTTTTTTTATGAAATGATACAAAAGATAATAAAAAATACGAACAAAAGAAATCCCGTTTCTTTATTGCATTTATATATTTCCAGTATGTTTCAGACAAAGCAAGCCAATTTTAATTAAAATCGGTGCACAAATTTGAATTTTAGGATTCAGAGTGTTTTGCAATGTTTGGTTTGGTTTATGAATTACATTATACCATTAAAATTTTTGTTTTTGCACATATTTTTAATATTACATTTTATTAATATTAATATTAATATTACATTAATATTATTTGAAAAATTTTGTTATATAGGTTTTTTTAACAGTATAAAAAATCGATCCTTGGGAAGGCATCTGTGATAAAATATGAGGAATATTCTGCCAGTGGTTTAAGATAAGATCTATGAATTAACTTTCTAATATTTCAATAACAAAATGAAACTGTAACTAGCTCAAAAGTTCAGCCCTTCAAGTATAAAACAGTAAATAATAAAAATAACTTCAACCACACAGATACCATCATACCCATATGTATTTTGTTTATAAACTAGTTTTGATTTTTTATTTGAATTCTTTACTTATTCTTTGTAATTGCTAGTGAAATATTGTGATTTTTTAAATAAATTTAGTTGAAACAATTGTCGTTTTTATTATTTGTAACAGTTCAATGAATTACAGAAACTTGTATACCAGTAGAAAGGTATTTTAGAAAATTTCAATATGATAGCCATGTCACTTATATCTGTACTTTATTCTAAAAGCTAAAGCCGAGTTTGGAACCACGTAATTTCGGCACTTTTTCCTCTAAGTGTTTTTTCCATTTTGGCAATTTTTCGTTTGGCATTTTGGTTTTTTAAGATTTTAGAAAATTTCAAAAGTTTACCTCTCACGGTTTCTAAGATATGGAAACCTTTCAAAATTTTTACATTAACTGATAGAGTGCCTTTTAAATTTCATTTGTGTAATAATACACTAACTTTAAAAAAATCAAAAATATATAACCTAATAACACCCCTACACCTTTAATTTTTTTATTGTATTTTTAGCATTCACTACTGTGACTCTTCATACGGTTTCCAAGACACACCTAGCTTTCAAAATTTTATTGTTAAAACTACATTAACAGATAGAATACTCTTCAGTTTTTATTTTACACTAGCAGTGCCCACTATTTCGTCTGCGTGTCATTTCTAATTTTCTTAAATTTCAAAATTAACTATTTTTCTAGAGTTTTGCATAATAAGTGGTGACAACTGTTTTGAAACCATTATACTGGTAAAATTGGGTGTTTTCACGATTGTATCTGTATTTCGCCACGAAATGACCTATTTTTACGAACAAAAAGTATATCTATATCTTTATTGTAAATTAGGTTCTGAAGGACCTCCTCACAAAATTTTGTTCAAATCAATCACGCATTTTTTCGTGATGCTAACACAGACAGACAAAAATTCCAAAAACAGGTGTTTTGTATTCTATATCGATTATTGTCTAGACAAACAACAAAATTTTTAGAAATGAACCCCCAACAGTTTTATTATATGTAAAGATATAGATAAATTTCAGTGTTATTTGGTATAGTCTGTACAATAACAGAAAAATCTGGGAATCACAAATTGCCTACAATTTTTTTTATCCAAAATATTGAATTATTTGATTAAAAATATAGTTGAGTTGATATAAAATTAGTTGAAATCGTTCTAAAAAAAACAACAAATCGTTGTGATTAAGGATTTGTCAGTTTTTGATTAAAAAATTAATTTATTGGATAAATTAATTCCTCCATTTGCTGTTGTTAATGTGCTTAAGTTTGTATATATATGTATGTATGCACATATGTATGTATGTATACATAAATGCGAATTGATAACTTATGAAATTATTCCCTACATTTGTTTTTTTAATTAAGTTAAATACCTTAAGTATATTCATTTAATAAGTTACCTAAAGCCCAGGATTCACTATAAGGCACAATCGTACGATTTAATCACAAAAAAATCTGACAGAATTCTGACCTACTTTAAAAATCATTCCAAAATGGCGTCGTATGTGCCACACTATATACAAAAAAGATGTAAAAACATATGGTTTTAATATTTTGTTGTTTTTTCTCCCCATCATCTTAAAAAATCAACTCTGATCGCATAGAGAAAAATATTTTATGAATTAGTTCAAAAGATTATAAAATCGTACAGATCTGTCAAAAAATCTGTCACACACATACACTTTTAATCCGCTTTATCATACGAGTACATTTTGAGCATACATGCAATTTTTGACAGATCGCACTGAGTATGATAGTGAATCCTGGCCTTAAGTGGTTGTTTAATGAAAACAAGTTGTTGTATACACAGAAAAAATTATTACCAAAATTTTTTCAAACAAATGAATGCTTTGAGTTTTTTTCAGTTTTCAAAAACTTTTTTATTTAGATCTAATAATCCATTTGTTTGATTTTCATCTTTTGAAATAAAATGTTGCTTACATCCTACATTACCAGTGTTGCCAGTCCCAAGATTTCATCGTAAGTAGCCAATGATAAGAAATTATCCGAAATCCAAAATAACCTTAAACTTATATTTTAATCCAATTTTATTTTTTATCTGGCGAAATGATTTTAGCAGGTGTGATTGATAGAGCAGCTGATTATTTTTTTTCCAATATCTTGCCAAAAATTTGGGTAATACAATGCCAAATTTGTTGCCGTAGTGCTCTCGCCTGGTAAAATTAATTGGTCTTGATAAAAATATACATACATAAGTAACTGCATTCAGAAGGAATTGCAAAAAAAGTCATTACCATATTGAGGAAAAAATTTTGCACAAGTCTTTTAAAACATGTTTTAATTTTGCTATCAAAAAGCTTTTTGTACCATTTACTGATAATTTCTCAAAGACGGCAATACTACTCCACGCAAGTATGCCATGCATTGTAAAAAATAGCAACAAAAACACAAAGGTATGAATGGATGCCAGCACTGGCTCACTTGGTACACCTCCATTTCTTTGGTCAAATTTGAGTATAAAACGTACAATGTCATTGACAGAATCTAAAATTATTTACGATTATAAGTGAATATATTCACAAAAATCTTATATTGTTTTTTTAAATATTGCTAAAATTAACTTAGAATTCTATGTAAAATAATAAAATTTATAACAAATTTATTTTTATTTAATATAGAAAAATTTTAACTTAAAAGATTGCGGTAAAAACAATTGAAGCCCGAAAATTACAATTCGAGAAACCTGTTGGTAGCATATCAATTTTGTTGTTTTTAATGAGAGCAAAGTCTGATAATGAGAATAATACGTAATCCTAATCTCTTGTTATTTTTTGAATATTTATTTTGTTAACTGCAGGCAACAGGCGACTTACATATGTATGTATATTTAACATTGAAAAGTATACAAAAATATATACGCATATTTCTATAGTTGGCTGTCTGCAAATTTCATTGTGTTTAGAAAATGTTTTTTTAAATTAAATTAAACAAAGTAGGCTTGGAAAAAACACACATGCGTATGTACATACATATGTGTTATATGTATGTGGAAACCGCCAAAATTTTGCAAAAAATTCATTATTAATCTGTGAGCACCGAGTATACAGAGGCGACACGAGAATATAGTCATCTCGTTTTTTCTATGCATCTCTTTCTTGACATCCTATCGACTACTACAAAACAAAATTGAAGTCGATAGGATGTCAAGAAAGAGATGCATAGAAAAAAAGAGATGACTATATTCTCGTGTCGCCTCTGTATGCTTAGTGTCTGTGAGTAGATCAAAAAGGTTTTGCCTTGTGAAAAATTTTGTGGAAAGTTTAAACTAAAGAAGTGTAAAAAAGTGCTAGAGATACTATTTTAAATAAATTTGCAATATATGTATTAGAGTAAATTTTAAAAATTTGATTTGCGGATATCATCATTTTTTTGAAGGTTTTTGGGCAAAAAAAAATAATGGCGGTCTTTTTTTTGGGAAAATTTTCACTCCTTGGGGTGATTCAACCCACCCAAAAACGCGGAATTTGAGCTCGTTTTCCGCAGAGCAAAAACGGTTTAATATATGTCAAATCTGATTTCAGCAACCGATTCTGTAGCAAAAATTATTACAATAAATGTTTTTTGAATCCTCAAAACTGTTCCAAAAACCCTCAACAGAGGGCGCAAATGTCATTAACAAAATTTTTTTTAAGTTTTTGTAAACATGCACGATGAAGAGGCATTTTAAACTAGCAAAACGGTACCAATATATTATTTTTATCACAACCCGTTAAAAAGTTATGAGACTTCAAAATTATTTCATAACAAAAAACAAATAATAAAAAAAAGTTTACTTTTTTAACATTTTTTTAACAACCTATTATTTAGCCTTAACAAAAAATGTTAAACGGCATATGACTTTTTAAGGGGTTGTGATAAAAATAAAATATTGGTACCGTTTTGCTAAGTTTAAAATGCCTTTTCATCATGCATGCTTAAGAAAACCTATTTTTTTAAATTTTTTAAGGATTCAAAAAACGTTTATTGTAACAATTTTTGCTGCAGATTCGGCTGGTGAAATTAGATTTGACTTATATTTAACCGTTTTTGCTCTGCGGAAAAATGAGCTTAAAATCCGCGTTTTAAGGTGGGTTGAACCACCCCAAGGAGGGAAAATTTTCCCAAATAATGACCGCCATTATTTTTATTTAGGTAAAACCCTTAAAACAAATGTTGATAACCAAAAAACAAATCAGGTGACCTGGTCGCCAAACGAACTCTAATATGTATATTACATAAAAAACTGTGAGAACAATATTATACTTTTAGGCAAAATAATTTTGTTTTACGAAGTGAGTTTTAAGCAAATGTGTACATGCATACATATGTACATAATTTACAAAAAGTGCTAAATTGGAATTGGTAAGTTTCCTTTCATGAGGAATTTGATCTCTACTGGCGTAAGTGTGGTACATTTCGTTTTAAACATATTGCAGACTCTAAAAGTACAATAGAGATTTTTAAGTTATGGCCGGATTATGTAAAACCGTCTGGTTTTCACTTGGTAAATTTTTTACATCAGTAATGACATTTAAGTATACATTTATTAATTTAAAACATTTTTTTTTTAAGATTAATATAGATTTCCTTCTTAAATATCCCATGACAAAAAGTTTGCAAGAGCGATGGTCTCAATATGAAGCTATGAAGCACCTACACACTGTTGACTACGTAGACAAAGGTAAATATAATTTTTAAAATAAATAATTTATTAATTTTCAGAAACTTACGCTGAGGTTTACCGCAGAATGTAGAATTTTTATGATGCTCTGGTTTCTTCATAACCTTCTTCCACCCCAACAAACAATTTGTGCGGAGCCCAGTGGTTCCAAAATACGTAAAAAGTATTCAATCGTAGATTCTCAAGAAGGTTTTGCTGTAATAGCACCTACAAGTGATGAACTGGATGTAAAGCTTAAGCTGCTAAAACTGCAACGTCGTAATATTCAACCAAGACTTTTAATTGTCGGTGAATTCAAGAAAATGGAACTAATTTTTGTGTATATTGACGAGGTTAAGTATCCTATTTTAACCATTTTGGACGCATTTGATATATTGTTTAAAGTTTTCTTTTTATATAATCTTCAATATCCTGAAGAATCTAATATGTTCTATAATTTCATACAATCTTTTTTTTATGATTTAAATTCAACTAAAAAGTGTACTAGAATATCAACTCTTAAACACGAAATACTAAATTTAAAATAATAGTTTGTTTAAATACTAAATTAAAGTTTTTATAACATATTTTCTGTATTTTTGCTTATACGACTGTTCTTTAAAGATAAGTATTTATTAAAATCTTTGTAACTGTCTATAAATTTATAATTTATAACTAAATACATATACATATGTATTTAGTTTGTTGTTGATGTCGTTTATTGTCTTTTAAAAGACACATTATTCTTGTCATACGAACTGCTTACGAATAATATAAGATATTTAATAAAAATCTAATGTTTGAAAATTATTACATATATTTAAATAGTTTTTACCTTTTTGGAAACTGGTGTAAGTAATTTTTCGTGTGATCTCCTAAACTTCAGTTTTATCATCTTATCAGGCTTGTGCTATTAATTACCTTTTGTAAACTAAGACGAAATCACATAAAATATTAATTATATATATATATATATATATATATATATATATATATATATATATATAATACATAGGTGGTTTATAACAAAAACTGGTTAAGCTCAAATATCTGTTTTATTTACTGTCTTAAATTCGGTGAGCATTTTTATTCGATTCAAATAAATTATTTGTTCGACTTTTTTTTTCTTAATTTTCAGTTAACTTGTTGTTTGATTTAACTTAGTTATTTCTTTAAAATTTTATTATAATTTCAGTAAAGTTTTTTTTTTGATTCAGCTAAATTATTGATTTGTTTCTTTTTTAATTTTCAGTAAAGAGTTTTGTTTGGGTCGATAAAACTATTTGTTTGAACATTTTTTTAAATTTCAGTAAACTTTTTTGTTTAACTTGGATAAGATATATCACTGATTTCTGTTTTTCAATTTCAGTAAACTTTTTTTTTTAATTCAAATAAATTATTTGTTTGATTTTTTTTGGAATTTACAACAAATTTTTTTATTTGATTCAGATAAATTATTTGTTTGAATTTTTATTATAATATCAATAAAAGTTATAACGGGATATAATAACTATTTGTTTGAAAATATCGGGATATTTTTTCAATAAACTAATTTAAAAATAAGTGATTGAATTCACAAATTTGTTTATAGGACCGCTTTCAAACAAAAATTGTTTTAAATTTGCATTTTTTTTGTTTGAATTAGATAAATAATTTTTTCTGTGTATGCTGCGAACTAAAACGCCAATGCCTCGGTTTCAAAAATGCTACAAGAATTATCATGTTATAACGATGGTAAATAAATTTTACTTTTCATCCTTTTAGTTTTTAATTTAAATTTTTTCTTTTCAGAATCGGGGATTTTTCGTTTTTTTTTGTTTTATGCATTATTTGTTCCCACCGCAGAAAAAGAAGAAATTTACAGTAGAGGATTCTTAAAATTCTTTTGCTTTAATTGCAGAAACAAAAGAGGAATTGCGTATGAAAATCAATATTTTAAAACTCCAAAAATGCAACATTCAACCAAGGATTTATTTACTTTGATGATATACAATATCCAATGGTACAAATAGCTACGGCTGTAGATATTCTTTTTAAAATTGTTTTCGTAATTAACTTTTTCCTTAAGAATCCGATTTGTTTTATAACTTTATTCAAAACTTTTTTTATGAAATCAACTCAGAAAAAAAAATATTCAAAAGTATATACTGTAATTAATGAAATTTTAAACTTATAGAATATAAAAATATATTGTAATGGTACTTTGTTAGAATTAAAAAAATAAACAAAATAAAATAAATGATATTACAGTAAATGTTTCTTATTTTGCTTTAGGTGGAAAGAAAAGTATAATATTGGTAAAACTTTTTGTCCAATCATGGTACATTTCAATAAAAAAAATTGTTAGTTTGATAAACTTTCTGAACAAAATTTTATACTACTCAATTAACAACATAATCAAGTAAACAAATTATTTTATCAAAACGTCCTTTTCAATTTTTTTTCATTTAATAAAACCATTTTTTGGTTTTGTAACTTTTGACACGAAATAAGGTAATAACAGTGAAAAAGTATTTGTTTAAACATTTGTGGTAAAAACCTCTCTTAGCATAGCAACCTTTCATAACATATCAATTCGATTTCAATAATAATAATGCTATCAAAATCGCACATAAAAAATTAGTTTGAAATATGCCCCTATTGTCGTTCTTAACTTAACACAGTGTGTATACAATCGACCTAACTTTCACAACACCAAATTGTTTTGTAGTATTAAGAAACACAACTATTTTTAGTTGAAATTGTGATTGCGTTACAAACTTCAAATATCTAGTTTGACAGAAAAGCAGACAAATTCATGTAAAAAGTTAAGAAAATATATTACAAGAAAAAAGTGTTTTAAGTGCAAATAATTTCAAAAGGATATGTGTGTAGATTTCTTTATGAAGACAAAAACGAATCTAATATAGATGTGCTTTTAAACTACCAACGGCAAAGTAATCATATTCAAAATATAACTTTCAATTACAGCAAGAATTTTGTTTACAAATTTATTTACTATTTAATTCCTTCACAAATCCTTCCAATAGATTTTTGTGATGTCTTTTGGTCATTTTGGTTTCCCACGAGCAAGCTCTGGATGTTTCTCCATATGCTGAACAAATCTCTTAAACTGGGCTTTTTCTTAACTTAGTATTGAATTAAACTGTAACACACAAAAACCCAACTACTAATATGCAATTGTGTATATTAATTATTTTTGTCAATCAAACTTGTGCGCAGTTGCGAATGACAATACCACAAAAAACAGTGAACACAAAAACTAAGTATTCTGTTCAAACCTTCGAAAATTTTTAGCAACTTTAGTTATTCCGCTTAAAAAATTTGACAACTTGACAGTGGTTCCGTACCAATACTTCGGTTTAGAAGAGGGTTGCCTTGAAGTTTTAAGCAAACAAACCTGAAATTTGTCTTTGATAACGATAATTTTAAAATAATTAAAGTAGAAAATTCTATTGAAGCTCAATCTTTCAAAGAAAAAGGTCAAATAAATTTATTAAAACAATACTACTTTAACTAATTTTATTGAATGGCCAGAGAATGTACTATTCCATCCCAGAATATTAGTATTTAGTCCTGATTTAAATACTCATGAGTATCATCGGTCTGAAATTTTTTTCATATTTTTTCCTACTTCTTTATTTTTATTTTCCTTTTCTTTTTGTTTCCCTGAAATATTAAATAAAGCTTTTAACTAAAGAATTACGTTAAATTACTATTTTTAAGGAAAATTTCAAAATGTAACTTATAATGAAAAAATTTAACTTTTTTGAAGGAAAATCTTAACTTTTTCCCTGTTAACACTGGGTACATGTATGTGTTTTTCGTACACGATGCATGTTCTTTTTTGCCGAATACGTATTCGTTTAACAACTTAAAGTTAAGAAACAACACAAACATACTATATGTGTTCTCGGCAACAGAAAAAAATTTAGACACACATGTATAAGTGATAGTAATAAAAATATGTGTGTTTTTTTTTGTAATATTCGTTATAAAAACATTTTCGTTTAATTTACTTCTTTTACCATTCAACATAAAAATTTCGTTAAAAATGGATTTTATTCATAACATTTAAAAACATAAAAATAAAACCTTAAAAATATTTAACTTAGTTAAGGTCAATCAACGCGTTGATTGACCTTAACGTTGCAACGTGCAGGGTTTAAGTTGATTTTATAATTAAAGCTTAAACGTCGAGTTCCTAGTGGTATAGTAAAATATTTTAATAAATGTTAAAAAAGGTAATTTAAGAACACATCAATTATTGAATTAACACAATTCACACACATTTTGTTCAATGTTTTTATTGTCTTTTGTATCCTCATTTGTAATAAATTTACTTAATATATCTTCCGTAGAAATGAATGTGTAGCAAAAAATTTTATTCATATTATTTTACTTTACTACGAGTAAAGAATTTATCATATTAGTTTTTATAGAATTCATTATAAAAAGAGTTGTTTCGACACAAGCACAGTAATAACGGCCGTCGAAAGCTCCTTATATTGGTAAGTACCAGCATCATCCTTATACTTGTAAACTTTATGCCAAAAGTCGTATAGGATATTTGTTACTTTATTATTAAAATATTAAGTTCAGTTTATAAAAGAAAGTTTTCTACACTGTGTTTTATAATCAACAAGTGCGTATTTATGGTCTCCAAGTCTTTTAAAACCTCTTAAACTGCAGAAATTTTAACTTGGTATACAAAATGCGTAACATTTTGAAAAAAATAAAATAAAACACACATCATTTCTGGAAGCAGTTATTTTAGCAACTTCTTTAAATATGTAAAATTAGCGTATCAGTTACATTCAGAGCTGCCAGTTTTTATTCGAGCTTTCTTGCCAAATAGGTTGCTGTATATAGCCAAAACTGTGTTTCATAAATACTATGTGCGTAATTAGGGTCAATTTGGAAATTGACAATAAAATTATAATGATATATTTTCTGGAAACCGATTAAAGATTTCTTTCGGTAACTTTTCAAATATAAAAAACAACTTTCTTGCAAAATTATTTACATTTAAAATAGTCTTGTTCAATTCAATTTGAAATTGTTTGCCAAAATTAATGCTTTCCATATTTAAAAACGAATTTTGTAAACAAATTTCCTCTTTCAATTTTTTATTAAATTATCGTTATTATCTTTATTGTTACTTTTTTGTTGTCGCTGTGATTTCTCATTTAATTTTTTATTCCACTGCCTTTTTCTTTAAGGGCGTTTAGAGTTTTGCATTTCATTTAAAAATTAGTATATGTACAAGGTAAAAAAAAGGTTCGTACAAATAGAAGTGAAGTGAGAAATAGCCATAACTGACAACACTGGATGTGTCAATTTTTCAGGGATCGTACCATTTATAAGTTTTATTTAAAAAATCACTTTAACGATTATTTTACAATTTTTATTTTCTGTTTGGAAAATAATTGTTATTTTTTAAGTTTTCTTTTTTGAGAATATCGTGAAAGTAAATTAACGTAAGAAAGATTCCGAATAATAAATTTTCATATAGATGTATTTGTATGTTCACATTGATTGCGATATTTGTTTTTTCATTAAATCTTTTAAATACATATGAATGGTTTCCAAAGGGAATCCTTATGTAGAAAAATGAAAGAAAAATAGTTATAGTTTTGTGTAAAACGTTTTCGTAAGATAGATAGAAAGAAAAGATAATCAATTATAAAGGTAAAAAAACAATTATATGTAAATTATTTAATCGCAAATTAAACAGTATTTATTTTACTAATATAAATTAACAATCCCATAATTTATCTTTAAATAAAAATTGTGAAAAATTTTTCGTTTATTTGAGAAACCGAAAATGCCATAAAAAATTTCTAGTCCATAATAGGTCCAAAATCTCTGATCAGGGTAAGTTGTATGCAAGGTATATGAAATGTATGTTATTTCAATATCGTTTAATGTAAATTATTTAATTTTCTTTTCTAATTTTTAAGCACTAGGTCATTTTATAAATAAAAATATTGCTTATTTTTTATTTTAAATAAATATTAAGAGTTTTTTAGAGTTGGCTAAGGATTCTTAGTTTTATTGCCGCGTTTTGGTCGGGCGCAAGAATAATTTACTTTTTATTATTGTTGTTATTTTTGGCCACCAAATTTCTATTTCTGTGTGTACAATCTTATGTTTTCAGCTAATAAGGCCTAAATTTATCCATGTAAATAAAAACAATTTTTTTGTTACATGTTTCCCCAACGTTTCGTGCATTTTTTGTTCACTTTCTCAAGGGGTCGTCTATTTAATTAAAAGAAGAAAATTTAACACAATTACAATTAAAAACAATTACCACGAAAATGTACAAAATATGTTAACTTACAGTATGACAGTACAGTTTACATTAATAAATTAACGATTTTTGATAAAAATAACAATAAAAACAAAATTAAACATGAATTAACAAACACAAAAATTTTAATTTTAACTGTTACTTAAATTAATGCGAGTTTACAACTGGCGCTTAAATTGTCTGTGTCCTCTTTAATGTTCATTGTTTTGTTTATTTGTTGTTGTATTCTTAAGCTTTCTATGATGTATCTCTTTTTCTCGTTGTTTACTTTGTCTAGTATTTTTATATTGTCAAAATCAGGCTTATGTTTTGTTTGTGTTATATGCTGAGACAATGCTGTGTTTTCTCTGTTTTTGTTGACATCAGCTTTGTGCTCATTTACTCTTGTCTCTAAACTTCTCTTAGTTGTTCCAATGTAAATAAGATAGCAGTTATTATTTTCATCTCCTTTACATTGAATTTCGTAAACTACATTGTTTTGCTGTAGTTTTGTTATTGGTGTTTTTGTTTTTGTAAAAATTGCATTTAATGTTTTGTTTGGCTTGTACGCAAAGCTTATGTCAATTTAATTTATTGTTGTTTTTATACTGCTGTTGTCGGTTAAGCCAGGTATGTATTTTACACTGTAAAATTGTTTTTCTATGTTGGTGTTACCATTGAGAAAGTGAACAAAAAATTCACGAAACGTTGGGGAAACATGTAACAAAAAAATTGTTTTTATTTACATGGATAAATTTAGGCCTTATTAGCTGAAAACATAAGAATTTACTTTTTCTTCTGGAGGCATCAGCTTTTTTCGGTCTTTCTTGCAGTATAATCCAGGGGCACTTCACGATTTTTAATTAAAGATAAATTATGGGAATGTTAATTTATATTAGTAAAATAAATGCTATTAATTTTGCGGTTAAATAATTTACATATAATTGTTTTTTGACCTTTATAATTAATTATTTTTCTAACCTTTAATTCAAGTCGGTTACCATAAAATTACAGGAATCTAATTTCTGTAATAGTTCTGCTGCGCCAGCACTTTATATGTAATATGTTTAAAGTAACTTGAAGTTATACTGTTGTTATAATTTTTAATTAACTTAACTTTAAGTTAGTTTTTGAACAAAAATATCAATAAAGAAAATAACGATAATTTAATACAAAATTAAAAGAGGAAATTTATTTACAAAATTCGTTCTTAAATATGGACAGCATTGATTGTGGCAAACAATTTCAAACTGAATTAAACAAGACTATTTTAAATGTAAATAATTTTGCAAGAAAGTTGTTTTTTATATTTGAAAAGTTGTCGCAAGAAATCTTTAATCGGTTTCCAGAAAATATATCTTCTTTATAATTTTATTCTCAATTTCCAAATTGACCCTAATTACGCACATAGTCACCCCTATTCTGCGTTTCGATTCGAATCGAAATTTTCTCCGTCTAGCAACTTTGTTATCATGCGTTTCGATTTCGCTCAGTTTCTTTCGATTGTACGTATTCTGTATTACGATCGGAGCTCCGTTTTTCTCAGTTGTTTTTTGTTAACGGAGAGATAGCTTTATTTGTGTTTCTTTGCTAAAAATTTAAAAAATGCAAATTTAATTACAGTAAATGACTTTTTGTTGTTGGTGTCTGATAACGGTTGGATTAATTTCTTTACTTGATAGGGGTCAATGCAATTGAATATAAAAGTAGTATTAATTGCACATTTAAAGTCAAAAGTTGAAACGAACAATAAAAAGTAAAGGAAAATATGCCAACATTCCAAAAAATGTGAAACTAATGATTATAAAATTGTATGAAGAGGGGAATACCATCACGGAAGTATCTCGTATAACGTCAGTAAATAAAAACACTGACTGCGAACTAGTGGAACTTCCTCGTGGAAAAAATAGGAAAAAAAAATCAAGTCCCGAAATCCTGGAAAAAATCGACACGATTGTGGCGAGTGGTCCGGGAATAACTTTGAAAAATATTCCCAAAAAGTTATTTGAAAAATTTAATGTAACGCTTGCATTTTCTACAATTTTCAACGGCGTAAAAGAACTCAAAATAACGCTGAAAATAACTTCCATGGAAATGGACCGTATGAATAGCGCATCGACTATTGAAAACCGTCGATGGCATGCCTCAGAATTTGCAATTTTGTCTCCTCAACAAAATGATAAGATGATTTTTTTTCACAAGCACGTGCTAAGGTAGGTGAAACATCTCATGTTGTTGTGCCAATTGTAAGGAAAAGAAACGTTACTTTAATTGCTGCTATAAATAATGCTGGTGTTGTTTACCATTTCCCCTTTCCACTATAAATTCAGCCCGTTTCCAAATATTTCTTAGGGAGCTCCTGGATAAAATTGAATACAGCCTAAAATTACAAAATTTATTTGTTAATTATGGATAATGCCAGAATCCATAAAACCTAGAAAATTCGAAATATAGTGGATAATAGTGACTGTACACTTAAATTTTTACCACCTTATTCTCCTAAGCTGAACCCGAAAGAGAAAGCATTTTCTAAGATAAAATTCTGCGTCCGTTCATTATTAAGTGACTTTACCATAGAGCATAAGATAGTAAGTGTAATTGAGGAAAATTTTGCACAAATAATTTTTAAAGCGGTTAGTGGACAAATTCTTCATAACAAAAATATATGAAAAAATTAATATGTTTTATTTTTTTCTTTTGTTTTCTATTAAATTTTAAAACTAGTTTAATTTTATTTGAAAAACGTTTAATTGAATTTGCATAAAGTTTAATTTATTTTAAAACATTTTCAGTTATTTTGAAAAAGATTTCGTTTATTTTGAAAAAGGTTTCGTTCATTTTGAAAAAGCTTTCGTTTATTTTGAAAAAGGTTTAATTTAAACTGAAATTGCTATATATAAAAATTTTTTTTAACCGACTTCAAAAAAAGAGGGAGGTTATACAATTCGGCTAAATGTTGCTTTTTTATATTTGATAGATTAATGCTTACATATTGGTCCCGTTTTAAAAACAGTTCATAAAGGGTGTCCCCATACAACATATATATTTTTTACGTGTATTTAGGGCACTTCTGTAATAGGTGCTCCCATAATTGATGTAAATTTACATATATGGGCCTATATTTTGAACTTTTATAGAAAAACGCTTGCAAATTGGACAGAATGTCGATTGCTATGGCCGGTATAGTAACAAGTTTTAATATTATAAATTAAAGTGTGCGCTAATAGTTCATTAAATTTAATGTATATGGCCTTACTTTTGAACAGTTGTAGACAGACGCTTGAAATTTACAACGAACCTCTATTGCTAAGTCCGCTATAACAACAAGTATAAAATTTTGATTTGGAAGTAAAAGAGTGTGTCAATAGTTAATGTAATTTTGTGTATGTGACCAAACTTTTAAACGGTTTATAAACAGAACGCTGAAACTTAAAACGGACCTGTATTGCTAAATTCGCTATATCAACGAGCTTTTAATTTCAATTTAGAAATTAAAGGGCATCCCATAATTGATGAAGATTTACTTATATGAGCCTAACTTTTGAACCGTTATAGACAAACGCTTGCAAATTGGACAGAATGTCGATCGCTATGGCCGTTATAGAAGTAAGTTTTAATATTAAGAATTATAAATTAAAGGGTGCGCCAATAGTTCATTTAATTTGATGTATATTGCTATATTTTTTAACAGTTATAGACAGACGCTTGAAATTTACAACGAACCTGTATTTGTAAGTCCACTATAATAACAAGTATATAATATGGATTTACAAGTTAAAGGGCGTTCCAATAGTTGATGTAATTTCAAGTAATAGATAGAACGCTGACACTTAAAACGGACCTGTATTTCCAAGTCCGCTATATCAACGAAATTATATATATAATTATAATTTAAGTTTAGAAATTAAAGGGTGTCCCATAATTACTGTAGATTTACCTCAATATGCATATCTTTTGAACCGTTATAGACAAACTCTTGAAAATTGGACAGAATGTCGATCGCTATGGCCGTTATAGTAACAAGTATTAATATTAAGAATTATAAATTAAAGGGTGCGCCAATAGTTAATTTCATTTAATGTATATTGCCATACTTTTTAACAGTTATAGACAGACGCATGAAATTTACAACGAACCTGTATTTGTAAATCCACTATAACAGCAGGCATAAAATATGGATTTGGAAGTTAAAGGGTGTTCCAATAGTTGATGTAATTTTAAGTGTGTGGCCGTACTTTTGAACCATAATAGACAGAAAGCTGAAACTTAAAAGGGACCTGTATTTCTAAGTCCGCTATATCAACGAGTTTATAATTTGAGTTTAGAAATTAAAGGGTGTCCCATAATTACTGTTGATTTACTTATATAGGCCTATCTTTTGAACCGTTATAGACAATCGCTTGTAAATTTGACGCAATCTCGATTGCTATTGCCGTTATAGTAACAGCTGATAATATTTAAAGTTATAAATTAAAGGGTGCACCAATAGTTCATTTAATTTCGTATATGGCCATACTTTTAAACAGTTGTAGATAGACGATTGAATTTTATAAAGAACCTGTATTACTAACTCCTCTATAACAACAAGTATAAAATTTGTATTTGGAAATAAACGGGTGTCCCAATAGTTGATATAATATGGTATATGTGGCCGGACTTTTGAACCATTATAGACAGACAGCTGAAATTTACAAGGGACGTGTTTTGCTAAGTCCGATATAACAAGAAGCTTATAATTTGAATTTAAAAAGTATAGGGTGTTCCCAGAATTATTGTAATTTGTTCTATATGGCCGTATTACTTGAACCGTTGTATACAAACACTTTAATTTTAGACAGAATGTCCACTACTTTATTTGGTATAATAAGAAGTATAAAAATGTTGTATTATAAATTAAATAGTTGATATAATCGGATGTATATGGGCAAACTGTTGAACCGTTACTGACAGACGGTTTTTATTTACACAGAACCTGATTGCTTAATCTACTACAACAGCAAGTATATAATTAGAATTTAGAAATTACAGGGTAACCCTGTAGTTGCTGTAATTTGATGTATATTGCCAAACTATTGAACACTTGAACTAGTATAAAGTTTGGAGATATAAGGGTGTCCCAATAGTTAATGAATTCTAGTTTATGTGGCCATTTACTTGAACTATTATAGGCAGACAGATAAAATCTGTTTTGAAGTCGGTTTTTTCTCAAGAATTATAAAAATTTTTAATAAAATTTACTGTAATTCGATTTTAAACCATACATGTTAAATTCCAATTAAAATAAGCAATTGATGCAATTGGTTTATATTCTCTAGTTCATCAAACAATTACAATTAGTTAAACAAATTCCCATTAGATAATTGACATTTTTATTCCAATGGTAAAACTAATTGCAATTAGTTGACATTAGCAAAAAAAAAAAAAAAATTGGTGAACCTTTATAATTAGAAAGTGCAATCAATCACTCTTTTTTTATGCAAAATAATTTTCTTTAGGAATATATAAAGTTTTTTATTTGACATTTTTAATAATTTATATTTTATTTAATTAAAAAGGTATATATAATTTTTTTTACTTTTGTAAAGGCTAAAGGCCCAACTATAATGTGCATAAACTATCTTATTCCAACTTATACAACTGTGCAAATACATTAAATTATATGTGGTAAACTATAATGTGATTAAGATAACTTTTCGTCAAGTTTCGTTAAATTTCATTTCTTTATGCAAAGTACGAAACTGATCGCACTTTCCGTACGGAAACAGCTGATTGTGCTTTGGTTTATGCACTAATAAAGAACTTTTCTAATTAAGACCTCAATTGTTAAATTTTTTAGTTTTAAATTCAATAAAAAATGTAGAAAAAAAAACAAAATATTTCTTTATGGCCAATTTTTTACAATTATAATTGCCCTATTCACAAGCCCCTAGTACGTGCTAAGTGCTAACAAACTACAACGGTGCTAACTGTGGTGTTGGTAATTTTCATGCAAACATGCGATACAACACTTAGTACTTTTTTTCATATGTTTTTCAAACGTTGTGTTTGTTTAAATGTTTTATGTTTAAATTAATTATTATTTTTGTGTTCATGTGTGAATTATATTAAATTAAATTAAATTAAAAGATATTTTTATTAGTTTTATTTATTTAATTTATTGATTTGACTGATTTTTAGAAAGTTGAAGTTGAAAGTTGCCAATATAAAAACTGTTCTTTAACATTTAATATTGCTTTAATGACTCGATTTCTAATATTTTGTATTGTACCGCCATCACCTATACCAAAAAGAGATGCTACCTTACGAACACAAGCACCATTTCCTAAAGATCCCAAGCAGTAAAGTACAATTTTAATCTGGAAGTCAATGCGTAGTTGGAGCCTTTGGCCAATTGTGTGAAAAACATCGTCATTTTTTATAAGGTTGAATATATAGGCAAATTCCTCTGGCCGTAGTCGTATCATATGAAGAAATCTGTTTTCATCAAAATATCTTAAAACTCGATTATGCCATAATGATGATTTTGGTAGCCCTAAATGTATAATTCTGCGACTGGAGAGCAAGTACATTAGGTTCATCCTAAAAATGTCTTGAGTTTCATCCTCACACAAAAAATTTATTAATTTACTTTTTTCTGTTTTCTTCCCCATTTGGCTTCTCAATAACAAATGATGAATAGCACTTTTCTTCTTCTTATTTACTTTTTGACGTATGAAGTACAATGTACAATGGCACACTGATACAATGGTTGTTCACAGAGCTTGTGAATACGGCAAATATATTTAAATTAAATTTGTATTTATACACACATATGTATACCATATAAACGATGAACATCGTTGCATTTTTTAGTACGGCTGGCCACAAACACAAAACAGAAAATAATTTGTAATAATTTTTTTTTTACATTTTCTTAGAACATAAACCAAAATATGTAAATGTGTTTGTGAATGTTATTAAATATATAAAATATTTTCTTTAAAGCCTTTTAGTTTTAAAATTTTGTTGATTTATATAGAAATTATTTTTGGCAAAAGTACGAAATAAACATAAATGTGCAACTGTGGCAAATAAGTTGCTAAATTTATATATGTACATTGTAGCCACATAAATTTCTTTGATAAGTTACCTAAGCATTTGACAGGCTTTTCGTTGAATTTTTGACATAAGCTAAAACTAGCTTATGCACATTATAGTTGGGCCTTAACTATGTGTACGTTTAAACCAAATTTCGTATAAAACTGATCATTCTTGTAGAAGATGGAGGCACTTTAATTTGACCTATTTTACATTAAAATTTTGACTTTAGCCTTTAAGTACTAAAATCCCAAAACTGGGATCGGAAAAAGAAGACTGCTGAAAGTATTTCGTGAGCCTTAGTCCATATGTGGACTTTGTAGGCAAAAGAGTAAAAATTCCAATTTTAGTATTTTGGTCTTTATTTTGGGAATTGTGAAATTTTCTTCATTTTAATGCTGGAGATTTTTTTCCATTTAATCTAGGCTGACCAACAGAAATTTTATACAATTTGCTTAGTTTACAAAAATTTTATTTGCATATTTAATATTTGTACACAGAGGAAAAAGTACTTAATAAATACATAGTAAATTAGAACAAAGTTTATTAAATTTTGAAAAAATCAAGAAGAAAACTTTTTATAGATTTCTCCAAAAGGGTTTTTTCTTGATTTTATTAGGCTTTCTTTCTGTTTTTTCAAAAAGTGTTTCTTCTTGATTTTACTAGGCTTTCTTTTGTTTTTTTCTCTTTTTGATGTATTTACGCTTTCTTCTTGTATTTTTTTTTTTTCATTTTTATAACTATATCTTTTTACATTTTTAAATAATTCTTCTTCAAAAAACTGGCATTTTGTATTTCAGCAATTTTATTTGTACATGTTTCCCTCCAGAAAGAAAGCACCTGATCCGATCGACTGCAATTGTGCTGCAACCAGACTTTTTGCTGGAAATATTTATCTTTGAAAAAGAAAGTTGTATAAAAATGTACACATATAAATTTAAGAAATTATAAATATTCATACCGTTATGCAAATCTTTAAAAGATTTGTCTGCAGTGACAGCATCGAATTTTTCTTTTATATTATTAGTGCAACGAGAAAATAATTTTCTTTTATTTTTTTTTGTTTTTGTTGAAATTACAATAATTAATTTTTTTTTTCAGTTTACTTTGTTTTATTTTATTTCTCTCTTTACGAAGAAATATTTTTATTAGTTCTTTCTACTTGTTCACTTGTTTACTTTTAACTAAAATTTAAGCGCAATGAATTGGTGATATTCGCCACAACATTTGTACAAACATGCCAAAAAAAAATATAACAGTACAAAAACAAAAAGACCATAAATGTTGTCTGTATGTTGGTTTGTATGCTTTCGTGGCATAAAAAGCCAGCTAATAAAAGCAAGAAGATGTTGTTATTAACAAATCAATAAGATAATTTACGCATAATCAAATATAAACCTAATGAAATTAATAAGGCATAGTCTTTAAAAAATTATTAAGGAGCCTAATGGAATCTACAAGAAATACCTTTTCGAAAAATTAATTAGATATTCTAATGAAATCAATAAGCAATCCCTTTTTTGAACAATTCAGAAGAAAACCTAATAGAATCAAGAAGTTTTTCTCTGTGAACTGTGTTTTTTATGTCAAAAATAATGGAAATTAAGCGAAAAAAAATTTGTAATAACAAGTTTTCTTCCGACTTCTCTTATCTCATATGGAACATTTCCAATGAGAAGATGTGTTAGTTATAGCATTACTAACTTTTTCATCAACCATTGTTAAACTAAGTTGAAAGGATATGTAAATGCAATAAATTTTTTTTATAAATATTGGTTGCAATGATGTTATTTCGTCTTTGATATGCTCGAATAATTTTTTGTTGTAGTATTTGATTCCTTCACATACTCAAAACAAATTGGCTTACAAAATTTTTTGGAACATGGGGTTGTGTTTTTCAAACTTAAAAGGTTTTTTCATGTGCTGATGAAGATGAGTATGATTCTTAGTGGTACTAAGGATGCCCTAAATACGGTATTGCATTTTTCTGTATTTATAGATTCTATTTTTGAGCTATTACGGCCTACAGTTGTTAAGTAATTAAAAATCCAATTTAATTACTGTTTTTCCCGACGTTTCGTCGATTGTTTGTCGACTATATCAAGGGCGTCTATTTTTTTATTTAAATAAATCATAAAATAAGATTACAATTACATTATGATTGTAAACAAAAACTTCAGAATTATGTATATACTTACAGAATAAAACGTTAGTAGATTAATTCAAAATAAAAATAAACAAATCTTATCTTAAATGCAGATTAGCTAATAGCGACTCTATATCTACCATTAATGTTGTCAGTGTCCTCTTTAAGGTTCACTGTGATCCCTATTTTCTTCTGTATATGTAGCCTTTCTTGTGTGTATCTCTTTTCTATAATTTTTTTTTGTCCAATATTTAATGTTATTAAAGTCAGCTGTGTGACCTGTTTTTATTATGTGTTGTGCCAATGCAGTTGTCTCCTTTCTTTTACTAATGTCTATTTTATGCTCAACTATTCTAGTCGATGAGCTTCTCTTTGTTGTTCCTGTGTATATTTTATTACATGTTGTTACTTCATTGTTTTGTTGTTGCTTTTGAATATGCGCTTTATTTTTGTAAATATTGTGTTCAATGTATTAGTTGGTTTGTAAGCAAAGCCTGTTTTGTTGTTGTATTTTATTATTTTCCGTATATTTCTGTTGTCTGTTAAGCCAGGAATGTATTGTACACTGAGAAAAATACGATTTACCTTGTTGTCTGCATAGTCATTAGGTTTTTTAGTTTTTAAACGATGTTTTAGTGCTTCTATTAAAGTTTAAGTAACATTTCTTGTAAAACTATTGTTGCTAAGTGTGTTGTATATTTTTTGTATATTAATGTTGTGGAAACGTTCATCGCTAATATTTAGGACTCTCTCTATAAAGTTTTTTGCTGTATTTAAAATCTGATTTCTAGGTTGTGTTGCGTTGTAGTTCATTAATCTTCCGGATGCAGTTTCTTTAGAATACCAGTCAAAAATAATTTTTTCTGAAGATCTAATAAGCTTTGCATCCGAGTATGTAATTGTATTGTCTTTTAAATTTCCATTGTGAATTTTAACTTTGGGTGGTGGGTGTTGAATGTTTTTAAGATTTCATCTTTATCGTCGGATTTTATATTGGCAAAAATGTCATCTACATATTTAGCTATGTTTTTAATTTTTATGTTCTTATTTTTTAATTCTATTATAGCATTGTAAAGTAAACTGTCAAGAACTATATCAGCTATGGTTTGTGAAAGAGGATTTCCCATTGGCATGCCATAAATTTGATATAATCAATCAAATCTTTGTCCTTGTAAATAAAATAATTATTGTCATTAAGGCAAAAACGGAGAATTTCTACGAATTTTGGCTTAGTAATTGCTGTCAACGTTTAATTACGTTTCATTTATGATTTTTTTGATGGCGTTATGAACTGGAATACTAGTAAAAATGGATATAACGTCAAACGATACTAATATGTCATTTTCTTCAATCTTTATATCACGAGATTTTGTTTTTAATTCAATAGAATTTTTTATATTATACTCCTTAGATATTAAATGCTTTAAAATTTGACGCAAATATTTTGATAAATTATAGCATGGTACTTGGGTTGAAGACATAATAGACCTGAGCGGGATCCCTATTTTGTGGATTTTCGGTAAACCATATATTCTTGGCACAATAGCTGAAGAGCATACTAGCTTGTGTTTTTGCAAGTTATAAATAATGCCATTTTTTAAGAGGTCAGAGACTACATTATTGTTAATTCTCTGTAGTTTTTCAGTTGGGACAACTCTATTAACTCTATAAGTTTCTTTGTCCTCTAGAATTGTTTCTATTTTTAGTTCATATTCACTTTTAAATATCGCCACAGTTTTGTTACCTTTGTCCGATGTCATTATGTCTTTTGAGAAATTTCCTTGTTACTTTAAAAATCTTTAATATTAATTTTTCTTTGGTAGTTATGTTGTTTTTCTTTTTGATATTAATTTGTTTGCTAATTTGGTCCTTGCAGTGTCCTTCTCTATGTTGTCATTTTCATCAATTGCTTGTATACATTGTTCAACGTCAGCTATAACATCTATAGGGGAGAAACTACGTTTATCTCCGGTAGTGCAAATTTTTTACCCAAAGTCAGCATCCATTTACACTCAATGGGTATTTCATATGTGGTTTTATTTTCAACATTAATGGCAGCTACAGAGTCGCTATTAGCTAATATACATTTAAGCTAAGGTGTGTTTATTGTTTAAACCTGTTGAAATTGTTCAGATGTTTTGTGTTTATATTTGATGTGTTTGTTTTTATTTTGAATGAATGTACTAACGTTTTATTCTGTAAGTATAAACATATTTCTGAAGTTTAATAATGTAATTGTTATTTTATTTTATGATTTATTTAAATAAAAATAGACGCCCTTGATAAAGTCGACAAATAATCGACGAAACGTCGGGAAAAACAGTAATTAAATTGGATTTTTAATTACTTGACAACTATAGGCTCAATAGCTCAAAAATAGAATCTATAATCATCATAAATTGCATTTTTTTGTTTGTACTCAGGAAGGGCTGATATTCCATCACATACATTAGTACTACATCGCTGCTTTTAACCTTTTATAGTTGTTCAGCAGAAAAATCTGAAGTAATCCATGACGCCGTATTTTCTAGCAAAGAATATAGTCTAATACAGACTAATGTTTCATCAACTGTTATTGGATATGACATAATAGCTTTCTTTTTTCTTCAATAGACTTCTGCGATCGTAATGTTGCATGTCCCTTTTCAAGTTAAACTTTTAAAAAAATTTAGTAATTATTTTGTCTTATTCTCATTTCCAATATTAGAGAAATAGCTTCTTCTCCGTAAAATTTGACTGAGATTTCGAGGTAAGTATGCTGTTAACAATTCGTCTTTACCGTTTTGGAGATGCGCCAGGAAGAATATTGGCGATGTGTGCTTCCTCGACAGACCGAGTTTCTTTTTTTTAAGCGATTCTTAGAACGTATCGGAAAATTCATCTTTTGAAACTGAAGAAACTTCTTCGGTTAACCTTTTTTTTCTTGAACACAAATCATCATAGGATTTGCAGGTTTAGAATTTCGCAACAGTATCCATCCAAGTAAAATACTTTAATCTTATTTCTGTTTCCGCGAACTGACTCCATTTTTTGATCAAACAACTTTAAACAATTTTCCAATTTTGCAGAACCAATGACATCAAATCTGGCGTTGTATGTAGCCTTAATAAATTTCTTCGGGGCCTTATATCTATCATGTCCCTTTGTAAAATCAGTCCACAAAAAAGAACAGAATGTCTCAAAATTTAATGTATATTTTTTTTAATTTTGATATGTTGGTGCAAAGATTTTATGCGTGTTGAAGTCATACAAATTTTGGTACGTAAGTAAAGCTAGGTAAAAATCTAAAAAGGCACTTAATTAAAAGTTTAATTCGACATAGGTTACCCTAAAACGAACATCAGCAATTGTAATTTATTGTATACCATTACATTTAAGCCCATTCTCCTTTATAATTGCTTTTTATTTTATTTTTACTTCCCTAATAAAATGGTAAAAAATCTTCAATATTAAAATGAAGGAAATCTCAAAATTCCCAAAATAAAGACTAAAATCCCAAATTTGGAATTCTTTACTCTTTTGCCTATAAAAACCACATATGGACAATTTGGACCCCAATGAGTCCACACACAAACAAAAGTATTTCTTCACTTTTCTCTCTGTAACTCGACTTGTACATTTGTTTTTGCTTTGTACCAACCCTCGGTTTGTCACAAATTAAATTTTTATTTGTAATCATTCTTGTTTCCTCACAACATTGTAGATGCTGTTCCAGTATAACATTGATTTTTATGAGTTAAGCATGAATGTAATGAATGATTAGTTCTTAGAACATGAAAAATTAATTTAAGCCAATGTATTTCATTATTCCTGTCACTTAAGCGGCTATTAGACGACCAAAAATTTACCCAAACTGGTGACCCCGAAAAAAATTTTCAAAGACATTCAGGTAACAAATTTATTGCAATGAACAACGAGAACGACAGTGGAAATTGTTCTTCGATGACAACGAACGGCGTTACACAAAATCAACCCTTGGCCAACAACGTTTCGGTAATCTATGACCAAATGACCAACACCAATATTAAGGCATGGTTCACAACGATGGACTTTGGTTCATTGCGTCCGTTATAGTAGCCGATAAGCAAAAAACAGCGACTGTATTGGCGGCACTCGACCCGAATGTCATATCTCAGCTGGCAGACGTTATCGCCTCCATGCCACAAACCGACAGATATGAGTATACGAAGACCAAAATTATTGCGCATTTTGCGGATAGCGAGCAACGCCGCCTCAATCGTCTCCTTTTGGAGCTCCCATTAGGTGATAGAAAACCATCCAATCTCTACTTTAAGGTAAAGAGGGTGGCTGGCAACGTTGGGAGACGCGGCATTGAAAAGCTTATGGATATAACGTCTACCGGAGTTCGCCCAGCCAGTCGTAGCTGCTTCTACTGGTACTGCATCTGAGTTTGCAAAGATTGCGGACTCTATTATAGGCGCAATGGCGACCAACCAAATCAACCGAATACAGCGAGATCAGCGAGCTACGTGAAGCTATCGTCGAATTATGTAAACGGTTCGAGCATCTTTCAACACGTTCACGCTCACGTAAACCAACAGTTACGCGCAACCGTTCTCAAAGTCGCCCCGCTTATAATGCCAATGCACAAGGTTTTGAATGCTGGTATCACAGAAAATACGTCAGATTTGCTAGGAAGTGCCGAAGTAAGCATAAAAAGCGTCTGGTTAATGAGATGCCTTCCAACAACGCACCGTATTCAAATTGACCAAACACGTCGGCAGAGCAGCTTGGCGAAGGCCCTTCTAGCGACTATCACATATTTCGCCTCCAAATTAGAGATAAGTATTCGCAAAAGTATTTCCTTATAGATAGTGGCAACGACTATGTATTAGAATTTCGTCTTATAACACAAAGGCTTAAACCAACCGATACAGTTCATCACACAACTCCACGAACTTTTATTTCAAAGGCTCTACATAGTTCATCGCATGTTTTCGTCCGCAACGATTCCATTCAAACATTGTAATGTAATCTGTTGTATTATATTTGTCTTTTTTATTTTTTTTATAGAAATAACTCATTATACATGTTTTTATTAATATGTATTTATAATTATGTCATTTTTTTAATCTGGCGCCATTACAGTTTTTTTATCAGCCTACTATAGTAAAGCCCTATTTATTTTCAAAGTTTGACAAAATAGTAAAAGTTTACCCATTGTTCGTAAGCGAATATTAAATTTTATGCCTTAACCTATGCAATGGAAATATCCAATTCACATGGTTTGACCTGTTTATTTAGATTTGCAATGGCTTAAAATAGAACAGTTGAATTTATACCACTTATGGAGGATAGAACGCTGGGTTAAGCTCGAACTAAGCACGCCTGAAACTGTTATATTATCAAGTTGAATGATAACACGGGTGATCCGATTCTTAGGCAGAAAGGTCTTGGTTTTATATTACACACTAGAAATATATGTTTGGTTAAATTTCCTGTAATAAATTATTAATTCATGCTGTTACGGCCAACAAGAGAGATCAAAAATTATTTTTGTTAATTTACCACATCTTGCGTTTAAATTAGTAGTTAAATATTTATCCTAAACAAATATTAAATGAAAAAAAATACTTACAAAAAAAAAAAAAAAAAAGAAAGCTCTCGATAAAGTTTAGAAATTTGTTTAGTTGTAAATATCCCAAATCCCTAACAGAGAGTATTTACGTGTTTAGTTTTGTAAATATCGTTTTATTTTTCATATGAAATATTTATATTTTATATAAATTATCGCACATCTTAACTTATGTTAGACAGATAATATCAATGACAACCTTTGCTTAACATATAAACCACGGTTGTCAGCAGTTCTTTCAAATAATTATAAGCATCGAAGCATGTAGGCAACCCGAGTGCTTATGGAAAAAAAAACCACGTTGTAGGATGATAACCGAAGTTTCTTGGTTACCGGATGAGAACAGAAAAGCTCTTTTTTGATCAGCGACTGAAAGTATTAACATCCAATATTAGAGCCCGGAAAAGTGAAAATTATTTTACCAGTTTTCGATTAAACCAAAAAGGTCATTATATTAAACTCCGTTTAATACATTTCCTTTTGCTAGGAAAACTTATCTTCCTCATAACAAAAATTTTCGAAAATTTTCTTGAATTTGCAACGCAATATCACATTTTTGTGATCGCTTTTCTATTAGTTGTGCCAGAAGAGAGATAACTATTACCATCGTATAGAGAGGGCAACAGGTACGAGAAATCTGGCACCAGAAACATTCCTAGATCACAATTAAGACGCTGAAGTATTTTCTCTTCCCACTATCTTATATATGATTGATCGAGTACCTATCATAAGAGGCAGAAAAGAAGAAAGCACCAAGTTCTACCCAGCGGTAGAAAAAAAAGGGGGAAATTTATACACACCACTAAATTTTCTGCAAACACTCATGTTCGAGAGGCCAATAACATCCAACTAAAAAGCACATCATCTTTAGCCATCTAAAACAGGGAATTTATTTTGCTTCCTAAACTTCGACCACTAAATCATCATGAGAACATCCCATAAGGCTAGAAAAGAAATAAGTATACAAATAACAGAAAAAACAAAAAAACATTAGTTACCTTAAATTTAAAACACCTGAACTGAAACGTATTGCAATTAAACTCATAATTATTTAAATAGTAATGAAATATAAATATGTTATGTAGTGATAAATAGGCAATGTAACAGAGAAAAATTGAAATGTTAAAGTTTTGGTAAGAGTTAATAGCATAAACCAGTATACATTGCCCATTTATCTTTGCATACTTTTTGGCGGAATCTATAAAATAGTTAACTTTATTCTTATTTTATCTATCGTATTAAATAAAACCTAAATATCTATTGTTTAGCATGGAAAAGTCAATATAAACTCTCTTTTAACACACTACAGCAGAACATTTTTTTTAACCCATTAACCAACAACCAAAACAAAACCAGCATTTGGCGAGGCCTCATCAAAAAGCTGAAGTTAACATTTATCGTATTTTTTGGTAAGTGTCATTATTATTTCTAATTTTTTTTCAATTAAGCATTCACATCTATTCCTTATCAACATTTTATTACGCGAATCATTACGGTGATATCAACATGTTGCATTAAAATCTTTACATGTAGCTAAACTCGAGATGTCTTAAAAAAAAAAAAAAAAAAAAAAAATGTTTTGTTGAGTAATAGAGATTTCATGAAGTTATTTAACACATAAGGGATGGAAACATCAGCACAATTTTAATTTTCTCTTTTGGCTGTTCCATTATTTTCTGTTGAATTAATTTAATATTTTCTTTGGCCTACGTTAAAGCCATTAGCTTGTTTTGCCTATATCCTTATGTCCTTCACGTTATTAAATGGAATAGTAATAATATAGCCCGTAGTTTAAATTTTATTGTTTTCCAATTAAGATTATGCTGAGATTTCCACCTCTGCTTTCATTGTATTGTTTTCGTTTAGTATAAAATTCATAATTTTTAAGCTTTATTTAATTAATTACTATTGGCTTATAGTTTATTATCTTATTACCGAATGAAATTGTTTTTACCTAAATATTATAAATTCGGTTATCTTAGATATCAATTTCGAGAAATCACTTAAAATTTTTTTTGTTTTGAATTTTTTTTAATAAAGTATGAATTTGTATTAAAATGGATAATTAAATTGTTAAAAGTTTTCTTACGTAGTGTAGTGTAAAAGAAAGGTGGTAAGTTGCTTCGTGGGATTTTAGTAACACAATTTCGCACCTCTAAAATCAATGGTAGGGAGGGTATAGAGGTGCATAACTATCCAATTCCACCTAGGATAGGCGTGTAAAAGTTTTAAGGGTTGAATTTATTTTCTTTCAGTTTTTCGGTTGATCTAAACAGGGTTTATATAACAGCTTATTTTATACAGGTCAATCCCCGGTCCTTTTTTTTTTTGACTTCGGGAGTCTAGAATAATATTTATGTAACTTCGACAGTCTATTGGCAAGGGAAACTATGAGAACAAGAACTCACCCACCCGACTGACCGCTAGTGGTTATCAATGGCTCCCATTCATTCTCATATGTTTTTCAGAGCACCATCCGTCAGTAGAATGATTATAGCTGTTTAAATTTATACTTAACACAACCTTCCAACTGGAACAATCAGCTAAATAATAGGACGTGTTCGTTACATAAATTGGCGCCCAACGTGGGGCCTGGAAGTTTGGTATAATATACTGAAAATATATTATATTGAATTTTCTTTGCTCTACACCAAATCTTTCAACTTGTTTCTTTAAATTTCATTAACTTACAGATTTATTTCGTTTATATGTTATAGAAATCTACTTTTAGATAATTGTTAGCATTATTCGGATATCGATTATCTGAGATTTCTCGATTCGGATAAATCGACCAATAACGTACTAGCAATCCTTTTGAATTGAGATGTATATTATATATAAATTGAATATTATTTGTAGCAGTTTTAAAAATTGTTAAAATTATTTTTTTAACATAACTTAGTTATCGATGTCCTGGTTTTTCCCTGGATTTACAATATAATTGTGTAAATGAGCGATTTATTGTCCGTTAAAATCAGTTGATTATAGTTCAAATTATGCCTATCGGTTTGTTTGTTAGAAGAATGGTGATAACATATTTTTGTTTTCTAATTTTTTAAGCACTAGGTCAGTTTATAAATAATAACAAATGTTTATTTATATTTTCAATATTTCGCCACACCTTTGGGTGGCATCATCAGGAAACAGGAAACAAAAATTAAATTTTCTTTTTTTAAAATAACAAATTTAAAATGAAATTATTTTTTCAAACAAAAACAGAAAAATCAAAAACCAAACGACAAAAAACTCAAATATTAAAAATTTACATTCTTATAAATTTAAAACTCAAAAAACATTCAAGTAAAATAACTCAAAAATTTTAAACATTTACATTCTTATAAAAATATATAAAAGAACAAATCGGTCTTAAAGGAAAATCCTCCTTGTGAATAATGTGTTGGTTGAAGAACTTTTTAAACAAAAAGTTATTACAATTTTAGAGAAAAACAAGCTTAAAACCAATGTTTCTACAGCTCCAAGATTGTATGGGTTACCAAAAATTCACAAGGAGGATTTTCCTTTAAGACCGATTTGTTCTTTTATAAATTCCCCATCTTATGAGTTATGTAAATATATTACAATGATTTTAAAAAAGATTACAGAAAATTCAAAATATAATGTTAAAAATTCGTTTGAATTTAAAGAAAGGATAAGGAACATAAATGTTCTAAATGATGAAAAATTAGTATCTTTTGATGTAGTCTCATTATTTCCAAGTATACCTGTTGATTTGGCAGTGAATATTATTGAAGAAAAATGGAACGTAATACAGGAATATACTAGAATGGAAAAAGGTTTATTTTTACGAATTTTAAAATTTTGTATTGAGGATAACAGATACTTTCAATATAATGATAACATATATTTGCAACAAAAAGGACTTCCAATGGGATCTCCAGCTTCCCCAGTTGTGGCAGATATTATTATGGAGAAATTATTAGACACGTGCATTAATGAAATTAGTATAAAACCAAGAATAATGACAAAATATGTGGATGATTTGTTTTGTATTATTTCTGCATCTGGTATTGAAAATATGTTGGAAACATTTAATAGTTTCAATAGTTGTATAAAATTTACAATAGAAATAGAAAATGATTTTAAATTACCCTAATTAGATACGTTAGTAATAAGGAGAGGGAATAGACTAAAAATGGATTGGTACCAAAAGCCAACAGCTTCCGGGAGAATTTATAATTATTATTCAAAGCATAACAAAAGAATAATTATTAATACGGGAAAAAATTTGATAGAAAAAGTACTTAAGCTAAGTGATAAGGAATTTCACAAAAGCAATAAAGATAAAGTTAAAAAGATATTAATTGATAATAATTTTCCAATGAGAGTGATAAATAGTTTGTTTAAACAGTTAAGGTTTAGGAGAGCAAATAATACAAGAGATGTTACAGAAACTAAAGTTTATAAGTCTTTAATTTATGTACCAGAAATAGCAGAAAGGATTGAAAAATCAAAAATTTTTGATGGGGATAAATATAAAATGGCATACAAAACTTATAATACTTTAAATAGATTATTTAGTAAAACAAAAGATAAGATTAAAAAATGGGACATGTCAAATGTAGTTTACAAAATACCTTGTAATGGTAATGATAGTGAGAATTGTAATAAGGAATATGTAGGTACGACAAAAAATAAACTAAAAACTAGAATAGCTGGACATAAGTCTGATCAAAGATACAGGGACGTTAATAATTCACAAAAAACTGCATTATCTTCCCATTGTGCCAGATTTAATCATAATCCTAACTTTGAAGATGCATCTGTTTTAAATATAGAAAATAATTATAAGCGTCGGTATATGTTAGAGATGTTACAAATAATTAAACTACCAGCAACAAAAAGAATAAACTTTAAGGCTGATACTGATAATGTTGCGCAATGTTATAGACATTTAGTGCATAAAAAATAATAAACGTTTGAGAGTATATGATTGCTTGTAACATTTCTATCGTGAAAGTTTATGTTAATGTATTTGAATTAAGTTTTTTAACATTTTTAAATAATTTAAATGTTTTCTGTTTTTTAAATTTTTATAAGAATGTAAATGTTTAAAATTTTTGAGTTATTTTACTTGAATGTTTTTTGAGTTTTAAATTTATAAGAATGTAAATTTTTAATATTTGAGTTTTTTGTCCTTTGGTTTTTGATTTTTCTGTTTTTGTTTGCAAAAATAATTTCATTTTAAATTTGTTATTTTAAAAAAAGAAAATTTAATTTTTGTTTCCTGTTTCCTGATGATGCCACCCAAAGGTGTGGCGAAATATTGAAAATATAAATAAACATTTGTTATTATTTATAAACTGACCTAGTGCTTAAAAAATTAGAAAACAAAAATTAACTAAAAAGGTCAAAAAAACATTCATAGATAACATATTTTGTTGAACTCCATAAATCAGATTTGTTTGCCTTCAATCCTTTTTCTTTAACTTTATTTTCATTACCCTTTCGATTTACACTACAACGAGTAAGAAAACCGTATATTTAATTGTTAACTTTTATTGCTTTTTTTTTTATTTCTTACATAATTATTACGCATACTTGGCATAAGTTTGTTTATTCATCTATATATTTCATTATATATAATTTTTTTTTGCTTGAATATAACTGGCTAATCATAAACAGGGTAATTGCTAAAAAAAAAAAAAAAAAAAAAAAAAAAAAAATTTTGTTTGGTGTAACCCGAATTCCTAGTCTATTTTTTTCATATATTTAAGTGTCGGGTTAAGTAATTTGCTGTTAATTAGTAAATAATCAGCAATTACAATTTCTCAATTTTTCTTTCTTTATAACATTTTTTTTAAATATTTGCACTTGCTTATAATTGTGATCCGCTGTTGTAGATTAAACCATACATCGTGCGCTTTCGCGTTTTTTTTTTTTTTTTTTTTTTTTTGTTAGCTAGTGTCCTTAGGAATACTAAAGATTTCGCAGTAATTTGCTTTTTATCAAAATGGAGAGATCTCCTCCTCCCCAAGCTCAGGCTGCTGCCATTAACGCAAGAAATGATGATCAGTCTTGCGCAGTTTGTAATAATAAAATGTCTGAAGGACAAGTTTGTCTAATTATTTCAGAATGTAATCACGCCTTTCATCGTCATTGCCTTGAGAATCATTTAGCTAATTCTACTGAATGTCCCTCTTGTAAAAGGACTTTTTCTTTATCCGAACTTAAAACAATCCAAATATCCAATCATTTGCCAATAGTTCAATAGTTGTATAAAATTTACAATAGAAATAGAAAATGATTGTAAATTACTCTATTTAGATACGTTAGTAATAAGGAGAGGGAATAGACTAAAAATGGATTGGTACCAAAAGCCAACAGCTTCCGGGAGAATTATTAATTATTATTCAAAGCATAACAAAAGAATAATTATTAATACGGGAAAAAATTTGATAGAAAAAGTACTTAAGCTAAGTGATAAGGAATTTCACAAAAGCAATAAAGATAAAGTTAAAAAGATATTAATTGATAATAATTTTCCAATGAGAGTGATAAATAGTTTGTTTAAACAGTTAAGGTTTAGAAGAGCAAATAATACAAGAGATGTTACAGAAACTAAAGTTTATAAGTCTTTAATTTATGTACCAGAAATAGCAGAAAGGATTGAAAAATCAAAAATTTTTGATGGGGATAAATATAAAATGGCATACAAAACTTATAATACTTTAAATAGATTATTTAGTAAAACAAAAGATAAGATTAAAAAATGGGACATGTCAAATGTAGTTTACAAAATACCTTGTAATGGTAATGATAGTGAGAATTGTAATAAGGAATATGTAGGTACGACAAAAAATAAACTAAAAACTAGAATAGCTGGACATAAGTCTGATCAAAGATACAGGGACGTTAATAATTCACAAAAAACTGCATTATCTTCCCATTGTGCCAGATTTAATCATAATCCTAACTTTGAAGATGCATCTGTTTTAAATATAGAAAATAATTATAAGCGTCGGTATATGTTAGAGATGTTACAAATAATTAAACTACCAGCAACAAAAAGAATAAACTTTAAGGCTGATACTGATAATGTTGCGCAATGTTATAGACATTTAGTGCATAAAAAATAATAAACGTTTGAGAGTATATGATTGCTTGTAACATTTCTATCGTGAAAGTTTATGTTAATGTATTTGAATTAAGTTTTTTAACATTTTTAAATAATTTAAATGTTTTCTGTTTTTTAAATTTTTATAAGAATGTAAATGTTTAAAATTTTTGAGTTATTTTACTTGAATGTTTTTTGAGTTTTAAATTTATAAGAATGTAAATTTTTAATATTTGAGTTTTTTGTCGTTTGGTTTTTGATTTTTCTGTTTTTGTTTGCAAAAATAATTTCATTTTAAATTTGTTATTTTAAAAAAAGAAAATTTAATTTTTGTTTCCTGTTTCCTGATGATGCCACCCAAAGGTGTGGCGAAATATTGAAAATATAAATAAAAATTTGTTATTATTTATAAACTGACCTAGTGCTTAAAAAATTAGAAAACAAAAATTAACTAAAAAGGTCAAAAAAACATTCATAGATAACATATTTTGTTGAACTCCATAAATCAGATTTGTTTGCCTTCAATCCTTTTTCTTTAACTTTATTTTCATTACCCTTTCGATTTACACTACAACGAGTAAGAAAACCGTATATTTAATTGTTAACTTTTACTGCTTTTTTTTTATTTCTTACATAATTATTACGCATACTTGGCATAAGTTTGTTTATTCATCTATATATTTCATTATATATATTTTTTTTTTGCTTGAATATAACTGGCTAATCATAAACAGGGTAATTGCTAAAAAAAAAAAAAAAAAAAAAAATAATTTTGTTTGGTGTAACCCGAATTCCTAGTCTATTTTTTTCATATATTTAAGTGTCGGGTTAAGTAATTTGCTGTTAATTAGTAAATAATCAGCAATTACAATTTCTCAATTTTTCTTTCTTTATAACATTTTTTTTAAATATTTGCACTTGCTTATAATTGTGATCCGCTGTTGTAGATTAAACCATACATCGTGCGCTTTCGCGTTTTTTTTTTTTTTTTTTTTTTTTTTTGTTAGCTAGTGTCCTTAGGAATACTAAAGATTTCGCAGTAATTTGCTTTTTATCAAAATGGAGAGATCTCCTCCTCCCCAAGCTCAGGCTGCTGCCATTAACGCAAGAAATGATGATCAGTCTTGCGCAGTTTGTAATAATAAAATGTCTGAAGGACAAGTTTGTCTAATTATTTCAGAATGTAATCACGCCTTTCATCGTCATTGCCTTGAGAATCATTTAGCTAATTCTACTGAATGTCCCTCTTGTAAAAGGACTTTTTCTTTATCCGAACTTAAAACAATCCAAATATCCAATCATTTGCCAATAGTTCAATAGTTGTATAAAATTTACAATAGAAATAGAAAATGATTGTAAATTACTCTATTTAGATACGTTAGTAATAAGGAGAGGGAATAGACTAAAAATGGATTGGTACCAAAAGCCAACAGCTTCCGGGAGAATTATTAATTATTATTCAAAGCATAACAAAAGAATAATTATTAATACGGGAAAAAATTTGATAGAAAAAGTACTTAAGCTAAGTGATAAGGAATTTCACAAAAGCAATAAAGATAAAGTTAAAAAGATATTAATTGATAATAATTTTCCAATGAGAGTGATAAATAGTTTGTTTAAACAGTTAAGGTTTAGAAGAGCAAATAATACAAGAGATGTTACAGAAACTAAAGTTTATAAGTCTTTAATTTATGTACCAGAAATAGCAGAAAGGATTGAAAAATCAAAAATTTTTGATGGGGATAAATATAAAATGGCATACAAAACTTATAATACTTTAAATAGATTATTTAGTAAAACAAAAGATAAGATTAAAAAATGGGACATGTCAAATGTAGTTTACAAAATACCTTGTAATGGTAATGATAGTGAGAATTGTAATAAGGAATATGTAGGTACGACAAAAAATAAACTAAAAACTAGAATAGCTGGACATAAGTCTGATCAAAGATACAGGGACGTTAATAATTCACAAAAAACTGCATTATCTTCCCATTGTGCCAGATTTAATCATAATCCTAACTTTGAAGATGCATCTGTTTTAAATATAGAAAATAATTATAAGCGTCGGTATATGTTAGAGATGTTACAAATAATTAAACTACCAGCAACAAAAAGAATAAACTTTAAGGCTGATACTGATAATGTTGCGCAATGTTATAGACATTTAGTGCATAAAAAATAATAAACGTTTGAGAGTATATGATTGCTTGTAACATTTCTATCGTGAAAGTTTATGTTAATGTATTTGAATTAAGTTTTTTAACATTTTTAAATAATTTAAATGTTTTCTGTTTTTTAAATTTTTATAAGAATGTAAATGTTTAAAATTTTTGAGTTATTTTACTTGAATGTTTTTTGAGTTTTAAATTTATAAGAATGTAAATTTTTAATATTTGAGTTTTTTGTCGTTTGGTTTTTGATTTTTCTGTTTTTGTTTGCAAAAATAATTTCATTTTAAATTTGTTATTTTAAAAAAAGAAAATTTAATTTTTGTTTCCTGTTTCCTGATGATGCCACCCAAAGGTGTGGCGAAATATTGAAAATATAAATAAACATTTGTTATTATTTATAAACTGACCTAGTGCTTAAAAAATTAGAAAACAAAAATTAACTAAAAAGGTCAAAAAAACATTCATAGATAACATATTTTGTTGAACTCCATAAATCAGATTTGTTTGCCTTCAATCCTTTTTCTTTAACTTTATTTTCATTACCCTTTCGATTTACACTACAACGAGTAAGAAAACCGTATATTTAATTGTTAACTTTTACTGCTTTTTTTTTATTTCTTACATAATTATTACGCATACTTGGCATAAGTTTGTTTATTCATCTATATATTTCATTATATATATTTTTTTTTTGCTTGAATATAACTGGCTAATCATAAACAGGGTAATTGCTAAAAAAAAAAAAAAAAAAAAAAAAATAATTTTGTTTGGTGTAACCCGAATTCCTAGTCTATTTTTTTCATATATTTAAGTGTCGGGTTAAGTAATTTGCTGTTAATTAGTAAATAATCAGCAATTACAATTTCTCAATTTTTCTTTCTTTATAACATTTTTTTTAAATATTTGCACTTGCTTATAATTGTGATCCGCTGTTGTAGATTAAACCATACATCGTGCGCTTTCGCGTTTTTTTTTTTTTTTTTTTTTTTTTTGTTAGCTAGTGTCCTTAGGAATACTAAAGATTTCGCAGTAATTTGCTTTTTATCAAAATGGAGAGATCTCCTCCTCCCCAAGCTCAGGCTGCTGCCATTAACGCAAGAAATGATGATCAGTCTTGCGCAGTTTGTAATAATAAAATGTCTGAAGGACAAGTTTGTCTAATTATTTCAGAATGTAATCACGCCTTTCATCGTCATTGCCTTGAGAATCATTTAGCTAATTCTACTGAATGTCCCTCTTGTAAAAGGACTTTTTCTTTATCCGAACTTAAAACAATCCAAATATCCAATCGTTTGCCAATAGGAGAAAACCCTAAGAATATAAGTCAACGTGGTAAACCCCGAGGAGCCATAGCAAAGCAATACAACACCCGTAGCAATGTAAGATCATTGTTTACTGAGTCGCAAACTCAATCGCTAAATGTCAGTGTACAATCCTTGAATGCAAATCCACTGCTGGAAAGTTCGCCCAGTTTCAAAAGAAAACAAAAAAATTCAAGTCGGCAAAATTCACCTGAGTATAATAGTAATAGTAATAGTAGAAATAATTCAGATAATTCTTCTCGTTTGGTTGATACGTCTCAGTTGAATGGTATAATTGAGAGTACGGTTACGCATCTGTTGCAGAATCTTAATTTAGTTCAAGTACCTCAAACTATCCCAGGTAATCGAAGCTCACAACCACTACCGTCTAGACCTCAAGTTTATTCACAAAGCGTTCCAAGTTTTTCCCAAGTACGTCACAATAGTCGACCCATGTACAACAATTCATCTTTCGATGAAAATTTTGCCATACGAGCTGATAAAATCACCTCGATTATTCAAAACTGGAACATTAAATTTGATGGTTCCAGTAATGGTATTAGTGTTGACGAATTTTTATACCGAGTAAGCTGTTTGGCTCGTGAAAACTTTAGCAATGATTTTTCACTTATATGCAAGAATCTTCATATACTATTATTTGGTAGAGCACGAGATTGGTACTGGCGCTACCACAAACAGGTGGAAGTTATAGAATGGAGACAATTTTGTGAAGCCTTAAAATATCAATATAAGGACTTTAAATCCAGTTTTGATATTCATGAGGAAATAAGGAATCGAAGAATGAAGCCGAACGAAACTTTTGAATCTTTTTATGAATCGGTTTGTGTCATGTTGGATAAACTTTCGACACCTATACCAGAGTCAGAATTGGTAGAAATATTAACTAGAAATCTTCGACCAGAAATCAGGCATGAGTTGCTTTATGTTCCGGTATATTCTATCGCTCACCTTAGAAAATTAGTTCAGATGCGAGAACATCTAATGGACTCTGATGCTTTTCGGAAAAATTTGATTCTACGATATCCTCCGAATTTCGGAGCCCGACGTCAGGTAGCAGAAGTAGATTGCACTCAAGAACTTGGTGTTCCTAAAACGCAGGATGAACATGCACTTTCTGTGGACGCTATCCAAGCCTCCCCACATATTCTTAAATGTTGGAATTGTGATCAACCTGGTCATCACTGGGAAGATTGTTTAGAGTCGCGGAATATTTTTTGCTATGGGTGCGGTATGAAAAATACTTATAAGCCCCAGTGTAGTAAATGTACTACCCGAAAACTAGAAAATTCAAAAAACTTAGCAGGCATGAACAATACCAGGCACTACCCCTAAAAATTTCTGAAGTAAACTCTGGTAATACTTTTTTAAGCCCTAAAACAACAACTAACATTTTAAAACGTGAAAATTTTGAGTACGAAAGTAGCAATCAAGAAACCAAGGAGAAAATATGTCATCCAATAGTACCGTACCATGTGAGATTACAAAATTATTTAGAAAAACGTAAATTAATTTTGGCCACGAATACCATTGATTATTGTTCCAAACGTAAACAAAAACGCTCCACTAAAAGATTTCGTACTTATTTTAGATATAGAAAAATATATTCTAAATACTTAATATCCTCCATTGTAAATAATCCAGTCGACAAACGTTATTATGCCCCTATAAAGTTTTTATCCTTCGTAGAATTTGGTCTCTTAGACACAGGCGCGAATGTGTCCTGCATTGGCTCTGATTTGGCAAAGCTAGATTTTCGATCATTTAAGGAATTTTTTCCCATGAAAAATTTTGTAAAAACTGCTGATGGAAAAAAACAAAGTGTCCTCGGATTCTTAAATGTAGAAGTTACCTTTAAGGATATGGTGAAAAAAATAAAAATCTTAATCGTACCATCTATTACTCAAAGACTGATTTTAGGCCTCGATTTTTGGAAAGCCTTTAATTTAGCCCCGGAAATTTTTGATGATATAATTTGTTCTTCCGTAGGGGAATTCCCACAAAAAACCTTGCCTAGATTATCGACGAGTAACCCAATTTTGTCCGAAGTTCAGATTGATTCAGATAGTAATAAGGAGTATCCATTGACAAATAGCGAAAAACAGCAGCTGGCGGCTCTAGTTGCGCTTTTTCCAAATTTTGAGAAGCACGGACTGGGCCGTACAAGCTTAATTGAGCACAGCATCGACATTGGTAATGCCAAGCCCGTAAAGCAGAGATTTTACCCTGTTTCACCGGCTGTAGAAAAATTAATGTTTCAGGAAATAGACCGTATGCTAAATTTAGGAGTTATAGAGCCCTCTTCATCTTCTTGGAGCTCTCCTATGAGACTCGTCTTAAAACCCAACAAAGTTAGGCTATGTCTAGATGCACGCAAATTGAACGAGGTCACGAAGAAAGATGCATACCCGTTGCCTAATATTGAAGGTATATTTTCAAGGTTGCCTAAGGCTAACATTATATCTAAGTTAGACTTAAAAGATGCCTGCTGGCAAATCGGCTTATCCGACGAATCAAAATCCCTAACTGCCTTCACAGTCCCTGGAAGACCGTTATACCAATTTGTGGTAATGCCCTTTGGGCTTTGTAATGCTCCTTCCACAATGTGTCGGTTAATGGACAACCTTATACCTCCAGACCTTCGCCATTCTGTATTTGGATACTTGGACGATTTAATTATTGTGTCAGAAGATTTTAGTTCTCATTTAACAGTACTAGTCAGAATAGCCGAACAATTTAAAAACGCTAATCTTACCCTAAATGTTTCCAAGTCCAAATTTTGTGTTACGGAAGTAAATTACCTCGGCTATATAATTGGAAACGGAGGAATAAAAACTGATCCCGAAAAAGTTGAATCCATTAAAAATTGGCCCATCCCTAAGAACATAAAACAGGTTAGAGGTTTTCTTGGGTTAGCAGGATGGTACCGTAGATTTGTTTTAAATTTTTCATCTGTTGTCTTTCCTATTTCGGAATTGTTATCAACAAAGCGAAAATTTTGCTGGACCCAAGAAGCTCAGAAATCATTTGAGCTAATTAAAAACTTACTTACATCTACTCCTGTTCTTTCAAATCCTGACTTTTCCAAAAAATTCTATTTACAATGCGACGCCAGCGACTTTGGCATCGGTGCTGTGCTGGTGCAGTTCGATGATGATGGTAATGAAAAGCCCATCGCTTTTATGTCGAAAAAACTAAATTCTTCTCAGCGCAATTACAGTGTCACCGAACGCGAATGTTTGGCAGCTCTAGAAGCCATAAAAAAGTTTAGATGCTATCTAGAACTTCAAGAATTTGAAGTAATAACAGACCATTCTTCTTTGGTTTGGCTCATGAAACAGCAGGATGTGACAGGAAGGCTCGCAAGATGGGTATGGAAGCTTCAAAGTTACAAGTTCTCAATAAGCCACCGAAAAGGGAAAAATCACGTAGTACCAGATGCATTGTCACGAATCCCGTTCGAAGAAATTTCAGGTATCGAGATAACTGACCCCGAAATTGATTTGTATTCGCCTCATTTTAATGATGATGATTATCGTGCGTTGAAAAGAAAAATTAGTGAAAATCCGTCCCAATATCCAGATGTAAAAGCCTTTGATAATTATGTTTATATTCGTACGACCCACTATACGGGAGAAGCCGAACAGGAAAATGACTGCTGGAAACTGTGGATACCACAGAATTTAAGAAGAAGTGTAATATCTAGATTTCATGACTCTCCAATAGCAGCGCACGGGGGAATGGCAAAAACTCTAGAATTAATTCGCCGTAAGTTCTACTGGCCAGGTATTGTACGTGATGTGAGAGCATATGTAGGATCATGTGAAACTTGTAAAGAATGCAAAGCTCCAAATGTAGTCTTAAGACCTAACATGGGTGCTCAAGTTGTAACGTCTAGACCTTTTCAACGTTTATATGTCGACCTTCTAGGTCCCTATCCTAGAAGTAAACAAGGCAATATTGGCTTATTGATAGTCCTAGATCACCTAACCAAGTTTCATTGGTTATGTCCTCTTAGAAAGTTTTCTTCTTCTGGTATACAAAAATATCTTTTAAAACAAATATTTCATGTCTATGGTGTCCCAGAAAGTTTAGTAAGCGATAATGGCTCGCAGTTCAAGTCTCATGAGCTCAATGCATTTCTCACCAAAATGGGTATTCAACATATATATACCGCCATATATTCACCCCAATCTAATGCCTCAGAAAGAGTTAATAGATCTATCATATCTGGTATTCGATCATATTTAAAGAAAGATCAAACGCATTGGGACGAAAACCTAAGTTTTATTAGCTGTGCTTTAAGAAATTCTATTCATCAAAGCATTCAGATTTCTCCTTATCACGCGATTTTCGGTCAGGAAATGATAACGCATGGCAGCTCTTACACCTTGCTTAAAACCCTAAATTTATTAAACGAACCGCTATTAAAATTACCTCGAGATGATCAACTGCAACTAATACACAGCAATCTGCAAAAACATATCAGTAGTTCCTATGAGAAGTATAAGCACCAATATAATTTGAGGACTAGACCAATATCATACGAAATTGGACAATACGTTTACCGAAGGAATTTCACACAATCTAATCTTGGGAAAAAATTTTGTGCAAAACTGGCTCCTTCATTCCTAAAATGTAAAATAAGGGAAAAATTGGGAAATAATTATTACGTCTTAGAGGATGAACAAGGAAAAAAATTAGGTACATATCACGCGAAGGATATTCGTCCCTAAATCTGCGTCCTCCTTACACTGTTGTCAAAATGACCAGTATTATGCGGTTTGTAATGTAATCTGTTGTATTATATTTGTCTTTTTTATTTTTTTTATAGAAATAACTCATTATACATTTTTTTATTAATATGTATTTATAATTATGTCATTTTTTTAATCTGGCGCTATTACAGTTTTTTTATGAGCCTACTATAGTAAAGCCCTATTTATTTTCAAAGTTTGAAAAATAGTAAAAGTTTACCCATTGTTCGTAAGCGAATATTAAATTTTGTGCCTTAACCTATGCAACGGAAATATCCAATTCACATGGTTTGACCTGTTTATTTAGATTTGCAATGGTTTAAAACAGAACAGTTGAATTTATACCACTTATGGAGGATAGAACGCTGGGTTAAGCTCGAACTAAGCACGCCTGAAACTGTTATATTATCAAGTTGAATGGTAACACGGGTGATCCGATTCTTAGGCAGAAAGGTCTTGGTTTTATATTACACACTAGAAATATATGTTTGGTTAAATTTCCTGTAATAAATTATTAATTCATGCTGTTACGGCCAACAAGAGAGATCAAAAATTATTTTTGTTAATTTACCACATCTTGCGTTTAAATTAGTAGTTAAATATTTATCCTAAACAAATATTAAATGAAAAAAAATACTTACAAAAAAAAAAAAAAAAAAGAAAGCTCTCGATAAAGTTTAGAAATTTGTTTAGTTGTAAATATCCCAAATCCCTAACAGAGAGTATTTACGTGTTTAGTTTTGTAAATATCGTTTTATTTTTCATATGAAATATTTATATTTTATATAAATTATCGCACATCTTAACTTATGTTAGACAGATAATATCAATGACAACCTTTGCTTAACATATAAACCACGGTTGTCAGCAGTTCTTTCAAATAATTATAAGCATCGAAGCATGTAGGCAACCCGAGTGCTTATGGAAAAAAAAACCACGTTGTAGGATGATAACCGAAGTTTCTTGGTTACCGGATGAGAACAGAAAAGCTCTTTTTTGATCAGCGACTGAAAGTATTAACATCCAATATTAGAGCCCGGAAAAGTGAAAATTATTTTACCAGTTTTCGATTAAACCAAAAAGGTCATTATATTAAACTCCGTTTAATACATTTCCTTTTGCTAGGAAAACTTATCTTCCTCATAACAAAAATTTTCGAAAATTTTCTTGAATTTGCAACGCAATATCACATTTTTGTGATCGCTTTTCTATTAGTTGTGCCAGAAGAGAGATAACTATTACCATCGTATAGAGAGGGCAACAGGTACGAGAAATCTGGCACCAGAAACATTCCTAGATCACAATTAAGACGCTGAAGTATTTTCTCTTCCCACTATCTTATATATGATTGATCGAGTACCTATCATAAGAGGCAGAAAAGAAGAAAGCACCAAGTTCTACCCAGCGGTAGAAAAAAAGGGGGAAATTTATACACACCACTAAATTTTCTGCAAACACTCATGTTCGAGAGGCCAATAACATCCAACTAAAAAGCACATCATCTTTAGCCATCTAAAACAGGGAATTTATTTTGCTTCCTAAACTTCGACCACTAAATCATCATGAGAACATCCCATAAGGCTAGAAAAGAAATAAGTATACGAATAACAGAAAAAACAAAAAAACATTAGTTACCTTAAATTTAAAACACCTGAACTGAAACGTATTGCAATTAAACTCATAATTATTTAAATAGTAATGAAATATAAATATGTTATGTAGTGATAAATAGGCAATGTAACAGAGAAAAATTGAAATGTTAAAGTTTTGGTAAGAGTTAATAGCATAAACCAGTATACATTGCCCATTTATCTTTGCATACTTTTTGGCGGAATCTATAAAATAGTTAACTTTATTCATATTTTATCTATCGTATTAAATAAAACCTAAATATCTATTGTTTAGCATGGAAAAGTCAATATAAACTCTCTTTTAACACACTACAGCAGAACATTTTTTTTAACCCATTAACCAACAACCAAAACAAAACCAGCATTTGGCGAGGAATCATCAAAAAGCTGAAGTTAACATTTATCGTATTTTTGGTAAGTGTCATTATTATTTCTAATTTTTTTCAATTAAGCATTCACATCTATTCCTTATCAACATTTTATTACGCGAATCATTACGGTGATATCAACATGTTGCATTAAAATCTTTACATGTAGCTAAACTCGAGATGTCTTAAAAAAAAAAAAAAAAAAAAAAATGTTTTGTTGAGTAATAGAGATTTCATGAAGTTATTTAACACATAAGGGATGGAAACATCAGCACAATTTTAATTTTCTCTTTTGGCTGTTCCATTATTTTCTGTTGAATTAATTTAATATTTTCTTTGGCCTACGTTAAAGCCATTAGCTTGTTTTGCCTATATCCTTATGTCCTTCACGTTATTAAATGGAATAGTAATAATATAGCCCGTAGTTTAAATTTTATTGTTTTCCAATTAAGATTATGCTGAGATTTCCACCTCTGCTTTCATTGTATTGTTTTCGTTTAGTATAAAATTCATAATTTTTAAGCTTTATTTAATTAATTACTATTGGCTTATAGTTTATTATCTTATTACCGAATGAAATTGTTTTTACCTAAATATTATAAATTCGGTTATCTTAGATATCAGTTTCGAGAAATCACTTAAAATTTTTTTTGTTTTGAATTTTTTTTAATAAAGTATGAATTTGTATTAAAATGGATAATTAAATTGTTAAAAGTTTTCTTACGTAGTGTAGTGTAAAAGAAAGGTGGTAAGTTGCTTCGTGGGATTTTAGTAACACAATTTCGCACCACTAAAATCAATGGTAGGGAGGGTATAGAGGTGCATAACTATCCAATTCCACCTAGGATAGGCGTGTAAAAGTTTTAAGGGTTGAATTTATTTTCTTTCAGTTTTTCGGTTGATCTAAACAGGGTTTATATAACAGCTTATTTTATACAGGTCAATCTCCGGTCCTTTTTTTTGACTTCGGGAGTCTAGAATAATATTTATGTAACTTCGACAGTCTATTGGCAAGGGAAACTATGAGAACAAGAACTCACCCACCCGACTGACCGCTAGTGGTTATCAATGGCTCCCATTCATTCTCATATGTTTTTCAGAGCACCATCCGTCAGTAGAATGATTATAGCTGTTTAAATTTATACTTAACACAACCTTCCAACTGGAACAATCAGCTAAATAATAGGACGTGTTCGTTACAACATAGCAGGTACAACCATACGACGGCCCTTACTCAGTCATCAAGCGTCATGACAAATTTTTCACTATTCTCATCAGAGGTCGTCCTCCAAATAAAATTAGCATCGACCGTCTTAAGCCTGCCTTCATTTCAAGTGATAACATCAATGAAAATTCTAAAAGTACCAGCAGTCACAAACACCAAACCAGGCTTATTCTCTGAAGGTTTACTCAGCAGTGACGCAACCCAGCAAAAACTTAAAAACAACGACCTCAACTATGGCGCTACACAGACAGATCTTGTTCCGTCATTAAGCTCTTCACTTGTATTTAAACCAAGGACTACCTCGAGTGGTAGACGAGTGATTATCCCCTTAAGGTTCAGGTGAACCTCCTCCAGCCGGGGGGAATGATGTGACAACACTTGTGTTTGGGTGTGGTCAGCCAAATACCGACTACCAAATTCGCAGTTGTTGAAAGGCTCTATTAGAGAACCGCCATTTTTATTCTTCCGTTTTCAATTTTAACTTTTGGCCAAGCGAAGAGCAGTAATTTTTGATCTCGTATATTATTTTAATAAAATATATTAATCTATTAATTTTGACTATAAACTTTAAGCAAAATAAAAATTTGAATTAATTTGAAGTAAAAAAGACAAAAATAAATAAATTGCTTTTATTCATTTGTTGGTAATTCAACAAAAAATTACCCAAATGCTTTATTCACTTAAAAATTTATCATATGTACATATTAAAATGTTTCATATTTTTCCATTATCTTAGTACTGTTTTGAACTTATTAAAGGGATAACTATGTAACTTTAAAAAAATATGAATCCTATTTATATGATCAATTAGTTATAACCTAATGTTTTTTTATTATAATCAATATACACGCACATACATATATACATATATGCATTTACATATATTTATATGTAAAAAAATTATTTTTCCTAAAGTGTACAAGAATAAAATAATAAATATCAAAAAAAATTCAGAATAATAATTATCGTAAAATAAATCAACAAAAATCTTTATTAATAATTATGGATCAGAGATTTTTTTCCTCCTTATACAATGCATTGTGCCAAAACTAGGAAATTGTGTTATTGGAAGAGGAATAGAGGGAGTAGCGCTTGTGGACATTTGACATCCGCAGGAAGATAATTCTACATACGAACTATTCGGCTAAAAAAAGAATTTTATTTGTAATGCGTATTGCGTTTCACTGGCCAATCGACCACAAAGGGATGCGCAAAGCGTGTTGCGAGTACGAAATTAGGGTTTTCAGGAACAAGTTCTCTGATCTCGTAAGAGCACATTCCGTTGTAGTAACGATAAAAGCAAAATGAATCAATAGAGCTTGATACCCTATTGTCAACCTCCTTCGCTCTCTCGTGCACGCGGTCGAGTAACTTCAAAATAGTCTTTGAAGCACCGGTCCATTCATGAGAGTTGTATTCCGTTTTCGTATTTGTATGTCTAATTAAACCACGAATTCTCTTTTGGTTTAACGTGGAGTTGCTTAGGTGGAACGAAAGTTTTCATTTTAAGCAAAATAATGTTGACAACCATTTCCGCCATGGCATTGACTATATTGTCCAGAAAACAAAGTTTCCAATTAAAATACCGAGAAAAGTCGTTGAGCTCAGCCCAACGAGCCTCTTCGTATATATCCTTTTGACATTTCGTGGCCATTTTTGAAACGTTGTGAAGTTCCTTGATCGAAAGGAGGCGGTGTAGGGGTGCGAGTTTCCGACAGTCACAATAATGCTTAATTAATACTTATCAGGGTGTGAGGTATGAAAAAGGTCGAGAGTATTGTGTTGATGCCCTCCAAAACAGGAAATATATGTTGGCTCTTTAACGAATTGCACGGGGTGCTTGCGCGCTTCAAATGGCTCAACATATTGAACCTCCAGAGTTGTATGGCGAAGACGAATTGCGAACATTGAAATCACCAGCAAAAATTATTTCACTGTTCTTACAATTTTCTAGGATCGTCGATGTGGAACTGAAAATAGAATCGAAGCCAGATATAGATTAATATCTTCCCGCGTTTTGGCTTCTAGATAAAAACCCGAATTGCAAATGTGTGACCAGACTTTGAATGTAACCCAAATACAATTAAATTAGGATCAATCAATCCTAATGTTTTCTGGCACTGGTACACGACTTCATTGCGAATGTAGAATGCAAGACCCCGATGTAAACTAAAAAGAGGTAGTAGTACCCAGGCAAATAAAAATCCAGTGGATCAGCATCTTCAGATACCTGAGGCCGATGGAGACAACTGTGTGTATACACACAGAAGGAATTCGCTCTCAGCCCACTTATGTTGCAGAATTAAATTCTAAATCTTCTTGTCATAACAAAGAGCAACGAATCAAACGTTTTGTCTATTTTGCCCATGCAAAAACTGATGTTTTTTGACCAGTTAGCGATCAATGTTATACCCTTTCCACTAAGTAATCAAACAACAGTTAATACAAAAGTACGAGTAAAACAAAATTACTACCAATATTTAAAAATCTAGGAAAAGGAAAGATACATTTGCATAGTAAAGAGTCACATGCGACCCGTTGTGCCACTACTGGTTATTTTTTGCTTTTATTTGTTTTTCTGTTGAGTTGATGTGAACCTGTCCGTGGTCTTATTATTGTAAATATGCTTTTTAGTCATTTTTTTATATGTAACTGTTTTCTTAATGGTAATTTTTTGTTTCCATTGAAGTCAAGAATGATAAAACAAAGATTACGCCTTGCGCATGATTTTCCGTTTGATGCTTTATTGAAAAAGGCAGTTTGAATGCTGGACTTGGCAATCCTTTACTTAATTTTCACACTAAGAGCTAAAAAAAACAAAATTAAATCATAAGAAACCCTAATTTCGTACTCGCAACACGCTTTGGGCATCCCTTTGTGGTCGATTGGCCAGTGAAACGCCGAATAGTTCGTATGTAGAATTATCTTCCTGGGGATGTCAAATGTCCACAAGCACTACTCCCTCTATTCATCTTCCAATAACATAATTTCTTAGTTTTGGCACAATTCATTGCATAAGGAGGAAAGAAAATCTATGATCCATATTTATTAATAAAGATTTTTGTTGATTTATTTTACGATAATAATTATTCTGAATATATTTTTGATATTAATTATTTTATTCTTGTACACTTTAAGAAAAATAATTTTTTTACATATAAATATATGTAAATGCATATATAATAAAACGACATTAGGTTATAACTAATTGATCATATAAATAGGATTCATATTTTTTTAATGTTACATAGTTATCCCTTTAATAAGTTTAAAACAGTACTAAGATAATGGAAAAATATGAAACATTTTAATATGTACATATGATAAATTTTCAAGTGAATAAAGGCCCAACTATAATGTGCATAAACTAGCTTATGCCAACTTATACAACTGTGCAAATACATTAAATTATATGTGGTAAACTATAATGTGATTAAGATAACTTTTCGTCAAGTTTCGTTTAATTTCATTTCTTCATGCAAGGTACGAAACTAATCGCACTTTCCGTACGGAAACAGCTGATTGTGCTTTGGTTTATACATTAATAAAGAAATTTTCTAATTAAGACCTAAATTGTTAAATTTTTTAGTTTTAAATTCAATAAAAAATGTAGAAAAAACAACATATTTCTTTATGGCCAATTTTTTACAATTATAATATATTTAAATTAAATATGTATTTATACACACATATGTATACCATATAAACGATGAACATCGTTGCATTTTTTAGTATGGTTGGCCACAAACACAAAACAGAAAATAATTTGTAATAATTTTTTTTTACATTTTCTTAGAACATAAACCAAAATATGTAAATGTGTTTGTGAATGTTATTAAATATATAAAATATTTTCATATTTTTGATTAGTTTAGTCGACCTTTTTTAATGTTCTTCAGTAACTTTATTTTGGCTAGGTCAGTTGTTAATTAAAGACAAATAAAAATATGTTTTGATTTTTATTTTATTTTTCCGATATTTCGATCAACTTCGTTGATCATCTTCAGGGATCTAAAAATATTTATATAATTTAAAACACAATTAACACTCAAATAAAGAAATTAACAATAACAACAAAGGATTTTAACAAAATAATAATAAATGTAGTTCCTTACAAATATAATAAAAATTAATTTTCACATCACTCTTATTCTTTCTCACTGTAGATTATCGACTGAAAAGCTTATATTAATAAAAGCTTTTTATTTTATTTTTACTTTTGCTCTATGCTTATTTATTATATGTCTATATATTTGTGCACATCTCTGTGTGTCACTCTTATAATTTAGTCTTTTTTCTATCGTACTTTTGTATTAACTGTTGTTTGATTACTTAGTGGAAAGGGTATAACATTGATCGCTAACTGGTTAAAAAACATCAGTTTTTGCATGGGCAAAATAGACAAAACGTTTGATTCGTTGCTCTTTGTTATGACAAGAAGATTTAGAATTTAATTCTGCAACATAAGTGGGCTGAGAGCGAATTCCTTCTGTGTGTATACACACAGTTGTCTCCATCGGCCTCAGGTATCTGAAGATGCTGATCCACTGGATTTTTATTTGCCTGGGTACTACTACCTCTTTTTAGTTTACATCGGGGTCTTGCATTCTACATTCGCAATGAAGTCGTGTACCAGTGCCAGAAAACATTAGGATTGATTGATCCTAATTTAATTGTATTTGGGTTACATTCAAAGTCTGGTCACACATTTGCAATTCGGGTTTTTATCCAGAAGCCAAAACGCGGGAAGATATTAATCTATATCTGGCTTCGATTCTATTTTCGGTTCCACATCGACGATCCTAGAAAATTGTAAGAACAGTGAAATAATTTTTGCTGGTGATTTCAATGTTCGCAATTCGTCTTCGCCATACAACTCTGGAGGGTCAATATGTTGAGCCATTTGAAGCGCGCAAGCACCCCGTGCAATTCGTTAAAGAGCCAACATATATTTCCTGTTTTGGAGGGCATCAACACAATACTCTCGACCTTTTTCATACCTCACACCCTGATAAGTATTAATTAAGCATTCTTGTGACTGTCGGAAACTCGCACCCCTACACCGCCTCCTTTCGATCAAGGAACTTCACAACGTTTCAAAAATGGCCACGAAATGTCAAAAGGATATATACGAAAAGGCTCGTTGGGCTGAGCTCAACGACTTTTCTCGGTATTTGAATTGGAAACTTTCGTTTTCTGGAAAATATAGTCAATGCCATGGCGGAAATGGTTGTCAACATTATTTTGCTTAAAATGAAAACTTTCGTTCCACCTAAGCAACTCCACGTTAAACCAAAAGAGAATTTGTGGTTTAATTAGACATACAAATACGAAAACGGAATACAACTCTCATGAATGGACCGGTGCTTCAAAGACTATTTTGAAGTTACTCGACCGCGTGCACGAGAGAGCGAAGGAGGTTGACAATAGGGTATCAAGCTCTATTGATTCATTTTGCTTTTATCGTTACTACAACGGAATGTGCTCTTACGAGATCAGAGAACTTGTTCCTGAAAACCCTAATTTCGTACTCGCAACACGCTTTGCGCATCCCTTTGTGGTCGATTGGCCAGTGAAACGCAATACGCATTACAAATAAAATTCTTTTTTTAGCCGAATAGTTCGTATGTAGAATTATCTTCCTGCGGATGTCAAATGTCCACAAGCGCTACTCCCTCTATTCCTCTTCCAATAACACAATTTCCTAGTTTTGGCACAATGCATTGTATAAGGAGGAAAAAAATCTCTGATCCATAATTATTAATAAAGATTTTTGTTGATTTATTTTACGATAATTATTATTCTGAATATTTTTTTGATATTAATTATTTTATTCTTGTACACTTTAGGAAAAATAATTTTTTTACATATAAATATATGTAAATGCATATATGTATATATGTATTTATGTGTATATTGATTATAATAAAACAACATTAGGTTATAACTAATTGATCATATAAATAGGATTCATATTTTTTTAAAGTTACATAGTTATCCCTTTAATAAGTTCAAAACAGTACTAAGATAATGGAAAAATATGAAACATTTTAATATGTACATATGATAAATTTTTAAGTGAATAAAGCATTTGGGTAATTTTTTGTTGAATTACCAACAAATGAATAAAAGCAATTTATTTATTTTTGTCTTTTTTACTTCAAATTAATTCAAATTTTTATTTTGCTTAAAGTTTATAGTCAAAATTAATAGATTAATATATTTTATTAAAAGAATATACGAGATCAAAAATTACTGCGCTTCGCTTGGCCAAAAGTTAAAATTGAAAAAGGAAGAATAAAAATGGCGGTTCTCTAATGGAGCCTTTCAACAAGTTCTCGGAAAACTTAAATATGTACATCGATTTTGTTCTTCCAAATATATTACCTTAAAATATTACCTCCCTTATTCACAATAAATGAAATAGCTTTGAAACGTGTTTTATGACATATGTTTTATTCAAATTTGTCCTGAAATACATTTCAAATCTGTTTCAATATGGTAAAATTACCACAGTACAAATTTAAATAAAAGTCTTTTTTTTTTTGTTTCCTTTTTGCCACAAAAACACACCCTTTAAAAATGAATTTGTTTAACACGTTGACTGCCACGCATGTTTACAACAAAATCCCCGTCAGGCCACCCGTGCCACAGTAAGATGCGTGCTCTGCTACCGCATGTCTGTTTACATTTCTTTCAGTACTCTCACCCCGATATCTATTACGATTCTCATTTATCACGTTATTACTCTGCACGAGCAGTTGTAATCTTTGCCGTGTACTGAGTAGTACAACTAATATCTCTGCCCAACTAATATCTCAACCGCAACTTTGCAGTGAATGCTTCAATATTTTGCACTGTAAATAGTTTTGTTAATAAACGATTTTTAAAAAAATTCAACAGTATTATTATCTCCTGTCATATATTTATCTAAATATGTTCGGAAATCCTTTGGAAGGAGTCACCCGACGTGGCCTGATGAGAACTCTTGCTGTCACCCGAATACGGGTGACGTGGCCTGATGAGAACTTTTGCTGTCACCCGAATACGGGTGACACGGCAGTTAACGTGTTAAAGAAACTTTAATATGTATATAAAATGGGGTATAAATTTTATATAATTTCTTATTTATAATATTTAAAAATATTAGAAAATTTTTTATTGAATATCAATAATTATGCCTGAGGAGTAATTTTATTTGATATAATATTTGAAATAATTATTATGAGTTTTTAAAAATAAAAATTGAAGATAATTATTGAGAAATATAATAAAAATTTATTCCTAATAATTATGCCCCAATTTTTATCCATTATACTTTCTATTCTTAAGTGCTTGTTGAAAATTGTGTAGTATTAATTATAATTTAATTGTAAAAAAGTTATTCGTTTTAAATTAATACTTTAAATCAAAGCTATTCAACCTTTTAGGCTCGCGTACCACAAAACTCATAACCAACAATTCGCGTATGACCAAAAATTTTTATGTGTATAAACAAGTATTGGCTCAATAAATAACCAAACAATTTTAAAATATTTAATCCATTTCATTTATAAATAATAAAAAACAAAAAAATTAAAAAGAATTTAAAATTATTAAAAACATTACAAGAATAATTAAAATTAAATACACAAAACTAAGAAGATCTTGGCGATTTCAGTATTTTATTATTCTAATAATAAAAATAAAATAAGGAAATTAAACATAGCAAATTATTTATTCAACGGCAATAAAAATATAACAAGACTGTATTTTAAATTCATTTTATATAAGTCGGAATTTAATGAGATCGCTGGCATTGCATTTTTGACATCAGAAATTTTATATCTGGTTCATTATGATTATTTTTGATTGCCACGATTGAAGAAAACCCTGTTTCACATAAATATGTTTAATCCAACAAGAAGAAAGATTCGTGTTTTGGAAAACATTTTTTTGTGCCGGATCACATAAAATATCAATTAATGATTCATTCCTTACTTTTTATGCATAATTTGGAACGTTTTCCCTCCAAAAATGTATTTTGTATACATACATATTCTTCGTGGCTTTCAGGAAAATATTCACTGAAGTTTGTTATTAACATTTTGCAATGATTGGTAATGCAATTTTTGAACTCAATTGTGGGTTCAATTTCGTTTTCAGTCATAAATTTTATAGTCATAGCTTTTATTTTTCCATTTACCTCAAAAAGAGTATTTGATGAACCTTGTAAACTTAGATTTAATTAATTTAAACGTGAGAAAATATATGCTAAATGTGACAACTTTGCTAGTCGTATTTGATCTAAAAATTTATTGCAAAATTCATTATTCATTTCTGTTAAAAATATTTGAACTTCCAATCTAGTAGTAGTTCTACAAGACGAGTAAGCATTTCTCCTCTTGATAGCCATCTGACACCAGTATTCATGAGAAGAATGGAATACGAACTATCCATTTTGAAACACAACTCTTCAAACAAGCGACAATTAAGTGGTCTTGATTTTATGAAATTTTCTATTTTTACCGCACTATCAAGAACTTTTTGGAGATCACTCGGTTTTCTTTTAGAAGCCAAAGCTTACCGATATATGACACAATGATTAAATTTGCACTTTGGAGCAACAACTTTAACTTTTGTGATTATCCCATTATATTTATCTGTCATTGCCCTAGCACTATCTGTACATAACCCTAAACATCCTTTCCAATCCAAATCATTTTCTTTAACAAAGTGATTTAATTGTTTTAATATTTCAATTGCTGTACAATTAGTATTGAGTTCCTAACAAAATAAAAATTCTGTCCATTTCAAAAATATCTGTATATATATCGATAATAAACACAAGTAATTGAGCAGAATTTGCAACATCAGTGCTTTCACCCATTTGCTTTCACCCATTTGTTTTCTTATTGTTTTACTTATGAGTAATTGTTTTACATTCAGATCCATATCATTTATTATTCAACACACTTTAGTATCTGACAAAGAAACTGATTGAAGTTTTTTTAATTGGTCGTCTCCTAGCATGCAACTTACTATATATTTAGTAGCTGGAAATATCAATTCTTCTGCTACATTATAAGGATTACCGCATTTAACAATCTAGTAAGACACTAAACACGATGCTAGTACCACACACTGTGGGCGATCATCACAACCTTCTTTAACAAGAACACTTAAGCCCAATTTAATGTATTCCCCATCATATCGTCTCAAATATTTGTAAATTTTTGGAGCGCTGTTGGCTGGATGAGATCTGGTCTTTCAGATTGTGTTTCTTGTGAATGAGTTTGTTAAGTACATTCGAACTAGCAAGGCAATAATTTGTCCATAAAAACACAAAAATAGAACGACAAAAATAGAACGTCTCTATTTTTTAACATCCATTTTCTGCATGATGTTTCCAAGCAGAAAAAAAACAGCATAAGTCTGACAAAACAACAACAAAACCATGACTCCCTCGTGAAAATAATTCCCACACATACTATAAAAGGCAAGCAATAGCGCATAATACACTTTTTACAAATGCTAAAATTCTCAAAGACTTGGCGTACCACCTGGAATGTTTCGCGTACCCCAAGTGGTACGCGTACCACAGGTTCAATAGTTATGCTTTAAATAAAATTGTGTTTGCTCTTACAGACCTTAGTTGAGGTCTGTTAAATAATTTTTTTGATAACTCATAAGAGAATTTGTTAATTTCATTCATTGCTTATAAAAATTGTTTAAGTTCTAATGGTAGAAAGGATACTTATATCAACCAAGTGATCTAATCAAAAATTGTTACAATAAATATAAAAACAATTTAATTAATTAATTAACAATTAATTAAATAATTCAAAAACAATTTAGAGTGCTACATGTTTTTTTTTCTTATTTTTTAATGCTCTATCGCCCCATATACTTATTTTATTGATTAGAGTTACTTTATAGTTACAAATGCCTGCTGCCTAGAAGCACATGGACCGATCATGCTGATTTCCAATAGCTTCTCTTTCGACACTATGTCCAATAGCACCTCTTACGACACAATATTTATTTTGTGAAAACTTGATTTCAATTGACTACGCTATGGATAAGAAATCAGAATATATATAATTATAGTTATACCCTTTTTCGTTTTGGTAATGGGTATAACGAAAATAAAATGTTGCTGCTAATGTATATTTTAACAATAGATCTAAGTTTATCAATAAAAAATTAAACAACTGTTTCCAAAATTGGTTTTCCAATAATTAAAATAAAATTAAATTTAAATTAGGATAAGAAACCTCGCAAACATGGGTTTGCCGCGTCTAAAAGTACAGGTAGTCATATTCTTCTAAAAAAAATTTAATTGCTGCATTAGAAAAAGAAAAAAAGCCACCGATTTCAAAAAAGAAAGTTATAAAAAATAGAAGCACTTATTAGAAGAACACAATGAAAAAAGAGATTTTTGCACGAGGTACCATAGTTGTGTGCATCATTTACAGCTGTTGTAATGAAGAAGGTGTACAAATTGTATATGATTGAATAGGTAATTACCTCTACTATTAAGCTGTGCTTAATTTTTTACAGTAGTTTTTTTTTAAAAAAGAAGCTGTAAAAATTACAGCTAAAAATCAGTTTCAAACATTTAGATTTTTGTAAAAAAATTGCCCATATTCGAACAATGCTGACTGTAGGGTGCTTCACAAAAATTCCATAAAACACATCAGATGGGTTACACAAGGCCTTGTCTTAAAGAAAAACTTGAAATTTTTATAAATTTACTAAAAACGTTAAAACTCTATTCGAAAAACTGAAAGTACTTTTTGACCAAAATTTCACCTTTTTTAACCTTTTTTTGAAATTTTAAATTAAAAAAATTATTAGCACTAAAATAAGGAAGGCAAAGACAAAAGATTTTATTTTTATAGTTATTTTTTATAGTGTTAGCTTTCAAAGTCTGTTTTAAAATAGTTCTATCTTGTATTTTAAAGAAATTACAGGTGAAAAACTAAAAAATGTCGAGGTAAAAATTGTTTTATAAGCGCTGAAACTTTCTTGTACTACCCTGTACTGACACAGGGTGTATCCAAATGCAATAGGCGAAAAGCTTAAGACCTCTCCTATAAATCGAAGTTTGTTTCATTGAAAAACAGCACTTGCTGCCCTTTGTGCAATGAAAAACATGTACCGAACTTTGACGATGTGAGCAGTGGCGTAGCTTCCTTGGGGCTAGGTGGGGCTGGGTGGGGCTTAGGGGGCCCTCGAATCATTGCCAGAAATCTCGATCGAACTGAACTTTTGGAAATTTATATCATTATTTAAAATAAATATGACACTTCATGACAACTCAGTTAAAAGAAATTCAAAAGTTATTTCTGTAGGTTGGCAGTGTCGTCAATTTGACGGATATTAATATGTGTGTTTTATTATTCATTGATGTTCGTTTTATTGTGAATTCAAGTTAAAATTTTTTTCGTGAACGGTTTTTTATTTGATTTTGCCACTCATATTGATGTCTTTAGATTTCGGCTACAGCTCATTGTATAACGTGATATATAGTGAAAAAATGCAAGTCACCGCTTTAAAAAACTAAACCCGACTAGACAGTCCAGTAGGAACAATACGATATCTGCAATTAAACTTTGTTATTTTGATATTAGCAACGCTTTATAAGAAATATTTCTAAAGAGTCTTAATAAAGATGAGCGTAGTGAAGCAGAGAGTATTAAAACAACAATTAATAGCTTCGAGTTCGTGTTGCTTCGCAAATTCATGCACAGTGTATTGAACAACATTAATTACGCATCCAAAAACTTACAAAAATGCGACATCAATTTGGGCGAGGCAAGTAAATTTGCAAATTTATAGAAATGACTTCGAATTATTCAATTGCAAAGCCAGCAAAACTGCAAGAAATATGGCATTGATACCCGTTTTCAAGGCAAACAAAACTTAAAAAACATTCTGAAGATCACCGATTTCTAAACCGAGAAAAATGTTTAAAACTGAGATTTTCAATAATGTATTTGACACAGTAATATCTTAATTAGATACGCATTTTATTGGTACGAGTGCAGTCGGTCACATATTCGTATTTTCAAACACCAACATTTTTACTACATGTTGATGAAGCAACTTTATTACAAAAGTGTGACGAATTCCAAAGAAAATATTCAGATATAATAGGGCCCAGTTTTTCACTTCCATTTTTACATTAACTAACTCGAGCATGGACTGTTTATCAATTATGTAGAATACGACCTAACGAAAATATTTACAGCAATGTTATTATTCTTTACAATTCCTGTCATTTCTGCAGCAGCTGACCTTTCAGCTTTAGCAAATTAAAAATAATACAAAATTATTTAAGAGCTAATATGGGCCAAATTCGAATCCGACATTTATCGTTAACACCAACTGAAAACAACACTGCATCAAGCCTGTATCAAGAATGATCCAAATAAAACCTTTTTCCATTTTATTTTATTGTTTTATTAATTTTTATTCAATGATAGTTTTCGCTAACCTCCTCTGACATACTAATTTCAGAAACATAAATTGGAAAAAGTAATAAATTGTGGCAGCACATACTTCTATTAATTTTTATATTTATATGTTTAAGTAGTCTTAGATTTTCTTATGTTTCAATTTTTAATTTTCGTATAAAAATAAAATATTAGTTTTGATTTGAAAGTTATTTGAGTCGGACGTGTATTATTAAATTTTATATTTGTGAAACAACCACAAATTTGGTGACCCCATGTCCTTACTACATTCTCCGGCTTCTACAGCGGATCCCGCTGGTCAAAATAATTCCAATTTAACTGGACAGCAAGCACGCAACCTTCAAGATGATTTTGTAAGATTTCCAGAAGTGGCTGCTACATCATCAGCAGCAATTCAAAAACTACCACCGTTTTGGAGTGAACATCCACAATTATGGTTTATTCAGATTGAGACATTATTTCAATTATCAAGAATTGTGCGAGATGAAATTAAGTATTCCCATGTCGTTGCTTCTTTGGAATCTTCATATTTAAAGTTTATTGGTGATATTTTATTATCTCCGCCGGCAACGAATAAATATGATGCAATTAAAAACCGTCTTATATCTACTTTTTCAATATCCGAAGAGGCTAAATTAAAAAAATTATTTAGTGGATTAATTATTGGCGATCAGAAGCCATCTCATTTTCTCCAAGCAATGAAATCCTTGGCTGCTGGCAATGATGTTGGTGAAAATGTTTTAAAAACGCTTTTCTTGGAGCAACTTCCTGAAAATATTCGGTCCATATTAGCAACTAGTACACTGAATCTTAATGATCTAGCATTGCAAGCAGATAAAATATTCGAAATTACACATCCACAAATTTCTAGTCTAAGCATTTCCGAAAACTTTATAAATAGCTTAACTGCAAAGATTGAAGCACTAGAAAAGAAATTAGATTCATCTCTACGGGGTCGAAGTAAAGAATGGAGTTTTAATAAAAACCGTCAGAGAACCCGTAGTAGCTCCAAGAAACGTACCAGTTGGTGTTGGTACCACAAACGTTTTGATATCAAGGCAACAAAGTGTGTTTCGCCTTGTAATCACCCACAAGCAAAAAACTAAATGAAATTTCGGATAAAGCGGCTCCCGAAATTTTTGTATCAACAACATGCCGCTTACTTCTTAGGGATTTAACAACCAAATACACGTTTCTTATCGATACAGGAGCTGACGTGTCTGTCATTCCACCTGTATCGAAACGTCAAAATTCTTCAATATTAAATCGTGATTCTTATCCAATTAAACTCTTTGCCGCAAATGGAACTGAAATTCGAACATATGGAACACAATTGCTACAGCTCAATTTTGGTTTACGCAGAAACTTTTCCTGGATTTTTGTTATTGCCGATGTAACTCATGCAATTTTAGGTTCTGATTTTTTGAAGCACCATCATTTATTACCTGATCTCAAGAATCGTGTATTAATTGATGGAAAAACTTTAATTTCAACTCCAGCAACCCTATCTTCGATACATTCTTCATCAATTTCTTATATTAAAAAGGATGATTCTATTTTCCAAAAAATTCTTCAAGAATATCCTGAGATTGTAAGTATAAACTCATCTCTCAAGTGCAGCAAAGAAACTAGATGCTTTCATTACATCGAGACTACTGGGAGACCAGTAACGGCAAAAGTTCGTAGACTTGATTCAAAACGTCAGGCTATAGCAAAAAAAGAATTTCAGTTCATGCTTGATCAAGCTATTATTCAACCATCTAAAAGTGAATGGGCTAATCCCCTTCACATGGTATCAAAATCGAATGGAGATTGGCGCCCGTGTGGAGACTATCGTTTTCTCAACAAGATTACAGTTCCAGATAAGTACCCTATTCCTTTTATAACAGATTTTACGTATAATTTAAAAGGTTGTCAAGTGTTTTCTAAGCTTGACCTGGTACGGGCATATCACCAAATTAGAGTCAATCCCGATGATGTACCCAAAACTGCAATAATTACACCTTTTGGACTCTTCGAATTTCTCAAAATGCCGTTTGGACTAAAAAACTCGGCACAAACCTTTCAAAGGTATATGGACGAAATCTGTAGAGGTTTAGAATTTGTTTTCGTCTATATTGACGATGTGTTAATAGCTTCAAAAAACGAAGCGGAACATATTAAACACTTAAAGATTCTATTTGAACGTTTCAAAGATTATGGTATCTTAATTAATCCCAGTAAATGCATATTTGGTTTACACGACATAAATTTTCTTGGTTTTAATATAACTGCTGCTGGTTTAAGACCTTCAAAAGAAAAAGTTGAGCAAATCATTCAGTATCCAAAACCGAAAACCGTAATCGACTTGAGAAGATTCTTAGCTATGATAAATTTTTATAGAAAATTTATGCCAGGTGTTGCAAAAATTCAGAGCAGACTTAATGATCTTTTAAAAGGTTCTGTTAAAAATGATAAAAGTCCTATACAATGGACCAGTGATCTTGAAACTGATTTTGAACAATGTAAGAGAGATTTAGTAAAAGCTGTATTACTTTCTCATCCAGATCCTGATGCTGAAATTTGTTTGAAGGTTGATGCATCTGTGTTTGCGATAGGTGCAGCAATTGAACAATTCGACAATGGTGATTGGAAACCTTTAGCATTCTTTTCAAAGAAACTTTCTAATACGGAAATGAAATATAGTACGTATGACAGAGAGTTATTATCTGCATATAAATCCATTAAGCATTTTCGTCATATGTTGGAAGGTCGTAAGTTTGTTTTGTATACAGACCACAAGCCATTAATATTTGCTTTCAGTCAAAAGCCAGAAAAAGCATCCTCTGGACAGTTTACACACTTGAATTTTATATCGCAATTTACTACAGATATTCGTCACATATCTGGTAAATTTAACTCTGTAGCTGATGCAATGTCACGCATAGATGAAATTTCTTTAACAAAATATGAAGACATTGCTAAAGTTCAGCTAACTGATGAAGAATTTATGAATTTTCAAAACTCGTCTACCGGACTCCTATTTAAACAACTGCAAATTCCAAATTCAACTCTAAAACTCTTTTGCGATGTGTCTACAGAACATGTCAGACCCTATATTCCTTTGCAATTTCGAAAAGAAGTATTTGACCATATACATGGACTTTCTCATCCTGGTGTACGGTCAACAAGACGTTTGCTTACTCAGAAATTTGTTTGGCCATCTATTAATAAAGATTGTAACAACTGGGTTAAAACGTGTAAAACGTGCCAATCTTCAAAAGTAAATCGTCACACAAAATCAAAATTTGGTGTATTTTCTCAAGAAACTCAACGATTTGCAGCAATACATATGGACATTGTGGGACCTCTTCCACCATCTGAAGGATTTCAGTATATGTTGACTATTATCGACCGTTTTACAAGATGGATTGAAGTCTTGCCTTTAAAAAATATTACCTCTGAAGATGTATGTAGAGGTTTTATTGAAGGATGGGTTAGTAGATTTGGTTGCCCTCATAAAATTCACACAGACCGAGGAAGACAATTTATCTCAAAAATTTTTGCAAGTGTTGCTAAAATTTTTGGAGTTCATCATCAGCAATCTACAGCATATCATCCACAATCGAACGGAATCGTCGAAAGATTCCATCGTACACTTAAAACTGCTCTTATTTGTAAAGAAAATCTACAGTGGACGAAAACACTGCCTATAGTCCTATTAGGTTTACGAGCAGCTTTCAAAGAAGACATTAAGGCATCACCTGCGGAATTAATTTACGGGGAGGTTTTACGGTTACCAGGAGAATTTTTCAAAAGTAATGTAGACTATAACGAAACTCCTTCAGAAGTACTCACACTTCTCCGAAGATCTTTTGAAAATATAAAGCCAGTTCCAGCAAGTAATCACTCACATCAAAAACCATTTGTACATAATGATCTTAAAAACACATCACACGTATGGAAGAAATTACACTCGCCTAAGGCTTTATGTCCAAAATATGATGGTCCATATGAAGTTTTACATAAAAGCGATAAATATTTCAAATTACAAATAGGATCAAAAACCGAAAACGTTTCAATTGATCATCTTAAGCCCGCATTCGTGAGCAATAATATAGCTGAATGTACCATTAAATGAAATAATTTAAGTTTAATTTAAAATATATCGTTTAATTATGATTAAACTTGGAAGGGGCTAGTGTGGCAGCACATACTTCTATTAATTTTTATATTTATATGTTTAAGTAGTCTTAGATTTTCTTATGTTTCAATTTTTAATTTTCGTATAAAAATAAAATATTAGTTTTGATTTGAAAGTTATTTGAGTCGGACGTGTATTATTAAATTTTATATTTGTGAAACAACCACAAAATGTATGTTACCTAGATTAGTTTAAAAGAATAAAGTAAAGTTAATAAACACAAAGTGAATTGGAATATAACTGGTTATGACAACTCGGTCCTTCCTGACTTAATTTAATTTAGAGTCTCCTCATTCTTTTTCCTCATCACCATAATCGTTATCGACTTCAGGGAGGAGTGCACACCATGGCTTCAACTTATCGCTACTTGCCACTGTTTGATAACAGCGTTGCTTCAACTGTAACCCACTGATGTCTCCAATAACATAACGGTCATAACGCAAAACTTTCTTCACGATATATGGGCCACAATACCTGGGTTCTAGTTTTCGTGACTCACCAGTACTTGGTAGAGCACTTTCAAGTAAAACAAGATCACCCTCGCCATAATGTTTGGGTGTTTTATGTTTAGCATCAAAACGAGCTTTCCAAATCTTTCGTGCCGATTCAATATTCTTAATTGCTTCTTCTCGCTTAGTTGTTATGAACTTTCTTTAAAGATCGACGTTATCATCATGAAGAGCGGCGATAATTTTATTACCACTTATATCTCTGATAGGAAAATCAAGAATTTATTCTATTGGTTTGTATTTCGTTGAAGTGTTTACATTAGTATTAATGGTCAACTGCAAATTTCGAAGCTCGGCATACCAAAAGTTTGCCTTGTTAACTGAAGCTTTAAGGAAACAAAGAATTGATGAATTAACTCGTTCTGCTAACCCATTGTCTCGAGGTGTACGGACAGCCACTTTGATATGTTGGATGTTGTTTTGATGGCAATATTCAGCAAATGCACTAGATGTGAACGCAGGTCCTCTGTCTGTGACAACTCTTTTAGGCATGCCAAAGAATGCCGTTAAGTGATTAAATGCACCAATGACAGGTTTAGCTGTAGTTGACTTGACAGCACAAATAACAGTGTACCTAGTCAAAGCATCAACAAAAACCAGCATACATTCATTTCCTTGATTGGAACGAACGAATGGACCAAGATGTTCTATATGAAGTACTTCAGATGGAACTGTGGGTATATCCATTCCATATAACTGACAGTCTTTTATTTTTGGCTCACGCCTTTAGCAGCAATCAATGCAGGATTTTATGTATCTCTTGATGAAATTACGACATCTTGGAAACCAGAAATGCTGGAAAATGCGCTTTACAGTTTCATGAGTGACCAATATCACCATGGCACAATTTCGCAATGCGCCATCTAATACCCTTTGGTACCAGCAATAAAATATTGCCACCACCATTGTTCTTATATACACGATTATTTTTAACTAAAAATTCAGATTCAAGTTTCTTCTTCTGATCAGATGTTGAATGTCCAGTTAATATTTTAACAATTTCTTGAATTTTAGGGTCTGGAAGTTGCATTGTGTATAGCCAATCTGGCGTCGATATTCTCATTATACACGAACTGACATCATTTTGTTCAATTGGTTGTTCTGCTGGAGTTCGGCTCATAGCATCTACATGTTTCATTGACAATCCACGTCGATGTATAGTATCATAATTGTACTCCAACATGAACCATCTTGCTATCCTTGGAAGTAATGGCTTTGACGATTTTAAACTTGATATTGCTAATTAATCTGTAACTATTGTAAACTTCTTTCCAAAAATATATATTTTAAAACGTTCACAGGACTCAACCACCGCCATTACTTCAAGTTCGTATGCATGATATTTACTTTGTACTTCGGTACAAACACGGCTAAAATATGCAATCGGCTTCCTACTTGTTTCACGTTGAAGCAGTATTCCTGCAATTCCCACACTGCTTGCGTCAGTGTGAACTTGATGATTCTTATTCATATCGTAAACAGCTAAAACTGGTTCATTAGCAAGTAGATAAATGAGTTGCCGGTAAGCCTCCTCACATTCCTTAGACCACGTAAATTCTACATTCTTTCTCGTAAGTCTGGTTAAAGCAGCGGTAATCAGAGCGTACTTTTCGATGAATTTACGGAAAAACCCAGTACGACCTAGGAATCGTCTTACATTAGCAGAATTTTTTGGAATCTGAAAATCTTCCACAGCCTTTGTTTTTATTTTTCCAGGTTTCAAACCACTAGCATAAAGTTCATGACCAAGAAATGATACAGTTTTTCTCATAAACGTACACTTCAACATTCGTAAAGTTAATCCTTCCGATTTAATAGCCTTAAGAAAATCCACTAGATTGCAAAGTCCTTGTTCGAACGTATTTGAAGCAATAATAACTTCATCGACATAATTAACAACCTTATCATTGAATGGTTCAACGATTTTGGTCATCTTCTGAAACGCACATGGAGAATTTTATAAACCGAAAGTCATACGATTAAACTCATAATGACCATTATGAGTCACCAATCCCGTATATTGCTTTGACTCCTCATTTATTTCAATTTGATAATAACCCGACATGAGATCAAGAGTATAAAAGTACTTCTTACCTTTCAGAGACGACAGTTGGTATTGGCCATGGCAGTTGTTCGGTCAATGAATTTAATTCTCGATACTCAGCGTACAAACGATGTTCTCCATTTGGCTTACGCACCACTACTATCGGCGAAGCATATAACGACTCTGATCGGCGTATGATATCTAAATCCAATAACTCACTTATAATGTTGTCCACAATTTGTTATTTTGGATATGGAATTTGGTAAGGCTTCTTCGTCACTGGCTTCGTCGATGTTAAATGAACATCCATCTTTACTCTTCCACATTTCACAAGTTCTCTTAAATTTTTTTCCAAACATTCATTGTAATCGTTTAATAATTTTTGAATTTCATTTTTCTTTCACTGTTAGATCTTCAGAGCACAAACATTCTCTCTTATCGACTGACATATCTGCGCATTCTCCATTCTCGATAATTACACTAGCCTTAGATAAAACATCGGTACCGATTATTACATCATATACCATTATATTTTCGTCTACAATTAAGACATCACTTTCATAGTTCTGGTTATCGATGTTCACTTTTGCTAAAAATTTTTCCTGGCAATTTATTAATCCGCCGGCGAAGCCATGCAAATCTTCATCACATTCTAAGATTTCACTCGCACATCTTCTAACAATTCTGCGATTAATTATTGACTTACAACTGCCACTATCTATAAGTGCCACACATTTAACGCCATTGATGAATATATTCTTTGTTATCTCAGCTTTCTTTGCACTTTTAATAGCATTTACACGAGCTAACTTACAATCTTCAGTTTGATGATTTGTTCTACTGCACAATTGGCACCTTGATTTCTTCTGCGGCTTCTGGCAATTTCTCGTAATATGTCCACGTTCGCGACAATTATAGCATATTGTTCCCATTTTTCCACTATCCTTATTATCGCTACTAATTTTGTTTTCTTTCATATTACCCAAATCTTGCTTTTGTCCACTGAAACTATTAGAATGAAGAATATTGCGTTTTGTACTTGAAGCAAAACTATATAACGCTTTTAATAAGTCCGAGCATTTCAAAAAAATCATTCCTGACAAATTTCTTCGCAATGCTTGATCACTTAAACCGTTTATAATATATCTTATAATCGCATTATCGTCCAATTGACCCCGACGACCAATTGATAACATGTTATAATAGTATTCGTTCAGCGATTCAGTTCTCACCCTCGGCAGTTGCATCATTTGCATATGTACATCAGTTGTACATCAGAAATCCGTCAAAAAACATGCCACGAAGCTTGACCGCTCTTGGAAAACCATTTGTGAATCTATCCACTATTTTGCTGGCCCTTTCAATTTACCCTGCAAAGCATATAGCACCAACTTTTCACTCCACCCATATGCTGACTTTAATTGCTCAATACGGTCAATAAATTTAATTGGAAATATATCCCCTTTGCATGCGTCAAATTCAGACAAGATTTGGAAAATCTTACTAAACAGAATTGTTTTCCTAATTTTGATTTTCTTGTGTCCAAGTAGGAGGTTGCGATTAATTAAATGCACTATGCTGAGAACTATTTACATTGCTCATAAGCGGCCTTGTTATACACAGCGCCGCTCTGAAAACTTTCCATTAGTAAAAACATCAATGAATTGTTCATTCCATATTGATCATCTCGTAAGTTCGGTGGCTTACATGTTATTAAACGTTGATACAATTTCCACATTTGACTTAACTTCTCTCTCAGCCTGAACATCAACAATGTTCTTAAAGGAATCAACGTTATTATTCATACCAGAGCCAATGTTGACTTGTTTATTTGGACAACCAGCTTGCGTCGACGATAAAATAATAACCTGCAGTTGTTCCGTTAGTAGCTCAATTGTACGACGAAGATAATCTACTTCACTTTGCAACTTTTCCACGGCAGCTAATTCCGACTTGCTTCTCATCGTCTTCAGATTATGCTTTCGTAAAATTTCCTTTAATTCTGGCACTGTTAAATCGTTAAAATTCATCCCACTTCTGATATTGTCAAGAATGATCCAATTCGAATGAGGAGAATTTAAATTAAATTAAGTCAGGAAGGACCGAGTTCTCATAACCATTTATATTCCAATTCACTTTGTGTTTATTAACTTTACTTTATTCTTTTAAACTAATCTAGTTATCATACATTTCTTACTTTTCCAATTAATGATTTCTGAAAATTAGTATGTCAGAGGAAGTTAGCGAAAACTGTCATTGAATACAAAATTATTAAAGCAATAAAAAAAATAGAAAAGTTTTAATTGGATCATTCTTGACACCTGTATTTAAACGAAGTCGTTGATACTTTTGCGACAACTCAAGCTAGAAAAAAACTTTAAATATAATTGGTATTTAGCCAGTTGGAAGGCCCGACCTTTATATTTTAAACCCTTAGTCCTTTCTATTTCCTTTTTTTTAAATAAACTTGAAAGAATTTCTTCTTCATAAATATCTATGTTCAAAATTTTATTAAAATCGAACATTTGTAAATGCTCATAGCTATGGAAACAGAGGACCTTATAGATGGAAACTCTTCTATGTTAAAATTTTATTAAATTCGATTAACAAAAACTTTGTTTAAATCGATTCAGAAGCAGAAAAATGCCCACTTCCCTCTTTACTCCTCGCTGCTCTCGATTCAGAAAAATATCTACCCGTGTTTTAAATTTTATGAAAACTGGTTCAGTCGTTTAGCCGTGATTGACGCACAAACAAATAAACAAACTTACGAAGAGATTCAAAATATATATATATAGGATTTCACGACTATTTGTCTCTAGGTGTCACTTTGGTAGTAATTTTATTTATACCTTTACCACCAAAAGTGGAAAAATGGTATATCTAAGTTTGTGACTCCGTGTGTAATTTCTGCAATATCCATTTGCGACCCCATAAAGTATATATATTCTGACTTCTTATGCATAGCGAAGTCGATTGAAATCCAATTTTTACAAAAAAAATAAATAAAGGTTCGTAAGAGGTGCTAATGGATATAGTGTCGAAAGAGGTGCTATTGGAAATCAGCATGATCGGTCCATGTGCTTCTAGGCAGCAGGCATTTGGAACAATAAAGTAACTCCAATCAACAACCGTACATGGAAATATAAAATTAATTGCGTGTACAGACGGAAAAATAGTACATGTTACGATAGACCAAATATAAAAACATTTTTTATTTTATTATTATTGTTTTTTTTAGTTAAAATTTAAGTATACCATTGCAGTTTGTTTTTGATTGTTGGTAAGTAGTGGAATTCCTTGTAAATTCAAGGGAGGGTCATATGAATGGCTCATTAATAAAAATTTGCAATAAGTTGTGTTATAAAAAGTAAGGATTAAGGGTAATAATTTGCTTATCTTTAACATTATTGCAATTATACCTAAAATTTTGTTCAGACATACGTTTTAATTACGCAATAAATGAATTTTCACACTTAAGGTTCTATTTGAACTCAATTTACCATATAAGAAATTAATTATTAAATGTATCAATTAGTACTTAATTGTGTCATTGATTGATTAAGTTTCCTCATACAACCCTTGTGAAGTGTGTTCATTGACAGAAAATTTTATAAAATGACAAAACTAAATGCCATAAAAATGAAAAATAAAATATTTTCGAATTTAATGAAATGAAAAATTTTTGAAAATTAAATGGAGATTCGAAGCTAGCGTGCAGAATCTCCACATTTCTAATAAAAACAAGCAAACTTTCTTTTAAAGCCGAACTTCTCTTCATTCTTCCAAATTTACAAAGACAACTTTTTAATGTAAAAATTCGGTCTGTTCAATAAATTTCCGGCAGAAACTAGCAACGATAGAGTAAAATAAAAATTTACAACGTTACTATTAGAAATGAAAAAAAATAAACGCATTTTTGGAAAAAATAATAGCAAAGTAAAGACGAACTGATGATAATAACAAACTAAAAAAATAAATATCTAACGAAGCAAAAAAAAGCGGTATTCGATTCTTAAAGCATTTTGTATTGCAACAGTTAGCATTTGCAAAAGCTTTTTCATCGATTGTGAACACCTTTTTTCGAATACTTCGCAAAATTGCCAAAATTTTTCCGTCTTTTTTGTAAAACTTTTAGTTTATTTTATTCTATTTTTTTTGTTTATTGTTTTATTATGCTGGTGTTTACTTGTATATAGTTTTCTCAGCTTTCTTCCGACTATTGTACAAACGTTAGCTTCAATTCAAAATATTTTTTATTAAAACCAAAAACTATAAATGCCATGTATATTTTCTGCTTTGTACGAGGGCTGCTATATATATTTCTGGCCTGGCAACACTGAGTGCTGCCAAGTGCAATCTGACATTTCCATTGGAAAGTTTGTCATTTTTAAGCATAATCGTACTCAAAACGTTTTGACGTACGACCATTATTTGTGTTGTTTACAGTGACTTGAAAAAATTAATATAGAAAAAAATGGAATTAACTCGTGAACATTTTCGTGCCATCATTTTTCACAACTTTCGATGTGGATTATCACGACAAGAGTGCATTGATGAACTTAAATCTTTGTATGGCGATGAAGCACCATCCTATAGCACTGTGAAAAATTGGTATAATGAATTTAATCGTGGCCGAATTCCGTGAAGGTCGTCCAAAAACGGCTGTTGTGCCAGAGAACATTGATGCCGTGCGTGAACTCATAATGCAAGATCGACATGCGACATACCGAGAGATAGAGACATCCTTGGACATTTCTTCCACCAGTATACATTCGATACTGCCGTAAAAAAAGTTTGTTCTCGTTGGATCCTGCACAATTTGAAAGTCCCTCAAAAAAAGCTTCGTGTCGATTGGTGCAAAGAAATATTGCAAAAATACGATTGCGGTGCTTCAAAAGACACAGGTGACGAATCATGGATCTATGCGTATGAGCCCGAAACGAAACAACAATCGACCGTGTGGGTCTTCAAAGACGAGCAAAATCCAACGAAAGTTGTTCGTGGAAGAAGCACTTCGAAGCAAATGGTCGCCTGTTTCTTCGGCAAAACTGGTCATCTGGCGAATGTTCCGCTTGAGCAACGTAGGACGGTCACTTCTGAGTGGTACACTGCAATTTGTTTGCCTGAAGTCATCGGAGAAATTCGAAAAACCAACAAGAGAAGACAAATCATTGTTCACCATGACAATGCGAGCTCTCACACATCGGCTCAAACCAGAGCGTTTTTGACCGGCCAAAACGTCGAATTAATGGGTCATCCGCCGTACAGCCCTGACTTGGCACCTAACGACTTCTTCTTTTTTCCGCACATCAAGAAAAAAATGCGTGGTCAAAGATTTTCGTCGCCAGAAGAAGCTCTTGATGTGTTCAAAAACCATGTTTTAGAGGTGTCTCAATCGGAGTGGAAAAAGTGCTTCGACAACTGGTTTGAGCGCATGCAAAAGTGTATAAATCATGCTGGAGAATACTTTGAAAAACATTAAAACCGTTTTTAATTATAAATATTCGCATTTTCACTATTAGGCCAGAAATATATAGAGCAGCCCTCGTAGTTATAAAAATTTCAGCTGTAGATATTCGGTTTTGAAATCGTCATACAAATTATGGCAAAAAAGCCACACCATTTTAGACTAGCAACGATGTGATGTAAATATTTTCGTGGGAAGTGCTAATAAACACTTTCAATTCAAAGTATTTAATATTTACTAATTTATTTTGTAAAACAGAACACGAATCAGCTGTTCTGTTTTTGCCAGTAACAAAAGTAGTAACAAATTTATTAACATTCACATCTTATTCTCTTTTTTACTCTTTCGCTGTTTCTTTTGAAGTACTGAAGTAAACACTTTCCAATAACAATCATATATATAAATTAAACTTTAAATTTAAATTTACTGTGCTATTTTCCCGGTGTTGATTATTGAAGGTGAAAGCACGTCTCGATGGCCATTTCGCTATTGCTTACTTAGGTCGTCAGGAAACTTCTCACAAATATTTTAAATGAACTAAAGATTTCTGTCCAAACCATAAAGAAAAGACAAAAAAGTGTTTCTTTAAAATGTTAATGTAACATATTGCATTAACTGTATTTTCTATAAAACATAGCTGACCTAGTCCTGTGGCAGACATGCCATCCCAGATCATAAAGCTTGCAGGAAGTTTAACTGTGAGCTTAAGGCAATCTTTGTGATATGTTTCTTTCTTTGTTCGAATAACTTTTATACCTGCTTCACCTACACATAATTCAAATCGCGATTCACCACTAAAAATAACAGAATCCCACTGTCTCTGAGTCCGCTCTTTCGACCATAGTATTCGTTTTCGTTTTTGCATCGGTGTTAAGAATGGTTTTTCTTTTGGCTTGAATGGTATAAATTTTTTACTAAGATAAGTGATGAATGTTAACCTATTACTCGTATCTTATCTTGCAAAACCCGTAATTTAACTTTTTCAAGCATTTTCTCGTAGTTTTACGCCCTACAGATTTCCCAATAGCCAATAACCTTTCTGGTGATAAATTTCTAACCGTATTTCTTTGGTTCTGCTTTATTATTTTTTCTACAGACCTAAAATTACGTGCAGTTACTTAAGGCACGCGACCACACTTCTTAACATTTGGCAAACTCTTATTATTTTTTTTTTTTTTTATAAAATTGCACAATATATCGAACAGTTGAATTAGCTGAATACAGTTTTGATGATATATCCGTATAACTTTTTTTTCCGTTTTTTTAATGATAACAACTCGCATGTCATTAGAAATTGCTTTACCACGCGGCATTATTACAAATTATAATAATTATTAGAGAATTAATATTTTGTGTTTTAAAAAAATTAAGTATTCGAATGCACTATGAAATATTGAAAGAATTTTTTTTTTTGGAATTAACCTTTTTTGGTAATTTTTCTCAAAGTTGCATTAAAGCACTCTTTAAAGCATGGCTGTATAAAAAAGGTGGTTATATTTGTTTAAAACAAAAGAGCTTAGCTAAACTTTGCACTGTAAAAATGTTTATAAGCATAATCAATCAATCAATGCAGCTGTAATTTAACAGGGATTACGAACCTCAAGTGGTTAGGGTAGTAATGAAGATAGTAATAAAACAATAACAAATTCACAAGTAAACATCCCATACCTAAAACATAAGCAAAACAAATTTACCGTTTAAAAACAAAAAATAACCCAAGCTATAATAAAGATAGTAATAAAGCAATAACAAATGCACTACTAAACATCCCATACCTTAATCATAAGCAAAGCACATCTACTGTTTTGAAAAACCACAACAACAAATAACACATGTACATTTAAAGCAGGAAAACAATTGGACAAACAAAAACCGAAATGAAAAAATTATTTGATGATAACAGTAAACATCAAACATTCCTTCTTTAGCTATAATTGCAATAATTAAAGATAAGCAAATTATTATCCTTAATCCTTACTTTGTAAAACACTACTTATGGCACATTTTTATTAATGAGCCATTCATATGACCCTCGCTTGAATTTACAAAGAACTACACTACTTACCAATAATGGTAGACTTAAATTTTAGCTAAAAAAAAACAATAATAATAACAATAAAAAATGTTATTATATTTGGTCTATCGTAACATGTACTATTTTGCCGTCCGTACACGCAATTATTTTTACTTTTCTATGTACGGTTTTATTCGTACACGCAGTAATTCTTATTTTTCCATCTACGCTTTTTTCCTACACGCAGTTATTTTTTTTTCCATGTACGTTTTTTTTCGTACTGATATATTTTATTTTTTAATGTGCTTTTTTTCCAACCTCGAAGTTATTTAATATTTTCCATGTACTTTTTTTCAGTACGCGTACTGAAGATAGTGTACGCGTACACAAACAATAGCTGCAGCCCTACATTCACGTACGTGTACGCAAATAAATATTTTAATAAAACAAATTCGTAGATGTGTACGGAAAATTTCAAAATTTAGTAACACACATAATTGTTACTAAAAAAATGTACGGGTTGGTTTTAGTTGTGTGTTTTTAATTTATGTACGAGAATTTTGTACAGTGAGTGTACTTTTCTGAACTGTGATAAATTAGTATCATTGTGTAAGGTAACAAATTCTCTTACGATTTATCAAAAAAAAATTTTCAACAGACCTCAACTAAGGTCTGTACACAATTTTATTTAAGGTATCAATTTTAAACGTATAACTTTTTTACAATTAAATTTTAATTTATACTCGTACTACATAATTTTCAATAAGTACTTAATAGTAAAAACGTATAATGGATAAAAATTGGGGCATAATTATTACGAATGAATTTTTATTTTATTATTTTCAATGTTTATTTTTAAAAACTCATTATAAGTATTATATGTATCAAATTAAATTACTTCTCAGGCATAATTATTGATATTTAACAAAAAATTTTCTAATAAATAAGATATAATATAAGATTTATAACCCATTTTATATACATATAGTTACAAAGATAAGATATAATATAATATTTATAACCCATTTTATATACATATTGTTACAAAGATGCTTTATTAAAATCATAAAAAGATGTAAAAATAATTGTGGCCAAGAAAGTGAAACGAAATGGCCTATTGTGTTTGTTTTCAAAGCTAAAAGTTTCTATAAAACATCTTTATTACAAAACAAAAACAACTAACACAAAACGATGAGTAAACAAACACAATACACAAACATACACACAAATACACAACATGTATTTTTAAATAATGATTGAAGGTTCTAGAAGTAAATAACAATGCTCACTAATGTGTCTGAGATAAAAGTGGCAACGCAGCATTTTCAACTACGCAGCAGATGGCGGTAGAAATTCTCGAATATTCACGAACGCCTAAAAATAGGGTATATAAAAGCAACGCCAATACGTGTTGATTCATTCGTACTGTGAGCGTCATCTAGTTATGATCTTGTGGTCCAACAATTAAAGTTGCCAGCGTGTGTTATTAATCGCGTATAGTTAAATCGTCAAATAATTAATTAAATAAAGTGTAATTTAATTAAAACTCTAAAAGTTGTGTGTGGAATTATTTTGCAAATAAAGAACTCATAAATAAAATAATACTAAAGTTTCTTTTTTACAAATTAAATTTTTAAAAGTGAGTTTTTGTAGAGAAAAGGAAACAAAAAAAGAATTTTTAATTAAATTTGTACTGTGGTATTCATAACATATTGAGACAGATTGGAAATGTATTTTAGGACAAATTTGAATGAAACGCATGTCAGAAAACACGTTTAAAAGCTATTTCATTTATTGTGAATATCTGCCATATTAATATTTTAAAGAAATAAATTTGGAAGAACAGACTTTACAAATTGATGTACATATTTAAGTTTTCCGAGAACTGGTAAAACTCCCTAATATAAAACATCTTGTACGAACCATTGCTACTAAATGAGAAATAACATTACATTGTAACGAAACACGATAGGAATGCGTTATTCACTTGAAAATTTAATATATGTAGATACTAAAATGTTTCATATTTTTCCATTATCTTAGTAGTGTTTTAAACTTCTTTAATGGATAACTATGTAACGTTAAAAAATATGAATCCTATTTATATGATCAATTAGTTACAAACTAATGTTGTTGTTTTTTTGTAATCAATATACACATATGCACATGCAACATAGATGTATTTACATATATTTATATGTAAAAATTCTTTTTCTTAAGGTGTACAAGAATAAAATAATTAATATTAAAATAATATTCTGAATAATTATTATCGTAAAATAAATCAACAAAAATCTTTGTTAATAATTATGGAAAAAAGATTTTTTTTATTAGGATCAGCATTCAGGAGATGAATCCTCCTTATGTAATTCATAGTGCCAGAACTAGGAAATTATGTTAATGAAAGAGGAATAGATGTCACACTCCCCACTAGCCCACTCAACCTAAAACACGAAAACTCCAAATAGATATTGACGTGCTCCCCAAGCTCCACACACACACTTTCAGCAACGAACTTACCTCATCTCACTGTAAGCGAAAATTTACCAATAACACATATCTGTTCTATGGATACACAAAATTTACATATTTATTAATATAATATATAACTTAAAACTAAAACATGCTGAACTGACTTAATTCTTATTTATTTCGAAGAATTGAAATTTCTCTAGAATTTAATTTAACAAAAATAAAAAAATAAAAATATTGTGGAGATCTGACAACGCTAGTTAGTTGGTGAGATCTGGCATCAAAGATATTGTTGTTGAGTCTCTCGTAAAAAAGGGTATTGAAAAATAAGTAAGCAACAAAGGAGGCCTAGGAACAAGAGTAAAGCTAAATAAAAAAATTAATTAAATTGAAAATCATTGCATTTATTAGTTGTGTCAGAAAAGGGGTTATTACATTGGCGACTAAGGTAAATATTTTATTAGAGATACCGGAATATTAAATTGGCTGCATTAAATTGCAGAGAAAAAAATTTAATTCCTTTGCATTAAACTGCAGCGAAAGACATTAAATTGTCGACATTGACTTGTGATTGTCGGCCGAAAAGTATACAATTGCATTATATTTAATTGTAAGGGCTGTGAACTATTGAAAAACATTGGAGAGATGAGTGCTGCAGGCATATAGCATTTCCTTTGTGATGCCATAGATAAGGCACTTCTGTGCACAGAATGGGAAAAATGGTACCGTTCGTTTTCCATATATCTGGACGCAGAGGAATTTAAGGACGCTGCGAAAAAAAAACAAACTACTGTATTTGGGCGGTACACAAATCCGAGAGGTTGTATACAGTATTCCCGGGGCACTTGTAGGGTCCGAAGATACAGAAAAAAGGTGTAGATGCATTTAAAACTCTGGTTGGAAAGCTCAACGCATATTTTTCACCGGAAAGAAACTCGACTTTTGAAAGACACCTTCTTTGTTCGCTGAAGCCTGAAGGAGGCTAGTGTTTTAAAAAATTCCTTGTACGGCTACGAAACCAGGCCGCAAAATACCAATTCGGCGAGATGAGATATTAGGAATAAATCTAAAAGACAAGCTTATTGATAATTGGGCACCAAATGCTTTAAAGAAAAGACTCCTAGAAAAGGAATATACGCTCGCAGAAACCATCGAAACGTTTCACGTCCATGAGCAGATAAATAACCAGTTAAGGGCTATGAAATCGCCCAATAAATCCATCGATGTAAACTGAGTCGAGGCAAAGAATCAACATATTGAATGTGGGAGATGTGGTCGTCGAGGTCATGAAGGTGCAAGTGCTGACTGTCCTGGTGAAAATTCAAAATGTAAGAAATGTGAGTTTGGTGGCAATTTTGCTCGCAAATGCAAGACGAAAGGTTCAAAACGCAAGCAGTCAGTTGTGGTCACACAGATGGGAAAAAGCGGAAATATTCAAAAGTTCAATTTGTCTCAAGTGACGGTGTAACAGAAGCTGAATCTAGCCAGTGGAACGAACACAATTGTTTCCAGATAGCAGATAAGTTAAGCGAGCACATGGACGAAATGATAAAGTGTTATATAGGGGGCCAGAAGATTGCCATGCTGATTAACTCTGGGTCACATTATAACCTGTTGAGTGAGGAGTATTGGGAGTGCCTCTGTAAGAAAGATGCCATGACTTGGAACATACGAGCTAAATCTGAGAATCAGTTTCGTGCGTATGCGGGAAACAATTTACTCAAGGTGAAAGTTGTTTTCGAAGCGGTAATAGGCCTTGATCTAGTTTTAAACTTAATTTCCTCGTTCTATGTAATTGAGAATGGGCGTAAATCACTGCTGGGCCGAGTGATTGCTATCAAATTAGGCGTTTTAAAACCAGGATGTGGAGTAAATCAAATCGAGAACTGCCATGTTTTTCCAAAAATTAGAGGCATTAAAGTTTCACTAACAATTGACAAGTCTGTAAAACCTGTCGAAGAGCCATTGCGGAGAGTTCCATCTGCCATAAAAGAAAAAGTCGAAAGGAAATTAAATGAAGCTGTGGAACCTGGTATCATAGAACCCGTGATATGACCTAGCCCCTGGATATCTCCGGTAGTAATTGTATTTAAAGGTAACAGCGATTTTCGGTTATGCATCGACACGAAACGTGCGAATTTGGTCATATTACGGGATAATTATATGCTACTAACATTCGATTCTTTCATGACCAAGCTACATGGTGCTAAATACTTTTCTAGGTTGGATCTCAAAAATGCGTACCACCAGTTGGAACTAGAGGAAGAGAGTCATGAGATAACCACCTTCATCACGTCAAAAGGGTTATTCAGGTATAAAGGGTTATTCACCTATCTAGGAAAAATTATACCGGATCTGGCTGACCTTACGCATATGCTCAGGTATTTAACGAAAAAAACATATGAAGTTCGACTGGGGTCAGCGGGAAGAATAAGCTTTTGTAAAACTAAAAAAGCAACTGGCCAGGATTCCATCATTATCATATTTCGACACAAAAAGGCGCACTCGCTTAATAGCTGACGCGAGTCCAGTGGTCCTCGGAGCAGTCCTGCTGCATTTTAGCGACAACATGCCACAAGTAATATCGTTCGCAAGCAAAAGTTTATCCGAGATTGAACGTAGATACCCACAAACAGAAAAGGAAAGTCTTGCTTTGGTTTGGGGCGTCGAACGGTTCTACTATTATTTGGCGGGAGTTTGAATTGGTAACGGACCACAAGCCTTTGGGAACAATTCTAAAACCTACATCAAAGCCTCCTGCTCGGATCGAGCGATGGGTGTTACGTCTTCAGCCATTCAGGTTTAAAATTATTTATCAGTCTGGTAAACATAACATCGCTAATTCATTATCCAAATTATGCAAAATCCAATATAATACGTCTTTCGATCAACAAGCTAAAAGCAGTATATGCTCGATAATCGAAGAAGCTGTCCCGCAAGCAGTTTTAAATCTTGAGATCGTGGAGAATAAGCGGCCCGATCTTGAACTAAGGGAAGCGGTTGAATGCAGCAAAAATAACTCATGGCCGTTGTCGCAAGCCTAAACTTTAAATTATAATTTAGCACCAAAAATTTAATTATTTATTTTGTTCCTCAAAATTGTTCAAAAAAATTTGCACAATCTTTTTTTTTGCAAAAAGATTTTTTTTGATAAAGAAAAAATAATTTTTCCACATAAAAGGAATTTTATTTTCATACATCCAGTAGATATTTCCCGTTTCGACTTGAATTTTGTACGTATTATTCGTACGTTTTGTCGTCCAGGTAAGACAGTGATGAAGCGGTGGGTACGATTAAAAGTATGGTGGCCACTAATAGATCGAAATGTGGAGAAACATGTAAAATCTGCCATGAATGTTTGTTGGTATCAAGGCCGTCCCAACCGGCACCGATGACTCTACACGCTTTGCCAGAAGGACGTTGGTTATGCCTAGCAATGGATCTGTTAGGACCGTTACCGAGCAATGATTTCATATTTGTGATCATTGACTATTATTCAAGGTACCAAGAGATAAAATTTCTAAAGAAAATTACATCAAGCGCAATAATAGATTTTCTGGATGAGGTGTTCTCTCGACTAGGTTACCCTAGGTCAGTCACAACAGATAATGGTCGTCAGTTTGTCAGCGACGAATTTAGGAGGTATTGCGCGAATAAAAATATCGAAATCATGACGTCTCCACCGTACTGGCCGCAAGCGAATGGCGAAGCGATATCACGATCCGTAGGGATGATAAGCTATACAGGCGCAACGTTAGTCAACTGAAGAAATTGCCTACAACGTCGGAACCGGGCGATAATAATTCTTATGCAGATCGTGTGGAGAAACAAATTGACCAAGAGCAGCTAAACCCAAGACAACGCTAAAGCTGAAAAACATTGGAGGGATATGGAAATCTTACAACGCTAGTTAGTTGGTTAGATTTGGCCACACAGATATACTTGTTGGGTCTCTCGTAAAAAAGGGTACTGAAAAATTAGTAAGCAACAGAGGAGGCCTAGGAACAAAAGTAAAGCTAAATAAAAAAAGTAATTAATTGAAAATCATTGTGCTTATTAATTGTGTCAGAAAAGGGATTATTACAAGTATAAAATATGCTTAATCTAAAAAAAAATTAATTCAAAACACTGTGCCTAAGTAAAAACGGTTTATGCTCTCATAAAGCAAAAATATTAAAAAAAAAATATTTCAAAAATAAATTTCTTGTCAAGAAAATTTCACATAAACATACATATCGTAACTCTACAACCAAAATTATTATTTTTATGATTTTCTTATTGTCATACTCCATACATGTACAGTAGCTCCAAACGAAACTCGTACACTTTAGACTAATTTTTAAACTATCTTTTAACATTAAGTAAGAAGCTCTTAACAAATAAAACTGTATTTATTTTATTAGTTCATTTTATAACAAATTTAACAAAACATAAAAACTTTAAATTATTATTCAATAAAAAAATTTTTTTAATAAAAACATAAAATAATAGTAATTTCTGTGACAAAGCCAAACTCGTACACCACACTTCAATCAAATATTATTTTGTTGGTTTTAAATATTATTATTTGGTGTGCATGCCTTTATTTTTTGTCACCATTTTTAATCTATTTGGCATACTGCGCACAAGGTTTTCGCAAAAACTCGGTTCAATTTTGCCCCATTCGTCCTGAAGAACTCTTTTCAAGCCATCCTTAGAACTTATTGTTTGACTACGAATTTTACGATCGAGATAGCTCCACAAATTTTCGACTGGGTTTATGTCTGGACTCTGGGCTAGTGTATCCATAACATGTGGACAATTATAAAGTAGCCATGATCGCACATTATAAGCCTTATGCTTAGGTTCGTTGTCTTGGTAAAAATAAAAGTTTTCACCAAGACAAAATTTCTGCTTACAAACTGGCAAACTTTCTTTTAAAATGTTCAGATACATATGCTGATCCATGGTACTATCGATAAATTGTAAAACACCGGGCCCAGATGCAGAAAATTATCCCCAAACCATTACTGACCCACCACCGTGCTTAACTATTGGTTTCATGTTTTAGACAAGCAACTCCTCATTGGATTTTCTCCATACAAAACGTCTTCCATCTGAACCAAACAAGTTGAATTTACTTTCATCTGTGAATAATACTTGCTTCCAAAATGAAAAATCCTTTGTTTCATGTTCCTTGGCAAATCGTAACCTTCTCTTTGATTTCTCTTATTAAGCAGAAGTTTAACTCTTGTCCTTCCTTCTACTATTGAAATTAGCCCTTTTTAATATGTTTCTTATGGTCTGTGGGCAACATGTTTTTCCTAAGTCTTTCTACACAACTTCTACGAGTTTCGGAGCACTTAAAAATGGGTTCCTTTTTATTTGACGTAAAATATATTGCTCGTCATTAGCAGAGAAAATTTTGTTATATGCACTTTTCTTCTTGTTCGCAATCCTCTCTTCCATTTTACACCTTTTTATAATATATTGCACTGTTGATAGGCTTTTATCAACTATCTCAGATATTTATCGCAGCGATTTATTATTATTATGATGTTGAATTATTAATTTTCTTACTGCGACAGAAGTTTGTCCTCTCTGTCTACCCATTTTGTTCTCTTTTGTAACTCTTTCAAACAAAAAATCAAATAAATGACAATAAAAAAGGTAATAATGGGAAAACTCCCTAATTTTTTTAATTATTTTTACGAAATATCCCGAAGTTAGATGCAAATTAAAAGAATATTGCCAAATTAAATAAGACTGTACGAGTTTGGCTTTGGCGTCGAAAGTTGTCACTTTTTAAAATATTTATCTGTATTTTAATAAATAAATTTATATTCAAAATTTCGTTTCTGATATTTAATTAAGTACATAGTTTTGTACTAAAATTAAGTAAATTTATTTTATTAGCCTATTTAGTTTTAGACATATAACATAAAGAAATTTGTTTTCATAGGTGTACGAGTTTAGCTTGGAGCTACTGTATATTGGAAAATACGTATTCATGTGTATAAGATGACATCTAAGAAATAAACACATACAGGCCTGTTCTGAAGTCCACACGAAATTTTCGCTTCAAATTTTTCAAGGAATTGTTTTTGTAAAAAATTATTTTATAGCAACAATGCTTTAAAAAATTTAAAGTGAAAATTTCATGTGGAATTCAGAACATGCCTGATCAAATGTGTTTATGTGAATTGCACTACATGTACAATCTATTTGTATGTATTTGAAAAAAGTTACGCAAATAAAAAATTTGATTTAGATTGGATTTGCAGGTTAAAAAATTGAATCACGTTTTTTTTGTTTATATTTTAATCTGAATCTGTATTTTTATTATGTTAAACAATAATAATGCCGAATAAGTGTAGGTATACAACACACGACGGTAACGATATTTTCATACAAAGTTGACATAAGTTATCGTTCAACGCTGAGATAAAATTTACTTTATTGTTCTGTCGGTTTTTATTATTCTCTCTCATTTATTCTCTTACTCTACCAACAGTATTGCCACATATTTCCAGAAATATTTTTATTTTATAAGCATTTTAATTCACAATAATAGCAAAGGCACATTAACTAAAAAAAAATAGAATAAAATTGCAGGAATAAAAATAACTAAAAAAACTGATATACGGAAATAATGGAAAAGATAAAAAATATAAAATAAAATTGATTGCAAAAATAACTGAAAAAGTGCAAAATATGAGCCCATGTATTATCTTAAATCAGGCATCATTTATTCTTCGGCCCTCTCTTTAATCTGTATGAAGGTTTTGAAAAATCCCATTGAATCCCTTGCAAGATTAACCAGTCCAATAGACTCTAATGCTATGTACTAAAGGGCTGCACAAGCATAAGAAAAATGTCTTACAAGCAATCAAGTAAATTTCAGATAGTGTGTGTACAGAACACTCTCATTTTCAAACACATACTTCCAAACACAAATGTTTTGCTTTGCCACCAAAATAGAGATTAAAGAACAAAAGTGTTTTAGAACAACATTGAAGTAAAACATAACAGAACTAGAACAAAAATGATATAGAATATCAAAACTGAAGTAGAACATTCAAAACATGCTTGAAGTTTTTGATAGCAGAATTAGGCTAAAGAGAAACTACAATCATTTTCGTTTTATCTCAATATGAGGTGTCGTCAACTTTAAGATTTAAAAACGCACAAAAACGGAGAAAAAAACTTTATAATATCTGTTTTATTTAAAATATTAATTGAATTACTTTTTCAAAAGAAACTTGATTATTTTTATATTAAATATATAATAGTAAAATTGTCTTTTACATTTCGGGGTTTTCAAAAAAACGAATAGTAATAAAACTTAACAAAAATAAAAAAAATTGCCTGTATTCGATCGTACTAAATAATATATTTTTTTTATAAGTTCTATACAAAAACTTTGAAAAAGACTTCACCAATTGATAGTAAGGAATTAAAATTATTAACACGTGGTTCAGTATCTATCCATTTATAAAAATACTTTTTAAAAATTAATTTTTTATCCGAAGTTTCATATTCTCATATTAAAAATATAACAATAAAACAGCCTGTAATAAAAAGAACAAATTTGTATTTGCATATCATTTCTATATATGTATGTATAAAAATATTTTCTTTCAACAGCCTTAAATCCCATTATTTAACAACACTGAGTTTTAGCGACAACATGCCACAAGTAATATCGTTCGCAAGCAAAAGTTTATCCGAGATTGAACGTAGATACCCACAAACAGAAAAGGAAAGTCTTGCTTTGGTTTGGGGCGTCGAACGGTTCTACTATTATTTGGCGGGAGTTTGAATTGGTAACGGACCACAAGCCTTTGGGAACAATTCTAAAACCTACATCAAAGCCTCCTGCTCGGATCGAGCGATGGGTGTTACGTCTTCAGCCATTCAGGTTTAAAATTATTTATCAGTCTGGTAAACATAACATCGCTAATTCATTATCCAAATTATGCAAAATCCAATATAATACGTCTTTCGATCAACAAGCTAAAAGCAGTATATGCTCGATAATCGAAGAAGCTGTCCCGCAAGCAGTTTTAAATCTTGAGATCGTGGAGAATAAGCGGCCCGATCTTGAACTAAGGGAAGCGGTTGAATGCAGCAAAAATAACTCATGGCCGTTGTCGCAAGCCTAAACTTTAAATTATAATTTAGCACCAAAAATTTAATTATTTATTTTGTTCCTCAAAATTGTTCAAAAAAATTTGCACAATCTTTTTTTTTTGCAAAAAGATTTTTTTTGATAAAGAAAAAATAATTTTTCCACATAAAAGGAATTTTATTTTCATACATCCAGTAGATATTTCCCGTTTCGACTTGAATTTTGTACGTATTATTCGTACGTTTTGTCGTCCAGGTAAGACAGTGATGAAGCGGTGGGTACGATTAAAAGTATGGTGGCCACTAATAGATCGAAATGTGGAGAAACATGTAAAATCTGCCATGAATGTTTGTTGGTATCAAGGCCGTCCCAACCGGCACCGATGACTCTACACGCTTTGCCAGAAGGACGTTGGTTATGCCTAGCAATGGATCTGTTAGGACCGTTACCGAGCAATGATTTCATATTTGTGATCATTGACTATTATTCAAGGTACCAAGAGATAAAATTTCTAAAGAAAATTACATCAAGCGCAATAATCGATTTTCTGGATGAGGTGTTCTCTCGACTAGGTTACCCTAGGTCAGTCACAACAGATAATGGTCGTCAGTTTGTCAGCGACGAATTTAGGAGGTATTGCGCGAATAAAAATATCGAAATCATGACGTCTCCACCGTACTGGCCGCAAGCGAATGGCGAAGCGATATCACGATCCGTAGGGATGATAAGCTATACAGGCGCAACGTTAGTCAACTGAAGAAATTGCCTACAACGTCGGAACCGGGCGATAATAATTCTTATGCAGATCGTGTGGAGAAACAAATTGACCAAGAGCAGCTAAACCCAAGACAACGCTAAAGCTGAAAAACATTGGAGGGATATGGAAATCTTACAACGCTAGTTAGTTGGTTAGATTTGGCCACACAGATATACTTGTTGGGTCTCTCGTAAAAAAGGGTACTGAAAAATTAGTAAGCAACAGAGGAGGCCTAGGAACAAAAGTAAAGCTAAATAAAAAAAGTAATTAATTGAAAATCATTGTGCTTATTAATTGTGTCAGAAAAGGGATTATTACAAGTATAAAATATGCTTAATCTAAAAAAAAATTAATTCAAAACACTGTGCCTAAGTAAAAACGGTTTATGCTCTCATAAAGCAAAAATATTAAAAAAAAAAATATTTCAAAAATAAATTTCTTGTCAAGAAAATTTCACATAAACATACATATCGTAACTCTACAACCAAAATTATTATTTTTATGATTTTCTTATTGTCATACTCCATACATGTACAGTAGCTCCAAACGAAACTCGTACACTTTAGACTAATTTTTAAACTATCTTTTAACATTAAGTAAGAAGCTCTTAACAAATAAAACTGTATTTATTTTATTAGTTCATTTTATAACAAATTTAACAAAACATAAAAACTTTAAATTATTATTCAATAAAAAAATTTTTTTAATAAAAACATAAAATAATAGTAATTTCTGTGACAAAGCCAAACTCGTACACCACACTTCAATCAAATATTATTTTGTTGGTTTTAAATATTATTATTTGGTGTGCATGCCTTTATTTTTTGTCACCATTTTTAATCTATTTGGCATACTGCGCACAAGGTTTTCGCAAAAACTCGGTTCAATTTTGCCCCATTCGTCCTGAAGAACTCTTTTCAAGCCATCCTTAGAACTTATTGTTTGACTACGAATTTTACGATCGAGATAGCTCCACAAATTTTCGACTGGGTTTATGTCTGGACTCTGGGCTAGTGTATCCATAACATGTGGACAATTATAAAGTAGCCATGATCGCACATTATAAGCCTTATGCTTAGGTTCGTTGTCTTGGTAAAAATAAAAGTTTTCACCAAGACAAAATTTCTGCTTACAAACTGGCAAACTTTCTTTTAAAATGTTCAGATACATATGCTGATCCATGGTACTATCGATAAATTGTAAAACACCGGGCCCAGATGCAGAAAATTATCCCCAAACCATTACTGACCCACCACCGTGCTTAACTATTGGTTTCATGTTTTAGACAAGCAACTCCTCATTGGATTTTCTCCATACAAAACGTCTTCCATCTGAACCAAACAAGTTGAATTTACTTTCATCTGTGAATAATACTTGCTTCCAAAATGAAAAATCCTTTGTTTCATGTTCCTTGGCAAATCGTAACCTTCTCTTTGATTTCTCTTATTAAGCAGAAGTTTAACTCTTGTCCTTCCTTCTACTATTGAAATTAGCCCTTTTTAATATGTTTCTTATGGTCTGTGGGCAACATGTTTTTCCTAAGTCTTTCTACACAACTTCTACGAGTTTCGGAGCACTTAAAAATGGGTTCCTTTTTATTTGACGTAAAATATATTGCTCGTCATTAGCAGAGAAAATTTTGTTATATGCACTTTTCTTCTTGTTCGCAATCCTCTCTTCCATTTTACACCTTTTTATAATATATTGCACTGTTGATAGGCTTTTATCAACTATCTCAGATATTTATCGCAGCGATTTATTATTATTATGATGTTGAATTATTAATTTTCTTACTGCGACAGAAGTTTGTCCTCTCTGTCTACCCATTTTGTTCTCTTTTGTAACTCTTTCAAACAAAAAATCAAATAAATGACAATAAAAAAGGTAATAATGGGAAAACTCCCTAATTTTTTTAATTATTTTTACGAAATATCCCGAAGTTAGATGCAAATTAAAAGAATATTGCCAAATTAAATAAGACTGTACGAGTTTGGCTTTGGCGTCGAAAGTTGTCACTTTTTAAAATATTTATCTGTATTTTAATAAATAAATTTATATTCAAAATTTCGTTTCTGATATTTAATTAAGTACATAGTTTTGTACTAAAATTAAGTAAATTTATTTTATTAGCCTATTTAGTTTTAGACATATAACATAAAGAAATTTGTTTTCATAGGTGTACGAGTTTAGCTTGGAGCTACTGTATATTGGAAAATACGTATTCATGTGTATAAGATGACATCTAAGAAATAAACACATACAGGCCTGTTCTGAAGTCCACACGAAATTTTCGCTTCAAATTTTTCAAGGAATTGTTTTTGTAAAAAATTATTTTATAGCAACAATGCTTTAAAAAATTTAAAGTGAAAATTTCATGTGGAATTCAGAACATGCCTGATCAAATGTGTTTATGTGAATTGCACTACATGTACAATCTATTTGTATGTATTTGAAAAAAGTTACGCAAATAAAAAATTTGATTGAGATTGGATTTGCAGGTTAAAAAATTGAATCACGTTTTTTTTGTTTATATTTTAATCTGAATCTGTATTTTTATTATGTTAAACAATAATAATGCCGAATAAGTGTAGGTATACAACACACGACGGTAACGATATTTTCATACAAAGTTGACATAAGTTATCGTTCAACGCTGAGATAAAATTTACTTTATTGTTCTGTCGGTTTTTATTATTCTCTCTCATTTATTCTCTTACTCTACCAACAGTATTGCCACATATTTCCAGAAATATTTTTATTTTATAAGCATTTTAATTCACAATAATAGCAAAGGCACATTAACTAAAAAAAAATAGAATAAAATTGCAGGAATAAAAATAACTAAAAAAACTGATATACGGAAATAATGGAAAAGATAAAAAATATAAAATAAAATTGATTGCAAAAATAACTGAAAAAGTGCAAAATATGAGCCCATGTATTATCTTAAATCAGGCATCATTTATTCTTCGGCCCTCTCTTTAATCTGTATGAAGGTTTTGAAAAATCCCATTGAATCCCTTGCAAGATTAACCAGTCCAATAGACTCTAATGCTATGTACTAAAGGGCTGCACAAGCATAAGAAAAATGTCTTACAAGCAATCAAGTAAATTTCAGATAGTGTGTGTACAGAACACTCTCATTTTCAAATACATACTTCCAAACACAAATGTTTTGCTTTGCCACCAAAATAGAGATTAAAGAACAAAAGTGTTTTAGAACAACATTGAAGTAAAACATAACAGAACTAGAACAAAAATGATATAGAATATCAAAACTGAAGTAGAACATTCAAAACATGCTTGAAGTTTTTGATAGCAGAATTAGGCTAAAGAGAAACTACAATCATTTTTGTTTTATCTCAATATGAGGTGTCGTCAACTTTAAGATTTAAAAACGCACAAAAACGGAGAAAAAAACTTTATAATATCTGTTTTATTTAAAATATTAATTGAATTACTTTTTCAAAAGAAACTTGATTATTTTTATATTAAATATATAATAGTAAAATTGTCTTTTACATTTCGGTGTTTTCAAAAAAACGAATAGTAATAAAACTTAACAAAAATAAAAAAAATTGCCTGTATTCGATCGTACTAAATAATATATTTTTTTTATAAGTTCTATACAAAAACTTTGAAAAAGACTTCACCAATTGATAGTAAGGAATTAAAATTATTAACACGTGGTTCAGTATCTATCCATTTATAAAAATACTTTTTAAAAATTAATTTTTTATCCGAAGTTTCATATTCTCATATTAAAAATATAACAATAAAACAGCCTGTAATAAAAAGAACAAATTTGTATTTGCATATCATTTCTATATATGTATGTATAAAAATATTTTCTTTTAACAGCCTTAAATCCCATTATTTAACAACACTGCTTTATTTTCGTGAGAATTCTTGTATATGTTCTAATGCACTCGATGTTTCTACTATGGTTTACCGTTTTTTTTACTTCATTGTCGCCTTTTGTTTTGATGTTCTACTCTGTTTTAAACACAAGCACTAACAAAGCTGTAAAGAGAAACTTTTCGAATGGTGCTTGTTTTGTTTTAGTGAGAGCCATGTTTTGTTATGCTTGTTTTGATATTTATATTTGCACTGAAATTCTGTGTTTGGAAGTAGTGTACACTAGAACATAGAACTTTTAAAACATTTTGTGCAGCTCTTTATTAAGTACTTAATAAGGAGATAAGTGTATCTGACATCAAAAGCCCTTGAGGGATCCGAAATTAATTTAAAATGGAAAACAAATTAAAACTTATAACAACCCTTTTAATGACTACTAAAAATTGACGAAGGGAGTCATCAATAAATTCTGAAAAACCCTGCCAGTTGGCTTTATTATAGTTAATATAAATGCGCTTATCAGGCTCAACGAAGTCACTTGGTTTCTCAACAGTGATCACAATGGGGATGTGGTCCGAGTTAAATGTAACATGGGTTTGCCAGCTTGTATAGACATATATATATATATATATATATATTTTTTTTTTTTTTTTGCCAAAAATAATTTCATTAACAAAGACAAACAAAATATATGTATGTATATTTTTTTGTTTTTTGCTTATTCATAAAGAAATTATTTTTGGCAAAAGTCGATTTAATTGTAAATGTGCAACTGTGGCAAATTAGTTATGAAGCACAGATTTTCTGTGTTACTAAGTTTATGTAAGTACATTGTAGTTACCTATAATTCTTTAATGGTTTACGTAAGCATTTGACAGACTTTTGACATTGGTCGGGCCTTATAACTTTTGACATTCGAAGAAGAAAATATCACAAGCGGTCAAAATAGTCACCTGGGCTGACAGGACATAGATTATATGTTATTATGTGGTCAGGACCACAGATATAACCTGAAAATATATACCTGAAAATAAAAATACATTACAATCTGTTTACTTACTTACCTTTTATAGGGCTCTTAAGTACTAAAGGGCTGCACAAGCATAAGAAAAATGCTTATACTTCCAAACACAAATGTTTTGCTTTGCCACCAAAATAGAGATTAAAGAACAAAAGTGTTTTAGAACAACATTGAAGTAAAACATAACAGAACTAGAACAAAAATGATATAGAATATCAAAACTGAAGTAGAACATTCAAAACATGCTTGAAGTTTTTTGATAGCAGAATTAGGCTAAAGAGAAACTACAATCATTTTCATTTTTCTCAATATGAGTGTCGTCAACTTTAAGATTTGAAAACGCACAAAAATGGAGAAAAAAACATTATAATATCTGTTTTATTTAAAATGTTAATTGATTTACTTTTTCAAAAAAAAATTTAATATTTTTTTTATTAAATATATAATAATAAAATTGTCTTTTACTTTTCGGGGTTTTCAGAAAAACGAATAGCAATAAAACTTAACAAAAATAAAAAAATTGCCTGTATTCGATTGTACTAAATAATATATTTTTTTATAAGTTTTATACAAAAAATTTTAAAAAGGGTTCAGCAATTGATAGTAAGGAATTAAAATTAATAACACGTGGTTCAGTATCTATCCTTTTATAAAAATATTTTTTAAAAATTAATTTTTTATCCAAAGTTTCATATTTTCATATTAAAAATATAACAATAAAACAGCCTGTACAAAAAAAATATATTTGTATGTTTGCATATCATTTCTTTATATAAAAGCACTTTTCTTTTCTTATAACAGCACTTTTAACAACACTGCTTTATTTTTGTGAACATTTTTGTATATGTTCTAGTGCACTCGATGTTTCTACTATGATTTACCGTTTTTTACTTCATTTTCGGCTTTTGTTTTGATGTTCTACTCTGTTTTAAAACACAAGCACTAACAAAGCTGTAAAGAGAAACTTTTCGAATGGTGCTTGTTTTGTTTTAGTGAGAGCTATGTTTTGTTATGCTTCTTTTGATATTTATATTTACACTGAAATTCTGTGTTTGGAAGTAGTGTACACTAGAACATAGAACTTTCAAAACATTTTGTGCAGCTCTTTACTATGAACATATTAAATTTACTTTACATTTTATCGATTTTTTAATAGAATTCATCACATTCATTTAAATATAATATATATTTTTGAAAACATACTCAAAACTAAAATGAAAAATTTGTCAATTATTCTACATTTTTAAATACCACCATTAACATAATTCGTGAAAATGTTAAAATACATAAATTGTTATAAAAAACACTTACTTGGCATTTCCTACAACTATTTCAACTTGATTTTTTGTATAAACGAAAACTTTTTTTAATATGATTTATTGTCAGTTGAAGAAAATATTTTAAATAGATCAATTCAAATACATAAATAATTATCCCGGCTAATTTGTGTTTTTCTGTTTTCTGGAAATTGTATTAAAATAATGAGCCCTCCTACTGAATAATCAAGGGGAATACAACAATTTTCCGGAGAAAATTTTGCGGGTTGTGTAGAAGCTATTAGTATGTCAGCAGCAGCAGAGAAGAGAGAACGAAGAGAATTCTTGAATTTGGATGAAAAACCGCAAGATTAAATCGTTTCCTTTATCCATGATGTCATGTTCAAGAAAAGAAAACATCAAAAGAAATGTGGTACGTGTTAACAAGCTGTTTTGAACGGTAGTCTAACCAAATGCAGACTCTAATAAGAACTTCGTTTTCACTTTAAATTACCGCTGAATAGCACCGACCTGTCGAATGTCAATAGAAACTGAGGTGTAAAAATCAGTGCAGTAATTTGTGAATCCCGAATAATAAACGTAGAGGGAAGCTACCATATCTAGTTTTATTTTTTAAAGCGTAAAAAATGATGGCACATTATTTTTCATGCACAAACTGGGAACTAAAAAAAATGGTAAATTTGTTATTTCAAATTCGCGTGAAAAAAAACCATGTAAAAACAGGTTTGGGGGTATTTCTTAGATGTCAACATACGAAAATGACTACGTATTTTCCAATATACATGTATGGAGTATGACAATAAGAAAAGCATAAAAATAATAGTTTTAGTTGAAGAGTTACGATAAGTATGTTTTAAGTATATTTATGTGAAAATTTTCTTAACAAGAAATTTATTTTTGAAATAAATTTTAAATGTGGGCATATCTTCTACATTAAAAAAGTATGTTTAACTAAAATAAAAACAAACTGTGCTTTTATTTTGTGTTCAAATAGATGTATACGTTCTGTGTTTAGCTTATATATATATATATATGTTGTTAAGTTAATTTAATACACCGAGCAGTAAATCGCACTACTGATAGGTAACCAAAAAAAAAACAGATATAGAATTCATTTATAACTATTAACTGATGCACTTTAATTTATACGAAATTAATTTTAAATAATTAATCATGTAAAGCATAAAATAAAACAAATGAAAATAGAAATAATTAAATAAAAATATAAAATACGAGGGCTGCTATATATATTTCTGGCCTGGCAACACTGAGTGCTGCCAAGTGCAATCTGACATTTCCATTGGAAAGTTTGTCATTTTTAAGCATAATCGTACTCAAAACGTTTTGACGTACGACCATTATTTGTATTGTTTACAGTGACTTGAAAAAATTAACATAGAAAAAAATGGAATTAACTCGTGAACATTTTCGTGCCATCATTTTTCACAACTTTCGACGTGGATTATCACGACAAGAGTGCATTGATGAACTTAAATCTTTGTATGGGGATGAAGCACCATCCTATAGCACTGTGAAAAATTTATATAATGAATTAAATCGTGGCCGAAGCTCGCTCAAAGACGAATTCCGTGAAGGTCGTCCAAAAACGGCTGTTGTGCCAGAGAACATTGATGCCGTGCGTGCACTCATAATGCAAAATCGACATGCGACATACCGAGAGATAGAGACATCCTTGGACATTTCTTCCACCAGCATACATTCGATACTGCATGAACACTTGTCCGTAAAAAAGGTTTGTTCTCGTTGGATCCCGCACAATTTGAAAGTCGCTCAAAAAAAGGCTCGTGTCGATTGGTGCAAAGAAATGTTGCAAAAATAAGATTGCGGTGCTTCAAAAGACGTTTATAAGATCGCCACAGGTGACGAATCATGGATCTATGCGTATGAGCCCGAAACGAAACAACAATCGACCGTGTGGGTCTTCAAAGACGAGCAAAATCCAACGAAAGTTGTTCGTGGAAGAAGCACTTTGAATCAAATGGTCGCCTGTTTCCTCGGCAAAACTGGTCATGTGGCGACTGTTCCGCTTGAGCAACGTAGGACGGTCACTTCTGAGTGGTACACTACAATTTGTTTGCCTGAAGTCATCGGAGAAATTCGAAAAACCAACAAGAGAAGACGAATCATTGTTCACCATGACAATGCGAGCTCTCACACATCGGCTCAAACCAGAGCGGTTTTGACCGGCCAAAACGTCGAATTAATGGGTCATCCGCCGTACAGCCCTGACTTGGCACCTAATGACTTCTTCATGTTTCCGCACACCAAGAAAAAAATGCGTGGTCAACGATTTTCGTCGCCAGAAGAAGCTGTTGAAGTGTTCAAAAACCATGTTTTAGAGGTGTCTCAGTCGGAGTGGAAAAAGTGCTTCGACAACTGGTTTGAGCGCATGCAAAAGTGTATAAATCATGCTGGAGAATACTTTGAAAAACAATAAAACCATTTTTGATTATAAATATTCGCATCTTCACTATTAGGCCAGAAATATATAGAGCAGCCCTCGTATGAAACAACTATAGGGAAAAAACAACACTTTCAATATTTTTTCTCAATTTTTGAGTTTTTACGTTTATATCAATTAATAAGAACGTTTTATTAATTACCTGGATCAACAACAACGACGACTCCAACTATTAGCTGATGCTCTTCTAAAACCGTGTTTGTCACAAGAGGGACCAAGTCAAGAGCTTCTGATTCGTTTCCGTCCAGTTCCACGACAACGACCAACAAATTTGTCCACGTAAACACAGCACTAAAAAATTAGATAAAGTAATGTAGGAATATAATCAAAGAGGTTTTAATACCTTTCTGCAATTTTTTTATGGCATCTTAAAACCGAATTCTCAACATCAATGGGATGGAAATTCATACCACGCAATGAAATTACTTCATCAAGAGCTCCCACTACATAAACGGCATCATGCTGTTCGTTATCATTAGCTTTCTGTTCTGAAGCAAATGTATTAGAAACTGAATTGGCATGACACAGATTTAGGGAATTTAGTGAGTCATTATCACTATCTCTGCTGGCAATGCTGGAAGTAGTTTCATCTAAAATAGAAACAGATTGTGAGCATTCCATTCGTCTTAAAAAGCCCAAATATCCTGTTCTCGCATAATATTCTGTAGTTGCTCCAGTTACAAGTTTTGCATTAAAATGATCATTGTAATCAGTTTCATCTCCATATATGGTATAGTAACCATTGGCATTGTGAGGTGATTGTACCTTAAAAAATTAAGAATATTTGTTTAGAAGGGAAAACACGCTTACACACAGAAATATAAGCAAAGAAAGAGAAATCACTTTTTTTAATTTATTGTTGCCAATAATCAAAGCAGCACGAAATACGTATGCAAACGTAAATAAAAAGATTTTAAAATAAGCAGACACTAGCAATATTGCTGTCAGCTTTAGATTCCCTATTACCAAATCTATATTATTTACTAAAGTCTATTTATTGTAAAAACTAATTGAAAAATTAGTCGGATGTTTCCTGTTGCCTATAAGTAAATGTTACTTATCGGAACATTTAATCTGTAAGTAATATAGTTGCTGTTGTTGTAACACCTCCGCTCTTTTCGAGGGTTCTCCTTGAAAAAACATAAAATTTAATTATGTGCGACCAGATGGCCACTGAAGAAATTGGTTTTAGCCATAGGTTTGTAGAGGGTAACTCTGTAGATCTATTACGACAACTAAAAAATTCACTGTGGCGTACGGCTTTGGACGTACGCTGGGTACTGATTTAAAGTACCAGGGGCAGTTAAGGATACTGCACCATCCAGGTCATAATTGCCAGAATTGCTCTTGTTTGCATGGGTAAAGGCATCCCGTTTTTAAAATCGCTATTTATAGCCACTGAAACCGGAGCGATATCCCGGATGTCAAAACGGGGAGGCGGATTTCGAAGTATCAACTAGAGATCTACATAAGTACATTCGTTTTTCAACTCTCACAAAATCATATCACCAACACCAAATACTCTCTTCTTAAAATGTGAAACATGTTGAATGAATTAAAACATTGCCTGTTTTAAAGAGAATCATAACCAGTGTTGCCAGGGAAAGACAGAAAAAAGTTACAATTTTCTTTCAAAAAAATTAAATTTTGCATTATAAGTTACATTGTGAAATTTCCCTTAAAAATAGTAATTTAATGTAATTGTATGGTTAAAAGTTTTATATTTTTTTCAGAAAACAAAACGAAAATAAAAATAAAAAAAGTACGAAAAGTACGAATGAAAAAAAAATTTCAGCCCGGCGATACTAATGAGTTTTTAATGCCCCTTTTGACGTTCTCAACTCAACTAAATTTGGTCGTCTGTCACCCAACCCGACTTTGACTCAACCGAAATCTTTTTTATATTGTGGAACACAACAATTTATAGTTGTGTTTGATATGGGGCTGCCGACATGAAATGTCGATTTCATGTTGGCAGCACCATGCATTTTATATGTAAAGTAAAGAAAAGAAAACGCAAATTTACATCAAATTTGTATAAAATAAAAAGAATGAATTTAAATGTGGCTTTATTTTTTGAAGACGAAAATCATGACGCTAATACAAATGTTCTACGTATACATAAAAAAATCCGGGATGATTCCAATCCTCTTTAACTACCTAGTGCGAAGTAAAAAATGTCAAAAATAAGTAACATTTGCAAAATTGTGTAGCATATTTTACTCATTACTGTATGTTTTGTTGGTGTAGACTAAAAATATGCTACACAATTTTGCAATTGCTATGATGCAAGACCATTTGCACAAGATTGTGAATTGGTCTATTGTGATTTCTCACTAGTAAAACGTAATACAACTTCAGCAATGTTATTTTTTTATTTATGCCAATATGGCGAATGACAACTTTTAAAATAATTTGGTTGTCATTTAAAAATTCTCATAGCCATTCTTAAATCAAATCATGATTGACTTCTTAGTTGTGTTCAATGTTTTTTTGTGGTACTGTCATTCGCAACTGCGCACAAGTTTGATTGGCAAAAATAATTAATATACACAACTGCAAATTTGGTTTTTGTAAGTTACAGTTTAATTTAATACTAAGTCCACAAAAATAGAGAGATCGAATGAAAAAAAATTATTGTGGTAAATTTTACAGTTTCTTAGCATTCAATAAATTTACATAGCTTTAAAAATTACAATAAAAGCCAAGTTTGAGAAATTTGTTCAGCGTATGGAAAAGAATCCAGAGCTTGCTCGTGGAAAACCAAAATGATCAAGAGACATCACAAAAATCTATGGGAAGGATATGTCTTGTATTGATTGTTTCCTTGTCTTCTTTCTTCTTGTTTTTGGTGCTGTATTGTCTGAGTAGTTTGTCGATGGTTGTGTGGTTGTAACCATTATTTTTAGCTATGTGTGAAATGTGTCAAGTTTTTTGTTGTATTTATCTGAAGCAAGTGGGACTATCTTAAGTCTCAGAATGATATTCTAAATGTTGCGAATTTTTGTTGAGTTAGATGGTTTGAGGAACTGTGGATAGTTGTGTCTGTCATGGTTGATGTCTTGTTGAAAAACGTTTTGCGCAGTATTTATTAGCGTACACAAATTTTATTCGATCATTAATTGATAATGATTTGAAATACCTTCAGTATTTAAGCAAGTGATTCTGTTTGCACTTCTTGCAACTAAAATTATTCTGACCAGGTTTATTTTAAGAGTAAAATGATTGTGATTTTGAATTATTATTTTCCTTCAAGGACGGCTTCCGTAAGTTTAAAAACGTTTCTATCATCCACATAGACAGTTCCTTGTGGTTGCTTAAGGAATCTTCCCATGCCCGCAAAGTTTCTTCCGGAAGCTTTGAACTGCAAATATGCATAAGAAAAGGGTCATTGTTGGCCACATCTATTTACATAGTTTTATAATGGATAAACCATCACTGACTGTATTCTTGAATGCTATAAATCTTCTTAATTAGATTGTTTATAAAAATTCTCGTATATTCATAGCGACATTTTAGAGCCTACCTCGCCAATTCAAAGTTAGAATCCACCAACTAATAATTTTTTATGAGATGGTACGCCTCCGCCCTCGCTTTGCTATATATGAAGTATAATTTATGAGCTGGTGCTACAGAAGGCTCATTCGCTACAATTGCCATAAACATATCTCTGAACTCTGGCCATTTTTCCTCCTCCTTCAAACTTTTATCATTTTTTTAGGAGTTGTTTCCTTAATATGTCTAATATTTCAGCTTTTAATATTTGGGACTGTTCACACTAAGCTCTTCATACTTTACACTTATCTTTATCCTTCATTTCTTCGGCACCCAAAGCATATTCCTTGAAGGAAGACTAAAAAAATTTTGAATTTTCCTGAGGAAATGTTTCCGTTTTTTCGGGATAATTTTTTAATAATTAATTTATAGGGTGTTGTTTACTTAAATATTCTTCGTAATTTATAAAATTTTTTTAATAATGCTATAAAAATGTTTAGTTTTTTGTTTGTTTTAGTTATTTATATTAACTTAATTTTTTTAACAAACAGTCGTCAGATTTTAATAATTTGCGCCACCCTAATTTGAAATGTATCATTTGGAACATACATATGCCCATATATATTTAAGCAAGTTGTTTTATTTTAGCCACTTTATTTATTATTTAATAAAAAAATTAGGTTTTCCCACACATATATACTTTAGCCATTCTGTCAGTTATCGTCTTTTTTCCCTTAAACCAAATTCTGAGCATTTGTTTTTTCTTTTCATGTCACTCTTAAAGTTGTAATGTTGTTGTTGACGGCTTCAATAATACAATTGTTTTCTATCAGAAACTTATCTGCTTTTTCTACTTTTATGTTAATTTTTCGTTGAACTATTTATTTTTAATTATTGTTATTTCACTATTTATTTATGTGGATTGTCTGCTTTTAGTTTTTGCTTTTGTTCTGTTCGGCTTTTTTAATAGTTATGATGTACATAAATCAATGTTCTTTTACTGAATTTCAACAAACTTGTTGTCTTATTCTTTTCTTTGAAATTAGAGTTAGGGAAATGACTGGCGCTAGTATTAATTATGCTTGGTGGAAGTGTGTGACAGATTGCTTTTTTGTATAAGTAGCTGTGTATGTTTTATTTTATATAAATGAGTGTTGGTACTTTATGGTGAATTTTTTCGTTGTTGAGACCAAAGGGATTTTTTTCTTCTTTCGAAGATTTTATAAAATTTTTTTGTTGTTATTATTATTTTATAATTGCACTGAATGTAATCTAAATACTGTACACACCCCATTGCTTCCTTTTGGTAATTGATGCCCCAAATTTTTTCTTCAAGGAGAGACATTGCTATTGGATTCACTGCCTTGTTGATTCTCTTTTTTTTTGTGCGTGGACTGAGTATTTGCGTGATAGAGCCGTTTACTTCAGTAAAAAGGGATGCTGACTGAAATCTTCGTTCCGCTCTGGCATTGCGTATCGGATCGTTATCCTATTGGAAAATCCTACGCAAAGGTCCAAAAGTGTTACTGCATTTCAAAAAATCTCGTTCCAGAATGTCTTTGTATTGTTCTGCATTCAGTTTTGTCGTTTTAAGGTGTAGTTTAATCTCGCAATGTTATGATATGGTAGCCGTCAGAACCATCCAGGTTAAATTTTTTTTCATCAGAAAAGAAAATAGTGTGCCATTCGGTATTCCACGTCATCTGAAATTCAGCAAAATCTAATCGTTTTTCTTTGTTTAATAATAATATTGTTTTTTTAAGTTTCACTCTCTGGATATGCGGAACATTAATAACGAATCGCCGAACAGTCGAAATACTAGCAGAAATTCCGGCTTTCGCCTTAATTTTTGGTATGGAATCATAGGAATTAGATGCAATTCTTAAAATTGCACGCTTGTCTGTTGGCGACAAGATACCTTTTATGCTTTTCCCCATAGGAATTCTGTTCTTCCGATTTTCTCTTCAATTTTTCTAAAGAATACCTTACTTTCAAAATAGGCTTCACTTTTGCCTCTATCTACCGATGTTAATGGCTTTCCTCGGCCCATTTTTAAAGAGCTTTTATTTTATGAAGAATTTATCAAACTAATTAAGACTGACAGATTTTTCAGTTACACATTCGCATAAAAATATCAAAAACCAGCAAGTGTTCTTATTCATACGCTACATACGTAACAGGACTTTCTTGTATTCTTCTTTTGCACATTTTCTTGAATAAGTGTGGACACCCGATATAATATGTAATCACATACAATTCGGTTTTTGTTACTTTTCTCGAAATATCAATCATAAGCAATGATTTTTACAGTTGTTATTAAATGAGCTAAAGTGTATATACATAACAAATTGTCGAACTCGCTCGAACAATATATGTTCGGAGACATTCAAGGTAAAATTGCTTTGCAAAAATTTCACTTTAGGTATTTTTTTGGTTTTTACCGGCATTTTTAAAATTTTTTTTTATTTGAACAACTACTGGACACAGCAGAGGTAATTATCTATCCACTGATTAACAATTTGCATACCTTTTTCATTAAAACAGCTGTAGATGATGCACATAATTATGGTACCTTTCGCAAAAAATGTCTTGTTTTTATGTATTCTTCTAATAAGTGCTTCTACTTTTTATTACTTTCTTCATAGAAATCAGCGGATTTTGTTTTAGCGATTTTGTTTTTCGGTCGATTGGGGTTGAAAACCACAATCATATTTCAACCAGGACAATGGCAATCGCATTCACGCTACCAAATTTAAATAGGGTACACATTTCACGGAGGAAGAATTTTGAGTTTAGATTTGTCAACAAACAAATATGATGTAGTTGGGAAGGCGCTTAAAGAAAAAAGGTGGCGAACCTAACCATCTAGTAATTACTTTTAAAAAAAAATTGGAAATTTTGACTTCTCCCGTATCAGTGGATAACAAAAGTGCAGGTTTTTTTTCGGACATCCTTCAAAATACAGCATCAAGAATTATTGCAGATTTATACAAGAAAGATTTGTATATAATATTTACGAGGTTACATTGATATACAAGTGGCGATGTGATGCATTATCCGGATTTTTAGAATATAAGCCATGAACAACTCAAAATTCAGTTAAGGATATGTGGATTAATACTATACTAGGCTCAAGAATGTATGTAAGAAAACAGAGAAACAACAAAACATCTTGATGAAACGCGAAATTTGCAGTATAGAGGCTATTGATCTTATGATTTAAATCGAATTTTACAACGGAAGACGGAAAAGTTGCACATGCAATAACCGACACATAATCCAATGTGGTAAAATAAAGTTATTAACTCAACGATAAAGATGCACTCATTCTAGGCATATCACCTTTTCATGCCCGAATTAAATTCATGGATTCTATTTTACACCTTGCCTATGAGATTAAAGACCGTAGTATTGAAGGACATCAGAATATGTCAAAAATAACACTGTTAAAAACATGAAATTAGAGGAAAAAAGAGAATACAAGATGAGTTTAAAGAGCTTGGATTGTACATCGATAAACTTCTACGTGGTTACGGAAGCTGTATTGATGGCAATACTGCTAGACGCTTTTTTGAAGATCCACAAACTACTTCTGTAATTACTAAATTGTATCCCTGGAAAGAAATTGTTCTTCCACTCGTAGAATTAACGGAGGAACACAAGAAGCTAGAAAAAGAGATTACAAGCAATATCGATTGTTTAACACATTCAAATGCTCTAGACAGCTCAAAATTCCGACCTGATATACCATTTGCTTTTGTCATCCGATCCAGTTTTAAATGGTATTTGAATGAAGTGGTTACAAAAAATTGGTCTGAAAGTAGAGAAGGATGACAAAGAATTTTTCAAGAAAAATAAATAAAAAACCAAAAATAAAATTTTGTTGCTAATGTTTATCTAAAGAATAGATCTATGTTTATCAATACGTAAACATAAAAATAAAACTAGTATTCTCAATATTGGTTTTATATTCCATTGTTAAAAAAAAGAGTTAAAAATTTTATAAATTTACTAAAAAAAAAGTTTAAAATTAATGTCAAAACTGAAAGTACTTTTGAACCAAAATTTTACATTTTTTTAAACCTTTTATGAAATTTCAATTAAAAAAATTATTACCACTAAGCTTACGAAGTCAGAGAAAAATTTTTTTACAAGGTATTTCATATAGTATTAGCCATTAAATCTGCTAAATCCTAAAATAGTTCTACCTTGTATTAAAAAAAAACTACAGGTAAAAAACGAAAAAATGCCAAAGTAAAAATGTAGTATTATATATTTAAAAGTCGAATTTCACTAAGAGTATAAAAGATACCATGCAAATTCCAAACACGTTTTTCATTTACCTATCTATGTAGCTTACCAGAAATAAAATTTCTGGAATCGGTTCACTTTTGATAAAGTAATTAGCGCTAAAACATTTTTCAAATTCGAGGTTGCCTACTTTAACGCTGTGTGGTACTACCCTGTACTGAAACAGTGTGTATCCAAATGCAGTAGACGAAAAGCTTACCTCCTCCTCTATAAATCAGAGTTCGTTTCATGAAAATCGGGTAAATAGTTTAAATTTTTTATTCCATTTTTTTTTATTTCACGCCACTGTGAGTCGTCAATATTTGTCACAGAATTCAACAAAATCAGTGCCAGACTCTTCTTACTAAAGAGGGCTTACAAAAAGCCTTGCTGGCGATATAGACTATATTCTAAGGTTAAGGAGATATCTGGATTTTAACATTGAAACATTCACTTATTTTTATCTAGGGAAAACATTTTTTGATCAATTCTCAGACAGAATTTTTCGTTCACCAACCAAACAAGAAACAAACTAATTTTAAAAAGTTTTTTGATAATAATAGTTTTATGTATATGTGTTCAATACTAAATATAGAAAGCCTAACTAAATATACTTGTTTCATAGGAATGCCCTTACTGTAAGCTTTTGGTTTTTTGTTGTTTTTAATATATTAACAAAAACATGATATAACATGCACAATCTTGTCTTTATGCGTAACTCTGAATGCATGATCTCGTTTTGTCACATTGTTGTATGCATTTTATTTTGTTACTAAGCGTAAATCATGATTTTTCATTCTAATTACAACTTATTATTGTTAAAAAGTTAGATTTGTCAATTGCATTTTTACTTGCTTACGCACGATTCGCACTTAAGATAAGTAAAATTGTAAACCTGCTTTCCAAGTTATATTTTGTGAATTGATAGTAAGCGACAAATTTCTTTCTGCATTCCCAATTCATATTTATATGTATTTTATTATTTCGTTAACATATAACATGTTATATTGGCCATTTCGCTACTGAGAGCAAAAATAAAAATAGTTGTTATTGTCTTTTTGCCTTATTGATTCAATGGAGTACTCATTTTATCAATTTGGCTTTTGATATAAGACTCTGAAGTTTTCTTTACAAAATTTGGGTAGAATCCACTGATGAGCTATATAAGCAGTAGCGAAATGGCCTTATGGATATGGTTTCCCCGCAGTAATACATTTCACTTTAAAGTTTTAAATATCAAATATTTCATGAGAATATCATAAAATATTTATATTTGAAGGAATCAAGCACAATTAAAGATAATTAATATAAAATATATTTCATTATTAAATTAATATAAAATATATTTCATACGAGGCCCATAGCACTGTGAAAAATTGGTATAATGAATTTAATCGTGGCCGAAGCTCGCTCAAAGACGAATTCCGTGAAGGTCGTCCAAAAACGGCTGTTGAGCCAGAGAACATTGATGCCGTGCGTGAACTCATAATGCAAGATCGACATGCGACTTACCGAGAGATAGAGACATCCTTGGACATTTCTTCCACCAGCATACATAAAACAATGTGTAATTCTTAGCATATTTTATTGAATTTTTTTTTTTTAAATAAATAAACAAAACAAAACTAACAAATTTCATGTCAAACGCATAATTGGACAGTCAAATATAAAATACGGTTTTAGTACTTGGAAGCAAAACCTTTTGCTTTTATCACTGCTTCCAAACGTTGAGGCATCGACTGCACTAGATTTGCGCAAAATTCCGGAGTTATATTGTTGTACTCACGAATTATTCCCTGCTTCAACTGTTCCACTGTCTTGAAAGTAGATTTATAGAGCTTACGAGCAAGTTCTTCCCAAACATGCTCAATAATGTTTAAATCTGGAGACTGTGCCGGTGTTTGCAGTAATTTTGGACAATTATGAATCAGCCACATCTTCGCAAAGTGTGAAGTGTGCTTTGGATCGTTGTCCTGATAGAAAGCAAATGTGTCCAATATGTTTAATTTATCGGCACTTTGGTTCGCGTTTTGTTTCAAAATGTCCAAATATTGGAATCGATTCATTTTACCCTCTATAAAATGAATGTTCCCTACTCCTGCACTGGACACACATCCCCACACCATCACTGACCCTCTCCCACGCTTCACTGTAGCCCTAGTATTATTAGGCAAAAACTCAGTATTTGGCTTACGCCAAACGTACTGTTTTCCATCTGACCCATGGAGGTTAAACTTACTTACATCAGTAAAAAGTACCTATAAAATAAGTGACAAGATTTAAAATAATCTAGTTAAAAGGTTTTTGCAAAATTACCTTGTTCTAAAACTCAGAATCTTTTAACAAGTATTCCTTACAAAATTTCACCCGTGCAATTTTATTTTTTTTTTTACTAATATAGGACTTTTTCTGGCTATGCGCACATGAAAATTGTTTTTCCTTAATACGTTTCGAATGGTTTTATTTCCCTCAAAATCCGCCGCTCATCATAATCATTTAATTTCTTTCCTTGGCCAACACGACTTTTATTTTCCAGTTTAAATTTTTTTTCATATCTTTGAATAATAGCGTGAACTGTGGTCGGGCATCGATCGACAATTTCACCGATTTTACGCACTGATTTGCCCTCACCATGTAATCTTATAATTAAATGCCGTGTTGCCAAAGTTGTTTGCTTTTTTCTTTGCTCCATTACAATTTTGATCTACACTTTTGACAGTACACTTTCATAATGATTCATTATTTGCATTAAAGCAAACATAAACTCACTAAGCAGGAAAATAACGGTACAAAGAACAGTTTTAAATTAAGTGTCCAATTATGTGTTTGACTTAAAATTTGTTAGTTTTGTTTTGTTTCTTTATTTTAAAAATGGTTTTCAATAAAATATGCAAAGAATTACACATTGTTTTAAAGGTTACTAAATGGTCTACAACTCCGCATCAATGTTTTTTGGAATTAATTTCACTGAAGTGAAAAAAACGGTATTTAAATAATTTCATACTATGTGTCCAATTATACGTTTGAGCCACTGTATACTGAAACGAATATTACTGTACAAAGAATACATTTCCAGGACCTCTTTGAATAATTTTTATACATAAAAAGGACAAAGCTGATCATAACGAAATTTCCGCGATTTAAAAATAAGTTTTCTATTTTCGCTTGCAAGAATAATTTTTTTAAACCCACCTTTTTTACTGGCTATCCGCTAAGATTTATTGTAAGGCACTCGAAGGATCTATAATCATTTATATTACTGGTTAAACGAATAAACCTTTTTCTTGGTCAGTGCGACGAAAATTCCCAATCAGTGTATAATTAAGAGTAAATAAAGGGGTTTGGCCAAAGAAGCTGTTGAAATTAATTTCCAAACTAAGACTTGGTCCAAAATAAGGACAATTTTATTGAATTATTTTGGAGAATTCGACTGTTAAGCAGTTGTACGATAGACTTTGATAGGACAAATATAGAAGATTTTTATAATGAAATGAAAGACAGGCTTCAGAGTCTTAATAATAAAACCGTCTCTGATTCGGGGATAAATTTGAATAGCGAACAAATGGCAAAAAATTATATAAGAGCCTCCCTGAAGAACTACCTCATATAATACTTTAAAAAAACGCGTAAATTTGTAATGGACTCTTGAGCGACTCTTTCGATTGTAAGTCCCAGATTATGTGAGTCGAAATAGAACGGAATTTCAAGAACGGTGATTTTAAAGATGCTACAAAATGAAATACTTACAGACACTATATGTCAAATACCAATGTTCTCAGAGTTAGGAGACGCGTTACAATAATGTCTTTAATAGAGTGTAGATTTCGCGACGATAACGCCGAAATAATAGGAAACGATATCTAACGACTTTACAATGATATTAAAGATTATGGCAGGAACCACTCACGATTAAATAATGGAACTGTACCTCTTTTTTTCCCAAGATTTTAATTTTAACGTGTGAAATTTGTAACTCAAGTACAATGATGTCGTTAATAGACTGTAGATTTCACGACGATAACGACGGAATAATAGGAAACGATATCTAAAGAATTTACAATGCAATTAGAGATTATGATAGGAACCAATCACGTTAAAATAATGGATCTGTACCTATTTTTTCCTAAGATTTTAACTTTAGGCCAAAGGATGCACATTTAAAAGTTCAGATAGATAATTGAGCATTTTTTAAGAGAGAGACGGAATTCGTGCGAAATATTATCGTTAACTGTAAGAGATTATTCTAAAATAACAAGTCCTATGACAAGATATCTAAAAAAGAATGTTAAAGTTAATGTAAATGAACCAGAGTACATAAAAAGTTTTAAAGCGTTAAAAATTTTTTTTTACTATATTTAATTAGAGTACGATTAAAAGGAACTACTTGTAGTAGTTTGGGTTGTTTCATACTTTCGTTAATTTTCGCTATAATAGAAAATTATTGTTAATCTATTAGAGTTAATGCTCTTTTCATTAATGATAGTTCGCTTTTTTAAATTTTAAGGAAAGTTTTGTAAGGTACTTCTCTGTAAATCCTCACGTTAAAATTGTAAATTGCGGTAAATTGCTTAAAGCTGTCGTGGACATGAATGATCATTATGATCGCATTTATAAAGAAGAATTTAGAAGTAACCATCAAGGATTAAAAAGAACTCCAAACAATTAAAATTAAATATATATCATCCGAAATTGAAAGTTAGAATCCATCAATATATTAATAATTGCCACATTTGTAACGTGGAGAAATACGCTCTAAATCCCATTAAGCAATAATATAGTTTAACTGAAACACCAACAAATAGATCATGTGAATGTTTTGTATAATTTACAGTAAACAACATTTTTAACTATTATCGATATGTTTTGTAAATTTGTCCAGGTAAAAAGAATAAGATAGTAACAGACAATAAATTAGCAATGCCATCGATCGAAAAGGCAAAGAAATATTGAAATTCATTTTATTTCCAACAATAATCACACGTCAAACGCGGCCGTGGAGCGGCTCCTCAACACTATGAACGAATAGCTTAATAAGGCATGACTCTAGTAAGGAGACCGATACTCTGAGGAAAAAATTTATAAATTAATCATTTTCTGCAACAATACGACCCATTCGACCATACGATGTAAGCCTAACTACTTTGTTAATTTTGTAATAAGGACACAAGATTATCTAAAGATAAAAGACAGAATTATAAAATCTAAGGACGACTCGATATTAAAATTAAACAGGAATCGAGAGGATTGAGAAATCCAAAGCGGAGAAGTTTATCTTAAAAGCGATAGAGGCAGCGATATCCATGCGAAATTTCAAAAGTTTTATCTTAATCAGTTAGACACTGACAATGTGATAACCAAAACTAGCCCCAAGTTTTAAAATTCATATATTAAAAGGAAAAGAAAACTCTGACAACAATGATTGTTATGTTTAATTAGAAAACGTAAAAGTATTAAAATCTTTACTTTAGTTTTGCTTTATATTTACTTTTCAAATATACTTTCGTCTTATATAAAGTATACTTTTCGAGTTTTAAAGTGCAGTTTTCTTTGAAGTGCACTTTTTGCGTACTGCAGATACGTAACCACCTAAACTTGCTTTAAACTAACTTTGTAACGACTTTTTCAAAACAATTCTGTGGCATAATTTGAAACAAATTTATTTTAACATGGTGCACTATTTAACTTAACTTTTGTATTTTTTTATTTTTTTAATTAACGAATTTCCTTTTTTATATTGGTTTTTTATTTTTCAACAAAAAATACTTGCGGGTGATTAGAGATAGTTAGTCTATTTAACTGTATGTTGTTAAACATGATGTGCAAAAATTATAATTTTTTTTTATTATTTTATTATTAAAGCCAGTTTAAATTAAAATTTTATTTATTTTTCACTACAGTATAAAAAAGTTAATAGCAGGTTTTAAAATTAAATTAAAAAATTTAAATTAAACCGGCCATTGAAATTAAAAATTTAAATCAATAAATTACAACTGTATTTACCTTGTTGTATACTAGATAATGCGCTATTATCCAAGCAAAAAAGTGCAATGATCCGTGTAGGCCGTGCTGGTAGGGACACCCATGCCAGAGGGGCTCATGGTGAGTCCGAAACTAATGTCCGTTTCTTGGGTCAGCCTAGATCCACGGTCCACTGTCCGAAACCCACGAGCGTCTGTTCACCACATTGGTACGGCTCGGTAGTCTGCCTAGCGTACACTAGGCAGCACTCATAAGTACATCGCAGTATGTAAAAAATGCAAACCCGCACCCACCTACAATGAAAAAGGAAGGAAAATGCCCCAAGTATCCAGTCGGGGGTTTAATAATCTCTGTAGATCCTATTTCTGCGGATTTCAGGCCGCGGTGAATCGAGTGTTACTGAGATCTAGGCTGCTCAGATTGGAACGCCAGGACTGACTGGTCGGCAAGTTACTGGTGTCACCAGAAATGCAGGAGAAGGCACGGGGAAACAAGAGTTATCAAAATGCGAATCAACTGCACGAAATAGTGCACAAAAAAGCAGCGAAGTGCCTCTGGATTTTACTCCAAGCACTTCCAAAGCATCCAAGGTCCGTGCCGTTAAGGCGAGAATCCCTGTTCCGGTGCTGTAGGAACACAGCAAAAATCTACAGCTAACCCAGTGTCGGCTGTGAGCAGCGGAACTGCGAACCAGATTTCGGGTTGCAATGTCTCACCTCCCCCCGCCTGTAAGGTAACTGCGATCAAGACTTCGGGTTCCCAAGCTGTGCTTCCTGCCAGAAGTGCCTTTTGGAAACGGCGTGCTGCTAAGAAATGTGTTGACCAGTTGGTCAAAAATTCAGTAACCTAACTCCGTAGGGTGATGAACCTATTCCGGAAGATGTGATAAACGAGGAGACTGCTAGTCTGATCTCTGAGGAAGGCACCCTATCAAACTCTGGGTTTGTGGGTGAATTCTTCGAGAGAATGAACGAGGCAGTAGACGAGGACGCCCTCTTGGACTCGGACCAAGATGAAGCCATCGTCACAATCGTATCCGCAAACAGGGATAGTGAAGGTAACTCAGGTAAATCTTCACCGCACTAAAGCAGCTTCCGCTGCACTACTTCTCCACATCTCAGAGGGATGGGAGGAGCTTGTATTAGCCCAACAACCATGGCTTCATCAAGGCTGGGTTTGCTAGCTCGGTTATTGAGGCTTCAAGCTGCTATATATGAATGGTCCAAATAATATGAAGATACGGTAGCAGCTGCCTGGGAGGCAAACAAGGGCACGTTTATAATTGTCTCTTGCTACATGGCACATGAGTGCCAATCACCACCACCAATGTTTCGCAGAGAGATTAAGATGGCAGCTACACGAAATCTGCCGTTTATTGGAGCGGACTGCAACGCATACCATGTCGTGTCGGGTAGCTCGGATTCCAATCAAGGGGTAAGTTTCTTTTTGATTTCAATTTTTATAACAATTTAGACGTTGTAAACGTTGGGTCAGAACCCTATTTTGTTGTAGCATAGAATAGAATGTATATCTGCCTTGGTATGAGCAAACCACCCTGATGGAGCTCGGATATTGCGGAGGAACGTAGTTTCCCGTAGGTTTTTCAATGAGGCTATCGGGAAACTGGTCAGCTTACAAGTCCTCAGTGAATAGATTTCAAAACATGGTAAGAAATGCGAAGCAAAGGTCTTGGAGATCCTTCTGCAGTGGAGTGAAGGGTTCTTTCGAGACAAGCAGACTTAGTAAAATCCTATCGGCAACGCCCATTGCTCCCAGCTTCATTAAGAAACCATGTGGCAATTGGACCTTGAGTGCACAGGAGACTCTAGAGGTTCTCATGGAAACTCATATTCCGGGCTGTGCTCCTTTCAGGGGAGAAGACTCAGCCACCCTTGACTGCCGCGCATCAGTTCCCTTCCCTATAAATAGGGAAGGACTTATGTGGACTTTGGGTAGTTTTGACCCGTTTAAATCAGCGGGTCCTGATTGCAGTATACCGGTTGATCTACAGCATAACCGGCGCATCTACAGCGGATATTGTTATACCACGGTTAATTTGGATATACACAGCATGCATTGCATGGTCGTATATCCCAAAACCGTGGACTTTTTTCTCTGTGGTCTTCATTACCAATGGAGGGAAGACAACTCACACTGAACCGAAGGACTTTAGACCTATAAGTCTACCCTCCTTCCTCATGAAAGTCAGTCGATAATAAGCTTTGTATGGAATCTATTGACGGATAGGTCATTACTTGCAGTAAAAGGGCAAGCTACCATATACAGGGTAGCTCAGCGGGGTACACCACAAGGGGGGTATTAGCTCCCCTCCTCTGGAACCTCGACATGAACGCATTGCTGACAGAAATGGACTAAAAGGGGTTCAGGACTGTAGCATATGCGGATGACGTTGCGCGGATCGGCGCTCGGTTGCGTCAGTAGGTGACGTACCGAGAGCGGCCTTAGCGCAAACGCTCGGAAAACAGAACTTGTGCTCTTCACGAGAAGAAACAAGATTCCAACTTTTCCGCTACCACTCCTCAATAGAGTGGAGCTTGGTTTGCCTGACAGGGCGAAGTACCTGGGTATCGTCCTGGGCTCCAAACTGCCGTGTTCCCCCAATGTCTGATTTCGGGCGGGTAGGGGCTCAGTGGCTCTGTATATGTGTAGAAAGGCTATAGGCAGACACTGGGGTATCAACCCCGGCACGTCGTACTGGCTCTTTAATACGGTGATCAAACCCATACTAATGTACGGGGTTCTCGTATGGTGGCTCGCACTGGGCAAACTGCAGTAAACTGAACAGGATACTGCTCACTTCGGCCTTGATGATCACCGGTGCAATGCGACACTTTCATAGTATCGAACAGGCACAGGGGAAGAAAACTGATCTTCCTTGGTATTCCTTGAATACATTTAAAAACCAGGCAAGCAACGAAAAGCATAAATCATGGAAAGTCTTCTGCAGTGTAATAGAAGAGTTTTGAAAGATTTGCAGGCTCGAAAGTAGCAGTTTGGGTGTACATTCGAAAAGCGGACAGCACCTTGACAACTAGTGCAAGACAATCAGTTGAAGTCCTGATGGAAACGCAATTTCCAAAAGCATTTTTCAGACAGTCAATCTACTATAGGATTGCTGTACGATCCCATTTCGCTAATACAGAATAGGTTACAATAGGCAGATAGGTTACAATGGGTGGTATATAGTTTTCATCCATATAAGTCTTCGGCCCTGATTACTCAGGTTCTCATAGAGCCGGGTGTTGACTAGTTGATCATAAGGTTCGCAAAATTCTTGCTGTGTTATAGGACAATAACATCTACTTCGGTAAAGGTCACCAAAATGGCGACAAGAGGCACACCACATCATAAAGTTCTGACTTCGCTGCTATGGAATGTAGTAACAATTAGGGTGCTTATAGGACTGGACTCTAGACTATGTGTACAATGTAGCGGAGACTAGTATTCATATTAGTACATCATCCATCTAAAATCGAGCTTGTAATTTCTTTGCACAAGGTCCTTTAGAATTTCTAGGTTGAATAGCGTATCAGTTACTTTTTTTAATAATGCGAAATATTAAGGCATTACGCTGGATAGTACACTATCTTGGAGATTGAATATCCAGGCTAAGACGCCTGGGGACACAGTCATAGGGCCTACAGTATTCTACTGAATTCGTGTCTGGTTGAAGGCACAGGATAATCTGGCGAATATCTCCACTTCAGAGGGGGTACTATTCACAATGGCGATCTTAATGATTGATCAAGTAGTTGGCACTAGAAACGGTCGTCAGACTAAATGTCGCAGGAGTATGGAACCCCAGATCACATCAAATCTTGTCTGTGAATGCCGAACAATCTTGATTATGATAGAGGAAAACCCTATAGTCACCTTTAAATGAGTTAACAGACATGGGACAACGCAGTAGCCAAGGCGTTTCACATTACAAGCAAAGAAGGGGGTAATGCTTTATGATGGTGGCATTAATACTATTTATGCTGTAATATAACTAGGCACTGCCAGCTCGGAACCCATGCGAGGATATGTCCACCATACAATGAATTCTTGGGACTCTTACTAATGTTTTATCATTGGGACTGGGAAAGACTAGTTCCTGAGGCACTGCGGTGGGTTCTCTGACCCACATTCCCGGACAGCGTGCCAATGCCTTGCGGAATCTTTTTGCACCTAGCGCTACCCTCTTCTACCATTTTGTTCTCAAAATTTTTTTGCTTTTCTACAAATTTCAATAGTAAATAATTCACTTACATAATTTATTATGTAAAATAAAATTCTCCTTTTCGTGAATGCACTTCTTCCTCAAAATATTTTTTACTTTTCTTTTGAATTTTTAACTTAAATTTTGCAGGGGAAGTGCATATATTATGCAAGTTTTTACCTGTTTCAATTTAGATATTAAAATTACCATTTGTTCATTTACATCCAGGTACCACAGTAGAGAGGAGCGTTAGGCTCGACAAGATTCAAAACAAAGTGTTAAAAGTTATAGCAGAGTGTAGGATGGAGGTCAACAGTGTAGCTTTTTATTAAAAAACGCAAAAAATGGAAGAATGAGATATTTTATTTAATACAAAAATAAATTTTTGTATTAAATGTCCAGAGTAACTTCAAGGAGCTATGTGCGACTTGCGAACCCAGCAAATTCTAAGGTAGCTATTCGCTGTTGCTTTGTCTCTTGCTATTGCATTTAAATAATAGCACCAGTTCTAAACATTTCGCTCTTTAAATTTGAAAAGCACTGCAAATGTATTTTTTTTTTTTTTGTGTTATGAGTTTACAAAATTTAACAATTACATATTTTTCTTCACTACCAACTTATTTCGGGAATACACGTTCCCATGAATTTCAGGAATGTGGAATGAAAACATCATGGGAATAAAAATTTCACTTTTATTTACGATAGTAGTAATTATTTATTTTCAGCAGCTAACAGACCAAGAGGATCAAATAGTCTTGCGAGATCAGAAGTTACTGTTCGTTTCGAGATTTGCTGATATTGGGTTATTTTAACTTTAACGCAAAAGTGATCGCTTTTTTTAATTAGTACTGTTATTATCGAAATCTAAGTTAACCTCTTGGTCACCAGTTGGATTATTTTTTAGCAAAAGAGGATGGTTTGCGCACCATTTTTTCAAACTAAATCCATATTTTTAACATAATAATGAGTTCCTTTTGCATCTCCACTGCTATGTTTAGGTTATCAGAACCTTCGAGGCCGTCATCCACATAGAAGTTGTCCTTTGGCATGAGAACCATAGAAATCTTGTGGCCAGGTTAGGTGCAGCACGTGTCCCGTATGTTACGGTGTTGAGTTTGTAATAGGCAAGTGGCGATGATAGACCTTCCCTCCACATAATAAGCTGACATTTTTGATCATTTGGGTTAATCAGTATTTGCCTGTACATTTTCTCGATATCGGTTGTAAAAACGAACTTTGGCAATCGAAAACGAATTAAAATGGAAAATAGTTCACTTTGCGCCACTGGACCAGTACATTAAGTCATTTAATGAGTATCCAGTTGATGTTTTTGCTGATCCGTCAAACACTACCCGAAGCTTTGTTGTGGTGCTATCAGGAATAAAATATCTTGGATGTGGTAAGTTATCTAGGTTTACCCTTTGCATGCGGCCTAGTTGCTCATACTCTTTCATGAATTGCGTGTACTGAACTCGGATATTTTCATTCTGTTGGAGTCGTCGCTCCAAACTAACAAATCTGTTGTATGCGATAGCTTGTGAATCACCAAATTCTGTTGGGTTTTCCCGAAATGGAAGGCTGACAATAAAGCGACTATCTGTGTTAGTTTGAGTATGATGAATAAAATAAGCTTCACATTGGGCATCTGCTAGAGGCAGAATCCTTTCATATGGTTCTACTTCATCGAGTTTCCATAGTTTTTCGACCGCTTGTTCTAGTGAAGACTCCTCACCAAATACTGCACATGTAAGTGGTGGTTTTGAGCTATGAGCAATGGTTTGTCGTACAGAGCCGCCCACGATCCAACCAAGTAACGTATTTTGAAGCGTTGGACCGCCGTTAGTCAGTTTTATTGCACCAGGCTGCATAAGACTAAAATATAATTTAGCGCCAAGGAGGACATCGATTTTTCCTTGCTGATAAAATCTGGGATCTGCTAAGTAGATATTACTTGGAATGTTCCAAGTTGAAACATCGAGGTTTTGATTTGGTTGTGCCGGAATGATAGTTGGGAGGACAATCGCTTCCAAGTTTGTTGAAAAGTCATTATTGGTAGAGAACATCTCAACATTCACGCGGTACTCTGCTCGTTCTTTAATCCTTCACATCAATGCATAAGGACGCTTCCATTGGAGAAAGGGATAGCTTCTTGATAAGTCGTTCAGTCACAATATTTACTTGTGAACCTGAATCTAGTATTGCTCGAAATTCGTGTGTGATGCCATTTGTAGCCTTGGTAACTACTTTTGCTGTGGCCAGCATGACATAACTCTGATGCCCTGTCATTGGCTTCATAGATGTGGATGAGACTGTGATCGTCTCTCCTCTTTTGTTTGTGGGTAGTACATGTGGAAGTGATGTCTTCTGTTTTTTTTTTGTATCTTGTTGTAAATGTAATAATGAATTATGCTTCTTCTTACATTTTCTACATCCACTGGAGGTGCAAACCTTTGTTACGTGATCATCCCTGAGACAGTTAACACAGAGTCTTTGTTGCCTTCTCAATCTGGCTGATTCTGTCATGTTTAAAAATTTCTTGCAGTTAAACAAAGCTTGCAATTATTATTATTACTATTATTATCCATAGATGCCAAAGATAATACTGTCATCTTCTCTTTTTTATGAGTAGTTATTTTTCCTTGTAACCAATTGATTCCATTTATTGAAATTGAATATCAAGGAAGGAGAATAATTCTTTCATTGTTGGCACATTTCTAGGTTTAGTTAGTGATTGTATAAATCGAATGTAGAGAACAAGATGTAGTTTTTTAATCATCAGTTGTATGATTATGGCATCCCAAGATGAAGTGTTAATATTTAAGTTATTTAACGCCAACAAACATTCTTTGTGTCTTGAAGAGTCTTAATTAACGCGCTAGACATGGTTACTATTGGTTGGTTAAGGCAAAAGCCGGCAATCCAGAAGCAACCTTCGTCTGAGACCTCTACCTCTAGACCACAGTTGGGTGCAGGGACTCTGTTGTCTGCCTCAACATCTCGCACCGCAATCTCCAAAGGTTGCGTAGTGCCCTCTTCGAACACCTCAATCACCCCTGCTACAAAACAGAGTGAAAGAGGGGCTCCCCCGCATATTGGTCCAACTACTGCTGTGAGGGCATCGGTTAAGAGAGCCCAAACAACAGGTAGTCTAGGCCCTAGCACGTCCTCCTCTTCTCGTGCACACACCAACGCGTCGACGCGGGCGTACAGGACCAGAAGATCTGCCTATCGGATCCTGCAAAAGCTCGGTGGGCATGATCCGAACACTTTGTCTGAAAGGGACCACACAAAACTTAAATAGGCCAAACAGAACTTGGAGTCTTGTCCTCCACCTATCTTGGCATCTCAGAAACGACAAAGGTCGGCTGTGAAAGCCGCCACGACAGTCCCTCAGTCTAAACCGATGTCCTCACGTCCCCTTAGCGATATAGTTAGGGATAGCCACGTTTTGGCTATAATTGACGCTGTTAAAAGTGACGGGACTATATCTCCAGATAACTGGAGGTTAGTCCAAGCGGCACTTCGCAGTGTCTATAAGGACATAATTTCAGCCAATCCTGGCCCCTCCCCCTTATGCCGTGATGCGAGCTGGTATCAGGGGCATGTTAAGTGAACGCTCAGCGGACCTGTAGAAGCAGGCAATTGACAGCCTAGTTGAAATCTAGTCGGGTGCTAAGCTCTCAGCTGTACCCAAGGATCAGATTCCGAACCGTTCAAGATCCTTCGCCCGAATTCCAGCAGATCCCTCCACTCCAGATGAAATTCTGGAGCTGATTAAACTCACCAACAAAGAGCTGCCTACGCCCGACTGGAAGGTCGCTGCAGTAAGCGAGCCAAAGAGCCACTTTCGCGACGCTATCATCGTCATTAATGACGAGTCCCTCGCCCCACTCAACGCCTGTAAAGGGGAGATCAACTACGGTTTCGACTCGATCTCTCTCAGGATCTATAAGGGTGACAATACAGGGGAAAGTTCTAAACCTCCCATGGCACCTTTGGTACCAGAGGTTGTCGCAGGACAAACTGAACCTAAACAAACGGATCCGGCCTCCATATGCGGTTCAGATAGGTCGGATATCACAAGAAGTGTCATTTCTTCATCCGAGTTTGCCGGTGACTTTTTCCCGCAAATGAGGCTCGGATCCGAATATTTGGCAGAAAGCGAGGAATCACTCCTGTCTAGCGAGGGCGATTCCGACGCTACCCTTACGGCCAAAAACAATGATGATGAAGGTTGTGCAAATTAAGCTTCATCATTCCATCGCTGCTTCGGCGGCCCTACTCCTCCGCCTGTCACAGAAAGGAGAGGATATTGTTCTGGTCAAGGAACCATGGGTTATCAATGATCGGGTTTCTGGACTATCTATGGACGGCTACAAAACTGTCTATGTCACAGGTCAGGGTAAGCAAGAGCCTGCATTATGGTAAAGTACAATATTAACGCTTTTTTCTTCGCAGATTCAGTGACAGAGACAGCGTTGCTATAGCAGTGGAGATGGGCTCAAAGGATGTCTGGGTGGTCTCCAGTTATATGGCCCACGATCATGGAGATTCACCACCACATGACCTGCTGAAGCTTCTGTTTGCAGAGGCTAACGACCGTCAAATGCCGGTAATCATTGGAGCCGATGCCAACGCTCATCACTATACGTGGGGCAGCACGGATATCAATGAACGGGGTGAGTCTCTTTTTCATTTTATACTATCTTAATAGGGGAAGCGATCCTACCATCGTCACTTCGAGTAGAAGGGAGGTCCTCGACATTACCCTGACAGATGGTGACTGATCTGATATTGTCAGAAATTAGAGTGTCTCTCAAGAGTGCTTCTTTTCTGACCATAGGTATTTAACTTATAACTTACATCTGGAACCAGTAGGTTCCGGAGTGTCCTATTCCTACATAAATAGGAAACAAACAGACTGGAATACATTTCGGTCCATTTTAGAGCTTGGCCAGGGCCTGTTCTTTTCGAGATTAATGACCACTGCGATATTGATCGGGCGGTTGAATTCTTGACCTTGCAGATCTGCTCTGCAGCGAAAGCGGACTGCAATCTACCGAAGCCAAGGAGTAAACCGAAATCCACTTGGTGGAACACGGAGATTGCGGAGTTACGTAGGGAAAGTAGAAAACTCTTTAATAGGGCCAAAAATGGTGGAAACTTGCTGCTCTATAAGGATAAACAAAGGAAGTTTAAGTATGCCATACGAAGATCCTAAAGACCCTCGTGGAAAACTTTCTGTGGTAACATTGAAAGCGCGTCCGAAACCAGCAGGCTACGCAGGATTCTTACAACGTACCTAAGAGTTATTGAGAGTATTTAGAAGCCGGACGGTAAATGGACGGACTCTGTAATCGATACCTTGAAGACGCTGCTTGATACCCACTACCCTGGTAGTGAAGGGATTGACGAAGCGATGGGGACTGTGAATTCCGCGTCTGTTTGTCCACCCACTTTCCGGGTGACCAATGCTCATATAGAGTGGGCCATCATGTCGTTTGATGCCTTTAAGTCTCCTGGAATTGACAATATCATTCCAGCGGAATTACAACATGGCTACAACGTGGACTTCATATAACCACTGCTATTGCGAATCTACAATGCTTGCCTGGAAAATACTTACATGCCGACAGGTTGGCGTGTATCCCGAGTTGTTTTCATCCCTAAAGCGGGAAAGACATCTTATATTAAACCCAAAGACTTCAGGCTCATAAGCCTGGAACGGATTCTCGATCTTCAGATCAGAAACTCCATAAATCCCGCGCTTATCTCTAGCTCGCAGCACGCCTACATGAAAGGAAAATCTGTGGAAACAGCGCTGCACGTGTTAATATCCTCTTTCAAATAAGGAATTTACGCTTGCAGTGTTTCTTGACATAGAACGAGCTTTCAATAACGTCTGCCCCAATCCCGTCATAAAGGCCCTCTTGGATCTTGATCTTGATGCAAATCTGGTGGGATTCATTGCGCAACTACTGAAGACACGTATCATCACGTCCACTTTGGGAAATGATCACGTTGAAAGGGTAGTGAAAACAGGCACTCCACTAGGTGGCGTACTGTATCCCCACGTCTGGAATCTGGCAGTCAACACGCTGCTAAGGCGACTGGACCAAACGGGTAATAGCGTGATAGCTTATGCTGATGACATTGCTATCGCGTCTCTGGAAAATACCTGACAACACTCACAGAACGGGTGAACTATTCGTTCAATGTTCTGTCTCAATGGTGCTGTGAATTTGATCTCGATGTTAACGCCGGCAAAACGGAGGTTGTGCTCATCACACGGAGATACAAGATCCCGATTTTCACTGCACCTAAGCTGAACGGCATTGCGTCAGTGTAAGAAAAGTGTGAAATACATTGGGGTGATACTTGATCCCAAACTTCAATGGAAGCAAAACATTGCGGAAAGAGCTCGGAAGGCGACCTGTGCACTCTACCTCTACCTGAGAGCTCTAGGACCAAGATGGGCTCTATAAGGCAGTTATCGAGCCGAATATTCTCAATAGTACTATTTTTTGGTGGCCCGCTCTCGAGAAAACGGTCAACCAAAAGCCTCGTGATAAAGTCCATTTAGATTACATTAATTTATATTTTGGCATATGCTCAGTTTCATACTTAATATAAGACTTAGGTCTTGTGTATGGAATATATGAATGAAATAAAAAAATAAATAAATAAACAGCCGAATAAACAAATCTCCGAACTACTTCGACAAAGGTTCTGTATGCCCTTCTTCACGGGCTACCCACCAAACACCTGGTATAGCAGCAGGACAAATGCTGTGCAGCCAGACTTAATTCCCCTCACGCTGGCTTAGGCCGGACATAGGGCACTCTAAAATTATCGTTCGGGATGTGACCCTGCGCTCAATGGTGGACTACATCTCTTCTACTCCCGCTCTGGACCACAGGTTTCAGATCCATATTCCGAGTAGGGAGAATTGGGTCTGTAACGAAGTGGTTGTGAGTAATACTGTTGACATCTACACCGATGGCTCGAAACTGGACGAATGAGTCGGTTGCGGAATCTTCTCCAAAAACCTTGGACTAAGACTCTCCCTTAGACTTCCTGACTACTGCAGCGTCTTTTAAGCCGAGGTAATGGCAATTCTGAAAACATCCGATATAGCGCTTAGGGACGATCTTTCTGGCCTTGCCCTTCGGATATTTTCAGACAGGGCGCTTGCTGGTGCATACAGTACATCTAAGCTAGTCCTGATTTCTCGCTCATTACTAAACACACTATCGGAGCGATCACAGATTGACCTGTTTTGGGTCTGTGGTGACAGGGATACCCAGGGTAACTGTGAGGCCGATGATCTTGCCAAACAGGGCACATTGCTTCCTAACATCTCCTCGCTACCAGACGTTGGAATTCCTCTGGCAACGGTGAAAATGGCCATAAAGAACCACTACCTCAATTTGGCTCGCAAATTATGGGTAGAGGAAAGTTCCTGTTGTGTATCCAGACAACTGTGGACTACACTGGACCTCAAGCGGACCAGGCAGCTGCTCAGACTGGACAGGAAATCAATAAGTATCTCTGTCTCGGTACTTACTGGTCACTGTCTAATCGGCAGGCATGCTAAAAGACTCGGTCTGCCCTTTACTGATTTCTGTCACAGCTGTTGCTCGGAGGATGAGGAAGAGACCGTACTGCACCTCCTGTGCCATTGCCCATCCCTGGCTCGAAGAAGACTAAGAATTCTGGGCTCTCCTTTCTTTGGAACTCGTACGGAGCTATCATCTCACTCTATAGGGGACATAGCGAAGTTCATCCGGGAATCTTCATGGTTCTCGGCTAGGTGAGAGGAGTCGCGCCGTCTTCTTTGTGGTATCACAACGGGGCATTCGATTGTGCTTAAGAGATTTTCATCGCGACTAGGAAAGGGGAGCCGCGCCGCCTTCTTTGTGGTATCACATCGGGCCATTCGATTGTGCTCAAGTGAGCTTCATCGCGAGAGGCTGTCACTCATAACCAACTAACTACCTATTACTTTTTGCTATTGGGAGCTGTAGTAATATGTAGTCATTTAAAATTTTAAAGAAGTGCCCTTTCATAACACATTTAAAAGACATGTATGTTGTTAAGATTATTAACTGTTTTTAAAACTAGACCAGTCCGTAGGCATAATTTATCAAATTACAAAAAAAATTTAAAATCAGTTAGGAAATAACTGAGTTCTGCAAGTTCAAACAAAAAATGGCAACATTTAGTCGAATTGATAAAAATGAGGAGAACTCCAACGAAACAAAAATAGGTCTGTATTTAAATGTTAGTTATATCTATTTCGATTTGTTGCAGATTTTAAAACTTTCATTAAGATGCAATGGAAGTTGCTTAAAAATACGGTTCTAATTGCGACGAACAGTTAGCGTAGAAACAGTGTAGAAATAAAAACGAAATTTTAATACTGGATGGGGACTTAAGTCTTTTGAATGATTTAAAATTTTAAGGCATATGATGGTGTTCTGTATATAAATCGAAATCAAAAAAATCTTTGAAATTTCAGAATATTTTGTCACTAGTGATGAAATTAAATAATCCAGCTAATTAACATACTCGATATATATATATATATATATATATATATATATATTAGAATGGGCCAATTTTTTTTAGTAGTCGTATAGCAAACGTAATCTATGGGTCTAAAATCAAAAGCTAGCTCCTGCCGAGGGACATAATGGAATTTCAGAAATTAAGGGAAAATCATTAAAATTTGACAGCAGTGTTCTGACATAAAAAATGTAATCAAGAAACATATTTAATTTAGGTTTCAAATAACGGCATAACACTTTGATAAGAAATCGAATAGAAGTTGTGCTTTGGTATTTCTTTTAGTTATTTCTTTTATTAAATTCACTAAAATATTCTTATGTTCTATGTTATGTTATTTTATGGACATTGACGGCTTCCTGGGAAAAACATATTAAATATCTAACAGCAATTTGAAAGGAAAGAATGATACGTTAATAAGACAGCAAGTAATAGTAAAGAGTTGCATTTGCAGGAAGGGTTCCCATCATCCCAGGCGGCACTGAAACAACATTTGAGCATATGGAAGTTTGATGATATTAGTAATAGGTCTTGTCGTCGTCAGACGGGTTGTCTTCAGCTGCACAGCTCTGATCAATCCATCATTACCAGGAAAAAAGTTCAATTACGCTACCAGTTACACATGCTGCCATTTGCGCAAGTTGTGTATACAGTTGTTCGAAAAACCAATTGTAAGCATTGTTGATCCAATAACACGTCGCAAATGACTCGCACGTACCACTAGAGTGTGGTGCATATGGTGCTAAAAAGATAAATTAAATGCCTTCCATTGCCATGGCTTCAGTAATAATTCCTTTGTTATAAGCTGTTGATGCATTTCATTGAGTTTACGTCTTGCACCGATAAAATTCTGGCCATTGTCGCTATATATTATTGAACACTTACCACGCCATAAATCGTCGTAGAGCTACCAGGAAACAATCTGTAGTCAAATCTGTTGCGAGTTCTATATGTATTGCTGATGTCATCATGCAAACAAATAAGGTGAGTTTTTAATGTTAAGAGACCAGCATAGTCACATCGGGTGCTCTTAAAAGGAAAGGCGTACCTTGGGTAGATCGACCATTCGTTGGTGAGTGGTGTGTCGTGCATGTCGAAGCATTTCAAGCATTTGTAAGTTATCTCACGTATTAAATTTTTGGCTCCGATGATCTAATATTGTCCAATAGTAACAAATACTGACGATATGCCAGAATGCAACTATTTTACATGCTTTTCATTTTTTATAAGTCTGGTTATTTTGTGTTTTTTCGAAAAAAATATTGGGTGCTGAGCTTCAATTGAAAGTTCACAATTTGAGATTCGCCCACCAACTAGGAGGATGCCATCTTTATTAGAAAACGGTGAAAGTTTAACTAATTTTGATCTATTATTGATTTTCTTTCCGTCAAACAAACATTTTTTTCCAATACGACATCATCTTGAGCCATTCTGAGACATATTATTTTTCCGCACTTGATTTCATCGTATCTTATGTATACTGCAGGATTTTGTTTCCTATAAACGTAAGGTTGATAAAACGCTTTCCAAATGCCGAGATCCGTGTGAATTTATACCTGCTTGAAACATCTCTGAGGACGCACTCTAGAGGATGAGTAAAATGTTCTTTCTTACTTCAGCCTGCACATCACCGTTATCCAATATTGGTTGCGTTATGTTTCAGTAGTTGATGAACCATTAAGCCACGCGAAGCTCAATTCACTGGGTTTTCGTAGCATTGACGTGTCTCCAACATGTTCTCATATCTCAGAAGTACGATTTCCGACAAATGTCTTGAGCTTCGAAGATTGCATCGATAACCACGATAATACGACTGATGAATTCCACCAAGCACTAATATCGCGATCATGTAGTGCGAAAATAATTGACGTTAATAAACGGGCAAGAAGCAATGCTGCACAACACTCCAACTATGGAAGGAAAATTAGCTTCAACGGTGCTACGCGAGTTTTCAATGCTTCTATGATGATTTAAATATTTCCTTGCTTATCTACCATCTTGCTTTAATGAAGGCATCGCTAAAGCCATGGAGATAAATTTTTAAACTGAATTTAAACGTATCGTGATAGTTTTAAATCTTTTAGATTATCTAAATCATATTTTTATATTAAACCAAAGTTCTACCAATTTGGAAGGTAGTGGCTCATCCCACCTAGATTTAACAGCCACAACTCTATTGACAAAGTTTTTTATTTTAACCACCACAGGCGAAATTGAACCTGAGGGAACAAATTTTCGCGCTACAAGAACCTTTGCTGTGGCTTTATCACACTTTCGTATAAATTCATGTTCTTTGCTGCAAGGTGAGGCTAGTTGATGACAATTTAATGCCCATTTGCTTAACTCTAGATCAACCAGCGAAAGAAGATCAATCAGCTCATTACGCTTAACAATTAGTTCCTGCTGTGAAGAAGCCCTGGATAAAACATCGTCAACATTAAAAGCTTCAAAAAGTGTATACATTCAGCTGAAAATGTTGGTAATTTTTAGCTTATTGCTCTAGTACCCTTATGGACAGATATTGTGCCTCAAATGTATGATAAATAACGGTGCATAGCTGAAAGTGCTTAATCACGTCACTGATGTCTTCTCACCAAATGATACGATAAAAATTTCGATGTTGTTCAGCTACAAAAATTTGGCGAAACAAATTAAAAATGTCCGCCGAGAATACAAATTTCTGAAGTCGAAACCAGAAAACAAACAGCAAATAAGTTACGTTGAGTACGAGGGCCTATGTGCAATTTGTCGTGCAGTGAGTAATTATAGACATCTTTAACTGAGCCGCCAAATACTTCCCGCAGTTGAGGACCGATAATTAGATGGTATGGTAAATAAAATAGGCGTCCATGGCCTACACTGTGGTATTCTGTCACGATGGCAAAACTGACAAACAAAGAAAACGGATGTGTTTTTTACTGAGCTCCACAGTTTGTACACAAATTCATTTTGTTAAAAAATACAAAATGCATAAAGATTTTCTAAGCGTTTGTGTTTGCGTACGCAAACAAAATGACGTACACAACGATTGTAGACTGATGATCACAAACACTACGATAACGTACTGAACTTTATTTTAGCGTTCTTTTTTTGTTTGTGTACTGATCTTAAAGAGTTCACTACGTAAACTGTAGTGTACTTTAGAGTATTTTTAGTGAACTTAAGCGTATTTTTAAGTGAACTTTTGCGTACTTTTTAGTGATCTTTAGCGTTTTCTACGGTGATCTTGCTTGTAAATTATTTTTGTGTTCTTTGGGAAATTTTTAAAAGGTTTTAGCGTACTTCTTTAAAATTTGGCATAGTAGTTTTGATTGTAAAATTACAATTGAAGATTTAATAAATACAATTTTTTATTTTGTATTAAAAGAAGTTCTAAAGTTTATTTAATTTATATAGTATCAAAATTTCAACATTTAATATGATTTATCGATGAAATTTGTTATTTAAAATAAAGTATATGTTTATAAATTGAATTTATAAATACTTTGTTATAAAACAAATATAGAAATAAGTATACAGTACGCTATGTTGGTTTTTCAAACACTGGTTTTAAGTGAAATAAAGTCTGTTTCTTAAACAAGTGAATTATAAACAAAAAAAAAAAAAAAAGACAAAAAATACATCATATACAAGAACAAATTTGAATGTTTTTAAAACAAGTGAACAAAACATGATAAAATTTTTTACGAACAATAATAACTCGTAGTTACAAGCAATTATACATGCATAACTTTATCTTCTTTTGATAGTCTGGTTAATGACGTTTAACAGTTTTTTCATGTCATTTTGAACAATAAAGTAACTTCAATCAAAAAAATAAATATTAGGGGCGATGGAAAATTAAAAATTAATAAAAAAAACCATCTAGTGAAAAGTTACGGCAAAAAGAAATGTAAGAAGAAATAAAATCGTGGTTTCTTTGTTAGTAATTTTTGTTATAGCCTTAACATTTTTGTATGGGCTTCTGAAATAACTGTCATTTGATTTTTGAAGTTTTTATACTTAAAGAAATGTTTGTGGCTTTTCTTAAAATTTGGATTCAGATTTCTTGAAGAGCTGGCTTAAACCAAGGGTGAAATACGTATAGATATCAGCTTTACCCACCAGCACTTTTATTTAAAGATGTTTTTGGAATATTAGCTCAATGTAATAGATACTAAAAAATATCATAAATTTGGGTTGGGAATCCTTAAAAAGTTGTTGTTGCTAAACCAACAATTATGAACATATTTGCAATGTTTATGTGATTTTCTTGGTGTCAGATGCTAGTTATTATCAAATATGCAATTTTAGAATTTATCTAATATTTAATTTTTTATCAGGACTCCTTCTTTATATTATATACCAAACCTTAAATAATTCTGAGATGAAGATTTTTAACCAACTGATATTGGTGTAATCAAAACGATCAAGCAACACTGGGAGCTAGAAATCAATTAGAAAAATTTCGCAAAATAACTTCATATTTTATAAACGTCATATCAATTCTACAAGGCGCCAATCTAGTAATCTTAAAACAAATGTGCAGCTGTCCATCCATAACAATAAGAGCAGTTTTTTTTATTGTGTTACAGTGGGCTTAGTATTTAAATAATATTGTGTTCAAAAATGCTTTTCGTGCTCTTATATAATTGCCGGCAGCAGAAGCATTCGTTCCAAGTCCTTCAACAACGCCTTTTATTTTCGATTATGCTCATCAATTTCGGAGAATTTGCGATAGATCTTATAATTCGAAACTGTTAATATCTGTTTACTTTTTTTTATGATATTTATTTATGCAAATAGTACATACCAATGGCTAAATAATAACAGAACGCTCGCTTTAAAAAAAAATATATTAGATATCTATATAAATAACAAGATAATTGTAAAAGTTGGTTACTTTTTGAAGGTCTATATATTATATACTTCAATAAAAATAGTTGTTTTGCTTTAAAAATTTTGCTTACCCAAATTTCTCCTAGATGAGAGTCACCACAGTGGCCTTTTGTTTCAGGGTTGGCAATAATAACTTTAACTCCTGGTAACAATTTTCCTGATTCCATCAGACAAAGGGAGTTAGGAGCTCCACGTTCTACAAGTGCAACTCTATTGTTTCTTAGGGCTCTTAAGTCAACATAAACTTGTGCACTTTCAGCTGAGCTAGCTCCTTGCACACATATGGCGGGGTTAACTCGACAACCGAATGAAGTCGAGACACATCGAGTGTTTAATCCTAAAGCCTGAAATAGTTTGCAAAATTGTTGGGTAAGTTGTACGCGTGGTCTTTCTTCTGCTACTACTACGCAAGTGCGAACACATCTTAAATCAATATTTCTCTGCTTCAGTAGCAAAATAGAATTACTTAGAGCTTTTGTACACAACTCAATTACACCGTACGAACAAAAAGTATCGCGCACTCTATGCTGCGAAAGAGTTGAGAGCCAAAGGCTGGGATTAGATTCAATATCATATGGGGCAATTAATATAGAATGATGGCCACTATAAACTCCAATCAATGTCCACATGGCAAAGCCTAGTCCACAGTATGGGTCTAAACACAGTGCTACATGTCTCGATGGATACAACTCACAAGATAGTTTTAAGCTGGCGCAAAGGCTAGAAAGAGATCTAAATAAAAATAATTACCAATTAAAATAATCATAAATGTAATTTTAATATCATAATAAGTACCGATGACTAATATTCACTCCGCTCAAGCGTCCACATGTTGACACACTAAAATCTAAGTACGCCGTTGAATCTAATGGAGAATTTGCGAAGAAAGGTAATTTACGTTTTGGATTGTCGTCAATATCAAAAATTGGAGGCCATGTCTTTGGGTCGACGGAAACAGCAGCCTCTCGTGATTTTAAAAGTTTAATTATTGACTGAATAGACAGAACAATCAAACTTTTAGAAACATCGACAATCATTCGAACTGTTGGCAGAGTTGTAATCAAATTCTGAGGATGTGGTGGTCTAATAGTTACTGGTACAACTCCAAGATAAAGACATCCATAAAAAGCACAAAGTAGGTCCAACCCAGGAGGAAAGATCAATGCTGCGTTAAAAAATGTTAATTAAAATAATTTATTTTGTACAATTTAAAATTTATCTACTAACCGACATTGTCATTTGGCTCCACCTTTCCTTTTTCCTGCAAAAGTGCTGCTATTTTTTCTGCCCGTTTATGTAATTCTGCACATGTAAGAGTTTTTGCGATTGAACCTGGAAATAAAACAAGAAAACAAGGTTTATTAAATATTAGCAGAATACATGGCTTGTATTAACCTTAAAATGTTTTTAAACATATTAGGATTTAAAACATCTAACTTGAGCAACCTTTATTCTGTATTGTAACATATTGTCTACGCTTGGGATGATAAGTAGCTCATTTGTCTCAACAAACGTCAAATTCAATCCTAAAGCAATGTTTTTTATGCATAGACCTCACATAGTATTATTGCAGTGCAATGAAATGAGATGTTAAAACAACGCACACAATTAGAAAAAAATGCAATTTAATATTATATTTTGCCTTTTAGAGTGCAAAAGTTTTGAAAATTTTAATAAATATACTAAATTTATTATGATTCAAGATATAAAATTATTTTCATATACACCGCAATGGAAACAGAAGCAAATAGGATAAGTTTACTGCACAACTGTCAAATACAATATGGCTCTAAATATACTAGCTATTTTACGCTTGTATTTACAACATCTACTACAGTTTTTAGTATTGTAGATGGCTCTAAATTAGTATCTTATGTATTTTGCTGTACAAGATATAAAAGGTCTACAATAGTAATTTCACTATTTATTTCGCTATTTATATAAAATAAACACGATAAACCCTTACCATTGTATATACAAAAAAGTTTTAAAATTATCCTTCAATATTTTTCTACAGCTTGTTTTTAAAATAAAAGTGGGTCTCTCAAATCTAAGTCTTAGAAAAGTTTTGGTCCGGCGATCTTGACGTACCACACCCGTTCTCATAACTAAAATTAGAATGTGGTTGGTTCTAGTAAAACGTGTGATGTAGTTTAGAAAAAGCGGTACAACAAATAAAAATCGTTTCTTTTAAAACTGTAGATAACGTATTGTATTGAGTAGTTATTAACGGTTTGCAAAAGAAAAACTACCAACTGGAAATGTATTTGAGAAAAAACAAAATATTTTTTTTACTCAGAAAATAAAATCTTCTCAAATAAATGGCTCTAAAAATGAGAATGTTGTCGTGCTGTTCAGTACTGTCCGTTAAAATATCGGGAAATCAACCAAGTTCGCAACATCAACCTCATATAACTACTCATGATCAGATTAAGACGAAGCTGCACGCGCACAATATGAATTTTTCAATATTACGTAGATTTCGATGTAGCAAAACATTGAAGGTTTTTTTTGACGGCTTAAATGAGCACGCACGCAACTAAGTCATTCAGGATGTTAGTCATATCGCATATAAGTGCGAAAAAAACGTGTCTAATGCTTTTTATAGAATAGAATAATACTGATACAGGGTTGTATTTAGCACAACGTGAGCACTTCCAGGCATAAGAGATGAATGTATTACATATGATACTTAATTGTATCATTGCAAAAAAACCTACTAACAAAGTTTTTATTTCTAGAAGTGCATATCTCATTGACTACTTCAACACCTTGCGTTGGATGGATAATCGATTATTGAACTGATTCCTAAAACGTTCCACTAGTAGTCAAATGAAAGATTAAGGAAAAGTTAAAATGGATTGGATAAGAAAGTGTAAAGTACATTGTATGTAAATGTGTGACCGTAATTTTTTTTCATTTTAACAATACTCGTTATTTTATATTCCCAATAAATAATACGGAATTTTTGTACTTGTAAATTAGTTCAACATACATTTTTTTCTGGCAGTATACTAAATTCTTGATACAAATTAATTCTTATTACACACTTACCAACTGACCGACAAAAACACATTAGACACAAAATAGCCGATGTGCTTGAAAAAAAAATAAAAGAACACACTGCATCTAAAACTAATCCTGACGAACAAAAAACTACTAGACAGATAAAAGCAAAACTCCGAAATAATAATCTATTACTTACTAAAGCAGACAAAGGGATAACAACTGTAATAATGCACAAGAAAGATTATATAGAGAAAACACAACAATTCATTCAACAAGCAAAATGCACAAAATTCAAGAATGACCCAACCGGTTCATTCCAAAAGGAAATACGAAGCCGACTAAAACGCTGCAAACGTTTACTGACGAAAAGTTATACATATACATGAACATGAACCCAGGACCCCCAACACTCAGAGCACAACCCAAAATTCATAAAGAAAATATTCCAATCAGACCTGTAGTAAATTACAAACCTGCGCCTGCATATAACTTGGCCAAACACCTTACCACATTTTTAAAAGAGAAAATAAATTTGCAGAACACATACATGTTACGAAATACACAAGACCTCATAAGCAAAATTAAGGACATCAAAATCACTGATAATACGAGACTTGTTTCCTTTGACATAAAGGATCTATATACATCAATACCCACACACGAAACTTTGACTATCCTACGTAACATACTTTCCAACTTATACGACAATCAATATATCAACGAAATAATGGATATTGCAAAGACGATATTAAAACAAAACTATTTTAGATTCAATAATAACTTCTATAAACTACCTGATGGAATCGGCATGGGAAACCCAACATCCGCAATCTTCACAGAGATTTTCATGCAACATTTAGAACAACTACACATCAAAAAACTGATGGAAAAACATAAAATAACCCATTACTACAGATACGTAGACGACATTATATGCATCGTGAAAACTGACAACGCCGGACAAATTCTTATAAACATAATACACAACAAAACCACATACACAATGGAAAAATAGCAAAACAGAACTTTACATTATCTTGACATTTCAATAACACGAGGAATTGATACCTTAAAGTTTGACATTTATAGAAAACCAACCATGACAGACACAACTATCCACAACTCCTCAAACTACCTTCTCAACATAAACTCGCAGCGTTTAGACACATGGTTCACAGACTTAAAATAATCCCACTCGGTCCAGATAAATACAACAAAGAACTCGATACAATTTACACTATAGCTAAAAATAACGGTTACAACCACACAACCATCGACAAACTACTCAACAATACAACAAAAAAAAACAAGAAGAAAGAAGACAAGGAAACAATCGACACAACACGACGACACATCTTTACTTACACAGGACCAGAAATATATAGATTAACTAACCTTTTCCGAAAAGAAGGTTTACGCACAACATTAAAAACGAGCAACACTCTACGCAACAAGCTCAAGACATCAATAGAAACAACCGATAAATTTATTACCAGCGGAGTATACAGACTTACTTGTACTTGCAACCATACATACATCGGACAAACTGGACGAACATTAAAAACAAGGTTTACAGAACACATACGATCATACAAAAGGAAAAGGGAAGACTCGAATTTCGCAAAACACCTTAACACACATGGACACGAACCAAGGGAAATAGATGAATGTATGACAGTATTACACCCATTGGAAAGTTTGTCATTTTTAAGCATAATCGTACTCAAAACGTTTTGACGTACGACCATTATTTGTGTTGTTTACAGTGGCTTGAAAAAAATTAATATAGAAAAAAATTAATATAGAAAAAAATAGAATTAACTCGTGAACATTTTCGTGCCATCATTTTTCACAACTTTCGAAGTGGATTATCACGACAAGAGCGCATTGATGAACTTATATCTTTGTATGGCGATGAAGCACCATCCTATAGCACTGTGAAAAATTGGTATAATGAACTTAATCGTGGCCGAAGCTCGCTCAAAGACGAATTCCGTGAAGGTCGTCCAAAAACGATACTGCATTAACACCTGGCCTTAAAAAAGGTTTGTTCTCGTTGGATCCCGCACAATTTGAAAGTCGCTCAAAAAAAGGCTCGTGTCGATTGGTGCAAAGAAATGTTGCAAAAATACGATTGCGGTGCTTCAAAAGACGTTTATAAGATCGCCACAGGTGACGAATCATGGATCTATGCGTATGAGCCCGAAACGAAACAACAATCGACCGTGTGGGTCTTCAAAGACGAGCAAAATCCAACGAAAGTTGTTCGTGGAAGAAGCACTTCGAAGCAAATGGTTGCCTGTTTCTTCGGCGAAACTGGTCATGTGGCGACTGCTCCGCTTGAGCAACGTAGGACGGTCACTTCTGAGTGGTACACTACAATTTGTTTGCTTGAAGTCATCGGAGAAATTCGAAAAACCAACAAGAGAAGACGAATCATTGTTCACCATGACAATGCGAGCTCTCACACATCGGCTCAAACCAGAGCGTTTTTGACCGGCCAAAACGTCGAATTAATGGGTCATCCGCCGTGCAGCCCTGACTTGGCACCTAATGACTTCTTCTTGTTTCCGCACATCAAGAAAAAAAATGCGTGGTCAAAAACCATGTTTTAGAAGTGTTCAAAAACCATGTTTTAAAAGGGGTCTCAATCGGAGTGGAAAAAGTGCTTCGACAACTGGTTTAAGCGCATGCAAAAGTGTATAAATCATGCTGGAGAATACTTTAAAAAACAATAAAACCATTTTTGATTATAAATATTCGCATTTTCACTATTAGGCCAGAAATATATAGAGCAGCCCCCGTATCTATTTTTAACACTATCTCTTCAGTTTTAATAAACACGTGGCTTGAAAATGATGTAATCACATCGAAAGCGGTCGCCAAACGTTCGAAGTACACAGCCAGAGACGACGGTTATTATCGGAAATTATAAAAACAGTTTAATTCTTAAGTGTAATAGCTCGCCAAATTTGTACAGTTTCAGTTAAAATATGTGAGCTCTAGCAACAAGTAGAAAAAAACAAACTCTTAAGGGTGTCCCAATAATCAGATGATTTTCACTATATTATATTTCGGCAATAGATACTCTTGCTAACACACATACAGGCAAGGGCTGTGCTTTTTCAGCAACTCTTTCGATACATCTTCCCCTTTGTAAGACTAGAACATGTTCTGCATACTTGTCCATATTTCGGAAAAAGTTCTTGACTTTGTATAGAAAAAAACCCATGTTAGCATTATTTGTCCTGTGTAAATGAAATTTCGATATGGATTGTCTTAATCTCGTAGACTGACGTAAGGATAAACGAGTAACCATCAATTTTCAACGAAAAAATCTTTCAACGCTTAAACCATATGAAAAGAATTTGGTTCATCGACGAAACGTATGAAAATGAAAATATAGATTGTATTACGAGTTTGGGACATAATTATATACTTATTTGCGGTTAGTTTTCAGATATATTTGGTGCTGATAAACCGATAAAAAATTCCATGACCGAAACAAATGGTTATCCCAAATATACGCTTAAGAAAATGTAAGCCCTTAACCGAAAATCACCTTTCCTGATAATGTTCTCCTTTTCTTGGAATACCTGTTAGTCATCGCTTGGCGACGTGCTATAAAATTGTGGCCAAAACATGAACTTAGAGAATGTCAAGCTTACATTTGTTAGCATTTGTTAGCAAAAGCACCATTCTTTCCTTAATCGTCCGGAACCTTCGGATTAAACTATAAAAGATCTGAAGCAAATTCACTTAACCCGGAAAACGATCATTTCCGCTTAACCTTTGCACCTGGTTACAGTTAACCTCTTCTTCTCCGGTTTTGGATACTACTGGTGGTTGTCGTACTGTTCGGTAAGTAAAGTTTTCAGCTCAAGCTTTGAGTGGCCCTCCTTTACAAGCCACATTTATTTCAGAGAACGTTTTCACGTTCCACATTCTCTATCCTTGCTACCAATTTGTGGGCCTTAGTGGTGCCGGCAAAATCGACAAAAATGAAAGTATGTTAAAAAACAAGACGGTAATTAAATATTATATTACAATTTCAATATTTTTTATAAATTTACAATTATCATAATTACTTACTATTTTTTTGGCCTTTATCAAGAAGTTTTCAAATAATGAAAATTTTCAAACAATATTTTTAAAAGCTTTCAATATAAATTTAAATCGATTTCAAAAAAAATATTAAATTTCCAAGTGAAATAATATACCGAAAAACATTTTTAAAAACATAAAAAATAAAAATTAATAACAAATTCTGACCCGTGAATTCATCACGAAAATTCACTCGTTTGTAATATCTAACACAGCAAGTTTAGATACTGGCCTCTTTAAAATTCCATGACACTTTTTAATGAGCAGATATTGTCTTGCTAAGCTTATCAGCATCGGTTCCTACAACACGTCCGCGTCTCCACTCAGACCTTGATACACTTTCATCACAAATAAGAACTAAGGCGTCGACTTGTAAAGAAGCACTTGGTAGGCATCATTAAAGTCTTCTCGTTAATTCTGGAAGATATTCCTTAATCCAGCGTTTCCAAAAACCATTTTTAAAATTTTGTAAAATTAGCCATTGTTTTTTAAACAAATTAGCTTAGGGTCAAAATTATCGGGAGCTTGCGTGGAATTTATTCCTCCTACCAAAAATGGTTGGGTAATATCGGATCAGGATCATACGGTGATACAAGATCAAAATACTTATAAAATATCCAATCTAGGAATATTTTCAAATAGTACGGAAAACGTCTTCTTTACTGATTTCAATTTCAATCGTTCCCATTCACCACCAGAGCTTGGATCATAAGGCGTTCCAATCCATTTTGTTCCTAAGGGTGTTAAACTGCACATTATTTCATTGTAATCCATATAAAACAGCTCGTTTTTAAATTATTTTTTTTATCCCTACAAAATTTCTACCATTATCGCTTCTAATTTTAATTCCACGTCTGTTACCAAATTTCTTAAACATAATAAAAACGAATCGGTTGACAAATCAGTTATTTATATATTTGATAATTTTTTGTGTGATAAAATTCTACTAATAGACGGGAGATCTTGTCGTTTTTCGGAAATATTATAGGTCTTTTAGCATAGCTTGAAAGTATGGAAACATTATCTTAAAGACCACCAACTTGTAGTAATCCAGGTTGTTCGAAGTAAGAATTTACTGTTTTTAGATCACTTGATATATCAATATTCTCTTTTAATGTCAGCTTTTTGTATTTATTAGGAATATGTTTTTTCTTAATGTATGGTACAATTTTATTTTCAGCTTTAGATAATTCATCAGTCAGTCATCACAGTCCTTTAATTTTTCTTTCAGAATTTAATATAAGAATAACATTTTTATAAAATCTTATTACCCATGATATAACTCGAAAATTTTTGAAAAATGGTGTTTAGTTGCTTAGTCTTGTGTTAACAATACGATGTTCCTTGGTTCCAAAAATTCATCACTTTTATCTTCTTTATTTCCCATAACATTTTCGTCTGGCTACTTATCCTCCCCGACCAAAAGGAAGTGTGGTCCCATTTCCCAAAGTTTTTCAGGGTTATAATTAACATTTTACACGCGTGTAAAACTTTCTGATGACTTGTTTTACTTTAAAGGATAGATAGATAGATTTTATGACTGAACATGCTTAAAATTTTGTTGAAAATACTTTTTGGTTTTTATTCTCCAAAGCATTCATTTCTTTGGAAAACAAAATTTCAGAAGATCGCCACATACGGCTACAGGTGCTTGTCTAAAGTGAAAAAGTACCATATGAAGAAGTTGATTAAGATCTGGATCTGCAAAAAGTGCCTTATTAAGAGACATATTTTCGACTTCGGCGAAATTTTTTCTTATTGGTATTCTTAACACCAAAATGCGGTAAATAATAATTTGTAATTGTAATTTGCTTGAGTGCCTTGATGCTTCTTCTTCAGAAAGAATTCGTGCATAATCTTTTTCTAGGTACTCTTCAATCTTTTCACAATATCCCTAACAATTATTAGGTCCAATAACATTTTTCTTTCAACTGTATTTCATTATCTCGATCAAATTCTTCACTAGCTTTTTTAAAATGGCATACAAATAACTTCACTATTGCTTAAATTTCCATAAATTATGAAACCTAATCTTGTTTTTGCAGCTATAACCCACTTGGAGAAAGAAATTTCGGTGTTTCAATCAGGATAGTTAAGAAACCATGGGCCAGGATTATTTTAGGTTTTATCTGATTATAACAACAATGTGATATACCTGATGACAAACTTTATCTTTTAAAATTATAATTTGATGTATTTAGACTTTATAAAGGAATATTCAATTAAGCTGATACATAAACATTTTTCATATTGCATCTTAGATTAATTTTTCCAACTTTTGAACAATTTCAGAATCTATAATAGATACGTTAGCTCCATCGTCAACAAAGACGTAAATTTTGTCAGAGCCATTTGGTCCATATAAATTAACAGGAATAATTTGGAAAAGAACAACTGAAGAATTAAGATAAACGAGACAGCTTCGAGTCTGCTGATGAGTTATGTTCAAAGTATCTTTGGGTGAATTGAAAGTTTCTTCTAACAAATTACTTTTATGAAGGAGGCATTTCTTTCTTGAATAGCAACTTTTTGCTTGGTGACCAAATTTAAGACAACAAAAACATGCTTTTAATGATAAAAATGTGTTCCATTATGATACAATGGGAAAATACAAAAATGTTTTAAAGATTGCTAGTGACTTGTATTCGCCATCGCATAACTTACATTTTTATTTATAACTAAACAGGCATACTTTCTATTTTTTTAATATGTCCGGTAATGGAGAGGCATCAGTAACCATATTAGATATAATACTCAAATTAGAAAGCCAAATCCAAAAATCTGATATTATAGCAATTCGATCAACACAAACAGTTTCCTGCCCATTGAAGGCGTTAAGACATAGGTAGTTTGTCTAATAGCTCACTTAACAGTAATCGATTACACAAATAGTAGCCTACTTCAACGGATTCTAAGAAAGTGGTCATTTTGCCGACTTTGTTTGCAAAGTTAATAAGAGAAGTTAAATTTGATTCGCTTACCGATGGGAATGATCTTACTTTTTGAATTTGCGATTTAATCAATTGTTCTAGGCGGCCAAACATCTCTGACAAACCTTTAATGATTTTTCGAGCTGGCTAACAATAATTTAACTGATTCTTGCGCATAATATTATGAAGTTCCGGATACTCGAATGCTTGAATTGAAGTCATAAATGATTTATAAAAAGTTTGCCAGCCTTCTGGTAACCCCAAAAATTTTGGAAGAGGGTAAATTTTTTTTGTCGTTGATTGCTTAAAGATTGTGATGAACTTGTTTTGTTGAATGCAAAGCATGCACCATAGGCAGAGAGTTAACAAAAGAGGAACCGGAAGGATTTGAATTGGAAATGAATGTTTGAACTCGATGCATATGCAACGCTACTTGCTGCTGTCGAACTTGTGATGGTTGCAATATTATGAGCCGATGCATTAGGATTAATTAAAGATATTTCTGACAAACTTGAAGAATTTCGAGCAACATTTGACTCTTCAATTTGTAAAGTTTCTCTAAGGGCCGTAATCGAATTCTGGGTGTTTAAATTTTTGGTTTCAATTAATGTTTTCATACTTCTGATTTGATTTAATACAAGATTTTGCATATCTCCTAAACGTTTATCAATCTGAGATGTAACCTATTCTTGACTGTTCTGCATACCCTTTAAATGATTATCTACTACATCTGTTACCTGCTCTCTTGAATTTAGTGTATGCCTTCTGGATTAGTATATGTAAACGTGTTTTCAGATTCATTATTATCAGAGTTTACAGAAGTTGTAACGATAGTTGAAATTGGAATCTTATCATTGGCATGGTCGGGGAAAGTCTTTGAAGTCTTCTACGGAAATTGAATAAACTCAATTGGTTAACATATGTTTATTCAAAGAAAATATTACAATTTCAATATTTTTTATAAATTTATAATTATCATAATTACTTACAATTTTGTGTGTCTTTATCAAGAAGTTTTCAACTAACATTTTCAAATAATATTTTCAAAAGCTTTCAATATAAATTTCAAAAATAAAATTAAAATACAAAGTGAAATATTATACCAAAGAACGTTTTAGCAACATCGTAAAAAAAACATCAAATAACAATATGCTTGGTTTCAGGTGGACCTTATACAGATTTAAAGTCTGAATTATAAACACAAGCATTTGTGGCCGTGAAACTTACTGATCAATTATTCACATGTGCCTTAGATAATTGTTTCGATTATAATATATCCAAAATACCACTGAAAGATTTAAAAAGATCTTACTTGGAATTGCTTTTCTGTGCAGATATTTAATATTATCAGATGTTAAGACGCATAATGAGGCAAATGAAAATGGAATAAAGGTCTGAAATTTCTTAAGGAGTTACAGATCGATGGAGAAGAAAATTATACATCATATCGCACATTTAAAGATTGTAAGTTAAGATTTGTAGTTGTGGGACACTGTTAAAGTCAGGTAAGTGAAGAAAATCATGCGTTTTTATTGAATTTTTTGGATTTCAAGATATTTATATGATATTTTTATAGCTAAACGATTGGAGGTAAAACATTGATTTTTTTCTGCCTGAAACATTTCATCAATATTTTCAATATATATATATATATATATATACGAGGGCTGCTCTATATATTTCTTGCATAATAGTGAAAATGCGAATATTTATAATCAAAAATGGTTTTATTGTTTTTCAAAGTATTCTCCAGCATGATTTATACACTTTTGCATGCGCTCAAACCAGTTGTCGAAGTACTTTTTCCACTCCGATTGAGACATCTCTAAAACATGGTTTTTGAACACTTCAACAGCTTCTTCTGGCGACGAAAATCGTTGACCACGCATTTTTTTCTTGATGTGCGGAAACAAGAAGAAGTCATTAGGTGCCAAGTCAGGGCTGTACGACTGTACGACGTTTTCGCCGGTCAAAAACGCTCTGGTTTGAGCCGATGTGTGAGAGCTCGCATTGTCATGGTGAACAATGATTCGTCTTCTCTTGTTGGTTTTTCGAATTTCTCCGATGACTTCAGGCAAACAAATTGTAGTGTACCACTCAGAAGTGACCGTCCTACGTTGCTCAAGCGGAACAGTCGCTACATGACCAGTTTTGCCGAAGAAACAGGCGACCATTTGCTTCGAAGTGCTTCTTCCACGAACAACTTTCGTTGGATTTTGCTCGTCTTTGAAGACCCACACGGTCGATTGTTGTTTCGTTTCGGGCTCATACGCATAGATCCATGATTCGTCACCTGTGACGATCTTATAAACGTCTTTTGAAGTACCGCAATCGTATTTTTGCAACATTTCTTTGCACCAATCGACACGAGCCTTTTTTTGAGCGACTTTCAAATTGTGCGGGATCCAACGAGAACAAACCTTTTTTACGGCCAGGTGTTCATGCAGTATCGAATGTATGCTGGTGGAAGAAATGTCCAAGGATGTCTCTATCTCTCGGTATGTCGCATGTCGATCTTGCATTATAAGTTCACGCACGGCATCAATGTTCTCTGGCACAACAGCCGTTTTTGGACGACCTTCACGGAATTCATCTTTGAGCGAGCTTCGGTCATTATACCAATTTTTACAGTGCTATAGGATGGTGCTTCATCGCCATACAAAGATTTAAGTTCATCAATGCACTCTTGTCGTGATAATCCACGTCGAAAGTTGTGAAAAATGATGGCACGAAAATGTTTACGAGTTAATTCTATTTTTTTCTATATTAATTTTTTCAAGTCACTGTTTACAACACAAATAATGGTCGTACGTCAAAACGTTTTGAGTACGATTATGCTTAAAAATGACAAACTGGAAATATCAGATTGCACTTGGCAGCACTCAGTGTTGCCAGGCCAGAAATATATATAGCAGCCCTCGTATATATAGTATAGTATAGTATAGTATAGTATAGTATAGTATAGTATAGTATAGTATAGTATAGTATGGTATAGTATAGTATAGTATAGTATATCCTGCAAAGATGCAGGATCTTCACTTTTCAGACACCACACTTTTTTCGGCTTACAAAAACTAAGTCTTTTTGTCCTAAGTATATGTGAAGCGCTAAGATTTTACTTGTGGGTTCGAGATGCATAGCCTTAGTTGCGAAACAAGTGAAAGCTAAAACGTAGCCTTTTCTGAGTTTACAACCACGGCTAGCGTATGTCTTGACATCAAAGGGGCCAGCAAAGTCAACTCCAATGTGTTGTCCACTCTAAAGGTAAAGCAGCCATTATTTGCTGATTTTTCTACGGTTTTTTGATTACACCTGATCGACACTGTGACAAGATAGTTTTAATAAGAACCTTTAAGCTAGGAACGTAGTAATAAAGCCTCATAAGTCTAAACAATAAAGCGTTTTGACCGTGAATCAAATATTTTTGCAGATAAGTTAGAAAGAGCCTTGTGTAACATCCATGATACGGCAGTAATATAGGAATTCTTTCATTGTAAGTGAGAATCGGAGAGTTAGCGACCATCTACTCTTATAACTTTTTTTTATTATTTTTTATTTTATTGATTATTTATTATTTTAACAATTTATATAACAAAAGGAGCCGCAAAGCTTTATAGCTTTTCTGCAGAGAGTACTAATCGTTAATATATATGTATTGCAAACGTAAATTTAACATAAAATAAATATAAAATATTGCCTTAAATTATAATGTGCAATTTTAATAAAAAGTAAAAATTAAAAAAAGGAAAAGAATAAAGAAATGATAAATGACTGGAATCTTTTTTTTATTAATTATTGTAGACTTATAAAGTGTTTCTTGATTAGCTGGTTTCTTTTGTTTCCATCAGTTATATTAATTACGCTGATTGGCAGCTGATTGAGAGTTGTGGGCAAAATAACAGGGAGAGTATTTCTACCATATTCATTTAAAAAAGGCTAACTTTAAATCTACCCTCTGCAAGTCTCCTGGTGTTGTAGGAGTGATCGATTGGCTCTAAGAATCTGCGGTATCTAAAAAAGGGTTAAAAGTTAAAAGATGGCTTCTCCGGTGTATTTCTAGACCTTACGATAATAAGTTACATTCATTTTCGAAGTATACCTTCTGACAAAAAATTATCTTATGTGATTTTGCGTAATCTAACTCAGCTTTTGTAAATTCTTTTGTCCTCACCAGCTTATGCCGTAAACTTGTATTGCAATTATAAAAAAAAGTATCTGGCACGTAACACGCATGGCCTTCGAAAAGTCTGAGAACTTTGCATGAATTTCTGTACTATAGAGTTAAGTGAAAATAAATTGGTTTTTCTTCTTCTTCTTCACTTAATAAATTCGACAAACTCTAAGGTCATTGACTCGGCGGAAGTCCATGCGACCATGGCCCATGCCACTATAAATCGTTAGATATAAGCTACAATACTGCAAGTCTACGTGTGCTAAATCAGTGTGATTATTTTAAGAATCAACATGAAACCAAGATTGAATCCCAACCTTTTCGATAATAAAAGAAACTCGGTTTTCCATCTGTTGGAGGGTTTTTGTAACCATGTCATGACTATTGTTGAGTCGGCCCCCAAAATCAATTTATATCATTATAGTACCCTAAACTTATTTTCCTTTGCTATGTATATATATTTCAACCAATTAATTTTAACGAACTTCCTGTTACCTAAGATTGCATAACAGAAAGGGGGATGCGCAATTTCTGTTTCAACTATTTTTTTTTATTATTTTGCTAAATACTGATTTTATTTATAGATTTTCGTGCATGCTACACCTAATATCGTTCACCTTCGCACAGACATGGGTCTAGGCCTCCTCTGTTGCTTACTTATTTTTTTCAATACCCTTTTTTACGAGAGACTAAACAACTATCTCTGTGTTGCCAGATCTAACAAACTAACTAGCGTTGTCAGGTCTCCACATCCCTCCAATGTTTTTCAGCTTCAGCGTTAGTCTTGGGTTTAGCTGCTCTTGGTCCATTTGTTTCTCCACACGATCTGCACAAGAATTATTATCGCCTACTTCCGACGTTGTTGGCAATTTCTTCAGATGGCTAACGTTGCGCCTGTATAGCTTATCATCCCTACGGATCGTGCATATTCAGTGCGATATTCAATGGTCTACATTTAAAACAGCTTAAGAAATACTCCTCCACATCTTCCTATATATACCACAAAACTCAATTTTAAAGTTTATGTGGAGCTACTCAACCGCGTAAAAGACGCATCGGAGAGAGCAGGATATTTAATAACTAAATGAGACATCAACGCAATAGCATTGCCTTACCGGTAACACTGTTACATATGGAAAGAAATATCTTGCAAATTTTAAACAATGTAGGTAAATAAAAATATGTAAATGGAGTATTGTATTAAAAAGCTAGTTTAACATTTAAGATGTATTAAAATTTTAATTTTTTTTCACACAAGAAATTTGTAAATTTATAGTTACCTTTAGAATTTAATAGAGTAAATAATACATGGTCTGGCGAGGTAGTAGCTCTCCAACGTAAAACGCTAGTAATCAGTTGATGCTAAAAGTAAAAATAAAATAGGGCATATTAATCTTTTTAAAAATTTTTTAAAATCGAAAATTAGCAAAAAAAAAAAAAAAACAACGACATGCTAATCAGCAGAAAAAGTCTTTAATATTACACACAGTTAAAGTTTAAAACTAGCAAAGATTTAAGTTTTGCTGAAAAATATCAAATTAAATAACGCACGAATAACGTTTTGAATATAAATACGAAAAATTTTTAAATTGTGTCTTTATTCTTTGAGTGTGATCTTAAGATTAAATTATTGAAAATTTCTTAATTCAATTCTTAACATAAATTCTTTTGTTTTTGTTCTTGTTTTTCTTTAATTTTGAATTGTTGGGTCATCGCAATAAAAATCGATGACTCCAAGCGGTTTTACAAACAAACAATTATTTCTCAATATTTATTAAAGGTTTTGAATTAACCCAAATTGTATTTTACGCTGTTTAGCGGAAATAAAATTTGGATGAATAAAAAAATGTCATTGACTTTAAGTGCTTATGAAATAACGGACGAATGAAATCAAATTTTAGAAAATAAAGAGAATTAAAAAAATGTTTATTGATTCAACATTTTCTTATTATTATTTTTTTTAAAGTGTTACAAAGTATCTTTGGCTTTGTATTTAAGTTTCTTTAATGTATGTATTAATTATTTAATTTATGTATACGAGGGTTGGTTGTGTATGTGGGATTACATACGTAACTCCTCCTCCATTAGATGAAGGATTCTCCTGAATTCTTCCTTTTGATTTCTTACATTAGCCATATAATATTATTATTAGTATTATTGATATTGCCACAATTATTGTTGATGGTATGGTGTAAACCAGTGTTGCCAGTAGATTTATCGAAAAAATACGTACACATGCTAAAAAATCAGATTTTCCCTACACGTTGGAAAAATTTCCCCTACAAAAATCCCTACGCATTTCTGTCATTAAAATAGAAGAAAACCATCAGTTATTTAAAAATATATATGTTTATTTAAGCTTTCGTAACAAAATAATTTTTACTTAAATAATAATAAATTAAAAATAAAAATATAGTTTATTATTATTTATCTTCAGGTTTTCTGACGATTCCACCTAATGGTGTAGCGATATATTGAAAAAATAAATAATAATAAACTGTATTTTTATTTATAAACTGACCTAGTGCTTAAAAAATAAGAAAGTTATAACAATAATGCTTTCTTAGTTCGGATTTCCCACAGTTTTAAATCTTGCCACATGCCCTGCATTTTCATTTAAATTGGTTATCTTTTACTTCCGTTTACCATTCTTTAAATTTAGTTATTTGCAACCACTCCGGCCGGAACTTTTGCTTCCTATATTTGCTTTGGTTGCCTTCGTTGTCCGAAGAATCTGGTGACATCCTAATAAACAAAGCACATTACGATTACGATTCTGTGCATTATTAAAATATTCATATTTGTATTTCCTTTTTTTTTAACATTATTTCGAATACTCCAATGCAAATTTTCACAATTTCCAATAAAACTTATTCAATTTTGCGACTTATTGATTGGAAATGATTTTTGTTTTAATGCAGTAAAATTTGTAAACAAATAATAGTGATGCTTATTCTTAATTTTAAATTTGTTCAACATACGTACATATTAATGTCGCCAACTTAAAAAAAAAACAAAAAACTCTGAAGATATATTTTTAAGCGATTTTAACGAAAAGAAAATTTTTGAACCGTTTTGAAAAAAAAATATTACCAAAATAACGTTATGTTTGCATTTATTTCATAAATAATGCGACATGACGGAAAAATCCCTTCATTTTAGAGGATATAGAATATCTGTCCGATTTTCCCTACGCTTCTATTTTAGTGTCAAAAATACCTATATGTAGGGATTTTCCCCTACTTCTGGCAACGCTGGCGTAAACCATAATCATACTATTTAATTTTATTTCTTCAATTTCTTTCATATTTTGAATTGTTTTTATTTTTACTTCTTCTATAGTAAGTGTAGTATTAAATTTTATGTTTTGAAATTTTGGGACAATTATTTTATCCAAATACATTTTATTATTATTTGAAAATTTTTTTATTCTATACACATATTAAGAAATTTCCGTTCAAAATTTTGATTGTGTTATTATAGCTGTTATTGTATTATTCTTTGCAAATCGGTATTATCGGTTTTTATAATCTTCAATTTTTTTCTATTATACAATGTCTTGCTATTTTACATTCAGTACAATAACTGTTATGTATTTATGTATTTGTTTAATTATGCTTCGGCTTTTTATGGTTTTTTACAAAAAACTCTTTTTTTGTTTTTTTTATTAAATAATTTATTATCCAATATTTCGACCAACTTTGTTGGTCATCTTCAGGGAATTTTAAACTAAGACAATAAAAACAAATATAATAAAACAATTTTTCACAACATAACAAACAAATTAACAATTACCTAAATGTTTACATATATCAGTGTCGTCTGTTGTTTATTATTTAAGCTTTTGTCACTGACTGTCTTTTTTGTTTTTCGTTTCTATGTTTGTTGATTGTGTATCGATATACATGAGCGCAATTGTCCGTATCTGTTTTATAGTTAATTCTTTTTCCAATTGGAATATTTATTATATGCAGCATCTCCTGCATGTATCTCTTTGATGTATTACGCTCTTCAATTAATATTCTCACTTCTTTAAAATTTGGTTGATGTCTAGTTATTGCACAGTGGGTTGCAAGGGCAGTTTTTTGATTCGATTGTTTGTCAGATTTTAAGTCGGATTTGTGCGATGATAGTCTTGTCTTTAATTTAGTTTTTGTTGTACCAACATATACTTTTTGGCATATGTCGGTTTCGTCACCATTGCATTTTATTTCATATACTAAATTAGATTTATCCATTTGTCTAATTTACATTTTGTATTGGTAAAAAGTTTATTGGTCGAATTTATTGGTTTCATCGCTACTGTATATTTTTCTTTATCATAAATGTCCGAACGTTTTAATCTGTCTGATAATCCGGGTATATAATCTGTTGATTTATAAATTTTTGTTGATCTTTCTTGGTCTCGATTTTGAACTGATGTTATTATTTTTATTTTTAGTCACATAATCACTTAATTTATTTATTGTCTGAAGTGGGTAACTATTTTGACTCAGTATATTTCTAATTATCTTCTTATTTTTTTCGTGGAATTTTGAGTTACTAATATCTAATACCTGTTTTATAAAATTCGTTGCCGTGTTTATAATTATATTCCTAGGGTGTTTTGAATAGAAATTTATGAGTCTCCCAGATGCCATAGGTTTTTGGTGCCAGTCAATTACGATCTTGTTTTTATCCCTTATTATTAATGCGTCAAGGTAGGGTAGTATGTTATTAGTTTCTTTCTCCAGTGTAAATTGTATTTGTTTATTAAATGTATTTAAATTCATTAATGTTTCGTCAACTCGATCAATTTTTAAAATTCCAAATAGGTCGTCCACATATTTTGTCATCATTCTCGGTTTTGTGTTCATTTTTCCTAAAACTGTATTCAGTAATTCCTCCATAACTATATCCGCTATAACTGGTGATATTGGAGATCCCATTGGCATACCCTTCTTCTGTTCATAAAATATTTCATTAAATCTGAAGTATCTGCAATCTCTTATGCAAAACTTTACCATCTCCATAAATAGAAGTTTTGGAATTTTTGTACGTTTTTGTAATATTTCCCATTTGCTTTCAATTGTGTTCAACGCCAAGTTAACCGGGATACTGGGAAATAATGAGATAACGTCAAAGGATACCAGTATCTCGTCGTCTTCAATTCGAATATTGTCTATTTTAGATCTTAATTCTTTTGCGTTACTTATATTATATGCTGAGTTTATTGTCAAGTTTGATAATATGTTTGTGATATATTTGCTTAGTCCGTATGAAGGTGATTTTTCCGATGAGCAGATTGGTCGTAGTGGCATATTCTCTTTATGAATTTTCGGTAATCCATATATTCTAGGTGGGACAGCTATCTTTGTTGTAAGTTTATTTTTCTCAAATTGATTTATGAGATTAAAGTTAAACAATTTTTCCACTAGAGCATTATTCTTATTTTGTAGGCTTAAAGTAGGATCTCTCTTTAGTCGTCTGTATGAGCACATATCGTCTATAATACTCTTCAATTTTAACACATAGTCTTTTTTATTCATTGCAACAGTCTTATTGCCCTTATCCGATTTCAATATGATTAAATCTTTGTTATTTCTTAGGTATTTTTCAGTTTGAACCACGGTATTCAATATTAGTGAGTCTCTTGCATCTATTTTGATTTTCCGCTTATAATCTTCCAATAATGTCACGAACTTAATTCTAGCTGTAGTAGTCCTTTTTCTCATAGCCTATAATAAATTATGCAAAGTAATATCTTTGTATAAGGAACTAGATTTCTGCGCATATGCCGATGACTTCAACCTTATAATCAGATCCCCCCGAGGCAAGAGGATAGTAATAAATCTTGATAATCTCCTGAATGATATAAAAGAGTGGTGCGACTACTCGGGAGCATCACTTTCCTTCTCAAAATGCAAATACATTCATATTTACCGCCTAAAAAACTGCCAATGCGAAATTCAGTCATCTGATATTGAAGTTTTACGAATACTAGGACTATATATTAATAAGCGGTACAACTGGAAAGATCATATAGATCACCTGCTAACATCTCTGTCCCAACGGCTGAATATAATAAAATGTTTATTTAACTCTAAATGGAATTGCAATCAAATAAACCTTATCTATTGAACAAAAGCTCTCGTTCTTTCAAAGATCAATTACAGCCTACAACTCACAAATTAACAAAATAAATGTAATACTTAATTTCTGTATTAGAGCTTCCTTTGGAGCACTACGTGCAACACGTGTATCAAATTTAAGATTTGAATCCAATATAAGATCTCTAAATACCCAAAGAGACATATTGACTGCCAAACTCTTTTGCACATTGCATAATATCGAACATCCTTCAAAACAAATTATTAAAAGTAATAGAACGCTCCAAGAAAGTTCCAAAATTCCCTTCTTCCTTGTACAGATCAATTCAACAATGCAAAAATATTGGTATTCTAACATGCCAATCGGTGAACATAAGTAGACAGCAACCAACCTGGCATTTTAATAATACATCTGTTAATACTTCACTTCACCAATTTTCTAAAAATAATAACCCTCCCTCAATATACAAAACCAAGTTTGCAAACCTAAAGGAAAATTATTGCAACTATAAGTTTCTGTTAACGGATGGATCAAAGACCGATTCAAAAGTTTCTTATAGCGTAACATCCGAATATTAAGTTCTAAAAATGGCACATCTTCAGAGTTACACCTCCATCTTTGCAGCAGGATTAATAGCCATATACCAACCCTTGATCTACAAAAAAATAAAAGCGATAAATTTGTAATCTGCACAGATTCTCTTTCTTCTTTACAATCTGAAGTCAATACCTTAAACAACGAGTACTATGCATCCAATATAAGAAATATTCTGATTACGAAATTTTCTAATATAGTGTTTTTATGAGTTCCCGGACACAGTGGAAGCTGTGGTAATGAACTCGCAGATAGGATTGCAAAAAGCGCCGAAAGGCGCCCATTGTACTTCTCCCATAACTTTAATAAAAGGGATATGACGGAATATGTAGTACGTTTGTATACATTGAAAGATAAAGACAATATTTTAAACACATGCTCAAACTGGTATCGTATGATAAATAAGGATAAAAAAACAATATACGACTATATGACAGATTATGGCAAAGGAATCTACAGACTAGACTGCAACAAATATATAACACTAAGGGAGTACTAGCTTGACGCATGGAATACCCATTTTTACCCCATTTTGCAATTGTCAGATTAACTATTCCACAACCCCGCAACATTTCTTACAAGTATGTCCTACAATAAATAATGCAAGAAACACAGTTTTTCAAAACATAGATCCTTTGTCAACTCTATCCTATCCAAATATGCAAAACATACTTCTATTAACTAAATTCCTGAAAAATTCCAATTTGTATAATCAAGTTTAATTGAAATCTTTATATGTTTATATTGAAAATAGAATAATGTTAAACAATATTTTATATACATATTAATTATGTATGAGCTGAAGGCCTAAGTTGCTATTGCTCTTATTTTGCATTTAAATTTATTTTTTAATTTGTAATTATAAGCTAAATAATAAATAAATAAATAAATATTTCCTGCAATAATCAATGTAATCAATTCTCAGTAATTGATTATAAAAGTTAGGTTAGTAAGCTAGTTGGGAAGTCCTTCCACCATAAATGATTAATTCCACATTATATTACCTTAATAAATTTTTTTTTAATATATATACTCTTCATTGAACAAGTATTTAAACTCTTTGAATACAAACAAATTCACTATACCAATGCTAATATTACATTTAACAAAAAAAATTTCAATAATATGAAACAATTCATTGTACCATATCATTCCAACACCAATTAGAAGCGAAGAGTTAACGCCGGGGCACATAGAATCCGTCATACGTTTAACTTTAACGTATTCAACTGACAAGCCAGTTAAAATACATGTTTTCTCATGAGTTTTGTTACAATAGGTACGTCTCCGTCATCACAAAGTATGAAAGTTGGTCAACTTTTAACTTTTGACGTACATTGAATACTTTGACAGCTATCAATTGCTTCTTCTTCTTTATTGTCTTTTAACTCTTGCTGTATTTTAATTGTACTCTTTTTTTTGGCAGATTTTTAAAAGTTTTGTAACTTTTGAAAATTTATTTACTTATTGTTCAATTTTGTTATATTAGGCCAATTTTCTTAAATTAAGTAATATCACTGAACGAGTAACCGTTTCATTATTTGATGTATAAATCTTACTTAAAATATCAACCTTTCTTAACTTATCAATTTGATTTTAATAAGGAAGGTAATCTGCAAATGCAATTAAAATCCCATATAAAAAATTAATTTGAAATAAACAAAAAATAACATTGCTTAAGTTTTACTCTCTTCAAGAAATGTTCTCGTTTCAAGTTTAGAAACAACAAATTGTTTAAGGCAACAATTTTTCCCAACTGGAAATAATAGGATCTGCATTTCGTGCGTAAAACTAAACATTCTGTTCAAACTTGCGAAAATTGGTAGCAAATTCAGTTATTCCGATTGAAAAATTTGACAATCGTACCAATACCTCGATTAAGAAGAAAGTTGTCCTTTAATGCCGGATATTATTTCAGAAAAATTGTCAATAATTTTATGTTGAAGTTTTAAGCAAAAAAGTCTCAAATTTTATTTAATTTAAAATAATTAGTGTAATAAATTCCATTGATGCTCAGTCTTCCAAAGAAAAATGTACTTTAACTAATTTTTTTCCACACCGAAGTATTAGTATTAGGTCTTATTTTAAATCCTAATGAGTATCATCGGTATGAAATTTTGTTTCATACGTTATTCTTCGTTTCGTGTTGTTTTTGTTCAGTAAATGAATGAATGTTGCTTTGTTATTATTGGTATTTTCCCTGACATATGGAATAAAAATTTTTACTATATTTTATACCAAGCCGCATTAATTTACAGGTGGTCTTAATAGTCCAGCTAATTTTTGTTTATGTTCAAAATTGAAGTCAAAATTTAAAAATAATTATGAAATTAAAAAATTTTCAAATAATTTGAAAAATTTGACATTTTATAACATTAAATTTCAAATCCAAAAAGTGAAATATGATACTAAAGAATAAATTAAATTCGGCTTCCTTCTGTTCAGCCAGCAACTTTTGACATCAACATGGTGCTAGGCAATAACAAAATTACATTAGGTTTATGTTTTTGTAGCCGTGCGGCCACCTAATATTTAATTCTGCTTAATTTTATACAAAATACATTAAATTACTATTTTTTTAAGGAAAATTTCAGTGTAACTTTTAAAAAATTTATAATTTTTCCTGTCTTTCTCTGGCAACACTAATGAAAAGATTAACAGCTGATTTAAAATCCGTCAGCAAAGTACTCATTGTGCCAACCTCATCCGTCGTTACTTTGACTTCAGGCGAATGTGAAAATAATTCAATACTTTATAAAGATGTAAAAATATACAATATCAATTTTATTGTAAAAAATATTCATAAAATTGAATAAAATATGCACACAAACTAACTATATAAAAACAAAATTGTAAATAGGAATGAGACTGCCTCCTGCAACCAACAAGACATAGGGAAAAAACTGAAATTATTCACCAGGAACCTAATTTTGTATATTATCCTCATTTACCCTCTAATACAACAGATAATTAGAATACTGCACAACAGTAAATCAGCAAACTCCCATCAATATAGTTATAACATGCACAACTCACTATGTGTATTCTGCCTTATCAGCATATTCCCACAATGTGAGTTGTGTTTGTATTGGTAGAGCAGTTGGCTCTGCCAATAAATTTTCTTAAGAATAAAATAATCAGAAAGAACTAACGCGTAGAAGAGTTCGGTTGCTATAAGGAACCAAATAAAAAGTAAAACTTAAAATATTACATTTAGCCTTACAATATAAAAAAATTATAAGTAAATGGTAAATTCATTACATGACGATCCTGCCAATAACTTACACAAGTTAAAGCCAACAAAAAAATTAAATAAATTAAAATTCCCCTATTTTCGGCTTTAAGTTGTGTGTGGACTTCGTCTAACCAACGTGTATAACATAAGGTAGATAGATGCGAAACATGCTGATGAAGGATGTGGCGATTCAGATAATGCTGCATTTCATACGGCTAGCGTCTAATTTTTCTTGTTTTCTTTGGAAAACGTCCGCATACATTTGTAAATAATTTTTTTTTTTAAATGTTTAGAAATTAAATAAGAAATTAACCAAAAGTCGAAAATAAGTCAATTTAATTCAATTATAAGATCCACAGTTCAAATCCTATTTGGGAAAATTTAAAAATGATTAATTTTAAATAATTAAACTCCCTAGTATATTACAAACCCCAATTTTACAATGAGTGATCTAATAAATAATGTGTTTATATTAAAAAATAATATAAAGGAAAATTTCTAATAAAACATAATTGTTTCGTACTGCACCAGCTATTACAAGAAATACATGCACATAAATAACAAAATTGAAAAAATAAAACAACCTGTAAGGAAAATTTGTTAATAAATTTAACTTATAAAATTGTAAAATAAACAGAAAACATATTTACTTCAAATTATAAATTATTATAAATTAAAAAATTAAGATAACAAGAAGCCACGCGTAATGTCAAGTAGAGACACATTAAACTAAAGAATATTAAGAGAGCAACAAAAACTTCACTAACTATACTTGTTCCAATGTTAATTTTTATGTACTGGTGAAGATTTTACCCTAATCACACAAGAACAAATCTTAAAACAAACAAATAATGTCAAATAAGTGTTAATCAATTCTTACAAATGAATAAGTATAAAAAAGGGTAGATTAAATGAATATTTACAGGAAAGTTACATCTGGTAAAGTTTAAACAAAAGACAATAAACGAATTTATTTATGACGGATCTTATTGTTAAAAATAAAAAAAAAATAAATAAACAAATAAAAAAATATAAAAAAACTCCGCTGTGATGCAAAAAAGTGTTTAACAAAAATAATTAATAATTTTGCTGTATGCCCTCTAAATATAAGAACCACACAGGTGCAGATATTTCTGTTGTTAAACACAATCAAATTCTAAGCAAACCAATTGGTTGCACAAAACTAATAAATATAAATAGTATTGAACAAGGTCTTATCACTAGTTTAGGAACAGTAAAAACCGACCGGCACATGAATTTCATGTCTTTAATGATGACCTTGTAACACAAGTAGATGGCATAATGGGTATGGATGTCATCAGAAAAAACGAATGTATTTAGATTACCAAGGAAATAAGGATTACTTAATGCTATTAATAAGCGTTATGTAATCCCTAATAGCATTTTGTAGCCCTAAAACAGATGAACTCTCCAAACATAAATTCCATATCACTGCCAGTCAGGGGTAATAAGATTGACATCCTTGTCAGTAGTATTGTCAAAATAACTACGGAACAATAGGAAGAAATTACTTAAATTAAAGAAAAGTTTCCCCGAATTCGTAAATTAAGAACTAAAAAAATTATGTTCCGAAATCCTCGATGCTTTTGCACTAGAATCTGAGAAAATAACCGATGATAATTTGTTTAAGCAAAAACTCAGACTCCAAGAAAAAAGCCTGTATATATCAAAAATTACAGAATACCTCACTCCCATGAAGAGGAAGTAAATAAACAGGTTGACAAACTCAGTAAAGATGACATCATATAGCTATCAGTCTTAGACTACAAAAGTCCAATCCTATAAGTTCCCAAAAAACATTACCAGAAACTACCCAGAAAAGGTTGAGACTTGTTGTTAAATAAAGGGGAAACAACAAAAAATTTATAGATAATAAATTTTCTTTACCCCAACTTGATGATATATTAGACCGATTAGGAAGACCAAAATTCTTTTAATGCTTGGATCTGATTTCGAGAGATATAACTTTATTTACAACGGACAAAGGTTGCTTCCAATTTAAAAGATTCTCTTATAGTATAAAAATTGCTCCAAACTCATTTCAAAAAAGGATGTCTGGATTGTCATCAGCACAAGCTTTTGTATACATCGAATATTTAACTGTGATTAGAGGTTCTACGAACTACATGTTACAAAATCTAAAGGATGTTTTCACTTTGTGCAAAAAGTATAATCTTAAACTACATTCCGATAAGTGCTAATTTTTTGGTCAATAAATAACCTTCCTAGGACCCAAATGCACTGAAAACGGTATATTACCAGATGACAGCCAATTTTCGATAATCGAAAATTATTAAACTCCTAAAATCGCTGATGAAGAAAAACGCTTCGTTGCATTTTGCAACTACTATAAAGGGTTTATACCAAATTTGCAGAATCATCTCGCCACATTACTAGACTATCCAGGAAAAATGTACCTTTTCTATGGACTCCAGAATGTGAAAACGCATTCAGTTACTTAAAAAGTAAGTTACTAAGTCCAACAATTTTGTACTACCAAGATTTCAAAAATATATTTTATATCACTACAGACGAAAGCAAATTCGGTTGTAGAGCTGCATATGCATCTAAATAATTTACGGAGGGTGAGAGTAATAAATCAACCATATAACAGGAACTTACGGCCATTCATTGGGCGATCCAACATTTCAAAGCATACATATATGGTAAAAAATTGGTGATGCGGAGCGATCACAGGCCACTAACATACATGTTCTCCTTATAAAACCCTTCATCAAAATTAAACCGCATGAGGATAAACTTAGAGGAATAGGATTTTGTCGTAGAGTAGCTTGTGGTATCAGATAACAACGTAGCCAAAAATTCCCAAGAGCACCGTAAAATCCCTATAAGGATAAGCTTATTATCCTAAAAGGAAAGAATAACCTATCCTATTAATGGAAAAGTCGATTTGGGTCACCTGTTTCCAAAGCTTGAAAAAATAGGCTACTCAACCATACGACTTTCACTAGGTGATTGTCTTTTTGATAAAACCGGTATAGAAACCTTTAAAAATGAAGGTAACGGTCTCTTAGATAGATTGAGTATTGTGCTCATTCCTTAATTACGAAAAATTAATAATAACACCATAACAAAAATAATATTGCGGAGATATCACGATGACCCCATTAGTTGTAGTCATGTCGGAATTACTCACGTGTTGGAAAGAAATCGACTTTTCTATTTTTGAAAGGCATGACAAATGAACAAACCCGCAATAATTTTTTTAAATACATTCTTTATTTGCAATATATCCGAAGACAATAAGCAAAATAAATAATTTCTTTATTTCATAACAGCATCTATGGAGTCCCACTGAACTACATAACTATATAAAAAGTGTTAAATTTAACATTATTTACATATTTACAATATAATTAGCTTCTAAAAGGTAAATCTAACGCATGTACACGCTTTAGTCTTCTAGTTACATTACTGTTATCTAATAGAGAAACGGCAAGAGGATTTGCATGGTAGCTTAATCCTTGCAAATCCTCATATTTCTTCGTAGACTGTAAACATTTGAAGATCGTTTTGAATAATTTTGTTTGCCACAAACCATGGAGCATTTGTTATCGGTCGTTAAGTTTTCGACTGATATCTTTCCAGTTTATCTATATTTGATTTGCTTGACGTACCCCTTAGTTGAATTCCATACGACCAAATTGGTTTTAGGATAGCTTTATATATCCTTAACTTATTGTTTAAATTGAGTTCTGACTTTGGTCCTAGTAGCCAGTATAATTTACGATTTTTTTATTTTAAGTTGTTGGCGTTTAGCTTGTATATGTGGCTTCCACGTAAGTCGCCTATCTAACGTCATTCCAAGATATTTTACTTTATTTTATGTTGGGATTACTTCTCCATTTATTTACAACGAGGGACAATCTTAATGTGAATGTAATGTGGCTGGACTTATCAGAATTTACTTTTATATTCCACTTTTTAAGCCATTTTTCAAGAAGGTTAATCTCAATCTGTACAATCTTAGTCTCCGTTTTTCTGTAACGAATTCACTTATTTCTCTTGATATTTGAAAAGTATTACTTTGAGTCACTTCATTTTTTAGTGTAGAGAGAGATGCAGATTCGTGAATTAGTTTAGTTGATGTTCATTTTTTAATCGAATTTTCAGATTTATATTTTGATCAAGATGATCTTGAAAAGATTGAATATCGGTGTTATTTGTTATAATGTTGTTGTTATGTTGTTTTTTATGAAAAGAAGTAGAATGATTGATAAGTATAGGGGTGTGATCAGAGCTCAAGTCAATTATATTCCTTATTTCTAAGTGGTGACTTGGAATTCCTGTATATATTGCAAAATCCAACAAATCAGGAATTTTGCAGGGATCGGATGGCCAATAATAATAAGTTGGTGTCCCTGTGGAGAGTATAAAATAATTGGTATTTCGAATGCACTTGTACAACTCTCTTCCTTTTGGATTTCTGAGCCTAGACCCCCACCACGGATGCTTGGCGTTATAATCCCCTCCTACGATAAATTTTTGACCCAATGTTCTGAAAAAATCTTTGTAATCATTGCATAATATAGTATGCCTAGGAGGAAAGTATATCGAGGATATAATTATGTCACCATCGTTAGATATTAATTTAATGTTAGTTGCTTGCAGAAAAGCTTTTTTTTACTTCAGGAATTATTTCATATTTAATAGTAGATTTTATTAAAATACATGAACCTGCATGAGCACGATTGTCTGGGTGGTTGCTACTAATTAAATCATATCCGCTAATATAAAAGTAGGATCTACTTGTAAAATGAGTTTCTGATACTAAAAGTATATCAATATAATTTCTGTTGAGAAAAACTTCAATTGCATAATTTTGTTAAGAGGGTAGACATCATATTGGGTAGAGTAGTTGTGGTTTCTATTTGCTTCTCTAACAATACTTCTATTCTTTGCAGGGAACTAGGCTGTGCTTCATGCTGGTAATTATTATTTCCTAAGATTTGAGAGTATGAATATTGATTTACGTTGTATTTACCTCTTTTGTCGTTTGTACTTGTATCATTATTTTTATTTATATTAGGAAAATTTTGTAAGTTGATATTAAAATCCGGTTGTTGATTATATCTGTGGTTATTATTTTGTGTTCTTAATAAATTTCTCTTTTGCAGAGGTCTCTTATATACTTCACATCCTTTGTAGCTGGGTGTATGCTGAAGTAAGCGGTTGGAACATCGTGGAAGAGTATTTAGTTCTTCTTTACAGTCGGCTGTTTGATGATTCAAACTTTATTTTAAACATTTAAACAATTTCCTACAGTAAGTTTTGGTGTGACCAAATTGTTGGCATCTATAGTATTGCACTATATCGTTGTTCTTTAAAGGTGGTTCTATTTTAACCACTGCATTAAACAAGTATTTTTCATTATATATATTTTAATTGTTATTATCGGGCTCTAAATCAACAAAGAAAATAGATTAAGGGATTCCTGTAAATCTACTTTTTACATTAGCAATATTTCTAACTTTGTGCCCTAATTTCTGCCTTGATTAATTTTATAGGAGTTGAAAAGTGTAAATTTTTTACTACTACGCGGTAAGCTCTTTCTTGTTTCATCTGATAAGTGTGGAAATTTATTTTCTTTTCATCAAGATATTTCACCATAATCCTATAGGCGTTAGACGTCTTTACCATTACTTTAACTTGTCCATCCCTTAAAGACTTATATGAGAATTCATCGGTCTTGACTACTTTTAAAAAACTATTATCCATAGACTTAATATCATCTACGTCGGGTATGAATATCGGTGGAGGTTAAGGTTCAGAATTTTCATTATCTGCACCGTTGTTGTTTTGCTGATCACAATCAGTTTTATTTTGAAGCAAATCGAACGTATTTGTACTAGTACTTGCACCAAAGTGTGTTGCTGTACGTTTACGTAGTTGTATATTTAGTGGTTTTGTTAGATGTTAATTTGAACCATTTACTACTTGCCAGTGTTCACTGTCACTAGATTCACTTTCATTGCTGCCACTACCCATGCTGCAATCTTGCAGTGGACTAGTGGTTAAGCTTTTTTGTTGTTTTCTTTTATTTGTTTTATTTTATTATTTTCTTTAACAAAACAAAGGGATTAACTTTGTTATTGCTATTTGCATACAAAGTATGTGAAAAGTTTTTTTTTATATTTTTTCTTTTTGAATAACAAAGGGATTAAATTGTTTTTATTATTATTAGCAATATTTTGCAAAATTTGTTTAACACAGTAAAGTCTTCACTGTATCACGATCAAAATCAGACTGGCAATAAAATTTAAAGAAAAGAGAAGAAGAAAATATTGTCATTATTGATACTATGGGACCCGACCCTGAGGTCGTAAACCGATAGTTGCCGTACAAAACCCGGCTAAATTTTTTTATTTATGCATTAATTATTTTTATTATTTTGTATCTTAACTTTTATGAAATTAAAAATAAAAAACAAAAAATAAACCAAAAACCAACCTAAAATTTCTTTGTTGGTTAAGATTTTGTTCATTTGACAAAAGTTTAATTTTTGTCGTTTTTTTTAGCAAACTTTTAATACTGTTACGTTTATTTTTTTTTTAATAATATATTTTAATTCATAATTTACATTCATTTCTTATTCTAGCCCTGCGAAGCCTTTCGACTTGTCTGCAGGATGTAGGTAATAAGATTATGACATTTATATATAGGTTTTCATTGTAATTCTCTATTCCAGTATAAGTCGTTCGTGTTGATTTACGCATTACCCTGTGGCATTGTAGTATGTGTTTTTCTCCCAGAAGAAGTTATTCGCTTTGATTTAGTCATTTGTACAACTGTTGTGCCCCACTCAGATGGGCTTTTACTAATTTATTTCTCCTATATGGTTTCCGAATAGTTCGAATTCGTTTAGAATAATTGGTAAGATCACATTTATAGTGCTCTTGCCATGATTGTTACGGTGTGGTTCTACTTTATATTTTTCTTGTGCACGACTACGTGTATTAAAGTTGTGGTCAATTGGTTTTAAGAATCATGTATCGTTAGAGAATTCATTAACCAACGTTAAAGTTTAATGCTTTAACATTTAATAGTTTTAACTTAGTTGTACGAGGGCTGCTATATATATTTCTGGCCTAGCAACACTGAGTGCCGCCAAGTGCAATCTGACATTTCCATTGGAAAGTTTGGCATTTTTAATCATAATCGTACTCAAAACGTTTTGACGTACGACCATTATTTGTGTTGTTTACAGTGACTTGAAAAAATTAATATAGAAAAAAATGGAATTAACTCGTGAACATTTTCGTGGCATCATTTTTCACAAATTTCGACGTGGATTATCACGACATAAGTGCATTCATGAAGTTACCATGAAGCACCATCCTATAGCACTGTGAAAAAATGGTATAATGAATTAAATCGTGGCCAAAGCTCGCTCAAAGACGAATTCCATGAAGGTCGTCCAAAAACGGCTGTTGCGCCAGAGAACATTGATGCCGTGCGTGAACTCATAATGCAAGATCGACATGCGATATATCGAGAGATAGAGACATCCTTGGACATTTCTTCCACCAGCATACATTCGATACTGCATGAACACCTGGCCGTAAAAAAGGTTTGTTCTCGTTGGATCCCGCACAATTCGAAAGTCGCTCAAAAAAAGGCTCGTGTCGATTGGTGCAAAGAAATGTTGCAAAAATACGATTGCGGTGCTTCAAAAGACGTTTAAAAGATCGTCACAGGTGACGAATCATGGATCTATGCGTATGAGCCCGAAACGAAACAACAATCGACCGTGTGGGTGTTCAAAGACGAGCAAAATCCAACGAAAGTTGTTCGTGAAAGAAGCACTTCAAAGCAAATGGTCGCCTGTTTCTTCGGCAAAACTAGTAATGTGGCGACTGTTCCGCTTAAGCAACGTAGGACGGTCACTTCTAAGTGGTACACTACAATTTGTTTGCCTGAAGTCATCGGAGAAATTCGAAAAACCAGCAAGAGAAGACGAATCATTGTTCACCATGACAATGCGAGCTCTCACACATCGGCTCAAACCAGAGCGTTTTTGACCGGCCAAAACGTCGAATTAATGGGTCATCCGCCGTACAGCCCTGACTTGGCACCTAATGACTTCTTCTTGTTTCCGCACATCAAGAGAAAAATGCGTGGTCAACGATTTTCTTCGCCAGAAGAAGCTGTTGAAGTGTTCAAAAACCATGTTTTAGAGGTGTCTCAATCGGAGTGGAAAAAGTGCTTCGACAACTAGTTTGAGCGCATGCAAAAGTGTATAAATCATGCTGGAGAATACTTTGAAAAACAATAAAACCATTTTTGATTATAAATATTCGCATTTTTACTATTAGGCCAGAAATATATAGAGGAACCCTCGTAAATGTTGTTTCCTGAGTGAGTTTTGTTTATTCTAGCCCTGCGAAGCCTTTCGACTTGTCTGCAGGATGTAGGTAATAAGATTATGACATTTATATATAGGTTTTCATTGTAATTCTCTATTCCAGTATAAGTCGTTCGTGTTGATTTACGCATTACCCTGTGGCATTGTAGTATGTGTTTTTCTCCCAGAAGAAGTTATTCGCTTTGATTTAGTCATTTGTACAACTGTTGTGCCCCACTCAGATGGGCTTTTACTAATTTATTTCTCCTATATGGTTTCCGAATAGTTCGAATTCGTTTAGAATAATTGGTAAGATCACATTTATAGTGCTCTTGCCATGATTGTTACGGTGTGGTTCTACTTTATATTTTTCTTGTGCACGACTACGTGTATTAAAGTTGTGGTCAATTGGTTTTAAGAATCATGTATCGTTAGAGAATTCATTAACCAACGTTAAAGTTTAATGCTTTAACATTTAATATTTTTAACTTAGTTGTACGAGGGCTGCTATATATATTTCTGGCCTAGCAACACTGAGTGCCGCCAAGTGCAATCTGACATTTCCATTGGAAAGTTTGGCATTTTTAATCATAATCGTACTCAAAACGTTTTGACGTACGACCATTATTTGTGTTGTTTACAGTGACTTGAAAAAATTAATATAGAAAAAAATGGAATTAACTCGTGAACATTTTCGTGCCATCATTTTTCACAAATTTCGACGTGGATTATCACGACATAAGTGCATTCATGAAGTTACCATGAAGCACCATCCTATAGCACTGTGAAAAAATGGTATAATGAATTAAATCGTGGCCAAAGCTCGCTCAAAGACGAATTCCGTGAAGGTCGTCCAAAAACGGCTGTTGCGCCAGAGAACATTGATGCCGTGCGTGAACTCATAATGCAAGATCGACATGCGATATATCGAGAGATAGAGACATCCTTGGACATTTCTTCCACCAGCATACATTCGATACTGCATGAACACCTGGCCGTAAAAAAGGTTTGTTCTCGTTGGATCCCGCACAATTCGAAAGTCGCTCAAAAAAAGGCTCGTGTCGATTGGTGCAAAGAAATGTTGCAAAAATACGATTGCGGTGCTTCAAAAGACGTTTAAAAGATCGTCACAGGTGACGAATCATGGATCTATGCGTATGAGCCCGAAACGAAACAACAATCGACCGTGTGGGTCTTCAAAGACGAGCAAAATCCAACGAAAGTTGTTCGCGAAAGAAGCACTTCAAAGCAAATGGTCGCCTGTTTCTTCGGCAAAACTAGTCATGTGGCGACTGTTCCGCTTGAGCAACGTAGGACGGTCACTTCTAAGTGGTACACTACAATTTGTTTGAAGTCATCGGAGAAATTCGAAAAACCAACAAGAGAAGACGAATCATTGTTCACCATGACAATGCGAGCTCTCACACATCGGCTCAAACCAGAGCGTTTTTGACCGGCCAAAACGTCGAATTAATGGGTCATCCGCCGTACAGCCCTGACTTGGCACCTAATGACTTCTTCTTGTTTCCGCACATCAAGAGAAAAATGCGTGGTCAACGATTTTCTTCGCCAGAAGAAGCTGTTGAAGTGTTCAAAAACCATGTTTTAGAGGTGTCTCAATCGGAGTGGAAAAAGTGCTTCGACAACTAGTTTGAGCGCATGCAAAAGTGTATAAATCATGCTGGAGAATACTTTGAAAAACAATAAAACCATTTTTGATTATAAATATTCGCATTTTTACTATTAGGCCAGAAATATATAGAGGAACCCTCGTAAATGTTGTTTCCTGAGTGAGTTTTGTTTATGTCAAATATGTCTGTATGTTACGAGTATGGTATGGTTGTTTAATCTTGTTCTGTAGTTAATATTTATGTAGTTATTGGTTGTATTGTTATTTAAGGAATCACTATTTATGTTTGCATTGTTATTTTTAAAAGTGTTGTTGGTATTTGTGTTCACGTTATTGTTTATGATGTTGTTAATAATTATGTTTGTAGAAGTATTGGTGTTTGAGTTGTTGACGAACCCGTTACTGCTATAATTTGCGCTCCTGACAGGATGGTTGACGGTCATGCTAGTATTGTGTATGAGAAATTGCTTGTCTGAGTACCTTGTAAGTAGAGCAGTTGCTCAAATGAAAAAGACTATATGATGATTTTTTAAGTTTATTTTTCATGTGCTTTATATGTGTAAGCCATTTGAAATTTTCGTCCACATACACTCCAAGGTACTTGTATGTTTTAACTTTTTCTATATATATAATGCATGTGTCTATGTTTGCTGAATTAGAAGTGTTGTGTAGGCATTGATTGCCATTAAACTTCAGATATATTTCTCTGTCTGGTAGATGAGGTGGTTTTATATGCATAATTTTTGTTTTGGAGATATTTATGACTAAGCCATTGTCATTACACCATCTCGATAGTTTATTTATTTCACCTTGCATGATTCTGCTTGCAACATCCACTTTTTTTATTAGATACTACAATTGCAGTATCGTCTGCGTATGCAAAAACAGAGCCTTCTTCTAGTTAGTTAGAAGTGGCAGCCTCTCGCGACGTAGCTCACTTGAGCACAATCGAATGACCCGTTGTGATACCACAAAGAAAGCGGCGCGACTCCCCTTACCCAGCCGAGAACCATGAGGATTCACGGATGAACTTCGCTATGTCCCCTATAGAGTGAGATGATAGCTCCGTAAGAGTTCCAAAGAAAGGAGAGCCCAGAATTCTTAGTCTTCTTCGAGCCAGGAATGGGCAGTAGCACAGGAGGTGCAGTACGGTCTCTTCCTCTTCCTCCGAGCCACAACTGCGACAGAAATCATTAAAGGGCAGACCGAGTCTTTCAGCATGCCTGCCGATTAGACAGTGTCCAGTAAGTACCGAGACCGTGATACTTATGGATTTTCTGTCTAGTCTGAGCAGCTGCCTGGTCCGCTTGAGGTCCAATGTAGTCCACAGTTGTCTAGAGACATAACAGGAACTTTCCTCTACCCATAATTTGCGAGCCAAATTAAGGTAGTGGTTCTTTATAGCCATTTTTACTGTTGCCAGAGGAATTCCAACATCTGGTAGCGAGGTGACGTTAGGAAGCAATGTGCCTTGTTTAGCAAGATTATCAGCCTCATAGTTACCCTGGATATCCCTGTGACCAGGGACCCAAATCAGGTCAATCTGTGATCGCTCCGATAGAGTGTTAAGTAATGAGCAACAACGCAGGACTAGCTTAGATGTACTGTATGCACCAGCAAGCGCCCTGATTGCCGCCTGACTGTCCGAAAAAATCGATAATCTTAGAGTGCTCTATATCCAGCCTGAGCCGGCGTGAGAGGGCATTAAGTCTGGCTGCACAGCATTTAGCCTGTTGCAATACCAGAAGTTTGGTGGGTAACCAGTGGAGAAGAGCATACAGAGCCTTCTTTTAAGATATTTATCATTTCGTTTGCATATATAAGATTAAGAATCGGTCCTAGTTTTGAGCTCTGCGGTACACCGGTTTCAGATGGTGTCTTATTGCTTAGCAAACCGTTGATCTTTACCCTGTAAGACCTAACGGATAGGTAGTTTTTAAACCATTGTAAAAAATTCTCTCTTATTCCATTTCTTTCTAAGATGTTTAATAGATTCGAGTGAGATAGCATATCAAAGGCTTTACTGAAATCTATAAATAGCGCTAGACAATGTATATTGTCGCTCAGGCATTTATTTATATAGTTGGAAAAGTTTCCGAGGAGTTTATTTATATTTTTCCCATATTGATTGGGATTTAAAATTTTATATTTCACTAAGAAATCTTTAAGTATTCTTACTTTTATTTCCTCTAAAACTTTTTCAATTACTGGTAGAATCGATATTGGTCTATAATTGTTGTAATCAGTTTGGATGCCGCCTTTGTAAATTGGTCGGATTATTGAAGTTTTTTAACAATTCGGGAATTCTTGTGTTATTTATGATTGAATTTACAAAAGCTATTATTGGTGTGAGATGAAATTAAATTATAATAACTGTTTTTAGTAAAATTATGCTTTTTATTCAATTTATTTCTATATTTCTTGTATTCCTTTTAAAATTTAGCCAAATATTGTAAAGTTTATCCCGTAAGTCGCAACATTTAATTAAATCATCATTCAGCCACGAGTTCATTTTTCTTACTTTATTTTTTTAAGTGATGCTTGAGATTTGTGATAAATGTTGCTAAATGTCTCACATATTTTGTTGAAAAGCTCTTCAGTGTCTAAATTTTGGTTAGTCCTGATATTCCAGTTTGTTTCTTTAATATATTTGTTGAATTTATAATTATTTATCATGACTTGCTTTTTTTTTGCTCTTTTTCATCATATACACAACAATAAATAGAGTAGTGATCAGACATGTTTGTTCTAACTACAGCAGCATATGTTTGAGTGGATTTTTTATTACTTCTTATATGTACGTGGTCTATACAAGTGCTCGTTTTCTTATTTATGTCTTCTCTAGTGCTCTCTTTGATAATGCACTTTAACCCATTGGACGAGAGCATTTCTGTATATCTAGTTGTTGTGATATTTTGAGTTTTATTATCAATGTTAATGTCGCCAATAACAATAACGTCCTGTTTGTTTTTAATGTAGTTCTATGCTTCATCGAATTCTATTATAAACTTATTTATATTTTTATTTGGCGGACGATATATTACGAGAAGAGAATATGCTTTATTTTTGTTGGTTATATGCATATGGATACTTTCAAAAGAAATAGCTTTTAGAAACATGCGTGTGTGTACAATATTTTCTCTTCCATCTCTATTCAAAAAATATGAGTTAAAACCTTTGATAGTGTAAATATAATTTTCTTCATATTTGTTTCAACGAGGTATATGAAGTTAACGTTTTTTATTATGTTGTGTATGGTAGCTAAAAACGTTGTGAAGTTTACGCGGAGCGAACGAATATTCATATATATGATTGACATGGGATAACTTAGAAAAGATTTGTTTATTTTAGTAAAATTTTTTAGTGTTTCTACTTGTGTTTTATTCATAATTAAATTGAAAATATAAAAGAGATAATTAAAAATACAAAGCGTTAAATTAACTACAGTAATAAGCTCAATAACAGCGGCATTGTTTATTAAGATCGGTTTTGATGTTTCATTTTTTTTAACGTAAATATTTCCGTTTTGAACCCACGTAAATTTCCAATTTAATTCCTTGGCTTTTGTTTTCATTTGCCAAAGAAGACGACGTTTGTGCATATGAAATTGTTGTTACTGCTTTCTTCATTATTTATTATACGAGATTCGATTATGTGACGTTTTATTTTGTTCATTAGTTCTTTTTTCTTATTAAGAGAAGCGAACTCTATTATAACTTTCTTGGACTTTTTCAGACGATAAGAGTTGCTTATGTCGCTATCGCTCCTCCTCCTCCTCCTAGAAGTAGAAAAAATAAATTCAACTCCTTACCGCTGTGAAACAGTTGATACAGTGAAAAGATCTTATATAACTTTTAATGAATATTTGCGATCGTATGTGTCAATTGATTGATTGATTATTGCCCATTCGAACTTATTTTTGGCAAAATACCTCCATGCCTAGAGTTCACAAAGGACACAGATATAGCTCCACTGTACAATGTTAACTCTTATGAAAAGGAAATCAAGTTCAGACTTTAAGTAGCGTGGCGAAGAGCCAACAGCCTTTTAGAAACAGCAAAATTGGCACGACAATAATACTCAAGGGAAAAATCAAATCCTGCCACATAGCCCTCAATGAATTGGTTTCGTTCGCAAAGAAGTTGGACACAAACTGAATAAGGCCTATAAAGAACCATATACCTCCGCTTTTTTTTTTTTGACGAAAAATACTATGTTGAATAAATTGACCAGAATGGAAAAAGGATAACCATACATTAGAACAGACTTAAACAAATATTTTATCCTTGAAAGAAATAAATAAATAAATAAGGAAAATGTGCGATATTTTGACAACCTGTCGTTAACATTATGCATTTTTATAAATATTGTAAGTTATGATCTATTTAATGCTAATTAAAAATATTGATTGTAAAACTAATATTGAATATTTTAATAAATAAATTTAATAAAAATTGTAAACAAACTAATTATAATTTCATAAGATAACATAACTCTTTAAAAATTTTGTTGGAAAATTTTTACTGCATTAATTACAACGATTCTTTTTATTTTTTGGTTTTAGAATAAAATATTCGGCTCCATTCGCGATGGCGTTTTAATTACAATAGTAGTTGATATGTCGCTGTCGTTTTAAAATCGCATCGTTTCTCCATTCGTTTGTTTAAAATGAATTCAAATGAAGTAGAGATCGTATCGAAAACAAAAAGAAAAAGAATTCTTGCCAAAAAAAAAAAACCGACTTAAAAACATATTTCATCTGTTTGCCTATAACGGTTCAATTGGGACATCCTTACGTCTCCAAACTTTATACTTGTTTAAAAGTTCAATAGTTTGACAATATACATAAAATTCTAGTAACTATAGCGTCACCCTTCAATTTCCAAATTCAAATTATATACTTGCTGTTTTAGTAAATTTAGCAATCAGGTTCTGTGTAAATTTCAACCGTCTGTATATAACGGTTGAATAGAGTGCCCATTTACATGAGAATATATCAACTATTCAAAAGCCCCGTAATTTACAGTTTAAATTTTTTATACTTCTTATTATACCAAACAAAATAGTGGACATCCTGTCTAAAATTTAGGTGTTTGTATTTAACGGTTCAAAAAATATGGCCATGTAGAACAAAATACATTAATTTTGGAAACACCGTTTGACTTCTAAATTTAAATTATCAGCTTCTTGCTATAGCTGACAGAAATACAGGTCCCTTTTAAATTGCGGCGTTCTGTCTATGACGGTTCAAAAGTTCGGACACATACACCAAATTACAACAACTATTGGGACACCCGGTTCATAAATCAAATTAAATAAACTATATTAATACTTGTTATTATAACGGCCATAGCAATTGACATTCTGTCCAATTTGCAAGCGTTTGTCTATAACGCTTCAAAATATAGGCCCATAAAAGTAAATTTACACCAATTGGGAGCTATAGTAATACGCAGTAGTTATAAATTTTGTAGAAGTGCCCTTTACGGTTCATAATATACGTAAATTTTTAAGAGTATGAACTGCTTTTAAAATGGGACTAATCTGTAATCGTAATCTATTATATTACGTAAAATTTTCAAAATCGGTTCAGAAATGACTGAGGCACTTTTTTTGAAGTCGGTCAATTAATAGTGCTTTAAAATAGCTTTAAAATTTGTTACGGTATTGATTTTGAAATTTTTTTAATTTTTTAAAAAGTTTGTTATTTATTTTGTAATTTTTAACAAAAAAAAAAAAACTTTAACTACTTTCCTTTAAACCGATTATGTATTTTTCTTTCCTATATTTAATGCAGAAAAAAGATATAAGCGCTGCTTTATATATTTCTGGCCTAATAGTGAAAATGCGAATATTTATCATCAAAAATGGTTTTATTGTTTTTCAAAGTATTCTCCAGCATGACTTATACACTTTTGCATGCGCTCAAACCAGTTGTCGAAGCACTTTTTCCACTCCGATTAAGACACCTCTAAAACATGGTTTTGAACACTTCAACAGCTTCTTCTGGCGACGAAAATTGTTGACCACGCATTTTTTTCTTGATGTGCGGAAACAAGAAGAAGTCATTAGGTGCCAAGTCAGGGCTGTACGACTGTACGACGTTTTCGCCGGTCAAAAACGCTCTGGTTTGAGCCGATGTGTGAGAGCTCGCATTGTCATGGTGAACAATGATTCGTCTTCTCTTGTTGGTTTTTCGAATTTCTCCGATGACTTCAGGCAAACAAATTGTAGTGTACCACTCAGAAGTGACCGTCCTACGTTGCTCAAGCGGAACAGTCGCTACATGACCAGTTTTGCCGAAGAAACAGGCGACCATTTGCTTCGAAGTGCTTCTTCCACAAACAACTTTCGTTGGATTTTGCTCGTCTTTGAAGACCCACACGGTCGATTGTTGTTTCGTTTCGGGCTCATACGCATAGATCCATGATTCGTCACCTGTGACGATCTTATAAACGTCTTTTGAAGTACCGCAATCGTATTTTTGCAACATTTCTTTGCACCAATCGACACGAGCCTTTTTTTGAGCGACTTTCAAATTGTGCGGGATCCAACGAGAACAAACCTTTTTTACGGCCAGGTGTTCATGCAGTATCGAATGTATGCTGGTGGAAGAAATGTCCAAGGATGTCTCTATCTCTCGGTATGTCGCATGTCGATCTTGCATTATGAGTTCACGCACGGCATCAATGTTCTCTGGCACAACAGCCGTTTTTGGACCACTTTCACGGAATTCGTCTTTGAGCGAGCTTCGGCCACGATTAAATTCATTATACCAATTTTTCACAGTGCTATAGGATGGTGCTTCATCGCCACACAAAGATTTAAGTTCAGCAATGCACTCTTGTCGTGATAATCCACGTTGAAAGTTGTGAAAAATGATGGCACGATAATGTTCACGAGTTAATTCCATTTTTTTCTATATTAATTTTTTCAAGTCACTGTAGACAACACAAATAATGGTCGAACATCAAAACGTTTTGAGTACGATTATGCTTAAAAATGACAAACTTTCCAATGGAAATGTCAGATTGCACTTGGCAGCATTCAGTGTAGCAGCCCTCGTATAAAGTTATACATGTAAATGAAAACTAATCAGACATAGTAATAAAAAATTTAGATGCTTTGTAGAAAATCAATTTTTTACGTTTTTGTTGCAGCATCGAGATCCTTCGAGGTTTGTTTCCTCAACAACTTAATTTCCTTTTCAGAGGACTTATTATTTGTGAGCACTTCAGAGAATTTATTCGTCTCTAAATTTTCAATATTTTCTGAATTTACACAGTGGGCTTCTTCCTGAATAAGCAGCATTTCAACTTTTTTAATGGAAGACATATCCTACTACGTTTCATTCTGAATAATTTATTTTTCGAAGTGTTGTAATTTGTCACCGCATCCTTCTATGGTCACAATGGAACGTCTTTATAGCAGCTCCCCCAGTTGCTCTGGATTAATTATTAGATACAGGTTTGCTAACTTTTTCGATTTGTAGTTTTTCAAAGTTCCTTATATGGTTTTAACTGTTTTTTTTTGTTAGATCGTATCGAAAAGTGGTTGACTTGCCATGAAGTTCTATATGACAATGTTATTTATCATTTACAGCCGATGCTCCAATTATGCTTATGTCGATTAATTTAGCATTTTAAAGTAAATTGGTTAGTTAAATATTATAAAAGTTTTAAAAATAATAAAATGAACTTAAAATATCTTGTAAGTCAATATTAAACAAACAAATAACATTCGCCACCGCGTTGAACACTATTTAAATCATAAAGGAAGGCAGCTATGTTATACTGATGCGGTAGATTCTAATGCAAAAGACTGGGATTTTAATGCTGATTTAGGGGTTAACTGCTGCGTTTTGTTTTGATCGGATCTAGAAGAAAATTATTATGCAAAGAGTCATTAATTTGTTTTTGCAAAATTGTTGACTGTTCTACTTACATCTTGTGTTGGTTATAAGTATTGTTATCAGATATCCTCTCTATCTGCTGTGGCCCTGTGGAAATCTTTCAGTCGAACATGTGAAGTAAGTATATTATTTGATACTCCAAAATTTACTTGAAATGTTACGTAGTTGTTTTTACTTACACAGTTTAGCGCCAGTTTCACGATGTCGCAATCGTTCGTTCGTTCGAATTATATTCAAAACAAAAACAAATTCTAAAAAATTGTTTTTGCTTTAAATGTTATTATGCGAACGAACGAACGATTGCGACATCGTGAAACTGGCCCTTAAACTCATTTCCAATAACCTGTAGTGTGGTTTCCATACCACATACCATTGATTTCAATGTCTATTGTAGTAGCAAATATCCGTTAAGTCTGATGAATCAATTGGTTCCCAACACTCGTTAGTGAAATTCTAATGAGATTACAAGTTGATTGATTGTTAAAATTAATAAGATCACCATAGTTGTTCTTCGCATTTCTTCTGATATTTGACGATTTTTTCTCATGTAGCGGAATTTATGCAAATTAATATGACACAATTGGTTTTACTTCAATTTTTATTACACACAAGTATTTTAATTTCATTAACCAATTTACTCTAAAATGTTAAATTTATTTCAGCACTATCACTGCCCCCGACTTCGTCTGCGTTTCATTTCTAATTTTTAAATTCAAATTAAAAAAATGGTGTTTTAACTATTTCTTCCAGAGTTTTGTAGGCAGAGTTAAAACTTTCCCAGTGTTCTGTAGACAGAGCTAAAACTTTTCCATTAAAAAAAAATAAAACGTGCTGACAACTGCTTTAGTACCATAATTGGGTGCGTTCACATATGTATCTCTTGTTTTTCTACGAAATTATTAATTTTAGCGAAAAAAGGGTATTTCTTATTTCAGCAAAGCCTCTAAGGGACCTCCTCACAAAATTTTATTCAAATCTATCCCACAGTTTTTACGTGATGCGAACACAGATATAATTTTCAAAGATTTTTTCCTATATCCTTAATACTCGTTTTAAAATGTCTAAATGGATTACGTATCTGTGATTTATTAGCTCTAAAATAAGATACGCCCCATCCCGTAAACCACAACTTCCAAAATTACTCAGAGAAACGGTATGTATTCATAAATAATTTTCAAAGATTTTTTTTATATCTTAAATATTTTTCTCAAAATGTCTAATTACATATCTGTGTGTCGTATTACATATCTGTGCTTTATTATCTTTAAAATAAGATAGGTCCCATCCTGTTATCTATTTTAGTTTGTCCACAACTCTCAAAATACCTACCTCAGGGAAACGGTATGTGACCATAAATAATTTTCAAAGATTTTTTTCCTATATCCTTAATAATTTCCTTAATATGTATAAATGGATTACATATCCGTCGTTTAATAGCTTTTAAATGAGGTAGGTCCCATCCCGTAATCTATCTTAGTTTGTCCACAACTTCCAAAATCCTCTGAGAAACTTTATGTGTTCATAAATAATTTTCAAAGATTATTTATGAACACATAAATAATGAAATGTCTACATGGATTACACAGTTTCTCCACAACTTCCAAAATCACTTAGAGAAAGGGTATGCATTCATAAAAATTTTTCAACGATTTATTTCATAAATCCTTGGAAGAGCTAACAGATATTTTTTAAGCTATGTACCATTTAAAGGAAATATGTATCTTGCCCTTTGTCTTAGTTTGTGTAAAATATTCAAAAGAAAATTTGTAAGGTGTATTATGCGTATATTTTTTTATACAAGCATTCAAAGTATTAAATTCGAAAACGTATTTGGTAAATATGTCACAAGTATTAAAAACATATTTGCAAATATGTCATGCTGTTGCGTCGAAAAATATTTAGCTCGACATATTTCTCTTCACTCACTAGTTATCCCTTATTAGTAGAACATCAATTTTCTATTCAAAGCACAAAAAAAAACAGAAATGGCGAGTCTACAAGGCCACACAGGAGTAAAGTAATCAGTACTTTTTTAAAAACAAGTCTGACTTATTAACAAAGCTGTGGGGCTTTAAGAAACGGAAAATGCGCCCCGTAGAGATCTAAAACGTACCGGCAATAACACATAAATTGTCAAAAATTTGCTTCAATGCCTTGGAGAAAAATACCCATTGAGAACTCCAAGTCTCAAATCATGAAATTAACTGAAAGCATCACAACGTTACAAGCAATAAGGATTTCAGATACCTTAAGAAGTATACAGAATACGTAAGAAAGGGAACCGATCCAAGTACAAGCCAGAAGAATAACTGCTCGTATTACAGCACTTAATCTGCTATTGAATAGTTTGTCACCCCTAGAAAGAGATTACCAAGAAGCTTATGGAATCAATTTAAGAATTTACACAGTTAATGACACTTCGAGTTCAGGTTTCTATAAAAACAAGTATGAGTGCCAGTGAAGGGAAATGATATTTTCATTTCGGTATCAACAAATTTTTCTGAGAGTACTTTTTTAACCTTAAGAGTTACAAATTGTTAATTTTTATTAAACAGCAAAAAAATCTTAATGAAAAAGAAAAGTTAACAAAAACCATAAATCAATATATTAAAAGATCATCTTACCTATAAACAAAAAAGTTTTTAAATTTACTTTGTACTTTTTAAGGTCACCCTAATATTTGCTTTTATGATTGGTGTTACCTCACTAAACTAGATTTACATTTGTAGATGGTGAAGGGTATATAAGATTTGGCATAGCCGAATATAGCACTCTTACTTGTTTGTATAAGGATGTACAATTCTGTCAAAAGAAACACAAAAAACGTAACAGCTGCACAGTGGTCGAAATCATTGATCTGACGGCATTTAAGTCAAATTTTAAAACTTTAAAATCGATAAATGTTTGAGATTGTATCGATAACCGATACTCCACTGAGCAAATTTGCGTTTTTACATTTGTTTTGCTTTCAATATTCGCACAGCTGTTAGCTGTCAAATATAACATGAGTTGCAGCAAGTGCATTGAAAGAATTTGGCGCCAAATTGCTCAGTGCGTGGTTTTCGGCAATATTAAATCATTTGATTAATAATTTTATAAACTAAGGTTTTTATTTAAAGTACAAGGTATGTATTAACTAAAAAAAATATGTTTGTGATCTGTGATTATCTAGTTTAATAGAAATACGTTGTAGAAGTTAACATTGGTGTAGCAGATTTGAAGTGTTATATACTATAGTTTGGTGGAGTGCATCTTTTGGGATTCGATCGGATTCGGTCCAAATATGGTTTTGATTATTAATTTGGTTATTTGTTGTTGTGAAACGTCCAAAATGATCTGCCCGTTCTTGCCCGTTTATTGGTTAATTAATTTTTTAGGCATAATGAATGTTTCCAAACGCACACTTTTTTTGATTTGGCACAATGAAAACGTCCCTACTAAAAAATTTTTAGCTGTGGAGGCCCACGTATTTAATAATATTATAGACCAATCGCACTATAATGAGGAGCAGTGCCGAGAAATAAAAAAAAAATTGAGGAGCTTCATAAGCAAAGTAGTGGAAAAGTGGAAGAACTGCAACAGAACGTTATCGAATTTTGAAAAACATAATAAAGATTGGTTGGACAGTGAAGTTTTATTAGTTGGGGCGACAACTAGTAAAAATTTTGGAAGGCCTGTAAAAGAGTTCACTGCTTGTTCATCTAAAACACAAGTCAACAAAGTTTCACAGCTTGTAGAAAAAACTACATGCGATGAACTTGTTGTAGCGACGCGTGTTAGTTTACACAAAGCAGGAAAAAGAAATGCATCAGAAGTTGTATCCATGCTACATTCTGATTCCGAGGTTGCAGCAAAAATTAAAAAAACTATTGCTTCAGAAGCCAAAAATGCTATTGCATACAGTCCTGATGAAGCTTTGGCTCTTTACGTGGATGGGGATTTTACAAAGCACTCGTACAAATTGATCCAAGCTGGTGCAAAAGTAAGAAATGCAAACATATATCCACCATATGATGCATTGCTATTAGCAAAAAAGAAATGCTACCCTGTTGGAGTCGAAATTACCGATACGTCTGCTGAAGTGTCTCTACAGAGCTTGGTTGATCAAACAGCAACAAGAATCGTCGAATCAAAGAAGGAAGTTTTCGTCAGCCTCAATGAAGATGCTATTACAGCGATATACAAATGGGGATGTGATGGCAGTAGCGGACATTCAACTTACCGCCAAAGCTTTTCTGACCCTGAATCGAACAGGATCGATGAAAACTTATTTGCCGTATGCATTGTGCCACTGCAAGTGAAAATGGGAAGTGTCATTCTGTGGGAGAATTCTCGGCCTTCTTCAACGCGATTTTGTAGACCAATAAAATTGATTTACGCAAAAGAAACTTCTGAGTTGGTTAGTGCTGAAGTTGATAAAGTGAAACAGCAAATAACTGAAATTATTCCAACACAATTCGAGTCTTTTCAAATTAATCACCAATTTTACATGACAATGATCGATGGCAAAGTTTTTAGTATAATTTCAGAATCCTCGTCACAAACATGTGGAATTTGCGGAGCCACACCAAAAATTATGAATGACTTGAATGCCATTAATAATCTGCCGGTAAATAGAAATATGTATGAGTATGGCTTGTCAACACTACACGCTTGGATAAGGTGTTTTGAGTGCATTTTACATATTGCATACAGAATCCCAATAAAAAGGTGGCAAATTCGTAGCACTGACAAATCTGTTGTACAGCAAACTAAATTAGATATACAAGAAAAGTTAAGAAATGAAATGTCTTTATTAGTTGATATTCCTAAGCCCGGATCGGGAAATACTAATAACGGAAATACGGCTAGAAGATTTTTTCAACAACCAAAATTGGCAGCACTTTTAACTGGAGTCAGTGAGGACTTAATCAGTAGATTCAGCATTATTTTACGCACTATGGCTTGCGGGTACAAAATAAATACACATGCGTTCAAAACATTTTGCTGGCAAACAGCGGAAATATTTGTAAACAAATATTCATGGTTCTATATGCCATCTTCTGTACACAAAATATTAATTCACGGTGCTGAAATCATAAATAATGTCTCTCTTCCAATTGGCATGATGTCAGAAGAAGCACAGGAATCGCGGAATAAGGATTTGAGAAATTTAAGAGAGCATCATACACGAAAAAATTCAAGAAAAAACACAATGGAGGATTTAATGCATTCACTTCTTTTCTCATCTGATCCTCTCATATCCACGCTATCCAAACGACCTTCTAGCTACTCCCGGAACAACATCGAAATTGGAAGAGATGTACAAAATTTGCTTTCAGAGCCAATTGTACATGAAGACACTGTTGGTTCTGATACTTCTGATTCAGATTAAAAACAAATATATTATCTTTAAAAAATTTGTACTAATTATATTAACAACACTCAAAATAATATATCTGTAATTTAACAGAAATATTTCTAATTTGTTGGCTAGGTATCAGCAACTTTAACAAAAAAGCTCTGAAATAAATGAAAATTGTTTAGAGTTTAGTTTATTATGCATTTCATAGTCGAAATTAAGCATCAGGCTTTGTTTTTATTCATTTTCGAATTAAATGCCGCCAGATTCGGTATATCGACCACTGTGAGCTGGGGCCAAATCGTCGCATTCGTGATCGAGAGAAGTTTCGTATCGAGTAAAATTTCGTGACGTATCGAATAACCGGATTGCGGCATTCGATAGCGTTTGAATCGAATAAAGGGGAAATGCTAAAACAGCTGAATTTAAAAAAATCAGTGGTTTTAAATTGTAGACGTATCAAATGTTATAGAGGAGTAACACGGTATTTTTTCAAATCAAATAGTATCAAAAAAAAGTACGATCGTAACAACTTTTCCATCACTGATGAGTGCTGAAATTAATTACTATAAATTTATAATTTTACATAAAAATGCCATCGGCTCTTAATGAGTTAAGTGTTTGTAAAAAAATTTTAGTATCTCCTTAAAGAGCCTTGCAAAAAATTTAAAATGATAACTATAAAAAATTTGGAAATTTCAGAGCCACGTAACTCGGAAAATATGAGCGAGCGCCAATTTTTTCACGTGATGTTTTTTTCTTATATTTCATGATATTCTCATGAAATATTTATTATATAAAACTCCAAATTAGAATGTATTACTGCGGGAAAGGCATATCCATATGGCCGTTTCACTACTGCTCATATAGCTCATCAGTGGATTTTACCCTAATTCTGTATAGAAAACGTGAAAGTCTTATATCTAAGCCATTGAATCAATAAGACAATAACAACTCAAAAATGTTTTATACAAATACACAACAAACATTCATTCATTTAAAATTGAAAACAATTTTTATTAATAAGCAATGTGCACATGCAAATATATCAATATGAAAATTTATTATTCGGAATCGTTTTTATTTTTATTTATTTTAATCGTGCTTGATTCCTTCAAATATAAATATTTTATGATATTCTCATGAAATATTTATTATTTTTATATTTGTGAAATCAGCTTTTTTTCGGAATGACAAACTTATACATACCCTTTTTCCACTTTTTGTGGTGAGGGGTATAAAAATCAAGTACTGCAATAATTTCACATAAAAATGTCATTGGCTCTTAATGGGTTAAGCATTTTTTTTTTAATTTTAGTAGTTTCTTAAAGATCTCTGTAAAGGCTTAAAAATTTACCTGTAACTCGGAAAATATTTCTTATTTTTTAATTCTCTATCGCCCTATATATTTATTTTTTTGATTGGAGTTACTTCATTGTTTCAAATGATATGGAAAAATTAGATGTGGGCGTTATGTTTTGCCCGCTGCCTCGAAGGACATGACCCGATCTTGTTGATTTCAGCACCTTTTTCAACACTATGTCTGATCGATTGGCATATTAAAATTTTCTCCAGCTAATCTAGTGCCTTGGCAAATCTTATTTTACACCCACACAAAAAATTTTATGCTTAAGCAATTTTTTCTGGTCATTTACTTTTTGCGTTGCAAGATAAGTCAGTATGTGTCAACGACAATAATAGGAAAAGAGAAAACAAAACTAATGAATAGTGAGTTAGTGACAGCACATGACACTGACGTTCAAAATACAACTTACTTAAAAGCCATGATTTCAGATTGCACTGATTCATGAAGAAAATATGAAAACAAAAACATTTCTTCAAATCATAACTTTCTGCTGTAGTTAGATTATGAAACACAATGTTCGCTTGTGTATAATAGCCAAATATGTATATGCATGAAGAAAAGAGTATTTTCCAACAGAATTATTGAAAACAAAATGCAAACTAAAAGTAAACAAGTAAGAGTGCTATATTCACCAATGCCGAATCTTATATACCATTTATTTATCATCATGTAAATCTATTTTAGTGAAGTAACTCCAATTAAAAAAGCAGTGGCTGCTGAAGTCAAGGTGGTAAGCACGCTGACTACAAAACTGTTGGACAGGGTTCAACCCTTTCGGCAAACAAAAAATAAAAATTTTTTTTCTGTTCACATGCAGCCTCCTTCGTCGGTACTTCTTCATAGCATATTCGCCGGCGAAGTAAAATAACTAATAAAATGGCTATATCCATCTTTCTCCTTTCACCACTTGTTTTATCTCTTATCTATCCTTTTTCTAAAGAATGTCGCACGGTTATGAAGATAACTAAAAAGGCTTTGCCTGAAGTGCTTCTTCTCTTTGAGAAAAAAAAAATATATATTGGGATGAATTAAAAAACAAAAAACAATTGGTACTGCATATATATAATTTTACATAAAAACGACATAGGCTCTGAAAGGGTTAAATATTTGTTAAAAAATTTATTATTCTCTTAAAGATCTCTTTAAAAGCTCTTCAAAGAAGTCCTACGGAAATCAGCATAATCGGTCCATGTCCTTCGAGGCAGCAGGCAAAACACTACGTCTACCTCTAATTTTTTTAAGTCATTTGGAACAATAATGTAACTCCAATGAAGAAAATAAATATATAGGGCAATAGAGAATTAAAAAAATAAGAAAAAACATCAAGTGAACAAATTGGCGATCACCTATATTTTCCGATTTACGGGGCTCAGAAATGTTAATATATTTTGGAAATACCAATATGGCTATCATTTTAAAGCTTTAAAAGAGATCTTACAGGAAATACTAAAAATTTAAAAAAATGCTTAACCCATTAAGAGCCGATGGCATTTTTATGTAAAATAATAAATGTAGTATCAATTTTTTTTATTTTTTAATTCTCTGTCATAGCCGAAAATAGCACTCTTACTTGTTTGTCTATGGATTTTATTATGTAGTTGCTAGTTTACTCCTTACAACTATAGTGTCGTTTTTTAAAAAGTGCACATTTAATTACCTGTAAAATATTTTTTATAACTAAGTTACTCCAAACACATAAAAGGATTTTTTTCAAACAAGAATTGCTTTTTATTTTTAATTGCGTCTTATCTATTTTATTGCGTCTTAATATCTTGTTTTTACAATTTTTAGTTTTTATTTTTTCCAAGCGAGAAATTTATATTATTTTATTGCTTTTGCCTTACTCATATTTTTTTTATTAATACTTCTCCATATTCAATTCTTCAAAACTGTTTTAATGAACTAACCGATTATTTGTGGAAAATTTCCTATTATGTAACCTACCTAAATGTCCCCTTATAAGTAAAATACTATCACAAAATTTAAAAATTATTTCTGATAAAAAAAAAAAAAAAACGCACCGCCGCGCAAACGCAAACTCATCAAACGTGAAATTTTAAGTGTGAATTTTTTTTAGCAAATTACAGTATAATAAATATACTAAACATTTTTCTAATAATAATACATAAGGTAAGTTGTTAAAAATTGTATACGTGTACGTTTTATATTTTTAAAAGGATGTTTGCCAACAATTCTTCAAACCCAACAATCAAATAAGAAATTTAGGTTTATATTTATTGAGCCTTTATATAAAATTTTAACATTTTTATGAACGGGAAAAGAAAACATAGCATTAAAAAGAATTATGCTAATAGAAGAACAAATTAAACAGTAACCTACATACAACAATTTGTTTCAAACAATCAAAGAATAAATAACAGTAAATAAAAAGAATTGCGCCCTTGCTCATGGCTTAGCTTAAACTTAAAACTAATTATAATACTAACTTAAAACTAATAATAAAAAAATAAACTTGTCTGAGTCGGACGTGTTTCTGATTGTCTCTTTAAATTAATTAAAATTCGTTGCAAACGTTACAAAAAGTGATCAAAGTGAAGTGTCTAAATCTGAAATCAATTTTGTGGATCATTTAAACTGTTGCAAAAATTTGTCAATAATTTTTCAACGCAAAAACAATAAACATAAAAGTTACAAAAATACAAAACGAACATACCAAAACAAAAATATCGAAAACATCATGCCTTAAAACTTTTTACATAACAATAACGAAACAAAAGAAATGGATAAAAAACTATACTCTCACATATCAACAAAAAAATTCTCTCAATTATCCCATGTATAATTTCAGAAAGAAAAATAAAACAACTACCAAAATCATCAAAAAGAAAAAAAAACATAAACCCTAACAACAATAGTTCCTTAAGCAGAGACATGAATACACAAGCAAACTAGATAGCAATGCCAATAAATTCTAAAACAACTGTGCGTAAACTGTAATAATTGACGAGCACAAGGCAGACATAAAAAAAGGAAAACAATCAACCGCACTAGCACAACATTGTGTTGATACTGGACATAAGCCTGATTTTGATAAAGTAAGAGTTTCAGATAAAGAGTTGAAAATAAACAAGAGATGTACGCTTGAGAGTTTAAGAATACAACAGATTTCGGAAAATGCAATAAACAGCAAAGACGATAAGGACAACACCAATGCAAGTTACAATATAGTTTTAGTATAATAGAAGATATTGTGATGTAAATAAAAATTGCCTCTGATATTTTATAGTTTATATTATTCAATTTATTAAGTTTGTGTTTTGTTTCTTGTCCACTATACACTAAATTAATTTTAAATAACAAAAAGATTATATGTAAGTAAAATTTTTTTCACACCTTATATTGTCGCTTTTTACAAATTATGTTTGTAAAAAAACAAAATTCTTTTTAATTTTTACTTTTATATGTATATGGTTGCAAGATTTTTAATAAATTATCCCTGAGGAAGTTGGTAAATACCAACGAAACGTCGCACAGAGGAGTATTTGACCCAAAAAGCTGGCCAAAAAGGCAAAAATTAATTTGATGAAATCCTAAGAAAAAATTACGCAGATCGATAGAGAACAAAATTCTACATCATATCGTGCAATTTAAAGGGTGTAAGTTAAGATTTGTAGTTGTGGGACGCTGTTAAAGTCAGGAAAGTGAAGAAAATTGCATGCGTTTTTATTGAATTTTTTCGATTTCAAGATATTTATATGATATTTTTTATGGCTAAACGAATAGAGGTATTACATTGATTTTTTTTTTTGCCTGAAAGATTTCATCAGCAGCTATTTTCAATATTTAAAAAGAAAAATTATCTTAAATATTTATTTTTAAAATTTTAATTATAAAAAAACTATGTATTTAAATATATTAATTCTTACCAAAAACAAAAAAGGAAAAGCTTTTTGAAAGTGAAGGTAGCTGTTGTACAAATAATGTTATAACCACAATAAAATATGAAATCTCTAATTTAAGAAAAAAGAAAAAAAGTTTGCGCAAGTTTGCGCCATTATTTTTGGTGATTTTTTGAAAATTTTACCTTTTTTCTATTTTTGCTCATAATGCACTTTTTCTTATACTTTATTGTCGTCATAAACTTTTGTGTTTTTCGAATTATTGATGTGAAATATTATTTAATCACTTTTAACAACTACCAACATGATGGATTACCTTCGTTTAAAGAGGAATTTCTTAGAATTCAGTTCTTATTTTATAAATTCAATTTTACTAACTGTAAGTCAACCCAGGCATACACACCTATTAAACTGTTTTTGTTTACCAGCGGTCTATGTAATACTTCATCGTCTTCAGGACACTTTATTTCTTCTGAAAAAATAGTTAGCTATAAACATACCTAATTTAAAAGGGTTACAAACCAAAATTACATTTAAAAACGGTGCAGGTATATAAAAAATGCACCCAAGTATCAGGTTATTAACTAATTAACGGAAAAATGCACTTTGAAAAATATACGTATATGGCTTATTGCACAAAATTCTTATTATAAGAGTTTTGCAACTTTGAGAGATAGCATGGAATAAATTACACGAGATTTGAGTTATTCCAAATAGTACAGGAATCTAATGCTAGAATCATTGACGAGAAGTTGCAGTTTTTAGCTAGTAAATTGTGTGCGATTTCAGAATGCCAGGGAGATGGGGATATACAAGCAGTAATGCAGTGTGTTATAAATTTCAAAAATTGTTTCAAAAGATATTGGGGTTTAGCACAACGAAAAGAGGACCGATTTTTAAGCACGTATGCTAAATGGCTGGAAGGAACTGTGACAATACCAGTATTTGGCAGTTCATCTTCAGGGCGACCAAAAAAATTATTTAATGAAGCAAGTGAAAGAGAAGAAATTCGTCAGCAATTAACAACAGAGGAGATCACATTTACTGCATCAATGAGCCAGATGCGGCTAAATTAATAATGGATATAACACGATCTCCAAGAAAAGCAAAAATTTACAAGTGATCGTTAACAACTTTCGAAGTCAACACAGTCAATAAGTTTTCAACGGAGGGTGCTTTAGCATTGTTTATAAATGCTGAACTCACGAAAAACCAATATGAAATTTTATACAATGCCAACAAAATTAATTAAAATAAATAAAATTATAAAAAATAATTAATTTAATAATATAAAATAAATATTAGAAGGGAACATGTTTTTGCTTATTTGGTTGTTTATTCCTTATAGGAAGCCAAGCTACGAGACCAATTTTTATAAATATTTAATATTGGATATATTATAATTTTGAGAAAGGAGACATTGTAACATCCATAAAAAGCTTTGTTTTATTTCCCTGTATCTACACAACTGCAATAGTTCGACTATCTAAATTTAATTTGACTTGCTCTTAGAATAAAGTACAGTTGCAAATCAAATTTATGCGGAATGCGAGGGGGAGAACGGCATACGTAATAATAAATAATTTTTCTAAAAATACACAACATATATATAAAAATAAATTCTCTTCAAAATGAAAAAAAACAAAGTTCTAAATATTGGTTGGGTGGGTGGTTGGTGGGTGGGGGGTGTCAAAAATAACACTAACCCAATAATAATTTGCCACTACCTTTTTTTATCAAACTAAAGCTAAAACTATCAAAAAAGTTTAACTTTTAAAACAAAAACCACGCTTAATAATTTTGGCCAGCTTTTTGGGTCAAATACTCCTCTGTGCGTCGGATCAATGTGAAATAAATAATCTTTTATTTACTTAAAAGGAAGGAAATAAATGACCTTGAAAGCCCAAGTATAATTTATATATAATAAATTATAATAAAATAAAAAAATTTTAGTAGTATACAAAAAAAGGTCGGAAAATTTACGGACATTTTACAAGAATCTACTTCTTTTGGTAAAGCTGTTAAAATTCCTCGTTTAATTAACACTGACTCGCCATTTAAAATTGTGACAATATTAAACGATTTGAGAAACTCACAGAACAAATAGAAGTAGCTATGTAAAGAAAACTCTGAGAGAACAAAGAAGCACTCTTAAATTAAATTGAGAGAGATTTATATCGTTTAATAATGATATACGTTCTGTAAGCGAAAGAGTTTGTATTCTTGAAACAGTGGTGGCCGAATTTAGAGATATGCAGGAAGAAATAAAAAATATAAAATTTAAATGCAAGAAAATAAGAATGTGGCGAGCGAACTACGTTTAAATGAAATACCATATTATGAAGGTTAAAATCTTATGGATATATTTCGTTCCATCTGCAATATAATTAATATTACAGCTTCTGCAATAAAATCAATCTATCGATTGAAGAATCATAACAACAAACATAAATATAACGCTAAAGATTCTGTTATCATCGTTAAAATGTGGTCTCCCTATGACAAAAATTTCTTTATGAAATCCTTGGCAAACTTTAAGAAAACCAATAAAGAATTTATATTTCGCTTAAGACTTATTGGACTATACTCCGATAATGAGTTTTATAATAATGAAAACCTTACTAAAGAAAATTTTCAAATTTTTCATACAGCTGTTCGGCTTTAAAAGAAAAGGAATTTTATACATGAAAAGGACAGCAGATGACAAATTATTGCAAATTGATGATATTAAACATCTGTATGATTTGTTTCCATGTGATGCTAGTATGGATATCGTCGAAAATAGCCGTAACTACCACCCTACTTAAAATTTTTCCATTTTTTGCAACTAAAAATCATTAAATAATTTCTTTGCCTACTTGTCCTTTTATAAACTAAGTCATAAATTTGTTTTACTTGCAGAATTTTATAAATTTGTTTTATTTGCAGAATTTTATTATACGATTTTTATGGCGTTCCTTTCTTTTAAATACTTCTTTAAATTATTTGTTCAATTACGTTGTAATTCCATAATTTGATTATGTTTTGTTCAGGTAAACACCGCTTCAAAGACTGCGTGTATAACATGATAAGAATTATTTCTAAACAAAAAAATGGTTTAAAAATTGCTCACTTGAATGTGCAAAGTTTGAGCAATAAAATGGATGAATTCAGATATCTGTTCACTGCGTCAGGGATAGATATTATATGTGTCTCCGAATCCTGGTTTCGGTTGTAGTTTCAGACTTTATATATGATCTGTCTGGTTTCAGGCTATTTCGTTCTGACAGAAGAAGTTTAATTAATAACATTGAAACTAGATATCGTGGCGGTGGAGTCGCAATTTACGTTCGTAATGGCATTCGATGTAGTCAGATACTACGATCTAATCACAGTAGGGAGATTGAACATCTGTCCCTCGAGGACTGTACTTCGGGCAGAAGAAAAATACTTTTAGGAAGTGTATATAGAGGCAACAACAATATAAAGTTTGATCATTATATTAGCACTTTTTAAAACGTTTCTATTCAATGTGATGATATATCATCACTGTGCATTTCAATAACAATTTATTAAATGAAACCGCACTAGTCGGGCAAATGCAGGCTCTTGATCTTAGCCCTGTAAACACTTCTATGCCCACACATTTTAATGCGACTTCAAATACCTTAATTTGACATAGTATTTGTGAATCAAATATCTAAAGTACTTCTGTATGACCAGCTATCTACCAGGTCTGCAAGTTTAAAATGTCGTTTTAATTCCAATAGAATGCGCTCTTAGCCTATTGAAGGATTTGCTTATCTCTAAACGCTATTTTGTTTGTTAGTCATTTGTTTACAAAAGTCAGTTGTTCAGTCGTTTACGAGGACGTATCATACCTTTCTTTGGTGTTAAAAATGTCTAATTTTAAGCCAAATAAAGAGCATTTGCGGCATGTGTGCGAAATGCTGCTTTTACGCACGAAAGAAAGGGTTTTTTGCATCGAGTTGTAACTGGCGATGAAAAATGGATTTATTTTCAGAATCCCAAACGAATAAAATCATGGGTAACGCCAGGACAACCATCCACATCGAGTGCAAGACCGGATCGTTTTGGGAAGAAGACAATGCTGTGTGTGTGGTGGGATCAGAAGGGAGTAGTCTACTACGAGCTTCTCAAACCCGGCGAAACAGTCAATACCGACCGCTACCGACAACAAATGATCAATTTGAGTCACGCATTGATCGAAAAATGCCCAGAATGGGCTCACAGGCACGCCAAAGTCATTCTTCAGCATGATAACGCTCCTGCACATTCAGCCAGATTGACTAAGGAAACGATTTCTTCGCTTGGTTGGGAACTCCTACCCCACCCGCCGTATTCACCTGACCTGGCGCCTTCTGATTATCACCTCTTCTCATCGATGGGACACTCATTGGCTGAGCAACACTTTAACAATTTGGAGGATGTAAGAAAATGGCTCGATGAATGGATTTCAAAATAAGATGAAGCATTCTTTTGGAATGGTATCCACAAATTGCCAGAGAGATGGACAAAATGTGTACAAAGCGAGGGCCAGTACTTTGAATAAAATATATTATACTTTTTTTAAATTACTGTGTATATATTTTAAGAAATAAACGATATTTTAAACTTGCAGACCTGGTATCTGCCTCTGCCTTTTCAAAGCATGATATTTTATTTTTAACTTACGATTTACCTGTAGCTTATCAAGATACCTTTATTTCATATCGGGATTTCCGTTACATTGACTGTATATTGCTTAATCGATCTATTGAAAGTATATATTGGAAAATATATTTATTCAATCGAAAGTGTTGACGAACAAGTGGATTTTATTCAAACAATGTTGTTTGCTTCTTGTATTCCCATTAAAACTAAGCTTATAAAAGCCAAAGAACAACCTCGGCTTACTTCTAATATAAAACGTTTGATCAAAAAGCGTGATGATGCTTACTTACGGTGTCAAAAATCATACCTATCCTCAAGACGAACAATGAATTTCAACCAATCGCCGTATTTATCTAAATTTGTTGAGAAAATAATGAGTAAACACATAAGTGATTATTTAGCTAAAAACAATCTAATATCGGATATGTAATCGGGCTTTATTAAAATTCGAAGCTGCATAATAAATAACATTGATAGACAGTGCAGAAGATATTGGATCATAGCAAAGCGTTTGATACTGTGTAATGTCGCCAGGGGAGTACCACAGGGTTAAATTCTTGGTCCTCTTTTATTTTGTTTATACACAAATGATTTACCTGATACTTTGACTGTATTAAAATGCAAAGGTATGCAGATGATGTGCAAATCTACAACAGCTCCACCATTGATATTGCAACAATGAAAAGCAATATAAATCAAGATCTTAACAAAGTTAACACTTGGGCTAGAGCTAATGGTTTGTGCATTAATCCATCAAAGTCGTAATGTTTCTTTCTTTCAAGATCTGCAAGAACCACTCAAAATTTGAAATAAAAATAAATGGTGACTGCATAGTTTCTGTTAACAAAGCGATTATTCTATGAGAGATTTAACAATAAACTTAACTGGTCCAACCATATCAAAGTCACCGTAGGGAAAATATACGGGATGCTTCGCAATCTATGGGCAGTTCAAGATTCTACCCCTTTTGCCATTCGAATGTTTTTGGCAAAAACTTTCCTAATCCCAGCGCTTTTGTATGGATGTGAACTATTTGCGAATTGTGGTAGCGATGATCTACGTAGATTTAGCGTTGCATATAATAACGTCGCAAGACATGCTTACCAGAAATGTCGCCACAATTAATTTTATTCCTATCAAATATTTCAGATGGAATTTGTTAATGTTCTTAAGCTTAGATGTTTTATATTAATGCACAAAATCATCATATAACAGCGACCGTCTTATTTTTACAATATAATTGTTTTTGCTAAGTCCAACCGTGGAAAGAAAATAATTCAACAGAAATATAGAAGTTTAATATCACAACGACAATTTTTGATTTATGCAGCCAGTCTTTAGAATACTTTACCCAATTCTATTCAAAACATAAGCAACGCAATTACTTTTAAAAGGGAGTTGTAAATTGTTTGCATAAAGTTTTTTATGTTTTTATGTAACTTTTTTTTCTTCTTTATTATGCATATACATATAATTTTATTTTTCATCCTTTAGCTTCATTCAAATAAACTATTGGAGACAAGTAATAAATATTTGACCAACTAAAACGCGTTTCATTTTCAAATATATCAGAAATATATTTATTTTCATGAGAGAATCCTATTGTAAGAAATCTCTTTAGAATATCGCAGATATAAAATCCTAAAGGTGTAACTTTAGACTCCTTATATATAACATAGTTTGAATACCGTCTAGAAAAGGATTCAAAGTATTTTCCAAGACAGTTTCGCAAAACTTTCCTTTCAAAAATTTCCATTTCCTTTAAAACCGTTGGTGATATACTAAATCAAATAGGAAATCCATACAAAATTATCGGTCTTAAACTTGTTTTGTAAAGAAGAAGTTTAGTTTTAGCCGGCAAATTTTTATTATAAAGATTTTTTTGAAAATGAACCCAATATCCAATAAGATTTTGCCAACAATAAGCGAGCATGCTTATTAAATTTTAAGAGTTTATTGAAGGTTACTCCGTGATATTTTATATCACTTTAAAAGGAACTGCAACGTTGTCTATACAAAGTCTCAATTCTTTACTCTCTGGAACAACAAATCATTTACATTTTCCTGGTGCATTCCGTAAACAGATTGCCTCACACTTTGAAATATTTAACCTAACACCCCATTTATCATAAATTTTTTAACAACTTCCAAGTGTTCCAAAACTAGATCCAAAGCTGAGTGGAGATTCATTAACAAAAGAGTCATCTGCATATAATAGAATTTGTGCTCATATGAGGAAAGTCATGCATAAATATGTTGTAAAGATGGGGGCCCAAATTGAACCTTGAGGGACACCACAAAATACATTACCAAAATCGAAAAACAAATTATTTATTTGAACAGAAAATTTCCTTAACGTCCAGAGAAACAGCTACTGTACAATGTTTAGCACGAAGGTGACTAACAACGTCATCTTGAAAAGTAGGGCATCTTAAGCAGAATTATCCTCTTAAATCCAATTTGTAGATCAGGAATATAAGGTTCAGAAACTTCAATATCCATTTTGTCACGCAAAACTCTTTCAAATAGGAACTATTATAAAAATCTTCTATTCATTAGGAAAACAGCAATTATTGATACAATGATTAAAAATTATCATCAGATACTCAAATGCTTTAGCAGGAAGTTTTTGAGTGATAAAATTAGAAATATTGTTAAACCCAAATGCACTATCTTGCCACAATTTCCAGTATTCAGAGCAGAAAAATTAGTATTAAAAACATATAAATTATTGGGAACACTAGAGATACTTTCATCAATAAATTTATCAATAATAGAAACATCTCTTTTTGGATCCGAGGCCTATATACTGAACAAAAGTGTTCCTTCAAAATATTTATCACCTTCACAATCTACAATAACTTCGTTTACTGCTAATTTATCAATAAAACTATTTTTTTTTTTCAAAACCTAAAATTTTTAATTTTTCACGAAATAGATCTGCTTGCTCAATTTCCATTTGTCTCTTTATAATTATTGAAAGTAACTGAATTTGCTTCGATAATAGAACGTAATCAAATTCTTTTGCCCAATTATGAGAAATAATATATTTCTTGCCATTCAAAACAATACTGTAAGAATAATAAGTAATAAAGTTTACTGTTGTTGTAAAATCATACACAGACTTATCAATTCTGAGATTAGACAAATTCCTAGAGAAATCTGGTAAGTGATAACAAATTCAATGAGTTATATCATTTCTAAAATTATCCCAGTTGTTTCTTTTAAGGAAACGAAATTTAATGGAGCTTTTAACAAAAAATTTAGGTTTGTAAATTGGTTTCTAGTTTGAGAGGGAAGTGGTCAGAAAATCTGGATAGACTATGAATTTTGTAATTTGAAATCGCTGGCTCTACTAAATTTGTGCTTAATAAAAAATTATCAAGAAAAGAACTACCATTTGGAAAAGAAGAAAAAATATTACAAAGTCTAAACAAAAATGTTGAAACCAATTAAAAAACAACACCGTTAGCATTATTACAAGAGTCACCCCAAACAATATTTTTTGCTTTAAAATCGCTCTCAACCAAAGTGTCATCATAAGACTGACAAAAATTAGCTAAATCAGACAGTCCATTATAAATTTGCGATTGATCAAAAGTGCAAGGTAGATAAATTGACCTAAACAAAAAAAATTTTCGGAGAATTATTAATTTTAATTTTGCAGCTTAGAAAAACACTTGGAAACTTAATACCTGGAATAAAACCCCTGGAAAATCATAACGGTTTTTTATTAAAACTCCCACACCCTGAGAGCTATTGTCCTTAAAAAACGCGTACCCCTGTGAACTAAACTTTTGATTTTCTCCTAAATGAGATTCCTGAATAAATGCAACATCAATGCCATTGTTTTTTAACATATTTTTAAAATTAGTAATAACAGGGGGGATAAGCAAGGTTTGGAATATATTTGGCGAAATTGAAAATGCAGCTGGCGCAGAATTGCGCAATTTAGTTGCATGTCTCAACATTTACAAATATACTAGCAAATCAACTTCTTAGTGAAGCATTACAAAAATTTATGTCGATAATGCGTGTAAAAAGCTTTTAACAAAATACATCAAAAAAGACTGTAAGTTATTGGCTTGCTTTGAAAAATATTAATGTTCGATTGAGAATGATGGGGTATTCTCGTTAAAAAGATTTTTGCAACAACCGGCAATACAACAGTATTACAGAGCTTAAATCAGCTGTTATAGGGACTCTTTGGAACCCGAAATCCTAAAAAAGCTTATAGAAAGCATGCCTAATCGGATTTTCGAAGTCATCCAAAACAATGGAAGTCTTACTCATTACTAAAATAAGTTTTTTATGTATAATTAGTTTATTTTGTGACTAAAAAGTATTGTTTTTGCTAAAATAAACACGTGGTCTCATCATTTTACTCATTCCAAAAAGTAAGAAAATGCCCAAAAACATAACAAAATGTAATACAATATTATTGTTGGTCACAGATTAACCGTTATTTTTGATGTTCTTTCTTTTCTTTTACTTGAATTTTTAACTCTTGCTCTACACAACACAGTGCAACAAAAATATTTGGTGGTCTCATTATTTCGCTCACCAGTGTATATGATAATTGCTGCGGAAGGCAACAACCATATTAGAACCTCTATCGGTTACAATAAGGCTTTACTATTAAGATTAAATTCAAAATCCTCTAAAATTTGGACGACTTTGACCTTGATGTTTTCACCTAAAAAAAGTATATTCCATTATTTTTCGGTTAAAATTAACAGTGGCACACCTTTTATACACTGCATTCCCAGGAGTCTGCTTACTGCATTACACTCTTTAATATACTGTATTGTTAATGCTATATAAGTTTTTATTTTAATTGTCCGTTCAAACATCTGATGTTAATCCATATCCATTATATTATGGATGTTATGGGTGAATACAAATTTTACAGACATTTGTATCGTTATTTCCTTGTACAATGCTTGCTTTCGATTGTGTATTATTTGTTTTTTTTTTTTGAAATTTGAATTTAAAAATGGCAGGGGTACATAACCACAGCGCCAGGGTATCCTACAAATTTTCAGAAATATATAATTAGTCTCTCCAGGAACGGCACATCGACCTATACCTTCGTATAGGAAGTGATAAATCCTGAACAGGATATTATAGTATAAATTATTATATTAATTTTATATTATTTATTAAACACGATAGCATTTTAGTAAGCTAGTTGAAAAAACGTGCGCGATGCGTCTTTGGTTATAACCTCACTTTTTTGAAAAAGGAAAATCTGCTCGCACGCAGATGTTCCCCCTTCGAGATAAAGTAATAAACTGTGTATTATTTGTTGTTGAGTGCAAAGAAAAATATTAACAGGTTTGCAGTGTTTACACTGAAGCATGTCATTTATTGAAGATAAGAAAGTGAATATATTTGTGCAGCTCTTTAATAGAAGGACATCGCTCAATCGACTGCGCTATGCATAAGAACTCAGAATTTATATACTTTATAGAAAAAGATATTGTAGATATTACAAATGGAATGTCAAATATGTATCTAATACACTTTTTCCACTTTTCGTAGTGAAGGGTATAAAAATGAAATGTATTACTACAGAAAAATGGCCACTTCGCTTTTGCTCATCAGTGGATTTTACCAAAATTTTGTATAGGAAATTCAAGTCTTATATCTCAAGCAAAATTGCTTATATATATTATATATGTGGGTGAATATTCAAAAGTGGATTTTACCAACATTTTTTATAAAAAATTCAAGTCTTATACCAAACTTGATTAAATGAGAACTTTATTCAACCAACTTGAGAACTTTATTCAACCAACAAGTTAAAATACAACAAAAACTCAAAAATCTTTTTTCAAAAAACTCAAAAAATATGGAAAAGAGTTAATAACAAAAAATATGATTAGAGACAAAAAAAAACTTATAGTTGTAAAAACAAAATATTATTATAATGTGTGTTTCGAAAAACTGCTATTAGCAGTGACGTTTTACTAACCAGTACCTAGTTTCTGTATTTCTCGAATCGTAAAAGTTTTCGCATGAAACAACTGAATTTTTAGAAAAACGATGTAAATTGAAACAAAAAATGGGTTTTCTCACACAAGTGTTTCTGTATCTTTAAAATGCAAGAACTATATGTCATTTAAGTTATTTTCCAACAGTTATTGGAAGTATGCGAGAAAAAGTGTTTCTGTACCAATATTTTGTGAAAAGTTTTACGCAAGAACTGTCAAAACAACTCACATTTAAAAACAGTGTGAAAACAAGTAAGATTAAAAATATATTTTTAAATTTGTGTAAACATGGAGTCTAATTCAGACGAAAAGGTAAAATGCAATTTAACTTAAAAATAAAAAGTATTATCAATAAGTATTCATGCATTTATTTATGTTTTATATCTTTTTATTTACAAAATAGAAAATTTAATAATATTTCGCCGATCATTCTGTTCAGCTATTATTAAGGCCGCACTATACACTTTTTTCGCTATGTTATTTAAAACTTATTTTATTTATTAACTTTTATATTGTTTGATAATTTATTTCTTTATTTTGACGTTTTGTTTTTAGTTGACACTAGTACTGGAATTATTCCAGTAAAAACAGAATCAATGTTGTCTGTTTTCGCATTAAGAACCAGAAACACTTTTTACTCGCAAATCGAGAAACGATGAAATTTTTTGTTTCACACTTGATGTGAAAACTTTTACGATGCGAGAAATACAGAAACGAGGTACAGTTCAACTTTTTTCAGTTTCATGCTGAAAATAAACAACTGAATTCAGTTTTCTATTTTACGCCAACTGAAAATAGTTGAACTGAGCACACACACAACTAAAAACCAACTGAATTCAGTCTACTATTTTCAGCAGCAAAACGAACACACATCGACTGAGTTTTAAGTTTGTAAGTTAACAGTACGCAACTGAGAAGCCAGTTCGTGTGCGTTTAGCGGACGTAGTTCGTATAGAATTTTATGTTGAACAACTTAACGACAAATGTGTATGTACATACATGCATTTTTGCTTAGTGGTGTTAGTAGGAAAAACCTTCAATATATATTTTTGAATATTTGCATATTCAATTTCAATTAACGAATTGGTAGGAAAATTATAAATTAACAACATTTTTATAAAAATATAAATAAAACAACTTTGAAATGTTTTTGATGACGAATTTTTCTTAGAAAGATTTACATTTGGGTTTTATTTAACTACCTATCAATTAGAAAATATAATTCATTAACTTGTAGAAATTATGAATTTGATTAAAATATGAATGCGTTCATAATTATTAAAAATATGTTAACAATTTAAAAAAATAACCAGAAAATCTATTCTTTTAAAATTAATTAAATACACATTAAACAAGACATTTGCAATCAAACTTTTATACAAACAATATAAGACGATAGTATTTTCTATTTATAGCTACTACACAACAATGATAATACATATATTTTTTTGTTGAAAGGAAAAAAAATGTGTACAAATACACAATTATGTAATAAACACAATCAAAGGCTACCGAGCCAAGTCGCCAGCTACTTAATTCTTTTAACGACTACCGATCACTAACTACAAGAAATAAATATCTGTTTTGACATATGTATTAAATTTAACCAAAACAAAATAAACTTGATTTTTTTAAGTGAATTTGTATGTAAAAAAAAATTTCAAATGTCTCAAGAAAATTTAATTAAATTTATAAGTACTATTGCTAAAATAGTGGAAACAACGACTTCAGTGTATAAAGTATCCACGTCCATATTTGCATGTAAATTGAACTAAACATTTACATTAAACAATATAATAAATACATATAAACAGTAAAAATGACTGTTATATACTTACCAATTTCAATAAAAAACCCAAAAAAAAAAAATATAAATGAAACAAATTAGAAATTGATGAAAAAAAGAACTAAATGAAAAATTTGACAAATAAAAAGTAAATGAAAAATGCGCCAAATAAAGAGTAAATTAAAAATGTAAAAAAATGAACAGTTGATTATTATTTTTCAAAGGTGCCACTATAAAAGTTTTTCTCGACCACCATTCATGCATTTATTGTATTGGCTGCACTAATTTGTTTCTTGTAGCCAAGAAAAATAAAAATTAGCATAAGTTGGCTACGGGCTAAAAAAGTAGCCGTGTAGTCGGTAGTCGTGTAGCGGCTAAAAGAATTATTCTCATAAGCAGGCATGTATTCTATTTTTGACATCTTGTAGTCGATGGTCGGTGGACATGATTGTGTTTATAGCATTAAACTATTCAGTCAAATTATCCACACACATTGTCAGTTGTGTTACGTTACTAAAAAAAAAAGATAACTACGTGTGCATAACGCACATGAACTGGCTTTTAAGTTGCGTGTTGTTTGTTTGCAAACTCAAAACTTAGACGCTGTGTGTTCGTTTTGCTGCAGAAAATAGTAGACTGAATTCAGTTGGATTTTAGTTGTGTGTGTGCTTAGTTCAACTATTTTAAGCAATCAAATTGTTGAAAATAAAAACTGGAACTATTTTCAGTTCAGTCGCCAGTCAAAAAAATTTTTGGTGCTGCTAAATTTTAAACCCAGCAGCCTAATTCTCTTGTTCTCGTAGCTAAAGCTAAATCTTGATCACTAAAAAGCGAAAAACAAATTGGCAAATATAGTGAATTATCGTATATTCCTGCTCTTTCATTGCTAAAATTAAACAAATTTATATAAAAAACCCAAATAAAAAATGTATATGTTCTTCCCAAATTTTAGCACTCTAAAGTATTCTTTGCTAAAAACTTTATTTATTTTTTATTTAAAATCGCTTATTTGAAATAGATAATACAATATTAAAAAATCTTAGCGACGACAATAATGGCTAAAATTACGGCCAATTAGATTTTTAGACATCCCCAAATTAAGCAATATACATTACAGAATTGCTTTTACAGCTAAAAATCGCTAAATGGATTTTATATATTATTAGCGATGGAGTTTTAGCTTTTGCGACTTACAGAATAAGCCTGCAGATATTATATTATAAATTTACAAATTTTCTTGGTTAAAAAACCCTTTTGTGTGTGTTGGAGTAACTTAGTTATAAAAAATATTTTATTATTTATTTATAGTTCTTATATATTATTTATTTATATTTTTTATACAATGGTGTTCGATAAAATAGAGCCACCTTGATCTAGCATTTTTCAAACTAAAAATAATGAACAACAAATGTAGAAATTCAAAACTTAAATAAAAATTTATGCATTAAATTTTAACAAGTCACCAGGGGGTCGATTCTGGTTCTGTAAAACGGTGAAATGAAACGTTTTTTAATGTTTTCATAGAGTTTTCGATTCTTGTTTAGTGAAAAAATGATAAATAAATTCAAATGTTTTCACATGAAAAGAACAAATGGAATGAAACAAATTGTTTTCACAATTTCACAGTAATATGATTCTTGTTCTGTGTAGCAGTGCAAATAAGTGTCAAAAATTTTTCACTTTGATTTTAGCGGTGAAAAATGGTGAAAGCCTTAAGAGGCAAGCGCGTTAGCGGGAACCAAAAAGAATTTTTAAATTATTACTTAGAAGAAAATCTGGACATTGCCAACGATAAGTAATAATTCAACAAATTAATAAAAATTATCTTCTAAAAAGGGCATATTTACAAACTTCTAACTGCGAATGGTGCTACGCATAGAGACGAAAAGTGGAAGAAACCAGGGGCGAGCCTTACCGCTCTCGGTGGTACCCAAAAAGACGGTAAAAATTGGAAGCAGTATGTAAGTGATTTGAAGTAAGTATATTTTTTGCACATTTGCGTTTAAACTAATGTAATTTTTATATAAAATGCTAGGCTCAACACTCGTGCCAAATACTCTGAAATAAAAAAGTGAACAAATAAGTGGAGTTAATGGTTTAAATCATCTCAAAGCTATTTTGCCTCTAGAAGAGCGCATTATTAAAATCACCACTGTGGAAGCGGTAGATCGAGATGGAACACCGAAAGTGGATTTTGAATATTATTTTTTGAAAAGCAATGATGACAGAAGTTGTGAAGAAGCTACAATTATTGTCGCTGACGCAAATAACACAGACTATGTACACATCTCCAAAAATGTATGTATGTGGTAGTTGTTTCTTAAAAATTAAGAATATAAGTTTAGCGACGTCTTAAAGAAAACTTGGAGCCGCCTACAGTATATGTTTGTTTTATAACAATATTTTAATAAATTACCTACTTATTAAAAAAAATGGCTTGACTTAAAGAATACTGTGCGACCAATTTTTTAGTCCTGACATAAAAAATAAAAACTTGAAAATAAAATGAGTACAAAAAATTTGTAAGTTAAACAGTTTTACTTGAAAAAATGATAATGTACTAAACGCCAAGTATAGTATATGTATTCTCTTTGTTAGTAAACGAAATATTTTTAATTTAAAAAATTTTCAAAAATTGCTTAAAAATGGTTTAAAAACGTTCAGCAACAATACATGCGGCTTAAGCAGTTAAAAACTCGTTTGCGGCTCAGAGCCGTTTCATAACTGCTAAGCTTTTATATCTGCATTAGACTTTTAGATTTTATTAAAAGAAATACAAAAGTTTCACGGCTACGATGGAATGAAACACTTTTTCATTAAAAGAACGGGAATCGCAATTTGTGTAATATGAAAAGCGGTTATGAAAACGAACACGAAAAGTTTTTTTTTCATTTCAAAGTTTCACAGAACCAGAATCGACCCCCAGGTCCTGGCTGTACACCAAAATAGAGCCACCAAATTTACTTACCTAAAACAAATTTTTTTTGTTTACTGACTGGTTTTTTTCTCATAAATGATAATTTTTTTACCTTAGTACGTTGTGGAATAACCCATATTTTTTATAACGTCATTGAGCCCACAAGGTTTTTACGTGAAAATTTTTTGAAGGAGGGATTTGTTCCTAGAAGACACATTTTTACTATTTGCCATAAGTTCTCGATAGGATGTCAGTCTGGATACTGCGTCGGCCAGCTTATAACCTTGACGTTATGTTCTTCGAACCAGGGGTGGAATCGTCACATCCGTGAACGTACAACACGTATTGTAAAAATACGTTTTTCGGATTATGACATACGTTAACGGATGATAATTCACAATAATGCAGATTATAAGATACGTTATCGTATAAATTAACGTACGTTTTTTACGAACTTTCATACGTTAACAAAACTTTGTTCGAATAAGATGAAAAATGCAACAATTTCGCTAAAAAAAATGCGAATTAAATAAATTTAATTTTAGTTTAATAATGATTATTTGACCCTTTTTTATTAAATTATTTTCTATTTTATTAAGCTTTGGGTCCTTATATTTTTATTAATATTTTATTTCAATATTTCGGTACTTTCTGCGTACCTTCTTCAGGAAACAAAATTAATATTGATATTGAATCAAAATAACAAAATTAATTAACAATTGAAAAAAAAAAAAAAAAAAAAAATTTTTTTGTCATAATGAAATTAAAAAACAAAAATATAAAAAAGTGTTTTGTGTTACATACATATATTAAGAACAAAACATTTATGTTATTTTGTGAATTAAGTGTCTGTATATATGAGCGACATTATCTGTATCTGCTTTAAAATTAATTCTTTTAGTCAATGGAGTATTTACAATATGTAACATATCCAAAATATATCGTCTCTTATAATTTTTTTCAATACTAAGAACTGAAGCATTTTTAAAGTTAGGATAGTGACCTAAGTCAAAACAATGAGTGAATAATGCTGTTTTTTGTGAATTAACATATCTTAAGTCCGACTTATGTCCAGCAATTCTAGTCTTAAGTTTATTTTTTGTTGTACCAATATATACCTTATTGCAAATCTCCTGATCACTACCTTTACAAGGTATTTCATAGACTACATTAGAAATGTCAAATTTATTAATTCTATCTTTAGTCTTACTAAATAATCTATTCAGTGTATTATTTGTTTTATAAGCCATGTTATATTTTTCCTTATTGAAGATTTTTGAATTCTTTAAACGTTCTGAAAAACCTTGTACATAAGTTAAAGACTTATAAATCTTAGGTTCCAATATGCTTATCTTATTTGCATTTCTTTTATGTCCGTATTGTCTAATAAATTTATAAATAAGTCTTTTTGGAAAGCTATTATCCGCTAGTATATTTTTAATCTTTTCTTTATTCTTTTTATGAAATTCTTCATCACTTATAGTTAAAACTCTTTCAATTAAATTTTTAGCTGTATTAATTACTATACCTTTGTTGTGCTTTGAAAAATAGTTAATAATTCTTCCTGATGCTGTCGGTTTTTGATACCAATCCATTAATATATTATTACCTCGTCGAATCAATAAAGTATCTAAGTAAGGAAGTTTGGAATCGCATTCCTTCTCTATTGTAAACTTAATATTAACATCAAAAGAATTGAAAATCTTTAACATATCATCAATTGCACTATCAGAAATAATGCAAAATAAATCATCAACATACTTAGTAATAATTTTTGGTTTTATAATTAGTTTTTCTAAGCAAAAGTCCAATAATTTCTCCATAACAATGTCTGCAACAATTGGAGATGCCGGAGATCCCATCGGAAGACCCTGTTTCTGAACATATATTTTTTATCATACTGAAAATATCTATTATCCTCTATGCAAAATTGAAGAATACGTAAAAATAAATCCTTATCAATTTTAGTGTGTGGTCTAATTATATCCCACTTTTCTTTTATTGTATCAATAGCTAAATCTACTGGTATACTAGGAAATAGAGATATCACATCTTAAGAAACTAATTTTTCATTATTTTCTACTTTAAGTTTTTTTGTCTTATTCTTAAAATCTAAAGAATTCTTTACGTTATATTTTGACAACTCAGTGATTTTCTTCAAAATATCTGTCACATATTTGCATAATTCATAAGAAGGCGAATTTACAAAAGAACAAATAGGTCTTAAAGGATATTTAGGTTTATGAATTTTTGGAAGTCCATATAACCTAGGAGCAGTAGCAATGTTGGTCTTTAGTTTCTTCTTGTCAAGAATAGTTATAATTTTTCGTTTAAAAAGTTCATCTACCAAATCATTGTTAATTTTCTGCAATTTGCTAGTCGGATCTTTATTTACTAATTGATATTTAGAAATATCTTCTAAAATATTATTAATTCGAATGTTATATTCATGTTTCATTAAAACTACTGTTGTATTACCCTTGTCCGCTTTTACAATAAGCAAATTTCTATTCTTTTTTAAAAAACTCTCTGTTTTTCTTACTTTATCCAAAATAAACCTATCTCTATTGGTCAATTTCATTTTATTATAATGATTGTTAATAATTAGTGACAACCTAGTTCTTGCTACTTCCTGTTCCTCTTTACTTTCTAAAGTTTGTATAAAATCTTCTCCTTCAGTTATCATATTCACAATAGGTAACTCATTTTTTGCAGTGGGAAGTGCATGCTTATTACCTAACGCTAGAACAGATTGTACTTCTAATGGAATATCTAAATTAGTTTTATTAACAAACCATTTTTCATTAAATTTAATACCTAACTTCTTGTCTCCGCGAATTATGCAAATATGTGACAGATATTTTGAAGAAAATCACTGAGTTTTCAAAATATAACGTAAAGAATTCTTTAGATTTTAAGAATAAGATAAAAAAACTTAAAGTAGAAAATAATGAAAAATTAGTTTCTTTAGATGTGATATCTCTATTTCCTAGTATACCAGATTTAGATTTAGCTATTGATACAATAAAAGAAAAGTGGGATATAATTAGACCACACACTAAAATTGATAAGGATTTATTTTTACGTATTCTTCAATTTTGCATAGAGGATAATAGATATTTTCAGTATGATAAAAAAATATATGTTCAGAAACAGGGTCTTCCGATGGGATCTCCGGCATCTCCAATTGTTGCAGACATTGTTATGGAGAAATTATTGGACTTTTGCTTAGAAAAACTAATTATAAAACCAAAAATTATTACTAAGTATGTTGATGATTTATTTTGCATTATTTCTGATAGTGCAATTGATGATATGTTAAAGATTTTCAGTTCTTTTGATGTTAATATTAAGTTTACAATAGAGAAGGAATGCGATTCCAAACTTCCTTACTTAGATACTTTATTGATTCGACGAGGTAATAATATATTAATGGATTGGTATCAAAAACCGACAGCATCAGGAAGAATTATTAACTATTTTTCAAAGCACAACAAAGGTATAATAATTAATACAGCTAAAAATTTAATTGAAAGAGTTTTAACTATAAGTGATGAAGAATTTCATAAAAAGAATAAAGAAAAGATTAAAAATATACTAGCGGATAATAGCTTTCCAAAAAGACTTATTTATAAATTTATTAGACAATACGGACATAAAAGAAATACAAATAAGATAAGCACATTGGAACCTAAGATTTATAAGTCTTTAACTTATGTACAAGGTTTTTCAGAACGTTTAAAGAATTCAAAAATCTTCAATAAGGAAAAATATAACATGGCTTATAAAACAAATAATACACTGAATAGATTATTTAGTAAGACTAAAGATAGAATTAATAAATTTGACATATCTAATGTAGTCTATGAAATACCTTGTAAAGGTAGTGATCAGGAGATTTGCAATAAGGTATATATTGGTACAACAAAAAATAAACTTAAGACTAGAATTGCTGGACATAAGTCGGACTTAAGATATGTTAATTCACAAAAAACAGCATTATCCACTCATTGTTTTGACTTAGGTCACTATCCTAACTTTGAAAATGCTTCAGTTCTTAGTATTGGAAAAAAATTATAAGAGACGGTATATTTTGGAAATGTTACATATTGTAAATACTCCATTGACTAAAAGAATTAATTTTAAAGCAGATACAGATAATGTCGCTCATATATACAGACACTTAATTCACAAAATAACATAAATGTTTTGTTCTTAATATATGTATGTAACACAAAACACTTTTTTATATTTTTGGTTTTTGAAAATTTTTTGAAACATTGTTTTTTAATTTCATTATGACAAAAATATTTTTTTTTTTTTTTTCAATTGTTAATTAATTTTGTTATTTTGATTCAATATCAATATTAATTTTGTTTCCTGAAGAAGGTACGCAGAAAGTACCGAAATATTGAAATAAAATATTAATAAAAATATAAGGACCCAAAGCTTAATAAAATAGAAAATAAATTTAATTTTAGTTATGATACAGTTATTATTACAATAAGTTCAATCTAAGATTTATGAATGAACACAAAAATTTGGCAAAAAACATGCTTCCTAATTGAGCATATTAAAATCTACTGCTAACAGACTATGGGATGAGCTTTCTAAGTGTATGAACGCACTAGTACCACCACTTAGTTATGTAAAGATTTTAAGATAGGTAATTCCCAATTTATATTTTTGGAAGAAAATAATTTATATTTATAATTTTGTGCTTAAGGCTGATCAAAAATAAGTATCAAGCGAAGAAAAAAAAATTTTTTTTAATTGAAAAAGCAGAATGAGGGAGGCCTTTATGAAGAAAAGCTTCTGGTGCCAAGTGAAGAAGTGTTAAATGAAGCAGCAGTCCTTGAGTCAAGCGCTATAGGCAAAAAATCGGGTTTGACCTTTGGAAACAACAAAATTTGAAAAAACTTACCAGCCTAAATACTCTTTCTTTAGCTCTAGAATTTTTTAATTTAAAAACTATTGTGAATAATTCAAAAGATTACTCCATACCATTATGTTTCCGCCTCAATGTTTAATTTGTTTTTGTTTTTCTGTCTGAATTAAATAAATTAACTGTCGTTTCGTCAGACTATAGTATATTTCTCCATTTGCTTTGGGCAAATTCTAGTCTTTTCTTTAGATGCTTTTAACTTTTGGGTGTGCGACCTTTCTACTACTTCTAGCCTTAAAATTTTTTCTAATAAGAAGCCTTCTTATGGTTGAGGTAGAAACATCTAGATTATTTTCCTTTTTAAGGATAGAAAAGGAGACAGCAAGATATTTTTTTACATGACGCAAATTTTTTGCTCCAGTAGATGTATTATTTTCGACGGTCTTTCTCTATGTTCCGCCTTGCTTTCATAGTTGACGGCATTTTATACCATTTTTTAGAGCATCCAATTATTTCCGCAATTTATCTATAACTTTTTCCTTTATTATGGAGTTTTTCTCTCCCCGCTCTCTAAGGTACGACGTTTCTCTCTGGTCATTGTCAATACTGTTATATAAAAATGTTGTGAGATTCCTTTCGAATTGTTTTAAAAAACGAAATTAATTTGTAAAAATTAATTATTTTTCAAAACTGGCTCTATTTTTTTACACACCCGTTTTGGTATCCAAATTTATACCGACAGTAAAATAAAGATTGATGACGCTGAAGCTATTTTAAACATAACGGGATTACAATTGTAAGAGATGTGTAAAATTAGCGCAATAACTCTTTTATGCGTACGTTTTTGTATAAGAGATTTAAGGGTTAAAAGTATTGGGGATCAGGTGGCTCTATTTTATTGCACATTACTGTATATATATATTATATGTATATAAATATCCCTTAGTGTTAGGATGTTATTTCTATAACGATTACTTTATCAATAAAATTCCGTTGTGTATGCATATATGAGTTATAAAACAGTTACAAAAGTATTTATCATGTTTTCTTATTATGACATTTGTTAAAGCTAATATTAGGGTTTTCAATTCATTCTTGTTGTATATCTAAATCTATAAATCAACATACTTCCGCTCAACAAGAGTGTATTGTTTACAAAATAATATTTTACTTTGCGTGTTTAAATCCCATAAGGTCAGTGCAAATGTTTTACTTTAGGCAAATTTTTTGTTAGTATGTCTGCTATCATATCATTTGTGTTTACATAGTGTAGTTCAATAATTTTTTCATATAACAAATTTCTTAAAAAATGATATTTAATATCGATGTGTTTGCTGACTGTATGATGCGTAGGATTTTTCGCTATTTGTTCAGCACTCAAGTTGTCGCTGTTTATTTAAATTGAGTCTTTGGTGTTCATTATACCAATCTCAGAAATTAGGGTTCTTAAATATACGGCCTCGTTTGCAGCTCCGCCAACGCCACGTATTCAGCTTCAGTACTGCTCAATGCTACACACCCCTGCTTCTTGGACTCCCAACTAAAAACACAACCAGGTAATATATAAACAAAGCCCGTATATGACTTTCGATCAAGTACGTTGCTACCCCAGTCAGCATCAACAAAACCTATAATAGGTTTTCCGGTTTTACGATACTGTAACTTAAAATCAATAGTAGTGTATAGGTACCATGTTTGAGGCCTGCTAGATGTTCTTTATGTGGCTCTTTATTACGTTGTGCCAGTTTAGAGATTGAGTGGATAATATCAAGTCTGGTAGAAATAGCAATATACATTAATTCACTAGCAATATCTTGGTATACCGTTGAGTTAACTCTTTTTGTTGTCGCAATGAACTTGGAACCCTGCATCCAAGGGCGTCGATACCGATCTGCATCTTTCCAATCCATGCCGCTGTAACAAATTATATATATATTGCTTTTGGCTTAAATAAGTATCACCTAAATCACCATCTCTCTCTACTTGCATTCCCAAAAAATACTGTAAGGGCCCTTTATCAACGCATTCGAACTGTTTTGATATGTTTTTCTTAATTGCATTAATATTATCAATTGATGTACTATCAATGACAATATCATCTACGTAGATTCCAATTAAATCCACACGACCATTTCTACAATTTTTATACAAGCATGGTTCAGCAATACATGATTTAAAGCTAATTGATTTTAATACTCCTTCTAATTTTGTGTGCCACTCCCTGCCTGCCTGTTTTTAACCGTAAATAGCTTTGTTCAACTTCAAAACAAAATCTGGTCTGTCAACATCTTCAAAATGTTCGGGCTGCGCATGTATACTTCATCATGTAATTCTCCATTCAAATATGCTGTGCAGACATCCATCTGATGTAAGTACATACTTTGTTCTACAGCGAGTGCTAATAGTAGACGAATTGAGGAATACTTTAAAACGGGAGAAAACGCATCTTTGAAATTTAAGCCTTACATTTGGGACCAGCCTTTGACCACTAACAGCTTTGAACTTTTCAAGCTCACCGTTTTTATCTCTTTTTAAGCTGAATACCCACTTAGAACCAATGGGTTTATGACCCTTGTTAAGCTTGTTAACGTCCACGTATTTTTATTTAAAAGTGCTTGGTATTCTTTGTGCATAGCCTTTAGCCATTCAGAATAATATTTGTTATTTAATGCTTCATTCACACACATTGGTATAATTATACCATCATCATAAGTTTGTAATTCATTGATAGAATTATAAATTTTTCTCGCCCTACCTGGTCTGCCTGTGCGAATGATTTTCGGTCTTCCACGACCAACATTAGGCGTACTATCTGCGCTTTCAAAATCTTCGTTAGTGCTGCTTTCGGAACCACTTTCATTTGTTTCACCGGTATCAGTTTTACTATTATGGGCTGAAATTTTCTCATCATTATTTTTATCACCTGCATTTTCCGATTCTTCTCACTCATGTTCATCATTTTCATCACACTTATCCACGTTTACTTTTATTTCATTATTTGTGTTTCTGTTGTGAACATTTAAGTCGGCTGTGAATAAATCAAAATCGTTACTCAAAACTTCAGCTTCCGACTGTCAAAATCATTCTCAAGTAAAACTATATCTCTTGCAATTGCAATAGTTCTTTCTGTTTTGTCATATAATCTATAAGCTTTTGCTTCATCAGAATAACCTACAAACATACTTTGTTTACCTTTTGGTTGAAATTTAGCTTTTGCCTTTTTATTAAGTACGATTGCACTGCAGCCAAAACGGCGAAAGTACTTGACGTTGGGTCGTCTACCGTTCCACAATTCAAAAGGTGTAACAAGTGAAAGTAATTTTGTGGGGCAACGATTGCGTATATACGCAGCGGTATTAATGGTCTCAGCCCATAAAAATAAAGGAGATTTGCTTTCTTCAAGCATACATCTTGACATCTCTGCTAGGGTTCTATTTGCCCTGTCGGCCACTCCATTTTGTTGGGGAGTATAACTTACAGTAGTCTGTCGTTTAATACCGTGTTCATTTAAAAATTGTTGGAATTCCTTGTTAATATACTCTTTTCCGTTGTCGCTTCGTAGGTTTTGAATCTTACAGCCAGTTTGACTTTCACACATTTCTTTCATTTTTTAAACACACTCAATGCGTCAGATTTTCTTTTTATAAAATAAACGTTGATATACCTAGAAAAATCATCGATGAAGGTTATAAAACACACGGAACCACCTAGTGAACTCACTCGAATCGGGCCACAAATATCCGTATGAACTATTTCTAGCAAAGTTTTTGTTCGTATATTTGTATATGTTTTAAACGGTTTGGCTGTAATTTTGCATAAACTACAAATTTTGCACGGATTGGTATTTTTATTTAAATTAGTATCTCTACCGTCAACAAGATTGTACTTTTGTAGATTCTGCAAATCTTTTTAATTTAAATGACCGAAGCGCAAATGCCATATTTGACATTTTGTCATTTTACTTTCATTTATTGCGATTACTCTTTCTTCATATATAAATTTTGCAATAAATATTCCACACTTTAAATTTGCTTCAAATATAAGATTACCATTTTTTGTGATTACAGCCTTATTACCGGCAATATTTACTGTAAGACCTTTACTTAACATTTTACTCACAGATAAAATATTTGTGTGTAGTTGTGGTATATAAAGAACATTATTAAGTGTGATGTTAGCAAAATTTGATGTTAGCATAACATTACCAATGCCCGTAGCTGTTACGTTTTTTCCTGTAGCTAACATGACGTTTTGCTCCACTTGTTTTATGTTTGTAAAAGCAGAATAATCTCTGCACATGTGTGACGACGCGCCGCTGTCGAGAATCCAGCTCTCTTTACTGTTAACGAATTCGCCTTGACTTGAAGTAAAAGCAACTGCTACATGCCTGTTGTTTGTACCTGTGGTACCTTTTTTTACATTGGGATTTAATGTGCTCCTTTTTCCCACAGATATAGCACCTTATATTTTTATTACGACGATGAACTTCAACTTTTTCGTTGCTTGGGGATTGATTGATTGATTATCAACCTTTTCTTCTCTGTCATTTCTCCTATGTTCTTCTTCAAGAATTTTCACCTTCACCTTCAATTCACTTTCAGCTTCAATAGCTACCACGAAATTGTCCATGTCTTCCGGCAAGCTGTATAGAAATAATATGCTTTGCATATCATCTGATATTTCGATTTCCCTAAGATCATCAATTGTACTGCAAAATTTATTGAATTGTTCAGCCAACTTCTGCCCACTGTCAAAACGGAAACGAACTAACTTTTTAAATAAGTTATCTTTCCTAGCAGGCCCCTCCGCCTGGTATAAACTAGACAAAACCGTCCATGCCGAACTTGTTGAATTACACTTTTTAATGTTGGTCCATTATTGCCCAAGCGGCTTTCTCACCCGTTGACACATCTGGCTTGCATGGTGACACAACAGCGGACCACAAATCCTGGCTAACTAACAATTTCATTTGAATCGCCCAAGTACTATAATTGTCACCAGACAATTATTCTATTTGCGCCACAGATACAGACATCATTTACGTCGATGTGAAGACTGGGCCCATAACCTGTGTTAGGATGTTATTTCTATAACGATTACTTTATCAATAAAATTCAGTTATAAAATAGTTACAAAAGTATTTATCATGTTTTCTTATTATGACATTTATTAAAGATAATATTAGGGTTTTCAATTCATTCTTGTTGTATATCTAAATCTATAAATCAACACTTATATTGTAAAATGCATATTTTATTATCTCTAAAATATTTTTTTTAACTAAGTTATTCCAACACATATAAAAGAGACTTTTTTAAACAAGAATTGCAATTTATTATTGCAATTACATTTTAATTGTAATATTTACCTACACGTGGAAGCGACCTTAAGCATACTTCAGGCAGGCGCGCTTGGTGAAATCGTCAGGTGAAGAAAAGTAAAAACAAAAATATGTACTTCAACTACATTTATACTAATACAGAAATTCTCGCAGACAGAGTCCTCTGTGGCTGAAATCAGATATTAAAATATGCTAGGACCTTGCTACCCTTAGAATTCATGATCATGTAAATGCGGCATGAAACAACTTCTCTAATATTAAATAGTAAAAAATACGATTAAGTCTAAGTACTCTTAGCCGCGTAACTATGTTGCTGAGCATAAGGCAGCTGAAAGTAGAGAACACTGCGCTAGTTCGGCAATGCATCATTGCGCTGCATCTGATGCGCAGCGCGTTCTTAAAAACATCAGTTAGTATCATTGCAAATGTCGTGTGTTCTAAAATGCATCTCAGAAAATTGATGATGGGCAAACTTTAAACACGCATCACAATAATTCTTCAAAACAGGTAAACGCTTATCGCTGAAATATGCTGGACATTGTATGATAATGAAGTGGAATTGCCTAGAGCTAAAAAAAATGTAATTAATGCTATCCAAATTTGCTTCAAAACAAAATTCTTAATAAATGCGAAATTAACCCCAAGCTCTCTTTTGTTGCGTCTTATTTCTGATTTTATGGTTGAATTTTTCATTTTGGTGTATTCAGGGACTTATAGTAAAATTTAACGGGTAACATTTTTGTGGAATATTTTAACCCTCTAAAACTATGTTTTAATGGTGTTTTTTGCTCCTTTTTTAAAGAAGGACAAAAAAGACCCATATCCTGAGGAGTTAGAGGGATAACATTTCTACAAATATGTTCTCCGTAAATTTGCTGAACACATTTTATACCTAAAATGTAAGGGTCACATGGTTTCTTATGCCGTTTAACAATAAGAATGTGCCAGAGCTGGGAAACTTTAACCCCCTCTCAAATGAAATTCAGATGTAAACTTTCAAAACGCCTATACACGTATCTTTTTTTGTCTCCGCTATCAGAATTTATAGCCCGGACCTTGTAATTTTTTGGTGTGTTGTACAGTGCAATGGTTCAAGAGTATGAACACATACATTATATTACATTAAATATTGGGACACTTATATCTCTAAACCTAATACTTGTTCAATACATCAATACACATCAAATTAGAGCAACTATTGCGGCACCCTTTAATTTCCAAATTCAAACTTTATGCTTGCTGTTGTAGTGGATTTAGCAAACAGGTTCTGTGTAACAGTTCAAAAGTTTGGCCATATACATCAACTATTGCGAAACTCTTTAATTTATAATTTAAAATTTGTAAACTTCTTATTATACCAAACAAAGTAGTGGACATTATGTCTAAAATTCTCTAAAAATACAGCCACATGGGGGAAACTATATTAACTTTGGAAACACCCTTTAATTTCTAAATTCAAATTATAAACTTCTTGTTATAGTGTAATTAGCGATACGATCCCTTGTAAGTTTCACCTGTCTGTCTATAACGGTTCAAAAGTTCGGCCACATACACCAAATTACATCAGCTATTGAGACACCCATTTATTTTCAAATCTAAATTTTATACTTGTTGTTATAGCGGAGTTCTTTTTAAATTTCAATCGTCTGTCTACAACTGTTTAAAAGTATAGCCATATACGTCAAATTAAAGGAACTATAGGGCCACCCTTGTATTGATAATTTTAAATATTAATACTTGTTACTATAGTAGCCATAGCGATCGGCATTCTGTCCAATTTGCAAGCGTTTGTCTATAACGGTTTAAAATATAGATACATATAAGTAAATCTACATCAATTACGGGACACTCTTTAATTTCTAAATTCAAATTATAAACTCGTTGTAACGCGGGCTTAAAAATACAGGCCCATTTTACGTTTCAGCGTTCTGTCTATATCGGTTCAAAAGTTAGATTTATTTTTGTAAAACTGTTATCGGGAGCTACAGAAATGCGGTCATCTTAAATTTTACAGAAGTGCAATTTACAGTTCATACTACACTTCAAAAATGTGAAGGTTGTGTGAGGACTCCCTTTAATATTTTATGAACTGTTAAAACGGTACCAATCTGTAAGCATAATTTATCTGCAGGCACAAACATAAAAAGCAACATTCAGTCGCATGGATAACCTCCTTTTTTTTGAAGTCGGTTAAAAATGACTGATGCTGATAACTAATTATGTAATTGGATATATATTAATTTCATTTTGTTAATTTACATACATTTGTTTATGGATTTCTAAAAATTGATTAGACGTCCAAATTTAAACTTTTATTAAGTGTTCGATTCGACATGGAAGAGGAATTTACATCAGGAAAGAGGAAGAAGACGGTGCTCTACGGCAGTGTTTTATAAAAGAATAATGAAACGGACACCTAATGGGAACAATAAAGAACAAACTAACTAAAACAAATAAACAAATTAATTTTTCATCCTCTTTCAACTGTGTAAAAGAGCCGAAATTTTTTTTTTTAATTTTTTGCTTATTTTAACTATCATCAATACATTTAAAATATTAAAATTTTACTTAATTAAGTATTGCAACAAATGTAAACTTAATTTATTGTGTAAAAATATCTATAATTTAGTATTTACATTAACGCAATGTTAGGAAAAAAAGATAAGGAAAAAAGATTTAAAGAAATTCTGAATTCATTGCTAAAGTTGAAAAAATATACAAATACAAATTCCTTATTATATCATAATTTAAAACTCTATTTCGAACTTCAAATCTTTATGTTAAATTAGATATTAATGATTTAAGCAAATCTTATTGAAAATTTTGATGCAATCTACTTGTTGAGTATCTTCTGGGTAAATTAAAAATGATTTTTAAATTTTTATTCTGGATTATTTGCAACTTCTTTAGTTGGCACATCTATTTGACCAAATTTGACACCCATATGTCAATAGGCCGTATGCACATTTTATACAGTAAGATTTTATTTTTATAATTTAAAGTTGATTTTCGATTTAATAATGGGAAAAGGGTTCTTCCACATTTAATAGCCTTTTTACAGTTTCTTAGAACATGATGTCAGAAAGTCAGTTTTTTACCTAATTCCATTCCAAGATATTTAATGGTATCAAGAAGAGGAATTTTAACTCCTCCCACAGATACCATTTTTTGTATGTAAATTGGATAAGCCGACTTATGGAGTTTAAAAATAAAGCCAATGTGCCATATAGAATCAAAGGCTTTTTGTACGTCTTAAGGTACTATTCCAGTACTTTTTCGGTTACTATTGTTATTTAAGATAAAGTTTACTTTACTTGGTGCACAGTTGAGTTTCGAAAACCAAATTGCTGTTTTTAAAATTCGGACTCTTTGGCTGTTTTAAAAATTTTACGGAAATAACCTTTTGTCAAACACCACTTGAAAATTTGCGTAATTAGTGTGCAAACATTATTTATCATATTTTTCAATACAATGGGCTTCATTCCATCCAATCCAGCTGCTTTTGAGTTTTTCAGTGTACCTATGAAGAATTTTACTTCCACTGAAGTCAAATTTTGCGGCACGTCATCTGTCATACCTTGAGCATTCAACCAATCTGTTATTATCTTATATCTACTGGGGGAAGTCATATTGCGTGTTGTTCTGTGACAATTTTCGAAAACTTCCGAAATTTGTCAGCTTTTTCGTTATTTCTAACATTTATTGTTAAACTACAAACACTTTTTTATTGCCTTTTATTGCTTTCGTCAACATCCAAAACTTTATATTTCCTGATGGGAGCTTTTGCATATATTGATACCAGCTGTTATTTCTGTCATTGTTTATGTTCAATATTATTAGTGTGGTTAGCTTTTTTAATAAAGAAGTAATTATGTTTCTATCTGAGTAAATATTTGGACGTTTGCGTCTAAATTTATTTGTTTGCGAAATTAAAAATAAGGTTTGGCTGGAAAGCTTTCCATGCCAGGCTTGTGAATTACCAAATGGAATTTGTTTAGATGCTTCTTGTACTAGGTAAGTATTTTTTGAAAGTGTTCTTCCACATTTGCGTTCGATAATTCAGTAGCTTGGAAGTTATTTTTTCTAAGCTCATCAACTATCCATTTTCCTATTTCTTTCCAATTAGCTTTATGATGAGGTGGAATTTTAGTGGAATTTTCTGTTAAAGAACCAAATATTGTGCAAGTCATTTGTGTAATCTGAATTTAGAATTTCTGTATGTGTTTCCAGTAGTGAAAAGTCTAAGCTGGAATTGAAGAGAAGAAGATCAACAACAGATGGACGTGTCGGACTTGACGAATGACCAAAACGAGTAAATGAATTTGGAGAATATATATAGCAACGAGAGCTCATTTGATGGTTGAAAAGTTTATTTCCTGACGTGTTATTTTGAAAACAGTTCCAGTTTGTATGGTGGGCATTTAAATCTCCGAATATGAAATAATCAGTTGTAGCTGTGGTTAAAATGTTTAAATCATTAACAAAATCATTTGTATAACTTGGACAATAAACAGAAGTAAATCTTATTATTTATCTTACATTTTCGACTTTTGCTGTTGGATATTTTGAAATGCATTCATGGGGAATGGAGTTTTCGATTGCAATCAAAACCCTTCCACCATGTTTAGTACGGTCTTCTCTATAGACTTTAAAGTTTGTTAATTTGAAATTGTGATTAGCTTTGAGGAATGTTTCATCTATGCAAACTACGTCTATTTGTTTTTGATGTAACACAAGTTTGAGTTGTATTATCGAGGCTGGAGTCGTTATGCCCTGAGCATACCAATGCATAATATTTAGGCTCCATATTGACTTTTTATATGATATGTAAGCATATTTCCATATTTCTGTTGTTTTATTAAGTTGGCACTTTGAGTAATCATGGGCTCCACCGCATCCTATACAGGCTTCAGCTCTAAAACAATTTGAAGATCCATGGCAATACATAGCACGGTTAGAGCATTGCGTAGGACCTCTTGACCTACGTTGGAGACTTCTCTGGTGTACTACAATACCGTAAACATTTAGTCTTAATAACCTCCCGCTTTGTTATCTGACTTCAGTTAAACTTCATCATACATAATGCATCATCAGGGTTTGAGCGCGTGGTTGTTATTTCTTTTACGCTGACCAATTCTATGTTGAATGCATCTTTTAAATTCACTTTTCAAGGTTTCTAAGCTAACTTGTGGTAAACCGAACAGCATAAGCTTAAAACTTTTATTGTATTTTAAGGGTCATCATATTCAGCTTTCGAGTTCGGTATTAATTTATTTCCGATGGAAATTCTTTTATATTTACATATTTTTACCAAAAACATTTATAACCTCAGTAAATTTATAACAATTGTCAATAGTTGGAATTCTAAAAACCTCTTGACCGACTTCGCTTACAACGCTTGAACCATCATCGTCTCCTAGGTCAGAGAGCATCTGGAACCGATTATTACTAACAGATAGATCTCTGCATTTTAAATCGAACATTATTACCCCAATATTTTTTACGTTTTGAAAACATTATTAATGAATTCACAAAGAAGTATTTAATTGAAGTTCTTTTTTTTTATGGAAAAATAAACAGCTGATTTAATAACACGTCTGAATGCTTTCAGTGGAGAAAGAAAAAGAGAATTTTTGTTGGTTTTGCTTTAACTTTGATTTTTGTCTTTACTTTATTGTTTGAACATAAAATTTTAGTTTATTTAAAGAATTTGTCAGAAGTTTCTTGAAGAGCAAAGTAAGCGGTAGTGAAATGGCCATCAATAACGGTAATTAATTTAATCGGTCTAATTTAAAAATATAGCACAGAGTTTTTTAAAAATTAATTAATTCAAAATTATAATTAATTTATGCATTTTACTGCTGAAATGAAATGATAAATTTGTATTAAAGTTTTGTCATAAAACACATTTTAAAAAAAGTTTATTTTTTATAAACGTGGCAGTTAACGTTTAAGCGTTCGAACTTGTAAGCAAAAGTTAATTTCTTTTTGTCTGCGCATCAAATAATTATAAGCATCAGCTGTTTCGCATCGCAAACTAATTACACATGCAAATCAGATGCAGCGCAGCAATGCATTTTCGAACAAACTCACTGATATTTGTTATATATAATTTGATTAACCTTCACCGGCTTAAAACTAAGTGCAATCAGACATATATATATGTATATATATATATAGCGAGAACCAACAACTAGTAGGAAAGAGCTTAACAATCTTCTGATTCTGATGTTTTGTGATTCAGAAATAAGTTAAGTAAGTTACTTACTTTAATATATAATAAAGAGGTAAAAATATTGATGATAATAATAAAATTCATTTGTATGTGTAGAATCTTTTTAAATTTTTAGAGCGTAGTCTTGAGGCTGGTAAACAAAATTTATTTTAGGTAAAATTAAACACAGATTTAGAAAAGTTGTTAGTTTTAAAATCAATTCCTGAAGAAAATCATAACTATGTCGCTCATTTACTTCAAGAATGTCATAACTCCAAAAAAATCAGTTCGAGATAATCGCAGTTTAAGTTTTAGACTCGTTCTCACCATCGATAAAAATATCAGACTGTTTACGTTCCCAATACAATTAGTAAAATGATTCAATATTAAAAAAACATTTGAGAAAACTTTCAGCAATTAAATATTAAAGGGAAGGTCTTGAATATATTTTTTGTGTGAATTATGACATTACTGCTGTAAAAATATATCCGATACTGTGTCGTAAACAAAAATATGTCACTATTTGTGAAAAGAAAAACGGAATTTCCCTTAATATTTTTAATCAACACAGCCATAATTGAAAAAAATACATTATATGCGATACATTTTAAAAATATCTTTTTTTTCGTATACACAATCACAAAACGAAATGTGACAATGTTTTAGAAAGCAATATGATCTTTTCGTTATGAAGTATACTCCACAACTCAAAATGTGTCGTTCTTATTAAAAAACCAAGTTTCCAAACATGAAATGAAATAACGAATTATTTTCTTAAAACGTGGAAAGTACAAAAGACATAAAGATGAAACTTATACACAATATAAAGCATGAAATGGCGAACAATTCTGTATAATTAACTTCAAAATTTGAAATTTTGAGTTATGACGTTCTTAAAGTAAATGAGCGATATGTTAAACGTACATTGGAAGTAATGCTGGAAGTGGCTAGTATCTAGCATTGAATTTATTTTAAAATATAATTTGGAATAAGTAGCATAATTAAAATTCAATGAAAATAGAGGAATACAAAATGGGCGAAGGTAGCAGCTTCACCCATTTATTCCTTACATTTGTAATCATAAAGAATTTGTTTATTGTCTCTGCTGAGCAATTGAGCTTTACTAATAAAGATAACCGAACATTACATAACATTAGTTTCGTTAAAAATATTACATATTTGACTCTACCAAGATATGTTGTATATTATAAATACCTTTCTTTCGTTGTCCTCAGATAGTCCAAGATCACGTCCATGCGCCGTAGCAAGTCGGTTTCCTTGCACTAAATTTCCAACCATGACTGATGCGGGTCCCACGGAATTGTCTGTAATACCACATCCAGATGAACTTATTTTTGTGGTAGATTGCACACCTTTTTATGATGTTAGTATTAAAATGTAAAAATCCAACCAATTAAGCACATTATGAAATATGTATGTATAGCAGGTGTTATTATGGTAGTAGAATATGTATGAAATATGTAAGTATGATTAATAAATTAGGATTTTTAGTTATAAATTATATTATTCAATATTTTTATAGTAAGTTGTATTACATGCGCGAAGAGGAAAATAACCAAGAGCTAAGTTCTTGAACAAATTTCTAAAAACAGAATGCTCATATTTAAACTTTTAATTTTAAGATGGATGTAAGATGACAACATCATATATTATACATATCCTTTTTGAAAAGTCGTTGTTATTTAACGTTTCCTTTGCTTACTAAATGTCTACACAATAAAATTATTTTTAATAGTTACCACAAATACATTGTCGCGTTTACCTTCATCATTTCCAATCCATGGAATACTGTGGTAGTGTTTTTACGCAAATATTGTAGTATTTTTTTTTTTTATAATTTTGACAAAATATTTTAAGCCGCAACTGATAGTTCTAATATAGGGTTGACAATATTACTATTAGCCAGGGCATAACAAGACACAAAAAAAAAAAAGAAATCGTAAACGTACAAACATTAAAAAGAAAAGTAGACCAACTAATCTTACCCTTATGTACATACTAATATTATCGAGGTACCTTAATCGTTTGCAACTAATATAACTAAAACATTAGTTTAAATAACAATACAGCAAGATAACTTTGTCATTTGATACACCCATTGAAAATTTATTTTTTATTACAAGTATTCGTGAATAAGAATTTAATTAAAAAAATCGATATGAAGAGAAGAGTAAAGCGTAAATTTTATGACAGAAGAAAACAACAACAAACAAAACAAATCATTTATGTCTTTATCAAAATATATTATTTAAAACATTCGACAATTATTTTCAAATTTCTTATATTTAACATGTTATGATGCTATTTTATTACATAACTTTCACATATGTACATATAAGCTTGAAGTCTAAGAAAATAAAAATGTAACGCAGACGAAGTGTTCGGCACTGCTAGATTTTATACTTTGACGAGCAAGAGTAGGTGTTTTCTTTCCTTCTCGACGTAAACGTAAGGATTGAAATTCACTTGAATTCCCGTGATTCTTCTGCATCTTTCATTTTGTATGCTTTTAACATGTTAAAAGTAAATTCAAATAAGATTGGCGCGAAATTAATTTGAATTTAAAAGCCAGCATAAAAAACATAATAATTTTCTAATTAAAATTAAGTGTTTATGTACGAATTAACCCTTTTCTTTTCATCTTCCACTTTCTTTAACATTTCTCTTTTATTCTCCTCTCCATTTTTTTCTTTGGGGCATATTCTCTCTCTTTTTGTTTCTTTTCACTAATCTTTTACCCGTCAACCCAACGGTAAGTTATACGAAAAGAATAAATAAAAAAATTATAAAAAAATACCCCCATACAAAAAACCCTTTTTTTTATTTCATATTTTTGCGGAAAATATTTCACATTAACATGAAATAAATTTTTATAAAAATATTTTTAATTTGCAGAAAACAAACCCGAAGACAACAACTTACTTCTGTTGCTATTGGATTTTAAAAGCGTATTTGAAACGGATTTGTTTAAAATAAACAAGTGATTTATTTAAAAAAAGAAAATGAATAAATTGAGCATTTCAAAAAACAAATATTCAACCATATTGAAAAACCGAAGTTCATTTTTATAAAGAAAAGTCGGCTACCCGTGTAAATTTTATTATTTCTAACATAATTTGTGCTAAACTAACTAAAATCTGTTTTGTTTCTTTACTCGGTTTTAATAAAAGCTTTAAAAAAACATTAACCCAGTGCTTCTTAAGCTGTATTTAATAAATACAGACATCGCGCAAACGGAAATAATTGTACTTGTTGTGTTTTAGTAAACGAAACAGACGGACGGCCGTATTGTGAATTTTTAATTTAATTTCATATTAAAAACAATCTGTGAAGTGTGATTTAAAACACAAACAAAACTAAAAAAAAATTTTTAAGCGTCTTAAGCCTAGAAAGATTTCTAATCATTTGATATACAAGGTCTTTGGAACTATGTCTACTTTTACTTTTTTTATTTAAATGTAAACAAGTTTTCAGAAAGAAAAATATACCCCGTTTTTTCAAATTCAGATTGATTTGTTAAATCGATTGTTGTTTGCTTTTATCCCAAAGTTTTATTTTTTACACGTTTTTATTTATTGCTTAATTTATTAGATTTTTTTTTTGGTTTTTTTCTCAAAATTAATACTTTACCCGTATTTCGTTAATTAGCTGATAATATTTGCAATTTGCACAAGCCAATTTTTAAAATTTACTGTCGCAATGATTTGATTAGGAATTGCAATCGTTTAGTTGATTTTGAGGCCTACGTTAATATTGTTCCACCCGGGGAACATAGCATTGGTACTTTAAGAATCAATGAGAAAGAATTTCGTCGCTTATGGGAAGTAGTAAGGAAGTCCTACGATGGTTTATTGATTTTAGCCGAAAGTGATCCGAAGATTCAGATTATTGAGGTGAAGCACGAATGTACGTGGTGCCTCCCTCATAGCGGAGCACTTAGAGCATTAAGGGAATCTTCGAAGCACGATTCCGCGAATCGTTTAAACGTATGGTAGCTGATAACTCCAGAATTGACACCGCTTCGAAAATGTATTACCTTTTGCAATACACTAAAGGGGAGCAACATAAAATGATCCGTACCTGCCCATTGTCCAAATATGATTTTCTCATTGCATGGATAAATCTCATGGACAGATATGAGCTCAAGCGCGTTCTGATTAATGCTCCATTACCGACGAAACTGGCCCAAATAATAAAGAACTGCCGAGAACCATTAATGATTGTATTACTAATCTGTCGTTGCTCAATGTCTACATTGAGTTTTGCTACAAAACTCCCTGATATCACATTAAGTCTGTAGGAACAGTCAGAGAAGCGTGATGCGGACATGCCATTATGGGATAAAATAGATAAGTTTCTAACATTCCGTTACAAGACCCTGGAATCCGTTTATGATATTAGATCTTATCCAAACCACGATCAAAACCCCCTTAAGAATCAGGTTTCGAGTAACACGAAAAAACCCTCTGTTTCCCGAGAAGTTAAAGCATTTAATGCTAAAACCAATCAGAGCCAGAATGTAACGCAGTGTGTTTTTTGTCCGGAGAAACAGCCCCTTGGGCTTTGTCCTGTATTTTTAGGTGAAACTGTTGATGATCGATTATTCACTTTAGAGGCTTAGTTTTTGCACAAACTGTATGGCGTCATTCCATGAATATAGAACGTGCAAAACGTTCATGTTCATAATCTTTGTAGGCAGAAACATCACTCTCTTTTGCATAAACACTTCACTCGAAACCTTGAATGCCCTAATAACTTAACGCACCCTAATGCGTCTCGTTTGGGCCCTTCTAACCATTCCAGTAATGAAAATGCTTTCAAAAGGTCTGGCAATCATGGCTCAACTTACAGTCTACCCCAAGTTAACTCTGATCAGATACCCTCGACTTCAGGCGCAGCTCGATCGTTTCAGTCTAATGCCCCGCATGTCGATTCAAGCCCCCTGACTACGGTTAATTCATATCTTAGCCATTAGCCATATCTCGGTTTTAGGAAATCGAAGAGGTGCCGAAAGAAAAATCAATTGTCTGAATCTGAGAAACTTTGCGAGCAATATTACCAGTCGACAACCTTCAGAAACCCCGATGGCCGTTATGTAGTTTCCCTACTTTTTAAACAGTAATTTTTGAAAAACCTTTCTTTGGAAAATTCCCCTGAAATTGCGCTTCCTCAATTCAAAAAAACGAAACTCTCGAAAACACGAAATTAAAGTACAGTATGATCAAGTAATTGGCGAGTATGTGAAATTGGGTTATATACGAGAAATTTTTTCCTGTCGTTTAGAAATGAACACATATTATTTAAATGTGTATAAGCCCGACAGTGTGACGCGAAACTTCGTGTCGTGTTTCATGCATCCAGCCTGTATTCAAACGTCGTTAGCTTAAACGATACTCTCTACCCCGGCTCTGTGCTACACGCTGACCTTACAATTTTGATGCTGCGTTGGCGTCTTTATCGTTTCGTGCTTAATGTTGACATTGAGAAAATGTATCGGCAAATTATTGTCCATCCTAATCATACCCCTTTCAGCGGATATTATTCCGCGAAAGTCCCGAAGTCGAAGCCAAGGATTTCGAACTTCAAACGGTGATGTTCTGAGTGAACTGTGCACCATATCTTGCCAATCGGACTCTAATTCAATTGGCATACAAATACGAAGCTCAAAATGCTGCAGTGTCCGAAACATTGCGAACCCAAATATACGTCGATTATGTTCTTGCTGGTTCACATAAACTAGAAGAAGCAATCAAACGACGTAATTATCTAATTAACGTTATTGGTTCTGCTAGCTTTGTTTTGCGGAAATGGACTGCGAATCATAAAAGTTTATTAGAGGATTTACCCTGAGAAAATACGGAGCCGGATAGGGATTTTGTTACAAAACATGCTGTCTTGTCAGAAATAGCAAAGCCCTTTGATCCTGCCGGATGGCTTGACCCCTAGGTTATAGTCACTAAGATAATAATGAAACAGATTTGGAAAGACCAGACAGATTGGGATGAATGTTTAAACCCTTTGGCACGCGTTTTTAGAGGACTATCCGCAAATTGAGAAAATTAACATTCCAATATGTGTTATTTTCACCCCGATTTAATATAGAAATCCATGGTTTTTACGATGCTTCTGAGAAGGTGTACGCAGAAACTCTGTATATACGAGCTATTTGTCCCGATAAGAAAATAACAGCACATCTTCTTATGGCTAAGGCAAAAGTTGACCGGTTACATATGACATATTTCCTCGACTAGAGCTCTACGGAGCAGCATTCTTGGCGCATATGGTAGAATCGCTTTGTTCTAGAATGAACGTGGCCAGGAAAAGAATTAATTTTTGGACTGACTCTACAATAGTTTTATCTTGGCTCAAAAACCCCCGAGCCACTGGCCTACTTTTGTTGCAAATAGAGTTGCGTCGATTTTAAAAAAGTCGGCACTGAGAATTGATCGGAATAACCACGCTGATATGGCAAGCCGAGTATCTTTTGCTCAGAAATTAATTAACAACGCTTTATGGTGGTATGGTCCGCAGTTGTTAAGTCAGCCTGAAGAAAATGGACCCCGAACGGACATTACATATCACACAAATCTCGAGACAAAAAATAAAAAGACTCATTTTAGCCACTCTGATAGCACCCCGAGCTATGAGAGTCATTGCCTATATTTTTCGTTTTTATAATAGTGTGAATGTGTTTATGACTCCCAGCAGTTGTCCAGGTCGGAGATAATATTGGTGAAAACACGCTTAACCCATTTATCTAAACATTTTTATTTACCCGAATATTCACACCTTCTAAAGGTCGAGAGTAAATAAATCTCATTGAATCCTTTCCTTGATTCAAGTGGACTTATGAGAGTAAAAAGTCGCTTTGCTCAGGCCGTAGGTCTGACGTATTATGAACGTTTTTCCAAAATGCTACCTTATTATGCACCTTTTACTCGGTTGTACTTAACCTCTGTCCACAAATACTCGCTACAGGAAAATGCGTTATTTGTACGACTCTTTAGAATTGAATTTTGGGTCCCGTCCCTTAATTCCGAAATTTAGTTCGTACGACTGTCAACAATTGCAAGGAATGCGACATTCATCGTAAGCAGACTAGTCATCAGATGATGGCTGCTTTACCGACGGAAAGAGGGTCTATTGGAAAGCCCTTTGATTATACTGGCGTTGAATTTGCAGGACCATTAGACATTAAATTCTACAGTGAAAGAGGTTGTAGAAGTATTTGTTTGCTTCAGCACAAAATCAATACATTTAGAAGTGAGGGAGGGTATGAGCTCAGAAGCTTTTCTAGCAGCATTAATCCGTCGTTCGGCACGACATATGTACTCTGATAATGGCACAGCTGTCATTGGTGCTGCAAAGTTACTCAATATTGATCGAAGGAAGTTTTATCAAGAAATAGGACCTAAAGTTTAGACTCTTATTCCCGATGATCCGTTGCAATGGCATTATATTCTCCCTGGCGCTCTTTATATGGGTGGTTTATGGGAAGCCGGGGTGAAGAGTTTCAAAACCAATTTGAAAAGAATTTCTAATTCACAGAAATTTACTTACCCCGAAATTGAAATCATGTTGATCGTATTGAAGCCTGTTTGAACTCCAGACCCTTATGTGCAATGAGTGATAACCCAACTGATTTGGTTTCTTTAACCCTCGCTCATTTTTTATTCGGACGTCCGCTACCGGGGCCTACCGAAACAGACCACTCAGAATTATCCTTAAGCTTTGACAATAGGTGCCAGAAGCTTAAAATTGTTCAACACCAATTTGCCTTAAGTTGAAAAGACGAATATTTGAAGGACCTCCACTAACGCACAAAGTGGAAGTTTCCTAATTTCCTAGATTTTTAAAATGTCTGAAACTTCGGCCCGCTTTGCAGTTCACCGTCCTGTTAAAGAATCAACAAAGAGTAAACCCAAAACAAAACCAACGTCTGAAAGCCTTTGAGACTGTCACATCTGCAAAAGTTAACACGCAATTCGGAAATGCCCCCCAAGCCCCGTAAGATGTCGGTAGGAGAACTGTGGAAGGTGGTGACAAAATACCTATATTGCTTTAACTGCCTTGCACACTTTCATATGCGAAAAAAGTGTGGAAGAACGGAACGGTGCACAAGAAGTGTACAGTCGAACATCACACTCTCCACCGGTTTAAGGAAGGAAAAAGAAAGTCGTGCATGGAAACAACACAAAGAGAAAAACAGCACGAAAACAAATAAACAGAAAGAGATCAAAAAGTAAACCAATGAAAAAAAAAATCAACAAACCGAAACGTAACAAGGGCGACAAGAACACGAAACACTTGCAACGACAAAACAGCAACTAGCGCAGTTACAACAGCACTTGCAACAAACCCAGCCGTATACCCGTTACCACAGCATTCTATTTATGCCAAGGACACTGCAAAGATTATCATCAAAGTGTAGAATGCACGTATATCTTAAGGGAATTCTTATTTTTTTATGAAAATTGTCTTATTTTCGGATTTTTGGTTTATTTTTAATTTCTGGGCTATACAGAGGTTTAGTACAAAGGCAGGAACAAATGTACAAGACGAGTTACAAAGAGAACGACTACGAAATGCTTTAAGTTGTGTATGGACTTCGTCTCACCAAATTAACATTAAGATTAGTTTGTTAAATAGATGATGTTTAAAATTACACAAATAAGGTAGATAGATGCGAAGAATGCTGATGAATAATGTGGCGGCCAGAAAATGCTGCATTTGATTCTGCTAGCGTCTAATTTTTCTTGTTTTCTTTAGAAAGCGTCCGCATACATTTGTAACTAATTAAATTAAAAATGAACCAAAAAGCCGAAACTAAGTCAATTTTCATTAATTTATAAGATTAATGCTTCAAATCCTGATTGGGAAAAATTTTAAAATTTTTATTTTTTATATTATTTTCTATTTCTTGTTTTTTTTTTTTTTTTTTTGTTAATCAATGAAATGTGTTTTTGGAATTTTTATCAATATAGGTAAATTTTTTGTAAATTATTTTTAGCAATATATAATTGCTTGTGCTTCTTTTTTGAACGAGTGCAAGGGGGCAGGATGTTTATGTACGAAATAACCCTTTTCTTTTCATCTTCCACTTTCTCTAACATTTCTCTTTTATTCTTCTCTCCATTAAGTTTTTTGTATGTTAAGCTAAGTGATAATAATTTATACACTGACAACATTTTACTACATGATATTATTTAATTGTCACAATGTTATCCGTTTGTCAACCTTATAGTGGGATTTCGTCAATTTTTTTTCCTAAATATTAAGAACGTTGTGATCTATATATTTTTCTATTTACAATCTTGATTTTTGTCGTCTAAGTTTTCAGATCAAACAAGACAGGTAAAATTCTCTATAGCAATAAAAATTATTTAAGGAAAAATCAAATTGAACTAATAATCAGAGGACATAGCATCTGAAAGACTGATCAACTTAAAAACCAAATTTAAAATGCAGTAAAAAATTTACTACACTAAAATATTTGTTCAGCAACCTCAAGTCGTTTGCTTTTTAGGTTGGTGTGGGTCACTAACAGTAATAATCAACGAGAAAACAGAAAATGTGAGTGGGAAGACTAGGTTAGGCCAGGCAAGCAGCTGTGTTCGTACAGCCTACTTGGATCCATTAATTGGTCCCATTGTGCTACATGCAGAGAAATTAGAATAAACAGAAAGAAAAAAGAAAAAGAGATAAGAATAAGAAGAGAAAGAACTGAGGGCGTAAAGAACGCAGGGAAACCCGACCGGATAAGCTCCGTTGGTCAAGTACTGCGATCATCCTATTGACTGGGTCCAAATATCCGATTGTGAGCCAGTGAACTACCACCTCCCGAAATACCGTTAACCGAAGTATCTCAGTCGTATATACCACAGCGCGGGGCACAGACAGAGATGGTGTTCCACCGTCTTCTCCTCATCCTGAAAACTTCTCCTAGCATAGGTCCCAAACAGACAGTGCGAAGTCGCGCAATCGACTCCTCGGTAGCTCTTGTAGTGCAGCCGCCCTGCCCCAATTCAAAGAGGGCCTGATTCTTCTAGCCATGGAACATGTCGATTCTTTAGACAATCTGACCTGAGTCGGAGAGCAGCGTCAATACGCTCTTCGCAATCGGATAGGGTTATGCCACGAAAGGTGTCAACGGCACCTTCTTCAAGCATTGTCCCCTTCTTTGCCAGTTCATGAGCAATAAGGTTGTCCAGGTCGGTCTCATGCCCTCACCCATTTTAGAGTAACTTTTGAAACAGTTCGGAGATATCCGACATTCGTAGACAAGTCTAGATGTGGAAAACGCATCTTTAAGGGACATAATCGCAGATTTGATGTCGGTACAAAAGAAGAAGATAAACTACAGTCATTAGGGCTTCTGAAAATCATCCTTATCCCAAATTCCTCAGTGTAGACTCCACTGCAAACTCTCGACCCTCTCTTGGAGTCATTCGTGTATATACATAGTGCTCGAGACGGCAGAGAGTGGCTCTGCGTCAGGTCAAATAGAAATCCCCTTGTAGAGGAGGGTTTTGGAGTGCAATAGCCAACAATATTAGGAATAACATCCATTATCCGTAGTATACTTGCATTTCCCCATGATCTGTGGTTACATGACCTGTGCCGCGCCAAAAGTGGACGTTAGTATTCCACGAGTAAGCAAGCATGTGACGAAACCGATGGTTCTCCGAGCAACTCTTAGCTCCCTGAGAGCCTGAGTGATCGCAATCGGGTCGATATTGTTGAAAGTCCTTTTGATATCTAAGAAGGCAAACATTGTGTAGGTCTTACGCTCTATATAATCCACGAGCGAGTGTTAAACCGTCTCAACCGATCCACCCCTTGTGTAAGCGTTTTGAGACGGAAAAAAAGGTTCCTACCAATTACACTGTACAACACACCAAAAAATTACAAGGTCCGGGCTATAAATTATGATAGAGGAGACAAAAAAAAGATATACGTGTATCGGCGTTTTGAAAGTTTACATCTGGATTTCATTTGAGAGGGGGTTAAAGTTTCCCAGCTCTGGCACATTCTTATTGTTAAACGGCATAAGAAACCATGTGACCCTTACATTTTAAGTAAAAAATGTGTTCAGCAAATTTATGTAAAATGTTACGGAGAACATTTTTGTAGAAATGTTAACCCTCTAACTCCTCAAGACATGGGTCTTTTTTGTCCTTCTTTTAAAAAATAGCAAAAAACACCATTAAAACATGGTTTTAGAGGGTTAAAATGTTCCACAAAAATGTTACCCGTTAAATTTTACTATAAGTCCCTGAATACACCAAAAAGGAAAATTCAACCATAAAGTCAGAAATAAGACGCAACTAAAGAGAGCTTAGGGTTAATTTCGCATTAATTAAGAATTTTGTTTTAAAGCAAATTTGGATAACATTAATTACATTTTTTTAAGCTCTAGGCAATTCCACTTCATTATCATACAATGTCCAGCATATCTCAGCGATAAGCGAATGAATGCTTTCACCTTTATCTTACGAAAATTGTTATTACTTACTGCCCTTTTATATACCTTTTATTACGAGTGAAAAGGGATAATAATTGTGGTTTTAAAAAATCTGTTTTAAAAAAACCAATTCGAGAATGTCCATAGACCAAAAAAAAACAGGTAAATAAATATAAAAAAAAATTTCAATTGAAAATTAAAAGGAAAATGTTTCATTTAGAATAACAAATTTGAAAAAGCTATTAAATTTTATTTTATGATAAATCAGGGGTGGAATCGTTACATCCGTGTTCGTATCGACAATCGTACGAAAAAAAATTACGTGATACGTTAATCGTATGAACTAAATGGCATTATGACATACGATTGTAAACGGATCGTAATTTTTTAAATGAGTCACAATAGTTTTGAAATTAAAATATTCTAAAGCTAAAGAAAGAGTATTCAGGCTGGTCAGTTTATCAAATTTTGTTGTTTCCAAAGGTCAAAACCGATGTTTTGCCTATAGCGCTCGATTCAAGGACTGCTGCTTCAACTAACACTTCTTCACTTGGCACCAGCAGCTTTTCTTCATAAAGGGTTCCTTCATTCTGGTTTTTCAATTAAAGAAAAAGCTTTTTTCTTTGCTTGATACCTATTTTTGATCAGCTAAAATTATAAATATAAATATTTTCTTGCAAAAATATAAATTGCGAATTTCCTATTTTAAAATTATAACATCATTAACTGGTGGTACTAGTGCGTCCATACATTTGGAAAGCTCATCCCATAGTCTGTTAGCGTTAGATTTTAATATGCCCAATTAGGAAGCATGTTTTTTGCAAAAATTTTTTTTTTTTTAATCTTAGATTTAACTTATTGTAATAATAACTTTATCATAAACTAAAATTAAATTTGTTTAATTCGCACTTTTTTTTTAGCGAATTTGTTGCATTTTTCATCTTATTCGAACTAAGTTTTGTTAACGTATGACAGTTCGTAAAAAATGTACGTTCATGTATACGATAACGTATGTTATAATCTGCGTTATTGTTAATTACCATCCGTTAACGTATGTCATAATCCGAAAAACGTATTTTTACGATACGTGTTGTACGTTCACGGATGTAACGATTCCACCCCAGGTCAATTTGGATGTACAAAATAATGTAATTAGTAATTGTGGTTGTTAAAATTCCACAAATTTGGGAATGTCCCTAAACAAAACCAGGTACTAGAATAACAAACTGTTAAACCATTTTTACAAGTCATATTTTAAATACTTGAAAAAGCTTTAAAATATTTTCTATAAATTATTTTAGTGTTCCATCAACGGGGCCATTCCTTCCATGATTGGCAACTAGAACGATTAACGATGGTGTTAACCATATTATGCAAAGGCTTATTTTACTAACAAATTAGTAATGATAATTTCTACATACAATTTACATTTAAAACAAAAACCAAAAAAATTTGTTTTCAGTTCCCGTTTTGGATATAAATTATGTGAAGAATACTTAATTCTATGAAGTAGTGGTCCTAGGAATTTATTATATGAGTATTCCCCTTGAATCTGTATTTTTTATAATCGTAAAATAATTGTTTTCAGCCAGAATAATGATAAAAAAACACCTTATTGAGGCCATAAATACATTTTCAATTACTTCGCAAAATTATTTCACCCCTTAAAGATTGTAAATAACAAGTAAGAGCGCTATATTCGGCTATGCCGAATCTTATATACCCTTCACTATATAGTAAATGTAAATCTAGTTCAGAGAAGTAATTCCAGTAAAAAAGCAAAAATTGGGGTGACAGAGATTTAAAAAAAAATTGGTACTGCATATATATTATTTTACATAAAAATTTCATCAGCTCTTAATGCTATTTCCTTAAAGATCTTTTCAAAAGCTTTAAAATGATATCCATATTGATATTTAAAAAAATTGGAAAATTTCTAAGCTCCGTACCTCGGAAGATATGGGCGAGCTCCAATTTTTTCACTTGATGTTTTTTTCTTATTTTTTAAAAATGCAGTTTGGTATTCCTTTGCGGTGGTTAGATCCAGGTGAAAATAATGACGCTACGTGCTATGTGTGCCAAAATATTTCCATATTAAAATTGAATAGATATAGGCGAAAGAGTTTTGTATACAAAACTGTGCCATTAGCCATGCTGCCATTTCCGCATTCTGAGGAACTCCCAGTACCTATGCTACAATTTCGAAGTCCTAGTCATTATGTTGACGGAACCATCGCTGAAACAGGAACCTTTTATTGCGTTCATATGTCAACAAAAATTCATTTTTTAAATTCCCATATGGATTACTTTGAGAACCAGTTGTCAACAGAATCTGATGAGCATGGTGAAAAATTTCATCAGACATCCGCACCCATTGAAGAACGCTATAAAGGTAAAAGCATTCATTCGCTTATCGCTGAAATATGCTGGACATTGTATGATAATGAAGTGGAATTGCCTAGAGCTAAAAAAATGTAATTAATGCTATCCAAATTTGCTTTAAAACAAAATTCTTAATAAATGCGAAATTAACCCTAAGCTCTCTTTTGTTGCGTCTTATTTCTGACTTTATGGTTGAATTTTCCTTTTTGGTGTATTCAGGGACTTATAGTAAAATTTAACGGGTAACATTTTTGTGGAACATTTTAACCCTCTAAAACCCTGTTTTAATGGTGTTTTTTGCTATTTTTTAAAAGAAGGACAAAAAAGACCCATATCTTGAGGAGTTAGAGGGTTAACATTTCTACAAAAATGTTCTCCGTAACATTTTACATAAATTTGCTGAACACATTTTTTACCTAAAATCTAAGGGTCACATGGTTTCTTATGCCGTTTAACAATAAGAATGTGCCAGAGCTGGGAAACTTTAACCCCCTCTCAAATGAAATCCAGATGTAAACTTTCAAAACGCCGATACACGTATATCTTTTTTTTGTCTCCTCTATCAGAATTTATAGCCCGGACCTTGTAATTTTTGAAAAAATTTGATTTTGTTGTACAGTGTTATTATCCCCCTTGGGGATGAAGATCACGTACTCCTCGTCCATTGATCCGGAATATAAGACCAGGAGAGGCAGGCCCCGTTTAATTGTAAGAGCTTTGGAGTGATCAGATCTAAGTTATTTTGGAGCTTTTAATGGCCCAGTACAGTCTACTCGTCTTTATCTCCACGGAATTTTCCACTCGGTCCATCCGTATAGGATTATACCCATTTCTATGGTTAAATGACAGCCCAGAAAATGTGCATTCAGCAGGACCTCCGTTGATTCCTGTGCACTGGTTGTCCAAGTTCTGTCAGCCTCTCGGATGTATCCCTAAATTGACGGATGATTCGAAAGTATTTTACGCAACCTGCTCGACTCTGAAGAGCCCTCCATCCCACTGCAGAACACTCTCCATGATCTGACCTCAAGATCTGGAGACTATTGTGTTCAAAATATTCTTACAATAAGTTAGAAGATGTGAATTAAGCAGGCAATTTACCGGGGCACCTTTTCCCATATTTTTATATACAATATAATGAAAGTAAAAGAACACTTTTGATTAATTCCTAATATCTGTTTATTGTTATATTATGTACGGGAATCCAATATTCATTTCTTTACTTATGAACACCAAATAAGATTATGGGGTTATTATCTAAATTGATTTGAAAGAAAAATTTTTCGTACTTCAATAATTGTTATTATGTAGTACTATTTTTAAAAAATTATTTACGAATTTAAGGATATTATTTTCGAAGGCTAAATTTTTGCTTTCATTCGAAAAAACTATATTTTTGCCTTTTGTAAATGCAAACATGTAATACGAAAGCGAATAAAAAAAAAACAATAAATCGGTCGTATCTCATTCGAAAGCTATTTTACTGTTGAAAAAATAAAAAAATATTTAAAATAAAAGTATTTTAATTGAAAAAAAAAACAAAAAATATTAAAAGCATTTTTACAATAAATGTTTGTATATTTTTTTTCATTATACAACTTAAAATTTTTGAACTATCTAAGAGGCTACCACAGAAAAAGTGCAATACAAAGCAACAACAATACGATGTAAGGATCGACTTCCTGGTAAAGCATCCCGATTTGGCTAAAGGTCATCTAAATGTTCCAAATGCTAAAAGCAAGACGACGGAATTATGGGACAGATTAGCTTTGGACTTAAATGCAACAGGACCCCCACTCATGATAGCACAAATGGAAAAAGTGAGTAATTATTACTCTTAAATAAGATAACTAATATAATTTTTAGGTATAGGCTGACTACAAGAAAGACGCTTAGGTAAAATGTCGTCAAAACAAAAATAGTCTTTTAGGAATAGAGGGTGGACCAAGCAATTTTGTTCCTTAACGCAATTAAAAAAAAAAATTGTGGAGTTGTTTCAATTGAGATGTGAGTGGAATTGATGGAACCTTGCGTTTCGAAGTAAAAAAAAATTAAATAGAAGTTCTGAATGGCAAGGGAAGCATTATAGATTGGCTAGAGAAAAGTTTGAGTTGAAGAAAAAAATTGAGTTGGAAAGTTCCAAACAAAAAAATGAAGCAGTTGGAACTTAAAAATGAAATTCACAAACTGGTATCAAAAAGATATAAGTATTTATTTTTAATTTTATAAGCTTTTTACATAAATTGTTTTATTTTTTGTTATGACTATGTAATTAAATATGTTTTCTTTAAAAAATTCCTTAACATATTGGCCCATACTCATTGTTAAATTAAAGTATACTTTAAGGGAAATAAAGTCGGTTTTACTTTAGAGCCGACTCCTACTCACTTCATTGCTGGTAGTAGAATAATTTATTGTTTCATTTAAATCTACTAAAGGAAGATCAACATTATATGTTGTGTAATGCACAGCAAACGTTTAACGGATTTTTTGGGAGCATAGTGTAACTCCCTCGATGCTAAAAGACAGCGAAACCTCGCTTTTAGTAATCCAAACGTTCTTTCAATTATAGATCTTCCTTTTGATGGATGATGGTCATTGAAAAATGATTCGGAAGAGTTCTCCGTAGAATTTTCATATGAAGTCAAAACCCAGGGTTCGAGAAGATATCCGGAATTACCTAAAACAATTTTAATTTCAATAACTTCTCAAAATTGAGTTATGTGAAAGGCTTTACCGAGTAATCGTATTCCTGTATCCCCACTCAAATAATTTTCTTTTAAATATAATGTTTCTTAAGGTAAGTTCCAAACAGGAGAATTATGGCTTACTCCACCAAATCTTCTGTCGGCAGCTCTGATGTACATGTTTGCAAATCCTTAAAAAAATTAAGATTGTTTAATTGCTTAGATTACTCTATACGAAAATTTACCACCGTAGTGTTACTGCTGTGTTTAAGCTTTTTGTTTAAAAAAATGCTCATTAATAATATAGATATGTATGCCATCACTGCCCCAATTACTTCAGGTACTCGACATTTCTCTTTAAAACTTCTTTTTGCCTCTCTCATTTTTTCTTCTGTCATTCGGAGTACTATGGTCTTGGGACAAATATTTTTTTCAATGGCTGGCATACGTCCAACATATACAATGAAACTGAGGACTGAGAAAACCCCAACAGACGATCCTGTCCATTTTGATGTTGGTATCCTCCTTGAGCAAAAAATTTGAGAGTAGCAGCCAATTTCAACAATAGTGAAAGAAACCCAATTCAATTTTTATGCTACAAATATATTCTTACTTTGTTTTATTTTTTACAAAATTAGACAATTTTAGTTGGAATACATCTGACGCAAAATTTGTTGCTCCTCTTTTTCAATGTTTTCTTAATACAACTTTGTATAACATTCGAACAAATTACATAACACCATTTTCTTTTGAATAGATTACATTTTCGAATCGAATTACACAAAAACCCCCCCTGTATCGTTTCTATACATATAATAAAACTGTAACAGGATCATTTCTGTATATGAAACATTTGTTTTAAATTTTGATAGGAGTCGATTGGAATACAAAAGACCTTTTTTGTTTTAGAGAAGTAATACTTCAGGCAACAATAACTATTAAGTTGTTTTTGTCACCATGATACATTCTTTACATAGGATCTACACTAGAAATAACATCTGAAATGAGGACGTCAAATTTCATCGCTGTTACTTGTGGACTTAAAATTAGTGTTATTGCAATCTTATAAGAATTCTTATGAAGGCGTCGTAATTAGATATCTCATAGGAACAATCTTATGAGATGAACTGTCAAATATCAAAAAACAGCTATGTATTTTTAAACAAAATATCTGCCTCAAGAGTACAATTTTATATAAAACGGTTTCGTAGAAAGAAAATAATTAGTTTTTAAACAAAATGATACAAAACATGTATAAATACGAAGATTTTCGATTAGTTGCAAGCAGGTGTATTTTACGCTATCAGTGATTTATGAATTCTATGAAATCTTATAAGATCAAGAAAAATACGTGTTCACCTTGTACGATATTAAGAATAAGATGGAGAAATACTCTGCCGAAATTTTCTCTCATCTTATATCAGAGTTAATCGCAGCTGTAGACTCTGTGTTAGGAAAGATATAGATGAGTGATAAGACCGGTGGTAAAAGAAGAAGGATAGAGGAAAAAATGCTTCATTTTCAATTCAACGCCGGCCACCTTATGTTGTTGACTAGGCGGTTGATTATGAAGTAAAAACCCATTTTATTAGTTATTTTACTTCACCGGCAAAAATGCAATACAGAACTAGCGACGAAGGTGGCTGCGTGCTGTAAGGCAAATTCTGAATACGTATTTATACCATTAAACAGAAAAACAAACATTTATTTTAATTTTTTGATTGCCACAGGAACTAAAAGCTGGCCAACCAGATTTGTAGTCAACACGCTTACTACCATGACTACAGCTGCCAACTTTTGGAATTTTGTCTCTCTGTCTGATGGATTTGAATACAGTTTTGTGAGGAAGTCCCTTAGAACCTTGGTACAAATTTTAAACACTTTTTTTCGTAAAAAAAATGTTATTTCGTAGAGAAACACCCAATTTTATTGGTAGAGTAGTAAAAAATAGTTGTCAGCACATTTTGTTTTTTTAAATAGAAAATTTTTAACGCTGTCTATAAATTTTGGAAAAAATAAAAAAATTCTTAATTAAAATTTTAAGAAAATTACAAATGACACGCAGATGAAGTTCTGGGCACTACAACTATTTTATAATTTCTTTTAAAGTCAAATAAATAAAGACCAAATATAACAAACAGCAGATTTATAAAAATAAAATGCAAAATAAACGTGAATCGCGTTATGTTACGTCGTACGGTAGCGTGAAAACAATGTAATAATAACAGCATGCCCATTTTCGCCCATTCGATGCTGGATTCAGCACTTCATTTGTTGATTTAGCAACAAAATTTTTTATATAGCACTAAGCACTTTTTTAGCACTTTTCAATTCTTCATTTAGCATTTTAAGCACTTTTATTTATGGCAAAAGTTGAGCTCAAATGAATTGACAAACCAATTCAATTTCAAATTCCATTTTATTAAATTTTTTCTGACCTTTTTCGTTTTTATTTAATTTGTGTTGTTTAAGATTTAAGAAAAAAAAATTATTTATATATTCCGGCGTTTCGTTGGGTAATCCCAACTTCATCAGGGAATTTTTTTTTATTTGGTAACAATTAAAGTACAAACAGAACAAAATAAATACATAAAAACAATTATAAAACCTTTTTTTTTAAAAAAAATAATCACTTTACTTACATAATATCTTAGTTCTTACACATCAAAAAACAACAACATTATTAAATATGATGCTAACGGTCTAAATAACCATTTGCTAGAAGTTGAAACTTTTTTACAAACAAATCGTATAGATATACTTTTAATTTCTGAGACACATTTTACCAAAATATCATACTTTAAAATAAGAGGTTACGATCTCATAACTGCAAACCATCCTAATGAAAGAGCCCACGGGGGTTCAGCCATTTTAATCAAATCCAGAATAAAATACGTAATAGAAGAACAAACTATACGGGAATCAATACAAGTCGCTACAATTAAAATTAAGTGCAACTCATGTTACGTTTCTATATCAGCTACTTATTTACCACCTCGTCATAACATATTATGTGATGATTTTCATAATTTTTTCAACAAACTCGGTCCACGATTTATAGTTGGCGGAGATTTCAACGCTAACCACCCATGGTGTGGATCACGTCTTATAATTGCCTCCTTCAGTTCTCAACCATATTTACAGGTAAACCAACATATTGGCCATCTGATCCAAGAAAAATTCTAGACCTTATAGACTTCTTTGTGTATGCCGGAAGATCAAAAAAATTTTTTTTTGATATAGAGGACAATTATGAGTTGAGTTCTGATCAATCTTCTATAATTCTAACGTACAATACATCATAAAACTGCTACAAGCCAAATAGAGAAATTATAACGAACAAAACCGACATTCATTCCCTTCGCTGTTGGATAGAAAAAAACAAGCTTAAACAGAAGTATAAATACTGATGTTTAAATAGACAAAGCTGTAGAGGATTTTACAAACCTGATTCACGAAGCTGCTTTCTTATCAACGCCAACAGACCAATCTACTGCCCCGCGGAGCAATACACAGTTGTCTTTGGAAACTCGGGAGCTCATTAACAACAGAAGAAGATTAAGAAAAGTTTGGCAAATAAATCGAAATCCATATGACAAACGACTGTTAAATAATGCAACTAAAACTTTAAATCTCCATCTAAAGAATCTCAAAAATAATTCAATTAGTTCATTTTTCGATAATATTAATACTGCTCGCGATAATGGACACTAACTCTGGAAGGAAACAAAGCATACAAAACGTCCTGCAACAAGAAATCCGCCATTTAAAGATGCCAATGGTGACTGGTGCAGATCAGATCAAAGAAAGGCAGAGGCTTTTGGAAATCACTTTTACGACACATTATAACAATATTTTAATTAATAAATTATATTATATTATATTATATTATATTGCGACATACTCTTCTTTCTAATATGAGCAAAAATTTTTTGTGAATTTTGAAATTGTGGTACGACACATTGAAATATTTGCTATATTACCAATAGCTTTTTAGAACCCACCTTCTCCAAAAAATATTAGTGCAGCTGGTAACTGTGTGTGGAATTGAAGTATTATCTAAACGGTGTCAAATTTTATTTATTACAAGTATGAAGCCTTCTTTATTTAATATAATACTTAAAATAAATTTGCGGAAAATCAATTTACTAAAAAATATATTTTTAATGAAAAATAATCCTTCATGTCATCTGGCAATTCCAACGGATTGGAAATTTCTCGTAATTATTATCTTTTAAACTTTCAGTTATATGCTCTTCGACCAACAAAATTAAATTGTTTTGTTTTTTTGTTTTATTTTTTTTTTTTAATTTTCTTATTTTTTTATTTTCTTTATTTAGATTTTAGTAAACAAAAGCCGTGCAAGGTAACGTTAAAAAATATGAATTGGAATGAAAGAAAAATTGAATATGAACCTGGTCAAAATTCGTCACAACTAAATCTTTTTTATTTTTTTAACTTTCCAAAACAATAATTGAATTTTTATTAAATTATTATTTGAACTGTGAATGAATAGAAATTATTTTGGCTTAAGTTCATTTTATTTTTAATTTCTAAAAATCTGTTTTAAGAAAGAAAATTTATTTTACAAATGTATGCGTTTACCAAAAAAAAAAAAAAAAAAAAAATTTGACGCTAGCAGAATGAAATGCTGCACTTCCTGGACTGCTACGACCTTAATCAGCATTCTTCGCATCTATCTACCTTAGTTGTGTAATTTGGTTAGACGAAATTTACACACAAACCAACGTATTTCTTTACTGATGTCTCTGTATTTCGTCTTGTACATTTGTATTTGCTTTGTTTCAATCATCGATTGAACACGAATGCAAATTTTGTTTTTAGTCATTCTTACTTGTTTACTCACAACACTATATATGCTGTTTCAGTATCATTTTGATGGTTATGAAGTAAGTATAATAATTTCTATTCATTTATAATATTCATAGTTTTTTTTTCTTTATTTATTTTATTTTTTTATTATTTATTAATTTATATTAACAATTTATAAAATAGAATAGGATCCGCAGAGAGTACTATTCGTTAATATATATGTATTGAAAACGTAAAATTAACATAAAATAAACATGAAATATTCTTTAATATATAATGTGTAATTTTAGTAAAAAGTAAAAATTAAAAAAAGAAAAGAAAAAAATCATAAATGAATGGAAAATTTTTTGATTGATTATTGTAGACTTATAAAGTGTTTTTTGATTAGCTGGTTTCTTTTGTTTCCATCAGTAATATTAATTACGCTGTTGTGGGTTGTGGGCAAAATAACAGGGAGAGTATTTCAACCGTATTCATTTACAAAAAGGCTTACTTTAAATCTACCCTGTGCACGTCTCCTGGTGTTGTAGGAGTGATTGATTGGCTCTAAGAATCTGTTGTCTTTGAAGAACTCTTTTGCAATCGTTGTGCAATAAATATTTTTTACATTTAGGACATGCAGATTTTTTGCTAGTCTGTTTGTGTTAAAGTTTTTATTGTTGATGTTACTAATGTTGTTATGGTTGATGTTATCATTGAGGTTGATATTGTTGTTTATGTTATTATTGTTACGACTGCTGCTATATATATTTCTGGCCTGGCAACACTGAGTGCTGCCAAGTGCAATCTGACATTTCCATTGGAAAGTTTGTCATTTTTAAGCATAATCGTACTCAAAACGTTTTGACGTACGACCATTATTTGTTGTGTTTGCAGTGACTTGAAAAAATTAATATAGAAAAAAATTGAATTAACTCGTGAACATTTTCGTTCCATCATTTTTCACAACTTTCGACGTGGATAATCACGACAAGAGTGCATTGATGAACTTAAATCTTTGTATGGCGATGAAGCACCATCCTATAGCACTGTGAAAAATTTATATAATGAATTTAATCGTGGCCGAAGCTCGCTCAAAGACGAATTCCGTGAAGGTCGTCCAAAAACGGCTGTTGTGCCAGAGAACATAGATGCCGTGCGTGAACTCATAATGCAAGATCGACATCTGACATAGCGAGAGATAGAGACATCCTTGGACATTTCTTCCACCAGCATACATTCGATCTGCATGAACACCTGGCCGTAAAAGAGGTTTGTTCTCGTTAGATCCCGCACAATTTGAAAGTCGGTCAAAAAAGGCTCGTGTCGATTGGTGCAAAGAAATGTTGCAAAAATACGATTGCGGTACTTCAAGAGACGTTTATAAGATCGTCACCGGTGACGAATCATGAATCTATGCGTATGAGCCCGAAACGAAACAACAATCGACCGTGTGGGTCTTTAAAGACGAGCAAAATCCAACGAAAGTTGTTCGTGGAAGAAGCACTTCGAAGCAAATGGTCGCCTGTTTCTTCGGCAAAACTGGTCATGTGGCGACTGTTCCGCTTGAGCAACGTAGGACGGTCACTTCTGAGTGGTACACTACAATTTGTTTGCCTGAAGTCATCGGAGAAATTCGAAAAACCAACAAGAGAAGACGAATCATTGTTCACCATGACAATGCGAGCTCTCACACATCGGCTCAAACCAGAGCGTTTTTGACCGGCCAAAACGTCGTACAGTCGTACAGCCCTGACTTGGCACCTAATGACTTCTTCTTGTTTCCGCACATCAAGAAAAAAATGCGTGGTCAACAATTTTCGTCGCCAGAAGAAGCTGTTGAAGTGTTCAAAACCATGTTTTAGAGGTGTCTTAATCGGAGTGGAAAAAGTGCTTCGACAACTGGTTTGAGCGCATGCAAAAGTGTATAAGTCATGCTGGAGAATACTTTGAAAAACAATAAAACCATTTTTGATTATAAATATTCGCATTTTCACTATTAGGCCAGAAATATATAAAGCAGCGCTTATATCTTTTTTTGTAACCCAAATACCTAATCTCGGACTCCATGAATTTACACTTATCTAATGTTAGCTTTAATTTGTTTCGCACTAATCTTTCAAAAACTAGTTTTAGAATCATTAAATCATCAATATATATGTCCACTTTTCCCTCACGTATCAGATCAGAAAAAGCCTGGTTTACAAACCTTTGAAAAGTTGAAGGGGAATACTTTTAACCAAACGGCATTTTCTGATACTCATACTGACCCATTGGCGTCACAAATGAAGTATATTTGATAGAATCTTCACTCGTATTAACATGATAAAAAGCGCTCTTTAACTCTTTGACGACCACGGGGACACGGGTGTCCCAAATAAAAAAATTATATGAGTAAATAACGAAGAATTAAAAGAGTTCAATTAATGTATTTATTAACTCCTAAGGGTGTCTCTTAAATATTTATTACAAATTGCGCTTATTAAGCTGCGTCGCTAAATGTGTACGGTCATTAAAATTACAAAGATTTATTTCTGCTTATTTCAAATTTTGTGATTTTTAAGTATTAAAGTGATTTCTAAAATCTTATATTGTGATAAATATTTTACTTGGTAAGTACCATTTTGTTATATAAAGTTATAAAACTAATAATAATTTCTTATGCATTGATAAATCGTCAGTAACTTCTAGGGACACTGGTGTCCCTATGGCGCATAAGGATGTGATACCTTTCACTAACTGAAGTGATTAATTTTTAAGAATACTTTTACGTTTTTATTATCGTTGTGCAGATTATGTTTTCAAGAGGAGGTGGAATTTTCCAGCTCAAGGAAAGTGAACAGTGTTGCCAAAACCGCGGTTTTTCCGCTAGATCTAGTGGTTTTTTGCTATAAAAAGCGGGAAGTTAGAAAAAACCGCTGTGTTTTTTCAGCTGGAAAAATTTTTATTTTGCGGGTTTTTAGAGTTTTTAAGCTACAATAAAAACTTCTTTTTTAACTAATGGAAACTGTCATTTCAGATTACCAGAAAATTGTGACATTTTAGAAAAAACTGATAAATTATCAGTAAATATCGTATTTATAACAAAAAAAGAGGATGCCTCTTAATATTTGGAACAATTGGAAATAATCGAAACAATTTAAAATCAGCTTAATAATATAAATGCTATAAAATGGAATAATCTAATTGATACTACATATTTTTGGTACGAAGTCTTTGAATATCAAAATGCGGCTGGAAATAAAATTTTTAAAGAGATAGCTGAGATTGCCTTGCGATTAATATGCATGCCATGGTCTAATGCAGCGGTGCGACGAGTTTTTAGTCAACTTTGTAGAGCTAAATCAAAGCTTAGAAATCGATTGCAAACCCATTTGGTAAATGCTATTTTAACCGTTAAGTATGTCAATTCCTCAATTTTTTTATTTGCCTCTTTATAATTACTTTGTTGCTTAAGATATAGTCTCCGTAGGCATAACAAATACTGGTACGATTACAAGAATCTGAAAAAATTTTGTAAACTCAATCGGAACCTCAATCAAAATCTTAACTAGAGATGAACAATTACTGCCATATTCATATAAAATAATAAAAGTTAGTTTTATGAATACGGCAGTTAGTATTTAATAAAAAAGTACGTACGTACAAGTACGCGTGCTATTGCGGCTATGCCGAATCTTATAAACTCTTCGCCATGTAAATTTAGTTTAGTGAAGTAAATAAAAAAAAAAACAAATATTGGGGTGACAGAAATTAAAAAATAAAAAAATGGTACTGCATATATATTATTTTACATAAAAATGACATCGGCTCTTACTACGTTAAAGATCTTCTCAAAAGCTTTAAAATGATATCGATATTAATATTTTAAAAAATTTGAAAATTTCAGAGCCCCGTAACTCGAAAAATATGGGTGAGCGCCAATTTTTTAAGGTAATATTTCTTTCTTACTTTTTAATTCCTTATCACCCCATCATGCTGATTTCCTAAAGCACCTCTTTTGATCATATATCTGATTTATTAACATATTTTTTTTTTTTTGTAAAACCAAGTTTGCCTCGGTGAAGGGTATAAAAACAAATTGTTCAAGACATTTTTTAGCAGTTTATGTCAGCTTTTTTTTCGACTAGTTAGCGGTTTCTAGCGTTTTTTAAAGTGATATCTAGCGGGAATTGGTTCAACAGTTTTGGCAACACTGAAAGTGAAATCCAGCAAATTGTAATAGGTGACAATAGTGACGATAAGGATGATCTGCTACTTGACAAAGAAGATGAGAGACTCCTAACGCAAGATAACGACCAAGGAATATTTGATGTCGAAATTGAAGCTTCGAGCATTTTACATCAGGAATCAGACATCATCTAAGACATCACCTACTGATTTAGAAGTTTTTGCCGAGAAAGCTAGCAACCCCCAAATTGATTTCAAAAATAGCGAAAAAAACGCACATTCCTATTTTTTTTTTTTGTTAGATTATGTTTATTTATTTATTATTTAAACAATTTATATAACAATAGATTTCGCAAAGCTTTATAGCTTGTCTGCAGAGAGTACTAATTGCTAATGCATATGTATTGCAAACGTAAAAGTAACATAAAATTAACATAAAATAAACATAAAATATTGTTTTAAAATAAAATGTGCAATTTTAATAAAAAGTAAAAATTAAAAAAAGAAAAGAATAAAAAAAATCATAAATGAATGGAACATTTTTTGATTATTTATTGTAGACTTATAAAGTGTTTTTTAATTATCTGGTTTCTTTTGTTTCCATCAGTTATATTAATTACGCTGAGTGGCAGCTGATTGAGAGTTGCGGGTAAAATAACAGGGAGAGTATTTCTACCGTATTCATTTACAAAAAGGCTTACTTTAAATCTACCCTGTGCACGTCTCCTGGTGTTGTAGGAGTGATCGATTGGCTCTAAGAATTTGTTGTCTTTGAAGAACTCTTTTGCAATGGTTGTGTAATAAATATTCTTTACATTCAGGACATGCAGGTTTTTGGCCACACAGTTTGTGTTAAAGTCTGCATTGTTGATGTTACTAATGTTGTTATGGTTGATGTTATCATTGAAGTTGATATTGTTGTTATTGTTGCCGTTGATGTTGATAGTGTTGTTGCTGATATTGCTGTTGTTAGTAATTACGTTGTCATTGTTTATGTAGCTGTCGATGTTGTTGTTGATATTACTATTATTGTATATACTGTTGTTGTTGCTGATGTTGTTATTAAGAAGGTTGGTGTTGTTAATTATAGTAATATTGTTGTCACCATTGATGTTGCTATAGTTAGAGTTGCTATTGCTGACAATTGTATTTCTGTTGTTGTTATTGATGATGTTGTTTATGTTATTACTGCTGTTTATATTATTGCTAATAATGTTGTTTGCTGTGTTATTAAGACGTTGTACCATTGTGTTGTTGTTTTGTTGTGCTCTTGTATTAAGACTTCTGTTGTATGTTCGACATGTTGTTTGGCATTTTTTCCATAAAATTTTTAGTATCTGGTTTTGTGTTTTTTGTAGTGTTGTGCTATATTTTACGCTTCCCCACACTGTAATACCATGACGAAAATATGACTCTGTCAGAGAGAAATATGCTTGTCGTAGTACGCTATATATTGCACAGTTGCTTAAATGGTAGAGAATGTAGGATGTTTTCCGAAGCTCTTTTTTGGAGATTTTCTATGTGTGTTTCCCATTTAAAGCTGCTGTCAACATATACCCCAAGATACTTGTATGTTTCAACTTTCTCTATAATTGTTGAGCATGTTTCAATAATGTTGGTATTATTGAGTACCCTTGTATGTAAACAATTTATACTATGAAATACTAAGTTTATTTGTGTGGTTTGAAGATGACGAGGCTTAATGTGCATAATCTTTGTTTTTTGAGCATTTATTATGAGGCCGTTGTCATGGCACCACTTTGTTGCTACGTCCATTTTTGCTGTTGCAATCGAAATATTTTTATCTGCGACAATAATAGCAGTGTCATCTGCATATGCAAAAGTTTCGCATCCCATTAACTGTTTCAGCATATCATTCGCATATTTTATAAAAAGAATTGGTCCTAGTTTGGATCCTTGTGGAACTCGACAATCACACTGGGCTTCATTGCTGATCTTATTGCCTATTTTTACGTGATATGATCTGTATTCCAGGTAACTTTTGAACCAGTTCAAAATTCTCCATCTTATGCCATTTCTACATGCATATTATTGCTCAAACATCCGTTTACATAGTTTGCAAAGTTTCCTAAAAGCTGATTGATGTTTTTTCCTTTCTGAAACCCGTACTGATTATGTTGTATTTTTGGAAAAAGCTTGTTAGCCTTCTAACAATAAATTTCCTCAAGAACCTTATCTATTACAGAGAGAATGGCAATTGGTCTATAATTATTCGTATCTAATTGTATTCCGCTCTTATAAAATGGCCTAACTCTTGAAGTTCTTAATATATTTGGATTTGTGGCTTGTTCAATGCTTAAGTTCACGAGTCTAGTCAAAATGGGTGTTAAATAATTTCGTGCTCATTTATAGGTTCAACGTATATCGTTTTTTGAAGGGTACTTTCAAAGGTTTCGGTTGTTTCTATGTTGCAGGTATGAAAAGCTTTTTAATGTTAGCACTAAAGTTCGATGTAAATTTATCTAATATTATATTTAGATTTTCATTGTTAAAACTTCTCATAAAAAAAGTGTCAACACTATTTATCTTTTTGCCAATTATTTCGTTAATTATTTGCCACGTAGCACGTATGTTATGTCGGTTTTCTATGAACTTATTTTTAAAATACCTACTTTTTTCGAATATAATTTTTTTATTTACAAAATTCCTGAAAGTTTTACATTATTTTTCATGTGTTATATTGTTGCGACTATTTCGCCACTTCTTATAAAGCTTATCCCTAGAGTCACAATACTTAACTATTTTTTCACTAATCCATGGATTTTTCAATCTTTTTTTGCTTGATTTTTGTTTTTTTTTGTTGTTGAATTTCTATATATTTCGTTAAATTTGTCCGTGATTTTATTACGCAGGTTATTAGCATTTGTTGCTTGGCTAATTATGTTGTTCCAGTTTGTTTCTCGAATTTGTTTATTAATTTTGTAATTACATAATTGCTGTTCCTGCGATATTAAATTTCTTTTTCCTTACCCTGATCATTTATTTTTTCATATATCAAACAAAAAACTGAGTAATGATCTGATATGCTGCTCTTTATTATTGCAGTGCATGCATTTGTTGTTGTTGTATTTGTTTTAAATAAGAGATGATGCAGTATTTCTCTTTACGTCTTCGCGAGTACTCTCAGTAATCAATCATTGCATACCATTACTAGTTATCATGTTTAAATATGTTGTGGTTGTTGTATTATTTTTTTAAATATCAATAATTACATATCCCACTAGTAATATTTCATCTCTATTACTGATATTATTTATTATTGTATCAAGTTCGCTAACAAACGTTGGAACATTTAGATGTGGAGGACGCTAAATTGAAAGCAGAGAAGGAGTTCTATTGTTTTCTACATTGACATTTATTTGAATCATTTCAAAGCAGTTTGTGTTTGATACGTGGTTGAAGTGCATTATTTCTGAAATATAAACAGCAATACCTCCACCTCTGCCTTCTCTATTTAGAAATGTGGATTTAAAACTATTTATATTCTACAAATTATTTTAGTTGTCGTTATGTTTTTCGCGACTAAAACAATAAATGTTATTTTGTTTATTATATTATTTATAGAAGCAAGAAAAGAATTGAAATTTAGTCTCAGTTATCGGATGTTCATATAAATGAGTGTTGTGGGATAACTTAATTTACTTTATTCGTGCTTGATTCCTTGAAATATAAATATTTCATGATATTCTCATGAAATATTCATTAATTTAAACTAAACTAAAATGTATTACTGCGGGGAAAGCATATCCATATGGCCATTTCACTACTGCTCAAATAGCTCATCAGTGGATTTTACCCAAATTTTGTATAGAAAACTAGAAAGTTTTATATCAAAAGCCAAATTGATTAAATGAGAACTCCATTGAATCAATAAGACAAAAGACAATAAAAACTCAAAAATGTTTTATAAAAAAAAAAAAAAAAAACAGCAAACATTCAGTAGCTATTTTTATTTTTTCTTTCATTTTTCTTCATAAGGGAAAGGGCTGTTGTAATTGTTAAGAGTGAGTTTTTAATTTCTTCTTTTATTTGCAAGTTAGATTTCTCAAGGCTCTCAGAAAATTGTTGCACATTTCTCTTTATATCTTTTAAATCAGACTTTAGCTCAGTGACATCAGATTGGACAGAGTGTAGTTTTGTGTTGACCGTTTTTTTGTATTTTCGGTTTCTTATTTTTCTTCATCATCGGTTCGCGCCTGTTTTTGTTGCTGTTTTCATCATAAACAACAGCTTGATAAAGAGTGTTGGGAGATTTAACTCTTGGCTTACATATATGACATCTCCATGAATTTTTTCTCTCGCTGGGCATGGTTACATAAGTGCTTTCCGACAGAGGAGAGCAAGTTGAAAAATGATAATTTGACATGCAGTTAAAACATTTTACATTATTTGGTGTTGTAATTTCTTTTTTACATTGGTTGCATATAACATTTTGACTCCTTTTTATTTTGTATATTCCCTGTTGTTTCTTAAAGAGAAATTGTATTTCGAGTACACTTTAACTTGATACTTATTTGTTTATTTGTTATTATTTGTTTTTATAATGGTTTTGTATATTTTTTTTAAATGATCACTTTGTTGAATGTTTATTTGAAATAGCTACTGTATTTTTTATGTTTGTATTACTGGGCACTTTAATTCTGTTTCAGTAATTTTAAATTTCACTTTTAGAAGGGTTTTTTGTTTATTTTGTAGAGCACTCATTAAACACGACCACTTGCAATGACAAATCTATTATGATGTTAGTAAGCGTACTAAGCCAAAAATACTAAGTTAAGGTTGGTCAAAATTAAGAAAAAAAAAAATGTAAGAAAATTTTCTCCCTGCATATTTAAGCTGATTTTTATAGATATTTTCAAAGTCTGATTAAATTTAAAAATTTTTAACATTTGAGTTAAAAATAAACTTTTTATGACTTTTTCAAAAAATTATATGTCCGAAGTACCTAAATTTGGGGCCCTGCCCAGACGCCCTCCTTCACCCTAGGAGCCTGGCCGTCTGACTAAGAAACACCTCTGTCCTACCACTGTAAAATTTCGTTAAGATATATTGAAAGGTTCATAAGATACCGAATTTTATAAAAATAAAATCGTTTTCAAACCACTGTACGTCAGTTCATTTGACATCTGTAAATATATTTTACAAAGACAAAATACATGCTGTTTACTTATTGTTGTAGTTGTTTTAGAACTGCTATTACCTGTAAAATTAATGTGCCGTGATTGTTACATTGCTACAGTGCCTTAACTAAGTATAGATGCACTACACTCTATCGGCTATATCTTTGTTTTTTTTTTTTTGATTTTTGATTGGAGTTTCTTCATTGTTTTTTTTTTTTTAATTAATTAATTAATTTTATTGATAATATATTTTAATTCATAATTTACATTCCATTTCTTATTCTGCTTGTCTGCAGGATGCAGGTAATAAGATTATGACATTTATATATAGGATTTCAATGTAATTCTCTATTCTAGTATGAGTCGTTCGTGTTGATTTTTGCATTAACCTGTGGCATTGTAGTATGTGTTTTTCTCCCAGGAGAAGTTATTTGCTTTTCTTTAGTCATTTGTACAATTGTTGTGCCCCAATCAGATGGGCTTTTACTAATTTATTTCTCCTATATGGGTTCTGATATTCATTAATTCTATAGGTAATTCGTGTAGAATATTTGGTAAGATCACATTTATAGTGCTCTTGCCATAATTGTTACTGTGTGGTTCCACTTTATATTTTCCTTGTGCACGACTTCGTGTATTATAGTTGTGGTCAATTGGTTTTAAGAATCTTGTATCGTTAAAGAATTCATTAACCAACGTTCGACGGTAAATGCTTTAACATCTAATATTTTTAACTTAGTTGCAATGTTGTTTCCTGAGTGAGTTCTGTTTATGTCAAATATGTCTTTTTCCTGTATGTTACGAGTATGGTTAGTGTTAGTGTTTACTCTTGTTCTGTAGTTAATATTTATGTAGTTATTAGTTGTATTGTTATTTAAAGAATCGATATTTATGTTTTCATCGTTTTGTTTAAAGTGTTGTTAGTATTTGTGTTCACGTTATTGTTTATGATGTTGCTAATAATTATGTTTGTGGAAGTATTGGTGTTTGAGTTGTTGACGAACTCGTTATGCTAGTATTGTGTAGGTTTGTGTTGTTACCATATGTGATGTCATTATTTATCATAGTATTGATATTGGTATTTATGTTGTTAGTGTTAGCTTCGTTATTGTTCAAGTTCACGTTGCTGTTGACGTTTGTGTTGCCATCATTTGTGTTATATATCAAATTGTATTGTAATTGTTGAATACTGCTTATTTGGGTTTTCCACAATATTTTTAGTATTTGGTTTTGGCTCTGCTGTAGACTTCTGCAATATGTAGATGCTGTGATGCCGTGTATCAAATATGATTCAGCTAAGGAGAAATATGCTTGTCTGAGTACCTTGTAAGTAGAGCAGTTGCTCAAATGAAAAAGACTATATGATGATTTTTTAAGTTTATTTTTTACGTGCTTTATATGTGTAAGCCATTTGAAATTTTCGTTCACATACACTCCAAGGTACTTGTATGTTTTAACTTTTTCTATATTTGTAATGCATGTGTCTATGTTTGCTGAATTAGAAGTATTGTGTAGGCATTGATTGCTATGAAACTTCAGAGATATTTCTGTGTCTGGTAGATGAGGTGGCTTTATATGCATAATTTTTGTTTTGGAGGTATTTATGACTAAGCCACTGTCATGACACCATCTCTATAGTTTATTTATTTCACCTTGCATAATTCTGCTTGCAACATCCACTTTTTTTATTAGATTTTACAATTGCAGTATCGCCTGCGTATGCAAAAACAGAGCCTTCTTTAAAAATATTTTTCATTTCATTTGCATATATAAGATAAAGAATCGGTCCCAGTTTTGAGCCCTGCGGCAACGGATAGGTAGTTTTTAAACCATTGTAAACAATTCTCTCTTAGTCCATTTCTTTCTAAGATGTCTAATAGATTCGACTGAGAGAGCGTATCAAAGGCTTTACTGAAATCTATAAATAGCGCTAGACAATGTATATTTTCGCTCAGGCATTTATTTATATAGTTGGAGAAGTTTCCGAGGAGTTTATTTATTTTTTTTTTCTTTTTGGAAGCCATGTTGATTGGAATTTAAAATTTTATATTTCACTAAGAAATCGTTGTTTTTTTACTATTATTTCCTCCAAAACTTTTTCAATTACTGGTAGAATTGATATTGGTCTATAATTGTTTTAATCAGTTTGGGTGCCACCTTTGTAAATTTGCCGGATTATTGAAGTTTTTAACAATTCGGAAATGCTTGTGTTATTAATGCTTGAATTTACAAGGGCTGTTATTATTGGTGTGAGATGAAAATCATTATATTTTATATCTTTGGGTCTTATTTTGTCTACACCTGCAACTTTTTTCGCGTTTAAGTTTTTTATAATGGTATATATTTCATTCTCAGTTGTAGGCGATAGATACATAGAATTTTAAATTCTCGTTTTTTCGTACTGGAAAGTCTTTATATCACACACATGTAATATTCCTTGAAATTTTCTGTTAAAATTGTCTGCAAATTAGTAATGTCTTTTGATTTGATTTTTACCAATTAATTCATTTATTAGTTGCCACGTAATTCGAATGTTATTACGGTTTTCTATAAATTTTAGTTTATATTAATTGTTTTTAGTAAAATTAAGCTTTTTATTCAATTTATTTCTATACTTTTTGTATTCGTTTTCTTATATTTTATTTTTTTTTTATTATTTAGCCATTTATTGTAAAGTTTATCCCGTAAGTCGCAATATTTAATTAAATCATCATTCAGCCACAAGTTCACTTTTCTTACTTAATTTTTTTATGTGATGCTTGAGATTTGTGATAAATGTTGCTAAATATCTCACATATTTTGTTGAAAAGCTCATCAGTGTCTAAATTTTATTAGTCATGATATTCCAGTTTGTTTTTTTAATATATTTGTTGAATTTATATTTATTTTTCATGGTCCCCCCTTGGTCGAAGTTGTCACCGACCTGACTTGTTTCTTTTTGCTCTTTTTCATCATATACTCAACAATAAATAGAGTAGTGATCAGATATATTTGTTCTAACTACAGCAGCATATGTTTGAGTGGATTTTGTATTACTTCTTATATGTACGTGGTCTATACAAGTGCTTGTTTTCTTGTTTATGTCTTCTCTAGTGCTCTCTTTGATAATGCACTTTACATGGACCGAACTTGCTGATTTCCAATGGCACCTCTGTGTACACTATGTCTGATCGATTGGAATATTTAAATTTTTCAGCAATAACACGGACGGATTTTGCTTAATCGACTGCGCTATGTACAAGATCTCAGGATATATACACTTGCAGTTTTTTTTTCCTATTTTTTAGTTCTCTATCGCCGTTCATACTTTCAACACTATGTCTGATCGATTAGCGCATTTGTATTTTCTCTAGCTGATCTAGTGCCTCGGCAAACTTGATTAAAACACAAAAACACAGAAGGACAGACGGACACCGCTCAATCGACTTCGCTACGCAAACGAAGTCAGAATATAAATACTTTATGGGGTCGGAATAGATATTGTCCAAATTACAAACGGAATGACAAATATAGTTATACCCTTTTTCCACTTTTTGTGGTGAAGGGTATAAAAATATTACATATGCAATAAAATTTTTCTAAATTAAGCAAATCAAATAAAATTTTCTGGTCAATTAAAATTAAATGGCAGACAGTCTGCAATATTAAAGTAAAGGAAGTCTGACAATTCGCAAAATAAATACTAAATATCCCAAAATTGGAATTTTTTCCGCTTTTGCCTATAAAAAAATTGTTGAGAAAAAAATTTTTACTAAGAGTTTTATGCAGCACGATTCATCCATTTCTAAAAACTTGGACGGAAAAACAAAGCTGCCATATGAATACATAACACGCCGTCTTAATGAGCCATTAATTTGTTCAACCATTGAACAAATTCAGGTGCGCACATTAAATTGGCTTGTGTAGACCATTGTTGTCGATGTCAAATTCTTGTTCAAACAGCGTTGTCAAAACTTTTGTTCAAAGGACGATGTCTGCCATCAAACGTCACCTTCATTTTAAAAATTCTAAAAAAGATTGAATTGAGGCGATATTTAACCCAAAAAGCCTATAAATTTTTTCTAATTACAGTATTATTCGAAACCTAAGCAACTTTTTCCCACTAAGTAATAATAGACTCATATCTTTTCTTTAAATAAATTTATAGAAAATATTTTTTTTACTTACTACCACACAATGGGTCTATAACCTAAAAATAACAAAAAAATTAAATTCCATTTCTTTGGAAGTGATAATAAAATAAAAACATAATTAACTTAAAAATTCGCTGTTCAAAGCCTAAGCAACTTTTAATATTTGGTATGATATCCTTTGTTTCTTACGACCTCAGCACATCTTTTGGGCATAGATTTAATAAGATTCGATAGAATAGATGTTGTTATAGCTTCCCACTCCGATTTTAGACAGTTCATCAACTCCTGTTTATTTTTAAATCGTCGAGTTCCAATTCTCCGTTTTAAAATTCCAAAGAGGTTCTCTATAGGACTCAAGTCCGGCGATTCAGGTGACCAATCCAAAACTTGAACCTCATTAGCTGATAACCAATCCTTGACTAACTTTGATGAGTGTTTTGGGTCATTCATGTTGAAACACCCATCGAAGTGGCATTTCCCACTCAGCATAGTTAAGAGTTATATGTGTAACTTGTTTACACATATGTATTATATGTACATTTGTATGAGAACCCTATCTTATTGTTTATACTTGTTCATAAAATGCTTGTTTGTAAAATATTTTTATTTATCATTATATCATAAGAAATTGATTTATGTTTTCAAATAATAATTTTATATTCAGTTTACGTTTGGAATTCAAATGAAAATATTTGAATTTAAAATTAAATAAAATAAAAAAATAAAAACTAATTTTATTTTTTTTGGTTTTAATTGGCGCAGTCGGTAGGATCCTTTTGTTAAAAAAGGATCTAGTGTTTCGTATACGTAAAAACTTATAAGCAACAAATTAAATCCTGCGAATCCTACGGGACCCTCCAGGATTGAATCAAAAAGGAATTATTAATATTGAATAAATAATTCTCTATAAAAAAAAACAATATTAAAAGAAAGTTAAAAATAAAAGAGGAAAAACTATATATGTATATGAAAATAAAAAAATAATAATTAGAATTAAAAAAAAAAACAAAACTGAAAAACAACGTTTAAAACAAAATGAAGTGAATAAAAACAATGCTTAAACTATATAAGGTTAAAAAATTAAAACAATTAATTAAAAGAACTATGTTCAAATTTGAAAATAAAAATAAACGAAATAACGAAGGAATTGAATACAATATAAAAACTATGAACCTTATTTGTGGAAGAAATATATATTAAAAATGATTTTGTGATGTAAAAATAAACTGAGTTTTTTTTTTAACTGTTTTTAACAATAAAGGTAAACATCAAGAAATCAAGATTATATCTCAACCGATTGTTAGTGGTTTTGAATAAATAGAAAAAAAACTTAAATAAAAAACAAAACCATATACATTGTTTGATCCAAAAAAAAAACTTAAAAAAACAGGTAATTAAAGAAATTACATCATTAAAAACAAAACATCAGAAGATGTAAAAGATTTAAAACAAAATAAGAAGCATTATATGAAAAATAAATTAAAAATTTTAAGTGCAGTAAAAACAAATTCACTGAACAACCGTAAAGATCTGTGAAAAAAAAAACAATTTAGTAAAAAAAAAAAATTAAGCAGATTTCAGAACAGTAATTAAGTTTATGCTGACATTTTAAAATTAAAAGTTTTTAGTATACCTAACAAACAATTAATAAAACATCATAGTGCACCCAACAAACAATTATTATAATCATTATTAATGAATGTGTAAAATGAAACAAAAAACAGTGATACCAATTAAGTACATCAAAATAATGGATGGTGAAAGAAATAAACTTTAAATTAAAATATAATACGTGAAAACAAACAGTTTGAAGTATGTAATTAAAAAAAAGAGAAAAACATTGATGCAAAAGCAAAGTCAACTATATCTATATGAAAGCTTTCAGTCAATAAAGAATTTTTAAGTGCTTGTGATTGTGTCTTGCAAGAGAGAATTCAATTGCTTGAAGAATTTACTAGAAGAAGAAAGAAAAGGAGGAAAAGAAGAAGAAAAGGAAGAAGAGGTCATCATATCAGCATTTGAGTAAAAAAAAAACCTTTATTTCTTGTTTCTGTTATTGTTATTTTTTACAATGTAAATATTTTTAAAGAATTTGTTTGTATAGTTTAAATATTGTATTCCTTTTACGTTTTTACGCGTGTGTTATTCTTCTCTTATATTAAATCAAAATTCTTTTTCATTCTTTTGATCTAAAAAAAAAATTATAATATTTATTGATTATTTTAAAATGGCCCATACCTTAGATCCTGTTAAATTTCTGGAACGGTTACCAGAATTTTTCGGAGATAAAAAGAATTTTTATACATTTATCTCACTTGTAGATAAAATAAATCCTCTCTTTGTTCAATATGATGCTCCTTCTCAGCTTTTATTTCTGGATTTGATTAAAAGCAGAATTAAGGGTAAAGCCAAGGAGGCCATAGAAATTAATGTGCAGTCTTGGTCGGAGATAAAAACACGAAGTTTGAATAATAAGGTAGTTTCAGTTTTCGGAGTTGATGAAAATAGTGAACAAATCGCTAGAAATAATTTGAGAACTTCTCTTGATATTTTTAAACAAAAAATACCAGAACCCATGAAGACCATTTTGGCATGTAGGAATCCTGATACTCTTGAGAGTGCTATGAATATCCTTTTTACATCGGGATATGCTAACTATGGGAGTGGAAGATATGAAAATAATTCTGGTAATATAGGTAAGTGTTATTTAGGTACAAATAGTAATGGTGACAATAAAGGGTTTCAAAATATTCGTGGTAAACACAATTTAATCCAAACAAACACCAGAATAACGGTTATAACAATAAACCGTTTCACAGGAGCAACCAGTACAATCCTAACAAATCTTATACAAATAATAATTATCAACAAGGTAGTAACAATTTAAGTAATAATAACAGTCATAATCGTAATAGGGAAAGTTACAATTATAATTTTAATCCGAATTATTTTCCGACGCAAGAAAGTCCTGAACCAATGGATGTTAATATGGTTCAAAATTTTAACACTGTAAGTAATTTACGTAAAGTGCCAGTTTCGCGAAAAATGTTACGTAAGAATTCTTCAGGTGGTTTCAATCAAAATTTTGCAGTTGAAAATGTGGTAACAGAAGATTTTCGTTTTCCAGCCTCTCTGGAGAATTACCATATATAATATTAAAAGAAACTCTTAAGTTTATAGTGGATACTGGAGCGACTCATTCACTTGTAAATCCAGGTTTGTGTAATCCAAAATGGAGGATCAATTCAACAGGAGTTGTGTTAAAAACCGTTCAAAGTGAGATATTTTCAGACAAAATTTATCAAGTGCCAATGTTTTCTGAACTAGGTGAATGTGAAGTACATGATTATTATGATGGAATTATTGGAAATGATATATTACGAGCTTATAATGCTGTTATCAATTACAGTAATAGTCGACTTATAATAAATAATAAAATTGTGCCTTTATTTTTCCCGAAAACACGGAGAGTTAAATTAATTACTAATGTTGAATGTGGGCTTGTTCACATCAAGGAACATCGTAATGATATTGGAGAAATAATTTTTAGTGAATGGGTTTTTAATGTTGACAATTTTAAGGTTGAATTAGAAACAGTTGATGAATGTCCAAATGTAATGTATATTAGTGATTCCTGGCCTGTTACTTCCGAAAACTATCACTTGGTAAGTGATATTTCAATGCAGAAGAATATTTGTGAGTTTTCTTTATTTGATCAAATTAGAATGGACCATTTAAATAAGGAAGAAAAAAATAATTTAAAGCTTATTTTGAATGACTATCTTTTACAAATGCAATTAAGCACAGAATTATTACAAAAGATGATATTCCTGTATTTTCAAAAACCTACAGATATCCGTATGTACATAAGGATAAGGTCAGAAAACAAATTCAGGAAATGCTGAATAGTAAGATAATAAGACCATCGAAATCACTTTATTCTGCTCCTATATGGATCGTTCCAAAAAAGGTGGGTGTTAGTGGGGAAAAAAAGTGGCGATTAGTTGTTGATTATAGAAAACTTAATGATAAACGGTAGATGATCGTTTTCCTATTCCAAATATTGAAGAAATTTTGGACAACCTTGGTAGATGCATGTATTTTACTATTTTGGATCTAGCAAAAGGATTTCATCAGGTTGAAATAGATAAAAAGGATACTCATAAAACGGCATTCTCAGTTGAAGGAGGTCACTATGAATTTTTAAGAATGCCTTTTGGACTCAAAACAGCACCAGCTACTTTCCAAAGACTTATGAATAATATTTTGGGTGAATTGGTGAATAAAATTTGTTTAGTTTATATAGATGATATAATTATTTACTCGACGTCCCTTCAGGAACATATAAATTCACTTCGACTTGTGTTTGATAAATTAAGAAATGCAAATTTAAAAATTCAAATAAATAAGTGTGAGTTTTTAAACGGGAGACTGAATTTTTAGGTCATGTAGTAACACAAGACGGTATAAAACCAAATCCAAAAAAATTCAATGTGTTCTAAATTACCCTTTACCAAAAACTCAGAAACAAATTAAACAATTTTTGGGACTAAGTGGGTATTATCGTAAATTTATAAAAGATTATTCAAGGATTGCGAGGCCGATTACTAAATATCTTAAAAAAGATGCTAAAATAAATATAAATGATCCCGATTACATAGAGAGTTTTAGAATTTTAAAAATGCTTTTAACAAATGACCCAATTTTAGTGTACCCTGATTTCAATAAAAAGTTTGTTTTGAATACGGATGCAAGCAACTTCGCCTTAGGAGCTGTGCTATCGCTAGACGATCATCCTATTTGCTATGCGAGCAGAACGCTCAACGAGCATGAAATATACTACAGTACAGTGGAAAAAGAGCTGCTGGCTGTGGTGTGGGCTGTAAAATATTTTCGTCCATATTTATTTGGGAGGAAGTTTGTTATTCAAACGGATCATCAGCCTCTTCAATGGCTTTTTTCGATTAAAGAGCCAAATTCGAAATTAATACGATGGAGATTAAAGTTGGAAAAATTTGATTACGAAATTTTATATAAACGTGGTATAAACAATGGGAATGCGGATGCATTATCTCGTATTGAACCTGAGGTGAATTTAATTCATCAATCTCGATCATGTGTTATATCTGTAAGTAGTTCTCCAATTAATGTTTACAAGAATCAGTTTATTCTGGAAAAATCTGATTCTGCTTCTATTAGAGTAACGAATCATTCATTCTTTAGTAATTCTAGGAAAGTAATAACTGCGAATAGTTTTAGTGAAAATGATATTGTAAATATTGTAAGGAATCATTTTCATCCAACAAAAGTTAATGCTGTTTTATTCAAAGATAATTTAATCTATGATATTTTTAAAGAAACTGTTTTAAAATATTTTTCAGAGGGCTCCTGCCTAAAAATTGCGAAGTGTAGTAATTGCCTTGATGATATTTTGGATGAGAGTGATCTTCTTGAACTTATAAAAAATTAACATTATAGGAATAACTATCGCGGTATCGATGAAAATTTTGAACAATTAAGAAAGAAAATATATCATCCGAAATTAAAATTAAGAATTCTACAATTTATAAATAATTGTCATATTTGCAATATAGAAAAGTATGACCGTAATCCAGTTAAGCAAATTTTTAAGTTAACTGAAACCCCTAGTAAGCCTGGTCAACTGGTACATATAGATGTTTTTTATAGCCTTGATAAAACATTATTTTTAACAATAATAGATAAATTTTCTAAGTTTGCACAAGCAATTAAAATTCAGAATAGGTCTGATTCAATATTTAAGCATTGTGGGTAAAGTCGATAAAATCGTAACTGACAATGAGTTAGGTTTTAAGGCATTACCATTAATTGAATTTTTGAGACAAAATCAAATTGAAGTACATTTTACTTCAAGTAATAACCATACTTCAAACGCAGATGTAGAACGTCTGCATAACACATTAAACGAACATATTCGATTACTAAGAAACGACCCTGGACGAGATAGTGATACGGTTGAGAAAAAAATTTGTAAAGTAATTATGTTTTAAAACAACACAATACATTCTACTACAAAATGTAAGCCTACAGACTTTCAAAATGGTTTAATAAAATCTGAGGACTATCCAAAAATTAGAGAAAGAATTTTAAAGTCAAAGGAGAAATCAATAATAAATTTAAATCACAATAAGGAGTAAAAGAGGTGGAAAAAATCATGCTAAATTTCGAAAAATCAAAGTAAAGAAGTTTGACAGTGATCATGTAATAACTCAAACAGGTCATAAATATTATAAGTCAGATATTAAAAGAAAGAAAAAATTATAGATTTTAAATTATAGTAAATTTAATTTTTAATTTTTATTGAACGTCATACGTAGTAAATAGAAAGGTATTCTTGTTATTATGATTTTGAATTTATAAATGTAAAAAAGAGAATATTTTTAAATATTGTTAAATATTTTATTAAATAATTGTATTAATTGTATTGAATGTTATGTATAATTTCCTCGGAGCGTCAATCTAATGATGGGGGAGTTATATGTGTAACTTGTTTACACAAATGTATTATATGTACACTTGTATGAGAACCCTATCTTATTGTTTATACTTGATCATAAAATGCTTGTTTGTAAAATATTTTTATTTATCATTATATCATAAGAAATTGATTTATGTTTTCAAATAATAATTTTATATTCAGTTTACGTTTGGAATTCAAATGAAAACATTTGAATTTAAAATTAAATAAAATAAAAAAATAAAAACTAATTTTATTTTTTTGGTTTTAATTGTTAAGCATGTGAGTTGCTAAAATGTCTCTGTAAACAAAACGGTCCATTTTTGTTTTGAATTTCTACAAAGGGACCAACACCACTGGACGAAAAACAAGTCCAAACCATCACATTTCAACTCCCATGATTTATTGTGGCTTTTGAGTACCGATGATGTAGCCGCTTTCCTTTTGGTCTTCTCACGTGGCAAACTCCATCTAAATTTAGTTAGTTAAATTTAGATTTATCACTAAACAAAACAGTTCTCCATCTGGATATAGTCCAATCCATATGTGCTCTAGCAAAATCCGACCTAAAACAACCAAAAAGCTGAGAAAATCAGAGACAACGTTGCAATCAATCAAACAAACCTGTTTTTTAAATGCTTTTTAGTCAGCGTAGGCTTCTTAGATGGCATGAAGCTCCTTAAGTTTTGTTCTAATCTGAAGTTCAAGCGCATTCACTATGTCTTTCGACGAAATAAATGAATTTTTTTTAACTAGACGGAAAATTTTTCTGGTCTGTTAGCTCAGAAGTTTTTCGAGGTCGCCTACCGCTATTGGCTTCCTCCACTTTCCCAGTAGATTTATACTCCGGAAACTATTAATTTATTAAAACTCAATTAGTTTGCTATAGCAATTTGGGATTTACTGTTATTAAAAAGTTCAATAATCTTTAGCTTAAAAGCTGATCCATAACGTGTTCGCGTTATAGTTGCACTTCTAAAGAATTGGTACTACCTAAATGCATACAATCAACCAAAATTATTTTTTTCAATAGCAATCATAACGGGAGTAAAATTTTTGTTTAAAATTTTTATTATTGTTTTAGTTAATATTTCGCAACAAATGCACCAATGTAAAAGTTGCTTAGGTTTCGAACAGCGAATTTTTATGTTAATTTTGTTTTTATTTTATAATTTTTTCCAAAGACATAAAATGTATTTTTTGTTGTTATTATTATGATGTAGACTATATGTATAATAATAAATAAAAGGGATCTATTTAAGGAGTACATATACGACCATGAGTATCTACTGGGGAAAAGTTGCTTAGGTTTCGAACAGTTCTGTATATGTAATTGTGTGTGAATTAACAAAAAGAAAAATATAACAAATGATGGGCAAACGAAGCATTACAATCGCCAAGTTTTTTTCACGAAGAAAAATATGAACAAATATTTATTACGTACTAGCGAACCAGGCGAACTCGCCCCTATTTTAAAGCCTCAGACTAACTTTAGAGTAAGAATACAACACAAATATTAAAATTTTCAGTGTTATTTATTTAAATAAAATCAGAAGAGAGCAATTTGATGAACAATGTTTTTCGATCATACAAAAAATCAATTTTCGATTTTTCCAATTTTTCGCAGTTTGAATTTTCCGCAATTTTCCATATTTTACACGAAGAACTTTCTATTTTTCATTTGGAATGCCATTGAGAAATAATTTCACACAAAATTTCGTCCAAAAAAATCAATGTCAAATTTTCTTCCGTAAAAACCTTCTCCTCGAAAATACGAACAACTGACAAAAAACTTTACAAAAATCGGCCTAACCGTTCCCATTTTATGAATTACTGTACATTATTTACACCATTTATATATATATATATAGATTCTGCCACGTTTTGTTCATTGTCACATTAATTTTACAACGTGTCAAACTTTATATTTTTTTAATATTTTCACATTTTGCTTATTAAAACATGGATAATAACAGAAAATTGCTTCCATTAATGTCAAACACTATGTGATGTGACAATTTAATTTTGCTTTCTTTGAAATAAAAAAAATTTTTAGTGGGAACTCAGTTTTTGTCCGGACAAAAACTAAAGTTAAAAAAAATCAAGGTGAGATTTGTCTGAACAAAATTACTTCTCTCACTCTCTGAAAGAAATGTCAACGTACATATTTAAAAACGGGTAAATTCACCTTTATTACATAGCTTAAAGGCCTCGTTATGCGAACGTTGATGTAAGAAAAACTTAACGTATTTTAACGTACGGTCGTTTATATACTTATAGAAACTTTACAAATGTGACGAATGTCAATAAAATAAACAAAAACAAAACATTGTGCAGCACAATGTGTTTGTAATATTAATTTCAAAAGCCCGAAAAGAATTTAAAAATGGATATTGAGGATTAATTTACTGATGTCCAAATAAGTACAATTGTACAATTGTTTTGCAAAAAAAAAACTATAAAGCCAAAATATTAAATTACAAAACCTAAGGCCCCTTTCACATTAGGCAAGTTTACTTGCGCAAGTCTTGTGTTTGTAGGCGTGAGAGAAAAGGTCGGTTTGAAGGGGAAAGACTTGCCGAGATTTGAGTACCGACTTGCTTGTACTTGGCAATTCTGCTTCTGCTGTCATTCTTGTCTTGGATTATTTATTACTTTTTTACATTGTCTTTTATTTTTTCTTCAGCGTGTTGTTAAGCTACATTCCAAAACGGGAAGAAATTTATGGTTTACAAAAACGTCAACAAATTGAGAAAATTAGAGCATAAGAAAATTAAACTTGCCGAATGTGAACATAAAAGCAAGTTCAAGATAAAACAAACAAAAGTGAAAATTATACTTGCGCAAGTAAACTTGCCTAATCTGAAAGGGGCCTAACACAATTTTCAATTTGCTGCAGCTGTTCAGAACAGTGTTGAGATTTGTGGCATAGTTACGGGCACTGTTTAGTACATGTAAATTTAGAAAAAGTACTAATTTTGCTTCGAAAAATATTTGTATATATATGTATTGACAAATTTAATTGTCTGTTTTAAAAAATATTATTATGTATTTAATGTAACTATTTATTTATTATACTTTTATTAAGCAAAATAATAAAAACGGTTGAATGATACAATTATTATCAATACTTAAAAAGTACCTTAAAGGGCAAATGTGCCGCAATGGTACTTATCACATATAATTCCAGCACTATCTTACGAATGTCACGTAACAATGCCGTCAAAACCTATTTTATACAGGTTGAAGCGTTCCGGAAACGTGACAGTTAATTTCGGTAAGCGTTTGCATTGTTTTAGTATATTTAAAAACAAACGGCCGTTAGGTTAGCTTCCGTGGACGTTCGCATAATTGTACCTTAACTCTGAAACTAGAACAAGGAATATCTTTATTAGAATTAATTATTACTGAATTAAAATTCAGCTTTTTATCCTTAATGTCAATTCTTGAAACTATTTCTTCACACAATCTTTGATAAAAAATTCATAGTTTGCTTTTAATATCAATTATTAAAATTTTAAAAGGCCAATATATATGTTAACAATATCCTTAACGTACAAAATATTAAGAAAATCTATGTTTTCTAGTTTTGAGTTATTTTATATACTTTTTTTTAGAAAATTTTTAAATAATTCTAATAAAATATTTTTGGTGAAGGAAACATGATATATATGATCTGAGAAAAGGCACTTTGTAAATTTGTGTTTAATTTGTGCATTCTTTTAAGAATAAACACCAAAAACGTTAAATAAATATTATTTATAGGAGATTAATCTACTTGATTTTGTTGTTCACAGTTCGAAGAAAAAAATGGTGTTGCAAAACTCACCATTTCTCCAATGCCCTTCGTGCAACAGACTGAAAAGACAACCACCTAAATTAAAAATAAAATTAAAGGTGCCATATACTAAAAAAGCGGAAAAAAGGATAAAATAAAAAAAAAGAGTGGCAGATATAGCTCTTTTTAAAAAGGGGAAATAAAAGTACGCAACAACGATCACGCTGCTTATATCCATCTTGGGAAACTACAGATGGTAAAACCCACAACGAACCTAGTTATTGTGCCAACTTCTAAAACAAGCGGTCATCTGTGAATAACAAAAACTTTGATAGAGATAAACCAGCGATTTAACGGGTAGGCTACCAACAATCTGTATTGGCCCAGGGTTCCACAAGAGAAAGTCATGGCAAGCTCCAGCAATACAACGCAAGTGCTCCTTACCCATCTTTATCGCAGATTCATTCCCTATCAGTAACTCTGGTAACCGATAGGTACTAGTGGTAATCAATTATTATAGCAAGTGCCCCGAGGTGTATGCCATTCCAAACCTTGAATCCCAAATGGTGGTGGACGCTCTTGTGAACCATTGGTGATACGAGTTCCCAATAGAAGTGCATGATCACGCACGAAATTTTGAATCAACCATACATAAGAAATTTTCGACGTTAATAGTATAAAAAAGAAGAGAACGACACCATTGTATTCACAGTGTGATGGTAACAGGTTCAAGGGTAACCTAGAGATTTCTACTGGCAAACCTATCAGCTAGATTAGCATAAATCCTGTTTGGAATAGAACTAAGCCTGACAAAGGAACTTTATAAGTTTTTATGTACTCGCATCGAAATGTCCAGTGATAAACTGAAAGCCAGCTTTAACCCAGCAGCAAATAAGGACGGATTTAATGAAGGACAAATGGCTGAAAGTGGTTGACCTAGAATAGCTGACTAAATATGACAGAGTTAATGTTTGGACTGTTCGGGACGAAAAGCATAATGTGGCTGTGTTGCGAAGGCGCGTGGTTTAAGTCATATAAAATTATAGTAATAGTTATCACTAAGAAAGTGAAACGAATTGCCCTATTGTGTATGCTAAAAAAGCAAGAATTACAAAATAAAAAAAGAATAAAGTACATAACCGTAAAACGAAAGCGACTAACACAGAACAGAACGAAAAGTAAACAAAAGATAAGCAACTAAGCAAACACCTACACTGACTAACAGCTAATCAATGATGACCACCACAACATGTAAAAATTCGATTATGGAAAAATCTGAAAGCGGATGGAGTTAATAGAAACTAGCATATTGAAGAACCCCTGAAATCGTTTTCATTGAAAGTTGTCAAGTTAATATTTGGTTGAATATTTGATACAGAAGTTATCGTCCGTTATATTTCGAAGCATATTAACTAATTTTATTTTAACAAAAAATTAATAAGTGTAGATAGTATTAAGGCCTCATTACTCTTACATAACCGTACACGTTGCGAATGAACTGATCCGTTTTCCTTACCTGGGTTGCATGTAAATAGGTACTCTTTCGTAAACAAGACTTTGCGTTGCGGGCGAACCTGTTAAAATTAAAATTTCTCAACGTTTTTACGTATTAGCTGTTATAGATTTGTTGTCTCTTTATAAGCAGTGCTGTCAAGAAATTTCAATATGTAGAATATATAGCGTATTTTGCTTGATGTTATTTTATGACTTGATTAATAACTTTTGATAATGTATGTTAACAATGTGAGGAAACTCGTACATTTATATTGTTTTTTTTTTAGTATGACTGCGATTACAATTATTACTGCTGTAATATTATTATTAGTGTTTTTGTTTCTTTATTATTATTATTATTATTATTACACTGTATTGTTATTAGTATTACTGTAATAAATATTATTATAAATGTTTTATACTTTAAGAATCCGAACGAGTAAGTAAATTTTAACCCAAATGTGTTAAATATAAAAAAGTATATGTCAAACTTAAGACAGAAGTTTAAAATAAGAATTACAAATAAACAATTCTGTGACAGTAGAGTATAGTTTTTGGTGGCGCGTTTTAATATAACTTATAATAGATATTGAGCTTTGTGGTTAAATTAATATTTAAAATAAAATGCTATGAAATTGAATTTCGCATATTAACATAAGCAATCTATAACTCCTTTTAAATTTCAATTTATGAATCACCTCCTTTGCTGGCCTGAATACAAGCCAAAAGTGTCGAACAAGCAGATTCAGATTGCTGCTAAAATAAAGTAATTTAATACGTGTTTGGTCAAAACGTGTGAATCTGCTTCGTAGGCAAAATTCATTTTTAATATGTTTAAGTTTTAATTATAAGGAATAAAAATGTTAAATAAGGATTCAGTCTAGAAATAAACTCACAATAAACCACTCGACACTATCTAGAATGTATCTGGCGACGTGGCAAAGTACTGAAAAACCTCATATATACGTCATAATAAAATAATGAAAAAAATAATTACAGCCAGTTTACAGAACAGGATGCACTAAAACGTTACCGTTTCCCATGTTTGGGTTTTTAAAACGCGAATGTCATTTTGTTTTTGTAAAAAACGTAACAAATGGCAATTGTTTCTGGTATGTATCGCGATGTGTGGTGTCAGACACGTCGAAAATGAGCCAAGAAAACAAAAAACCATTCGTCAGGAGTTAATATTGTTGGGCAACTGCCTATCATAACACTTTCACTTAAAAAAACATTTATCATTATACATACATTTAAAAATTATTTTTTACAGTTTTTGCTTAGAATTGAATTTTACACCCCGTAGGCAACCTTTTTTTTCTCCTGGAGCGGTGCCCGTAAACTGGAGTTAAGCCGATTATTTTTGTATATAAATAATAAAAAAAATCATTACATTATTTTATTTTAATTGCTTAATTATGTAATTGAATATTTTCAATTTCTATAACATAGCATTTTTTAATTACAAATTTGTAATTTTGAAATTTTTTAATTATAAGTTACATGTAATTGAAAAATTCATTTAAAACGAAATTAGTAATTGCGTTTGTAATTAATTACAAACTATAATTGACATCCCCCAAGGCTGTTATGTATATAATTATTATATGACCTTTTTTATTTACTTACTTCCTTACTTATTTATTTACTTAATTAGCATTTCTATCGTAGTATATTGGTTAAAAACATTGTTTAAAGCAACCTTACTTAAAAAATCAAATTAATTACTAAAAACCTTTTTGGGCAACATGAATGTGTGTTTTCAATTACTACAATCGCTTCTTTTAAATGTTTTTGTTTATTAACTTTACAATTGAGAAGCATATGGAACGTTTGCGTATAATAACCCAGCAACAAATTAGGCATTACCTTAAAAATTACTTGCCATATAATGACTTACTTTTGTGGTTGCCATATTTTGTTACTCGCTTACTAGTTTTTTATGTTAAAAGAGGCTACCGTACTAATGGTACTTAGTACTTCCTACAATAATTAATGTAATCAATTCTCAGTAATTTATTATAAAAGTCTCATGCCTTGTTAAAATCATTAAGTTGGCAATCTAGTTGGGAAATACTTCGGCCAAAAATGCTTAATTCCACACTCGATTACCTTTTCAAAAATTTTTTGCTGGGAACTAGCCCACTTTGAAGCCGTCTACAACGTTTACGTATTCGTAACGTTTACCTAAGAGTAATAAGACCTTTACTATTATAAACGTTAATCGTTTTTAAAACCTTCCAAATATCAAGTACTAATAACGTAAACAATGTTAAATACTGATTCCAAATAAATTTCAATCTTTGTATGCCTTGGTATTAATGAACATAAATTGTAAATAAAAATTACCTTGATGAATTTCTCTGGGTTTCGGTAAGTTTGTTACACATGTATGCGGACACATAAGTACATTTGCAGGATGCAAATTACCTTCTAAAAATCTACGTCTGGTCTCGCAAAGATTTATTCCACCTAACGGGGTTTTAGGTAAGTGGTTTGGAGGAACCAATGCTAAGCAATATATTCCGACCTGATGTATCGAGTCTACAGCCTGCAATACTCTAGACATCCACTGAAAACTTTCTTCCTCTGAGCAGTCGGGGCGCTGTTCGGCTATTACGCAAACCCTTTCATCCCTTAACACTTTGATGCTAAAAACAGCTATTCTTCCTCTATATATAAAACGTATTGGTTCAACAGCCAATACAGTTGCAATAATGTCGTCAGAGTTATGTTTACGTCCTGTTACTGTCATCAAACCATCACGAGATCCACAAACAAATACAAGTCCGCCAGGGCCTAAAAATCCCAAGAGACCAGAACGAACATAATACTCGTCGCTGATTGGTTTTGTTTTCGCAATTACTCCATCTTTTTCGGATTCAGGTTCCTCAGAAAATGGCTGAACTTTAAAAGTAGTATTTGTTAATCCTTCTAAGCCAAAATAACTGGAACCCGTTGATCCATTAGTGACACAAATTTCTCCAACCTGATCTGTTTTACAAAGGACTGGATGCCCATCAGATCGCACAACAACCATAGTTGCTGTAGGCATTACTTGCCCGCAATCCTGAAGTGTTAGAGATGTCAATGAATCTTCACTATCCACTCGAACAACCCCATGGGATAAAGCAGCCATGGAAAGTACGCCTCTTCCTGTTGCGGATTGATTAAATACAGTTGAACATCTTCCAGGACGGCGAATTGATACTGTGAACGCTTCTGAACTGCTAGCGCAGGGACAAATAGCATCTGCTCTTAATCCCTTGGTCTGAAATACATTTAAAAACTGATCGCACGACGACAACGACCATGGATTTGCCCCATCCGCTACAAGAAGCATACGTAGTGATGATAGCGATATATCCTTGTGATCTTTTGTTGCTAAAAGACCCCAATGTAAATCTCTGCTTTTGACTAGACAGCATGATGCTCTGTGTTTTGTAATTAACTGCATCCAAGAAGATGGCCTTAGTTTCATAAGAGCGTATGGTATAAACAATACATGCATTCCATTTAATACTGATGTTAGGACTGCATGCCAAAGTCCAACTTCCCTCTTAAAATCCAAAACGCACACCATTGTTTCACCTTCTGTATAATGGCATGCCATGGTGAGAGCCCGACAGTGATTCATCATCGCCAATCTTGTAACAGCTACGCCTGAAACAGATTTAAAACAAAAATTAGCTTCGCATGTTTTTTAATGAATTTATATAAAGTCCAGATTTAAACAATGAAATTTTTTTTAGGCATTTTTTTTCTTAATTTTTTATTTAAGTTACAGCGTTATGCGTTATCTAAAAGTAAACATTGGCAGAGGATGTTACTCCTCTCAAAACTCAAGCAATACCATATTGCTTACTCCTCCTGCTTCACAATTAAACAAAAATTTCATGCTAGTTTCATGAAAAATTGCATAGTGTAAATGCCGTAATAGTCTTAATTATATACATATGTTTTATCCAAATACTCAAAATCTGAATTTAGGGAAGGAAACTTGATATACAAGACTGATATAGCGTAACTAAGTTCATATTAACATTTAGAACATTATTCTGTTGAAAATTACCTAAACCGATCGCTTACTTTCAAAATGATTTGACGAAGAATCTGTATTATAGATAAGAAGCAGGGTACCGAAATGCTCTCTCACTTCTCACATATGAGAGAGCAGTGCGGCATTTTAGTTCTGTTTGCTTGAGAGAATAGAAAATATTTTGGTTTTTTATTTATGAATGTAATAATTTAATTTTTTTCTTTGTATTCAAAAGTGCAAAAATGAGAAAATATTTTTTTCACACCTGATAATTTACAATATTAATAGATTTTTATAAGTGAAAAGATCGTAAAAAATTTTTTTCATTAAGCGTTTGCGTGTGTGTATATATGCATATTTTTTATTATTCTACTGCCGGCGTATATACGGGTTTGTTACAAATAGTTTTCGTTTTTTTTTTTTTTCGTTTTGGATTATATGCAGATGTTAAATTTTTACTTTTGCGCTATTATCGTTTTCCATATTATTCAGTGACCTTTAAAAATTACTCTATTACGTATTTTAAAACCAAATACATATTTTGTATAATTGGTTAAGCTTATTTATTTTTAATGTATCAGTTGAAGTCAGTATTTTGTATTAGGAATAACAGCTTAATAAATTTGAATAGCTAAGTGATCCATCATTTAATTGTTTTTCAGTCTACTTAAAATTTATATGCTTCAAGCAAATTACCCTCAAAACAATATTATTAAACATTTTATACATATTTAATAAAGTTACATACATAGTACTCATTCAACTATATAACAGAATTAAAAAATGCTTATGTGTATTAATGTTCTAATAAAATAACGTTTATATAGCTTTTAATAAATTTTGTTTTCTGTATGTTTTATTGTTAATTTCTTAAAGATTTTACCTATTATAGTTATAATTGTCTTTTATAATATGCATTTTCTTTATTTTTTACCCTTAAGCAAAGTACTCTGTTCATTATTTCTTGCGAAATTACAGAAAAATAAATAAGAAATAATGTTGCTGAAGTAGTGCTCTGTTTATTTGTTAAATAGTCACGAAATGTTTCTCGCAGCATGTTTTCCAACTATAAAATGTTTTTGGCAACATTATTTCTAAACTACGGAATAACATAAGCAGCAATTTTTTCGTACGGAATTTTTTTAAATAGAACTTTTTCAGATCTTTTGCTTTGCATTATTTTTTTGTGTTTAAAATATTTATAAAATGAAAATGAAAAAAGTGTACATTTAAAAAGAGAAAAAGACAAAAATTAAAAAAAAAAATAATATTAATAGATACATACATTCATGTGGGTTCGCAGGCAGACAATGTATTTGTTTTTTGTTTTGTTTGTTGGTTAATGACCGTAAAAAAATGTTTTTCTGATTTATGAGAAACTGAAATATTTTCGCCTTTGAATGCTTATATATGATAAACAGCATTAATGAAAATGATGTTATTTATTCCTTATCATATACGAATGCTTAAAAACGAAAGGGACGCACTCATTCATGTTTGATTGTAGTAAGAAAATTTTTTGATGGTCGTTGTGAAAAATAAAAAAAATCGTAGAAATCTCGTTTATGAAAAATATCATAAATGTTTATAATTGAATGCTCAAAAATGAAGAATTTTGAACTCGATAAGACGTAATTTTGCTCCAAATACAGTAACAAAACTCAGCTATCTTAAAAATTGGCCAAATCACTTTTTAATATGCCACCTTACAATATCAGTTTAGAAAAATACTTCGCGCAGCTGAAAATACTTGTTTCTTTTACAACAGGACAATTGGTCAACAATGCCGAGTACTTTAATATTGTGATCTTATGTTCATAAATACCAGTCGAATTGTATTTTAAAATTGAGGTAAATAAATTATAATTAAATAAATAAAAAAAATAAAAAATTGGATGCAAGATCCGTACACCAAAAAATATATTCTCGGGAAAATAGCTAGAATATAAAAATAAAAAATATTTTCGGATGTCGAAACTTCTTTTTCGTGTTTATATTAAAACTTATATTCGACATAAACATGGAAAGGATTACTTAAAAAAACAGGTGTAGTAATGTGCTCAACATTTTCTGAATAATTCAGAAATTACTAGAGAAAACACAAGCTTTTACGCAAAATTAAAAAAGAGTTACTCTTCAAAGTTGAATATAAATAGAAAATTACAAAAACTACCACAAATCGTAAAAATACATTTCTTCGTGAGGATTTTCACAATTTAAAAAAGAACTGATATTAAACAAAAAATCGATTAAAATACCGCTTCGAAAAAAATTATAAAATTGGTTCTTGTTAGTTTGATGATACAGAAAACAGTAAACTCTATTTTTTAAAAATGAAGAATATACAAATTCAATATAAGAGAATTTCTTATAATTTCCCAAGCCTAGAAGATGTCAAGGGTGTAAAAATTATTACTTTCCTACGTAAATTTTTAAAACATTAGGGAAGTTTGAATTTATTTTTAACAATTCATTTAAAATTATTTATATACTGTTGAATTTAAATTTTTTAAGATATATGGCCAAACATGCCGGGCCCATTGAAGGACCTTGCGTCTTCAATCAATCGGAAGCACCGCTAGTTTATGAATTGGCCGCTTGAAAACACCGCTACTCGTCTTCACTTCCGCTACCCGAATCTTGCCGTCTCGGCCTGGAAAAACGGCTACTACTCGGCCCGTCAGCCACTGCATTGGTGGAAGATTGTCGTCGTGTACGACGACGATTTTGCCTACGGCGACGTCGGGCATTACGTCGGACCACTTGGTTCGTTCCTGCAAACTCAGGACGTAATCTTTCACCCAAAATCTCCAGAACGTCTGCTTGAGTGCGGAAATACGCTGCCATCTCCTCGAGTATGGTATCTTGGCCGACTCGTCTACCAGAAAATCGCTGGGCTGCGCTCGAAGGCTCTCTCCTACTAATAGATGAGCTGGAGTGAGGGCTTCTCCGTCGTTGGGATCGCTGCTGTTGAGGCATATTGGGCGCGAGTTCAGCACGGCTTCGATTTCTGCCAACGTTGCGATTTCTTCCGCTGTCAAGAGCGCGCTGCCAACGGTTCTCAACATCAGGCTCTTGGCTGACTTGACCGCTGCCTCCCACAGCCCGCCGAAGTGACGTGCCCTGGGTGGTATAAAGAATGAACAGCTTTTGACGTGAAGCATATAAACACAGCTATATACATTTTGACAGGTGGACGGCCGCGAATTTTTAAAGTTGCATTAATCGGACCGCAAAAATCTACGCCACATATTTTGAATGGTCGTAGAGCTCTCACCCTGTCTGCAGGCAAGTTTCCCATTATTTGATTCATCAGTTTCGGTTTATACATGAAACAGTGAATATATTTGCGTAAACTCTACTGCATTCTTCTTTGGCATTTATAAGCCAAATTTTATCTCGAAGAAGAGCAACTAATGCTTTTGCTCCTGCATGGCAGTTTTCAAAGTGCTAATACCGCAAGTAAATGGCCACAAAATGGCATTTTTTAGGCATTAATAAGGGAAACTTCGCATCGTACGAAATTGCTGCATTTAACAATCGCCCGCCTACTCTGATAAGTGAGCATTTTCTATTTTCTTCCTCAAATTCATGAATAAACGGATTTAATTTTTGCAAGTTCGGCTGCAGGGCCTGCGATTTTCGTAAACTTTTTATTTCACTGGAAAATTCTTGGGACTGAATAATTTCAACTATTTTTAGAAATGAAAAATTTATTTCCTTTGCTGTTGGGTTAACATTGGTAACTTTAAATTTTCTGTTTCGACATGTATGGACAAATCTTAAAACATACGAAAACACTCTAATCAACTTTATATAGGATGAATGTTTATTAATTAATTCTAAAATAGAATTAAGTTCTTCAACAGCAAGAAAAACGTTTACTTTTTTCTTCTCCAATGACAATTGTTCATCATTTAACTTAAAATGGTTATTAACTGGCCACTCGTTGCTCTCATTGAGCAAAAACCCCGGGCCCGTGAACCACATTGAGTCATTGAGCTCATCAACATTACAACCCCTTGAAACGATGTCCGCAGGATTGCTTCTTGATGGTACATGACGCCACGTAATTTGGTCAGACAAATCCTGAATTTCTGCTACCCGATTCGCTATGAACGTCGAAAGGGTTGATGGATGAGTCTTTATCCAGTGTAGTGTTATTTCTGAGTCCGTCCAAAAGGTAACACTTTCAACATTGCATGTTAACATAGTCCTAACTTTAGCCCATAACTTGGCTAATAAATGTGCTGCGCATAGCTCAAGCCGCGGTAGCGACTTAGTTTTCAAAGGAGCGACTTTCGATTTTGCCGTCAGCAAATGACAAAAAATATCTTTATTCACTCTACTTCGAATATAAATACAACAGGCGTACGCTCTGATTGATGCGTCTGAAAATCCATGAATTTGTTGATAAGATTCTGTAGTAGTAAAAACATACCGAGGAACTTCAATGATATCAATTTTTGACAAATTGCCCTTAAAATTGTCCCAGGACGTATGAAGATTCATAGGAATCGATTCATCCCAGTCCAATTTTTGTAACCAAAGTTCCTGAAGTAAAACTTTTGCTTTAACTACATGCGGGCACAAAAGCCCAAGAGGATCAAACAATCTGGCGGAAACAGATAATATATTTCGCTTTGTCGTCTTAAGTGTGTGAAATGAATCATCTAACTGATATTTGAAAACATCTCTTTTTGGTAGCCAATATGTGCCTAGCGCTTTCGTAAAATCGTCCGTATCATGAAGAGTCTTTGTTACTACGGTACATTTTTTCAATGTCCGCAGTGACAGCATATTTATGCAATCGACACCGAAGAAGTGTGGAATATAACTCTTCTTGCACTGTAGGCCCAATCATCAAAATATCGTTTAGAGAGAGTTGTGTGGTTGTTCGACACGAAGCATCGAATACAACTCGAAGTTTTGTTGACGTACTTTGTGGTCGTAGTACACACTGATGTGGTATGAAATAGTGCGGAAAATTAGAAATTTTACCATCTGTGATAGTCATGTGTCCTAGTTCAATGTACTCTTTCATAAAATTATTATACATCTCTTTCATTTTCATGTCTTTTGAAAGCCTTCGTTCGAGCGAAAGAAAACGTCGCCTAGCTGTGTCAAAAGAGGGGCCCAATTTATTTGGGTCACCTTTGAAAGGTAGCGACACTTGAAATCTGCCAGATGGCAACTGTTTAATAGTTTTTATAAAATTCTCTTCGCATAATTGTTGCTCTGGCGATAAAATACTAACTTCTTTAGGAACCTCCTCCAGTTCCCAAAATCTCTGAACAGTTTTATGAAGAGTTTCTTCAGTTTCGACATTACTACATGTACCAGGAGTTTTACATTGCTTATATTTACCGGAAACAACCCAACCCAGAAGCGTTTTCTGAATTGTTAGAATGTCGGGACTCCTTCTTATTTGGCCAACACATAACAATTCGAAGAATATCTCAGCGCCGATCAACATATCAATTTTCTTCGGTTTGAAAAAGTATGGATCAGCAAGTTCAATATTATGAGGAATATTCCAGCTAGCCGTAGAAATAACCTTGTCTGGTTGATAACCGGAAATCGATCGAAGAACCCAAAAATCTGAAGAAAATTCATGAGAGTTTACTCGAGACTCCACAGTGGCTTGAATCTTAAATTTAGCTGCGGAATTAATTTTCCCTACACCAATAAGGCTGAGATTATTTTCTTCTTTTTCCAATTTTAATCTCTGCGACAGTTCCTCAGTTACAAAATTTATCTGTGAACCGGAGTCCAATAAGGCCCTAGCAAATGCATATTGTCCTGATTTATCTTTTATTTTTACTAAAGCCGTAGCCAAGATAACGTTATCCCTACTAGAGGATGAAATATTTACAGATGCATGCTGGCTTGAACTAGAACTGGCCGCATCTAAACTCTGCTCGTTAGTCGTACTATACTGAAGCAAAAGTGTGTGATGTGTGCGACTGCATACTCGGCATTTCGGTACACCCTTTATGAAATTAAACCTCTGTTGAACCGGAATGGCTGAAAAGGATGGGCAGTTAGAGACTTAATGCTCAAACGACCTACAAAAAATGCATTTAATGCTGTCTTGCTGTGTTTTAACTTGACATGAGCTATTGTCATTCTTTCTACGCGTAGGTCTATCAGTCTTCTGTACTGAATTAGAGGCTTCCTCAGCTGAAATATGCTGATATCTTCTATTTAAAGCCTCTTCACAGTCACTCCATAGGGGCAACTTATCATAATTGAGTTGCTTTTCCCATTTTGATCGAGTGGCTGAATCGACTTTCATCATGACTAAATGAATAATTATCGCGTTTGTGATAGCCTTGTCGTCAACAATAGAGAGAAGTGAATCATATATAGCCGAAACAGTGTCAATCATGCTCCTCAAAGCGGACGGCGAGGGTTTCGTAATCTCTGGCAAATTAAATAATTGTCTAATGCTGTCAAAAAATATAAGACATGGGTTATCATAAACCCGCTTCAAACTTGCCAACGCTTTGGAATAGTTTTGTTCAGTAACTTGAAAAGCCTTCACAGTACCCAGAGCTTCATCAGATAAACATGAAATTAAATGATTGAATTTTTCTATCTCTGTAAGAGATATATCATGATCAACAAGGCTCTCAAACAAACTTATAAAATTTTTGTACTCTGAGTACTTGCCGCTAAATTTCGGTAATTTCATTTTCGGAAGGCTGCTATGATGAGGTGCAATACCAGAAACATTTTCATGTGAGCTTTGTCTTCTACATGGAGCTAAATGTGGTAAAAGTAGACATTTTGTCGACACGCATAAATCTTCTACAGCAGATCTTTCGTCATTATTAGGGTCCAATATCTCCATTTCCGACTGGAAAACCATAGCCTGTTCGATATATGAATTTAATATATCTAGGCGACATTCCAATTCAATCGGATTAAAAGATATTGTTTTCTCTCTTAAAGATCGCCGGACACGCTCAATATTATTTAAGACGGTACTTTTCTGTTGTACTAAAGCCTCCATTGTAGACGGCTTAACATTTTTCTTACTACCCTGCATTGTACTTAATATGCCTTTACGTAAAATAAATTTCAAAAATATATGGAAGGATCTCAAGAAAATTATTTTGCTTCTTGGAAATAAGAAATTTTCGAGATCTTACCGGATTAAGCGACTTCCAAACGATTTTGTAATAAAAATATTTCCCAATAAATATTTTATTATATCAATTTAATTATTCACACCAAAACTATATTTGTTTGAATTTCACCAAAATTGTTTTCTGGGTTATATAGGCAAGAATACAATTATCTATACACAAACAATGGAATTTTAAATTCAAATACTGCAAAACTGGCTTATACAAATATCTCGAGGTTGTTTATTTTTTAAATATAGCCAACAATTCTTATGAATTTATTATGAAAATAAATTTTGCTTGTACTCAATCCTCTAGCTTTTAGCTTTTCAGTACTTTAGTAAAATATTATTTTATTTAATGTGTAAAATTACTTCACTTCAATCACTTTTAAAAATGTTTGCTGGGTTGTCAACTCTTTATTCTGCTGACGTCACAAACAATGTGGCTGTGATACCAAATTTGATGTAATTTGAAATCAATCACAATAAATAACAGCAGGTTAAATGAAAGTACAACAACAACTATTAAACGAATGTTAATAGAAAGAAAAATGTAGTATGTTGTTTGGTAAATGAAAAAGTGAGAAATGGTAAGTATTATTTATTAATTTATAAGTAATTTTATTTATTCTTTTATAGACAAATTTAGGGAATTAAAGCGAGGAGAGACGAATCGTGAGAACGAGATTGTGGCAAGTGATCAACCGAGATTGTGTTTTGATTTTTAAATAAATTGTGGAATAAAATTTCAGAATAACGAAATGAAGAAAATGTTTTTGTGTTTTTATGCTTCACTTTCTCAAGAGTAAAATGTAATTTGTAAGAGAAAATAATTGTTGTGTGAATAAACTTGCGTGAATTTTAAAAATTATTTAATATAATTTTGTCTATGTATAAACGTATTTATAATTCGCTAGTCTCACACCAAATTATTTTGTCTTGAATACCTGGTTGTTTTGTTGTTGGTTTGAACTTCCCTTCTCTTTTAAACACAAGCAGCAGTTGCAATGCATTTGTAGCAAGCTTAATAGCAGTTTGGGGGATGAAAATTTGATGACTTCAAGTTGTTGAGGTAAATTGTTTTTGTATTTTTTATTTTGTTTATTTATAAACAATAGTTTGTTTAAAAAAAATCTACACTTATTATAAATTTTTTAACAATTTTATTGTTTTAAAACCGAGTGTTTCACTAACGATCGCGGCTTTGTTAAACAATGTTTTGTTGTATTAATTTATCCAACACAATAACTTTGTTTTTTGTTTTTATGGATGTATTTAACACAATCACTATTTTATTTATTATGTTTTCACACCAAAATTCAGTACAATTTTAGTTTGCGATATTAATTTTTTATTTTTTATTAATTCAGTCCCTGCTCGGGCGCCAAAATGTTTCGTGAGGATTTTCACAATTTAAAAAAGAACTGATATTAAATAAATATATAACATACGTTATATATAAATATAAATAAATAAATAATAATGATATTCTACAAAATTATATGATAACTGCGGGGAAACCATACCCATATGGAGATTTCGCTACTGCTCGTATAGGTCATCAGTGGATTTTACCCTATCTCGTATAGAAAACCTAAGAGCCTCTATCAAAAGCCAAATTGATTAAATGAGTACGATATTAAATCAGCAAAAAGACAATAGAAACGCAAAAATGTTTTATACAAAAACACAGTAACTATTTTTTTTTCCATTTTTGTAAATAAGCGTTGGCTTTGAAAACCATTCATGTGTATTTGAAAGATTTAATGAAATAAATAAATAAATTTGGGTATAATCTACTGATGAGCTGTAGCGAAATGGACATATGGATATACTTTCCCCGCAGTAATACATTTCATTTTGTAGTTTTAAATAATAAATATTTCATTAGAAACAGGCATAGCATGTGCTGGAATATGTGGCAAAGTGTATCATTGTGGTGATAAATGTTCAGGCTTAGATCAATATTCATCAAAGATATTGGACGAAAATGCATTTCTGAGATTTATGTGTGATGATTGTGTCCAATATGTCCACAATGTAGATTATGCTTTAAAGGAGATTCAAGATGGTGTCAACAAAAACAAAGTAAACTTAGCTGAATATAAAACCGAATTTGAAGTGTCATTAAAACAAACTGAAAATGAAATCAAACAATTATTAGAGGCAATTGAAAAAAGATACGAAGAAAGATTAAGAAAAATAGATAATGCACAAAAAATATGTGAAAAAAATGTAAATGAAATTAAAAACCTTCGCGGCGTCGTAAACGATTTTGAAAACAAAAATAAAGTCATCTATAACACAATTGAAGAAAACAATGTAAAGATGTGTAATGAAATTAAAAAAGTAATAAAAGAAACAGGTGAAAAACAAAACAAACTGTCATTTGCTGATACAGTAAAAAAAAATACGGTATTGCCAGATTTGAAAAAACAGGTACCATTAATAATAAAACCTAAAGAAAAACAAAAAATTGTAAAAACAAAAGAGGACTTAAACAATAAGGTGGATCCAGTTAACCTGAATATAATAAACATTGAAAACAGAACAAATGGAACAATTGTGATACAAAGTGAAAATAATGAAGAAAGAGAAAAAATTAAAAATGCTATTGAAAATAAAATGAGTGATGCATATGAAATAAAAGCGCCAAATGAAAATGATATGTCAATAATAATAACAGATATGTCATTTAAATACAATGAAAAAGATTTAATAGAGAAAATTAAGAGACAAAATCAACAATTGCAGGAACATGAAATGAAAATAGTGAAATCGTTTGAATATAGAAAATATAATAGAACAATCTATAATGTGAAAATAATAGTAGATAAAGAAACGTACACAAAGATTAAGGCAGCTCAAAAATTGAACATTGGATGGGAAAGATGTAGAATATTTGATGGAACTGACATTATTCAATGCTTTAAATGCCTAGGGTATAATCACAAGGCGGGCGAATGTAAAAATGAGGAAGTTTGCTATAGATGTCTTGGAAACCATAAAGCGAAAGAATGTAACAAAGAAATTATTAATAAATGTGTCAACTGTATAAGAGCGAACAAAAAGCTAAATATGGGACTAGATGAAAATCATATAACATCAAATAAGGAATGTCCAGTATATCAAAATAAGCTGAGCATGAGGAAGAGGAGGTTGGGGCTAATATTTTAACAATTACAAGGGGTACACGGTATTTACACAAATGTATGTGGATTAGTAAATAACTACAATCAATTGGAAATAATTGCTGATGAGCAGGACCCAGATTTTATAATACTTACAGAGACCCATTTAACAAAGGACATTGATGAAAGTGAAATACAACTAAAAGACTATAATCATTATAATACGCTCTCCAATTCAACCAGAACAGGAGGCGTTAGTATATATTTTAAAAAGTTATGGAATGTTATGAAAATTGGTGAGAAGATATCTGACTCAAATTACTGGATTGGTGCATATATGGCTAAGCTCGAAAGGAAACAAATTTTATTAATGGCGGTGTATAGATCACCAAGTGGTAGTGAAGCGGAATTCTGTACAGTATTTGAGGAAATAATCGAAGATATATGTGAAAGGAACTATGATATAATAATAGCAGGTGATTTTAACATAGATTGGAACAAAGAAAATACATATAAAATCAGACTAGAAAGTCTTTTAAATGATAACGGACTAAAACAAATAGTTAACGAATATACTAGAATCACACAAAACTCGAACACATTAATAGACTACGTAATAACAAATAATGGCAATACTTCAACGAGAAACAACAATGCAAATAAAATATCAGATCATGAAGCTATAGATATAAAAATCGAATATATGAACCAAGAACGAAACAAAATAAATAGCAAAGTAATAGAAATATTTAAATATACTAAAGACATTTTTAATAGAGAACTCAGTGTAATTCTAAAATGTAGCGAAAGTGATAATTTAAATGACTGCGTTAATATAATTGATACATGTCTGGAAAATACGATTAAAAAATTTACAAACAAAATAATTGTTAATACAAGAAACGATACAAAAAAATGGTTCAATGAGGAATTAAAAACACTCAAGGAAGAAAAAATTCTTAAATACCAAATTGCAAAAGCAGATAATACAGATAATGCGTGGAAAGAATATAAAGCAATAAGAAATTCATATAAAAACAAAATTGAAATAGAAAAAAACAAATATGTGAATAATAAAATAAATAATGCCAAAGACCAAAAAGAAATGTGGAAGGAGATAAAAGACTTAGTACTTAAAAAAAACGAGACTGTAATAAAAACTGTGATATTTAATAATATAGAGTGTAAAGATAACTATGAAATAGCTACCCAATTTAATAATTACTTCGTAAATAGTATAAAATTAATAAGAGATACAATAGAAAAAGTGCAATATACGAACAAAGTACCTGTGATAAACTTTAGATTTAAATTCCGTGCAATATCTTTAACAGAACTAAAAAACATATGTAAAAGCCTAAAAGATAAACCAGATTTCAACAAAGTCTCAATTAAGATAATTTTAGATAACTGGAACATTGTTGGCAAAAATATGCTTAATGTTATTAATAAATCCCTCAAAAATGGGGTTTTCCCAGATAATTGGAAATATTCAATGGTAACTCCGGTAGAAAAAGTAGCTAAAACAAACAGATGTGATGAATTCCGCCCAATAAACACTTTAAAAACTTGCGAAAAAATTTTAGAAAAAATTGCAAAAGAACAGTTGGAAAACTATATGGAAATAAATAACTTATTTTCAAGATATCAGTCTGGATTCAGAAAAAAATACTCTTGTGAAACAACAGTTAATTATGTGATAAATAAATGGAAATACAGAGAAACAGATAATAAGATAATGGCACTTTTCTTGGACTTTAAAAGAGCATTCGAGACTATTGATAGGGAGTTATTAATTCAAAAATTATATATGTACGGTTTAAGAGAAAATGAATTGCAATGGTTTAAATCATATCTTACGAATCGAAAGCAAATAACTAAAGTTAACGGTATTAAATCAGATAAAATTGATAATGAATTTGGTGTACCGCAAGGATCAATATTAGGAGCATTATTGTTTATAATATATATAAATGATATGCCAAACATTTTAGAAAAATGTGAAATTATTTTATATGCTGATGACACATTAATTTATGCTAAAGGAAATACAGAGAAAGAATGTGCAGATAATTTAAATCAAGACATGAACAGCATAAACAATTGGCTCAAAATGAACAAATTAAAACTAAATGAAAGTAAAACTAAAATTATGGAAATTAACATGAACAGCAACGTAATTTTTAAAATAAATAATCAGATAATTGAAAAAGTTAATCAAATAAAATATCTCGGTTTCATAATCGACAAGGACTTAAAATTTAAACAACACGTTGAATATATATGTAAAAAAATTGGTAAAAAAAATAGGTTTCTTTAAACGGGTGCGAAATAAAGTATCGATAATAACGGCAATTAATATGTACAATACTATTATAAAACCACATTTTGAATTTGGCTCCACAATACTATACACCTGCTGCACAATAACACAATTAGATAGACTGCAAAAACTCCAGAATAAAGCTATGCGTGCAATATTAAAATGTAACAGATATACTCCGATACAGATAATGCTTGATACATTAAAATGGCTAAATATACAACAAAGACTGGCTTTAAATACACTTAACTTTGTCCAAAAAATGAAGATGGGAAATGCTCCAGAATACTTAATCGATCAGCTAAATTATGTAGGAGAGGTTCAACCATACAACCTACGAAACGCAGAAAACTTTAGACTACAAAGGGTGACAACGACAGCAATGCAAAGATCGCTTTTCTTCAAGGGACTAAAACTATATAATATGCTGCCTAATTACATCAAAACGGAAAGAAATATTAACATCTTTAAAAGAAATATCTCAAAATTTGTTAGAAATAATGGAAATAACACAATTCATGAAAATTTATAAAATTGTTAAATATTATTTTCAAAAGTTTAATTAAAAGTATAATAAATACTACTATTATTATTAAAAAAAAAAAAAAAAAAAAAAAAAAAAAAAATTAGAATATCATGAAATATTATTATTATTTTATTGAAATATTAGAGACATTTTCAATTATAAGGAGAATCTATTGTTGATTAATATATTGGTAATTTTTTGAATATTTTGTGGATGGTACCTATTGTCGCTGATGTCAAGTACTCGTTGTATAATGGTTTTGGCCGTGTTAAATATTTGGGATTTTGGTTGAGTTGCATTAAAATTGATGATATTTCATTTTGATACCAGTCAAATGTTATTTGGTCAAGGTATGTTATGTTGTTAGTTGTTTCTACCGCCATTGTAAATTGAACTTTAGGGTGGTATTTATTTAATGTATGTCATCAATGTTAATTATGGCTAAAATATTATCTACGTATTTTGCTACGAACATTATTTGAATATTTTTGTCTCTCAATTCGGCTAATAGTACGTCCAGTAAATTGTATAATACGATGTCGGCAACGGTTGGTGAGAGCGAGTTTCCCATGGACATACCAAATATATGATTATATACTTCGTTGTCATATACTGCGATGATACGAAGAGGAAGAGGGGTTGGTAGGCGGTGAATGGAAAGGTTTCAATTCACTAAGGTGCGCTCTTCGCACGACGCTACTACTACAACTACTAATTTCCACAATAACAGGGGATATAAAGTTCTTCACAACATAGGGGCCCAGGTATTGTGGGGCTTGCTTGGCCGCAAAACTGTCGATGGCCCGCGATAGCGGATGTGCGTAGACCAGAATTTGGTCACCTATGTTGGGCCGCCACGGACGGCGTCGCAAGTTTTTGTGTTATTGTTGCTTCTTGGATGCCATCTCCAGATTTTGCCTTACAAACTTGAAGATCTCCGACAATTCCTCAGCTGTCTTTCCGGCTAAACTGCCGTGCTCCGGTACCGACGGTTACTTCATCGTAGAGCGTGCTGGGCAGGCGTGGCTACCTACCCTGGGTAAGGAAAGCGGGGGTGTAGCCCGTGGACTCAGATGTGGCGGTATTGATAGCAAGCATGATTTCCGGTAACATTTCGTCCCAGGTATTGTGTTGTCTGGCCAACTGAGCTAGCATTGTCTTTATAGTTCAGTTGGCTGTTTCCACTGGGTATTCCTGGGGAGTATAGGGTGGGTTAATTGTTATTTAATTCCCATTTACCTAAGGTATCGACAAAAAATGTGACCTGTTAACTGAGTGCCGTTGTCTGCGAGGAACATCTTCGGAACTCCATAACGTGCAATGTCTTTACGGCGCCTTCGGAGGTGGCGTTTCGTAACGGGACGTGTTCACACCATTTCGAGAAGCTATTGAACAACACTAACAACGTCGTATTACCGTGCTTGGGTCGTGGCAATGGGCCCACGAAATCGGTGCATACTAAGGACCATGGTTCGTCCGGTTGGCGGGAGCTTGTTGGTCGATTTTATACTTCTGACAGGCCTCACACCGGCGTACGTACCGGCTTATATCCCATGCCATGCCGAAACAGTAATACCGCTGAGCGATCTTGTTAATAGCCTTGCGCACCCCGATGTGAGCGCCGGCCGCCTGATCGTGGTTCTCACGGATCACCTGTATTCTTAACGGAGTCGCCACACACAGTTTTCAGGGCGTGTCATCTTTATCACCAGTCCCTCTGGTGGTATGGCGGTATAGTTGCTGATTAATTATGGCGTAATCGGCAACTCTATCGGAATGGTCGTGTACTTCTTGTTTCATTTTCTTCATCCAGGGGCAACTCTCCTCTGCCCTGTTGATCGGAGTATTTTCTAGGAGCAATTTTGCCTGAAGTTTATCATCGACCCATGAGAGGCTTGGAGAATTTACCACGCTGTCCTTGCCTCCTGACTGCTGCCTTTCCCCACTGTGAGTACCGCCCCTTATTGTCCGGTGATGTTCGCCACGCGTTATGTGCGTGGAAGGGCTATTGTGGGAGATGCATTCGAGCTCCATGGCAAACTTTACAACGTCGTCGAGGGTTGAAAAATCTCGCCGCCGAATATACCATTGATAGTCGGGATGGGCATTTCGAAAAATCCGCTCTAATTTCTGTGCGAGGCTCATAATTTTGTCTCATTAAGCCTTGGAGTGCCAACACGTAATCCCGGAGATGTTCCCGCGGTCGCTGCACTCGTTTACGGACCTCGTCGTCTAACTCTTCCAAGTACCGCGGCGGTAGGAAAAACGTAGCCAGGAAATTCTTAAATTCTGACCTCTGGCTCCATGACCGGGCTTTATCGCGGTAACAACACATAGTCTTGTCGCGCAATAACTCCGGCATGCCGCGTAGCACTTCCCTCAAGTGAACGTCGTACAGTACAGCCAGTTCCTCTATTCTCTCGAGGAAATCAAGGGGGTCGTATTTAGGGCCCCATTTCCGGATGGTGTCCAAGTGGTGCATACGGACGTCGTTCGGCGGACGCTCTTTTCCAGCGGCAAACCTCAAATTTTTGTTGGTGAGGTTGGGTCGCCGTCATAGTTAGCGGTGGCAGCTGTAGGTGGTCATAGGCCGCGCCGGTGGTGTATAGCTTCTCATGGTCGGCTTGCAGTTCTAAACGACGCTGCTGTTGTGCCTCTGGATGATCCGCCGTGATAAACTTGGCGAAGCTCTTTCGTAATTCGTCGACGGTGCCGTTCATAGTTTGCTCGAAGGCGGCAAGGTAGGTAACGAGCTCTTCCTTCTTCAATGAATATGCCCAGGTGGTTCTGAGAATGAGCGTGTAATTCACTGCTCATACAGCTTAGGAAGTTCACAGGCGCGTAAATCACAACCGATGCAATCCCAAATATGACAGTCGACTAATGAGGACAATCAATCACTACCACTTCCTTCTACTGCCTGGATATGAGCAACAGTCTAGCGTGTATATCACTACTAAACTACCGGTCTTACCCAAAGGCCGCCGGCAATCAAGTGTCTCGATACAGACAGATTGATCGCCTTTTATTGTGGTAGTGTTTGCTAGTAAATCTAAAAATACATTTTATTACATTGCGTAGGCTAAATGGTTGATCATCAAAAGAACAAAACAAACAGAAAGCTTGTTTGTGATACAAAAACAATGAAACAGAAATACTCGGTTTTGATTGTCACGACGAAAACAGCATGGGTAAACGCTTAATGCGTAATATGATCTTCAAAAATAGGAAAAAAATTATAAAACGAATACAGATTTCAATAGTAAAAATAAAATAATACAGAATTCAGGTTCTTATATACTAGATATAACATATAAGGATATTAGGGTATAATATTCTATCACGGAGATGTGTACGCGGAAACGAGCTTCGGGACTTCCAACGTCACAATACAAAATAATTGTCATCATACAGGCAAGTTTTTAAAACGTCTAAAAATTTTGAACGTGGTATTTTTGTTTTTGTTAAGTTCTAAAGGTCCATTATGTTGTTGATAGCAGTGTTAGTTGGAAAATTTGTGAAAAATTTGTGTTCATAACACTTGTAGTTTTTGCATGTCGTGTTCTTCTGTATATTTGTTCAATCTATATAGAATTATGTTTTCAAATATTTTGTCTAAAATATTAAGCATACTTATCGGCCGGTAGCTCTTTGTTGATTTGGGGCCTTTTCCTCGCTTTAGTATTGGTATAATCTTACGCAACTTAAATTACTTAGGAAAGTAACCATTAAGAAGACACCAATAAAATATTTTTTTCTATAAGACCATAAAAATTATGTGAAGGCTTTTTTGATAATAATTGGTTTTAATCGTTCAATTTCTGAAGCTTTGGAGTTTTTTCGTTTGTTGATATAAAATATAATTTCTGTAATAGAAGTAAATTATTCAGTGACAGAGTTTGGTATATGATGTGTATCCAGCAGTACTTTATGTTTCGACACTAAGTTGTCTGCTGTTGATGGCATATTCAATGTTGTTTAATGGAAGCTTTGAAACTCATCTGCTATTGAGTTAGCTTTTGTTTCATTATTATAAACTTCAACTCTATCTATGCAACAGCAGATTTGTGACCTTTTATTGCTTTATTTACCATCCACAGCTTATTGGAACCAGCTGGTAAACCGTGTAGAAATTTCTTCCAATTTTTATTTCTGCCATTTGCAATATGAAAATGTATGTATTAAAATATTTGTTATTAATTACTTTTTTTTTCCCCTATTGGTATTGTCTCTGAAATTTTCGCCTATATATTCTTTGACCGATTAGTTGTAATGTAATTTGCGACAGATTTTTCTGCCAGATCTCAGTTGCTTTGCGTGGAATTTTCTCTATAAGTAGTTTTTTCTAGGGTTTGTTATAAATTACACTGATTTATACCTTCGATAAGCAGATTATTTCTTCGAATTTCTGTGTCGACATACGTACTTATCAGTGTTACTGTTTGGTTACATATAGCACATTTTTTGTAGCTTTTAAAGGCTCCGCGTAACATGTATAATTTTGTTTAATTTGGCCACATTTCCAGAACTTTTGATACAGGCACGATAAAGTAATATCAATAAAAAAAAGTACTTGTTTCATTATTTGAGGTAAGAACCTCTCTTTACATATCGCACTTAATCAACAAGAGGGTATAAACTCAAAAATTTTGTAATTATCAGTAGAGGTGAAGAATTGTTTGTCGTTACATTTTAAGAGAATTTGAAAATTCGACTACATTAAACTTATACCCTCTTGTTGATCAAGTGCGATATCAAGCTTTTTTAACATATCAATTCGATTTGAATTACAAAGGTTACTTGCAATTGCTATTAAAGTTCCACATAAAAATTAGTTTGAAACATAAAAAAAAAACAAAAATACGTTGCTGAAGTTTTACTCTATTCTATTAGTGAGAAATCAAGAAGTGATTTTTGCTTCATTTTCAGAATGTTTCTGCCAACAATCGTTCCCAACTGTGCAATAATACAAGCTGCATTTCCTGCGGAAAACTTAGTATTCTGTTTGAAATTGCGGACATTTTTAATTTCAGTTATTCTGATTTAGAAGGGAGTTGTCTTATAATTTCCTTGAAGAAGTGCCGTATTATATTACGGACAAATTGTCAGTAATTTAATATTAAAGTTTTAAGCAAACAAAAGTCAAAATTTTTCTTAAATAACGGTATTTTCATAATGATTAAAAAAGTAAATTCTATGGAAGTTCAATCTTGCAAATAAAAAGGTCAAACGGATTTTTTTTTAAGGAAAGCGTAACTTTTTCCAGTCTTTACTTGGCAACACTAGTAGTAATTTCATGTCAATTTACTCGTTTGTACACAGGAACTTATCTTGTTCTTTGTATGAATGATCCATAGATTTGACATGTTATGGGTACGTGGTCGGAGTTAATAAGTCCCAGGTAAGTTTCTATTGGTGATATATTACGATTTGTTTCGTCAACAAAAGATCTATTGCTGAAGGTTTTGTGTGGGTATTTCGCTGTCCAAAATGAGTAAAATTGTAAGGATTATGTATATATGATTATAATTTTACTGGTGATTATAAAGTTTTCTTCTAGAAGTAGTAATATCTTGGCAGTTCCAACTGGTGTGATGAATGTTGAAGCCTCTAAAAATAAAAAATTCTGATGACTGATCTGTGCTTAAGTTAATGTCGTTCATAAAAGTGTTTGTGTATAGTGTCCAGTTTGCAGATTTGCAGTTAATTGATTTGGACGGTTGTTGATATATAAATTTGTGGTTTTGGTTTAAATATGTTTCATTAATATTACGTATTCTAACTGATAAATGATTGAGGGACTTGTTATGCCTTGATGATTCCAGTACATGACATTAAGACTAAAAACACATTTTTGTTTATATGACGTGTTTGAGCAGTCGCAGTCTTTATTTACGCTAGAGTTTGTTGTTGCTGAGTATGGAGGTTTCTGGAAACTGGTTGGTGTTTTGCAGTGAGACGGTTGTTCGTTAATGTTGTTTTTGCTACGATTAAGTAGAGGAAAATCATCATCCCACATAAAAGGCTTTGGTTCAAATGTTGTTATTCGAATTTCTATCGGGCTCCGATTTCGAGATAAAGGCTCTCGGATTTCTAGATACCCAGGGCGAGACGGGCAGCTAACTTGATCAGCGCAGTGGATGATGTTTTTATACCCTTCACCACAAAAAGTGGAAAAGTTTGTCATTCCGTGTGCAATTTCTACAATATCCATTTCCGACCCCATAAAGTATGTAATTGTATAAATTTAATAGTAAATGCACAAAAGTTTAATAACACATGTGAATATTGTCAACGCAAAAACAAATGTACAAGACGAATTACAGAGAAAACAGTGAAAAATACTTTAGTTCGTGTGTGGATTTCGTCTAACCATTCACCAGTTTGCCATTAATTAAGATGAATGCAGTCAAATTAGATTCTTCACTTCGTAAGCTTGGGGCATTTACTGTGGGTTTCTTTCTTTTAGAGAGCGAGTCTACATTCCTTAATTTTGCCGATCTCCTTTTAGCGTTTCCCGTCACATAACTGGATAGTTCTGAACGTTTTGCTGCATACTTTTCATGGGGTAATGCCCTCATCTATTATAAGTGGGAGACCTGCGGAATACCACACTAATACAGTCTTGTGTATTTTGTTTAACAATTACAATAGCAAATAATCGCTTTAGGTAAATAAATTGTTACAACGGGATACCACCAATAATAATGATCTTACTAACTCAAGCGCTAAGCGAAGACTAACTAAATTATGTCGCTTACACTGCTTTTATACACATCCCGCAGACAACAAGACTTAGCTGTATATTTTCCTACTGACAATTAGCAATGTAAAATATCAAATAGATGTGTAATAAATATAATCGCTGCGTTCCACTAGATGGCGAGTCGTGACTGGTACTTTAATTTGAAATAATATTTAAAACATTTGTTAAAGTCATACTTACAATAAATACAAAAAAATAACTTAAAGAATAGGATAATAAACAATATTATGAATATTAAAATTAAAAGTATACTCGTAATAATTTGAATTATATAAACACAATTCATTCAACTTAAAATATGGGTGTTGAAAACGAGGCACTCCCGACTTTCATCATATAATAAAAACTCAAAAAGTGAAACAAACTTAATTAAATAATTTATTGTTTATAATATAAAACATTTCAAATAATTAATATATTTATTTAATTTTTAAGCAATAGGTCTTTTTTATTTTTATATATATTCTCGATATTTCGCTACTCCATTGTGTAGCATCATTAGGAAAACAAATATTTATTTAATCAACAAAAAACAACAACAAAATGTAATAAAAATTTTTTCAAACTGAAAGTTACAAAATTAGTTGGTTATGCGTAGACAGACTAAGGTAAATAGATGCGAAGAATGCTCATGACGAATTCTAATTTGTCTTATTTTCTTCGAGAAACGTCCGCAGAACTGTAAAAAAACTTTTTTTCTTAATATTAATTTAAGAAATAACATTAACGAAAGCCTATCTAACTAATTCATTTGTTATAACATCAAACAGTTCAACCAAAAATTTCAGAAAATTAAATATTAGATTATATGCAAGGCGCAACGCGCTCTCCGGCTTGCTCCATAATAATAAATGTGATACTGGAACAGCATCTACAATGCCGTAAAAAAAATTGTGAAGAAGTAAAAATAAATTTTGCATTCGAGGTTAGTTTGAATAACGAAAAAATTTAGATGTTATACTGCTTACAGAGCCAAATGTGCGGTGTTTTAAACTAGCACATTCGGATGTATGAAAAACTAAAACCAAATTCTTATTTTCCCAATAATTTTGAAAATTTTAATTCTGGCGATTGCTTTTGCCCAGCGTTTTTGCAGTTTAGGAGATATTCGGCTTATAAAATTAAAAACTTAATGTTTTCTCCTACTTTTGTCTAGCTTTTTGCTTCTAACGGCGCACTGTGGTCAATATTTTGAGATAGCGGCCAAAACTACTTTTGGTTTTTGTTCTCCGATTTTAAAGTTATTAGACTCATATGAAAGTAGACAGTAGTAAACCTCGGGAGCCAAAAAATTAGAACTCTATTTCAACTATTTCACTGAGAACAGGGTGGTCCAAAATGGGCTTTTTCAGAATTTAGTAAATTTATGATATTTTTAGTTAATTTTTAAAGTTTAAATGATCATAACTTTTTTGTTTTTCAAGATTTTTGGACGAAATAAATTTTGTGTTGTAACTTAACTTATTTCCTATTACTGAAATTGAAGCTCTACTGTTTTCAGAACAATTTAAATATTTTTTTTAAAAGGTCAAATTTCTCGGAAATTTCCTACTTCATAGAGCACAACTCCTGTGAGTAAAGCTGAGTCAAAACACAAATTTACTATTTTGTAGTCCTAACTCTCCCCTACATTCCTATATATACATGTCCATGCATCGGTACTGCACTTTTTGAGCTACAGCAATTTTTCTGACCCAAGGTAAGATATTCGGTACAAATGAACGTCATATTTTTTGAGAAGTTATTTGTATGTGAAAGTGGCTATTATGCATATATTTTGATGAAATTTTGTACAAGAGTTCTTATTGATCCAAAAAATAATTCTGTTGAAATTAGGAGAAGTTGGCCCATATTTGGACCTAGTCCACATACAAGGGTGTATCAAAATTTTGACAAAAATGACAATAGAACTCCCAAATTATGTGGTATCTAGCAATTAATTTGGAAAAGGTAAAAAATGATTTTATTGCCATCTAATATTACATAACTTAAATACCTGAAACTTGCAAATAAATTTAAAACCATTGGAAATAACTGGTAAAACCAAGTACCTGTTATATTATATTTCAAAGAGGAAAAAAAGATCATGTTGAAACTTCGAGCAATAGTATATTAATCCATGCATTCATTTTTTTTTTCTTCATTATTGTTTCAACAATGGCTAAATTCAGTTATAGTGTTCTATCTGATATATATTTTGAACGGAAAGATGAAAACGACATTATTTTACATATAATGAATAATCCATTCTTCAAAATATGCGACAAACAAGAAATTAAAATTCATAACTTAAAAATAAAAAACTTTTTAAATACTTTAAGAAAACGGTACAATCAATGTTCCAGAAACAAGAAATTGTTTTACTCACGCAACCAAGAATGGCTAAGAAATAAACTTATTTCTAAAAAGCCATCAGTAACTACCACGGAAACTGGAAAAGGTGGTCGACCAGCAAAGCCAATTGATAATTGTAGTGAAAGATCACAAAGACGCAAGCTTAAACATATCAATGAAGAAGTTTCTTGTAGCATAATAAAGGATTCATTTCTGCATCAAATTCAACCATCGAAAACTAAAAAGAGTAAAATTGCTATCATTAAAAAAATAGTGGAAGCAAGCCCTAGACGCACAAAAAGGATTTTAAAAAGTATGCCGACAACAACTGAAGAAAATAAATTTACTCCAGAAGAAGCATTTGCACTATTTTTGGATTTGAAAATGACTAAAAACCAATATACAGAAGTGCGGAAGCGAACCAATGAAAAAAATTGTGGAATTTTTCCATCATATCGTGATATAGTTTTTGCCAAATAAGATTGCTTACCTTCACCAACTGCTATTAGTGTAACTTCAAGTTCAGCAGAAATAAAATTACAGGATCTTCTTGGACACACTGCAGAACGATTACTAAAGACATTTGATGCTGACTATTAAAAGAAGTTTAAAAATTGCAGCATGACTTTAATTTCTAAATGGGGATGTGATGGGTCCTCTGGCCAGAAACAATACAAACAATGTAATGCGGAAAATTCATCAGATGCCAATTTATTCATGATTTCTTTCGTTCCATTACGTTTAACAAAAACATTTATTGGTTCAGAGCCGTCAACTAGTAGAGCTGCAGAGATAGATGTATGGAAGAATGAAATTCCATCGTCAACAAAATTTTGTAGACCAATAAAGTTTGCTTACAAAAAACAAACTAAAGATGTCATAACTGAAGAAGTTGGCAAAATAAGAGATGAAATTAAAGAACTTAAACCCGAGACTTTAAAATGTCACTTACAATGATCGATGGAAAAGTTGCACAAGCTTTAACCGAAACAAAGTCTTCGTCAAGCTGCACCATATGCCAAAAAACATCAAGTCAATTGAGCCAACCACCAACACAAGACGATAGTTTTAGTGAAGCATATGAATTTGGAATGTCACCTCTTCATGCTAGAATTCGTTTTATGGAGCATATTCTTAAATTGGGATACGATTTGGAATTTGGCCCATTAGGCGAAACAGTGAGAAACAACAAAGAAAATTTGGAAAAAAGAAAGCAAAAAAAACAAAGATATTCAAGAAAAATACCGTGAGATAGGCCTTATAATTGACCAGCCAAAGCAAGGAGAAGGAAATTGTAATGATGGAAACACAGCAAGGAGATTTTTTTCCGATCCAGAAACTGCAGCTTCTATAACTGGAGTAGATTATGATTTAATACGACGATTCCAAATCATATTAGAAGTTATAGCATGTAGCAAAAAGATAGATGCAAAAAAATTTGGTCAGTATGCTAATGAGACAGCAACCCTTTATAACCAAAAATATTCTTGGAGACATATGCCAACCACAGTTCACAAAATTTTGTTCCATGGGGAACAAATAATTCAGCACAATATGCTTCCAATTGGAGATCTCTCAGAAGAAGCGCAAAAAAAAAGGAACAAAGACTACAGATTCTTTCGCGAGCACAATACAAGAAAAATTTCCAGATATTGTGCTAATGAAGATCTTATTAATATTTTGTTGTGCACATCAGACCCGTATATGTCCAGTATTCGACAAAAATGGAAATCAACCTCATTAGAGTTAGATGAAGAAGCTAAACAACTACTGCAAAATGAAAATCAAAGCTATTTGGAAGAAATTTTGACTAATATTGTTTAATTAATACTAGTTTAAAGATTATAATTTGTTTCTAATTTTAGTATAAATTTTTATTAATACATTTAAATAAAATATATGTGCACTTTAAATCAATAGTAAAAGTTTACTAAAAATTTTATCGATGTTGTGTTCTGTATATAATATATCCAAATGGTATTGATTTTGTTGGGAATTTCAGTGTTATTTTTCAGTTTAATCCTCACAAGAATTAGCTTTCTTCCAAAAAAAAACCTACCTTTGGCCCCTGTGAATATTGAGACTGAATAAATGTCAGGGGCCAAATGTTGGCATTTTCTGACCAAAATTAAGTTTAGGAATAATAAATAAGTATTTGTTGTAAAATACGATTGAGGAAAAAAAGAAATTATAAAAAATACCTATTTAAAATGTAAAAATATTCAACTTTTACATGGAAACTCAACAAAAAATTAAAATGCATTTTTAACTCCACATTACTTACGTTCCTATCGGTCGATTTTTACGTTTGAACACGCAAATTGAAGCTTAAAGTCCCTCCTATTGAACAAAACAAATTGCGTAAAAAAATACCAATCCGGTCAAAAGTTATAGAGTTTTGACCGCTATCTCGCGAAATTGACCAATGTGCGGCGTTAAAACCTTTCCGATTTTTCTCATATTTACTTTTTTGGAATGTTTATTAGTATTTGGAAAAATATCTTTTCTAAATGAAAAGTTATTAGAAACAGAATTTAAATTCCAAAAACCTACTAAATAATAACTATTGAATTTAGTCTTGCAAGTACAGTTAAAATAAAGTATATGCAAATAGCCGTATAAAAGAAGCATAGAATGTAAAACGCAACTAGATAATATACATTAATGCAATCGAACAATGTACCAGAATTTTCGCCACATAACTCAGCGTGGTACTTTTGAAACGAACGGCTAGAAATCCATTTTTGTAAAAAAGGTTGTGCAGATAAAGTCTGTCGGTGCAGAAGCATATAATGAAATATTCTCTGTATAACAAACTTTCCATCCTCAAAAACTTACAAAGGTTTATGTCAAAGTTAGACATACATTATAATCCACCAACAATAATTTTCCATGAAAGAAAACAATTTCATATGGCACATAAACGCACTGATGACACTGTAGCTGCATAGTTCGCACGAGTTAAGCAATTGGCATTCAGTTGTAAATTTGGTTTTGCATAGACGCATTCGTGTTAGACAAATTTATTGTGGGCATGTAAAAAGATATTTTTGAAAAACTATGTGAGGAGGATGAGTCTATAACTATAGATCAGGCTCGTAACATTGTTATTGTTGTTAAATTTAAATATTAATACTTACAATGCATTGGCACTTATTATTTTTGATGATTTTTTTTGCATTGTTACTTAATATCTTTGTGGCCCAAACATTTACATATTGTTATTTTAGTTTGTAGTCTTAATATTAATGTGAATAAGGAGCCATGTATTAAAATAATTGTCTCGCGTTTAATTTATTAAAAATAGTTAATTTTTTTTATGCCAAATTTTTTGGCGACCGTAACAGGACAGTAGTGTTAAAGTGTTTAAATAAAAAATAATTTATTAAAACAAAGTGCAATAAGAACTTTAGGCCCGTAGAGCCGCAACAAATTGAAAATTGTGTAAAACGTTTTATTTCGGTGCAACATAGCCGTTCGTGGTAGAGCGCATTTTTTTTTTCGACAAGTTCTTTGAGAAAACTTTTAACACTGCTGGTTTTACGCGTTTAAAATAAATTCGAATTTTGAACAATATTTTTGATCCATTCATCACAATAAATTTTCGTTGGAACAAATTAAACTTTTTTGTGACGCAATAAAATAAATAATATTTTGTTTGTCAAAGCTTTAAAAACTTCAATAACAATTATGAAGTGCTTCGAATAAAAATAAATTATCTTTTTTCGTGAAATAAAATAAAAATGGCTAATAACGATGATGTAGTTCTTGATACATATAGTGCAAGTGTTCCAGAATTGGCATCGCTCAAACAACAAAGGGCTTCGATGAAAAGAAATATTTCTATTAAATTACACTGTGAAACACCAAAATTATTCAGGGGTTCTCATATACCAATTTTGTTTTGTTGGAGTCCATGGAAAACGAAAATACCTTTGGTTTTTTTAGGTCATTTTGAAAAGTGGTTTTATAACGGTAAATGTTTAGATTTTCTGTTTTAAATGGGCATAACTTCTTTTTTTACAACGGATTTCTATTTTTTTTTTAATTTTTAGAAGATGTTAGTATTATCTTTTAAACAAGATATATATTTTTAAAATCGATTGACAAATGGCTAAGTTACAGTGGTTGAAATGTGAAAAAAACGCATTAAAAAACAAAAAGTTTTTTTCACCGGGCTCTAGGCTGCTTATGAGATACCAATCAATATATTATTTTATTATAATGAGAAAGGATAATTAATTAGCTTTCAGAAATGGGTAACAACAATAAAATTGGTTAAAAAATGGGTGACTTATGCAATTTTTTGTGTTTTTACCCTTTGATTTTTATTTAGAAATTTCTTAAAATAAATGCCTTATGCAATTTGACCTGATAATTTTTTCTGAAAACCAACCCACCACAACAAGATTAAGCCTAAAAACAAACTCTAATTAACCCATTAATGTCCATTGTGTTTAAAAAAGAGTATTTCATACAGTAAAAATACCATACTAACTAAGCCATTTTACCTGTTTAGGTCCGACTTAAAAAACACACATTCTAAACTTTTCTTTTTTATGACTTACAAAAAAGGTTAATTTTTTAACTAATGGGTTCAACAGGTAAGGACCAATACTGCTTACAATAGTACCAAAAATTTGGTATAAAAGACTGCGGTTGCGAAAATGGCACAGTTTAATTTTTGTAAGTGAACAATAACCATCGGAGTGATTTTGGTGCATATATACTTAATAAGTGAACTAATACAAAGTGTTATTATTAAAGTTTACATAAAAATGTGTAGTAAAAGGAACAACTTTTGTCTTATATGTGGATTGTTTGTGGATAAACGACATAAAATAGATGTGTCGGTAAATAAGCATATTATTCCCCTTTATGAAGAATATTTTAGTCGTCCCTTAGAACAGGGAAAATGGTATATACCTTCGGTTTGTTGTTCGTCTTGTTACGCAACACTAAGATCCTGAAAAAAATGTCCAGATGGCTCATTTGTATTGCCATTTCACGAACCGGTAAACTGGCTTCCACTACGTGTGCATAGACCAAATAATTGCTATTTCTGTTTAACGAAAAAAAGGGGATATTATTTTAAAATAAGACAAAATATGAAATACGCAAATGTTGATAGTGTAATTAAGACTGTATCGCGTCAGAAAAACGACGTTGTTCCAGAAAGAATATCACCAGATTTAACTGAGTTTAAGTCAAATCCAAGCCATGTTGTAAGCCCCCAGTCAGAATATGCTCCTTCGGAAAGGGAATTTAAAAGCCAACACTTTATGTCCCAAGGCGAATTCCATGATCTAGTTCGGGATTTAGAATTATCGAAAAGACAAACCGAACTTTTAGGTTCAAGACTTAAACAGTGGAACTATTTGCAAGAAAATGTTAACATTACATTTCGCAGGACCGAGGAAACCAGTTTGTTTGGATCACTATTCAACGAAAGCAATGAAACTAGTGATTTGGCTTACTGCAATGATGTGAATAAATTGTTTGAACAACTTGGATATAGTCATGTTCCTCAAGATTGGAGATTATTTATTGATGGTTCAAAAAAAAGTAATATAAGTACTTTTTATATAGTTCCTTTTATTTTACTTATATATGTTTATCTTCTATTTCAAGTTTTAAAGGCAGTGCTTTTGCATAACGATGGATCGCTCCCTTCAGTACCGTTGGCTTACGCTACAAACATCAAAGAAACGTATGATAGTGTGTCTCTAATACTAAATGCCATAGGTTATATTACGCACAAGTGGCTAATTGTGGCTGATTTGAAAGTATTAACAATTTTGAATGGCTTTCAAGGTGGTAACACAAAGTATCCCTGCTATTTTTGTGAATGGGACAGCCGAGATTCTTCTAAGCATTATATACAGAGAGACTGGAAACCACGTACAACAGCTGTTATTGGTGAAAAAAATAGTATAAATATCCCGTTAGTAAATCCAACAGACATTATTTTACCTCTGTTGCACATAAAGTTGGGCTTAGCAATTCGTGAAAGCCCTTGATAAAAATGGACCTGCACTCAACTACCTTGAACAGATTTTTCCCCGAATTACGAGCGGAAAATTGAAAGAAGGTAAAAAATATATTACGAACGCATGTATAATAAAAACTAATTTGTGTGTAATCATTATTGGCCCCCAAATACGAAAACTGGTAAAAGATGATAATTTCATACAACGAATGAATCTTGAAGAAAAAAATGCATGGAATGGTTTTGTCTCAGTGTGCGAAAATTTTCATGGAAACACAAAAAGTGAAAATTATGAGCAGATAGTAAATAATATGCTTTCTACCTACCATGCAATGGGTTGCAAAATGTCAATAAAACTACGCTATCTACATGCTCATTTGAAAAGATTTCCATTAAATTTAGGAAGGATGAGTGATGAGCAAGGTGAAAGATTTCACCAGGAAATATCTAAAATTGAACAGCGTTATATAGGAAAAAATAAAATCAGCATGCCTTCTTACTACTGCTGGTCTTTAAAGCGTGATACTGACAGCGAAGTTTATAAAAAGCAAAGAAATACATGTTATTTTTAAATAAAAACCCAAAAGTTAAAACACAAAAAATTGCATAAGTCATCCATTTTTTAACCGATTTTATTGTTGTTACCCATTTCTGAAAGCTAATTAATTTTTCTTTCTCATAGTAATAAATAAATACATTGTTTGGTATCTCATAAGCAGCCTAGAACCCGGTGAAAAAACTTTTTTGTTTTTTGATGCGTTTTTTTTATATTTCAACCACTGTTACTTAGCCATTTCTTACCTGATTTTAAAAAGGTATATGCTGTTTGAAAGAGAATATTCGCACCTTCTTAAATAATAGAAATCCGTTGTAAAAAAAAGAAGTTATGCGCATTTAAAACAGAAAATCTAAGAAAACGTGTTTTTCTCCACATTTACCGTTATAAAATCACTTTTAGAAGTGACTTAAAAAACAGAACTTATTTTCGTTTTCCATGGACTCCAACAAAACAGAATTGGTGTATGAGAACCCCTGAATATATATATATTTTTTTAACATAGTGTTATTATTTCAACTTGTATTATTATAAATGAATTGAAATTCATTTATAAGGCATATTTCTAGTATCCAAAAGAAAATTGGTGCAAGGTTGACACTACAATTTTAACATACAGACTAATAATTTTGGAGTCGTATTTTAAACAGATCTGTCACATTCAAGGGCAGATTGAGAAAATATGTCGTTCCGATGCAGCCAGAGGTGATCTTGAAGAAATTTATATTTGGGCCAAAGCAAAAAATTTTATCCATTTTAAATAGAAGTCGTTGCTCAACTTTAATAGAACCAAGTTATCTCAATACATCAATTGGACTTTTTAACTCTAATCGATTACCATCATTAACATTGCCTCGTTTTAATGGAAAGTATGCAGATTATAAACAATTTATTTCAACTTTTAACAACATGGTCCACGAAAATTCATCTTTAACACCTGTGGATAAATTCAACTACTTATTAAATTGCGTGTCTGGCCAAGCTCTCGCTCTGAAATTATTAAAGGTGTTAGTGTTTCGTTACGTCATATAATTGATACCGTAGCTGCAATTTGTGGTTGACTTTAATCGCTTGGGTCAGAAATGGATGTTATGAACGCGAAGTTTGATGATTCAACAAAACAAAATTATGATTATGCCTTCGTGGAAAACCTGCTATGAAATTTTAAGCAATCGCTGTCAATTTTAGAAAAGTCATGGTAAGAAAAGTGATATAAAAATAGTTCTGATACAAAAACAAAATCAAATTCTAACCGCCACTCAACCACATGCGCCACTTCAAACTCAAATATCAGCTGCTCGTATTGTTTTTACAACGTGTTCTTCGTTTTTGTCGCTCGTAGTTTCGGAACGTTTTAACTCTATAAAACGTAATGGGCACTGCACAAATTGCCTTCGAAAGGGTCACTTAGTGTCGAAAAGTCCCTTTAAAAGTCGTTGTCGAATTTGTCAGTCAGCTCATCATACCACGCTTCATATCTTCGTGCCTGTAGAATCCTTGTCTACCAGTGCAACACCTAATCAGTTATCTAGTAAAAATAATGCTGTGTCATTAGTTGCTCGTCCATTTAGAAGAGCCATAATACCAATTGCTGTTGTTCTCTTAAAGGATAATTTTGGTTCCTTTCAAACGGTAAAAGTACTTCTTGACTCATGTTCAGAAATAAATTTTATTGCAGAAGAAGTAGCGAAAAGTCTTAAACTCCTTTTTTAACCGAGTCGGCAAGAGGTTTCTAGAATTGGTGACGTGCACACAAAAATTAAATTTTCTATTGCTGCCACAATCAAATTTCGACTTTGCTCCTATCAATTCTCATCATGATAGCGAATCCTGGCCTTTAGAAACAGCTATTCTTTTTTTTAAACTTCAAACATACAAACAAAACAAAAAATGTGATGGTACCGAATTTTACATTTCTGGCAAAATTTAATTATGGCTGCTTTGAATGTAGAGAGCTGCTAACGGTGACCACGGTAACTATTTAAAAAAAACGGTGATTTGAAAATCACATTCACTGGATTTTGAGATACAGCTAAAATATTTGCCGTAATCGATCGAGATCTAGATTTAGCTACGAGAATTGCAGAATAAGGCTGCTGGTGTCTAATTTTTCTTGTTTGCTTTGAAAAACGTCCGCATACATTTGTTAAATGATTTTTCTTTCTAAAAAACAGGTGTTTAGATAATAAAATAAATGAACTTAAGTCAAAATCAATTTCGAATTTCAAGTCGAAAAAGAGTAAGATTTTCATTCCGTGTATAATTTCTACAATATCTATTTCCGACCGCATACAGTACATATATTCTGACTTCTTATGCATAGCGAAGTCGATTGAGCATTGTCCGTCCGTGACATATTTATTTTTCGCAAAAAAAATTAATACGTCAATCAGATATAGTGTCGGAAGAGGTGCTATTGGATATCACCAAGATCAGTCTATCTCCTTAGACGCAGCGGGCAAAACACCACGCCTACCTCCATAATATGCGGAACAATGAAGAAACTCCAATCAAAAAAACAAGTTTACGGGGCGATAGAGAGTTAAAAAATAAGTCAAAAAGTGGCTCTCGCCCAAATTTTCTGAGTTACGGGGCTCTGAAATTTTAAAATTTTTTAAAAATGCTTAACCGATTAGGAGCCGATAGCATTTTTATGTAAAATAATATATATGCAGTACAAAATTTTTTTAATTTTTTTAATTCTCTTTCACCCTAATATTTGCTTTTTTGATTAAAGCTGCTTCACTACACTAGAGTTACATATATGGTGAAGGTTATAGCTGAATATAACATATTTTTTTTTTCTTTAATTTTTTTCATAGTTTATGCATACGTTTGCAATTTGAATTAAGAGCTAGTCGAAGAGTTTTTTATTAATATTTTAAGCCGTTATATTATCGACTAGAAAGTTACTGCAAAATGAATCACATTTTATTTTTTTTTATTTTTACGAATATTAACAGTATTAAACTCATAATCAAAAACAATTTTTTACTTTTTCCTTTATTGCAAGGCACTCTCGCATTTTTTAACCACGTTTTATTATTTTTATTAGAAAGGTGATAATTTATTGAATGCTTGAAAAATACATCTATAAAAAAAAATAAATGATTGCTAACGTATATATCTACAAGAAATATTTCGTTCGTGGTTGATGTGGTTTCTGTATGATGAAACGTTTTCTTTATAGAATTTCTTTCATATGTTTCATTCTCTCGTAAGTAGGTAATTATCTTCTTTAATCTTCTTGATCTGTTATGTCTCTGGCAAAATGGGAGCTTTTACAAACTTAACATCAAGTCTGCTGTGGAAAATTCTTGTAAATAATTTATGTTCTGCTGAATCTTCCTTCTCATTTATACTTTCGATATCTTATTCATCTTGTTAATGATTGTCGTCATCAATGCGACTTAAAAGGGGAAGAAACCCCCTTGATATATAAATGTAGGATAAATTACTTGCTTTTATCATACTTTCTCGCTTGCATAAAAGTTATGAAAACTTTAAATAGCTATCGAGTCACGAGATACAGGGTCCGCCATCTAACGTTTTATTTTCAACTAGTGCTTATTTCGTGAATGGTAACACTTAGCTCAGATTTGACAGATAATTCGGTTTATCCTTCCGCTGAACGAATATGGTTATGTATACGCTTGAACAACATGGTAATGTTGCAGAATGTGTGCGAAAATTGTTTACGGTTTTTGGAAGAAGAGAAGCACCGTCAGCTACGTATGTTAGTTATCTTGTGAAAAAAGTGAAAAAAACTGGAATCCTCATCGATAAACCAAAGCGTGAAAAGCGAAAAACAGTCCGTACACCCGAGAATATTGCTGCTGTGGCAGAAAATGTGTGTGAAACGCCATCAACATCAATTCAGCGTCGTTCTCAACAATTGAACATTTCAGAGACATCATTGAGACGAATTATGCATAAAGACCATTGTATAACGCCATACAAAGACGAGAATCTGAAACATTTAAAGAAGAGCCAAATGAGGTTGCATTTTTTGCAAGTAAGTACCGTTATCATATTCAACAAAACGGTATCAGAGTACATCAAAATCAACAACAGCAACAAAGTCGATTGTTCAAGGGTAAATGTTATAAATATCACAAGGGGGTGTATTATGGATCGTACTGCAAATCACATACTACTAGTAAGCAGAATATAAATTGTGCTATGCTTAATGTTTCGCAACTGCAACGTAAGCTGGATAAGTCAATTTGGGTATTAAACAGTGGGTCTAGATTTCACATGATTTGCGACAAAACTTTACGCAAATTGTCGAACATCGCGAAAAAAATAGAATTACTAGGAGAAAAGTACATATATTATGAAGGCACTGGTACTATAGGTATAGAGACGAAGAGAAACATACGCTCATTACATAATGTACTTTTTATTCCACAGCTCAAATCAAATTTTCTTTCGATCAGCAAATTAAAGACAAATGCATGTAAAGTAGAATTAGACAAAGAGACGGCGAAAATACTAACAACAAAGAGCAAAAAAAATTGAGAACAAACAAGAATAATGACAAATTTACGCATGAAACGCGGCGAAATAAATTGTGTGTAGCAAAAACAACAAATAATAAATATAAAAAGTCTAGAACAATTGTAGAAAAACAGTATGGTGCGTGGTATGAATATTTTGTGAAATTTGTCTAAAAGCAAGCATAGTACGTTCCCGTATCCAAAACTGTGGTAAAAGTAACAAAAATGTTTTGAAAATAATACACAGTGACGTGTGCGGACCCATACGCACTACTTGGTCAATGACGCTAATTATTTTGTGTCCTTTGTCGCTGATTTTAGCAGAAAAATTTGTGTATACTTCATTAACCAAAAAAGTGAAGTGTTCGAATAGTTCAAATATTTAAGTCTGCAGTAGAATGTTAAACAGGAAAGGAAATAAAGGCGCTTCATTCGAATAATGGACGTGAGTATGTCAAAGAAAATTTGTTTAGTTTTATAAGCAAAGAAGGCATTAAAAGGGAGTTGACTGTGTCGTACACACTGTGACAAAACAGCTAGCAGAGCGTCCTAACCGAATGTTTGTGGAGATAAGCCGCTGAATGTTACTTGATCCCAATTACCTGAGGTTTTGTGGACCGAAACCATCAACACGGCTGTTTACGTACGAAATCGTTCACCCCTAATAAAGCATGGTATGGTTACAAGCCGGCAGTATCTTTTTTTAACTTTTTGGACGGAGAGGCATTGTGCTGTACAAAACATTCAAAAAATCGAAGTTTGCGCGTGATCTTAAATTTTTACAGGATGATGGATATACAGCGTCAATTGCAAATATAATGTCGGACGATGCACAGAGGAGTATTTGACCCAAAAAGCTGGCCAAAATTATTAAGCGTGGTTTTTAGTTTAAAAGTTTAAATTTTTTGATAGTTTTAGCTTTAGTTTGATAAAAAAAAAAGGTAGTGGCAGATTATTATTGGGTTAGTGTTATTTTTGACACCCCCCACCCACCAACCACCCACCCAACCCCCATTTAGAACTTTGTTTATTTTTTTTAATTTTTAAGAGAATTTATTTTTATATATATGTTGTGTATTTTTAGAAAAATTATATATTATTACGTATGCCGGTCTCCCCCTCGCATTCCGCCAAAATTTCGTTTGCAACTGTACTTTATTCTAAGAGCAAGTCAAATTAAATTTAGAATTTCGAACTATTGTAGTTGTGTAGATACAGGGAAATAAAACATAGCTTTTTATGGATTTTACAATGTCTCCTTTCTCAAAATTATAATTTATCCAATATTAAATATTTAAAAAAATTGGTCTCGTAGCTTGGCTTTCTATAAGGAATAAACAACCAAATAAGCAAAAACATGTTTACTTCTGATAATTATTTTATATTATTAAATACTCATCACATGAAAGAATTAAACTAATTTAAAAATTCAAAATTATGATAATGTCATACGTATTTCATCATGGGCATTATCATCTGTATCAGGAAGTAGTAGTTGAATAGTATCTGATAAAAAAGGTTTTTTGTGTATTGCAGCTTAAAAAAGGGTCACTGCTCAAAACCTTTTCAAGAAACTGAAGTTCTTCATAATCCAACTGCAGAGATTGCAGAGAGATTGCAGCTTCACTTCCGCTAATGTCATTTTTTAGCAATGAGTAGCATGGATATACATTTTTGTTGGCATTGTATAATATTCATAGTGGTTTTTCGTGAAATCAGCATTTATAAACAATGCTAAAGCACCCTCCGCTGAAAGCTTATTAACTCGGACCTCGGAAGTTGTGATCGTGTTATATCCATTATTAATTTAGCCGCATCACTATGTCCCGCTACTCTCTGGCTCATTGATGCAGCAAATTTAATCTTCCCTGTTGTTAATTACTGTCGAATTTCTTGCATTTTTTTTCGTTTTGCTCTTTCACTTGCTTCATTAAATTCTTTTTTTGGTCGCCCTGAAGATGAACTGTCAAATACTGATATTGTCACAGTTTCTTCCAGCCATTTAGCATACCTGCTTAAAAATCGGTCCTCTTTTCGTTGTGCTAAACCCCAATATCTTTTGAAACAATTTTTGAAATTTATAATACACTGCATTATTGCTTGTATATCCCCATCTCCTTGGCATTCTGAAATCACACACAATTTACTAGCTAAAAACTGCAACTATTCGTCAATGATTCTAGCATTAGATTCCTGTACTATTTGGAATAACTCAAATCTTGTGTAAATTTTTTCCATGTTATCTCTCAAAGTTGCAAAACTCTTGTAATAAGAATTTTGCTCAACAAGCCATATATGCATATTTTTCAAAGTGCATTTTTCTTTTACTTAGTTAATAACCTGAATTGAAAGAAATTTCTTTTTTAAGGGCAGGTAATCCATTATGTTGGTAGTTGCTAAAAGTGATTAAATAATATTTTACAGCAATAATTCGAAAAACACAAAAGTTTATGACGACAATAAAGTATAAGAAAAAGTGCCTTATGAGCAAAAATAGAAAAAAGGTAAAATTTTCAAAAAATCACCAAAAATAATGGCGCAAACTTGCGCAAACTTTTTTTCTTTTTTCTTAAATTAGAGATTTCATATTTTATTGTGGTATATAACATTATTTGTACAACAGCTACCTTCACTTTCAAAAAGCTTTTCCTTTTTTATTTTTGGTAAGAATTAATATATTTAAATACATAGTTTTTTTTTTATAATTAAAATTTTAAAAATAAATATTTAAGATAATTTTTTCTTTTTAAATATTGAAAATAGCTGCTGATGAAATCTTTCATGCAAAAAAAAAATCAATGTAATACCTCTATTCGTTTAGCCATAAAAAAATATAATATAAATATCTTGAAATCGAAAAAATTCAATAAAAGCGTATGCAATTTTCTTCACTTTCCTGACTTTGACAGCGTCCCACAACTACAAATCTTAACTTACACCCTTTAAATTGCACGATATGATGTAGAATTTTGTTCTCTATCGATCTGCTTAATTTTTTCTTAGGATTTCATCAAATTAATTTTTGCCTTTTTGGCCAGCTTTTTGGGTCAAATACTCCTCTGTGCGATGGTTATATGTTTGACAATACTACCAATAACAACGTTAAATATGAATTAAGCAATTGTGATTGTGATGCTAATAACAACGACTGTCCTGTAAAAAAGGCTGAGTTCGACTTTGTGAGTGATGTTGTAGCCAAAAATATTTACAACACGTCAACTGGTTTAGTAACAGATTATGGAAAATATTCTAGAGCTCGTGCTAAATACAACTTATTAAATACTGAATTATAGAACATATACTTAAACAACATAAAACTCAATTTTCAGACAAAACCAAATTATTTTTATAAGTTCCTTAACTCAAAACGATTGTAAGTAAATACCCAACTGTTATGAAATACTTAAATAATGATTCTGTCGACGATTTCGTCATAAGTAATATGTTTGCTGATTTCTTTGGCACCTCCTCTAACGTTCAAAACGATAACTCAACTGTTTATCCTTTTCCCATAACTCAAATCCAGCCTATATCATAACCGCCTATAAACACAGCTGTGAACAATTTAAAATATTTCAAGTCTTCATTTAGCTCTGGTCCTGATGGTATTCCTAGCCGCCTATTAATTAATTATGCACATGCTTTGGCGACGCTGTTAACTTTTATATTTAACATTTCACTTAAATACGGTTTTTTTCCCGAATTACGGAAACAGTCTTCGAGTAAAAAGTTCTCTTAAGGGATTAATTTAATATTTCTACAATAATTAAATGCCTTAGCTGAGCTCCTTTTGTAACTAAAATCCTTTTCCAGTGGGCTTAATGCTTTTCCAAAAGCAGTCCTCTGGCAGCAATGGCTGCACAGGGCCACTGCATTTTCCACTGACTTAAATAGGAAGAGATGGTGGCCTTTTCCGAATGGCCTCATGTGTTGAAACTGATTCAGAGCCTGATATGGGTAAAGCCCAAAATATATTGTTTTAGTTGTACTCCTTGATTTATGATGCTGTTGATATTGAGATGCGTATTAAAGACGTGCACTAGTATATCCAACAGTATGGCAAAAACAGATATATCATATACATAACAAGTAAAACTGATACAAAAGAACGAATGAGTGTAGTTGATATTGTATGCTTTCGCTTGTGCGTACTCACACTATGGATATAAACACATACAGTTGTTTATGGTATTGCATAGAGTAAGCAAATTATCAGTTTTTTACTCTCAAATATCTGTTGTACCATGAGTATTTGGATATATCTGTTTATGAAACAGATATTTTTGATACTTGTGTGCTGCTTATGGTAGAGGCGAGAACTAGTAAGCAGTATTTTAACTTCGTAGTAATAACGCGAATTGTAATTATTATTGTTTAGCTTTAGTAATTAGTTTATATGATTTTAAATGTAGAATAAGTAATATTTATAATATTAATGATAATTTTATTTTATAAAAAATCAAATGGAAATTAATAAATTATTGTCTAGTTGCGCCTTAAGTTATAAGGATAGAATTAATTCATTTAAGAAATTTTATTGTATGTTTATTTAAAAATATTAATTCCTCTTTGATAAAAACTAGTAAATAGTTAAAATTAATACATAAAAAAAGGTTTATTACATACATCTGTACAAACATATGTACATAAAAATAGAAGTTCCGAAAACTTTCAATAAAAAAAATTAGGGAAAACATTTACATTTCTAGAATACACCCAGTAATAATATTGTCCCTTTTATATATGTACATATTTAATAACGTAATTTTTATTTTCTATACACTTAGAAGGATATTATAGTTATGTTATTTGTGCATTAAAAATTTCTAACATTTACTAAAAAAAACCTCGTTTCTGCATTAAAGAAAATCCTACAGCTTAAATAAATAGAGAGTAAAATTTATTCGAAATTAAAAAATTATTGAAAAGTTTTAAAGGAAAAAATAAAAGAGTAAAATGGACAAGCTCGTTGTAAATGCTTACAAGGTATAGTCAGCTTAACAACGGTAAATATAAAATATAACAGTATAGTATATCTCTTACTAGTGTGCGTAGTGGCTGTTAACCACTAATTAGAATATATAATGAATTGATTGGAAAATAAATTGTTAAAAAATGCTAGTTTCTTACTATAAATGGGAGCAAATTATTAGATGGACTAACTCGTTGACAATTTCGTAAATGCTTATGACGTTGTTAATATTTTCTCTATTTTCACTAGCGGTAATTTTATGAAAAATTTTGATCGATATTTAATTACATGGCTTTAAAACATACGTTTTACTACACTAAGTAAACGCCATAAAGCATATTAAAACAATATTTTAAAGTGGCATTTTTATCACAAAATTCTGGTGAAATATGTACGTTTTAACATTAGGCACTATAAGAATATATTTAGTTTTCGAGTAAGTAAAAAGATTTGCTAGTTTTCGTCAAGTTTTATTCCTATCTCGTTTAAATTTAATAAGTTATTAAAATTTTCGAATGCATATCCATCAACGAAAGGGTTAAGGTTTATTTTTTATGCATAGATCTTTTTAAGGTTTTGCTATTACAATTTTATTTTTCATAAAAACAATTCCAGTTTTAAATCCATTTCATTACCATTATTAAAACAATTATAATTAAAATAAAATTATTAGCATGATATCGTAGTTATTTTTTTCCTATTTTATTATTTCAACTAATGCCAATGCAATTTAATGGTAATAAAAATTTATTTTTATTTTTGCTAAAAATGTTTAAATACTCATACTTCATTTTAAAATTTTAAAAATTATTTGGATTCAAAAGGTATTTTAAAGCTAACTTAATATAAAAATATTTTTTAATTGATTTTAAATTATCAGGCTTTTCGCCTCTCTAAATATAGAAACATGCATACATATATTTATTTAGTTATTGTATCCTTAGAACTGTTTTAATTGTTGGTAAAAGTTGTTAAAAAACATAATAGTAATTTTAATATAATTATACGCATTAGATTCATAAATTTTTGTTAAAGAATTCAGTTTTGTATATTCAACTTCAATAAAACACAATAAAACAATTAAAGATATTGATCATGTTTAGAAACAATAATTTTATTTTTTAATTTTAATAAACCAACACATATGTACGTATGAATGGATATTAATTCGCAGCACACAATAAGTACTTATGGTACAACCATCAATATCTGTTTATATCCGTTTGTGCAAAACATAGGAGAAAAGATATGTTAACCTCATTCTCTCTTTACTCATTCGTATCCATCCAAAGAGAAAAAGTAACAATATCAACTTATATCAGAAACACAAATGTACTTATCTATACACACTCATAAGAGTAGACACACAAAAACTGATATAAACAGATATATCTGTGCACGTCTTTAATGCGTATGTGGACTGCATTTGTGGTATCTGGTTCTTGTGTTCGATTTTTTGTTGCTGAATGGCCAATACGTGTTCGGCCGAACCGAATTATAATTGCAGCTGATGCTGCTGTTGGTCTTTGATTACTGCTTTTTGTTTAAAGACCAAACATTATAGTTGTTTAATCCTTGATTGGATGTGTTCTATATTTACTTCAATTATTAAAAAGAAAACAATTCCTTTAGATTTTTTTTTTATTTTTGCCGACTTTACCAGTTTAGTAACCACTAATTGGTAATTGGTTTTTCAAAACTCAGTTTTTATTTCCTTAAAAATAAACTTAAGCTGTGCAGCAGCTGTATTCTACAATTCAGCGAATTATTATTACATAAAATAATGTATAATATGGCAATTTGTCAAGTGGTTATGTAGTGGTTTACACAATAACAATCCGATTGCTGAGGTTTAAAAACAAACAAACATGTTTAATCATATATACGTATGTATGTAATTATAGACATGTATGTAACTCCCGTAGACTGGTAAGCTTTTTAACTCTTCGAAAGCGGCTTTCTGATCAGTGTCCCATTTCTTTCTTGAATTCTTCTTAAAAAGTTTGTTTAACAGCCCTGATACCATGACGCTGTGTTTGAAAATTATCTTAGTGCCTTTAGGGTAGTTGGTTGTGATAACTATGTATACCGTGTTTACTAATTTGTCTTTTGGCGAACATGCTGTTTTCGGTTTTAATTTTAAATTTAGCCCCTTAGGTGTTTTTCAAAAAAAAAAAACTGTGTCATCAAGACATCAATTTGTCTGAATCAGTATCAACAACGAATTAAGGCCAAAAGATATAATCTTCCATTGGAAAAGACCACGACCAGGTGCAGCAAAAACTGTATGGTTTACTTTCTAAAGACATTAATATTTGTCAGTATAGCATAGATACAGGATACTGGCTCACTACACTTTTTCCATAAGAATATTTTTTCAAAAAATAATATTTTTTTTTAAGTAATAAAACTTTTTGCAGGATGTAATATTTTTTTTTTTTTTAAATAGCCATAAAATTTGTTTTTCAAAGTGTAATAATCCTTGTTTTTTTTTTTCAGAGAGTTATAATTTTCTTGCAAAAAATTGCCTAAATGTGAAGTTGAAGATGATATGGGTTGACATATCGATAAATGTATGTTATGGTTAAGGTTAAGTGTGATGTATGATTTTTAATTTTTTCCTGACCAGGATTTGAACCATCAGTTATATAAATTAATGAAATTTGACTTTATTTTCGGCTTTTTGGTTCTTTTTAATTAATTTTTATGTAATGTATGATTTCAAGTATATAAAAGGAATAGAGAAGCCAAACACAGCAAACGTGCAGAGGCCGGCAGGCATACTGATAAATTTTAAAAACGATAACAAGTGAAATTAGAGATAGTTAAGAAAATATAAATATTTTACACATTAGGAAAAACGTATAATCTAGGAGAAAGTCATTTAATTATGTTTTGGTTTTCATTCAACAGAAGATTATGTTAAAATAATGCTAAAGAAAAATTTTAGTTAATAATTTTTGTATATTAATGATTTTTTATTCTTTTCGATTATTCAAAAATTTAGAGCAATTGTCAATTTTAAATCATAATTTTATATTAGTAACTAGTATTGTAATGTATTGTTAAATATTTTAAGAACTTAAATTTCGAACTCGGTACATATAGTTAACATAAAAAATATTTATCCATATTTTCTTAGGTTTTACACTTGTGGATTCGAAGAACCATTGAATTGTCATAAATTTATTATTTTGTAAACTAAATGTGGTAATACATAGAATAAGACCACACAAGAAATAGTAAAAATTTTGATTACAATTATTTTCTCTAAGAAGCCAGAACAACGAAAGAAGAGAAAACAACAAGCACAACATCAACAGCTTTAATCGCACTCCACCACAGCAAAATATGAGAATAATTATTTTTATGTACGTCATAATATACAATTATAGCCTTCTGCAAATTTTTAATACAAATAACGTTATGCAAGTATAAGAAAAAATATAAAAGAAAAATTTGTTCTTTGAAAATAAGATTAACTTAAAAATTATTATAACGTGTAGTAACATAAACATAACATTGAAATTCTCTTTATTTAATTTTGAAACCAAAATAATTTTCAAACCAAATAGAAATTTAAATACAAAAGATCAAGAAAACAAAATTATATTAAGAATATTATTAAATCTAGGTAATTAAAATTAACATTAGAAACTCAAATATAATGTCTAACCCAAATAATTTAATAAGAACAATCCTTAACCTACCGGATCAAACAATTCTTTAGGTTCTCAAAATCCACCTACGTCTCCTCAAACATATGCTCAATTAGAAACAACAGTAACTAATCTAGTTACCCAATTGTGTAGAGAACAGTGCAAGAACTTGATAGGGAATGTTTTAGATCCAAATGCAGATCTAATAGTAGGTGATCAGGAAATTGAAGAACAGTATAGGAATAAACTTTCCGATTTATACAAAGTGCCGAATATTGTTCGTTGTTGAAGAGAATTTTCTGGTAATCACTCCGAGTTTAGTTCTTGGAAAAAAGTGTCCAACGGGTATTGAACATATATCAAGCACAAAAAGGTACCCCAAAGTACTTCGCAATTTTAAATGTGATTAGGAATAAGATAATTGGGGCTGTGGATTCAGTGCTTGAGTCCTATAACACTGCATTGTGTTTGGAAGCAATTTCACGTTGTCTTACATTACACTATGCCGACAAAAGGGACATAGGGACACTCGAATATCAATTTACTGTGTATTCGCATTTATCATTGATAGTAAGCAACATAAACTGTATGACTATAGGAAGGGAAGCTATGGAGGTACTAACACAAACATACCGCGACAAAGCACTAGATGCCTTCATAAGAGGATTAAGAGTCGACCTCGCCAAACTTCTGTGCATAAGGGAACCAAATGGTCTACCACAAACATTACACCTTTGCCTAAAACTTCAAAATCAAAACTTTCAAAAACAAAGGTCATAGGAATTCACAAACCACTCATAAGAATCAAAAAGATAGAACCCCGACAATCAAAGAAATTTTGCACCACAAACATTCCCTGTAACCCAAAAAGACTATCAACCTCAATATCAAACCTATTGCCCAAATCATTTACCCAATAGACCTTTAACACAACAACAGTACGCCCACTACAAAACTTTTCAAAATACAGGGTTATCGCAAAATTTTTAAAAACCACTCCAAAATACTTTCCCAACACCTCCTCCAAGACCAACCGCTCTTAAACCATTACCTATACCAGTACCTATGGAAATCAATCCATTCAAACTAGGCGCGTTAATTATATGAATATACCAAGTAATAACGACAGATTTTTTGGGAAAAGACCACCGGAATTACCAACATTCCAAACACGAAAATTAAAAAAAAAAATGGTAACAGACAATGATGTCAATGAAATTAACTTAGATAAAACAACAAAAGAACTACAACCTCTTGAGGAATATTGCGATCAGGGTGCTCAGTACCAAGAAGAACGTCAACCAGAGCCCATTTATGAACAGGAACTTTCGGATATTCATTTGGATATTCATTTTTTAGAATAAGTGATTCGTCTTTGCCTTATTTTGAAGCGAAGACGAAGCAGGGAGGAATTTTGACACTGGATCAAACAAAAACTACATACAACCATCTCAAACGAAAAACGATTTTACGCGAACTCTGTGGGAGGAAAACTCAAGATTTCGCATCATACTTTCATAAACCTTTTCGGATTTATATATAAATCTATAGATCTTAAATTTTTTGCCCTTCCTAATCTTAAATCTTTTCATGCAATATTGCGCAATGATAGCCTTAAACAACTCTCAGCTGTCATCTATACAGACAAGAACTTAATGGTCATCAGAAACAACATTAAAATTAGATTAAAGCAATATATTTCAGAAAACGTAAATAACACCTCCCAAACCCCAGAAAACATACAAGTTGCAGAATTCCCAAATCTTTTTACCGAACCTAAAGAACTTACTTACACCACGAGGATTAAGGGCGAAATTAGAACCACTACCGACAACCCTGTCTATTCAAGATGTTACCCATACCCAGCACATCTAAAAGATGTGGTCGAACAGCAAATACCGAAATTACTGGAACAAGGAATCATTAGGCCTTCAAAGTCTACTTACAAATAACCAGTTTGGGTTGTACCAAAAAAGATGGACGCCTCAGGACTAAGAAAATATAGAGTCGTTATCGACTATATAAAGCTTAACAAGATAACCATCCAAGACCTCTATCCTATCCCCGAAATTAATGAAGTGTTGTCCCAGTTGGGAGAAAATAAATTTTGTACAGTACTGATTTATCGATCGAGACGATCGTTTTAGAGAGGGACGAGTTAACACCAAAAATATTTAACATTTTCTTATGTTTATCTAACCCTTTTCAATTTTTCTTAAGTGTTTTACACTTGTGGATTCGAAGAAACATTGAATTGTCACAAATTAATTATTAATTTGTAAACTAAATGTCGCAAAACACATAAGACCACACAAGAAATAGTAAAAATGATGATTACAATTATTTTCTTTTTTATAACATAAGCATTGTTTATACTTTCTTTAAGTGTAGCTCATAACATAAGCATTGTTTATACTTTCTTTAAGTGTCGCAACATGTGAAGTTAGGCCACACAAGTGAAAGCAAAATTATATTGCATTGTTATATCCGTACTAATATCTATTTTTAGTTGTAAGCATTTTATTGTAAAATTTTAGTTTATAAGATCACTTGAAAATAAAAATTCATATGTATATTTTCATATATATATATATATATATATATGAGAATGTATATATATATATATATATATATATATATATATATATATGATAATGTATATATATAATATATGTATATATATAATATATATATATATATATATATATATATATATATATATAAACTTCGAACTCGGTATATATATATATATATATAGCAAGGCGTCTTGCACGTCACGTTCTTTATTTATTTGTTTTTAACTTCAATTTAACAATTTTCACTGAGCTAATTCTTCTTACTTACATTCAATGTGCATTGATAACTTATATATTTTAGACAGCTGTTCAATGAACGGAACAAATATTTCATGGAAAAACCATGATACCAATTTTCACTTCGAGGTGAATGAAAATTTCATGGTAATATAAATTTAACTTCTTTTTCACGACAGGGGTGATAAATAAAAAATTTGCTTACTGTTGAATAAACAGATTGTAAAGAATGAAAATGAAAAAAAATAAAATATTATAAAATAAAATAAAAAATCTAATTTTTTCGTAAGCATTCTTTTCACACAACGCTTTTGTTGTGTGAAAACCTAAACAAAATTTAATAACCTTCTCCTAGTTTGTTTATTTTTAATAATGTGTGAAATATTTATATTTTCTTAACTATCTCTAATTACAGTTATCATTTTTTAAATTTATTAACAATCACATCGGTCTCTCGACACATCTGCTATATTCAGATTATCTATTCCCTTCATATACTTGAGGGCATACATTACACTAAACCTTAACAAAATTATCACACTTATCGATATGTCAACCCATTCACTACCACTTCACTTTAAGGCAGTTAGTTGCAAGAATTTTTTAATTTCTGAAAAAGTATTCACCCTTATTCCTGAGCTCACGTAGTTTTGGAAAATCACATAAATATAAATTTTATGTTCGGCACAGCAATTACTAATATAATATTCTTTTTTGTTGTTCATCATTTGATAACTTTGTGAATCGGATTAGTTTTTGCAAGGCAGTAACGTAACCCGTAAGGCCTCATCGGCACACTGATTTCATCACCAATTTTTCCAAAGTATCCCATAGCCAAAAAGTACCATTTAAAATCGTTAATGAAGTCTTTATAGGTTGGATACCAAAAGTCAAATAACTGGACAATGGATATATTTCACCTAAATTTTTCTTTACAAAAATAAAAAATTACAACAATAAAAGCAAGGAATATAACAATTATAATTCAGATTTAAGACATATTGTAGACAAAAAATGTGTACATATATATTTTATTTTTTACTTGCAGAATCAAGTAACTCTTTTCGTTGAGTTGTAGTTGAGAATTTTAAGTTAATTAAAATTTACTCTTATTAAAACTTCACCCTTTATTATGTCGCTGGGCATTCTACTCCTTTCTTGTAAGCGTATTTAATTGCACAACATGTCGTTGTCGATATTTCTAAAACTTTTGAAATGCCCGATAAATTATACCATGATAAAATAGATTGTTTTAAATTTAAATCGGATTTTTTTTTTTGTTTTGTTACAAATTGTCAGTGATGCATAAAAAAAGGAAATTTATCAGTATTAAGAAAAAAATTCAATTGATTATACATTCGCAAGCACAATTTTATACGTAAACAACATATTTTGTTTTCCTTCTATTTAATCTAATTCTTTTTTTAGTAGAAAATATTAATTTTTTTTAACTGGCAAAGGTATCGCTACTATCAATTCTTTCTATTATCAAAAACTTATTACCGGGAGTTAAAATAGTTAGCTTTTTATTTCTGTCGAAAGAGATAAGTGGTGATGAACCACCAGGGTCGGGAGGTTCCGACATATTGATTATTATAAATCCAATTCACTTTTGTGGTCTTTTTTAATAGTGTAGAAAACCAACGATATAAATTTTATAATTATAATATTATTTTTCAATTAAATTTTTTTGACAGGAAAAAAATATTTTTTAAAATATGTTAAACATTTATGCAAGACAGAAAACACTGTGCTAATTATTAAATTTAGAAAGGTGTTTGAAAAAATGAGAATTAAAGTTACAAATTGTGTAAACAAACTGTGCCTTTGGAGGAACCTTTATATAGGATTGCAAACTTATTTAAATGCTATTCTAAGCCAATATGGTGTTATTGGTTAACGCCAAAATTGTAAGACTATAGAAATTATTTAAAAAAGCTTGAGTCAAATTCAACCGTAATATAAGGATATTAGTATTTTTTATCTACCACTGGTGGGATTAAAAAATTATAATTGTTTGATGTCAGATCCAAATCAGTAAATAAAAACATTAGATTAAATAAGATACCGGTGTTGTGAAAATAGATATACAAATATCACAAATCCTAGTGCAGTTTTTTTCAGCTCTGTAAAAAAAAATTTTTAAAGGTACTGTTGTTATATTTACTGGGGACACAAACCCAATTAACTTAATTTTTAAAGGTATTTACCCATAACACTTCCTTCTTTATCTGTCGTATACTCTATGTAAGTCGTCGCTGTGTCCTCAGCACGAATATTTCCAACAGTAAAATCTTTTGGTGGTTTAGGTAAATGCTCTGTAACAAACCATTGTAAGCGAGGCCATCCCCTTAGCTTTGCAATTTCTCCAGTATTCGATTTAGGCAGACCTTTTATGCAAGCTTCTGAGGTTAGCGCAACATTAATTCCACAAGAGCTTAAAAGAAAGCCGACTTGCTGCGGAGGAGTATCCGAACTTGATAATGGTAATTCAATAGGAAGTGGAACTAGTCCCTGAAACAGGCAACCGTACCATGCCGTTATAAAACTGAAATGATAAAGTTTTAAAAATATATAATATATGAAATATATGTAGATTATTTTTTTAAAATAATTGTTCACATAAATAACTATAATAGTCTTTATTGTTTTAAAAATGCCTCTTAAATATCTAAATAATACATTGCTATGTATATCGGGTATTTTGTTAAGCCCGATAAAATTTACGAATGAGTTAACTTTAAAACAAACTGTAAACTGTCTAAGCAAGCCATTCGTCGAACTGTGGATGTATTACATTGCAGATACTCAGTAAATGATTGATTATCAACAACACGTTGAAGAGTTGTGAGTACTAATGTTAATTTAGCCGCTGTAAATGAAGTTGTAGAAGATTCAGATTAATCGTTTCACCGTCGTTCGCAGTTATTGGAACTCTATCCGTTTACCACCTAAAAATTTTCCGCTAAACAACAGGCCAACTGGCCTGCACGCGCATAATATCAATCTGGTATGGAAATTAATGCCATGATTGAGCTCCAGATTAGTAGGAAACAGCTTCCTTGTTTTGTCGCAAATTGTTTTTAGCGATGAGGATCATGGGGCATTTGGGATGCGTAAAATGTTCAATTCCACGTCCTTCGGCACATAAAACAATATTTTGCTTCCTACCTTCCTGTAAATGAGACCATGTTTTTTCCTCCAATATCAAAATATTCGTATTCCTGCTCAATGCATCAACGTGTTGCATCCGCTCACCCTTTCGATGCTCTAAGGTATAATGAAAATTTTACAGTTCAAGAGCCCATCTAGCTATTCGAGGGTTTATCTCCTTTTTATTCAAAGTGTTAACTTGATCCCCTGTAAATAAATTCTGAACCTCCTTAAAGCATAAATAACAGCCAGGCTCTCAAGCTCAAAGCTATGATATTCAGATTAAGCTTCGGTTGTCCTCTTCGAAAAGTAAAATATAGGATGAAATTTGCCATCATACTTTTCTGTAATAAAACTGCTCCATACCTATTACTGCTACCATCACAATGCAATTCTGTTTCGTGCCTTGGATCATAAATAGATAGAATAGGTGCTTTAATTAACTTTCCTTTCAATACTTGAAAGCATTTCTGTTCTTCCTTTCCAAATTCAAAAATCATTTTTCGTAACTAAGTTATAAAGAGGCTGTGCTATTAGAGAAAAATCTTTAATAAACCTTCTAAAATAAGAACATAGCCCAAGAAAACTCTGAACATCTCTTGCGTTGCGAGGTATTGGAATATCGATCACAGATCCACTCGTCTGGTCGAATGCCTTTTCTAGAAATCCTGTAACCCAAATACCTAATCTCGGACTCCATGAATTTACACTTATCTAATGTTAGCTTTAATTTGTTTCGCACTAATCTTTCAAAAACTAGTTTTAGAATCATTAAATCATCAATATATATGTCCACTTTTCCCTCACGTATCAGATCAGAAAAAGCCTGGTTGACAAACCTTTGAAAAGTTGAAGGGGAATACTTTTAACCAAACGGCATTTTCTGATACTCATACTGACCCATTGGGGTCACAAATGAAGTATATTTGATAGAATCTTCACTCGTATTAACATGATAAAAAGCGCTCTTTAACTCTTTGACGACCACGGGGACACGGGTGTCCCAAATAAAAAAATTATATGAGTAAATAACGAAGAATTAAAAGAGTTCAATTGATGTATTTATTAACTCCTAAGGGTGTCTCTTAAATATTTATTACAAATTGCGCTTATTAAGCTGCGTCGCTAAATGTGTACGGTCATTAAAATTACAAAGATTTATTTCTGCTTATTTCAAATTTTGTGATTTTTAAGTATTAAAGTGATTTCTAAAATCTTATATTGTGATAAATATTTTACTTGGTAAGTTCCATTTTGTTATATAAAGTTATAAAACTAATAATAATTTCTTATGCATTGATAAATCGTCAGTAACTTCTAGGGACACTGGTGTCCCTATGGCGCATAAGGATGTGATACCTTTCACTAACTGAAGTGATTAATTTTTAAGAATACTTTTACGTTTTTATTATCGTTGTGCAGATTATGTTTTCAAGAGGAGGTGGAGTTTTCCAGCTCAAGGAAAGTGAACCGCGGTTTTTCCGCTAGATCTAGTGGTTTTTTGCTATAAAAAGCGGGAAGTTAGAAAAAACCGCTGTGTTTTTTCAGCTGGAAAAATTTTTATTTTGCGGGTTTTTAGAGTTTTTAAGCTACAATAAAAACTTCTTTTTTAACTAATGGAAACTGTCATTTCAGATTACCAGAAAATTGTGACATTTTAGAAAAAACTGATAAATTATCAGTAAATATCGTATTTATAACAAAAAAAGAGGATGCCTCTTAATATTTGGAACAATTGGAAATAATCGAAACAATTTAAAATCAGCTTAATAATATAAATGCTATAAAATGGAATAATCTAATTGATACTACATATTTTTGGTACGAAGTCTTTGAATATCAAAATGCGGCTGGAAATAAAATTTTTAAAGAGATAGCTGAGATTGCCTTGCGATTAATATGCATGCCATGGTCTAATGCAGCGGTGCGACGAGTTTTTAGTCAACTTTGTAGAGCTAAATCAAAGCTTAGAAATCGATTGCAAACCCATTTGGTAAATGCTATTTTAACCGTTAAGTATGTCAATTCCTCAATTTTTTTATTTGCCTCTTTATAATTACTTTGTTGCTTAAGATATAGTCTCCGTAGGCATAACAAATACTGGTACGATTACAAGAATCTGAAAAAATTTTGTAAACTCAATCGGAACCTCAATCAAAATCTTAACTAGAGATGAACAATTACTGCCATATTCATATAAAATAATAAAAGTTAGTTTTATGAATACGGCAGTTAGTATTTAATAAAAAAGTACGTACGTACAAGTACGCGTGCTATTGCGGCTATGCCGAATCTTATAAACTCTTCACCATGTAAATTTAGTTTAGTGAAGTAAATAAAAAAAAAAACAAATATTGGGGTGACAGAAATTAAAAAATAAAAAAATGGTACTGCATATATATTATTTTACATAAAAATGACATCGGCTCTTACTACGTTAAAGATCTTCTCAAAAGCTTTGAAATGATATCGATATTAATATTTTAAAAAATTTGAAAATTTCAGAGCCCCGTAACTCGAAAAATATGGGTGAGCGCCAATTTTTTAAGGTAATATTTCTTTCTTACTTTTTAATTCCTTATCACCCCATCATGCTGATTTCCTAAAGCACCTCTTTTGATCATATATCTGATTTATTAACATATTTTTTTTTTTTTGTAAAACCAAGTTTGCCTCGGTGAAGGGTATAAAAACAAATTGTTCAAGACATTTTTTAGCAGTTTATGTCAGCTTTTTTTTCGACTAGTTAGCGGTTTCTAGCGTTTTTTAAAGTGATATCTAGCGGGAATTGGTTCAACAGTTTTGGCAACACTGAAAGTGAAATCCAGCAAATTGTAATAGGTGACAATAGTGATGATAAGGATGATCTGCTACTTGACAAAGAAGATGAGAGACTCCTAACGCAAGATAACGACCAAGGAATATTTGATGTCGAAATTGAAGCTTCGAGCATTTTACATCAGGAATCAGACATCATCTAAGACATCAACTACTGAATTAGAAGTTTTTGCCGAGAAAGCTAGCAACCCCCAAATTGATTTCAAAAATAGCGAAAAAAAACGCACAATCCTATTTTTTTTTTTTTTTGTTAGATTATGTTTATTTATTTATTATTTAAACAATTTATATAACTGCCTGCATAGAGTACTAATTGCTAATGCATATGTATTGCAAACGTAAAAGTAACATAAAATTAACATAAAATAAACATAAAATATTGTTTTAAAATAAAATGTGCAATTTTAATAAAAAGTAAAAATTAAAAAAAGAAAAGAATAAAAAAAATCATAAATGAATGGAACATTTTTTGATTATTTATTGTAGACTTATAAAGTGTTTTTTAATTATCTGGTTTCTTTTGTTTCCATCAGTTATATTAACTACGCTGAGTGGCAGCTGATTGAGAGTTGCGGGTAAAATAACAGGGAGAGTATTTCTACCGTATTCATTTACAAAAAGGCTTACTTTAAATCTACTCTGTGCACGTCTCCTGGTGTTGTAGGAGTGATCGATTGGCTCTAAGAATTTGTTGTCTTTGAAGAACTCTTTTGCAATGGTTGTGTAATAAATATTCTTTACATTCAGGACATGCAGGTTTTTGGCCACACAGTTTGTGTTAAAGTCTGCATTGTTGATGTTACTAATGTTGCTATGGTTGATGTTATCATTGAAGTTGATATTGTTGTTATTGTTGCCGTTGATGTTGATAGTGTTGTTGCTGATATTGCTGTTGTTAGTAATTACGTTGTCATTGTTTATGTAGCTGTCGATGTTGTTGTTGATATTACTATTATTGTATATACTGTTGTTGTTGCTGATGTTGTTATTAAGAAGGTTGGTGTTGTTAATTATAGTAATATTGTTGTCACCATTGATGTTGCTATAGTTAGAGAATTTCTGTTGTTGTTATTGATGATGTTGTTTATGTTATTACTGCTGTTTATATTATTGCTAAGAATGTTGTTTGCTGTGTTATTAAGACGTTGTACCATTGTGTTGTTGTTTTGTTGTGCTCTTGTATTAAGACTTCTGTTGTATGTTCGACATGTTGTTTGGCATTTTTTCCATAAAATTTTTAGTATCTGGTTTTGTGATTTTTGTAGTGTTGTGCTATATTTTACGCTTCCCCACACTGTAATACCATGACGAAAATATGACTCTGTCAGAGAGAAATATGCTTGTCGTAGTACGCTATATATTGCACAGTTGCTTAAATGGTAGAGAATGTAGGATGTTTTCCGAAGCTCGTTTTTGGAGATTTTCTATGTGTGTTTCCCATTTAAAGCTGCTGTCAACATATACCCCAAGATACTTGTATGTTTCAACTTTCTCTATAATTGTTGAGCATGTTTCAATAATGTTTGTATTATTGAGTACCCTTGTATGTAAACAATTTATACTATGAAATACTAAGTTTATTTGTGTGGTTTGAAGATGACGAGGCTTAATGTGCATAATATTTGTTTTTTGAGCATTTATTATGAGGCCGTTGTCATGGCACCACTTTGTTGCTACGTCCATTTTTGCTGTTGCAATCGAAATATTTTTATCTGCGACAATAATAGCAGTGTCATCTGCATATGCAAAAGTTTCGCATCCCATTAACTGTTTCAGCATATCATTCGCATATTTTATAAAAAGAATTGGTCCTAGTTTTGATCCTTGTGGAACTCGACAATCACACTGGGCTTCATTGCTGATCTTATTGCCTATTTTTACGTGATATGATCTGTATTCCAGGTAACTTTCGAACCAGTTCAAAATTCTCCATCTTATGCCATTTCTTTCTAAAACTAGAAGAATATTTTCATGCGAGAGTGTGTCGAAGGCCATACTGAAGTCTATAAACAGTGCTACTACATGCATATTATTGCTCAAACATCCGTTTACATAGTTTGCAAAGTTTCCTAAAAGCTGATTGATGTTTTTTCCTTTCTGAAACCCGTACTGATTATGTTGTATTTTTGGAAAAAGCTTGTTAGCCTTCTAACAATAATTTCCTCAAGAACCTTATCTATTACAGAGAGAATGGCAATTGGTCTATAATTATTCGTATCTGATTGTATTCCGCTCTTATAAAATGGCCTAACTATTGAAGTTCTTAATATATTTGGATTTGTGGCTTGTTCAATGCTTAAGTTCACGAGTCTAGTCAAAATGGGTGTTAAATAATTTCGTGCTCATTCATAGGTTCAACGTATATCGTGTTTTGAAGGGTACTTTCAAAGGTTTCGGTTGTTTCTATGTTGCAGGTATGAAAAGCTTTTTAATGTTAGCACTAAAGTTCGATGCAAATTTATCTAATATCATATTTAGATTTTCATTGTTAAAACTTCTCATAAAAAAGTGTCAACACTATTTATCTTTTTGCCAATTATTTCGTTAATTATTTGCCACGTATGTCGGTTTTCTATGAACTTATTTTTAAAATACCTACCTTTTTTGAGTATAATTTTTTTATTTACAAAATTCCTGAAAGTTTTGAATTCTTTTTCATGTGTTATATTGTTGTGATTATTTCGCCACTTCATATAAAGTTTATCCCTAGTGTCACAATACTTAACTATTTTTTCACTAATCCATGGATTTTTCAATCTTTTTTTGCTTGATTTTTGTTTTTTGTTGTTGAATTTCTATATATTTCGTTAAATTTGTCTGTGATTTTATTACACAGGTTATTAGCATTTGTTGCTTGGCTAATTATGTTGTTCCAGTTTGTTTCTCGAATTTGTTTATTAATTTTGTAATTACATAATTGCTGTTCCTGCGATATTAAATTTCTTTTTCCTTACCCTGATCATTTATTTTTTCATATATCGAACAAAAAACTGAGTAATGATCTGATATGCTGCTTTTTTTTTGTTATTGCAGTGCATGCATTTGTTGTTGTTGTATTTGTTTTAAATAACAGATGATCTACGCATGATGCAGTATTTCTCTTTACGTCTTCGCGAGTACTCTCAGTAATCAAACATTGCATACCATTACTAGTTATCATGTAGTGGTTGTTGTATTATTTTTTAAAATATTAAAATTTACATCTCCCACTAGTAATATTTCATTTCTGTTACTGATATTATTTATTATTGTATCAAGTTCGCTAACAAACGTTTGAAAATTTAGATGTGGAGGACGGTAAATTGAGAGCAGTGAAAAAGCTCTATTGTTTTTTACATTGACATTTACTTGAGTCATTTCAAAAGAGTTTGTATTGTTTGATACGTGGTTGAAGTGCATCATTTCTGAAATATAATTAGCAATACCTCCACCTCTGCCTTCTCTATTAAGAAATAAGGAATTAAAACCATTTATATTATTATTTTCGTTATCGTTTATGTTTGTCTCGACTAAAACAATAAATTTTATTTTGTTTATTATATTATTTATAGAAGCAAGAAAAGAATTGAAATTTAGTCTCAGTGATCGGATGTTCATATAAATGAGTGTTGTGGGATAACTTAAAAAATTTTGGTTTATTTCATTAAAATTATTTAAAATTACTTTTCGAATATTGTCAATCATTATAAATTTTTCTAAATTGTGTTGCATATATAACGTTCTTACGCGGAACTGTTATTAGATCAAGTCAGTCACTGTAGTGACCAGTGATTTTGTAATCGCAGTGATTTAATCACAGGTACTAAAATATCGCTCATCTCTAATATGTAAAGTGCACCTTTGTTACATTAATGATCGAAATTGTTTTGCTGCATACCATAACTGTTCAATATAATTATCTTTTTCGTCATTCAAAACATAAGTAAAGCTATAATCCTGTTTTTCATTTAAATAAGTTGCTTGAGCAAAAAATTACTTTTCGGTACCACAGGGACATATTTGTCCCAAAAAATTCCAAAGAAATCAATACAGGTTTCAAGTTTTTTATTTTAAAATCTATTTTTTGATGCCTAATTGAACACACTAATTTGTTTAAATTACGACTTTAATCCTGATGCTCCTGAAAGGGTTATATCTAATAGTGAAAATAAAGACTTGTTAGCTAATCTATCAAGAAGACCGTCAACTAGTGGAAGGGGATAATTATCCCGCAATGTCATTTTATTTAAGGTACAATAGTCTGCACATAATCTAAGGTCTCCTGTTTTCTTTTTAATAATTACTATTGGAGATGCATACTCCGAATTACTTGGTATAATAATACCATTTGATGGAAGATCATATAAAACTTTCTGTAATTCTTCCTTTTCGTAATACGATAACCTACGTGGAGCGAAATTAAGAGGCTTCTCAGAATCACCCTCAATATCATCTCATATTTAGTCTCGGGTAATTTAGGACGTTCACAGTTTTTGTAGTATTCTTCGAAAATTTTGGCAAACATATTTTTCTCGCTATAGCTAATATCTTTATTCAATATTTTTACACAATCATTGCTTTCAATATTAATTGTCATTAAATCATAGAAATTAAATCATGTACTATAATCATCAATACAGTTATCATGTATGACATACAATCTTACCCTATCCTGTCTCAAAAAATCTTTTCCTAATATAATATGATATTGCATAGTCTCATCAGGTACTACAAACGGTTTTAAGGCAATATACGAGTATTTATTTTCAAACAATGTTTTACATTTCATTTCATCTAAAATATGAAGATAACTTTTTTTCGTTCCAAAGTATTCAGAACTTTCATTTTCCCTGCTAAAAACAAAATGATAAGGCACAAACTGTTGGCGAACAAAACTTATGGGACTGCCAGTATCGATTAATATTCCTAACAAAATTTTATAATTAGCATCAAACTTATAAAATATACAAATTAAATTCCTTACGTATTCATCCTTATCCTCCTTTCGAATTACGGCATGTATTTGATAATGCTTTCTTTTAGGACAAGCAGCTGCCAAATGACCCTTTTCAGCACACACAAAGCAGGCACCCAACTCTTTTTTTTTTTTTTTTTTTGTTTTGTTTTGTTTACGACAATCATTTGCCATATTTCCTACTGAATTGCACTTATAGCAACGGATTTCCTTCATCAGAAAAACTTCCTTCGCATCAGAAAAACGATCTTGTTTTAATTTTGGTAAATTTACCGAATGGAACGTAGCAAATAATATTTTGTTTAAAAGCACTGTATTTGTGCATATGAACGAAGATATTCGAGCATCTGAGACTCATCGATCACAGCCTTGTTGGCCAATATTATTTTATCATGAAAATATTCATCAAATGATTCACAAACTTTCCATTATCTATTTTCAAATTGACGTTTAAGTGTCAGACGAATTGAACTGTCGACGAACGACAAAACGAACAAAGTCGCTGTTTACCTTAGTCGCCTTAATGTTAATACAATAACGAAAGAAAATATATTCATTCCGATTTAGCCACAATTCACAGTGCAGAAGAAAATTGAAATGATTTCATTTCTATATCGGATTAGAGGCGCTTCGGATGTTCAAGGCCAGTTTCAGTTGTGCTGGCCTTACGGCACGACGCGGACCAAACCCGTGCGGACCTTCCGGGAGTTTGCCCAGCCGAACGACAGCAAAGGTAAGCACTATCAATAATAGTTTCAGCATACCGACAGGCACCCCGGCCAGCCAGCCGAGTCTAGCAAAGACTCCACCAGAACAGGAAAAAATCAGAAAATTTCTAGAAGCCGAACTTGCCATGTCCGAGCACATCAAGGGAGTGTCCAATATCGCACAGCATCGAATCGTCATGAACGACGAGCGGCCTATCAAACTGAGGTATGCGCCACGTAACCCAGCCATACAGGCAAGCATTGATGACGAGATCAATAAATTAATTGCACGGGGATGTATAGAACCAACTCGCAGTTCTTTTAGCTCCCCAATTACGCTAATGAGAAAGAAGAACGGAACGTGGCGGACGTGTATGGATTTTCGCCAACTCAATGCACGATTGGTTCCTGACGCCTACTTGTTGCCCCGAATCGACAGATTCCCCTAGAGCCAACAAGTAGGCAGTACACGGCCTTTGCGGTCACCGGACGAGGGTTGTACCAATGGCGGGTGATGCCATTCGGCTTACACTCCGCGCCCGCGACTTTCCAACGGGCTCTAGATAGTGTCATTGGACCCGAAATGGAACCGTATGCGTTCGCGTATCTGGACGACATTATCGTCATCGGTGGGAAGAACATCTCTAGCAATTTACGGTCCAAAACAGGAAGAGTAGGCAGAACGTCGTCACAGATGCACTGTCAGGTTAGCTAGTGGACACGCTTAACCTAGTTTAGACGTCGCAAAATAGTGTTTGCAACTGGATAGAGCGGCTGATGGCCGAAGTACGCAAGGACTCTGGAAAATTTCCGAATTTCACCATCGCCAACAACCAATTATAGAAACACACGGCAAGGAGTGTGAATGATAACGACTGCACGCCATGGAAGCTGTGTGTACCAGAGCCCTTACGTAGTCAAGTAATCCAGAAGAGAACCTTAATAGTACCATAGGAGGACATATCGGCACGCGGAAAACTTTAAACAAAATCACTGGGCGATACTTTTGGCCAAGAATGGCGCAAGACGTACGACGATATGTGCACAGATGCGATTCCTGCCAGAAATATCAGGTCACTACCGGCGGGGACTATGCTCACGTGCATCCCCTATAAACCGTGGGCCACCGGTCCACTACCTCGGACTAAAAATGGGAAAACCATGCTGCTAAATAATTACGGATAACGGCACGCAAATTACCTCCCGTCTCTTCTGAAAATGTGTGGAAGAAGTGGGGGCACAGCACGAGTGCACTGCACCCTACACCCCGCAAAAAACCAGACCGAGCGGGCTAACCGCACAATCAAAACAACTATAGCCCAGTTCTCGGGGCAGCAACATAACGCATGGGACGATGTCGTGCAGGAGATCATGCTAGCCATTCATACCAATAGCCTGTTTTTTGGTTAACCGGCTGAGTCTCGTCGCTTTCGCTGACAGTTTTTCCCGCAGCCCGCTTACTCCAACCACTACTGTCATTGGCGGCTACGTTCCCGACCGTTAGTTAGCCTTCGCAGTAGCCTTAAGAATAAGCAGAATAAAACGTGATTTGAAGTTTTATAACGTTTTAAAAACAAGAATTGTTTCATTTCCATTTCGTCTTAGGAAAACAAATAAAAACTGCAACGACCCTGGACTCCGCTGCAGTTATCCCAGCAACCAGCGTAGAACGTGCCGTTACAACCTATTGTAATGAAACACCGCTAACTTAAAATCTGTTATTTCTCTTGATCGAGCCATTAGGGAGCGATTGGCATTAAGTCTTTCGGCATGTTGTTGGGGTGTCTCAGCAGCTCTAGACGAAGATGTACTGTCATGCTTTTGCTAAAACCGAAATTTGCGTTCTCCTTCCGTTTCTGCGGTTGTAGACGTCGATGACCTTTCGCGATTTTCCTGAAGACGTGATTCGCGTTTCTCAGCTGATTCAGCGGCTCTTCTTTCCCTCTGTTTCGTGTTGCGACGGTTTTTTTAGCAATGGCCGTTTTTTTAATAGCATTTTAGTAAACTGTAATCGTGCAAAAGGAACAATGATGTGTTTTGTTTTTTTCTTTTATAACATTTTATTGGTTGTTGAAACCACAGCAATCATATTGCCGAAAACTTGGGTTTTTTAATGCAACATTTTGAAAATTTTAAAATTTTGATATTGGATTATTATTAACATAGGATTTTTGTAAATATCTTCGGAACCACATAACCTATTTAAGAGTTTGATATCTCGTTTAAAAAAATAAATTAAAATTAAATAAATAAATATATGTATGTATATTTCATTGGTGGTGCAATATGAAAATAGGAACAGGCCGAAAATAAAACTTCACAGTGTCACCCGGCTGAATATTGTGAAAATTTCCTGAAAATCTCATCAAAATCGGACTTGCCGTTTTGAATTCCATACGCTACATACAGACACACATCCTGTTTTATATATGTATATACAAAGGAAGAAGATTTCAAAATAAAGTCCAATTGTCGGTGGCTTAATATTTTTAAACCTTCACTATCCAATATTTCAACGTTTTCTTTTTTCTCTTATAAAAACTATTATTTTAAAATTATGCGAATCATATCACACCAAAGATTTTAAAGCACGGATAATGTGCATTTATACGTACGTACATATGTACGTAGAATGTATATTAAAATTTTCACTTTTTTTTTTCACTTTTAATATTATCCAACACGTCTTTGGCTGCTGCATATAATCTTCCTCGTTGAGATTACCGTTTAAATATGCACTAATAATAACAGCTATGGCCGTTATTGTTGTATAACTTGAGAAAATATTTCGTGATAGTTAACGCTATATTTCTGGCTGAAGCCATTCGCTACAAATCTTGCTTTATATCACTTTTTTCCAGCTGGCAACACAACCAAGTCGTTTTAGTAGGAGAACGATTTCTTGAATACACAGCTGTAGTAAAGGCTTTGGTCCACAGATTTTTCTTCATCTGTGGATGGACTAACGTTGAACGGGACATCTAATGTGTGATTGGCACGCTCGGCTACACTATTTTGTTGAGGTATTTAAAGTACCGTTAACTGACGCAAAATACCATATTCTTGTAGATATAAATAAAAAGCTTTGTTGACATGCCTAGGTCCATTATCGCTTCTTAGATTTTTATTATTCCCTTTGTTTGACGTTCCACCTGCTGCTTAAACATTTTAAATTTATTAAATGCATCGCTTTTTGCTATCATGAAATACACGAATACTGACTTAACGTTAATAGGACCACACACATCGCAATATATTAAGTCTAGAATATTTTCCGAACGATATTAACTTCTTTCGAAAATGGCACCTTATGAATCTTGCTTAGCAAAACTGTCTTGCAGTTATTTTCTTTAATAGGTTTTGAAACCCTAATACATTTTGTGTAATTTTCAAGTGTTTGCACATAACGGTTCAAAAGATAGGGCTATATAGGCCAAATACAATAATTATAGGAAACTAGTAAAAAAATTTCACTTCCAAATTTTAAATTTTCTGTGATAACGGACCTAGTAACACAGGTTCTTTATAAATTTCAACCGTCTGTCTACAATTGTTCATATGTATGGCCATATACATAAATTATAAAAACTATTAGGCAGCCTTTAATTTATAATTTTAAATATTTTTATTTATTTGCTATAATAACAGTTATAGTAAAAGACATTCTGTCCATTTTTCAAGCGTTTGTTTAAAACACACATAGGCTTTAATTTTTAGATTAATTATACCGTTCACTACAAAAAGTGAAAAAAGGGTATATATAAGTTTCACATTACGTGTGTAATTTCTACAATATCCATTTCCGAGCCCATTCTGACTTCTTATGCATAGCGAAGTCGGTCATTGTCATTTGAGGCAGAAGGCAGAAAAACACCACGTTTACCACTAATTTTCTCATGTCATTTAGAACAATATGGTAACACCAATCAAAAAATAAATATATGGGGCGATAGAGAATTAAAAAATAAGAAAAAAACATCAAGTGTTAAAATTAGCGTTCGCCTATATTTTCCGCTCTGAAATTTTCAAATTTTTTTAAGTATCAATATGGGTATCATTTTAAAGCTTTTGAAGAGATCTTTAATAAAATGCTTGTTATTACCTAAAACTAGCCTTAAGCAAACATTAGTGTTGTACTACCACATGATTTAAATTGAGCCTTTAACGAAATGTGTATACGGCCTTTATATAAAAATCAATGAAATACCTATCATAAGGTTTTTTTTCAAGATTAACTTACATACGTTGAAGATATGGGCTCAATCAAAAAAGAAACATATATTTAAGGCAAATTGGAAATTGTATTTATTTATTACTTCATCCTATAGATGACACTAGTTTTTTTGTTTGCTGTAAAAACAAATAAATTTTTGGCGTGCCAACTCGGGAGCAAGCCGCATGCAACTGGCCGTGTGAAAAACATGAAATTTCCAAAATCGAACCAGCAATAGTCAATGATTGGCCTTGCGCTCTTGATCAAGCCATTCGGGAGCGATTGGCAGCAAGTCTTTAAGCATGTTGTTGGGGTGTCTGAGCAGCTCTAGATGAAGATGCACTGTCACGCTTTTGCTAAAACCGAAGTTCGCGTTCTCCTTCCGTTTCTGCGGTTGTAGACGTCGATGACCTTTCGCGATTTTCCTGAAGACGTGATTCGCGTATCTCGGCTGATTCAGCGGCTCTTCGTTCCCTCTGTTTCGTGTTTCCATAGTTTTTTTTTTAGCAATCGCGGTTTTTTTAGTGCCATTTTAGTAAACTGTAATCGTGCAGAAGAAACAATGATCTGTATTTTTTTACTTTTATAACATTTTATTGGTTGTAAGAGCCACAGTAATCATATTGCCTATTTGATGAGCTGTCATTACAAATAATTTGTAAACCTATTTTATTATTACAAAACGCTAAATTGATTTCCCTTATAGGTTTTCAACTTATGAACACAAAACAACAATTAACGCATAACAAATCAAATGCAGTCAATTGAAAACAAAGTTTGTTTTAATGTACCGCTTTTTTATCAACATTTGAAAAAAAACTCAAAAATGTGCACAAAATGTAGGTATCTTAAATGCACGAGTACACAAAGTTGTTTATAATCGATTGATAATATATTATTATTTTTAACTTATTGTACAATGTTGCAACTGAGTAAGCGCGGAATGTGTTATCGAATGATGTAAATATTTTGCAAATAAGCCGAAAACTCGGATTTTTTAATGTAACATTTCAAAAATTTTAAAATTGTAATATTGGATCATTATTAACATAGATTTTTGTAAATATCTTCGGAAGTACATAACCGATTTAAAAGTTTAATATCTCGTTTTGAAAAACATGCGTACGACTTTAAAAAAGTAAATAAATAAATAAATTAAAATAAATAAGCCAAAAAGAAAACAATAATAATGAATATATGTATATATACACATAACTTCATGTAGGAAATATTCAATCTAGCAACTCCTACTAAAATTCACTTGTTATTTAAAAAAAAAAACATAAGTAGGCTAGTTTTATATTTTTCATAATAATGTTTTTACTTTGAATAGTTTTCTCTGTCTTCAATAAATATCCATACAGAACACATCGGAATTGTTTTATATAAAATTTATTTAAATTGTTTTTTCAAAAGGTTATTGACCGAGCGCGCTTCCACTGCGCGTAATAGAAAAACGAATGAACGTGTGAATTTATAAATAAACGAGTGCGAATTAAGAAAAAGCAAAAATTGTGTACTATGAGTTTTAACAATGTCCGAATTCATCCACTCGGAAAAGATTTCCACACATGGAAGATACAAGTCCAAGGGTTGCTTGTAAAGACCAACACTTGGAAATATGTTTCCGGGGCGGTGCCTAAACCTGAAGCGCCTGCAGACGAAATTGCAAAATGGGAAATAGAAGACGCCCATCCAAATCTGATTTAATTCTGCCAATTTCTCCAGCCGAACTGAGACAGATTAAGAACTGTGAGACATCAAGGGACATCTGGTAGAAGCTTCCCGAAATATATCAATCAACTGGCCCAGCGCAAAAGGCAAGTGTTCTAAAATCGCTTATTTTATAAAAATTAAATACGCAGAAGACATGCGAAACCATAAACAGATTTTTTCAACATTGTGGACAAAATAAACACTATTGCCGAAGAATACGAATCTTTTAGAATTGCTATAGAATCTCAAGAAAAATTGCTCTCTCCTGAAGCTTTGAAAATAAAATTAGTAGAAGAATTCGAATACCGAAAAAGGTATGAAAATGATAACACAACTGAAGCAATGTTTGTAAGTTAAAAAACAACAAGAAAATATAAACAGAAAGGAAAGCAATTCGTCTATGCTCATCACGTGGAAGAAGTCAAGAACGTTTCAAATTTAAATGCCATTTATGTGGACAAGTTGGCCAAAAGGCAAGTTAATACAGGTCTAAGCACTTCTTAAATAACAAACCCAAGCAGTTCACCTCAAGGTATAACGAATCCTCTCGAAACGCTGAAATTTGTTTGCAATCTGTATAATAATCTGAACGATGGTGTTAAGATTAAGGGGCTTCATCTCATATGTGTGCAAATAATAAAATGTTCTAAATTTAGCAAACAATGAAAGTACTAAAATTGAGGGAAGCGGCATTGTCAAGGTAAACATGAAAGGGAGTTATAAAATTAGAGAATACACTTCTTGTTCCAGATCTTCGATCAAATCTGTTGTCGGTAGCAATAATTCCTCAGGCTGGCTTTAAAGTAATTTTCACCAACAAAGAAGCTGTGGTAATAAATCCAAAATCGGGGGAAAGATTATAACTGCTCATCAAAGTAAGGACCTTTATCATGTAGAGAAGTTATCTGAAGAATGTTAATCCGCTCAGGTATCATCATTAATGGAGTGGCATGAACGTTTTGGGCACTTAAACGAAAGAGATCTAAGGAACATCCTAAAAAATAGAAAAGTAAACGGCGTAAACTTGTCAAATTACGAAAACTTACCGGTATGTAAAGTATGCGTCAGGGGGAAGCAAGTTCAAAAATCCACTCACCTGCTAGAGTTGGTCCACACAGACGTATGTGGACCAATTCCCGTTAATTCTATAGGTGGTTCTCGTCTACTTTGATGACAAATCAAGGTGGTGCGAGGTGTATTTCTTAAAACATAAAAGCGAAGTCCCAGAAAATTTAAAGAATAAAAATATTTGGTAGAAAAGGAAACTATACAAATTATAAAAAGCTTAAGTTCAGACAAAGGAAAATTATACACTAGCAACGATTTCAAAAGATTCCTGAAATATGAAGGGATTAGACACGAACTTACGGTAGAGTACACACCACTGCAGATCGGGACAGCTGAAAGAAAAACCCGAACACTTATTGATGTAGCACAGTAGCCTACATGTTAAACAAGAAAAAAGGAAGTGGAAATTTCGAACCTAAACCTACTAGTTGCATTTTCATAGGATATTTAATCCAAATAAAAGCATATCGTTTGTGGGATTCTGTCAAAAAGCAAGTAAGCAAGATGTAACTTTTACTAACTCGTATCCATCTGAAGAAAGTTTCACAAAATTTACCAATGAAGAAAACCAAAAAGATCAGCAAATAATACTGAAAATTATACGAAGCTTAAAACTGTACGAGAATTCAAACGAAAAATTTCATGATGAAACTCCCCAACTTCAGTCTCAAGGACTAGTCACGATCGAACATTTAGAAACTGAAAGTGAGGAAGATGACATATTTTCTACACCAACCCTTTGAAAGAAGGGACGAGGAAGACCTAAACGACTTTTAAATGGAAAAGCTGGAAGGTCAAAGAAACTTTTTTATTTGCAACGCAAAGAAGCTGAAAAGAGCAGGGAAGATAACACAAATTTTGCTGGATTAGTACAAGAAGATGATCCCTGAATACCATCAGAAGCATTTCAAACACCATAAGCTAGCGAATAGAAAGAAGCTATGCGAAACGATATGATAATCCACAATAATACCTGGGAAGTCGTTGATCGTTCAAACGGTCACAAATTAATCGAATCAAAATGGGAACTAAATATACAGAAGATGGTAAATCGAAAAACGTAAAGCATGGCTAGCAGCAAAAGGTTTTACTCAAATTCCTGTTATAGATTTAAGGAAACAAAATCTCCTGTAGCAATAGGATCTATTCGTCTTGTAATGGCACTTGCAGCGGAAATGGGGCTCGAAGTACATCAAATGGATTTTTTAGTTGCATATTTAAATGGCCATATTGAAGAAGAAATTTTTATGCAAATCTCAAACAAATTCAAGGAAATATTAGAAAGAGAAGAAGTGCAAAAATATAAGGGAAACAAAGTCCTTTTAGTTAAAAAGGCTCTCTACGGATTAAAACAATCTGGAAGGCAGTGTTATAAAAACTTAGATGAGAGACTTAACTCTTTCAGGTTTAGTCAGTTAACAAACCACCTATTGTTGGGTGTTTAAAACATGTTTTCGTGCCATTTATTGAGAAAATGTAAATTAATTACTTTTTTAAAAGTCATCATAAATAAATCAGTGCCAAAAGAATTACGTCTGGAAACAGTATGCAGAAGCCAGAGCGATCCCATCCCGAAGATGTACAAAATGCAGCACCAAAAAGAATCCAGTGCGTACAATATGGCAATGAAAATCCTGCAAAGACCCCCTCTGTATATAATCAAATAAGACTTGCTTCTCCGATTTTAATCAAAAGTAGTTTTGTGTTCTTAATTTGGCTGCAGATCCTAAATTTTGTTCGAATATTTTGATGCCAAGCGCCACGGTGGTTAGAAACTTACCACCTCATTACAAAAAAACCTAAAGTGCTAATTTGTGTTTTTCTGTTTTTTATAATAAGAATATGTTATTTTAACTGAAAATGCATTCGTTTTGTTTAAAAAGTTATAAATGCAAAACCGTGCCTTAAAGAGTTAAACAACTATGACTTAAACCGCTGACAGCAGATCCCTGTATTTATATGGAAAAAGAACAAGAAAAAATAATAATTCTAACAATCTACGTTGACGATGTATCTGTCGAAATTTTTTGAAACGAAGGATCTTAGAAAACTTAATTTTTGGAATAGAGTCAAACAAGATGTAACAAACCATAAAGTTACCATGTCACAAAGGAAGTACATTCAGCAAATCCTGAAGCGATTAATTAAAAAAGCTTGCTGCTCTCCAGATAATTCACCGAGAGGATTATGTTGTACTTTTTAATAAAGGCTTACCAATTGCGAAAAAGAATGTAAACAAAGAAAAGTCGAAAAAGTTCCGTTAGATTTAATCTGTGCTTCTTTTTATAATTTGTCAAGAAAAATGTGAGTTATTTTTGCGTCAGTTCAATAGGTCCATATTGAAAATAAAACATAAAACAATAAAAAAAAAGCACGAAAACAATTAAGTTTTGTTTATTATTTTTTTTATAAATTTTTAATAATGAAGGTGGAATGTTTTTCGACAAAATTGCCTTATAAATTTTATTTGGAAGGAAGTTATACAGTTGCGATAAATATTGTAAGGAATTTTGCGACCATGCCGATTTAAAATATTATTTTTTCATACAAACAAACATTCTCCTGAAAATTTTGAATCGAATAAAAATATCAGCTAAATCGCTCCAACCGTTCTCATGCCGTTATATTAAATACGTGGAACATTTCATTTTAATATAGACAATATAGTTTAATTTTTTTTTTTTAATTCTCTGTCGTTCCAATATTTGCTTTTTTTATTGGAGTTACTGCCATATTCGGCATACCCGAATATGGCACTTTTCCTTGTTTTGTATTACTGTTTGCTACTAGGAGCTATATTGATTCGTAGTTTTTTTTTTAATTTTGAAGTGGTGCCCGTTACTGTTCCAAATACACATGAAAAATATGTATGTTGTATGGCGACATCCTTTAATTAAGTCGTATAAGCTACTAGAAGGCCATTTAAGTGGTCATATATATATTCTGAAAGAGAGAGATTGCCTAAGTATGAACATTGGGTCAAAATTAATTTTGAGTAATGTAAAAATTTATGTATGCAGCAGTATAAATAACAAAATTCTGCATCGTATAGTGTTTTCAAAGCTTTTGCTTGAGATTTGTCGTTTTGGGACACTGTTAAATTCAGGAAAGTGGGATAAATCGCATACGTCTTCATTGACTTTATACGATTTTGAGAGTTTTTCAGCATTTTTTCTTGTGGCTAAACGAATAAAGATTTTGTATTGATTTTTTTTCTGTGAAAGGCTATATTTGCAGCTACTTTTATTAATTTTTAGAAAATCTTTGTTTTACATTTTTATGATATAAAATTTGATTCGAAATTAAAAAAAGGATTTTTTGTGTAAAATTTTTTGTATAAAAAAAGTTTTGAGAGTGATCTCCACCGCAATCCTAAAAATTTTATATAGCACTATAAAATTTGCGATCTATATATTTATATATTTTATAGGAAACTGGCAAAAAAAAAATTTAAATATAAAAGTTTTTTTTTCAAATTGGCTGGGATTGGAGGGATACATCCCACTGCCCATATTAATTAATTTCTATGATTTTAAGGCGTTTGTAATCCATTTCATTTAAAAATAACATTCTTTTTTCATATAATATTTAATTTCACCACTCACAAAAAGGAGCGGGGCAAAAATGGCATTTTAGAATCTCTTGATTCCAACTTTAAGTTTTTAAACATTGCTTGACATTAAATGTTGCAATTCCTAAAGAAATTGACATGAAAATTAAAAACAAAACTTTTCTGAGTTTTAGTGTCCATATGTGAATTCGGTTGCCGATTGATTTCGTTTCTTGCAATGTATGTCGTAAAAAACTAGTTACATATTTAGTTAGAAACCGTGTTTGAGGTAGGAAGTATTTTACTGTATTCCATTTTTGATATGGATCTTTTTTCTTAATAATTACTGGTTAGGTATTTTATTAATTATTTGAATTTTATTAAAATTAAATTAAAACTTATTTTGGGTTACTATGAAATTTGACATAAATATTTTTCAATTATAATAATATTTTTTGTCTACACAAATGTGAGTACTCAAAACAATACAATATTTATTTATTTTAATTGTGCTTGATTCTTTTAAATATATATATATAAATGGTTTCTAATAGAATATAGAAAAATTAAAGAAAAAACAATAATAGTTACTCAATGGTTACTGTGTTTTTGTATAAAAAAAATTGGAGCTTTTATTGATTTTTTGCTTTATTGATTGAATGGAGTTCGCATGTAATCAATTTGGCTTTTGATATAAGACTCTCAAGGGGTTTTTTCCCAAATTTGGGTAGAATCTACTGATGAGTTATATGAGCAGTAGTGAAATGGCCTTAAGGATATGATTTCCCCGCAGTAATACATTTCAATTTGTAGTTTTAAATAAAAAATATTTCTTGAGAATAAAATGAAATATTTATATTTAAAGGAATCAAGCACGATTAAAGTTTATTTACAATTATAATTTAATAATTTAAATGTATTTAATAACAACATTAACATTTAAGTTAATAAAATTAAACAGTTCGTAAAACTGTTTGCACATTCTTCTAATCATTAGCATCAGCGTAAATTGTATGGAAAACTTAAAGATGTTACGGTGTCCAGTAGCGGGTAGATCGAACATTAACATTTATATTGCTAAGAAGAAATTCTGATGTAACATCATCATTTATTCATTTCATTGTCCTTCGACTTTTTAAATTAGGCAATTTGATAATAGCCAGTCTTGCTTTACACGAAGGAAGATTAAAACTGTAATATGGAATAAGGATCTCAAAACAAAAGAAATTGTTTTGGACTGATTCTATACGGTCAATGTGAACGTTAATGATTGGATCCTAAACAAAAGACCATACTCCAAAATAGGACATACAAGAAAAGCATATAAGTGTAGGAACACAACACACGACGGTAACGATATTTTCATACAAATTTGACATAAGTTATAATTCAATGCTGAGATAAAATTTATTTTATTGTGTTGTCGGATTTCATTATTCTCTCATATTTATTCTCTCACTTTCCACCAATATTAACACATATTTCCAGAAATATTTGTATTTTATAAGCATTTGAATTCACAATAATAGCCAAGGCACATTACTTAATAAAAATAGAATGAAAATTCAGGAATAAAAATAAATATAAAAAAACTGGTATACGTAAATAAAAAAAAAAAAAAAAAAGAAAAAAATGTAAAAGGTAAAAGGTAAAAAAAATATAAAAGAAAATTGATTGCAAAAATAAATGGAAAAGTGCATGTTTTATCTTAAATCAGTCATCACTTATTCTGCGTCCCTCTCTTCAAACTGTATAAAGGTTTGGAAAAGTCCCATTGAATCCGTTGCAAGATTAACCAGTCAATAGACTCTGATGTCATTTACATATTAGGTTAGGTTAGGTTGTACAGGCCGTCGGCGCAAAAGAAAGACCGACTCACTTGGGTCCCAAAGGTCCCATTGTGTTGCCTGGAATCAGGATGTGCAGGGATCAGATTGAGGTCCCTACGGCACCATCAAAAGATCCACATCCAAACCACCCCGAAGACCGGATAAACAAGTTTATCCTAGAAACATCGCAGACGAATAAGTCTGCAAGACCATGCAGTCTCGGACTGCCAAAAATAGCCGCTCTATTCCCAGAAAGAGCCGGGCAGTGGCAGAGCAGATGCTCCACCATATTAAATGTACTTAATATTTTTTACATTCCATCGATTTTTTTTAATAGAATTCTTCTAATTCATTTAAATGTAAAAATGTGTCTGAAGATAAACACAAAACTGAAATAAAAATAAATATTACGAGGGCTGCTCTATATATTTCTGGCCTAATAGTGAAAATGCAAATATTTTTAATCAAAAATGGTTTTATTGTTTTTCAAAGTATTCCCCAGCATGATTTATACACTTTTGCATGCTTTCAAACCAGTTGTCGAAGCACTTTTTCCACTCCGATTGAGACTAGTCTAAAACATGGTTTCTGAACACTTCAATAGCTTCCTCTGGCGACGAAAATCGTTGATCACGCATTTTTTTCTTGATGTGCGGAAACAAGAAGAAGTCATTAGGTGCCAAGTCAGGGCTGTACGGCGGATGACCCATTAATTCCACGTTTTGGCCGGTCAAAAACGCTCTGGTTTGAGCCGATGTGTGAGAGCTCGCATGGTCATGGTGAACAATGATTCGTCTTCTCTTGTTGGTTTTTCGAATTTCTCCGATGACTTCAAATTGTAGTGTACCACTCAGAAGTGACCGTCCTACGGTGCTCAAGTGGAACAGTCGCCACATGTCCAGTTTTGTCGAAGAAACAGGCGACCATTTGCTTCGAAGTGCTTCTTCCACGAACAAATTTCGTTGGATTTTGCTCGTCTTTGAAGACCCACACGGTCGATTTTTGTTTCGTTTCGGGCTCATACGCATAGATCCATGATTCGTCACCTGTGTCGATCTTATAAACGTTTTTTGAAGCACCGCAATCGTATTTTTGCAACATTTCTTTGCACCAATCGACACGAGCCTTTTTTTGAGCGAGTTTCAAGTTGTGCGGGATCCAACGAGAACAAACCTTTTTTACGTCCAGGTGTTCATGCAGTATCGAATGTATGCTGGTGGAAGAAACGTCTAAGGATGTCTCTATCTCTCGGTATGTCGCATGTCGATCTTGCATTATGAATTCACGCACGGCATCAATGTTCTCTGGCACAACAGCAGTTTTTAGACGACCTTCACGGAATTCGTCTTTGAGCGAGCTTCGGCCACGATTAAATTCATTATACCAATTTTTCACAGTGCTATAGGATGGTGCTTCATCGCCATACAAAAATTTAAGTTCATCAATCCACTCTCGTCGTGATAATCCACGTCGAAAGTTGTGAAAAATGATGGCACGAAAATGTTCACGAGTTAATTCCATTTTTTTCTATATTAATTTTTTCAAGTCACTGTAAACAACACAAATAATTGTCGTACGTCAAAACCTTTTGAGTACGATTATGCTTAAAAATGACAAACTTTCCAATGGAAATGTCAGATTGCACTTGGCAGCATTTAGTGTTGCCAGGCCAGAAATATATATATCAGCCCTCGTAATGACTTAATGAAAATTGACTTATTTTCGGCTTATCGGTTCATTTTTAATTTAATTTCTAAATATTTTTAGAAATGAAGTATATTTACAAATGTATGCGGACGATTTCCAAAGAAAACAAGAAATATTATTCGCTAGCAGAATGAAATGAATGCAAATGACGTCAGAGAATCCTCGTTGTGTTGTTCACTAATTCTCAGTAACTAATCGTTGCGTTACCGTCACACAACGGCGTGAAATAAAAAAAAATGGAATAAAAACAAAATGCGATTTATAAGCGATTTCATAACCTTTTCGCATATTACATTTGGCTAAACCCTGTTTCAGTACAGGGTAGTACCACTGGCAGTCAAAGTAGGTAACCACGAATTTGAAAAATGTTTTAGAGCTTATAAATGAAAAATGAACCGTTTCAAACATTTTTTTATTTTTAGTATTCTATATAGACAGATTAAGGAAAAGTGTGCTTGGAATTTGCGTGGTATCTTTAATACTTTAAGAGAACTTTGACTTTTAAATTTAGAATATAAAATTTTTACCTTGGCACTTTTTAATTTTTCACCTGCAGCTTTATAAACAATTTTTTCTTTGACTTCATTACGTTAGTAGTAATAAATCTTTTAATTTGAAATTTCGTAAAACGTTTCAAAAATGTGAAATTTTGGTCCAAAAGTACTTTTAGCTTTTAAAATAGATTTTTAACGAGTTTTAGTAAATGAATTGAAATTATTTTGGCTTTAGTTCATTTATTTATTTTTAGTAAATTCATAAAATTTTTAACTTTTTCTTCAAGATAAAGTCTTGAGCAATTCATGTCTTTTTAAAAAATTCTTGTGAACAGTTAGCATTGTTCTAATATAGGCAATTTTTTAACAAAAATCTAAATGTTCGAGACTGTAAAAAATTGCACGCCGTTTTTTATTATTTTAATGAGCAACTATTCTAGTACGTTTGGTTTTAAGTAGCTTTCAAAATTTTATTGAGGGTCAAAGCACGTCTCGATGGCCATTACCGCTAACATAATGGTGTCAAAGACAAGAATTTTTTTTACAAGTTATTTCTTATAGTATTGGCTTTTTAAATCTGTTTTTAAAATAGTTTTATTTTGTATTAAAAAAACAACAGGTGAAAAACTAAAAAATGCAAAGGTAAAAATTTTTTATTTTAAATTTAAAAGTCGAATTTCTCTAAAAGTATTAAAGAAACCATGCAAATTTCCAAAATCGCAGTTTGTTTCATAAAAATCGGGTTAATAGTTTAGAAGTCCAGAGTTTTATTCCATTTTTTTTGTATTTTACGCCACTGTGAGTCTGTGTTCCTACTAGAGCTGCAACACAATCGATAGTACTATCGATAGTTATATTTTTGACTGACTACGAGGCCAAGTGCAATCTGACATTTCCATTGGAAAGTTTGTCATTTTTAAGCATAATCGTACTCCAAACGTTTTGACGTACGACCATTATTTGTGTTGTTTACAGTGACTTGTAAAAATTAATATAAAAAAAAATGGAATTAACTCGTGAATATTTTCGTGCCATCATTTTTCACAACTTTCGACGTGGATTATCACGACGAGAGTGCATTGATGAACTTAAATCTTTGTATGGCGATGAAGCACCATCCTATAGCACTGTGACAAATTGGTACAATGAATTTGATCGTGGCCGAAGCTCGCTCAAAGACGAATTCCGTGAAGGTCGTCCAAAAACGGCTGTTGTGCCAGAGAACATTGATGCCGTGCGTGAACTCATAATGCAAGATCGACATGCGACATACCGAGAGATAGAGACATCCTTAGACATTTCTTCCACCAGCATACAATTGATACTGCATGAATACCTGGCCGTAAAAAAGATTTGTTCTCGCTGGATCCCGCACAATTTGAAAGTCGCTCAAAAAAAGGCTCGTGTCGATTGGTGCAAAGAAATGTTGCAAAAATACGACTGCGGTGCTTCAAAAGGCGTTTATAAGATCGTCACAGGTGACGAATCATGGATCTATGCGTATGAAAACGAAGCGAAACAACAATCGATCGTGTGGGCCTTGAAAGACGAGCAAAATCCAACGAAAGTTGTTCGTGGAAGAAGCAGTTCGAAGCAAATGCTCGCCTGTTTCTTCGGCAAAACTGGTCATGTGGCGACTGTTCCGCTTGAGCAACGTAGGACGGTCACTTCTGAGTGGTACACTACAATTTGTTTGCCTGAAGTCATCGGAAAAATTCGAAAAACCAACAAGAGAAGACGAATCATTGTTCACCATGACAATGCGAGCTCTCACACATCGGCTCAAACCAGAGCGTTTTTGACCGTCCAAAACGTCGAATTAATGGGTCATCCGCCGTACAGCCCTGACTTGGCACCTAATGACTTCTTCTTGTTTCCACACATCAAGAAAAAAATGCGTGGTCAACGATTTTCGTCGCCAGAAGAAGCTGTTGAAGTGTTCAAAAACCACGTTTTAGAGGTGTCTCAATCGGAGTGGAAAAAGTGCTTCGACAACTGGTTTGAGCGCATGCAAAAGTGTATAGATCATGCTGGAGAATACTTTGAAAAACAATAAAACCATTTTTGATTATAAATATTCGCATTTTCACTATTAGGCCAGAAATATATAGAGCAGCCCTCGTATCGATAGTTTTTTTTGGTAGCGATACTATCGACAATTTTTTAAAGTTAATACGAAGAAAATTATATGTAGCTAGTATATCATTTCTAACAACTTATTCTTAGCCGCTTTTAAATTTATATACTTCTACCCAAATTATTGGGTAACTTAGTATTTGAAACCAATGTTTTTGAATATCATTTTGCTTATGTTTTTTGTTATTTCTTTGGAATTTTAAGAGTTTTGATTTTTCTGTTTTTATGTTTTGCAGTTAACTTAAATATGTAATTTTATGCTTTTTATTTTATGTTTGAATTTTAAAATTTTATGATTATTATTCATATGTATGTATACGTACGTATGTAAATACGTACATAGTCTTAAAGTGATCTCAAATTTGCTTTATTTATATATAGTGACATGAAAAAAAGCGAATGATTCGAAAGTCGTTTTGAATGCATTCATGCAGATATCTAGTAGGTATCCAGAACCTATTTCCGGTTTTTATTTCTTTTTAAAAATGTACTGACAGTTTTAGTAAAGTTATATATTCTGGAATGTACTCCGATGCTTATAATTAATTGTGCATTACTTGCTGCAATAATTTGTTTGACATACAACTCAGTGATATCATCGTGGTCCGGCGTGGCAGTCTCAATAATATTAATGCTAGGTGCGTGTCTCTGGTTTACGCGTAAGGATTTTAATGCTTTCTGTATTTCGTTAATATCTGATTCCAGTTTCGAAATTTTATAGGTCTTTTACATGGGCCAGAGCTCTATAAGCATTAAAGATGCTACGTTTCCATCTGCTATCAGGATATAGTGGGAAACGGAATAGCCTAGGAAGGCAGCATAGTTAGTGACACAATTACAATTGTTGCCAATGCTAGGGTGCTGTAAAAAGGAAACGAATGTTATCCTTGTGTACTATTTTATTATCAATCTTTACAGTTGTCCCTAAATCCTGCTGCTCTATTTTTTTACAAACGTTTTACTAAACTTATATTCTAGACGTTTATTTACGTTATCATAAATCATTTTAACTGCGGTTTTTGTCGTGATAACTAAGATCAGCCTTTTGCTCTCCCAGTATCTTGAGTTGATTTTTTTTTATATCAATTAGCCTTAGTTCGTTCGTTGAGTGAATTGACCTATTCAATCTTGTGGTGGCCATTAGGATTAATTCTGTTGTTTCTTCAGAAGCACATTCTAATTTACCTAGCGATTTCAATTATTGTTCGGTGTAACCTTTCCACTTCGTCGTTGGTAGAGCTGTATATTAGTGGAGATGTGTAAGCCTCAATACTAAAGTTTTCTTTTGCCAATAATTTTATGGTTTGTGAATTGAGGGATTTTCAGTTATTACAAATTATTGTATGAATCCCATAGCCTCAAGAGCTAGCAGATTTTGAAAAATTTTCTAAGGAAGTCAGGAAAATTGTTTGTGTGTGTTATAAATGACTAGGCGTTTTGCCCAGTTTGCGTCTTTGATAGATTGCAAGATGAAAATTTTTCCGAATATCCATAATATCTGTAAGGTTCGTTGTGTTTTTCAACACTAAACGATGCGCCCTATTGTGCTTGTTTGTTAAAATTTCGATTTGTACCGGAACTTCACAGATTGGTAGTTTGTTATGAGAGAGAATTTAATTTTGAATTTTTGTCAGAAACAGAAAATTTGAGAGGTTGGTGCAGAGTAAATGTGTTAAGATTTTTAACTCCACACAGATAATGTCCAAAACTTTTTGAAGCCCACACAACTGCGAGAAGTTCGCGCTCGTTCGTGGCATAGCTTTCTTCGGTAGTAGACAAGGCGAAAGGACCGCTCCAAAGACAAGAGACGAGGCATCCGTTGTGAGATCTAAGGTTTCCTCAAAGTTTGCATACAAAAGAATTGCATTTTCAGAGAATACAATTCTCCTTAATTTTCGAAGGAATCTATGGCGTCTTTATATAAGTCTCTTTTGATTTGGTTTAAATGTTTAGTACCGAAATGTTTATTTTGGCTTATTAAAAATGTAGTAAGCTGCTTCGCGCTGGTTGCATAGTCATTGCATCTTCTATAATACGAAAATTAAAACAGATCTAAGGCTTCGTAACGTATTAGGGACTTCGTAATTTATGATAGCTTCGACTTTCTTCGGACAGGTTCCTATTACAGGATCGAAACAATGAACCTCAAGTACGTTACAGATGTTTTGAAAAGCTTTGAATTTTCTAATGTTAGCCTCCTGTTAGCGTGGTGAAGCTTCTACAGTATTATATTCTACATGTTTGTTTTCGCAAAATTTTCGAAACTGTCTGACCGATAGTGTATTTAAATTTTTTCTGTCTCATCTAGTGCCTTGGCAAAGTTTATTTCACAATCACGGGCGGACAGACGGACATCGCTCAATTGACTTCGCTATCTATAAGAACTTAGAATATACATACTTTATGGCGTCGGAAATGGATATTGCAGAACTTATAAACGGAACGAAAAACTAAGATATACCTTTTTCCACCTGTGGTGACGGGTATAAAAACAAGAATTATTATTATTTATTAGTTTCCTTAATTTTATCTTTAATACTTTGAAATTATTATTGTTAAGAAAAGACTTGTTTTCGAATTGAGCTCGCATACGTAATGATTTTCACCTCGGAAAGTATTTGTTAACAAAGAATATCATGCAAAATTACCTTAATGGATCATTATTAGGATAAACCAATGCAACTCTGTCTCCTGGTTTTAGAGTCACTTGTTCGGGACCCTTACTAAATATTTTTGTTGACAATGCATATGCAATTTTCTGTGCTCTAGATAAAAGTTTGCCATATGTTAGTGTGGTCGTTATCTTTCCATTAGGATCCACAACTGTTGCCATAGGAGACTTAAAAGAGTTTACGCCAAAACGGTTAACAGCTGCCTCTAGTGAGTGAGGCAAACCTGCAGATACCGATAACTGTTCCCCTTGCACAAAACTCATCGTGCTTCCTTCCGGTTTTGGTGCATTTGGATCTTTTGGATTGGCGGCTATTTCAAGTTCAATATCATTGTCCTCATAAAATTCCGGAAGTGGTCGCCGTTTGGGACGTTTTAAAGTATTAAGCAACTGCTGAATTTTAGCGGAAACCCTCCATTTTCCACTGCTGTCTTCATTTACATCTGTTTGAGAAATATTGACATATCTTGTTACACGATCTGCAGCTCTACGAGTATTATTAAACTGCGTTATGTCCGGAGCAACATCTGTAACAAGTTTGAGAAGTCATTAAATTTATTTTTATTTACTTCGCTTCTGTTTAATTTACTAATTACTTTTTTGCTTATAGAATTTCAAATCAAACATTATATAAACTAAAGGTGCTTCCAGATGACCTGTTTTTTACATATGACTTGTTAAATTTTACTCTGCAAAACACATACATAGAAGCAGTGTAAACCAATTGATACACAACTTGTTAAAAAGTTTTTAAATTATTTAAATTAAAGCGCGTTCTATTTTAATCTGACATATTTTATGTCAGATGTAATTATAAATATACATTTGAACGTTAATATTGTGAGGCGTATGTAAATTAACAATTTGGAGAGGCATGCTAAATTAAATATGTCTATTCAAGCTGAAAAGTCATATGTAAAAAGCATCTCGTGTTAAAGCAGCTTAAGATACATTTCAAAATTTAAATATCAGATAAAAACTAATTGCGTTAATATTCTGGTAATACTGTACATATATCTTATTAATTGCAATTCTTACAATAGATATATTATATACATATATTCTGATTTTTTAAGCATAGTCGATTGAGCGATGTCAGTCTGTTCGTCCGTGTTCGTGTTAAAATTAACTTTGATAAGGCTCTAGATGAGCTAGATAAAATATTAATTAGCCAATCGATCAGTCTTAGTTTTAAAAAAATTTTGTATTGAAAATCAGTAAGATCGGTCCATGCCCTTCGAGTCACCGGGCAAAACACCACACCTATCACTTATTTTTCTATATATTTTTTTTAATTCTTTTTTGTATTCCTGCCTCTCTTTTAGTAATACCAATACAAAGGAAAGTTGATGGGACAACAACCTTAAACAAAACTTACAATTTTGCGTGTTTTTTTTTTATTTTTTTATTGGTAGGAAATAATTATATGTACATTCGGTTATACATACAGTGCTTGTTAAAACAATGGAAACTTTTATTGAAATTTACTTTCTTACTGTTGGAGCTCTAAATTATTTCTTGAAAAAAAAACTTACAAGTGTTTCAGTATTTTATTTTATACGAGGGCTGCTCTATATATTTCTGGCCTAATAGTGAAAATGCGAATATTTATAATCAAAAATGGTTTTATTGTTTTTCAAAGTATTCTCCAGCATGATTTATACACTTTTGCATGCGCTCAAACCAGTTGTCGAAGCACTTTTTCCACTCCGATTGAGACTAGTCTAAAACATGGTTTCTGAACACTTCAACAGCTTCTTCTGGCGACGAAAATCGTTGACCACGCATTTTTTTCTTGATGTGCGGAAACAAGAAGAAGTCATTAGGTGCCAAGTCAGGGCTGTACGGCGGATGACCCATTAATTCGACGTTTTGGCCGGTCAAAAACACTCTGGTTTGAGCCGATGTGTGAGAGCTCGCATTATCATGGTGAACAATGATTCGTCTTCTCTTGTTGGTTTTTCGAATTACTCCGATGACTTCAGGCAAACAAATTGTAGTGTACCACTCAGAAGTGACCGTCCTACGTTGCTCAAGCGGAACAGTCGCCACATGACCAGTTTTGCCGAAGAAACAGGCGACCATTCGCTTTGAAGTGCTTCTTCCACGAACAATTTTCGTTGGATTTTGCTCGTCTTTGAAGACCCACACGGTCGATTTTTGTTTCGTTTCGGGCTCATAAGCATAGATCCATGATTCGTCACCTGTGAAGATCTTTGAAGCACCGCAGTCGTATTTTTGCAACATTTCTTTGCACCAATCGACACGAGCCTTTTTTTGAGCGACTTTCAAATTGTGCGGGATCCAACGAGAACAAACCTTTTTTACGGCCAGGTGTTCATGCAGTATCGAATGTATGCTGGTGGAAGAAATGTCCAAGGATGTCTCTATCTCTCGGTATGTCGCATGTCGATCTTGCATTATGAGTTCACGCACGGCATCAATGTTCTCTGGCACAACAGCCGTTTTTGGATGACCTTCACGGAATTCGTCTTTGAGCGAGCTTTGGTCAGGATTAAATTCATTATACCAATTTTTCACAGTGCTATAGGATGGTCCTTCATCGCCATACAAAGACTTAAGTTCATCAATGCACTCTTGTCCTGAAAATCCACGTCGAAAGTTGGTAAAAATGATGGCACGAAAATGTTCACGAGTTAATTCCATTTTTTTCTATATTAATTTTTTCAAGTCACTGTCAACAACACAAATAATGGTCGTACGTCAAAACGTTTTGAGTACGATTATGCTTAAAAAAGACAAACGTTCCAATGGAAATGTCAGATTGCACTTGGCAGCACTCAGTGTTTTAAGGCCAGAAATATATATAGCAGCCCTCGTAGATTGTTTTTGATAAATTTACTAAAATTAGATAGCATAAAATATCATATATCGAAAATTATGAAGGAAAAGTGAAAGTATTCAATATTTTAGTTTCCTTTGTTTTGTCAAGCACTGTATATGGTGAAGGGTATAGCCGCATACAGCTCTCATTCTTGTTTTTTTATTTTTCTACAATTTTGCAATTGGAAACCAATCATATTTACATATAGCATATAGAAAGGTTGCATAAAAAAAATTAAATTACACACAAAATAAAAATGCACATGCAAATATCAAGATGAAATTTATTATTTGAATCAAATTCATTAACGTGCTTGATTAGGTTTGATTTCTTAAAAAATAAACATTTTATTATACACTCGTAAAAAATATGTATTGTAAATATGCATAATAAATACTTTCAAGTAATAAATCGTTAATAAATGCTATTAATTCTTTTTATTAATTTCCTATAGCTATTGAGATGGTAAAAATAAAATTATAATATGGCATATAAATATATATTTTTAATTGCTGCTTACAAGATTCTGGTGTATCAATATTTTCAATGTACTCACAATTGTCTTTTCGGAGCGCTGATACGGAGGACTCCGCACAAATTAAATCAGAGGTGACCTAAGACAGACAGATAAAGAAATACAAACATTAACCACAAAAAATATATTGTAATTTAATAATAATAATAATAAATAAGCAATGTGCATACACAAATACTTATATAACTAAAGTATATTACGAAAGTTTTTGAGAAAAGAAGGGTGTTACTTCCTTCGGCGCAGTTCCTTTTTTAGTATTTTTGTTCACACTCTAAATTAATCGAACTAGTAATGAAAGAAAAATATACAGGTATGTGATGAAAAACGATTGTTTTGAAAACCAAAATCAACTCTGAAAGCGATAAAAATGATGAATTTTTTGTTTCAATCCATTTTATTTTTTAAAGAATGCTACAACTATACCTAAGAAACACAACTCTGCATTTGTTTACGACAAATTTAAAAATACATAAAATTTTACATTTTATAAATATTTTTAAATAAAAGTGTTAAAAATAAAAACAGAAACAAGAAGTTTAAAATGGCGTTTGTTGCAGCAGCAACTTTCGTTGTAATAGATAAAGAACACAGAATTAAAAACACCACCTATATAGGTACGCCTTGAAACACCGATTTTGTTTATTAAATTTAATCGTGTAATGAAAATTTAATAATTTAAGAAAAAAGAAAAACTAATTTTGTGAAACTATATAATAAATATATCAGCAATGGCGTTTATAGTGTCAGCATCATTACAAGGGCTGCTATATATATTTCTGGCCTGGCAACACTGAGTGCTGCCAAGTGCAATCTGACATTTCCATTGGAAAGTTTGTCATTTTTAAGCATAATCGTACTCAAAACGTTTTGACGTACGACCATAATTTGTGTTGTTTACAGTGACTTGAAAAAATTAATAAAGAAAAAAATGGAATTAACTCGTGAACATTTTCGTGCCATCATTTTTCACAACTTTCGACGTGGATTATCACGACAAGAGTGCATTGATGAACTTAAATCTTTCTATTGCGATGAAGCACCATCCTATAGCACTGTGAAAAATTGGTATAATGAATTTAATCGTGGCCGAAGCTCGCTCAAAGACGAATTCCGTGAAGGTCGTCCAAAAACTGCTGTTGTGCCAGAGAACATTGATGACGTGCGTGAATTCATAAAGCAAGATCGACATGCGACATACCGAGAGATAGAGACATCCTTGGACATTTCTTCCACCAGCATACATTCGATACTGCATGAACACCTGGCCGTAAAAAAGGTTTGTTCTCGTTGGATCCCGCACAATTTGAAAGTCGCTCAAAAAAAGGCTCGTGTCGATTGGTGCAAAGAAATGTTGCAAAAATACGATTGCGGTGCTTCAAAAGACGTTTATACGATCGTCACAGGTGACGAATCATGGATCTATGCTTATGAGCCCGAAACGAAACAACAATCGACCGTGTGTGTCTTCAAAGACGAGCAAAATCCAACGAAAGTTGTTCGTGGAAGAAGCACTTCGAAGCAAATGGTCGCCTGTTTCTTCGGCAAAACTGGTCATGTGGCGACTGTTCCGCATGAGCAACGTAGGACGGTCACTTCTGAGTGGTACACTACAATTTGTTTGCCTGAAGTCATCGGAGAAATTCGAAAAACCAACTAGAGAAGACGAATCATTGTTCACCATGACAATGCGAGCTCTCACACATCGGCTCAAACCCGAGCGTTTTTGACCGGCCAAAACGTCGAATTAATGGGTCATCCGCCGTACAGCCCTGACTTGGCACCTAATAACTTCTTCTTTTTTCCGCACATCAAGAAAAAAATGCGTGGTCAACTATTTTCGTCGCCAGAAGAACCTGTTGAAGTGTTCAAAAACCATGTTTTAGAGGTGTCTCAATCGGAGTGGAAAAAGTGCTTCGACAACTGGTTTGAGCCAAAAGTGTATAAACCATGCTGGAGAATACTTTGAAATACAATAAAACCATTTTTGATTATAAATATTCGCATTTTCACTATTAGGCCAGTAATATATAGAGCAACTCTCGTAATTTTACTAGCTGAGGAGCATATAAGTAAAAATTTTAGAAGAATTCTATAGAATTTGTATTTTTAACGCCATCCACATGTGCGTACTTTCTGATATTTTTGCTACAGCCTCCTCTTGTTTTGATATATATATCTGGTTGTATGGACCACCACCTGTTGCAAGAGCTTCTTTTTATTTGGTAGAAATTTTCTTGTTTATTTTTGCTTTCTTAAAAAACTCGATAAAATATATTCACATTTTAAATAGAATATTTTTAATTTAACTTTTGAATTATTTTTTTGAACTGTGAATATTATAAATGAATAGAAATTATTTTGGCTTAAGTTCATTTCTTTTTAATTTCTAAAAATCTTTTTTTTAGAAAGAAAATTTATTTTACAATGTATGCGGACGTTTTCCAAAGAAAACGTTGTTGTTTTGAAAGCGATTTCTAACTGATATTATCCTTTTTCATCACATAGAATTTGAAATTGAAATGCAAAACGATTAAAAAAAATACATAACACCTTTTATCGTTTTCAAATCGTCTTTATATCTAAATCGTTTTTCATCACATACCTGATAAATTATGTTATTATGAGATTATATTAGCAGATTTTTAGTTTAAGAAAATTAACATTCATCTGTGTTCTCTGTTTAAATTTTCAAATTCTTTGACAATTTGTTTCGTTTGAGAACTTCCAAGTGATAGCCACATCATTTATATCTGTACTTTATTCTAAGAGCTAAAACCAATAAAATATTATGTTTGGAAGCCCGTATTTTTGGCACGGTTTCTAAGATTCAGCAAACTTTTAAAATGTTATACATTAACTAATAGAATGCCGTTTAAATTTCAAGAAATTGAAGATTTCAAGTATTTTTATATTACATTATGGCTAAGAAAATATCGTATGATTTCAAAAGCACATAACTTGATAGAATAGATGTTAAAACGGAAATCTCAAACCTTAAAAACCGTATCAAAAAACGAGGAAATTCATTTGTATCTTGCGATATACGTATTAATGATATTTCAAACCAGGAAAATGAAATTCTGCCTGATGTTTATTAAAAAATTTGTCAAGCCATAGACATAAGCCCTCCAGACATAAAGGCGATATTTAGAGTAAATCGAAAGGAATGACAGAAGAAATAATTACATAGATAATATTTAAGTTGACTTAGATCCAGCGATTGTAATTAAATTCAATTCACCCTACGAACGGAACTTTGTTTTAAAATCAATAACGGCCTTTATTTAATCCAAAAGAGACGTATTACCACTAAATCTTATCGGAGATATGATAGCACAGTACTTTTTACGTAAATGAGAACCTTAAAAGTTAGAGCCATCGATTACAAAACAAGGTATTTTAATATTTGCGTTTACTAATTGAGGTCTGGTTTACATTAAACAGCCTAGGGATGATGAACTAAAATGAATTTACGATGCCAGGACGCTGTCTCAAACGTTTTGCTAATATACCAGGGCAAAATTTTTTAATCGAGATTTTTCCTATCATGCAAACTTGTAAAGCTCTATTATATTATCAATATTATATAATCAAATGTAACAAAAGTTTATTCTAAGTCTAATGTATTAAGCCTTTAAATTTTAAATTAACTTTTGCATCTTAAAAATAATTTTTAACATTGTTGCCAAAACTTGTTACATAATTTTTAAATATGTTTGCATTTCTTCCTTCAATTTTGAATCAGCTTCTTAATAATAGGGTGTTTGGTTCTCGAGAAAATCTTTACTATATGGTCCAAATACTTATAAAAGATCTGGTCTTAAGATAAGCCACATAAATGCTCAAAGCCGTAATAATAAGATGAATTCCGTTTTATCTTTCAAGGATCTGATGTGGACATGATACGCGTTACAGTAACCTGATGTACACGATAACGTTTATAATCTTAAAGGACACCGCGGTGGAGTCGCCATTTAGGTAAAGTTATCAATTTGTTGTAAACTTAAATGTAAAAATTCTAATGATGATGAACATTTTACAAAGGTGGAATATTTGTTTGTTGAAATTAAAAGTAACAGTCAAAAGTTGTTACTAGAAACAGTTACAGGCCTTACAAAATTATCGATGAATACACTTTTTTAATTAATATATCCTCCCTTACTCTAGGCTACAGGGATATTGTTGTAACTGGAGATTTTAACGCAAACATTCTAGCTGATAAGAGCTTAATGTTAAATATGAATGGCATTGGATCATTCCTTATAAACCAAACTATGCTACTCATTTTACTACTAGTACTCTACTTGATCAATTTTTTGTTATCGCTCGTTCTAAGATACTGTTATATGACCAGCTCTCGGCCTTACTTTTTTCTAAAGACGATCTCGTTTTACCATCTGTTAATTTTTGAACACTGCCACAAGAACAAATTATAGCTTTTAGAGACTTTAGAAACATAGACATGTTTTCGCTAGAAATTGATTTGCACAATATACCTTGGAACAACGTCCTTTTTATGCCAAGTGTAGATAAACAGGCTATATTCTTGCACTCTAACATTCAGCGTTTGTATGGGCAACATCTTCCAATAAGGGCTGAGAAGACGAGCCATAACACAAAACCCTGGTTGTCTAATGAAATTAAAATCTTAATAAACCAGAGAAATATTGAATTTTAACACTGGGAAAGATGCAGAACTAATGAACTGAAGCAGCTCTTTCAGTCATGTAGGAAAAATGTTGATTTAGAAAGGCCAAATATAGATAAAACTGTTGCTCCAGATCACACGATTGATTTCAACCAGCTAAATTATGGATTTTCAAATATATCGACGCCGCACTCGAACATACACTTTTATGATACACAAAGAAAAATTTACATCCAATATGCGTTGAGTAGCCGAGTTACGATACGTTTTAAATTTGCAAATTCCACCTCACTAGATGTTCTCGAAAACTTTTAAAGTATAAACTCTAATCCTAAGTTTTTGAAACTAATTTTGAACTATATTTTACAATATATAACACAACTTTTAAATACGATCATAATTCCAGTACTAAAAGCTGATAGTAGCTATAGGCCTCTTGCAATACTTCCACACTTGTCCAAAGTCATCGAAAGGTTATTTTATACACAAAGTGAGTGAACAAATTGAATTTAAACAATCTGTTAACAAACAGGCAATCTGGTTTCAGACATAGGCCCAGCTGTGTTACTGCACTAATCGATGGCTCGGAGGAGTTGAGGTCAAAATTGGACGTAAATATGGTATCATTCCTGGTGTTAATTCAAAAGCTTTTGATGCTGTTGACCATTCATCCCTTGCTATAAGTTAAAAACTATATCCATATCAACAGAAGTCAATCAGTTCACCATGGTGACTCAATATCAGACATTTGCTCTGTGATAAGAGGTGTTCCTCAAGGCTCGATTCTTGGTCCGTTATTGTATACGATATATTCGAATGATCTACCCTTACAGATTAATCATTGTAAAACACATATGAATGTATGCTGATGACGTGCAGCTGTATTTAAGTTGTATGGTACCAGACATAGATAATTGTATATATGAACTTAATAAGGACCTTGATAACGTTCTTAAGTGGGCCTCTGCTAATGGTCTTAGCATTAACACAAGGAAGTCCAAAACAGTTCTAACTAGAAGAATCCCGTCTATGGTATACCTCTTGCAGCCTATACTTATTGGAGATTAAACAATTGAAATTGTTTCACATGCCAAAAACCTTGGAGTTACTTATAATGAGGAATTAAGCTGGACTTACCATATCAATATAATTTTTGGAAAAACTCATGCGATGTTGAAAAATTTATACAATACTCAATATTTTATACCATTTAATGTGCGGATGACCCTAGCAAAAACATATTTACTTGAACACTTTTTATGGATGTGAGCTTTACGTAGGTCTTGACTCAACTAGCAAACAAAAACTCGAAGTTACATACAACAAAGTTGCTAGATACATATATAGTCGAAAAAGGTACAGTAGTAACTAACGTTAACCAATTATAATTATAATATTTTAATAATGTTAGTTTACAGTAGTCCAATTCACAATCTTGTGCAATTGGTATTGCATCATAGCATTTGCAAAATTGTGTAGCATATTTTTAGTCTACACCAACAAAACATACAGTAATGAGTAAATACGCTACACAATTTTGCAAATGCTATGATGCAAGACCATTTGCACAAGATTGTGAATTGGGCTAGTAATTTTTTCCTTATCTATATATATAAAAATGAATGTCTGTCTGTTTGTTTGTGCTTTATAGGAGGCCAAACCCTTGGACCGATCTTCCTGAAATTTTCACAGCATGTTACTGTGACTCTGGAAGGAATAATAGGTATGAAGTTTTAATTGGACAACGGGGCGTGGCACCGCCCATATAACCCAAAAATTTAAATCGCCATATTTTGGCCATTTTTTAACCTACGTCGACGATATTTGGTACATATGGTTTTGGCATAATTAGGAATACGTACCAGGAGAAAAGTGGGTGGGACCCCGCCCCTTTTTAGAAAAATTAAAAATCGTAAGTCTTAACTACTGGACCAATCGTCATTAAATTTTCGCAATAGGATATTCTTGACTATATAAAGTTGGGAGTGGACAAAGGGGCGTGGCATCGCCCATATAACCCAAAAATTAGAAATCGCAATATTTTGGCCATTTTTTTACCTACGTCGACGATATTTGGTACATATGGTATTGGCATAATTAGGAATACGTACCAGGAGAAAAGTGGGTGGGACCCCGCCCCTTTTTAGAAAAATTAAAAATCCTAATATAGTCTTAACTACTGGACCAATCGTCATTAAATTTTCGCAATAGGATATTCTTGACTATATAAAGTTGGGAGTGGACAAAGGGGCGTGGCCTCGCCCCTTTAATTTTATTTAATAACGAGGGGGTAGCGAAGCACACCGGGTTCATCTAGTTATACTAAAAAATGTGTATGTTGTATTGTAATTAATTTCATGTACTCAAAATCTGATGGCATTATTCACCCAGTACTGTTATATAAGATTATTAATCTTGTTGTGCCGTATTTTGTTAAATAAATAAATAGTGTCGAAAGAGGTGTTATTGGAAATCAGCATGGTCGGTCCATGTCCTTCAAGGCAGCGGTCAAAACACCACGCCTACCTATAATTTTTTCATATCATATGGAACCCTGAAGTGACTCCAATTAACAAAAACAAAAAAAAATTGTTTAATTTGTTGCTTTACTTTTATTTTGCATCTTTTAACTGTATCGAAGAGCCGAAAAAAGTCAACCGTATACAGTAGATAGAAATGAATATAAAATCAGTGTTGATTATTGTTGTTTTTGCTTAAACTTTGATTTTTGTCTTAACTTTATTGTTTGGAAAAAAATTTGGCATTGAGCCCAACAGGTTTCTACACGAATATTTTTCGACGCATCCTAAATTAAAGTCCCAAGTTCATCTTTATTGGAGGGATTTGTTCCTAGAAGACACATTTTTACTATTTGCCATAAGTTCTCGATAGAATTTCAGTCGGGGGACGGCGCCGGCCAGCTTACAACTGTAACGACACGTTTCCGCTGGTTGCTGGGGCAGAACTCAGCGGCGTCCAGGGTCGTCGTCGTTGTGAGTAAAACACGGTATTCTTCTCAATACGGTATTCTTCTCAATAACAGAACTATTACTTAATTAATTGCTAGTGACCTAGGCTCAAGCGTGTGAGCGTGACTTACCGTCGGCAGCCGTTGTCGGTTAGCGGATATGAGCGTGTGAACCACTACTCGTACCGCTTGGGAAATACACAGGCGCGTGCACCGCAACCGAAGTAAACCCCAATATGACAGTCGACTAACTACGGACAAATGATCACTCTCGGAGGATTTGGTAATGAACGTAAGCAGTCACTACCACTTCCTTCTACTGCCTGTGTAGGATCAACAGTCTAGCGGGTATCCACTACTAAACTACCGGTCTTACCTAAAGGCCAGCCGGCAATCAACTGTCTCGATACAGTATAGTATAGTATATTTATTTCCAAAAATTTTAATGATTTACATGTTTTCTTAAAACTAATTTTAATTAATTATTTATTCCTTACATACTAGCGTATTTTTCAAGGACTTGCCAAGATATTTTATAAAAGTATTTGCAGCATGGCCGCTTATAATAATATTAAAGTTAAGTTTACTGTAGGTACAACATTTGTTTTAAAATTTCCCCAAAAAAAGGTAAATAGGCATACATTTGTGCTTAATTCTAATATTAAACTAAACCTTATAGTAAGGCAAGAAAGAAGAAAAAATAGAGTTATATACAAAAGAAAATAAAGTTATATACAAAACTGTCTCGATACAGACAAATTGCTCGCCTTTTATACCCGTCAGCTGGCCTCACATACAGGCAGGCTGTGATTGTGGTAGTGTTTGCTTGTAATTCTAAAAATACATTTCATTACACTACGTAGGCTAAATGGTAGGCCATCAACCAACGCTTGCTTGGTTGTTGTCGTAGGTGTTGTTGTAAATATCAAAAAAAGCAAACAGAAAGCCTGTTTGTGTTATAAAAACAATAAAACAGAAATACTTGTTTTTGATCGTCACGACAACAACACAGCATAGGTAGACCGTTTGTTTAACATAAGAAAACAAACGCATTTTGAATACTTATAAAATTAAGAAAACTTATAACAATAAGGGAATACAGAATTCAGTGATAAAAATAAAATAATTCAATGATAAAAATAAAATAATAAGGATTTAGGTTCTAATATACTAGAGATAATATGTATAATAGGGTACAATACTCTTCCACCGAAATGTGTCCGTGGAAACGAGCTTCGTGACTTCCACCGTCACACAACCTTGACGTTATGTTCTTCAAACCAGTTTTTTGCCCACGTCGATGTGTATTTCGGGTCACTGTCCTGTTGAAAAACCCATCGAAGCGGCATTTCCAATTGTTATAAAGCGTAATAGTGTCATTAAGAATATTTGTAAAATAAGCGGTATCCACTCTTCCTTCAATCCGAAATAAAAGCCCATTATGTTTCCGCCTCTATGTTTAATTTGTTTTTTTTTTGTCTGAATTAAATAAATTAACTTTCGTTTCGTCAGACTAAAGAATATTTCGCCATTTGCTTACACGCATGATTAGGGCAAATTCTAAGCTTTTCTTTAGATGCTTTTAACTTGGGTATGGGACCTTTCTACTACTTCTAGCCTTCAAATTTTTTCTAATAAGATTATTCTCCTTTTTAAGGATGGAAGAGGTGACAGCAGGATATTTTTTACATGACGCAATTTTTTTGCTCCAGTAGAGTTGTTATTTTCGACGGTCTTCCTCTATTTTTTGCCTTGCTTTCATATTTGACTTCATTTTATACCATTTTTTAGAGCATCCAATTATTTCGGCAAATTGTCTGTAACTTTTTCCTTTATTATGGAATTTTTTGTAGTCTCCCAGCTTTCAAGGGTACAATGTTTTCTTCTGCCCATTGTAAATACTATTATATAAAAACATTGTGAGATTTCTTTCGAATCGTACTTAAAATACACTAAGCTTACCTTTTTACACACTTAATAAAAAAACAAAAAACAAATTTAATTTGCAAAAGTTAATTATTTTTCAAAACTGGCTCTATTTTTTGGACACATATTTTCGCATCCAAATTTACACTGATAATAAAATGAAGATTAATGACGCTGAAGCCCTTTTTAAACATAGCGGGATTACATTTGTAAGAGATGTGTAAAATTAGTGGAACAAATCTTTTATGCCTACTTTTTTGTATGAGGGATTAATAAGGGGTAAAATTATTTGGGATCAGGTGGCTCTATTGTATTGCACATACAGTGGTATTACTTATTTATTTATTTTTTTTTTTCAATTCACGTCACCCCTATATTTGCTTTTTTTGATTGAAGTTACTTCACTAAACTAGATTTATATATATTGTAAAGGGTATATAAGATTCGTCTAAGCCGAAAATAGCACTCTTACTTGTTTATATTGTCATTGTTGTTTAGTGGGTATAAATAAAAAATATTTTCAAATTAATGAAATTTTCGGCTTTTGGTTCTTTTTAATTAATTTTCTAAACATTTTTTAGAAAGAAAAATTATTTACAAATGTATGCGGACGTTTTCCAAAGAAAACAAGAAAAATTAGACGCTAGCAGAATGAAATGCAGCATTTTCTGGACCGCCACATCCTTCATCAGCATTCTTTGCATCTATCTACCTTATGTTATGTACATCGTAAACATCATCTATTTAACCAACTAATCTTAATGTTAATTTGGTGAGACGAAGTTCACACACAACTTAAAGCTTTTTCTTTGTCATTCTCTTTGTAACTCGTCTTGTACATTTGTTGTTGCTTTTTTTGTACTAGCAATTTGATAGTCACAAATGCAACTTTTTTATTTTTAATTATTCATACTTGTTTGCTCACAACATTATAGACACTGTTTCAGTATCATATTGACTTTTATGAGTTAAGTATGAATGTAAATACGCGGTGCCTAGCGTTTGTTTTAATTTTTAATTTTCACCCTGACCAGGATTCGAACCATCGATTTTACAAATTAATGAAATTTTCGGCTTTTGGTTCTTTTTAATTAATTTTCTAAACATTTTTTAGAAAGAAAAATTATTTACAAATGTATGCGGACGTTTTCCAAAGAAAACAAGAAAAATTAGACGCTAGCAGAATGAAATGCAGCATTTTCTGGACCGCCACATCCTTCATCAGCATTCTTTGCATCTATCTACCTTATGTTATGTACATCGTAAACATCATCTATTTAACCAACTAATCTTAATGTTAATTTGGTGAGACGAAGTTCACACACAACTTAAAGCTTTTTCTTTGTCATTCTCTTTGTAACTCGTCTTGTACATTTGTTGTTGCTTTTTTTGTACTAGCAATTTGATAGTCACAAATGCAACTTTTTTATTTTTAATTATTCATACTTGTTTGCTCACAACATTATAGACACTGTTTCAGTATCATATTGACTTTTATGAGTTAAGTATGAATGTAAATACGCGGTGCCTAGCGTTTGTTTTAATTTTTAATTTTCACCCTGACCAGGATTCGAACCATCGATTTTACAAATTAATGAAATTTTCGGCTTTTGGTTCTTTTTAATTAATTTTCTAAACATTTTTTAGAAAGAAAAATTATTTACAAATGTATGCGGACGTTTTCCAAAGAAAACAAGAAAAATTAGACGCTAGCAGAATGAAATGCAGCATTTTCTGGACCGCCACATCCTTCATCAGCATTCTTTGCATCTATCTACCTTATGTTATGTACATCGTAAACATCATCTATTTAACCAACTAATCTTAATGTTAATTTGGTGAGACGAAGTTCACACACAACTTAAAGCTTTTTCTTTGTCATTCTCTTTGTAACTCGTCTTGTACATTTGTTGTTGCTTTTTTTGTACTAGCAATTTGATAGTCACAAATGCAACTTTTTTATTTTTAATTATTCATACTTGTTTGCTCACAACATTATAGACACTGTTTCAGTATCATATTGACTTTTATGAGTTAAGTATGAATGTAAATACGCGGTGCCTAGCGTTTGTTTTAATTTTTAATTTTCACCCTGACCAGGATTCGAACCATCGATTTTACAAATTAATGAAATTTTCGGCTTTTGGTTCTTTTTAATTAATTTTCTAAACATTTTTTAGAAAGAAAAATTATTTACAAATGTATGCGGACGTTTTCCAAAGAAAACAAGAAAAATTAGACGCTAGCAGAATGAAATGCAGCATTTTCTGGACCGCCACATCCTTCATCAGCATTCTTTGCATCTATCTACCTTATGTTATGTACATCGTAAACATCATCTATTTAACCAACTAATCTTAATGTTAATTTGGTGAGACGAAGTTCACACACAACTTAAAGCTTTTTCTTTGTCATTCTCTTTGTAACTCGTCTTGTACATTTGTTGTTGCTTTTTTTGTACTAGCAATTTGATAGTCACAAATGCAACTTTTTTATTTTTAATTATTCATACTTGTTTGCTCACAACATTATAGACACTGTTTCAGTATCATATTGACTTTTATGAGTTAAGTATGAATGTAAATACGCGGTGCCTAGCGTTTGTTTTAATTTTTAATTTTCACCCTGACCAGGATTCGAACCATCGATTTTACAAATTAATGAAATTTTCGGCTTTTGGTTCTTTTTAATTAATTTTCTAAACATTTTTTAGAAAGAAAAATTATTTACAAATGTATGCGGACGTTTTCCAAAGAAAACAAGAAAAATTAGACGCTAGCAGAATGAAATGCAGCATTTTCTGGACCGCCACATCCTTCATCAGCATTCTTTGCATCTATCTACCTTATGTTATGTACATCGTAAACATCATCTATTTAACCAACTAATCTTAATGTTAATTTGGTGAGACGAAGTTCACACACAACTTAAAGCTTTTTCTTTGTCATTCTCTTTGTAACTCGTCTTGTACATTTGTTGTTGCTTTTTTTGTACTAGCAATTTGATAGTCACAAATGCAACTTTTTTATTTTTAATTATTCATACTTGTTTGCTCACAACATTATAGACACTGTTTCAGTATCATATTGACTTTTATGAGTTAAGTATGAATGTAAATACGCGGTGCCTAGCGTTTGTTTTAATTTTTAATTTTCACCCTGACCAGGATTCGAACCATCGATTTTACAAATTAATGAAATTTTCGGCTTTTGGTTCTTTTTAATTAATTTTCTAAACATTTTTTAGAAAGAAAAATTATTTACAAATGTATGCGGACGTTTTCCAAAGAAAACAAGAAAAATTAGACGCTAGCAGAATGAAATGCAGCATTTTCTGGACCGCCACATCCTTCATCAGCATTCTTTGCATCTATCTACCTTATGTTATGTACATCGTAAACATCATCTATTTAACCAACTAATCTTAATGTTAATTTGGTGAGACGAAGTTCACACACAACTTAAAGCTTTTTCTTTGTCATTCTCTTTGTAACTCGTCTTGTACATTTGTTGTTGCTTTTTTTGTACTAGCAATTTGATAGTCACAAATGCAACTTTTTTATTTTTAATTATTCATACTTGTTTGCTCACAACATTATAGACACTGTTTCAGTATCATATTGACTTTTATGAGTTAAGTATGAATGTAAATACGCGGTGCCTAGCGTTTGTTTTAATTTTTAATTTTCACCCTGACCAGGATTCGAACCATCGATTTTACAAATTAATGAAATTTTCGGCTTTTGGTTCTTTTTAATTAATTTTCTAAACATTTTTTAGAAAGTTAATTAAAAAGAACCAAAAGCCGAAAATTTCATTAATTTGTAAAATCGATGGTTCGAATCCTGGTCAGGGTGAAAATTAAAAATTAAAACAAACGCTAGGCACCGCGTATTTACATTCATACTTAACTCATAAAAGTCAATATGATACTGAAACAGTGTCTATAATGTTGTGAGCAAACAAGTATGAATAATTAAAAATAAAAAAGTTGCATTTGTGACTATCAAATTGCTAGTACAAAAAAAGCAACAACAAATGTACAAGACGAGTTACAAAGAGAATGACAAAGAAAAAGCTTTAAGTTGTGTGTGAACTTCGTCTCACCAAATTAACATTAAGATTAGTTGGTTAAATAGATGATGTTTACGATGTACATAACATAAGGTAGATAGATGCAAAGAATGCTGATGAAGGATGTGGCGGTCCAGAAAATGCTGCATTTCATTCTGCTAGCGTCTAATTTTTCTTGTTTTCTTTGGAAAACGTCCGCATACATTTGTAAATAATTTTTCTTTCTAAAAAATGTTTAGAAAATTAATTAAAAAGAACCAAAAGCCGAAAATTTCATTAATTTGTAAAATCGATGGTTCGAATCCTGGTCAGGGTGAAAATTAAAAATTAAAACAAACGCTAGGCACCGCGTATTTACATTCATACTTAACTCATAAAAGTCAATATGATACTGAAACAGTGTCTATAATGTTGTGAGCAAACAAGTATGAATAATTAAAAATAAAAAAGTTGCATTTGTGACTATCAAATTGCTAGTACAAAAAAAGCAACAACAAATGTACAAGACGAGTTACAAAGAGAATGACAAAGAAAAAGCTTTAAGTTGTGTGTGAACTTCGTCTCACCAAATTAACATTAAGATTAGTTGGTTAAATAGATGATGTTTACGATGTACATAACATAAGGTAGATAGATGCAAAGAATGCTGATGAAGGATGTGGCGGTCCAGAAAATGCTGCATTTCATTCTGCTAGCGTCTAATTTTTCTTGTTTTCTTTGGAAAACGTCCGCATACATTTGTAAATAATTTTTCTTTCTAAAAAATGTTTAGAAAATTAATTAAAAAGAACCAAAAGCCGAAAATTTCATTAATTTGTAAAATCGATGGTTCGAATCCTGGTCAGGGTGAAAATTAAAAATTAAAACAAACGCTAGGCACCGCGTATTTACATTCATACTTAACTCATAAAAGTCAATATGATACTGAAACAGTGTCTATAATGTTGTGAGCAAACAAGTATGAATAATTAAAAATAAAAAAGTTGCATTTGTGACTATCAAATTGCTAGTACAAAAAAAGCAACAACAAATGTACAAGACGAGTTACAAAGAGAATGACAAAGAAAAAGCTTTAAGTTGTGTGTGAACTTCGTCTCACCAAATTAACATTAAGATTAGTTGGTTAAATAGATGATGTTTACGATGTACATAACATAAGGTAGATAGATGCAAAGAATGCTGATGAAGGATGTGGCGGTCCAGAAAATGCTGCATTTCATTCTGCTAGCGTCTAATTTTTCTTGTTTTCTTTGGAAAACGTCCGCATACATTTGTAAATAATTTTTCTTTCTAAAAAATGTTTAGAAAATTAATTAAAAAGAACCAAAAGCCGAAAATTTCATTAATTTGTAAAATCGATGGTTCGAATCCTGGTCAGGGTGAAAATTAAAAATTAAAACAAACGCTAGGCACCGCGTATTTACATTCATACTTAACTCATAAAAGTCAATATGATACTGAAACAGTGTCTATAATGTTGTGAGCAAACAAGTATGAATAATTAAAAATAAAAAAGTTGCATTTGTGACTATCAAATTGCTAGTACAAAAAAAGCAACAACAAATGTACAAGACGAGTTACAAAGAGAATGACAAAGAAAAAGCTTTAAGTTGTGTGTGAACTTCGTCTCACCAAATTAACATTAAGATTAGTTGGTTAAATAGATGATGTTTACGATGTACATAACATAAGGTAGATAGATGCAAAGAATGCTGATGAAGGATGTGGCGGTCCAGAAAATGCTGCATTTCATTCTGCTAGCGTCTAATTTTTCTTGTTTTCTTTGGAAAACGTCCGCATACATTTGTAAATAATTTTTCTTTCTAAAAAATGTTTAGAAAATTAATTAAAAAGAACCAAAAGCCGAAAATTTCATTAATTTGTAAAATCGATGGTTCGAATCCTGGTCAGGGTGAAAATTAAAAATTAAAACAAACGCTAGGCACCGCGTATTTACATTCATACTTAACTCATAAAAGTCAATATGATACTGAAACAGTGTCTATAATGTTGTGAGCAAACAAGTATGAATAATTAAAAATAAAAAAGTTGCATTTGTGACTATCAAATTGCTAGTACAAAAAAAGCAACAACAAATGTACAAGACGAGTTACAAAGAGAATGACAAAGAAAAAGCTTTAAGTTGTGTGTGAACTTCGTCTCACCAAATTAACATTAAGATTAGTTGGTTAAATAGATGATGTTTACGATGTACATAACATAAGGTAGATAGATGCAAAGAATGCTGATGAAGGATGTGGCGGTCCAGAAAATGCTGCATTTCATTCTGCTAGCGTCTAATTTTTCTTGTTTTCTTTGGAAAACGTCCGCATACATTTGTAAATAATTTTTCTTTCTAAAAAATGTTTAGAAAATTAATTAAAAAGAACCAAAAGCCGAAAATTTCATTAATTTGTAAAATCGATGGTTCGAATCCTGGTCAGGGTGAAAATTAAAAAATAAAAAATATTTTCATTTCATAGTATGTGTATTAAAAGTTAATTTCAAATGTCTTGTTAAGTGTACATACATATGTTTTATTAATTTTTAAAGAAGAGATTTTCTGGTTATTATTTTTTTTTTTTTTTTTTTTGTTAATTGATTAAAAAGTAAAATGGTACTACAAAATATTTTTACAATTTTACTCAACTTACTTCCCTGCGATTTTCAAAATTAAACTTAATCCTATTTCTGTATACATGATTTTGTTTTCAACTTAGAACTTTATTCATAAGTTAACCTTAATCTTCATAAATAACTACATATCTTAAAAAATGTATTAGTTGTGTGGAATTTGTTTGGTGTTTTTAAACCGGCGAATTTTATTTACAGTTATAATAAAATTGAAATTTCCATAAATTGAAATTAAAGAATTTGTACCCTTTATTAAGTAACCGCCACTGATCCGCAATTTTCCTGCCTAGCCTTATGGTAAAGGAATCAAATAAACAATCATTACCGTTTCTTTGGTCTATTGTGCATCTTAAAAATGTGTGGTAAATGGAAGCTAATCATAGTTAATTTTTTTAAATACTTACATACATACAGAATTTAAACTTCCTTTATTACCGAAAAACTTTCCTGCAGATTTAAATATATTTAATTCAGATAATTTAAAAGAAAAAATTTAATATAGGTGGAAACATTTGTTTAAGCATTAAGTTTCCTTCATATCGAATTTAAAAGGAGGTATCCTCAATAACCTACAAAATTATCAAACAAAATTATAATTAATGTCCATGTTCTAAATCATAAATGAGATTATTACCAATTGGTGTTTTCGAGAAAATTACATAAATTTTAGAAGGCCAGATGTTTACAGTTGTAGCACTAAAATATTCATTTAATGCAAAGACATTAAAATGTTTTTTATTGCTTTAAGTAAAATTTTTAACATACATATGAGCTGCTTTCTTTGGAAGTGGTTAAGTCCATTTTTTAAAATATTGAAATATTTAAGGGTTTACGTTTGAATTAATTTAAAAATAGTGGACAACTTTAATCAATTCGACTAATGTTTTTTACACTACAGTATAACCCGTTTAATTGTCCTGCGGTAGTAATCTTAGAGCACGTGATGCTGACGCACTCGCGGACATTCAGAAATGTTTAAATTGGACATGCATAAACTGTAGAAATGTTGGTATTGAGTTCTATCAGCTTTTTAAGAATTCTAAAGCTGAATTTGATAAAATTAACAAAGATTTTCTGTCACTCCAAACTAAACTTGCCGATTTTGGTGAACTATTTTCAAAATATAATAACCTCGATAAATTTATGAATTCATTGCAAAACCTGTCACCGAAACAAAAGAAGAAAAATGAGGGAACTGCAGTTGCTCAATCCACCCTACCCATTGTTGATACAAGTGATGAAACTAATACACTATCAGTTCCCATTTTGTCACCGAATTCTTCATTCCCCGTTATTGCGAGCACATTGCCTTCTGTTCAACTGGTAAATCATTCCGCTCAACTGTCAACTACTCCTGAAATTACAGCAGTTAATACTGTAGACATAAGTGGTTCGTCTGATCTAGTACCCACTAATAATTTATCAGTGGATTTTACTAGTTATGGGAAAACTCTGTCATCTCCAAGTATCATGAGTAATACCACAAATCATCTTAAGCCGCTTAGAGTTATACTGCCAAATAAGACAATTTTTGTTTCTCGTTTAGCGTCTGATACTACTACTGAAGAAGTTCAAGCATACATAAATTCTAAATATAGTCAAAACTTAGGTATATCAGTGTACAAATTTGCCTATGCTGAGCCAAGAATTGTGTCATCATTTAAAATTACTGTACCAAACGAACTGTTTAATATTGTTATTTCTCCAGAATTTTGGCCCAGTGGCACATACGTTCGTGAATTTATGTTTAAAACAAGACAAAGAAGTACTGTTCAGTTGCCTACATCTTTATCAAATATTTCAAAAAACTAAATAATTACTTAGAGAATTTTACTCTTATATACCAAAATGTTCGTGGAATTAATACAAAATTGTCTGCTTTATATAGTCAAAGTTTTTCATTTGAGTATCAAGCTATTGCATTAACTGAAACTTGGCTTAAAGAAACTGTCTTAAACACAGAAATATTTGCTGATAATTACGTAATATATAGACGAGATCGTGGTAATAACATAAAAGGAGGAGGGGTACTGATTGGAGTTTCTAGCCTACTAACTTCTGAAGCTTTATCAGTTGCTTCTTTGCTGGATATTGAGTTTATAGCTGTTTTGGTAAAACTTAAGCACAAACAAATATTCATTACATGCTCATATATTCCACCCAACTCTCCTGAAACAATTTACCAAAAACATTCTGAAGCCATATCTCTTGTTGTACATATGTCTCATCAAAATGATATTATTATTGCGCTTGGTGACTTTAACATGCCTACAATTTGTTGGAAATTTTTAAATAATGACGGATACTTTACACCGTATAATTATTATTCTGGCTCGAAATACATTGAATTTATTGATTGTTTAGTGGATTTAAATCTTTATCAGATTAATGGCATCTATAATGACTACCATAATCTTTTGGATTTGGTTTTTATAAATGATTGTACTGACATGTCGGTTATTCGTACTGAGCCATTAACAGTACCAGAAGATCGTTATCATCCTACTGTGTTAATAAATACATGTAATTACATATCCCGGTCTGCTCACACTCCAAAATCTCGCAGTTTTTGTTTTAAAAGGGCAAATTATCAAAGACTAGCTGAACTGCTTTTTGAAACTGACTGGTTAAATTTGTTATCTATCGTTAACTCAGAACATAATTCCGATGCCATTAATCATGTCGTTATGAAATTCTATGATAGGATTTATTGGATCTTTAACCAGTGTATTCCAAAACAAATTGTTCGTCATTTATCTGGTCCTCCATGGAATTGCAAGTTGCTTTCCAAAATTAAGAACTTCAAGTACAAATATTATAAGAAATATAATAAATCTGGATTAGAAGCAGATTATATGAAATACTCTGTGGCTCGTGCCGAATACAACAAATTAAATCAAGTATGTTATAAGTACTATCTTACAAAAATGAAGAACAGCTTTAAGAAAAACCCTAAGTCTTTTTATAATTTCGTAAATACAAAAAGAAAATCTATTACCTTTCCACCTTCTATGAAATTAGATGATTGTGAATCAGATGATAACGAGGAAATAAGCAACCTATTTGTGGACTTCTTTTCTGCTACCTATGCAGATGGTCATAGTATTATATTTGATGGGCAGTTTACACATATTCCTGGAAGTCAATCTATTTCTATCCCATTTTTTGATGAAACTACTGTATTCTACGCTTTAAAAAAACTGAAATTTTCGTTTAAGAGTGGACCTGATAATGTTCCAAGTTGCGTTCTTATTAACTGCGCAGAGGCCTTAGTAGCTCCTCTTACAATGTTGTTCAACTTTTCAATTAAATTAGGTAAATTTCCTGAAGTGTGGAAGAATTCTCTCATTATTCCTTTATTTAAGTCTGGTAGAAAAAATGACATCAGAAATTACAGAGGAATTGTAAAACTGAGTGTAATACCCAAACTATTTGAAAAACTAATTACGGATCATTTATGTTTTCAAGTGTCTTCAATATTATCGTCTAAACAACATGGCTTTCGTAAAGGCTGTTCTACGGTCACAAACCTTTTACAATTCTCGACTTTGGTAAATCGTGGTTTTGTCAACAAAATGCAAACTGACGTGATTTATACTGATTTTAGTAAGGCATTTGATAAGGTAAACCATGAACTACTTATCCAAAAACTAAATTATATGGGATTCACAGTTAATTGCTTAAATTAGATAAATTCATACCTTATCAACAGGAAACAAAATGTTTTATACAAAAATGCTATATCTCGGCCAATCCCCGTGACATCTGGTGTTCCACAAGGGAGTCATCTTGGACCTCTTCTTTTCTCATTATTCATCAATGACTTACCTAGCGTCATCAAGAATTCTGTTATACTTATGTATGCGGATGATGTTAAAATATTTTTTACATATAATAAATATAATGATCATAAGCTGCTACAAGCAGATTTAGATTCTTTATACTCCTGGTGTGAATCGAACATAATGAAATTGAACTTCGATAAATGTAAATATATGTGTTTCTTCCGAAGGAACCATTTAAACGTTAAATACTCTCTGGGTGGCAATGAGCTGCAAAGTGTTTGCAGTTTCACAGATCTCGGAATTTTACTGGACCATAAACTAAACTTCATTCAACATATTTCCCTAATTGTAAGCAGGGCAAGATGCCAGCTTGGTTTCATCAAACGTTGGGGTAAGGAATTTGATGATCCTTACATCACGAAACATTTATTTACGTCACTAGTTCGTCCAGTTCTGGAATATGGTTCAATTATTTGGGATCCACAATATAAAATATACAGCAACGCAATTGAATCAGTGCAAAAACAGTTTTTAATATTTTGCCTACGTAGACTGCAATGGAATCCGTTATGCTTGCCATCGTATAAGTCTAGGCTTGCTCTCATTAAGTTACCATCTCTGTCTAGTCGCAGAACTATGCTAAATGCCATGTTCATTTTAAAAACAATTAACGGTAAAACCTGCTCTAACTTTTTGATTGAAAATATATCTTTTTGCGTTCCTCAGCGTCCAACCAGATACTATTCTCCATTAGATATTAAATATTTTAGAATGAACTATGCAAATTTCGATCCTTTCATTAGATGTTGTAAGGACTTTAATAAACTATACCTTTATGTTGATTATTCCTCAAATGAAAATCTGATAAAACGTAAAATTTTGTTTTCATTAAATATGTATTAATAGTCTGTAAGAATTATAAATTCATAGACTTGAATATTTAAATAAATAAATAAATAAATAAATTTCCAAAAGGGGAGTAAGGGAAATCTCAACAAGTACACTCTAGCTTACGGCTACTCTACTTTTAAACTTACTTACAAATAGTGACAACAATCTAGTATTTCTATTCTTCGTTTGAATCCTCTGCTCATTGTCTCTTCTTCTATGCACCACCTTCTTTTTATTTATTTTCTCTTTTTGTTTTATCTTCACCACAATTAGTTTTTTCAAGTTGAAAAAAAAAAACTCCAGCTACATCTACTATATTAAAACGTAATGATATGTTGCTTTAATGCAGTTAAGTTTTAAGTTTTTCTTTTCTTTATTTCGTATTTCTTTTTACTGCTCTTTCGAATTGTCACACACACACTGCGTAGTTTCTTCCTGGGCAGTGTATTCCCAAATCGACCAAAACCGACACGTATGACGAAAAACTTTCTATTTTACAGGTTTTAGTTTTATTGCTTCAGGCTTTATTTGGACGAATTTATATCTATTTAGGGGTTTCAAGTACAGTTGAACTTCTTTTTTTGAGTAAATGAAAAAAGACAGCATTTTTCCATTTAAGTCATTGATTTTTTTGTCAACTTTTATCTTTTTTTTTTTTTTTGAAACTTTTGCACGTTTTTGTTTTACTGAGTAAAATTAAGAATTTTGGTTTTTGTTGTGCGACTAAAAAAATTTAGCTTCCTTTTTCAACTTAAGTTATTAACTTTTGTTAACTTTCCCAATTTTTCGTTAAACTAATTTATTTTGCACCATGAAATTACTACCCGTCCACGACCGCTAGTCAACGTCTACCAATCAACTGAACTTTTTATTTCTTCGTTGCTTAAAACCTTCAAAATTTATTTATGTACTTAGATATGTCAAATAATGGTATTATCTTAAGGTGTTTGCAAAACGAGATAAGTATACTAATTGAACAAAAATAAAGGAACACACAAATTAGGGCAGAAAATTTTTATTCAAGAAATATATGAGTAAACTTATATATTGGACCTTTTAAAAGAGGTAATTTTAACTGCAGGATAGCTTATTAATAAAAATATTTTCTTAACAGTTCAGTTGTTTACAGTTTCACCCATTGCTAAATACTGTTATAAAGATCTTGCTGATATTTATTAAAAAAAAGATGAATGCGATATAATGATGCACACACTAAGCAATGAATACTTTAAGATATGTAGTTGTAAAGAAATTGAAACACATAAAAAAATCCGAAATTTTGCAGCCGATTTAAAAAAGCTGTATAAACGGTACCACGAATGACTATCAAAAGAACTTATTTTTGAGAGCTCATCTACAGCCGTGGAAAAATGTGACAAAAAGGGTCGACCAGAAAAACCAATTTTTAACTGTAGCAAAAGGTCTAGAAGACGCAAGCTAGATAATATTAATGAACAAATAATAAAGAATTATTAGGGACTCATTTTTGCACCAAAATCAACCAACGCAAAATAAGAGAAATAAAATTAAAATAATTGAAATAATAGTTCAAGCGACACCTAGGCGTATAAAGATGATTTTAAAAAGTTATCCTACACCAACTGATGAAAAAAATTTACTTCAGAAAAAGCATTCGCAATCTTTTTGGATTTAGAAATGACTAAATGTCAATGAGAAAAATGTCGGTATTTGCCCTGAGTATAGTCATTTAGTTTCTGTCAAGAAAGAATGTTTGCCTCCACAAACTTCTTTTAGAGTTACTTCAAGTTTAGCAGAAATAAAATTGCAAGGCCTTTTTGAGCATACCACAGAGACATTGGTAAATATACTCGATGATGAACATTTGAAAAATCTCGGAAATAGTATTACTTTGATTTCTAAGTGGGGTTGTGATGGAGCGTCTGGACAATGACAATATAAGCAATGTAATGCTGAAAATTCTTCAGATGCTAATTTATTTATGGTATCTTTTGATCCGCTACGCTTAATAAAATTTTCTACCAGTCTAGACCAACCGAAATTGATGTACGGAAAAATTAAATTCCTTCATCAACAAGGTATTGTATGCGCATAAAATTTGCATACAAAAAGGAAACAAAAGATGTCATAACTGAAAAAGTTCAAAAGATGAAAGATCAACTTAGGAACCTTCAAGCCGTAATATTTAAATTTAAAGAGCAAGACATCGAAGCAAATTTTAAAATGTGTCTAACAGTGATTAATGGAAAAGTTGCGCAATCCTTAACGGAAACAAAGTCGTCGTCAAGCTGCATTACATGCCAAAAGACGGCAAGCCAATTAAATCAACCTCCAGCATAAGACGATAGCTTTAAGGAAGCTTACCAATTTAGATTTTCGCCTCCTCACACTAGAATTCGTTTGATAGAGCATATTCTTCGTCGTTTCCTGACAAGATTTAGTTTACAAAACTATTGATAATTATAATTTGTAACAATAAGAATAGGACATATGAAAATTTTTTTTAATATTTTAACTTCCTTCTTTTATACTCAAATTCTATTAATAATGGCAACGAATATTAAACAATTCGTAACTATTTTCTATCGGTCTACATTTCTGCTTTTTATCAAAAATTAAAGTTTAGGATCCCACCTACCTCTGAATAAAAAAATTATTCTATTGAGCTAATTTTCAAAATGAAATTTTTGTTGCTGATATTCAGGGATATTTTAGAATCGGACTATCATCAGAATTGAAACCGACAAAAATCTCATTTTGGTGTCACAGAAACAGTTGACACCGATTTCAAAAGATTTCATCGTTTTTTTTGTCAAAAACAATCCGATCAGTTATCAGCTGTCAGATTGCACTTGTTTCGATTTTTCTTGTAGGATGTAAAACGTATTTTGCTGCACAATAATAATGTAGTGCATCTATACTTAGTAAAGGCACTGTAAGAATATTATTTAATATAAGTTAATTGAACTTGAAATTCAATCCATATCTGTTTACAATAAGTATTTTTAAGAATTTAGTGAAGTAAAATTATGAATTGAATTTGTGCTTGGTCAGCATAAATGAACATTAAACTTTTTGTGGTGAACTGTTGCCATAGGAATAATGTATATGATTTTTGTAATGTAATATGATTTTTGAATATTCTCTAAATAATTGTTTTCACGCGCCAACAAATTATGGTAACTAAAAAAAAAGAAATAAAGAATTTGTCAAAAGTGCAAATTCCCGTGGGAACAGCGAATTCACTATAGATTGGTTATTGTGCCAAATTAATGCTGACCATAGAATAAATTAGTATATAAGTTGGAAATTTAAAAAAATAGAGACAGAATTGATTGAACAGCTTAAAGAAAAAAAGGTCTTTCTTTCTCTTCTCATTTGGAAATCGGCACTGTTGGGTGCTGAAGAAAAACGGCTGCAGAGCTTAGCAAATACTGAAACAAGTCATTTTGTTTTTTTTTTTTTTTTTTTTTTTTTGAGGACTGTAAATAAACTCATCATATGGCGATCCTGCCAATCTAAAAAGAATCCTATAAATAAAAAGGATAAAATTGTTTTTTTTTTTTTGAGGAATTTTTTTAATTTTTTCCCTTGACGGAGAGTTCTACAATTTTAAATGACTCAACAAGAGGTAGACGAAATTTTTGAGAATTGGAAAAAATATCTGCACGAAGAATACGTTCCAGAAGGAACATCAGTTGAAGAACCAACCACCTATACACCCACACCAAAGTCTGCTGGCCCTAAGCCAATTACAATAGAGCAGTATCAGACTAGACAGAAGAATCAGAAACTACAACTACAAATCTTTAGAAACCAAGCCACAAGTAAAAAGAAGAAAGGAGGAAAGAAGCTAAAATTTCAGAAAGCCTGCAAGGACCTGCAGCGTATAATAGGCATCAGTGAGGGAAGACAAAAACAACGATTGATACAGCAACTGATAGAACTCAGGAAGGCCTGTTGGAGAAACCATAATAAAATATAATATAATAAAAAAAAAAAAATAAATAAAACATTCTTTTAGGATTTTGATGTAACATTAAAATTGCACTTTAAAGATTTTGTATATATATATATTTTTCATAAAAACGTATAGAAAAATAAGAAAAAACCCAAGAAAATTTTGACAAGTGATGAATCTAGAATTACATACTTTTCAGATAACAGACGAAGATAGAATAGAATATACATTAGAACAAATCAAAATGGGTATCGCAGATGCAAAAGTAGAGGGCCATGCGATTGCCAACGCTACAAATACAAATAAAATAACAATAGACCAGGAAATAATACTAATTCTATTATTAATTTTCGTAGTAGTAGTAATATTCAAGTTTCTACAACACTATATAAAAAAACAGGTTGTAAGAAATTCTGTGCAAAATGCATAAATAATAACACAAAAATTGTGACGACCAAAAGTCGCTGAACTTGTTTTTGGGCACACCTAATAAAATTAACAACGGTTTTGCATTCCTCAACAAACAACCAAATGCCTTTGTTGTTGTTTTTTCACATAATAATGTTCCATTATTTAAATGAAGTATTTTGTATTTTTTTTTTTTTTTTTTTTTTTGTATGCTGGTTAAGCCACACGAAGAGAATTTTTATGTACGACACTGGACATCCGCTGACCTACCCCGGCTAGAGCGAAAACGTGTCGTTACATTGGCGCCCGAGCAGGGACCCTTTTTTTTTTAAAAAAAAGTGCCTACAGAAAAAAAAGAAAAAGCAATTTTAATTAAAAATTAAAAAAAAAAATATAAAAAAAGAAGCAATTTTTAAATAGAAAAAAAAGCAATTTTAAGTAAAAAAAAAAAAGAAAAATCAATTTTAATTTAAAAAGAAAATAACTGGGAAAGAAATAATAGAGAAAGGCTTGGATATTTCTATAAAGCCACGCCAAAAAAAAAAGCCGAATTGTGTTTTGGTTCATTTAACATCATGGTGAAGACAAGTTGGATTTATATCCTAAGAAAGGAAGAATTAGGGCAACTCCTGTCACAGTGCAGTTTGAATACCGATGGCACGGTCGAAGAAATGCGTAAGAGGCTGGCGAAGTACGTCTTGGGCGTGCACGACGAGAGGGAAGCCCTTTTCATTCAAGAATGGCAGAACAAACACGAGGCGACCAACATCCCTGTAACACCAGTTACGAATTTAGCCGTACCTAGCGCAACGTTGCTGACCTCCGGTGAACAGTCGAGTCCGAAAACTACAGTCGGTTTGCAACCCACGACACGTCTATCGAGTGCAGGGGATACTCTGGCGGCGATGGAGATAATTCGTAAATGGGGCCTTAAATTTGATGGTGGTAAGGACCCATTAGGATTCCTTGAACGCGTGGAGGAGTTAGCGGCGCTATATGAGCTTGACCTCAAATGCGTTTTGAAGGTAATGCCGGAACCTTTTCGCGACAAAGCGCTAATCTGGTGGCGCAACAACAATAAGAGATGGGAGAGATGGGCCACATTCAAAAGTGATTTTTGTACTTTCTTTTTGCCCCCAATATATTTAGAGAAACTGGATGATGATATCCGACGTCGCGTTCAACGATCACGAGAAAATTTTCGCGACTATGTGCTCGCTTTACAAGATCTGATGCGCCATTCTCAACTGAGTGAGGAAGAAAAGATGGAAAGGATCTTTCGAAATTCCCTTCCAGACTACCAATGGTTCATACGTAGGAGAGACTTTAAGACGCTCGATGAGCTGATTACGCTTGCGGTCGAAATGGAGAGTATCCCTCGTACAGCCAGCCCAGGTAGAGGCGAACATCACCGGATGATCAAGAGAATGACCCCACCAAATTACAACCATCAGCAGCACTGCAAAACCCTATGTGCGCCAAAAACCTCAAAACAGTCAACACAATTGGTGTGGGAGGAGAACAAACTTCGAACAACCAACGAGACTATAAATGCAATCGTGGACACGGGGGCTACTTGCAGTTTCCCCACGTACGTTTTTGTAAACCAGGTGTCAAAGAAACCTCACCTAGTTCCGGTGGCCATGGACGTGATCCTTGCTGACGGTTCACGAAAGCAGATCACCACCGCTTGTCGCTACCGCATCACGCTAGGGAACATCACCACCACTCATGACTTTTTGATCATGGATGAAGCCACGGAACCACTTATTCTGGGAATTGATCTGCTTCGCAAACTGGGAGCTACTATCACATGCGCCGGGTTGGTCGCTCGACCACCAAACCCCGGTGACCAGAATGTTAATCAGGTACGAGCTGGTATCCAGCCGGTGACTAAAGAACAAAAATTTAACCTACAAAATCCCGCTATGCAAGACATCATAGACGAGGTAACGAAATACTTAGGCCACGTAGTCACCAGAGACGACATTAAGACTGAACCGAATAAAATCGCCGCAGTCGCACAAATACCGCCGCCCACTAACGTTAAAGAAATCCGTCGATTCTTAAAAATAACATCGTGGTATAGGCGTTTTGTCCCCAATTTCGCAGAAGTTTCACAACCCCTAACACAATCACTCAAAAAGGGCAAACACTGGAAATGGGGCCAGAAACAACAGTCGGCATTCCTCCATCTAAAAGAGCAACTCACAAAAGCTCCTGTCTTGGCGTGCCCAAACTTTTCTAAAACATTCACTCTTCAAACCGATGCCAGAGATTACGGGCTAGGCGCCGTGTTAACACAGGAAACTGAGGGAGCAGAACGGGTTATCGCCTACGCTAATAGACACCTGAACGCAGCTGAGAAAAATTATTCCGCGACGGAGAAGGAGTGTCTCGCCATCTTATGTGGCATCCGGAAAATGCGAGCATACCTGGAGGGATATGAGTTCCGGGTAATCACCGACCATTTGACTCTTAAATGGTTAAACTTCATTGATAGCCCCACCGGACGATTAGCTAGATGGGCCCGTGAACCCCAACAATACAGGTTTTCTGTCTGTGATCGTAAGGAGAAGCAGAATGTAGTCGCCGATACGCTCTCGGGGTACCCAATCGCCGAAATCATGCTGGCAACAACACAGAAACCTCTGCGCTGTCCGTGGTTGGAAACCAAAATAAAGGAGGTCCGGCAGAATCCTGAAAACTTCCCAGACTACGTAATTGAAAATCGACAACTGTACCGCCACTTTACGCGGGGAATTAATGACGACGACACTACACCATGGAAATTGTGTGTAGCTGGCCCTCTACGAGAACGAGTAATGCAGGAAAACCACGGTCAGGCAGTCGGTGGGCGTGTAGGAGTTCGGAAAACATTAAATAAAATTGCAAACCGCTACTACTGGCCAGGAATGTCTCGAGACGTAAGACGATACTTTCAAAACTGTGGCGCCTGTCAGCGGTACAAAATTGTACAACAAAAGCCCGCGCGAAAAATGCTTACACGAGTTCCTAAAAAATCTTGGTCGCTCGTGTGTAACCAATCATCCCGAAACCCACCGACCATCCGCCGAGTCATGTTCCGACCCTCCCTGCGATCAGCTCCCAGCAGAACTACAGGCAATCATAAACGCAGCGCTAGCAACCCAGAATCCTTAGAGTCGCTACGGTTCGTAACCCAACACGCCCCGTATCTCACTACAGAATGACCGTCCAACTGTCTCCGCCCAAAACCACCCGCCTAAACTAGGAAAGTTCGGGAAAATGGGAGAGGGTAGTGTGACGACCAAAAGTCGCTGAACTTGTTTTTGGGCGCACCTAATAAAATTAACAACGGTTTTGCATTCCTCAACAAACAAACAAATGCCTTTGTTGTTGTTTTTTCACATAATAATGTTCCATTATATAAATGAAGTATTTTGTATTTTTTTTTTGTGTATGCTGGTTAAGCCACACGAAGAGATTTGCCTAAATTATACTCTTAAATTTTTTTTTATAATATAAAGAGTACTCATTTTGTTGTTTGCTCTTTATGCTTTAAATAAAGAATATTTATTTGCGTTATTATTTTTGTAATAAATAATTAAGATAAACAATGTATGAAGTTCTAAGAACAAATTCTGTTGTTATGTAAGAATTACATATGCATTCGCTTACTTCACGTTTGAGTGGATCACACTTCGTATCATTATACACTCAAGAGTGGAACATCGGATGTCATAATATTCGTATTTTCTCAGCTACACGATAGACAAAGTAATTGAATGTTTTATGCGTGTACGCAAATTAGTCTGTTGTAACTTAAGAAGAGGTTAGTCAGTTGGCAGCTATAGACCTGAACAGTCGGATCATTTGATCGTGCGTATGCCATCGAATGCTAAGACTTGATCAATGGAGAAGAGATCTGATATCGAAGTTGTGCGTATGCCACTCCAATAAAAGATCAATTCCTCCTTATAGTTTCCAACCCAGAAATCAACTCGGATACTTCGGCTGGCTTGTTGCCGTCTCCTAGCTAGACCGACGTATACGCTTTGACTGTTTGTTTTTTTTATATAGGAATTAATTTCGTGGACAAATCGGTCAGGAATCGCTAAAACTTGGGCCGCTTGGACGTAGATTGTGCGTATGCCGTCAAGGTTCTCGCTGCCCAGTGGAATAGGTCAACCCTCGTTGGTCGTGCGTATGCCACCGCAGTGGTAGATCGCTTCCTGCTTAGCTCTTACTGTCCGATTCTCCAAAAAATTAATTGACTCACGTGTGGCTGGGCTAACTATTTTTTTTCATTTGTAATCTATTTATTTTTCAAGTTCTATTTTATTTAAATATTTAACAAGTTAAATTTAAGTAAAATACAAAAACAAAAAAAAAAAACAAAAAAAAACCAAAATTATAATAAAATAAATTTTATAACGTCTAACAAAACAAAGGTGTTTGTGTTAATTGGTTTTTTTATGTACGACACTGGACATCCGCTGACCTACCCCGGCTAGAGCGAAAACGTGTAGTTACAAAATTTAAAAAAAAAATTTCAATGGAGCAGATCTTTGACGAATAAGAAAGATTAATTGTGAATGCTAGGAAATCAATAACAAAAAAATATACAAAAGAAACTATACAAGAAAAACTAAAGTTAATAGAGCAGTTAAGTGAAAAATTCGGAAAACTTGTAGGACATTTAGAGATTCCCTTAAGAGACGAAAAGATTATTCAATTTAGAGACCTGAGAGAAACAGCAATTCAGCTATTGACAGAACATAAAGAGGAAAAATTTAAAATAGAGGAAAAAGTTGAAAATCTTAGAATCATGTCGAACTTTGACTGTAAAAAAGGAAACAATACCAGTTTTCGACGGAAATCCAAAACATGTTTATATTTTCCTTTCAATGATAGAAATGGTTCATTCTGAACTTAATGAGCAAGGAAGAAAGAACCTGATAAAATATATATTGGCAATAAAATTAGTAGACAAAGTCAGGGACATTTTGATTATACAAAATACGCCTGAAACTTTCGATGAGCTGAAGACAGCTTTGGCAAAACATTTCAAATCACCAAGAACGTCAAGCAGCATACATTATTAATTAAGAAATACAAAACAAAAAGGAAATGTACTTAATTACAAAGAACGTATTAACACTTTGATAGCACACTTGACATTGGTACAAATTTCGGAACTTGAGGACAGTTCAAATCAGGTAGCTCGATCTACGATTAAGATTATGAATGAAAAACTAGCTTTAGAAATTTTTCAAGAAGGTTTATATAAAGATATAAGAACAGCTGTAATAGCCGCACAACCCAAGACCTTGTCACAAGCCTTTGATATTGCAAGCACACAGGAAAGATCACTACAAATATCAGATACATTTACAACATTACAAATAAATAATAATAGACGAAACTATTACAATAATACAAATAGAGACAATTTAGGTTTTAAAAATAACAGAAATACAAATTATATCAATCCACAGATGGATAGGAACTTCAACAATATAAGGAATAACAGAAATTATAACAATAGCAACAGAAACTCTAATAGTAGCATTGGAAACCATAGCAACAATAACAGAAACTACAAAAATAACAGACACTATGACAATAACAACAATAACTACAACGGCTATAACAATAACAGAGGTAATAGAAACAATAATAACACAAGAGGAAGAGGCCACTCCAATGTTCATACTATACAACAACAGGGAAACGTACAAACCCTGGAGACTCATTACTAATCTCCGAACAGGGAAAGCTAAGAGTATATACACTAAATATTGGAACATCAAATTTTCTTTTCCTTTCAGTAAAGAACATCAACTATCAATTAACATTTTTAATAGACACAGGCTCAGAGATATCACTCTGTAAAGAAAATGTAATATACAACTATTACAAGAATACTGACAACATTTGCCGATTGAGTGGCATTACAAATGACTTCAAAGAAACGTTAGGAACTACTGACTTACAAATAGTACTAGGAGAACAAGTATTAACACACAGATTTCAATTAGTAGAAGAAGACTTTCCTATCAGTACTGATGGAATTTTAGGAATAGATTTTTTCTGTAAATACAATTGTCAGATTAACTATGAGACACTAACTTTAAATACTTGCATAGAGGGAGAGCAAATAATAATCCCAATAGAGATTAACACAAAAAGAATACATAATATAACCATACCCCCGAGAACAGAGAAGATAGTACCCATAAACATTGACTTAAAAGAAGATAGTGTGATATGTAGTAAAGAAATAATAAAAGATTTCAGAGATTACTAGAAGATCTAGATTTCAAGAACCTTGAAGAAGAAAATAAAAAAGTCATATGTGATATTCTACGACAATATCAAGAAGTATTTCATCTTAAAGGTGAACCATTAAAGGTAAACAATTTTCATAAACAAAGTATTGAATTAAATGATAATACACCCACTTACATTAAAAATTATAGACTGCCACAAACACAATTAGACGAAATAAATAAACAGGTTCAAGAGTTGTTAGACAAAGACGTAGTAGAACCGTCTATTAGTCCATATAATTCTCCATTATTATTGGTACCAAAAAAGGGTCAAAACGACACAAAACAATGGCGTTTGGTTGTAGATTTCAGACGTTTAAACGATAAGACAGTAAATGACAAATTTCCTTTAACCAGACTTGAAGATGTATTGGACAGATTAGGTAGAGCTAAATATTTTTCCACTTTAGACATGACAAGCTCGTTTCACCAAATAGAACTTGAACCAAAATCAAGACCACTAACAGCATTTTCAACACCAAACGGTCACTTTCAATATACAAGATTACCATTTGGTTTAAAAATATCATCTAACAGTTTCCAAAGAATGTTGACAATAGCATAAGCTGGTTTAGAGTCGGAAGCATTTTTATACGTTGATGACGTCATTATTTTTGGATGCAGTTTGAAGCACCACAATGATAACCTTATAAGAGTGTTGAAAAGACTAAAACAATACAATTTGAAACTGAATCCAGCGAAATGTTGTTTCCTAAAACCAGGAGTTTTGTATTTGGGACATTTAATTACAAAGAATGGTATAAAAACCGACCCGACGAAATACAATATCCTGTTCCAAAAAACGCAGACGACGTTAGACGGTTTATAGCCTTCTGCAATTATTACAGAAGATTCATTCCAAACTTCGCCAAAATAGCAACTTGCTTAAATAATTTATTAAAAAAAAGTAACTTTCAATTGGACGGAGGATTGCCAAATAGCATTTGAGACTCTAAGAGACAAATTAAAAAACCCGCCTATACTACAATATCCGAACTTTGACAAACAATTCATTCTAACCACAGACGCTTCAAATGTAGCTCTGGGAGCAGTCCTATCACAGGGTGAAATCTGTAAAGATCTACCCATATCTTATGCAAGCAGACGCTAAACAAACATGAAAAGAACAAATCAGTAATTGAGAGAAAGAGTTATTAGGTATTCCTTGGGGAATACAATTTTTTAGACCATATCTATATGATAGAAAATTTACCGTGGTCACAGACCATAGACCACTTATTGCTTTATTTACTCATAAAAACCCGTCTTCAAAATTAACCAGAATTAGACTAGAACTATCTGATTATGACTTTGATATAAAATACAAAAAAGGAACAAATAATACGAAGGCAGACGCTCTATCACGCATAAACATAAATTCACAAATATTAAGAGACATGATTCCAATCTATATTGATGAAAAAGAAAGGAAAACCTTGGCAATAACACGATGTATGATTAATAAAAGTAGTGATGAAAAGAAAAATATCTGTGATGAAGATAATAATAGAAAGAACGTTCATAGAAAAGAAAATATTATAAAAGACTGCATATCTCAAAAAGAGACTGATCACCTCCTGATGTGGGAATGTACGTCAATAAATTATATTAAGGGTACCCAAAAGATTGAATTTATATATGATAATAAGGTGCAGCAAGAATTAAGAAAAGAATTGAAAGAGAAAAATGATAAAATAACGCGAATAATATGCAATAAAAGCGAAAATCCTATGTTTTCAGGAACATTTTTGGAGAAACTTTTATTGAGATTAAAGAAATTAAAATTCAAGAAGTACGTACTATATGATAATGATGAAATATTTAAGTATATAACGGCCGAAGAATTGAAAGAAAGATATAACAATATAAAGAAGAACGATATAGAAATAATTATATACAGAATGCCAAGAGAAATAAAAGATAATATAACACAATATAGATTGATACAGGAATTTCATGACTCACCACATGGAGGACACTTTGGAATAAGGAAAACACTTACCGCATTAAAACAAAGATATATATGGAAAAATATGAACAAAATGGTTAAGAAATACATAACAACATGTGATTCATGCCAAAGGCATAAACAAATAAGGAAGAAACCTTTGCCATAACAGATACACCATAACACGGTTTTGATACTATTGTAATGGACACAGTTGAACCATTAAGACCATCTGGACAATTTAGATACATACTTACTATGCAGTGACATATATGTTGTTGCTTGTCCGCTTGAGTCAAAAGATGCCAGAACTGTCGCAAAAGCTTTAATAGAACATATAGTCTTAAAGTACGGTTTATTTAACATTCTCAAAACAGATAAGGGAACCGAATTTACCAATGAATTAATGAGAGATATTTGTGTATTATTAAAAATAAAACAAAATTTTTCAACACCTTACCATCATGAAACTTTGGGAACGGTAGAACGAAATCATCGCGTTCTGAATGAATATTTTCTAAATTTCGTGAATGACAATAATTGTCATGAATGGATACCATATTATACTTTTGCTTTCAATACGACACCAAATGTCGATACAGACTATTCACTATTCGAACTAATTTTTGGTAGACTTCCTAAACTCCCAAACGACATTTTAGGTGATTCCAGAAAGATTTATAATATTGACAACTACTTAAATGAACTAAAGATTAGACTTCATCACTCATTACAAAGAGCAAGAGAAATAATCCTCGAAGTAAAAAGAAAAAGAAGTATAGAATCTGAAAGGAAGCAGAATAAAATAGATCTTAGAATAGGAGATTTAGTCTAAGTTAAAGTTTTAAATAGAAAAAAGTATGAAGATCCATACAAAGGCCCATACAAAGTATTAGATTTAGAAGATTTAAATGTACTTTTAGAAATTAATAAAACTAAAACAAAACTAGTACATAAGATCTTGCTAAAAAAATATTTAAATTGACAAAAACAATATAGATAAGAAACATAAAGATAAGAATTTCAATGTAACAATATAAATACCAAACACAATTTAGAAGTAAAAAAAAATATGTGTACACAACGCTTTAAATAAGCCTTAATTATAATTTTTTTTTTTTTGCTGTTTCATTTTTAATAATACCCAAACCTAAAAGGGTAAGGGTGAAATTCATCTATACTTAGTAAAGGCACTGTAAGAATATTATTTAATATAAGTTAATTGAACTTGAAATTCAATCCATATTTGTCTACAATACGTATTTTTAAAAATTTAGTGAAGTAAAATTATGAATTGAATTTGTGCTTGGTCAGCATAAATGAACATTAAACTTTTTGTGGTGAACTGTTGCCATAGGAATAATGTATATGATTTTTGTAATGTAATATGATTTTTGAATATTCTCTAAATAATTGTTTTCACGCGCCAACAAATTATGGTAACTAAAAAAAAGGAATAAAGAATTTGTCAAAAGTGCAAATTCCCGTGGGAACAGCGAATTCACTATAGATTGGTTATTGTGCCAAATTAATGCTGACCATAGAATAAATTAGTATATAAGTTGGAAATTTAAAAAAATAAAGACAGAATTGATTGAACAGTTTAAAAAAAAGGTCTTTCTTTCTCTTCTCATTTGGAAATCGGCACTGTTGGGTGCTGAAGAAAAACGGCTGCAGAGCTTAGCAAATACTGAAACAAGTCCTTTTTTTTTTTTTTTTTTTTTGAGGACTATAAATAAACTCATCATAATAAGTAAAATTATTTTAAATTTCATTTTATATAAAAAATAACTATGTGTATAGGGAAAAACATAGAAATGCAACTCAAAATGGCATATTTGTGAAATTTATGGAGGAACATGAAGATATTGGAAGTGGTTTTACAAAACGAGACATGGTTGAACTTTAGTCTCTCCGGCAGGAACTTACACAGTCTTTAAACAGAGCTAAACCACCCAGCAAAGATGCCGACGGATAGGAAAGGGTAACATGTTTGAATATCTTAAATGTGACGCTATTATTTTACACATATTTATTTCTATACACAGATATGGACGGAATGGAAGAGTGAAATAAGAAAGAAATTAGCGCATAACAAAGCTAAATCTCGTGCTACTGGCGTTGGTCCGTTTAATACATTCTACCTAACACAAACAGAGAAAGCAATTGTGCAAAAATGCGGATTAAATCGATGGTAGATGGTGTCCCGGGGATAGAATTGGGCATATTGGATGATAAGCCTGTCGTAAACGATGATACAATTGCAGCATCTACATTTAAAAGAAGACTGGAATCACCGATCGTTCCCTGTACACCTAAAGGGCAAAACCATAGAGCACAGGACACTTCTTAAAACAATTGAAGATAATGAAAGAAAAATTGAGCTAAACGAGAATCTCGAGCAGCTTATTTCAATAGAAAAAGAAAATGCAAGCTCACTTAGACGTATAGACGACCTGTAGAAAAAACAGTGAGAGTGTTGCTAAATCAATTAAAGAATTAAAGGATGAAAAAATTAATTTTAGCTCTCGGATGTAAAAAACAAACAAAATAAAAATGCAACAATTGGACCTGCAGCTTTTAAAGTTTAATATTTAAAGCAAAAACAACAAAAAGTGACAAAAAATGTACAAGTACAAAAAACAAAAACCGTGTTACATTTTAATTTAATTAATAAATTAAATGCGAAATACGAATTAAATTCTATAAAATAAAAATGTTATTTATTGAGCATAAAATTGTATGCGAACGCACTTTGTTTAACCATCTCATTCACATTATCCAGTCACAGTCAGTTAATTTGCAAACTGAAAAGTCAGCAGCTGTTTGTTCGTTTTGCTGCTCAGTTTAATTTTTTTCAGTTGGCATAAAATAGAAAACTGAGATTAGTTGTTTATTTTCAGCATGTAACTAAAAAAATGAACTGCTTTTTATAGCGTGTTTGCAATTCCATTTCGGATTCTTTCTCCTTCATTACGCAATGTCACTCGGGAAAGCAATAAAGTATTATTCTCTAGGAGTTCTTCCGGCTCAACAGCGAGAGTGGATCCACTTCGTATGAGGTGTTGTCGCTTTTACAAATGTTGTGCAAAGCGCAGCAAACATTTGGACCACTTTTTGTGGAGTATAATGAGAAACATTAAGTTTATGCTCTCTTGTATTATATGCTAGATTTCTATATGGAGTCGGTAATATAGCTTCAAGAGGATATCCGCAATCGCCTAATAGTATGGAGGTTCGGTCGCCATTCTCGTAATTCCCGAGAAAATGCTGACGGGCTCTGATTATATTCCATACAAAAGCATCGTGACTTGAACCGGGATACCTTGCATCTACTGCTCGTATTAGCATATCACTATCACAAATCCTTGAATGAAGAATGCATACAATTTTTTTTTTAATATTTACCAGTTTATACTTACTATCATCCCATTCATACCGAAAAAGCCTTTCCCGTAAAAAAAACGCTCGTCAACAGTTGGTTTAATAATTTGTATATGACTTCCATCGACGTACTCAATGATGGAAGGAATTTTATCTTTATTGAAAAAATAGTTTCTAAACCTACTTTTTTCATAGTCATTCATTTTAAGTTTGACCCACTGAGGACATATTTGCCGTTGTAAAACATCCAGTACATTTGTCAACGCAATTGACACCGTACTTCGGCCTAAACTGACGGTAGAATCGTTTCCAGTTGACTATTGATATCCGCCTTGCGCCAAAAATTGTAATATTGCTGCTAGCTGAATAGCACACAAAATATTTGACGAATGCAAGTGAACTTCAACAATGTTCATCAACATTTGTAATGCTTCTTTATTCACACATTACTAACTTATACCCTGTTCCGACATACGCTTTAATTGCGCAATTAAAGCCTTAATTGAGCTCAATTTACCATTTACCATTCAATTAATAAATTAAGCAATTAGTACTTAATTGCATTACTAATTAAATAAGATGCGAAATGCAACCCTTGCTAACAAGTATGATTACTAGGAACTATGTTCAGTAAGAAGAAAACATTCATGAAATTGACAACAAATTATAAACAAACAAAGAAAAAGGCGGTTCATACGAAAATGGCTTTTGACACTTCCAACTTCAAAGCGACAACACAAAGCCATGTTGTTCTTGTAATAAAAAGATAAATCAGGTGGGCGGACGACACTACCTAGTAAAATAAATATGCCTTGTGCTAATTGAATAAGCTTAATTGAGCATGTGTGAACACCAAATTCAATTGCGCAATTAAAATTTTAATTTTATTTAGTACAATTAAGAAAACATTTCTGAAAAGGGTATTACGAATCTTAATTATATTTTCAAACAATTCTAACTTTCGTACTTTGTTGCAATGCGTACTTACGCTATCTCCGAAAGTTCCAATGGATTGCTATAATCTCTCAATATCTTTCGTTTGCCTTTATCATTTGATTCTTCCTCCATTAGTAAAAATAAAACGACAGCCTCAACAATTTTAAACTCCGTATAATAAAAATCTCTTTAAATTATATGTGCAACACCAATAAACGCAAAGCTTTTTGATCGAATGTTTCTTAAAAAATGTAAACAAAACAAAAACGGCTGATTCCATTATGGGTTTTGTTTATTTTCGAATGAAGCCAAAATCCACACGGTTCCATGACAACATTTCAAATCAGAATCGATTTTTAATTCTGATAAATGACAATTCTGACTGGGTTTCCATAACAACCTAATAAATTTTTATTTATTTTTGTCAGATGTTATTTTTTTCCTTCAAATGCATATTTACAATTACTCATTCATAAATTTATTAACTGGTTTTCGTAATAACTATTTCAACCTTAGTTGACAAATTTTGCCATTACCGGAAGTTAAAACAAAAAATTTTGCCACTTTTTACCCAGTTGATAGTTGCTACTTATTATAAATTATTATTTCACCAACTATAGCTGACATAATTTTAGATAGTTTACTTAACGACGCCTTAATGGAACTAAAAAATAAAAATATAGAAATAAAATACATAGCCAAATATGTAGATGACATCCTAGCTATTAAAAATATTGACGATCACAATGAAATCTTCAAAACATTTAACAATCATCACCCCAAATTAAAATTCACTATGGAGATCGAAGAGCAGAAAAAAATCACATATTTGGATGCAAAATTGATCAGAGGCCTTATTCTGTAATTCTCCTAAGCTAAAATTGCTTAAATGTTGAACTTATCCATGTTTATTTTCTCTAATTAATCGGTATCTGTAAGTCTATTTCAATAAATAAGAGGGTGTTAAGTATAGGGTTATATGTTCCAATGTCGTATTTGTAGCAAAACACTGCTTTGTTAAAATTAAATAATTTTAGAGATGGCGATTTAGCTTTAGCAACTTACAGAATAAGGCTACAGATCATCAGATAAAATTATTTTTGATTGGTAGTCAAAGCAAACAGAATCCGGCAGATTAATGAATTACAATACAACACAACCAAAGAACCAGATTATTAACACAGCAAAGAGCTTTATAGAAAGAGTCTTAAAAATCAGCGACAAACAGTTCCATAATAATTATATACAGAAAATTTATAACATATTAAATAACAATAGTTTTCCTAATTACCTCATAAGAAAGTTAATAAATACAGTAAAACACCGAATTAAAAACAAAACATCAAATAAAACAATAGACAACGATAAGACAAGTTGTACTTTTTACAGTGTAAAATACATTCCTGGCTTAACAGACAACAGAAATATACGTAACATAATTAAAAATAACAACAAAATTTGTTTTGCCTATAAACCTACCAACACAATAAATACAATATTTACGAAAATTAAGGCGCCAATTAATAAGCAACAACAAAATAACATTGTTTACGAAATACCATGTAAAGGTAATGATACAACAAAATGCAATTTAATATATACAGGAACAACAAAGAGAACTTTGTCAACAAGAATAGCTGAGCATCAAGCTGACATTACTAAAAGAAAGGAGACAACTGCATTGGCTCAACATATACAAAAAACAGGTCACACAGCTGACTTTGACAAAGTTAAAATATTGGATAAAGAGAAAGTGGAGAGAAAGAGATACATTAAAGAAAGCTTACACATTCAAAAGAAGATAGACAATACAATGAATTTAAAAGAGGACACCGATAACATCAATGCAAGCTATAGAGTCGCTATTAGCTGATCTTCGACATAATCTTATGTGTTTCTTGTTTTTTGAAGTTTGTGGTAAATTGTTTTTATGTTTCTGTTTTTGTTTTAATAAAAAATGTAATTCAAATTAATAACGTTTTTAAAATTGTAAGACAAAAAATAATGATTTAAATATGTATTTATATTATAATATTCAAATGTTTTTATATTTCATAATTTTAATTTAATAAATTATAGACAACAACCCATGAAAAAGTCGACAAACAATCGACGAAACGTCGGGTGAAATTTGTAATTAAAAATTTTTTTTAATTACCTTAAATTTGTAGGCCCAATTAGCTTGAGCAGAAAGCATATTTTTTAAAAATAACCAGAAAAAATTGGCCAAACTTCAAACATCACGAAATTGTCATTACTTTTCAACCACAACAAAACAAAACAAACCCAACAAGCAGCCAACTTCACTTCCTAACGCACTGTCAAAATTTCATTTTCCAATTGCTAAGCGTTGACGCCATACTATTTAGGGATGATTCATACATTTTGTTTGTACATGAGAAATTTTGACAGATATCTTGCGCTTTACGCGCTAATTTAGGGATGTCATTTAGTCGCTATGATGCAACGCTTTTTGTTCGGATTTTATAGCTAAAAAACCATTACACTTAATGACAAAATGTCTAAGCTATAGCACCTAAATTTCATGCCATAGAGGAGAAAATCTTTGCGCCCTGCCGAAGGCAGGCTACGCAGAAAATCTTTAGTAAGCGAAGCCGGTGTTGGTCATACCATAGAGGAGAAAATCCTTGCGTCCGTCCGAAGGCCGGCTACGCAGAAAATCTTTAGTAAGCGAAGCCGGTGTTGGTCATACCATAGAGGAGAAAATGATTGCGCCCGCCCGAAGGCCGGCTACGCAGAAAATCTTTAGTAAGCGAAGCCGATGTTGGTCATACCATAGAGGAGAAAATCTTTGCGAAGCCGGTGTTGGTCATACCATAGAGGAGAAAATACTTGCGTCCGTCCGAAGGCCGGCAACGCAGAAAATCTTTAATAAGCGAAGCTAAAACTTTTATATAAAAAAAACTCTTTTTTATTTTTTTTTACTATTTTCCTTTAAAATTGAATGAATTTTTATGTTTTATACTGCTCTGCAAAATAGTTTTTTGAAGACTTTAATGTAAATTTTACATACTTAGCTTTTATACTGTAGTGTTTTATAAAATTTTTCACAACAAGTAAAATACAACAAAGTTTCACCTATTTCGATTTACACACATATGTAATTGAAAACTTAGGTGGTATTTGTTTCTTTGCTAGTACAATTCCAGGAATTTTTATAGGCCTTTGAATATTTTAAAAAAGAATCCTTTTTTCTTGTTGCATGTTAAAACTGTCCTTTTTTAAGAAGGTGCAGCTTTCAAAAAAAATAATTAAAATATTACAACAACAATGCAAAATTAATCTACCTGTTGTTAACAAAATCCTAAAATTAAAAGGCTTCCGTTAGTTTTTTGCACATTTATTAAATACGGGTTTTTTCTAACAACTGATAAATCCAGTGCGGACATTAGGACGTATTTCTTTTATGGTCTTCTTTCTTTTTCTTTCCTTACAGAAATAAAAAAAAAACATTTTGATGCCTTTGCATTAAATGAATATTTCAGGGGGCAAATTAAGGCATTCGATATCGATCGAAATTTACATTTAAATTCTTTTGAAACTTCGATCGATATCATATGCCAAAATTTGCATCCAGAGCTACATCTCTAAACTTGTGGCCTTAAAAAATTTCGTGTAAGTTTTCTCGAAAACACCAATTAGTAATAATCTCGTTTACGAATTAGAATAAAGACATTGATTATAATTTTGTTTGATTATTTGCGGGTTATTAAGGGGATACCTCCAAATAAATTCGATTTTAGGAAACATAATGCTTAAGCAATTATTCCCACCTAAATTATTTTTTTATGAATATTCTAAATTATTTATATTAAATCTGCACAAAAGTTTTCAGTGATAAATGCATTTTAAATTATAATTCTTTTCTTCTTTTTTTGTATATATGTAAGTATATAAGAAAAATGAATTATGATTAGCTTCCAGTTAACCACACATTATTTTTAAGGTGCGGAATAGTTTTGTACAAAAAAAAAATGCAAACAGTTTTTATTTGATTCCTTGACCATTAAGCCAGGTAGGAAAATTGCGGATCGGTGCCGGTTACTTTATAACGGGCAAAACTGCAACCAAACTTCGTGAAAGAGAAACATAGATTTCTTTGAATTTTATGGGTTTAAAAACCCCAAACAAATTCCACCCACCTAATACATTTTTAAAGACATTTAGTTATTTACTAAGTTTAAGGTTAATTATTAATAAAGTTTCAAGTTGAAAACAAAACCGCATGTCCAGATTTACACTATGCAATTATTTGAGGTATTTTTTTCTCAATTTTCTTAAGTTAGAGCTAAGAAAACATTAGCAACAATAACATCCCCTCAAAACTCAAGCACTACCATATTGCTTACTCGTCCTGATTCACAAACAAATATTTCATGCTAGTTTCATGAAAAGTTGCATAGTGTAAATACCGTATAATTGTGTAGTACCATTTTAATTTTTAAACAATTAAAAAAAATGACAAGAAAATTTTTAAACTATTTAAAAATAAAATCTATTATTTTAAAATTATTTACACACACATTAAACAAGACATTTGCAATAAAACTTTTATACAAACAATATAAAATGAAAGTATTTTCTATTTATACCTACTACACAACAATGACAATACATTTTTTTAAAAAAAGAGAAAAAACCTTTGCACAAACTATTCAGCTAAATTATACACACACATTATTTGTGTGTAAAGAATAAAAAAGATTAATAAAAAAGCAAGGTTTAAAAATTTTGTATTAGATTGTTTTATTTGTTTAAATACTACCTTTTTTCAACAATTGAGTTTCTTATTCGAATTGCTCTCAACGAATGAATATTTTTTAGAAATTGGAAGATGGCGGCGCAAGTTTAATTACACCGTTAGCGGTTTTACTCGTTGGAATCCAAATTAATACTCCGAAAATACAAAGTTGATAAAACTGGAGTATAATTTAGATCCTAACAGAGTAATAAAAAGACGAATTAAGAAAGTCAACAAATTGAAGACATTTTACATTAAACACACATTTTCAGTTGCGAAAAAAACAGATTTCATCTGTCTGCCTACAACAGTTCAAGTGTATGGCCACATAAATTAGAGTACATTAACTATTGGGACACCCTTATATATTCAAATTTCATACTAGTTCAACTGTTTAACAGTTTGGCAATATACATCAAATTACAACTATAGGGTCACCCTTTAATTTAAAAATTCAAATTATATACTTGCTGTTGTGATAGATTTAACAATCAGGTTCTGTGTCAATTCAAACCGTCTGTCTATTACGGTTCAATAGTTTGCCCATATACATCAGATTATATCAAACATTTAATTTATAATCGACATTGCGTCAAATTACAAGCGTTTTTCTATAACGGTTTAAAAGATAGTCCTATATAAGTAAATCTACAGTAATTATGGGACACCCTTTAATTTCTGAATTCAAATTATAAACTCGTTGATATAGCGGGCTTAGAAATACAGGCCCCTTTTAAGTTTCAGCGTTCTGTCTATAACGGTTCAAAAGTACGCCCACACTTGAAATTACATCAACTATTGGAACATCCTTTCACTTCCAAATCCATATTTTATAATTGTTATAGCGGACTAACCCATGCAGGTTCGTTTTAATTTTCAAATGTCTGTCTATAACTGTTAAAAAGTATGGCAATATACAACCAATTACATGAACTATTGGCGCACCCTTTAATTTTTAATATTAATACTTGTTACTATAACGGCCACAGTAAGCGACATTCTGTCCAAGTTGCAAGCGTTTGTCTATAACGGTTCAAAAGATAGGCTCATATAAGTAAATCTTCATCAATTATGGGACACCCTTTAATTTCTAAATTCAAATTATAAATCGTTGATATAGCGGATTTAGCAATATATGTCCGTTTTAAGTTTCAGCGTTCTGCCTATAACGATTAAAAAGTTTGGTCACATACACAAAATTACATTAACTATTGGAACACCCTTTAACTTCCAAATCAAAATTTTATACTTGTTGTTATAGCGGACTTAGCAATACAGGTTCGTTTTAAATTCCAAGCGTCTGTCTACAACTGTTTAAAAATATGGCAATATACATCAAATTAAATGGACTATTGGCGCACCCTTTAATTTATAATTTTAATATTAATACTTGTTACTATAACGGCCAAAGCAATCGACATTCTGTCCAAATTGCAACCGTTTGTCTATAACGGTTCAAAAGATAGGCTCATATAAGAAAATCTTCATCAATTATGGGACACCCTTAACCCTTTCGGGACGGAGTTTTATTTTGCAAACCAAATTATGTATGGTAAAATTTTTTTCATATTCTAAAAGGTATGATAAAAGTATTATGTTCTCCATACTTAAAAATTTTAAATTCGTCCTTTTTCCTGGGACATATAATCCCAACAAGTGTTTTCATGGGGCATAAAATCACAAACAGTGTTCTCGAAGAGCGATTCGAAATTAAAAAGATAACTAAAATATAAATATTATTAGATTTAGATAAAAGTTTACATTTATTTTTAACATTTTAGGAATGCAATTAGGTATTAATTTGTGGAATGGCCCAAAACACTTGTAACATAAGGCGTTGTCACAACCTGAGCATATCATCTTTGTTCGCTTTTCTGTGCCAAGTGAAGAACAGCGGACACAGCGACAACGCTTCTCTAGCTCTACTGGCAAGTGGTCTTCAATATTGATGCTATCCGTTTTTGGACGTTTGGCAGTTCTACCTCCCTGGCGATTGCATTGAAAATAAAGAAAAAAGACAGTTTGAAAATTGCTGGGACGTATTATCCCAGTAGTCCCGAAAGGGTTAAATTTCTAAATTCAAAATATAAACTCGTTGATATAGCGGATTTAGCAATACATGTCCCTTTTAAGTTTCAGCGTTCTGTCTATAACGATTTAAAAGTTTGGTCACATACACAAAATTACATTAACTATTGTAACACCCTTTAACTTCCAAATCCAAATCTTATACTTGCTGTTATAGCGGACTAAGCAATACAGGTTCGTTTTCAATTTCAAGCGTCTGTCTACAACTGTTCAAAAGTATGGCCATATATTTCATATTTAATGAACTATTGGCGCACCCTTTAATTTTTAATATTAATACTTGTTACTATAACGGCCAAAGCAATCGACATTCTGTCGAAGTTGCAAGCGTTTGTCTATAACGGTTCAAAGGATAGGCTCATATAAGAAAATCTTCATCAATTATGGGACACCCTTAAATTTCTAAATTCAAAATATAAACTCGTTGATATAGCGGATTTAGCAATATATGTCCCTTTTAAGTTTCAGCGTTCTGTCTATAACGATTTAAAAGTTTGGTCACATACACAAAATTACATTAACTATTGGAACACCCTTTAACTTCCAAATCCAAATTTTATACTTGTTGTTATAGCGGACTTAGCAATAGAGGTTCGTTGTAAATTTTAAGCGTCTGTCTACAACTGTTCAAAAGTAAGGCCATATACATTAAATTTAATGAACTATTGGCGCACCCTTTAATTTATAATTTTTAGTATTAATACTTGTTACTATAACGGCCATAGCACTCGACATTCTGTCCAATTTGCAAGCGTTTGTCTATATCGGTTCAAAAGATAGGCCCATATAAGTAAATTTACATCAATTATGGGGGCACCCTTTACTTTTTAGATTTATTTTTGTATAACTTTTAAATTTTACAGAAGTGCCCTTAATACATGTAAAAAATATGAATGTTGTATGGGGACACCCTTTATGAACTGTTTTAAAAACGGGACCAATATGTAAGCATAATCTATCATATTACCAAAAATTTTCAAAATTGGATCAGAAATGACTAAGTTCTGAAAGCACAAATATAAAATGAAGCAATATTCAGCCGAATTGTATAACCTCCTTTTTTTGAAGTCGGTTAAAAAAACATAACTGGTTTTTATGTTGCGTATTGTTTTTTGCAAACTCAAACTATGTGTTCGTGTTGCTGCTGAAAATAGTAAACTGAATTCAGTTGGTTTCCGTTCTGTGTGTGCTCAGTTTAACTATTTTAAGCAGTCAAACTGTTGAAAATAAAAACTGAAACTATTTGCAGTTCAGTCGCCAGTCAAAAAAATTTTTGGTGCTGCTGAATTTTAAACCCTGGTTATAGGTTTCTTAGACGCAGTGCCAGACTTGAGCACTCAACTTGTGCAATCTATGAAAGATGCAGCGAAATGAAAATATATTCTGCTTTCGCATAATAAAACATGTTTAATAATATTTTTCTTTCTATAGCAAAACTAATAATAACTAAACCAATTTTTAAAATTTTTAATACTGCAGAATTACACGCCTTATATTTTGAAGCTTTTAGCGTATGACTAATACTCACCAGTGGCGGTAAATTCTGTTTTTGTCTTGCCTCCGGTTGACAGTTTTTAATAGTTATACCTTTAGAGGATTCTCGTGCTGGTGGTCTTATATTTTGTTCTTCTTTACTTCTTACATGATCGCGAGGATAATTATATTCTTTATCTGGTGATATTTCCTCTTCTGGAATAGATTCGTCACCGGTTGAGGTCTCTAAATAAAAAAATACAACTTATAGTATTAACCTTGTGGTTATATTCTATTGAAATGTAAAAATAGTTACCTGAGTCCCCATTATCTCTTTCTGGGCTTTTATTAAGAACTGAACTTCTTTTGGATGGCATTGGTAAACTTGGCTTAGATCTAGATTTCATAGCTGCAAGTGCTTGTTGGACAGCTTCCTGGCGAACTTCTGAAATATGTTTAATATTATTTATATTGTGGTTACTATATATCTACACTGCACACTGAGGTGGAATCCAAATATAGTGACTCCCAAGCAAGATATGGCTTAGCAAAACTTATACATACACGACTTTCTACTAACACATTTGCAATAACTTTATACTGAAACGCCGTTGCCATTGTACTGTTTTTAGTATTAAATTAAATAGAATCTTTTTTTTTTTTTTTTTTTTGTTAATTAAATCTAAGTTTTAGCTCAACAAAGTTTATAATGCAGCTTAAAAAAAGTTTTGTAGTTAAATATTTTCCAAGAATATTGAAAAATTTGCATATTTTTTGTGAAACAAGTCACTGGCAACATAGTTTGCTACAGACATCACACGTATACAAATGTAAACATCACTTTTTTCATTTTTCTATAAGGATGTGATAGAAACTTTGTTCTACGCAGAGGTGGACATTTCCATCATCAGTGATTGTCATTTGATGACTCAAATAACGGTCACTGTTCTTATAGGGTCACTTCTCATTTTGTTCAGCTGCAACATAAAAGGGATTAAGTTACAGTCCGTAAAAAATTCTGAGTATAATATGACATATATAGAGCACTTTTAATGAAATTATTTAAATTTTGACTTAAGTTCGTTATTAAAGTATATATAAATACGAGGGCTGCTATATATATTTCTGGCCTGGCAACACTGAGTGCTGCCAAGTGCAATCTGACATTTCCATTGGAAAGTTTGTCATTTTTAAGCATTGTTTGGGATTTTTTATACCCAAACGTAATCTCGTTATGAAAACCCTAATTCATAACAATTTAAATTAAGCTTAGCTTAGTTAATGCCCTTTTGGTATTTTTTATTGTACAAGACATTTCGGTAAAATTAAGGAATTCTACCTGCTATGAACACAAAGCATAAAAGAAAAAATGTGAACTTATTTTCAACAAGTAAATAAAGAATTAATTTAAAGAATATCGTTTATTAATATAAAGAAAATCTCCTACATTAAATTGGTGCCGAAACCCGGGATGGTACTCCCATAATACTGCCACGATCTCTGTGGATTTAAAATCTTTGCTGATTTTGCTACCGTCTAGGCTACGGTGTTATCTTTGTGTTTTTACTATTTTGCTGAATTATTTTCGATACTAACCGAAAATGGAGACGATTGCCGCTGGAATTGCAGACCAGAGGAAACTTCTCGAACATATTGAACGAATGTGTCACACTTTCAACGCTAAGGCAAAAGAAGCTAAGTCTAAGGGACATGTTCAAACAATACTAGAGGATTTGGAACTCACTTTTAAGACGTTTAAAGATGGCCATAGTCAAGTTATAGGTATTATGCACGAATCTTCTATGAATGAAAATGATGTGCCTTATATAAAAACTGACGTATATTACAAATGCTATGATACATATATTTCTTTTAAATCCTCACTTCTTGATTTACTACTTGAGTTTGAAGCCCCTCAGAATAACTCGGACCATGCTAGTACTTTGCTGCTCCAAATGTTACTCAAGATACCGTTATCAGTGGCGCGCGGCTTCCGAAAATAGACTTACCAACATTTTCAGGTGACTACCTGGATTGGATCGCTTACCGTGATATGTTCTTATCGCTTGTGCACAACAATCATTCATTGTCGAACGTTCAAAAGTACTACTTTTTAAGGGGATCCTGTACGGGTACGCCTCTATGTATGGTAAATGAGTATCCCATTGCTGATTCTAGTTATGAATTAGCTTGGAATGCGTTGGAACGTCGCTTTCATATTGAACGAAAATTAATTGAACAAATCCTTAAGAGTTTATTTTCAATACCTTCATCTAATGGAACTTTTAAGAGCATCAAAGAATTACTAGACACTACTAGAAACTGTCTTGCCCAGCTTAAGGCTTTGAATGTTGATACCTCTACATGGGATTCCATTCTAGTATATATGACGACTCAAAAGATGGATATTCAAATTCGTAAAGAGTGGGAAAACTCTCTTAATGCCAGCACAACCATACCTGCAATGACAAAAATGCTTGCTTTTATGGAAACTACATTTAGAACACTAGAATCTGTAGAAGAAGAAACAGCTTCTAATATTAATTTAATAAGAAATAAAACACTCTCTTTTGCCAAGGACAATCAAAAATTATTACACAGATCAGTACGTTCTCATACTACAAATGTAAAGCTAGATGACAACTGCCCGTGCTGTTCGAAGCGGCATCCGCTTTATAAATGCTTTCGTTTTTCCTCCTTATCTTCAGCCGAAAAGAAAAATTTAGTCAATCAGAAACGATTATGTCGAAACTGCCTTAATACTGGACATCTTCAAAAATCTTGCAAATTAAGCGCCAGATGCCAAATTTGCAACGAAACACATTATACTATTATTCATCAGGAGTTTACTTCTTTATCTGATAAGAAAGTCTCACTTGCAACTACAACAAAAAATGCTGGTATGAATGAAGCTCTCGATGAACCAAATAATACTTTCCCACCGCAACCGACTACAGTAAGTACAATTTTATCTAATCACAATAAAACAACAATAGTTCCAGCACTACTACCAACCGCAAAAGTTGTTATTAAGACACCAAGTCGTAATTTTTATATAAAAGCAATTTTAGATCAAGGATCCCAAGTATCGTTTATTACAGAAGACTTTGCTCAGTTAATTCATGCACCAAAGTACAAAACCCATGTTGATGTGTCAGGTATTGGAGGATCTTCGGCGTTTACTGCAAAACATTATATTCATCTTACAATATATTCCAACTACGATACAAATTTTAAGTTATCTTTTTCTGTTTTAGTTGTACCATCTGTTACGTCATACACTCCAACAAAATGTGTCCCTAAAAATATACCTAATATTTTACACTACACTCTTGCAGATCCTAACTTTTAATTCCGGAAAAAATTGACATGCTATTAGGTAATGATGTTTTTGGAGACATTCTACTAGGTGGAATAGTTAAATATGAAAATAGCTTCTTATTACAAGAAACTTACTTAGGATGGATTGTTTCAGGTCCACCTGGTACATTTATGGCGAATCCAAAAATATCCGTAAATGTTTGTTTTTTAGATAACCAGCTTCGTTTATTCTGGGAACAAGAAGAATTAATTGATGATAAAAAGTTACTTGATGAAAATGACCTTTGTGAAAAATTATTTGCAGAAACACATTTTCGCGATAAAAGTGGTCGTTATACTGTAAGTCTGCCTTTTAAAAAATTATTACAAGGCCAAGAGTTGCCGAAGTTCACACACACGGATTACAGTGCTTTAAAAAGACTGAAACAGTTAGAATCTTCTTTTAAAACCAAGCCTGCATTTGCACTGGAATACAAAAAGTTTATGAAAGATTATGAGGTTTTGCAGCATATGAAACAATTAGGTGAATATCCTCAAGCTATTCCTGAAAACGCATATTTCTTTCCACATCATGGAGTATTGAGAGAAAACAGTAAAACGACTAAATTACGCGTTGTATTTGATGGTAGTACCCGAAGACTGCCTCAACCATCTATTAATGATGAGCTCTCAGCAGCGTGTTTATAATCTTCAGACTGTTACTTATGGAACAACATCCGCTCCTTACTTAGCAATTCGAGTCTTACAGCAACTTGCAATGGATGAGAAAACTAATTACCCACAAGCAAGCGATACTCTATATTCGAACACCTACGTTGACGACGTGATATCCGGTGCCAATACTATAAGTGAAGCAATAGATTTACAACATCAACTTAGTTCGTTGCTAAAGTCTGGCGGATTCCATTTAAGAAAATGGAATTCTAATTCCTTTCAACTTTTAAAAAATGTGGCTGAAGAAGACCTCGAGCAGAAAGACTTGTTTTATATTCAGCAAAATAATATGTCCAAGGCATTAGGCATTTCTTGGGACACCAATAGTGATTGCTTTTGTTTCTCTATTAATTTTGTATTTTCAAATCCCATAACTAAAAGTAATTTGCTTTCAGACGCCGCCAAGTTGTTTGATCCCTTAGGCTGGTTGGCCCCTACGACTATACTTGCTAAAATTCAGTTTCAGAAACTATGGAAAATAAATCTTAATTGGAATGATGAACTTCCTCAGCAGCTTCAAGATGAATGGGTACAATTTAGAAATGGCCTGAAAACCCTTGAAGAAATACGTTTGCCCAGATGGATAGGTTACAAGCCCTTTAGATCAATCGAACTGCATGGCTTCTGCGACTCTTCACAAACTGCTTATGCTGCCGCTGTATACTCGCGCATAGTAACTGAAACTGGTGATGTTATAGTAAATCTTTTGCAATCAAAAACAAAAGTAGCACCGTTGAAGCGAGAAACGATACCTCGTCTAGAACTATGTGCTGCCACTTTACTGGCAAGGCTGGCTTATAAAATTCTAAACAATATCCAACTCAAAATTGAATGCACAACATATGGTCTGATAGCACTATTGTATTAGCATGGCTTAAAAACAAAACTTCTAAGTTAGATGTCTTCATTAAAAATCGAGTTGAAATAATTAAAAGTATAACCAATGTTAATGAATGGAATTACGTGCCGTCGGAAGAAAATCCTGCGGACTGCGCATCCAGGGGTTTAACGCCTAAAAAATTAATAAAACATCAGCTATGGTGGCAAGGACCGAAATGGCTTAAATCTTCACCAAATCTCTGGCCAAATACTGTTATCAATCAGAAATCCTTAGAAGGTCAAACAAATGTTTCAACACTCACGTCTACAGATAACACACCTGATTTATTTCAAGAAACACCGCAACGTATTTTTGCTGAAATTATAACAAAGTTTTCGTCTCTTTCAAAAATCATTCGCGTAACGTCATATATTCTTCGATACTTTTTTAACGTTAAACAGAAAGCAACCCACAAAGATAAAGAGTGTGCATTTTTAAAAACCTACGAGCTTAACCGAGCTCTAAATAAGTTAATTAAATTTATTCAATATGAAACTTTTCACGAAGAAATTACCTCATTAAAATCTGGAAAACCGGTTTGCATTAAAAGCAAAATAAGGCAGTTGCATCCATTTTTAGACGAAATGCAAATACTGAGGGTTGGAGGACGCTTGCAAAATGCAACACTGCCATATAAGACCAAGCATCCTATATTATTAACAAAAAAAAGTTCTCTTTCCAGGTTAATATTTTTAGATGCTCACGAGAAGACATTACATGGAGGCGTTCAGATTATGCAATCATATGTGATGCAACGCTATTGGATTCCATCAGGGCGAGATATTGCAAAATCTATTCTACGAAAATGTGTCGTTTGCTTTAAGTACAAAGCGAAAACATGCCAACAGTTGATGGGAAGTCTTCCAACAGTCAGGATACAGCCATCCCGAGCATTTAAACACAGTGGCCTGGATTACGCTGGTCCTATAACAATAAAAAATTCAGCGCTCCGCACGGCTTCAACATCAAAGGGATACATTTGCCTGTTTATTTGCATGTGCACAAAGGCTATTCACTTGGAGGCAGTAACGAGTCTAAATATTGACGCATTTCTTGCCGCATTTCGACGTTTTACTTCACGCAGAGGCATGTGTACAGACTTATATTCGGATTGCGGAACGAATTTCTTCGGCGCTAATAAAGAATTGCAAATTATGTACCAGCGCAATAAAGCCTCCCTTCCAGAGTATCTGGCTGAAAATTTAGCTAACCAAGGCACAAGGTGGCACTTTATTCCGCCAGCTTCCCCCCACTTTGGAGGACTCTGGGAAGCTGGTATTAAATCTACTAAGTACCATCTGCGTAGAATAATGAAAGATCGACATCTTACTTACGAAGAGCTAAGCACTTTACTGGCTAAGATAGAAAGCTGTTTAAATTCTCGTCCACTTTGCCCTATATCGTCAGAGCCTGAAGATCACCAAGCACTTACACCAGCCCATTTTTTAATTGGTGAACCTTCTACTTGTGTTCCGGACCAAGATCTACTTGATAACAATATTGAGCGTTTAAGTCGTTGGAAACTTGTAGAACGCATGAAACAGCATTTCTGGGATCGCTGGAAGAATGAATATGTATGCAGATTACAAGCTCGACCGAAATGGAATAAAATTGAACGGAACTTTAACAAAGTGGACTTAGTTCTCTTACTTCACGAAAAAAGTGCTCCGGGCCAGTGGCCGCTGGCAATAGTAGAAGAGCTTCACCCCGGCAACGACGGCTTGGTTAGAGTTGTGACCGTACTTTGTAATGGCAAACACCTAAAACGGCCTATTTCCAAAATTTGTTTTCTGCCTATCAATGATGCTTATCCAGCTCCAAACTAAATTTATATAAAAAAAAAAAAAAAACAAAAATTAATGAAATAAAGAAATGGCTATTCCTGCCGGGGGAGAATGTTTGGGATTTTTTATACCCAAACGTAATCTCGTTATGAAAACCGTAATTCATACCAATTTAAATTAAGCTTAGCTTAGTTAATGCCCTTTTGGTATTTTTTATTGTACAAGACATTTCGGTAAAATAAGGAATTCTACCTGCTATGAACACAAAGCATAAAAGAAAAAATGTGAACTTATTTTCAACAAGTAAGATTATATTAAATTCAATTGCCTTTGAACAGCGTACAGTAAAGAATGTATTTTCTAAACAATATTAAATAAAGAATTAATTTAAAGAATATCGTTTATTAATATAAAGAAAATCTCCTACAAGCATAATCGTACTCAAAACGTTATGACTTACGACCATTATTTGTGTTGTTTACAGTGACTTGAAAAAATTAATATAGAAAAAATAGAATTAACTCGTGAACATTTTCGTGCCATCATTTGTCACAACTTTCGACGTGGATTATCACGACAAGAGTGCATTGATGAACTTAAATCTTTGTATGGCGATGAAGCACCATCCTATAGCACTGTAAAAATTGGTATAATGACCGAAGCTCGCTCAAAGATGAATTCCGTGAAGGTCGTCCAAAAACGGCTGTTGTGCCAGAGAACATTGATGCCGTGCGTGAACTTATAATGCAAGATCGACATGCGACATACCGAGAGATAGAGACATCCTTGGACATTTCTTCCACCAGCATACATTCGATACTGCATGAACACCTGGCCGTAAGAAAGGTTTGTTCTCGTTGGATCCCGCACAATTTGAAAGTCGCTCAAAAAAAGGCTCGTGTCGATTGGTGCAAAGAAATGTTGCAAAAATACGATTGCGGTGCTTCAAAAGACGTTTATAAGATCGTCACAGGTGACGAATCATGGATCTATGCGTATGAGCCCGAAACGAAACAACAATCGACCGTGTGGGTCTTCAAAGACGAGCAAAATCCAACGAAATTTGTTCGTGGAAGAAGCACTTCGAAGCAAATGGTCGCCTGTTTCTTCGACAAAACTGGACATGTGGCGACTGTTCCACTTGAGCAACGTAGGACGGTTACTTCTGAGTGGTACACTACAATTTGTTTGCCTGAAGTCGTCGGAGAAATTCGAAAAACCAACAAGAGAAGACGAATCATTGTTCACCATGACAATGCGAGCTCTCACACATCGGCTTAAACCAGAGCGTTTTTGACCGGCCAAAACGTCGAATTAATGGGTCATCCGCCGTACAGCCCTGACTTGGCACCTAATGACTTCTTCTTGTTTCCGCACATCAAAAAAAAATGCGTGGTCAACGATTTTCGTCGCCAGAAGAAGCTGTTGAAGTGTCATGTTTTAGAGGTGTCTCAATCGGAGTGGAAAAAGTCCTTCGACAACTGGTTTGAGCGCATGCAAAAGTGTATAAATCATGCTGGAGAATACTTTGAAAAACAATAAAACCATTTTTGATTATATATATTCGCATTTTCGCTATTAGGCCAGAAATATGTAGAGCAGCCCTCGTATAATAAAACATTTAATTTTTTCTTGCGCCAGAAACACAAATCAAAACAAAATTTAAGTCGATAGGATGTCAAGAAAGAGATGCATAGAAAAAACGAGACGACTTTAGTCTCGTGACACCTCTGTATACTCGGTGTTGTCCACCTCCAATTTCTTAAAATACTAGTTTTGTTACGGCGAGACTTTCACTTTATGTGTTTTTTATAATCCGCCTATACCTTTAAACGCGTGTGCAAAAATGTAATATTGTAAATTAAAGTATTTATTTTTACATACGAATGGGCATGCATATTATGAATATCTTTTTCCACTTTCCACCTCATGTTAATAACACATTTCACATTTGCTTTCGTACTACATAAGAAAGGAATTTTTTGGTTTCCGACGAGAATGGATGAGGTAGTTGATGAGGACGCCCTCAACATCACAATCAAATCCACAAACAAAAATGGTGAAGGTGAACCAAGTCAATCTTCACCACTCTAAAGAAGCTTCCGCTGCACTGATTCACCTTATCTCAAGGAAGGGTTTGTGGGCTTGTTGCTAAAGGCTTCAAGCCACTAAACATGAATGGTCCAGGTAAGATCAGATCACACAATGGGACCTTTGGGACCCAAGTGAGTCGGTCTTTCTTTTTGCGCCGACGGCCTGTACAACCTAAGATCAGATCACGCATAGTGGCTAAAAGCAACTTGAATATCTTCATTCTGTCTGATTACAGTGATAAAGACACGGCAGCAGCTGTCATAATTGTCTCCTGCTACATGGCACGTGAGTGCGAATCCCCACTACCTATGATTCGCAGGGTAATTGAGATGGCAGCCAGAAGCAATCTGCCGATTATAATTGAAGCGGACGCCAAAGCACACCATGTTGTATGGGGTAGTTCGGATTTAAATGCAAGGGGCGAGTCTCTATTTGATTTCATTCTTTGTAACAATTGTATGTTGGATCAGAACCCACTTTTGTTGTAGTAAATAGAAAGATGGTTCTTGATGTGACGCTAGTAAGTACTAAGCACTCAGGTTTAATAAGGGCATAGAAGGTCTCTAGTCACTGCTCGTTCTCTGATCATAGGTATATTGCATTTGATGTAGTAATTCAGGTACAGGGGGTCATACACCGACGAAACAGATGGAAAACAGATTGGGAAAGGCAACGGTCCCTGCTTTCAGATTTAATGGCGAGTCCACCGGTGATACAAAATCAGCCGGACATTAGAATTGCGGTGAAAGCATTTACCAATGCGTTTGAACGTGCGACTTCGGAATCTTGCAGGATAAATATCTGCCTAGGTAAGAGCAAACCACCTTGGTGGCGCTCGGATACCGCGGAGGCACGCAAAGCTTTCCGTAGGCTTCCGTAGAGATCGGGAAACTGGTCGGCTTATAAATCCTCAGTGAATAGGTTTTTAAAACATGGAAAGGAATGGAGTGTAGGGTTCTTCTGAGACGAGTAGACTTCGCAGGATCCTTTCCTAGTTTCATCAAGAAACCATGTGGCAATTGGATCTTGAGTGCACAGAAGACCCTAGGGGTTCTCATGGCTGCTCATCTTCCAGGCTGTACTCCCTTTTGGGAAGAAAGCTCAGCCATCCCTAATTGCCACGCATCAGTTCCCTTCGCTATAAATAGGGAAAGACTCATGTAGGCTCTGAATAGTTTTGACCCGTTCAAATCAGCGGGTCTCGATGGCATTATACCGGTTGATCTTCAGCATAATGCGGACATTGTTATACCATGGTTGATTCCGATATACACAGCATGCATTGCATGGTCGTATATTCCGGAACCATGACTTTTTGCTCCGTGGTCTTTATTCCCAAGGGAGGGAAGACTACACAAGCTGTGCCGAAGGACTTATAAGTCTATCCTCCTTCCTTATGAAAACATTGGAGCGGATAATTGAACTCCATCTGAGGATAACAATAAATCTGTACCGACTCTCCGCCTCTCAACATGCGTACATGAAGGGCTGATCTGTTAAGACGGCACTACACACGCTTGTCGGGTTTATAGAAAAATCCCTAGAGCATAAGGAATATGCATTGGTGGCCTTTCTGGATATAGAGGAGGCTTTCAACAATGTGAAACCACAAGCTATTACGATAGCCCTGGAGAGACTTAACGTAAGTCGGTCGATAATCAGCTTTGTATGGAATCTTTTGACCAATAGGGTCATTACTTAAAGTATGGGGCAAGCTACAATATATACAGTAGCTAAGCGGGGTACATCACAAGGGGGGGGGGTGGGTTTATTACCCCTTCTCGAGAACCATGAACACATTGCTGACAGAAGTGGACTCCAAGAGGTACAGGACTGTGAAATGTAAGGATGACGTTGCGTTTGCTTTACCAGAAAATTATCCTGATACGCTATCACAATGTCTGCAATCAGCGCTAGGCTGTGTTAGTAGGTGGAGTACCGAGAGCGAGCTTGTGCATTGGCTTAGCTTTTATATCTTTTTTACGCCACATAAATAATTTCTCTGTCGATAAGGGGTGGCATGTGGATATACTGCAAATAGCTATATTAGCAGCTATCAATTGTGAAAGAGACAGACTGTATATAAAATAAGTACTCTGCAAACCAAGAAGTTAGTTGAAGATGAGACGGCAAACGAGAAAGATGAAGCGCGGCGTGTTTATTATATGTTTATTATTTTAATATTATTCTTTTTTTATTTATATTTTTAATAAACTGTAAACTAGAATTTTGTGTATTTAAAATATTAATTGTGAGTACAACATCAACTGTAATCGCTTGTGTAAATAAGAAATAACTCGATCAAGAATTTGAAAATGTTTTTATAAATCAGCGAAATAGTAAAAGAGAAATTATCACTGCTCTTCACAAATTTGTTTTAGAAAGCAAAGGAGACCGGTTGAAAAGACATCGGCTGCGTGACTTTGCTGGTTTTGAATTTAATGACGACCACGAAGAGTATGTAAAAAAGCAATTTGACAGAACGCATACTTAAAAATTTGCAAAGAGGTAAACTACTGGCTTTTTCTTAAGATGTTGATGTTAAGAACGGCGACAATGACGACCACGACGAAGAATTGTATTTCTTCAAAGACGAAGAGGAGCCAAATACACATCCTCTGTAAAAAACTTCAATATCTACAACGAATTACTTAAATAATTGGAGAAAGAATTTATAAACAGAGTGTGTGCGGAAATTGCTGCTACGACGAAATTCGCTATAAGTTTTAGAGATATAGAAGACTCCTTGCGACCTTTTGATGGAACTAATAGTTTTACAATTAGAGCTTGGCTCGAGGAATTCGAAGAAACAGCTGCAGTTTTATATTGGGATGAGTTTACCGAAAAATCTCTAAAAGAATTAGCTAAACTTTTCATATCCAGTGAAAGAGGTATAACTAATTATAGAAAATTAAAACAAGTTTTAATTGAAGAATTTGATTGATCAACAAACATCGCACAACTTCATAATTGCTGTCTGATTGTAAAATGAGTAAAAATGAAAATAAACAGCAATAAACAGGACAGATATCAGGCAATCTACCTGCATAATACCATTTGAACGGACAAAAATTACCTATACCCACCACCTTTTATTCTTAACCCTACTACTATTACACACTTACCAACTGACTGACAAAAACACATAATACACAAGATAGCCGATGTACTTGAAAAAACAATAAAAGAACACACTGCATCTAAAACTAATCCTGACGAACAAAAAACTACTAGACTAGACTACCCCCTACACTCAGAGCACAACCCAAAATTCACAAAGAAAATATACCAATCAGACCTGTAGTATATTACATTCTTAAAAGAGAAAATAAATTTGCAGAACATTTACATGTTACGAAATACACAAGACCTCATAAACAAAATTAAGGACATCAAAATCACTGATAATACGAGACCGTTTCCTTCGACATAAAGGATCTATATACATCAATACACACGCACGAAACTTTGACTATCCTACGTAACACACTTTCGAACTTATACGACAATCAATATATCAACGAAATAATGGATATTGCAAAGACGATATTAACAAAGATACTTTAGATTCAATATTAACTTCTATAAAATACCTGATGGACTTTTCATGGGAAACCCAACATCCGCAATCTTCACAGAGATTTTCATGCAACATTTAGAACAACTACACACCAAAAAACTGAAAAACATAAAATAACCCATTACAACAGATACGTAGACGACATAATATGCATCCTAGAAAGAGACAACGCCGAGCAAATTCTTATAGACTTGAACGTAATACATAACAAAATTGTATGTGAGCAATGGAAAAAGAGCAAAACAGAACTTTATATTATCTTGACATATCAACAACACAGGAATTGATACCTTAAACATTGACATTTATAGAAAACCAACTGTTAAGAATCTTCGCCTTGGGATTTCTTCCACGCACTTGTAGCTCAAAGAAATGGGAAGATTACTTAAATGTTTTAAAACTAATGATTTTCTTACAGGCACATGAACCTGAAGAATTTTGATCTTTGTGTATGACCTCTTAAGCACTTTAACCTGGAGGTAAATTAATTTCCTTGGCACAACAACAGCACTTGAACGGTGTTGCTTGCTCTTAATTAAAAAAAAAAATTCTCAGTAATTGATTATAAAAGTCTCATGCCTTGTTAAAATCATTAAGTTGGCAATCTAGTTGGGAAGTACTTCTGCCAAAAATGCTAAATTCCACACTCGATTACCTTTTCAAAAAATTTTTGCCAAGAGTATTGAACTTAAATAATTTAATAAATAATAAAAATGATTAATTTAGGCCAATTGTGCTAAAGTTTGTTAAAGTTAAATAATTTAATAAATAATAAAAAATGTATTAATTTAGGCTGAAGTTTATTGAACTTAATTTAATAATAATTATTTAATAAATAATCCTCGTGCATTAACATCTTCCCCCCGTTGAGGGCAGCCCAAAATATTTTATGCTGTAGGGCGTCTTCTTTTGGTAACAATAGTTTAATGCGTTCTTTGTGTCGTTGTTCCAAGAAGCTGGTATAAGATTTTTCAATCTTGCTCGATATCAGGTTTTGTCTACGCATCGTCGTGAATTTATATTTTAAAGAGCACTCTGTTGCCAATATAAGCAAGTCAGATCCTTCAAGTGTGAATTGTGTGATTTCCGGTTTGCACAGTGCTGTTGCCTGAGACGGACTTAAAACTGAATATATCCATTTGTTTTGATCATGTTGATGAGCCATCCTGATGACTTATTTGGCCTTCAGGGCACAGATACCTATATTCTGTGATGAGTAAACATAAGCTGAGGTCAGATTTGCCAATGGTAAAGTATTGGCTGAGAGCAGTGTTGATGATGAAAAGAGGTGCACATGGTCGTATTGCTACTAATGTGTCATAGATCACGTTGGCACTGGAATAATGTTAAATATTTCATACCATTCACGTTGAACTAGTGATAATGTTATACTGAAAACTACTATATTCTCAGTGAGCCCCAATTAATTGATGAGGAGTCAAGAGGAGTGGGCTTATTAGACCATGGTGAGTGTTTGTTAAAATATCAAGTATTGATATTTGTGTCTGTTGAAGCTTCGCTGCTGTAATATTTAGTTGTATGCACAACGACAGAAAAATACGTTAAATCTTTTCTTGCTGCCGTTCCTCGTTTATCATATTGCGTACTTGTACAATTTGGAAATCAATTTGATCGAATTATGTTTATTGTAGCGTCAATGATAGTTTTGATTTTTTAAGAGGACGAGAAGATGTTCTTTGTTTTCCTTAACTTAAGAAATTGTACCAGCCATATCTTTGGCGTATTCGGAGTCCAATACACCAAAAAGTGAATGGACGATATTTCCAACTAGATCTATTGCTGTTCTCTTCTTAATCCGGCCAGACAACAGAGTGCCGTCTAATTTTAATTCAGCTTCTGTGTGTTGAAAATGCTTGACCAGGCTTGTGCATGTAGTTTTGTCCTGCATTTGCTTGCATCGATAGTTTAAGGTTTGTGTTCCTTGCGAAAAAATTGCCTCTTCAGTCCAAAATTCTTTTAAGTCGTAGTAAACTAATAATTGCCATTCTGTAGTTGAAATTTTGACAGATCCAATTCCTTCAAAATGCATTCCCAGACGATTTTCGAACCTTTTATTATGTATTTGTGCCCCTAATACTAGTGGGATTAATATGATCGCCATCATAATAGTGAAGATGTTTTGGCTCATCGATATTCTTCTCCGTTTTTTATCATCTTCGGCTTTTTCGTTCTGATGAACGCTTGTGCCAATCAAGTCATCTTGTTGAGGGATTTCATCATCTTCAGAATTATTAATATGTAATAGTGCCATCCTAGAAATTGGTCTTCTGCAAACTCTCTTTGATGTCTTGACATCACCTACTCGAATGAAGCCATCATCGCCCTTATGTGTTTTTAGAATTCTTCCTAGAGGCCCCTGTAAAGGAATTGTGTTGTCCTCCTTTATTATTACCATGTATCCCGATTTAATGTTATCCTATTGTTTGTTCCATTTGTGTCTGTGTTGGAGTTCTGATAGATACTCTTTTGGCCAACGCCTTCAAAATTCTGATTTTAAGTGTGTAATTAACTTCCATCTGGTGAGAAGATTCTTTCGGTTTTCGGTGGATACGTCAATTTGGGAGTTAAGTGGTGCTCCTAAAAGAAATGGCCAGGGGTTAATGCCGCAAAATCGTTCGGATTATCTGACATCGGACTTATGGGTCGGAAATTAAGAATTCCTCCAATTTCTATGACCACTGTGTCAAGTTCCTCATATGTTAGTGATGCTGTTTATGCACTTCGTACAAGATGATTTGCCGATTTTACTGCCGCATCCCATAAGCCTTCGAAATGAGGTGCCCTTGGTGGTATAAAATGAAACATGCCTCAAGTTGTACATTCTTTATCCATTTTTTGGCTAGCTGAATCTCCGTAAACTGCTTCTGACAACTCTGCCAGTTGATTTTTGGACCCAACAAAGTTGGTAGCATTATCACAGTATAAGTTTTTACAATGGCCTCTTCGGCTTATGAATCTTTTTAATGCCCCTATGAATGCATCTGTTGTTAAACTGCTAACTACTTCTAGATGCACTGCTTTGGTAGCAAAATAGCAGAATACTGCGATGTAGGCCTTCTGAGTCCTCTTTTCTCTGGTCTTATAGTGGACCCAAAACGGACCACAAAAATCAACTCCAGAGTTAATGAAGATTCGAACTGGAACGATTCTTGTAGATGGCAGATTTCCCATAATTTGAGTAAGAAGTTTTGATTTAGCTCTAGCGCATTTTATACAATGCTGGATGATTGATCGGGCCATTGACTTTCTTTTGATTGGCTAGTATTTTTGTCTTGTGTGTGATACGAGTGCCTGAGGACCTCAATGACGGTTTTCCTCATGCACCATCTGCATCAGCAGTTTGGATATCGGGTCATAATAAGGGATAAGCATTGTATGTTTAGTGTCATACGGAAGCTCTGATGCTTCTAATCTTCCTCCCACTCTGATGATGCCGTTGGAGTCCAAAAATGGGGTAAGGTTATTATATGGGCTATTTTTGCTTACTTGCTTGTACCTTATTAGGTCTTTCAGTTTTTCGTCAAAATCTGAGTGTTGCATTGCCCGTACAATCAAAGTAAAAGCTTGTTATAGTTCTAGAGCTGATAATGATAGCTTGGATTGTTGATTGCCCCTTCTTGTATTTTTGATGAATCTCACAATGTAGCCAACTACTCGTTGTAGAGTTCTGAATGAGCCATTATGTTGATGCTGCTGCTACCTTTTTTCGCTCTATATCAAAATTCTGATTCATGCTATTTCTTTTGGAGACTTCTTTTGGCCATATCTCTTGTTGTCCATGTAGAAATATGGGTCCGTAGAATCATAAATTGTTTGATGCGAGTTTTCTTGGAGAGATGCCACGCGACAAAATGTCTGAAGGATTGTCTTTTGGGCTGACATGTCGTGACTGTTCTACCACTAATGTTTGGTACGATGATGCTTGGGAATTGATCCAAGCCAAGACGATCTTTGAATCTGTCCATAAATAAGTAGGAACATCCTTGTATTTTAAGTCTTTATTTACTCTTGATGTGAGCTGACCGCTTAAAAGTGCTGTACAAAGTTCGAGACGAGGTAAAGTTTGCCGCTTTAAAGGTGCTACTCGGGACTTTGAGCATAATAGTCTCACAATAATCATCTTATTTTTGTTGTTGATCTAATGTAGACTGCTGCGCCATATGCCTTTTCTGATGTGTCTGCAAAGGCATGAATTTGTATGTTGGATGTCACATGTCCTTCGAAGATAAATCGCGTTATTTTAGGTCTTTTATGTGTTCTAACTCTTGTCTGAAAGTAAACCAAGTTGAAGATTTTCTGGCAGTACCTCATCCCAGTCTAACTTTTTCTGCCAGAGTTCGTGGATGAATATTTTGGCGGTAACTACAATCGGCGACAGTAGTCCCAGAGGATCGAACAAACTAGCTATATGTGAGCTTACTGTGCGCTTTGTGATGTCGTTAAGCTCCCTTAGACATACTTTTGCACACAGTTTGTCATGTTGTGGCATCCATGTTAAACCCAAAGTTTTCACGATATGATTGTTCTCATCATCAAAGTCAAAATTAACTTCTTGTTGTTTTTCGGCGATGTTTTGAAGTAGTTTTGGATAATTTGCTGCCCATTTTTGTAATTCAGGACCATGCTGGTGCAATATGTATGTGTGCAAGTCATCCCGTCCGCCAATACCGTCATCCCGTCCGCCAATACCGTCATCTACATAGAAGTTTTCGAGTAAAAATTGAGCTCCATGTGGGTATCGTATCATGTTTGTTTTAGCAATTTGTTCTAAGGATTTCGTAGCTAGATAAGGTGCAAATCTGGTTCAATATGTGACTGTATTTAGTTTATAATACTTTATTGGCTAAGTGGGATTTTCTCTGCAGATATTTATTTGAAAGTTTCTATCATCTGGGTGCGTTAATATTTGGCAGTACATTTTTTTGATGTCGGTTGTGAAGACAAATCGTGGACACCGAAAGCGTAGTAGAAAAGAAAACAATTCACTCTGTACTATGGGTCCTGTATACATTACGTCGTTCAACGAAGCTCCGTTAGTCGCTTTAGTTGAGGCATCAAAAACTACTCGTAATTTTGTTGTTAGGCTCTCAGGTCTAAGTACACAGTGGTGAGGAATGAAGTAATTTGGTATTTGTATGGATTTTATGTCTATTTCCGCCATATGCCCCAATGCTTCGTATTCTTTAATTTATACATTGAGTTTTTATTTCTGGAGCCTTTAATAATCGCCTTTCTAATGATAGAAATCTGGTAAAAGCTAATCCATGGGGTTCGCCAAGAGTGTTTAAGCCAAGTAGAGTGTTATTCAAAATGGGCACATCGTTGCCTAGTTGAATCTGCCCACCTGATAGTAGTTGGTGATAAAATTCTGCCCCAAGTAGAACATCTATTTTGTCAGGACTATTGAATTGTGGGTCTACTAGCATAATGTTCATTGGAATTGGCCAATGATCTATGTTGATAACTTGTGATGGTTGAGGTGAAATTATATTACGAAGGACCGCTGCTTCAAGCCGTGCGGTATAATTATTGATTCTTGAATGTAATGCTACGTTGTCTTGGCGTGTTACCCTAGTGTCACTAGAATCGATGCCACTAATGAAGATTGATGTTGGTTTAGTTAAAATATTGAGACGTTTTACTAGACGTTCGCTGACAAAGTTCAGTTGGGATCCTGAATCGAGAAGTGCTCTGCATTGTATCTCCTTCTCATTACCTCGTATTTTATCATTGCTGGGCACAGAAGGACAAAGCTGGATTTTTTGGATCGGTTGTACGTTGTAAGTGATATGGCGTTTTAATTTCCAGATGATGAGTGATCGCCTTGCAGATCTTTGTTGTTTGAAATGTTTGTTGCTAGGTCATTGCCTTGATTTGAGCTCTCCAAGTGCAGCAATGTGTTATGCTTTTTGGTGCATTCTTTGCAACTCCTTGACATACAGGAATTTTGTATGAAGTTCATTATAGATTTTTCGAAGATGTCTTTATATTGTTCGACAACCTTTTGTATTGCGTAATAACAATCTTCCGTGAAATAGTGGTGATCTAGAGGTTTGTCGTCAATTAGCCGAATCAGGTTGTCATTTGTCTCGAACGTCATCCATTCTTCGTCTAGTCTACGCAATCTCACTTGAAAGTAGCTCACCGACTGCTTTCTGGCTTGGGAATCCTTCTTGTAGTTTCTAATGATTGTTTCGATGTTCTCTCAAAGCACCTTTTGCCTTTGAGTCAATTCTTCTAATGACACCATTGTGGATGATATTTAGCTGGCTATCACCGCTGCTAGTATTTCCACTTGAATAATGTGTTGCTCAACTGGTGATATGCAGAATACTGCGGGCTCAACGAATTTAGACGTCATGCTCTTGTAACAGGATCACGTCGGGGTCACCAAAATGTTAAGAATCATCGCCTTGGGCTTTCCTACAAGCACTTGTAGCTCAAAGAAATGAGAAGATTATTTAAAGTTTTGAAACTAATGATTTTTTTACAGGCACATAAACCTGAAGAATTTTGATGTTTGCAACAAAACAAATATCAAACATAAACAAATTTGCAATAATAAAAAACATATTAATCTAGGGCAAGTGTGTCATATTAAATTACAATTGTAGGAAATAATATAGTAAAAATAAATTGTAATAAAAATGTATGAATTAAGGACAAGTGTGCAATATTAAATTACAATTGTAGGAAGTAATAAGCTAAAATAAATTGCAATTAAAGTGTATTAATTTAGGCCAAGTGTTTAGTTTATTGAACTTAACAGCTCCTCAAAACATCCTACTCAACATAAACTCGCAGCAATTAGACATATGATTCTCAAACTTAAAATAGTCCCACTCGCTCCAGATAAATACAACAACGTACTCGATACAATTTATGGTTACAACCACACAACCATCGACAAACTACTCAGGCAATACAACAACAAAAACAAGAAGAAAGAAGACAAGGAAACAATCGATACAACTCGACGACACATCTATGCTTACACAGGACCAGAAATATATAGATTAAGTAACCTTTTCGAGAAAGAAGGTTTACACACAACACTAAAAACGAGCAACACTCTACGCAACAATCTCAAGACATCAACAGCAACAACCGATAAATTCACCACCAGCGGAGTATACAGACTTACTTGCACCTGCAACCATACATACATCGGACAAACTGGACGAACATAAAAAATAGGTTTACAGCACACATACTGTATTGATTCAGCTCGTCTGCTGATCGTTGTGTTCTACCGCAAGCACTTCAACTTGGTAGTTCACTTAAATGAATAATTTATCTGACTCAAGCACTTGAACTTGGTCAGGATATATTGGGTTGTGTCAAGGCAGTAACACCAAGACAGCAGTTGGTATAACGCAAGCACTTGGAACTTGGTTATAGCGGAGAAGAGAAAAAATAACAACCGTTTCTTTTGACTTTGAGCATAATAGTCTCACAATAATCTTCTTATTTTTATTGTTGATCTAATGTAGACTGCTGCGCCATATGCCTTTTCTGATGTGTCTGCAAAGGCATGAATTTGTATGTTGGATGTCACATGTCCTTTGAAGATAAATCGCGTTATTCTTAGGTCTTTTATGTGTTCTGACTCTTGTCTGCATGTAAACCAAATTGATTGAAGATTTTCTGGCAGTGCCTCATCCCAGTCTTAACTTTTTCTGCCAGAGTTCTTGGATGAATATTTTGGCGGTAACTACAATCGGCAACAGTAGTCCCAGAGGATCGAACAAACTAGCTAAATCTGAGCTAACTCTGCGCTTTGTGACGTGGTTAAGCTCCCTTAGACATACTTTTGCACACAGTTTGTCATGTTGTGGCATCCATGTTAAGCCCAAAGTTTTCACGATATGATTGTTCTCACCATCAAAGTCAAAATTAACTTCTTGTTGTTTTTCGGCGACGTTTTGAATGAGTTTTGGATAATTTGCTGCCCATTTTTGTAATTCAAGACCATGCTGGTGCAATATGTATTGTAGTTCTGACTGAATTGCTAGAACAGTGTGCAAGTCATCCCGTCCGCCAATACCGTCATCTACATAGAAGTTTTCTAGTAAAAATTGAGCTCCATGTGTGTATCGTATCATGTTTGTTTTAGCAATATGTTCTAAGCACATTTTAGCTAGATAAGGTGCAGATCTGGTTCAATATGTGACTGTAGATAATTATTTGACTGCAGATAGTTATTTGAAAGTTTCTATCATCTGGGTGCATTATTTTTGACGGTACATTTTTTTGATGTCGGTTGTGAAGACAAATCGTGGACACCGAAAGCGTAGTAGAAAAGAAAACAATTCACTCAGTACTATGGGTCCTGTATACATTATGTCGAAGCTCCGTAAGTCGTTTTAGTTCAGGCATCAAAAACTACTCGTAATTTTGCTGTTAGACTGTCAGTTCTAAGTACACAGAGGAATGAAGTAATTTGGTGTTTGTATGGATTTTATGTCTATTTCGGCCATATGCCCCAATGCTTCATATTCCGTCATGAAATTTATATATTGAGTTTTGATTTCTGGAGCCTTTGATAATCGCCTTTCTAATGATAGAAATCTGGTAAAAGCTATTCCATGGGATTTGTCAAGAGTGTTTGAGCTGGTGCAGAATGGAATTTTGACCACGAATCTTTCATTTTTGTCAATGGTGTGAGTTTGCAAAAAATGGTTTTCACATTGTCTTTCAGCCACCGAAAGACATCTGTCAGATGTGCTAATAGTTTCCAGTTCTTAGAGCCGAGCAATAGCATTTTCCAAATTAACTCCGTCTTCAGTACATATTCTGCATGCTGCACTTCATAATTCATGTCCTCCAATTCTCCCAGAAATTACCCAGCCAAGTAGAGTGTTATTCAAAATGGGCACATCGTTGCCTAGTTGAATCTGCTCTTCTGTCAGTAGTTGGTGATAAAATTCTGCCCCAAGTAGAACATCTATTTTGTCAGGACGATTGAATTGTGGGCCTGCTAGCATAATGTTTATTGGAATTGGCCAATGATCTATGTTGATAACTTGTGATGGTTGACGGCTGCTTCAAGCCGTGCGGTATAATTATTGATTCTTGAATGTAATGCTACGTTGACTCGGCGTGTTACCCTAGTGTCACTAGAAGCGATGCCACTAATGGAGATTGATGTTGGTTTAGTTAAAATATTGAGACGTTTTACTAGACGTTCGCTGACAAAGTTCAGTTGGGATCCTGAATCGAGAAGTGCTCTGCATTGTATCTCCTTGTCATTAGCTCGTATTTTTATCATTGCTGTGCTCAGAAGGACATAGCTGGATCTTTTGTGTTGGTTTTACGTTGTAAGTGATATGGCGTTTTAATTTCCAGATGATGAGTGATCGCCTTGCAGATCTTTGTCGTTTGAAATGTTTGTTGCTAGTTTATTGCCTTGATTTGAGCTCTCCAAGTGCAGCAATGTGTTTTGCTTTTTTCTGCATTCTTTGCAACCCCTTGACATACAGGAATTTTGTATGAAGTTGATTTTACCTTCATTATAGATTTATCGAAGATGTCTTTATATTGTTCGACAACCTTTTGTATTGCGTAATAACAATCTTCCGTGAAGTAGTGGTGATCTAGAGGTTTGTAGTCAATTAGCTGAAGCAGGTTGTCATTTGTCTCGAACGTCATCCATTCGTCCTTTCTGGCTTGGGAATCCTTCTTGTAGTTTCTAATGATTGTTAAGATGTTCTTCCTAAGCACCTTTTGCCTTTGTGTCAATTCTTCAAATGACACCATTGTGGATGATATTTAGCTGGCTATCACTGCTGCTAGTATTTCCACTTGAATAATGTGTTGCTCAACTGGTGATATGCAGAATACTGCGGGCTCAACGAATTTAGACGTCCTGCTCTTTAACAGAATCACGTCGGGGTCACCAAAATGTTAAGAATCTTCGCCTTGGGCATTCTTCCAAGCACTTGTAGCTCAAAGATATGGGAAGATTACTTAAATGTTTTAAAACTAATGATTTTCTTACAGGTACATAAACCTGAAGAATTTTGATGTTTGTTATTGACCTCTCAAGCGTTTTAACCTGGAGGTAAATTAATTTCGTTGGCGCAACAACAGCACTTGAACTGTGTTGCTTGCTCTTAATTAAAAAAGACAATTTCTTTCAGTTTTAAAATAAGAGTAATTTTATTTTGAATTTTCTTAGTCTTATATACTAGTTTTATCAAAGAAATATGATTAAATTGCATATTTCTTGTAGCAACAAAACAAATATCAAACATAAACAAATTTGCAATAATAAAAATATATTAATATAGGGCAAGTGTGTCATATTAAATCACAATTGTAGGACATAATAAAGTAAAAATAAATTGTAATAAAAAATATATAAATTTAGAACAAGTGTGCAATATTAAATTATTTTTTTAGGAAGTAATAAGCTAAAATAAATTGCAATTAAAGTGTATTAATTTAGGCCATTTAAGTTCAATAAACTAGCACATTATTGAACTTAAATTATTTAATAAATAATAAAAATGATTAATTTAGATAGAAGTTTATTGAACTTAATTTAATAATAATTATTTAATAAATAATGCTCGTGCATTAACACCAACTATGACAGACACAACTATCCACAGCTCCTCAAAACATCCTACTCAACATAAACTAGCAGCAATTTGACATATGAATCACAGACTTAAGATAGTCCCACTCGCTCCAGATAAATACAACAAAGAACTCGATACAATTTACACTATAGCTAAAAATAATGGTTACAACCACACAACCATCGACAAACTACTCAGACAATACAACAACAAAAAGAAGAAAGAAGAACAGGAAACAATCGATGCAACACGGCGACACATCTTTACTTACGCAGGACCAGAAATATATAGATTAACTAACCTTTTCCAGAAAGAAGGTTTACACACAACACAAAAACACAACACAAGACATCAACAGAAACAACAGATAAATTTACCACCAGCGGAGTATACATACTTACTTGCACCTGCAACCATACATACATCGGACAAACTGGACGAACATTAAAAAAAGGTTTACAGAACACATTCGATCATACAAAAGGAAAAGGGAAGACTCAAATTTCGCAATACACCTTAACACACATGGACACGAACCAAGGGAAATAGATGAATGTATAACAGTATTACACCCAAGTAAAAAAGGACGAAGACTACACATTCTTGAAAACATTGAAATTTACAAAACACGAACGTTTAACAGAGATATTATTAACAACCAGGTAAACGCAACCTCTGGCACGATTTTTACACAACTAAAATTACTAAAACACTCTTACAAACGAAAAAACACCCACAGATGGTCACACTTACCTATCCAATAATAAAAGACGCAAATATTAAACTATTTACACCAATAAACAGGACAGATATCAGGCAATCTACCTGCACAATACCATTTACACGGACAAAAATTACTTATACCCACCAACTTTTTTTCTTAGCACTATCTATTTTTAACACTTTCCCTTCAGTATTAACAAACACGTGGCTTGAAAATGATGTTAACACATCGAAAGCCCTCGCCAAACGTACAAAGTACACAGTCGGCTTTTACCGAAAGTTATAACAACAGTTTAATATATACTGGCGGAATTAATCCAATTAATTTAATACCGTATACAGCTAGTCAAGCTAAGGTACTATTAACTAGACACACTAACAAGACACTACAACTACACAAGACAATAGCAAACATACCATTCAACAATGTGTTAACAACAACATTACTCCACGTTACATAACAACATTACGAACCAAACATACGCTTCCCAACGCGCAAAGCATGTAACCAAACTGACTTGGATAAAGACTGAGATACGCTCACTTTACATTAAAAAAGACAAACTCAATAAGAAAACTTATCATATTTATTTAAAAGTAACAGACTTGTTAACAAGACCATTTATTTCCCACATTTTTACACAACTTACATGAAAGGATACAAAATCAGATGACTGACAAATACAAGCGGATGGAAAGAAAATTAACAAACCTCACAAAACAGACTGAAAAACGTACAAACTCAGAATTTTACCCACCGGTGAAAAACCTGACAAACATAGAATTCAGCGACAAAGAAACAAAACTAATGGAGAAGGGACTAAAACATAATCTACCTTTTGACAAAATACAAAAAAACAGTTGAAACCAAAGACAAAGGGAACAAAACTGTAATAATGCATAAGAAAGGCTTTATATAGAAAACACAACAATTCATACAACAAGCAAAATGCACAAAATTCAAGAATGACCCAACCGATTCATTCCAAAGGGAAATACGAAGCCTACTAATACGATGCAAAATGTTTACTGACGAAAAGTTATACATATACATGAACCCAGGACCCCCTACACTCAGAGCACAACCCAAATTTCACAAAGAAAATATACTAATCAGACCTGTAGTAAATTACATTCTAAAAAGAGAAAATAAATTTGCAGAACATTTACATGTTACGAAATACACAAGACTTCATAAACAAAATTAAGGACATCTAAATCACTGATAATACGAGACCGTTTCCTTCGACTTAAAGGATCTATATACATCAATACACACGCACGAAACTTTGACTATCCTACGTAACACACTTTCTAACTTTCTAATAATAACTTCTATAAAATACCTGATGGACTCTTCATGGGAAACCCAACATCCGCAATCTTCACAGAGATTTTCATGCAACATTTAGAACAACTACACACCAAAAAACTGATGGAAAAACATAAAATAACCCATAACTACAGATACGTAGACGACATAATATGCATCCTAGAAAGAGACAACAAATTCTAATAGACTTAAACGTAATATATAACAAAATCACATACACAATGGCAAAAGAGCAAAACAGAACTTTATATTATCTTGACATATCAACAACACAGGAATCGATACCTTAAACTTTGACATTTATAGAAAATCAACTGTTAAGAATCTTCGCCTTGGGATTTCTTCCACGCACTTGTAGCTCAAAGAAATGGGAAGATTACTTAAATGTTTTAAAACTTATGATTTTCTTACAGGCACATAAACCTGAAGAATTTTGATCTTTGTGTATGACCTCTTAAGCACTTTAACCTGGAGGTAAATTAATTTCCTTGGCACAAAAACAGCACTTGAACGGTGTTGCTTGCTTTTAATTAAAAAAGACCGTTTCTTTCAGTTTTAAAATAAGAGTTATTTAAGTTGTGTTGTAAAAATTTTTCGTAGACCTTGGTGTGTAAATATCTGTCTAATTATGCTTCGGCTTTTTTATGGTCCTCAAATTTAATAAATTACAAAAAACTCTTTTTTTTTTTTTTTTTTTTTATTAAATAATTTATTGTCCAATAGTTGCCAATGGGATCTCCAATATCACCAGTTATAGCGGATATAGTTATGGAGGAATTACTGAATACAGTTTTAGGAAAAATGAACACAAAACCGAGAATGATGACAAAATATGTGGACGACCTATTTGGAATTTTAAAAATTGATTGAGTTGAAGAAACATTAATGAATTTAAATACATTTAATAAACAAATATAATTTACACTGGAGAAAGAAACTAATAACACACTACCCTACCTTGACGCATTAATAATAAGGGATAAAAACAAGATCGTAATTGACTGGCACCAAAAACCTATGGCATCTGGGAGACTCATAAATTTCTATTCAAAACACCCTAGGAATATAATTATAAACACGGCAACGAATTCTATAAAACGGGTATTAGATATTAGTAACTTAAAATTTCACGAAAAAAATAAGAAGATAATTAGAAATATACTGAGTCAAAATAGTTACCCACTTCAGACAATAAATAAATTAATTGATTATGTGACTAAAAATAAAAATAATAACACATCAGTTCAAAATCGAGACCAAGAAAGATCAACGAAAAATTTATAAATCAACAGATTATATACCCGGATTATCAGACAGATTAAAACGTTCGGACATTTATGATAAAAAAAAATATACACTAGCAATGAAACTAATAAATACGACCAATAAACTTTTTACCAATACAAAATGTAAATTAGACAAAATGGATAAATCTTATTTAGTATATGAAATAAAATGCAATGGTGACGAAACCGACATATGCCAAAAAGTATATGTTGGTACAACAAAAACTAAATTAAAGACAAGACTATCATCGCACAAATCCGACTTAAAATCTGACAAACAATCGAATCAAAAAACTGCCCTTGCAACCCACTGTGCAATAACTGGACATCAACCAAATTTTAAAGAAGTGAGAATATTAATTGAAGAGAGTAATGCATCAAAGAGATACATGCAGGAGATGCTGCATATAATAAATATTCCAATTGGAAAAAGAATTAACTATAAAACAGATACGGACAATTGCGCTCATGTATATCGATACACAATCAACAAACATAGAAACGAAAAACAAAAAAGACAGTCAGTGACATAAGCTTAAATAATAAACAACAGACGACACTGATATATGTAAACATTTAGGTAATTGTTAATTTGTTTGTTATGTTGTGAAAAATTGTTTTATTATATTTGTATTTATTGTCTTAGTTTAAAATTCCCTAAAGATGACCAACAAAGTTGGTCGAAATATTAGATAATAAATTATTTAATAAAAAAAAAAAAACAAAAAAAGAGTTTTTTGTAATTTATTAAATTTGAGGACCATAAAAAAGCCGAAGCATAATTAAACAGATAATAAGATTTATTTTATTTTGAATTTTCTTAGTGCGTCATATTAAATTACAATTGTAAGAAGTAATATAGTAAAAATAAATTGTGATAAAAAATTTATGAATTTAGGACAAGTGTGCAATATTAAATTACAATTGTAGGAAGTAACCCAGCAAAAAATTAGACATTACCTTAAAAAGTACTTGCCATATAATGACTTACTTTTGTGCTTGCCATATTTTGCTACTCGCTTACAAAACACATTACATTAGTTTCCAAAAAAAGGAAGTAATATTGGAACTAGTTCTTTATGTTGAAAGAGACTACCGTACTCATTATTTCCTACAATAATTAATGTAATCGATTCTCAGTAATTGATTATAAAAGTCTCATGCCTTGTTAAAATCATTAAGTTGGCAATCTAGTTGGGAAGTACTTCTGCCAAAAATGCTAAATTCCACACTCGATTACCTTTTCAACAAATTTTTGCCAAGAGTATTGAACTTAAATAATTTAATAAATAATAAAAATGATTAATTTAGGCCAATTGTGCTAAAGTTTGTTAAAGTTAAATAATTTAATAAATAATAAAAAATGTATTAATTTAGGCTGAAGTTTATTGAACTTAATTTAATAATAATTATTTAATAAATAATCCTCGTGCATTAACATCTTCCCCCCGTTGAGGGCAGCCCAAAATATTTCATGCTGTAGGGCGTCTTCTTTTGGTAACAATAGTTTAATGCGTTCTTTGTGTCGTTGTTCCAAGAAGCTGGTATAAGATTTTTCAATCTTGCTCGATATCAGGTTTTGTCTACGCATCGTCGTGAATTTATATTTTAAAGAGCACTCTGTTGCCAATATAAGCAAGTCAGATCCTTCAAGTGTGAATTGTGTGATTTCCGGTTTGCACAGTGCTGTTGCCTGAGACGGACTTAAAACTGAATATATCCATTTGTTTTGATCATGTTGATGAGCCATCCTGATGCCTTATTTGGCCTTTAGGACACCGATACCTATGTTCTGTGATGAGTAAACATAAGCTGAGGTCAGATTTGCTAATGGTAAAGTATTGGTTGAGAGCAGTGTTGATGATCAAAAGAGGTGCACATGGTCGTATTGCTACTAATGTGTCATTGATCCACGTTGGCACTGGAATAATGTTACATATTTCATACCGTTCACGTTGAACTAATAGTAGTGTTATACTGAAAACTATTATATTGTCACTGAGCCCTTCTTTAACCTTCATGAGCTTGTATAGTAGTAACGTATTCTCCTGCCTTACAGACTTTTCCAGTGATTCGCTGAGATGCACTTTGATTGCATTTTATTATTTCTTGTGCTGCTAATGATTTTTGTAGTGCTGATAAATTTTTTACTTAGGAAATATAATGATTTGCATTTTCTTTTGGCAACAATGATTTAATGTGTTCTTCGTGTGGTTGTTGGGTGAGTTCCCAGAAGCTTGTTTATGATTTTTCAATCTTGCTGGATATCAGGTGTTGTCCACGAAACGTCGTGAATTTATATTTAAAAGTGCACTCTGGTTCCAATATAAGCAAGCCAGATCCTTCAAGTGTGAATTGTGTGATTTCCGGTTTGCACAGTGCTGTTGCCTGAGACGGACTTGAAACTGAATATATCCATTTGTTTTGATCATGTTGATGAGCCATCCTGATGACTTATTTGGCCTTCAGGGCACAGATACCTATATTCTGTGATGAGTAAACATAAGCTGAGGTCAGATTTGCTAATGGTAAAGTATTGGTTGAGAGCAGTGTTGATGATCAAAAGAGGTGCACATGGTCGTATTGCTACTAATGTGTCATTGATCCACATTGGCACTGGAATAATGTTACATATTTCATACCGTTCACGTTGAACTAATAGTAGTGTTATACTGAAAACTATTATATTGTCACTGAGCCCTTCTTTAACCTTCATGAGCTTGTATAGTAGTAACGTATTCTCCTGCCTTACAGACTTTTAAAGTGATTCGCTGAGATGCACTTTGATTGCATCTTATTATTTCTTGTGCTGCTAATGATTTTTGTAGTGCTGATAAATTTTTTACTTAGGAAATATAATGATTTGCATTTTCTTTTGGCAACAATGATTTAATGTGTTCTTCGTGTGGTTGTTGGGTGAGTTCCCAGAAGCTTGTTTATGATTTTTCAATCTTGCTGGATATCAGGTGTTGTCCACGCAACGTCGTGAATTTATAATAAAAGTGCACTCTGGTTCCAATATAAGCAAGCCAGATCCTTCAAGTGTGAATTGTGTGATTTCCGGTTTGCACAGTGCTGTTGCCTGAGACGGACTTGAAACTGAATATATCCACTTGTTTTGATCATGAAGGGAAATCCAGACTTCTTTATCTTTCATTTGCTGTACTGGGCAGTCTGATTGGGTGTTGTTGTGAAATAAATTAATTTCACAGGCATATGTTGATGACCAATCCTGATGCCTTATTTGGCCTTTAGGGCCATGATGATCAAAAGAGGTGCTCATGGTGGTATTGCTACTAATGTGTCATTGATCCACGTTGGCACTGGAATAATGATAAATATTTCAACTAGTGATAATGTTATACTGAAAACTACTATATTGTCAGTGAGCCCTCCTTTAACCTTCATGAGATTGTATAGTTGTAACGTATTTTCCTGGCTTACAGGCAGTTCCAGTGATTCGCTAAGATGCATGATCCGTACTTCTTGCTGTAATTGATGAGGAGTCAAGAGTAGTGGGCTTATTAGACCATGGTGACTGTTTGTTAAAATATCAAGTATTGATATTTGTGTCTGTTGAACCTTCGCTGCTGTAATTATTAGTTGTATGCACAACGACAGAAAAATACGTTAAATCTTCTCTTGCTGCCGTTCCTCGTTTATCATATTGCGTACTTGTACAATTTGGAAATCAATTTGATCGAATTTTTTCTTTATTGATTATTGATCTAATCTCATTATGCTTATTGTAGCGTCAATGATTGGGGTTTGATTGTTTAAGAGGACGAGAAGATGTTCTTTGTTTTCCTTAACTTAAGAAATTGTACCAGCCATATCTTTGGCGTATTCGGAGTCCAATACACCAAAAAGTGAATGGGCGACATTTCCAACTAGATCTATTTCTGCTCTCTTCTTAATCCGGCTAGACAACAGAGTGCTGTCTAATTTTAATTCAGCTTGTGTGTTGAAAATGCTTGACCAGGCTTGTGCATGTAGTTTTGTCGTGCATTTGCTTGCATAGATAGTTTAAGGTTTGTGTTCCTTGCGAAAAAATTGCCTCTTCAGTCCAAAATTTTTTTAAGTCGCAGTAAACTAATAATTGCCATTCTGTAGTTGAAATTTTGACGGATCCAATTCCTTCAAAATGCATGCCCAGACGATTTTCGAACCTTTTATTATGTATTTGTGCCCCTAATACTAGTGGGATTAATATGATCGCCATCATAATAGTGAAGATGTTTTGGCTCATCGATATTCTTCTCCGTTTTTTATCATCTACAGGTTTTTCGTTCTGATGAACGCTTGTGCCAATCAAGTTATCTTGTTGAGGGATTTCATCATCTTCAGAATTATTAATTGGTAATAGTGCCAGCCTAGAAATTGGTCTTCTGCAAACTCCCTTTGATGTATTGACATCACCTACTTGATTGAAGCCATCATCGCCCTTATGTGTTTTTAGAATTCTTCCTAGAGGCCATTGTAAAGGAATTGCGATGTCCTCCTTTATTTTTACCATGTCTCCCGATTTAATGTTATCCTATTGTTTGTTCCACTTGTGTCTGTGTTGGAGTTCTGATAGATACTCTTTTGGCCAACGCCTCCAAAATTCAGATTTTAAGTGTGTAACTAACTTCCATCTGGTGAGAAGATTCTTTCGGTTTTCGGTGGCTGCTACGTCAATTTGGGAGTTAAGTGGTGCTCCTATAAGAAAATGGCCAGGGGTTAATGCCGCCAAATCGTTAGGATTATCTGACATCGGAATTATCGGTCGGGAATTAAGAATTCAATTCTATTTCTATGACCACTGTGTCACGTTCCTCATATGTTAGTGATGCCGTTGATACACTTCGTACAAGATGTTTTGCCGATTTTACTACCGCATCCCATAAGCCTCCGAAATGAGGTGCCCTTGGTGGTATAAAATGAAACATGATGCCTCGAGCTGTACATTCTGATCTATTTTTTCGCTAGCTGAATCTCCGTAAACTGCTTCTGACAACTCTGCCAGTTGATTTTTGGACCCAACAAAGTTGGTAGCATTGTCACAGTATAAGTTTTTGCAAAGGCCTCTTCGGCTTATGAATCTTTTTAATGCCCCTATGAATGCAACTGTTGTTAAACTGCTAACTATTTCTAGATGCACTGCTTTGGTAGAAAAACAGCAGAATACTGCGATGTAGGCCTTCTGAGGCCTCTTTCCTTTCTTATAGTGGACCCAAAACGGACCACAAAAATCAACTCCAGAGTTAATGAAGGTTCGAGCTGGAACGATTCTTGTAGATGGCAGATTTCCCATAATTTGAGTAAGAGGTTTAGGTTTAGCTCTAGCGCATTTTATGCAATGCTGGATGATTGATCAGGCCATTGACTTTCCTTTGATTGGCCAGTATTTTTGTCTTGTGTGTGATAAGAGTGCCTGAGGACCTCAATGACGGTCTTCCTCATCATCGGGTCATTATAAGGGATAAGCATTGGATATTTAGCGTCATACGGAAGTTTTGATGCTTCTAATCTTCCTCCCACTCTGATGATGCCGTTGGAGTCCAAAAATGGGGTAAGGTTATTACATGGGCTATTTTTGCTTACTTGCTTGTACCTTATTAGGTCTTTTAGTTTTTCGTCAAAATCTGAGTGTTGCATTGCCCGTACAATCAAAGTAAGAGCTTGTTCTAGTTCTGGAACTTATAATGATAGCTTGGATTGTTGATTGCCCCTTCTTGTATTTTTGATGAATCTCACAATGTAGCCAACTACTCGTTGTAGAGTTCTGAATGAGCCATTATGTTGATGCTGCTGCTACCTTTTTTCGCTCTATATCAAAATTCTGATTCATGCTATTTCTTTTGGAGACTTCTTTTGGCCATATCTCTTGTTGTCCATGTAGAAATATGGGTCCGAAGAATCATAAATTGTTTGATGCGAGTTTTCTTGGAGATATGCCACGCGACAAAATGTCTGAAGGATTGTCTTTTGGGCTGACATGTCGTGACTGTTCTACCACTAATGTTTGGTACGATGATGCTTGGGAATTGATCCAAGCCAAGACGATCTTTGAATCTGTCCATAAATAAGTAGGAACATCCTTGTATTTTAAGTCTTTATTTACTCTTGATGTGAGCTGACCGCTTAAAAGTGCTGTACAAAGTTCGAGACGAGGTAAAGTTTGCCGCTTTAAAGGTGCTACTCGGGACTTTGAGCATAATAGTCTCACAATAATCTTCTTATTTTTGTTGTTGATCTAATGTAGACTGCTGCGCCATATGCCTTTTCTGATGTGTCTGCAAAGGCATGAATTTGTATGTTGGATGTCACATGTCCTTCGAAGATAAATCGCGTTATTTTAGGTCTTTTATGTGTTCTAACTCTTGTCTGAAAGTAAACCAAGTTGAAGATTTTCTGGCAGTACCTCATCCCAGTCTAACTTTTTCTGCCAGAGTTCGTGGATGAATATTTTGGCGGTAACTACAATCGGCGACAGTAGTCCCAGAGGATCGAACAAACTAGCTATATGTGAGCTTACTGTGCGCTTTGTGATGTCGTTAAGCTCCCTTAGACATACTTTTGCACACAGTTTGTCATGTTGTGGCATCCATGTTAAACCCAAAGTTTTCACGATATGATTGTTCTCATCATCAAAGTCAAAATTAACTTCTTGTTGTTTTTCGGCGATGTTTTGAAGTAGTTTTGGATAATTTGCTGCCCATTTTTGTAATTCAGGACCATGCTGGTGCAATATGTATGTGTGCAAGTCATCCCGTCCGCCAATACCGTCATCCCGTCCGCCAATACCGTCATCTACATAGAAGTTTTCGAGTAAAAATTGAGCTCCATGTGGGTATCGTATCATGTTTGTTTTAGCAATTTGTTCTAAGGATTTCGTAGCTAGATAAGGTGCAAATCTGGTTCAATATGTGACTGTATTTAGTTTATAATACTTTATTGGCTAAGTGGGATTTTCTCTGCAGATATTTATTTGAAAGTTTCTATCATCTGGGTGCGTTAATATTTGGCAGTACATTTTTTTGATGTCGGTTGTGAAGACAAATCGTGGACACCGAAAGCGTAGTAGAAAAGAAAACAATTCACTCTGTACTATGGGTCCTGTATACATTACGTCGTTCAACGAAGCTCCGTTAGTCGCTTTAGTTGAGGCATCAAAAACTACTCGTAATTTTGTTGTTATACTGCGTTTCCACTGCCTTGAAATCAACTAGGTTTGAGAAAAACACTTCGAAGTGTTTCCATTGAGCTGAAGTGTTTTGTAAATTCGAATTTATGACGTTACACTGACATATTTTTGCGTAAAAGAAAAAAAAACTATGTTATTTTTTGTAAAAATTCGTTTTTATTATTATATTAATTTTTGTTTTTATATATTTTTCTTCTTATATTTTTTAAACACTTTTTTTTTTAACAAAAAACATTATTGCTTTCAAACATTTAAAAGTATTTGTCACTTTTTCGATAAAAACATCCAATATGAATAGATAACTCGGAGTTGAACTTGAATATCCTAGACACATCACAGTGTTGCAAAGGCAAAATTAGTTCGAAAAAATAAATTTTCGACATGATTTCAAGCAAATCAAGTGATTTAAGTGGTTTTTCTAGCATGTAAAATGTATGGAAAATCAAGTAAGAAAACACTTGATTTGAGCAAATCAAGTGTTTTAGACGAAATCACGTCAATGGAAACGCACTATTAGGCTCTCAGGTCTAAGTACACAGTGGTGAGGAATGAAGTAATTTGGTATTTGTATGGATTTTATGTCTATTTCCGCCATATGCCCCAATGCTTCGTATTCTTTAATTTATACATTGAGTTTTTATTTCTGGAGCCTTTAATAATCGCCTTTCTAATGATAGAAATCTGGTAAAAGCTAATCCATGGGGTTCGCCAAGAGTGTTTAAGCCAAGTAGAGTGTTATTCAAAATGGGCACATCGTTGCCTAGTTGAATCTGCCCACCTGATAGTAGTTGGTGATAAAATTCTGCCCCAAGTAGAACATCTATTTTGTCAGGACTATTGAATTGTGGGTCTGCTAGCATAATGTTCATTGGAATTGGCCAATGATCTATGTTGATAACTTGTGATAGTTGAGGTGAAATTATATTACGAAGGACCGCTGCTTCAAGCCGTGCGGTATAATTATTGATTCTTGAATGTAATGCTACGTTGTCTTGGCGTGTTACCCTAGTGTCACTAGAATCGATGCCACTAATGAAGATTGATGTTGGTTTAGTTAAAATATTGAGACGTTTTACTAGACGTTCGCTGACAAAGTTCAGTTGGGATCCTGAATCGAGAAGTGCTCTGCATTGTATCTCCTTCTCATTATCTCGTACTTTATCATTGCTGTGCACAGAAGGACAAAGCTGGATTTTTTGGATCGGTTGTACGTTGTAAGTGATATGGCGTTTTAATTTCCAGATGATGAGTGATCGCCTTGCAGATCTTTGTTGTTTGAAATGTTTGTTGCTAGGTCATTGCCTTGATTTGAGCTCTCCAAGTGCAGCAATGTGTTATGCTTTTTGGTGCATTCTTTGCAACTCCTTGACATACAGGAATTTTGTATGAAGTTCATTATAGATTTTTCGAAGATGTCTTTATATTGTTCGACAACCTTTTGTATTGCGTAATAACAATCTTCCGTGAAATAGTGGTGATCTAGAGGTTTGTCGTCAATTAGCCGAATCAGGTTGTCATTTGTCTCGAACGTCATCCATTCTTCGTCTAGTCTACGCAATCTCACTTGAAAGTAGCTCACCGACTGCTTTCTGGCTTGGGAATCCTTCTTGTAGTTTCTAATGATTGTTTCGATGTTCTCTCAAAGCACCTTTTGCCTTTGAGTCAATTCTTCTAATGACACCATTGTGGATGATATTTAGCTGGCTATCACCGCTGCTAGTATTTCCACTTGAATAATGTGTTGCTCAACTGGTGATATGCAGAATACTGCGGGCTCAACGAATTTAGACGTCATGCTCTTGTAACAGGATCACGTCGGGGTCACCAAAATGTTAAGAATCATCGCCTTGGGCTTTCCTACAAGCACTTGTAGCTCAAAGAAATGAGAAGATTATTTAAAGTTTTGAAACTAATGATTTTTTTACAGGCACATAAACCTGAAGAATTTTGATGTTTGCAACAAAACAAATATCAAACATAAACAAATTTGCAATAATAAAAAACATATTAATCTAGGGCAAGTGTGTCATATTAAATTACAATTGTAGGAAATAATATAGTAAAAATAAATTGTAATAAAAATGTATGAATTAAGGACAAGTGTGCAATATTAAATTACAATTGTAGGAAGTAATAAGCTAAAATAAATTGCAATTAAAGTGTATTAATTTAGGCCAAGTGTTTAGTTTATTGAACTTAACAGCTCCTCAAAACATCCTACTCAACATAAACTCGCAGCAATTAGACATATGATTCTCAAACTTAAAATAGTCCCACTCGCTCCAGATAAATACAACAACGTACTCGATACAATTTATGGTTACAACCACACAACCATCGACAAACTACTCAGGCAATACAACAACAAAAACAAGAAGAAAGAAGACAAGGAAACAATCGATACAACTCGACGACACATCTATGCTTACACAGGACCAGAAATATATAGATTAAGTAACCTTTTCGAGAAAGAAGGTTTACACACAACACTAAAAACGAGCAACACTCTACGCAACAATCTCAAGACATCAACAGCAACAACCGATAAATTCACCACCAGCGGAGTATACAGACTTACTTGCACCTGCAACCATACATACATCGGACAAACTGGACGAACATAAAAAATAGGTTTACAGCACACATACGATCATACAAAAATAAAAGGGAAGACTCAAATTTCGCAATACACCTTAACACACATGGACACGAACCAAGGGAAATAGATGAATGTATGAAAGTATTACACCCAAGTAAAAAAGGACGAAGACTAGACATTCTTGAAAACATGGAAAACAAACGTACAAAGTAGACAGCCAGAGACGACGGTTTTTACCAAAAGTTATAACAACAGTTTAATATCCTATATACTGGCGGAATTAATCCAATTAGGTATTTTTTTACATACATAAAAGAAATTAAGAATATGCGTTTGAAAATGTAAATACGTTTAATATTAATATTTTATTAATAACAAAAAGTTAATAAAATGCCTAGTTTTTAAAATTATTTGAAGGGAAGCGTCTAAAAAGTGTTTATATACGAAGCCAAGTCAATATCAAATATTGCCATTGCATGCAGATTTGACAACTGGAGACCTAAATGTTTCTAATGCCAATAGCAAATGCAGGCAGAGACTATCGCAAGATTTATATGCTGCATGCATATACATACTCGTACATATAAAAATATGAAAACTTTATCTTACAATACTACCTTTTTAACATGCGTTCCATGGTATGGACGGATTATAAGCAACACATAAGGGTAAAGTATCGCCGTTACAAAAATAGTATTGTAGGAACTGGAGGTGGGCCAAGTAATTACTGTTCCCTTTCACCGCTGGTGCAAAAAATTGCTGAACTGCTAGCAATCAATGAACTTATTGAAGAAATGAAAAGATCTTGTAGATATGGAGCACAAATAAATATTCCTGCTACTACAAGTATAAAAGATGATGACGAAACTGAAGAAATTACAAAACCTTGCAATAACTTAGAAGTAAACAATAGTGAGACAAACTTAAATACACCACATACTCCAAATCGATATACCCGTGGTAGTTATTAGAAAAACATCAAAATATCAAGTGATGAAAACAAAAAACAGAATTAGACTAAATAAATCTAAATATCTGAACGGCTAATAAATACTTAAAACGGATCAGTGATACAATAGAGCGCATGCACATATTAAAAAAAGAGAAGTTTAAATTTTCTTAAGAAAAACGAAATTGAAAAAACGCACGAGAGGAACGTTTGTTTGATCTAGCAAAGGAGAAATTAGAATTTTTAAAGAAATATCAATTGGAAACAACGAAACGCAAAATTAGAATTAAAGAGAAATATTTTTGACTTCGATTACAAGAAAATTTAATTGACGTATATGTATATTGATGTTTCCCTACTTTCCTTTTAATTTTTTACAATAATATTATGAATTATTTTGTGTTATGTTTGTTTGTTTATTTTTAAATAAACTCTTATAAATTATTTTTCTTTTTATGTTTTTAATATGTATACGTATGTAATTACAAATATAAATATTTCAAAATATAACGTTTAAAATAAATATTTTTTTTCACTCAGTCTGTGTTTTTTCACCTCGGACGGTTGAATAGAGTGTATTCGTTTCTTACAGACTTCCTTTGGTTATTTTCAAAAGCTTTTTTTTCAAGCATTTTTGGTTCTCTTTTTGAAGTAATTCGTTTTTTTATTATTATTTTTGGTTTTTAATTTATCTGAATCCATTGTACCGTCTTAAATCAATATGAATGGGGTTCATCCCCCGGATAACAACCGGTTTCGGGATCTAGACTTCTCGACCGGTAAAACCAGAGGTAACAAAATCAAACGTCTCCGAGTTGAAGAATTTCTACCACTGCCAGAAACCTCAACAAATCAACAAAATCTTCCACGATATCTAGTCGCAACTGCTACACCAGAAAAAGAAGGCCTAGAAGTCCGACCGCTATCATGACATAATGTCTTTCAAGTAGAAAAAGGTCTTAACTTCATCTCGCGGGAGCGCTTAGAAGTTAAAGAAATGAAAAGCGGTGATCTACTGATAAAAGTACCTGATAACAGAGTCGCAGAATTATTTCTCAAATGCAGCTACATTGATTGTATTCCCGTTAAAATTTCACTTCACAAAACTCTTAACACGGTTCAAGGTCGCATTTTCTCTAGGAAAATAATATATACTGTGAGCGTCAAAATAAAGTGTACACAAACATTTTCTTTAGATTAGTTCTTATTTCTGTCTTAAAAAATACTATTTTATTTAACATTTTATGTTTTTTTAATTGTTATTTAGTTCCCTACTTAAACTTAAAAAAACAACAACAAAAAATTACAACAACAAAAGTTATAAAACAAAAACAAAATCTATTCCAAATTTTACGCGTCAAAATAAAGTGTACACATATAATTTATTATAAAAATTAGTATGATTTAGTAATTGTTTGCTTTTCCTTTAGCTTTAATAAAGGCACTTAGTCTTCGGGACATCGATTCAACTAGTTTTTTGGTTATGTCAGATGAAATTTTCTGCCACTTCTCCATTATAAGGGATTTAAGCGTATCCTTGTTAGTAATTGTCCTCTTTCGTATTTGCCAGTCAAGATGCTCCCACAAATGCTCAATCGGGTTAAGGTCCGGTGATTGGGGAGGATGATCTAATGTCTTAGGAGTATGATAAAGGAGCCATTCTTTTACTATCTTTGCCGTATGTTCGGGATCATTGTCTTGTTAAAAGATCCAAGGTCCCTTCAAGCCCAATTTATCCACACTACATGACAAATTGTTTTTAAAAATGTTTAAGTAGTCCGTTTTATTCATGGTATCTTCAAAAAAAACCAAGCTTTTCACTCCACTTGCCGCAATGCATCCCCACACCATCACCGAACCCCACCATGTTTAACCGTAGATATTAGATTTTGTTCAGCATTCTCTGTATTTTTTGTATGCCATACTTTTACAGGTTTTTTCTGGCCAAATATCTCAAATTTACTCTCATCGCTAAATAAAATGTTATTCCAGAAAGAACCATCTTTAGTTTCGTACTTTTTTGCATACTCAATATGTTTTTTCTGATCTACTACCGAAATAAGTGGCTTTTTTGGCGGCAACCGACCATGTAGACCATTTGCGTGTAGAGTTCTTCGTGTTGTGTTGGTATTTTTGTTGCTGAAACTTCCTCCGATATTTTAACAGCACTTTTAAATGGATTTTTCTTCACATCACTGAAAATAGACCTTCAAGCTCTTGGTCGGCCTGCACCTGGACGATTTTCTACTTTGCCGAATTTTTCGTGCTTGTCAACTATTCTCTTTGCTGTATTATGGCTTCTGTTTATAATAGACCCGATTTCACGAAAAGTTTTACCGTCTTTTCGAAGTTTTATACAAGTTCTACGACTTCTGTTGATGTTTGTCTACCCATTTTTAATAAAATTATAAATTTCTTTCTGCAAAGAAGTTATAGCCGAAAATTGCGTCTGTCTATTATAAAACATTAGTAGTGATTTTAAAGAATGCAAGAAAGTAAATAAACAACAAAACGTAACGGTATTTTTTGCGATTCTACTTCGCTAAAATGCTACAAAATAAGATGTACACTTTATTTTGACGCGTAAAATATGGAATAGATTTTGTTTTTGTTTTATAACTTTTGTTGTTGTAAATTTTTTTTGTTGTTTTTTTAAGTTCAAGTAGAGAACTGAATAACAATTAAAAAAACATAAAATGTTAAATAAAATAGTATTTTTAAAGACTGAAATAAAAACTAATTTAAAGAAAATGTTTGGTTTAAATCAAGAACATGAAATGTGCACCCGCAAATATTGCGTAAATTGTCGAAGGAAAACCATACATCATATGATTCAGAATGCCCCACATTTTGGAAACATAAATCGGTAAATTATGTGAGAATATCCAGAAAATGTACAACACGTGAAGCGTGGAAGCTTTTTAATGATAATCCATCACTTAACATGCTTCTACCAATTAGAAAGAAACAGACGTACGCACAAATAACAGGTGCTGTAGCAGCAAATGCTAATAAAACATCAAAGAATGACGCGATGGACACAATCAAACATGCAGAAAACCCAAAAAATACGCAAACAACCATTGAAAATCAAACTCAATTCTCTTTTACAAACAATTCCGCAACAAAAGCTCAACATATAACTACAACAAACATAAATACTAACACAAACACAGAATCAACCGACGAAAGCTCTATCATCCCAAAACAAAATGCATACTCTAAAATAATTGCAAAAAGCACACAAATAATAACAGAAAAACCACACTCATCCAAAAAGTGATAACTCCAAAAAAACTATTAAGAAAAAACATGTAAAAGCAACAGATATACGATATAAATTCTGATATTGATGACGTCACATTTAGTGACGACAAATCATCCAGTAATAGTTTAAAAGAAAATTTCATAATGACTGAGAAAATGATGATCGGAGAAATTACGGATGGTTTAGATCTAAATTCGCCACCAAGAATAGGGCAAAGCTGCTCAAACGACCATAGCACTCCTGTGTCACAACTTTATAATAATTTCCTACTGCTAAACGTACTTATTACTCCTACAACTTTGAAAAACACACAACAACAGGCCCAAAAGGGCAATTCAGAAAAATAATTTATGTCTATTCATCAACACATAACGATTCTCCAATGGAACATTCAAGGTTTTATCAATAATAAATATGCTTTAGAACAATTAATTCTCAAACACAAACCTAACATTATAGCACTGCAAGAAACCCATATAGTTAAAAAAAACTTGCACTTACTACATTTATCGGGTTTTAGAATATATCACCACAACTACGATTACACTTATGCCAAATCAGGTATAGCGTTGATGGTAAAAAATGACTTGAGTGTCAAGAGCCACTTCACTTCTGATCGAGACCTGTTATTTCAGACTATTGCAATTCAATGTAATACAGAACTCCACATTACAAATATTTATAGAGAAGGAACCACAAACTTATCCTCAAACATGATAAAAAATATACCATTTGCCAGGAACGTTCTCAAACTCACAAAATGTTTTGCGGGGATCTGCGTCGAATTCACCAAACGGAAGGATTTTAGAAGATTTTGCGAACGATCAGGATTTAGTAATTTTAAACGACGGCTCTCCAACCTTGCTTAGCACACGAAACACTTTAATAGCGGTTGACATTTCAATGCCAAGTGTAGACATTGCACCCAGCTTAAGCTGGAACTGCCTACCTTTGCCAGATGTGGGGGACAATTTTCCCATTATTATCTCTAACAACAAAAGCCAATTTAAGAAAAAATTTGTACCACGGCTACAGAACTTATTAAACAATTTTCAATATCACCAAATATCAACAGGGAAGCTGCCCAGTTGAAGCGAATTATAAGGAAAACAGGTAATGAAACTATTCCATTAAGCCGGCAGCCTAAGAAGAAGAATAACCCGATCTGGTTTAATACCGAAATTTCAAAACTAATACAGCAGAGACAAGAATCTTGGAAATTATTTAAAAGATGTATTGCAAATTTGCAATAATAAAAAACATATTAATCTAGGGCAAGTGTGTCATATTAAATTACAATTGTAGGAAATAATATAGTAAAAATAAATTGTAATAAAAATGTATGAATTAAGGACAAGTGTGCAATATTAAATTACAATTGTAGGAAGTAATAAGCTAAAATAAATTGCAATTAAAGTGTATTAATTTAGGCCAAGTGTTTAGTTTATTGAACTTAACAGCTCCTCAAAACATCCTACTCAACATAAACTCGCAGCAATTAGACATATGATTCTCAAACTTAAAATAGTCCCACTCGCTCCAGATAAATACAACAACGTACTCGATACAATTTATGGTTACAACCACACAACCATCGACAAACTACTCAGGCAATACAACAACAAAAACAAGAAGAAAGAAGACAAGGAAACAATCGATACAACTCGACGACACATCTATGCTTACACAGGACCAGAAATATATAGATTAAGTAACCTTTTCGAGAAAGAAGGTTTACACACAACACTAAAAACGAGCAACACTCTACGCAACAATCTCAAGACATCAACAGCAACAACCGATAAATTCACCACCAGCGGAGTATACAGACTTACTTGCACCTGCAACCATACATACATCGGACAAACTGGACGAACATAAAAAATAGGTTTACAGCACACATACGATCATACAAAAATAAAAGGGAAGACTCAAATTTCGCAATACACCTTAACACACATGGACACGAACCAAGGGAAATAGATGAATGTATGAAAGTATTACACCCAAGTAAAAAAGGACGAAGACTAGACATTCTTGAAAACATGGAAAACAAACGTACAAAGTAGACAGCCAGAGACGACGGTTTTTACCAAAAGTTATAACAACAGTTTAATATCCTATATACTGGCGGAATTAATCCAATTAGGTATTTTTTTACATACATAAAAGAAATTAAGAATATGCGTTTGAAAATGTAAATACGTTTAATATTAATATTTTATTAATAACAAAAAGTTAATAAAATGCCTAGTTTTTAAAATTATTTGAAGGGAAGCGTCTAAAAAGTGTTTATATACGAAGCCAAGTCAATATCAAATATTGCCATTGCATGCAGATTTGACAACTGGAGACCTAAATGTTTCTAATGCCAATAGCAAATGCAGGCAGAGACTATCGCAAGATTTATATGCTGCATGCATATACATACTCGTACATATAAAAATATGAAAACTTTATCTTACAATACTACCTTTTTAACATGCGTTCCATGGTATGGACGGATTATAAGCAACACATAAGGGTAAAGTATCGCCGTTACAAAAATAGTATTGTAGGAACTGGAGGTGGGCCAAGTAATTACTGTTCCCTTTCACCGCTGGTGCAAAAAATTGCTGAACTGCTAGCAATCAATGAACTTATTGAAGAAATGAAAAGATCTTGTAGATATGGAGCACAAATAAATATTCCTGCTACTACAAGTATAAAAGATGATGACGAAACTGAAGAAATTACAAAACCTTGCAATAACTTAGAAGTAAACAATAGTGAGACAAACTTAAATACACCACATACTCCAAATCGATATACCCGTGGTAGTTATTAGAAAAACATCAAAATATCAAGTGATGAAAACAAAAAACAGAATTAGACTAAATAAATCTAAATATCTGAACGGCTAATAAATACTTAAAACGGATCAGTGATACAATAGAGCGCATGCACATATTAAAAAAAGAGAAGTTTAAATTTTCTTAAGAAAAACGAAATTGAAAAAACGCACGAGAGGAACGTTTGTTTGATCTAGCAAAGGAGAAATTAGAATTTTTAAAGAAATATCAATTGGAAACAACGAAACGCAAAATTAGAATTAAAGAGAAATATTTTTGACTTCGATTACAAGAAAATTTAATTGACGTATATGTATATTGATGTTTCCCTACTTTCCTTTTAATTTTTTACAATAATATTATGAATTATTTTGTGTTATGTTTGTTTGTTTATTTTTAAATAAACTCTTATAAATTATTTTTCTTTTTATGTTTTTAATATGTATACGTATGTAATTACAAATATAAATATTTCAAAATATAACGTTTAAAATAAATATTTTTTTTCACTCAGTCTGTGTTTTTTCACCTCGGACGGTTGAATAGAGTGTATTCGTTTCTTACAGACTTCCTTTGGTTATTTTCAAAAGCTTTTTTTTCAAGCATTTTTGGTTCTCTTTTTGAAGTAATTCGTTTTTTTATTATTATTTTTGGTTTTTAATTTATCTGAATCCATTGTACCGTCTTAAATCAATATGAATGGGGTTCATCCCCCGGATAACAACCGGTTTCGGGATCTAGACTTCTCGACCGGTAAAACCAGAGGTAACAAAATCAAACGTCTCCGAGTTGAAGAATTTCTACCACTGCCAGAAACCTCAACAAATCAACAAAATCTTCCACGATATCTAGTCGCAACTGCTACACCAGAAAAAGAAGGCCTAGAAGTCCGACCGCTATCATGACATAATGTCTTTCAAGTAGAAAAAGGTCTTAACTTCATCTCGCGGGAGCGCTTAGAAGTTAAAGAAATGAAAAGCGGTGATCTACTGATAAAAGTACCTGATAACAGAGTCGCAGAATTATTTCTCAAATGCAGCTACATTGATTGTATTCCCGTTAAAATTTCACTTCACAAAACTCTTAACACGGTTCAAGGTCGCATTTTCTCTAGGAAAATAATATATACTGTGAGCGTCAAAATAAAGTGTACACAAACATTTTCTTTAGATTAGTTCTTATTTCTGTCTTAAAAAATACTATTTTATTTAACATTTTATGTTTTTTTAATTGTTATTTAGTTCCCTACTTAAACTTAAAAAAACAACAACAAAAAATTACAACAACAAAAGTTATAAAACAAAAACAAAATCTATTCCAAATTTTACGCGTCAAAATAAAGTGTACACATATAATTTATTATAAAAATTAGTATGATTTAGTAATTGTTTGCTTTTCCTTTAGCTTTAATAAAGGCACTTAGTCTTCGGGACATCGATTCAACTAGTTTTTTGGTTATGTCAGATGAAATTTTCTGCCACTTCTCCATTATAAGGGATTTAAGCGTATCCTTGTTAGTAATTGTCCTCTTTCGTATTTGCCAGTCAAGATGCTCCCACAAATGCTCAATCGGGTTAAGGTCCGGTGATTGGGGAGGATGATCTAATGTCTTAGGAGTATGATAAAGGAGCCATTCTTTTACTATCTTTGCCGTATGTTCGGGATCATTGTCTTGTTAAAAGATCCAAGGTCCCTTCAAGCCCAATTTATCCACACTACATGACAAATTGTTTTTAAAAATGTTTAAGTAGTCCGTTTTATTCATGGTATCTTCAAAAAAAACCAAGCTTTTCACTCCACTTGCCGCAATGCATCCCCACACCATCACCGAACCCCACCATGTTTAACCGTAGATATTAGATTTTGTTCAGCATTCTCTGTATTTTTTGTATGCCATACTTTTACAGGTTTTTTCTGGCCAAATATCTCAAATTTACTCTCATCGCTAAATAAAATGTTATTCCAGAAAGAACCATCTTTAGTTTCGTACTTTTTTGCATACTCAATATGTTTTTTCTGATCTACTACCGAAATAAGTGGCTTTTTTGGCGGCAACCGACCATGTAGACCATTTGCGTGTAGAGTTCTTCGTGTTGTGTTGGTATTTTTGTTGCTGAAACTTCCTCCGATATTTTAACAGCACTTTTAAATGGATTTTTCTTCACATCACTGAAAATAGACCTTCAAGCTCTTGGTCGGCCTGCACCTGGACGATTTTCTACTTTGCCGAATTTTTCGTGCTTGTCAACTATTCTCTTTGCTGTATTATGGCTTCTGTTTATAATAGACCCGATTTCACGAAAAGTTTTACCGTCTTTTCGAAGTTTTATACAAGTTCTACGACTTCTGTTGATGTTTGTCTACCCATTTTTAATAAAATTATAAATTTCTTTCTGCAAAGAAGTTATAGCCGAAAATTGCGTCTGTCTATTATAAAACATTAGTAGTGATTTTAAAGAATGCAAGAAAGTAAATAAACAACAAAACGTAACGGTATTTTTTGCGATTCTACTTCGCTAAAATGCTACAAAATAAGATGTACACTTTATTTTGACGCGTAAAATATGGAATAGATTTTGTTTTTGTTTTATAACTTTTGTTGTTGTAAATTTTTTTTGTTGTTTTTTTAAGTTCAAGTAGAGAACTGAATAACAATTAAAAAAACATAAAATGTTAAATAAAATAGTATTTTTAAAGACTGAAATAAAAACTAATTTAAAGAAAATGTTTGGTTTAAATCAAGAACATGAAATGTGCACCCGCAAATATTGCGTAAATTGTCGAAGGAAAACCATACATCATATGATTCAGAATGCCCCACATTTTGGAAACATAAATCGGTAAATTATGTGAGAATATCCAGAAAATGTACAACACGTGAAGCGTGGAAGCTTTTTAATGATAATCCATCACTTAACATGCTTCTACCAATTAGAAAGAAACAGACGTACGCACAAATAACAGGTGCTGTAGCAGCAAATGCTAATAAAACATCAAAGAATGACGCGATGGACACAATCAAACATGCAGAAAACCCAAAAAATACGCAAACAACCATTGAAAATCAAACTCAATTCTCTTTTACAAACAATTCCGCAACAAAAGCTCAACATATAACTACAACAAACATAAATACTAACACAAACACAGAATCAACCGACGAAAGCTCTATCATCCCAAAACAAAATGCATACTCTAAAATAATTGCAAAAAGCACACAAATAATAACAGAAAAACCACACTCATCCAAAAAGTGATAACTCCAAAAAAACTATTAAGAAAAAACATGTAAAAGCAACAGATATACGATATAAATTCTGATATTGATGACGTCACATTTAGTGACGACAAATCATCCAGTAATAGTTTAAAAGAAAATTTCATAATGACTGAGAAAATGATGATCGGAGAAATTACGGATGGTTTAGATCTAAATTCGCCACCAAGAATAGGGCAAAGCTGCTCAAACGACCATAGCACTCCTGTGTCACAACTTTATAATAATTTCCTACTGCTAAACGTACTTATTACTCCTACAACTTTGAAAAACACACAACAACAGGCCCAAAAGGGCAATTCAGAAAAATAATTTATGTCTATTCATCAACACATAACGATTCTCCAATGGAACATTCAAGGTTTTATCAATAATAAATATGCTTTAGAACAATTAATTCTCAAACACAAACCTAACATTATAGCACTGCAAGAAACCCATATAGTTAAAAAAAACTTGCACTTACTACATTTATCGGGTTTTAGAATATATCACCACAACTACGATTACACTTATGCCAAATCAGGTATAGCGTTGATGGTAAAAAATGACTTGAGTGTCAAGAGCCACTTCACTTCTGATCGAGACCTGTTATTTCAGACTATTGCAATTCAATGTAATACAGAACTCCACATTACAAATATTTATAGAGAAGGAACCACAAACTTATCCTCAAACATGATAAAAAATATACCATTTGCCAGGAACGTTCTCAAACTCACAAAATGTTTTGCGGGGATCTGCGTCGAATTCACCAAACGGAAGGATTTTAGAAGATTTTGCGAACGATCAGGATTTAGTAATTTTAAACGACGGCTCTCCAACCTTGCTTAGCACACGAAACACTTTAATAGCGGTTGACATTTCAATGCCAAGTGTAGACATTGCACCCAGCTTAAGCTGGAACTGCCTACCTTTGCCAGATGTGGGGGACAATTTTCCCATTATTATCTCTAACAACAAAAGCCAATTTAAGAAAAAATTTGTACCACGGCTACAGAACTTATTAAACAATTTTCAATATCACCAAATATCAACAGGGAAGCTGCCCAGTTGAAGCGAATTATAAGGAAAACAGGTAATGAAACTATTCCATTAAGCCGGCAGCCTAAGAAGAAGAATAACCCGATCTGGTTTAATACCGAAATTTCAAAACTAATACAGCAGAGACAAGAATCTTGGAAATTATTTAAAAGATGTAGGAATAAAACCAACATAATAAATTTTTAAAGACTTTGTGCGAAGATTAAAAAAGAGTGTAAAATAGCCAAAACAACAACTTGGAAGAATTTCCTAAACTCGTTAAATCCTTCAATGGATGTGCGAGTTTTATGGAACAAAGTCAACAACTTAAGGTCTAATAGAACGGATTCTTTTCCCCCATTTTTGCAGTTAATACTCTTTCACATCCCGTGCATATCGTTGATGGGATTCCCAAATTTTGGTGCAATCTCGGTTCAGACAATACATTTGATCGCGGAATTGTAAATGATAAAAATACTCTACACATTGAAAGTCTTCCACAAACAATTAAAAAATTTTCAGAGTTAAAGTGCCCGGTTACTGTTCATGAACTCAATGATGTTTTAAAGAGTTTAAAAGGTTCAACACCATCCCGAGATAAAATTATGTACGCTATGATCAAATTTGCCCCTTACATTCTAAAAGCTCGAATTTGTCAGCTGTACAGTAGTATAATTGATACTGGGGTTTTTCCACATGACTGGAAATTAGCTGTTCTATCACCTATTCCAAAACCTGGTAAGAATAGGAATGAGTTAGAAGGCTATAGACCCATTTGGTTATTACCTGTGCTTTCTAAAATTCATGAAAAAATAGTTGCCAAACGATTTTGGACCTCAACAAAAGGGCAAATTTCAAAAATACAACATGCTTTCATTCCCAGGCATGGAGTTCACAGCATATGTCACCAACTAGAAGAGTTACTTAAGCATAATTTAAATAAAGGTAAACACAGCTTAGTACTTTCGGAAGATATTGAAAAGGCCTTCGATCGTGTCACATCGGTAGCAGTTATTCGGGAGCTGAATAAATGGGGAGTTCCCAAAGAAACCCTACAACTCATAAAATCCTTTCTAAGATTTTTGTACTTGAATAGAGAAAACAAATCATAAACAAAACGAGCTCCGTAAATTTGTGAAAAATAAAATATTTATCGGCTTAGAATTAGCAAAAAACTATAAAAACTTTAGGATAAGCGCAATATCCTTTAAAATAAAGAAAAGAATAAAACAAAACATAAAGTTTCTATTAAAAAAATACAATTAAAAATTGCGACTCTACAATGGCTGAATGCCATAAATGTAGAACAACAATTCGTGGCGAAACAGGCATATTATGTGCAGGAGTATGTGGCAAGGTTTTTCATTGTGCTGATAAATGTTCTGGCCTTGACCAATATTCCTTTAAAATTTTAGAAACTAACTGCCTGGCCCACGATATCGACTGCTATCGTTCGCATGGATTTTCAACGACAAACAGCTGATTTGCGCCCCACTTAAAGTTTTCAACACGACAAGTCGATCGACAACAAATGCGTACAAAAACGTAATCATTTTCATACAATTTTGCGCCCCAATATGAAATGTCTTGCGATCATAAATGTCAAAATCAGTCACTTGTGTTGTGGTTGTCGACAGACACAAAAGGAAAAAAATTTAACAAAACAAAGCAAAAAAATAGTTTATTGTTTATGTTAAAAATTTTATAATGGAAAATAAATGGTAAATATAAAATTAGTAATAATATTATACAATTTAAACCATCAAAAATTATTTGTTTAGCATAAAAAAATTAAGTTTGAAGCAGTTCTTGTAGAATATATGGAAACAAATCTAGAGTTCGCAAGAGGATCTGCTGTTTATGGAAGCAACAAACTCTCAATGGAAGAGCAGTGGGTAAAGCTCACCAAGAAACTGAATTCGCATGGGCCACCAATGCGTAGCGTTGTTGAGTGGAAAAAGGTAAGGAACTGTGTAAATTAGCTGCGCCCAATTGTTCGTAGAACACAGCAAAAAATATCTACAACAATTTTTAAAAAAATATAAATGTTTCCATTTTTTATAAAATAAAATTTTACTAGTGCTAAAATTTTGCATTTTTATTGCCTAATTTACTTGTTTTACCGATATTTATTTTCAAACAAGCGTTTAACGTCTGAAATAGTTGATGTGGCAATATCATCAACTGACAATAAGTAAATTGATTACATTAAAAACGTAAGTCCTAGCGACCGACAAGTCGAAAGATAGTGGGGCCCGTATGAGAACGATAACGAGTGACTTGTTGTCGCTCGCTTTAGTTATCAATCGACATCGTGGGCCAGGCAGTAAATCATTTATAAGATTTATGTGTGATGATTGCGTCCAATATATTCAAAATGTAGATTTGGTTTTAAAGGAAATCCAAGATGGTGTAAACAAAAACAAAACAAACTTGGCAGAATATAAAAGCGAATTTCAAGTGTCACTTAAGCAAAATGAAAATGAAATTAAACAACTATTGGAGGCAATTGAAAAAAGATACGAAGAGCGACTTAAGAAAATAGATATTGCACAGAAAATATGTGAAAAAAATGTTAACGAGGTTAAAAAACTTTACGGCATCGTTAATAATTTTGAAGCAAAAAACAATGATATATATAACACAATAGAAAAAAAACAATGTAAAGATGTGTGATGAAATTAAAAAAGTAATAAAAGAAACAAATGATAAACAAAAAATGTCATTTGCTGATACAGTAAAAAAAGCACGGTATTGCCAGACATTAAAAAACAAGTTCCCCTAATAATAAAACCCAAAGAAAAACAAAACGTAGATAAAACAAAAGAAGACTTAAATAATAAAGTAGATCCAATTGATCTTAAAATAACTAATGTGGAAAACAGAAGAAATGGAGCAATTGTGATTCAAAGTGAGAATGATAATGAGAGAGAAAAAATTAAGAATGCAATAGAAAATAAAATGAGTGAAAAGTATGATATAAGGGCTCCAGCAGAAAATGATATGTCAATAATAATAACTGATATGTCATTTAAATACACAAATGAAGAACTTATAAAAAAAATAAAGGCACAAAATCAACAATTAAAAGACAATGATTTAAAAATTGTAAAATCTTACGAGTTTAAGCGTTTTAATAGAACAATTTACAACAAGAAAATACAAGTAGACAAAGAAACGTACTCAAAAATAAAGGCAGCACAAAAATTAAATATTGGGCGCGAAAAATGTCGAATATTTGATGGAACAGAAATATTACAATGCTTTAAATGTCAAGGATATAACCACAAGGCAGTTGATTGTAAAAATGAGGAAACTTGTTATAAATGCCATGGAAACCACGAGTCTAAAAGTTGCAAAAAAGATATTATTAATAAATGTGTTAACTGCGTTAGAGCAAATAAAAAGCTAAATTTGGGTCTTGACGAAAATCATGTCTCATCAAACAAAGAATGTCCTGTTTATCAACATAAACTTAATATAAAAAAGAAAAGACTAGGTTTAATTGTTTAACAATCACAGAAAATTAAAGGTATCTACACATGTGGTATGTGGATTAATTATCAACTACAATCAAATAGAAATAGTTGTAACTGAACAAAACCCAGAATTTATAATATTAACTGAAACACATTTCACGAAAGACATAGAGGAAGGAGAAATACAGATTAAAGAATATGATTACTATATCACATACTCAAATTCCAGTAGAACAGGAGTTGTTATATATTTTAAGAAACAGTGGGACGTGAAAAAAATTTACGAGATAAGTGCGTATATGACAAAAATTAAGAATAAACAATTTATTAAAATGGCTGTATATAGATCACCAATTAGTAGTGAAGCAGAATTTTGTGAGGTATTCGAACAAGTAATGGAGAATATAAGTGAAGCAGATTGTGACATAATAATAGCAGGTGATTTTAACATAGACTGGAGCATAGATGAGACATATAAAACCAGATTGGAAAGTATTTTAAATGATAACGGAATGAAACAAACAGTAAAAGAGTATACCAGAATCACGTAAAATTCAAAGACTATAATAGACTACGTAATAACAAATAACGCCAACGTAACAGCAAACGTAAACAATGAAAATAAAATAACAGACCATGAAGCAATAGACATAGAAATTAAATGCATAAATGAAAATCAAAAGAGTGTTATAAAAAAACAGTTGATATTTTTAAATACAACAAAAATATATTCAATAGAGAACTTAATATAATAGCAGAGTGTAATGACAACGATAATGTGAATGAAATCGTGAATATAATTGATACATGTCTTGAGAACACAATTAAAAAGTTCACAAACAAGAAAATTATTGATGTCAAGAATGATATTAACAATTGGTTTAGTGATGAAATTAGAATACTCAAGAGAGAAAAAATTACAAAATACCTAATTGCAAAATCTGAAAACACGGAATGTGCATGGAATAACTATAAGATAATACGGAATAAATACAAAAAAAAGATTGAAAATGGGAAAAATAAATATGTTAATGAAAAAATAAATAATGCTAAAGACCAGAAACAAATGTGGAAAGAAATAAAAGACTTAGTCCTTAGGAAAAAATCTAATGTGATAAAAAATGTGATATTTAATGATATAGAGTATAAAGATAATTATGAAATCGCTAACCAATTTAATAATTATTTTGTTAAGAGTATTAAATCAATAAGAGATACAATTGAACAATGATATATTCTAGATTTAAATTTCAAACTATAACTATGATGGAACTTAAAAGCATTTGTAAGTGTTTGAAGGACAAGCCAGACTTTAATAAAGTATCAGTTAAAATAATCTTGGACAACTGGAACATTATTTACATATATACAATCAAAATGCCTATGATATATTCTAGATTTAAATTTCAAACTATAACTATGATGGAACTTAAAAGCATTTGTAAGTGTTTGAAGGACAAGCCAGACTTTAATAAAGTATCAGTTAAAATAATCTTGGACAACTGGAACATTATTGGTAAAAAGATGCTACAAGCTATAAGTAAATTTCTCCAAACTGGCATATTTCCTGAAAGTTGGAAATATTCAATGGTAACACCAATAGAAAAAGTGTCAAAAATAATCAAATGTGAAGAATTCAGGCCAGTAAATACCTTGAAAACTTGTGAAAAAATTATAGAGAAAATTGTCAAAGAACAATTAGAAAAATATATGGAACAACATAACTTGATATATAAATACCAATCTGGTTTTCGCAAAAAATACTCATGCGAAACCGCAGTTAACTATGTTATTAATAAATGGAAGTATAGAGATGCTAATAAGAAAATAATGGCAGTTTTTTTGGACCTTAAAAGGGCATTTGAGACTATCGATAGAGATTTATTGATTAATAAACTTTATATGTATGGCATCAGAGAAAATGAATTAGGGTGGTTCAAATCTTATTTAAAAAATCGGAAGCAAATAACAAAAGTAAACAGTGTTAAATCCGAAGAAATTGAAAACGAATTTCTTGTTCCGCAGGGTTCAATTTTAGGAGCATTACTTTTCATAATATATATTAATGATATGCCGAATATTATAGATAAATGTGAGGTAGTTTTGTATGCTGATGACACTTTAATATATACTGAAGGAGATACCGAAATACAATGTATGGATAATATTATGCATGATATTAACAGCATAAACAAATGGGTTAAAGAAAATAAACTAAAGTTAAATGAAAGTAAAACTAAATTGATGGAAATAAACATGAACAGTAACATAATGTTAAAAATAAATAATGAAATAATTGAAAAAGTTAGGCAAATCAAATATCTCGGGTTTATAATCGACAAAGACTTAAAATTTAAGCAACACGTGGAATATATATGCGAAAAATTGGCAAAAAAATGGATTTTTTAGAAGAATGCGGAACAAAGTATCGATAATTACAGCAGTAAATATTTACAATACTATGATTAAACCACACTTCGAATTTGGATCGACAATTTTATACTCGTGCTGCACAAAAACACAGTTGGATAGACTACAGAAACTTCAAAATAAAGCTATGCGTTCCATATTAAAATGCAACAGGTATACGCCTACAAGACTGATGCTTGACACACTTCAATGGTTGAACATACAACAAAGACTAGAGTTTAATACACTTAATTTCGTTAATAAAATGAAGATGGGAAATGCTCCAGACTATTTAGTTGATCAATTGATGTACGTTCGAGAGGTTCAGCCATATTGTTTGAGAAACGCAGAAAATTTTAGACTACAAAAGGTGAAATCAACAGCAATGCAGAGATCGCTTTTCTTCAAGGCCTTAAAATTGTAACGACACGTTCTCCGCTGGTTGCTGGGATAGCTGCAGCGGAGTCCAGGGTCGTTGCAATTTTGATTTATCGTCCTAAGACGAAGATAAAATGAAACAATTCTTGTTCTGAAAACGTTATAAAACTTCAAGTTACGTTTTATTCTTCTATTTCTTAAGACTATAGCGTCGGCTAATCAACGGTCGGGAATGAAGCCACAAATGACAACAGCGGTTGGAGTAAGCGAGCGGCGGTAAAACAGTCAGCGCCAACAACGGAATTCAGCCGGTGAATGGCGCAGGATGTGAAGCTGGCAGTTCTGCTAATGGTAGCGTGGCGTAGTTGGTGATAGGGGAAGCGGGCGACGCTACCGGGCGGCAACGGCACGGGTAGCGGCCAAACAAGCAGCGCGGATAGCGCAGGTGTGGTAGAGCTTAAACAGGCGGCGCAAACTGCGATGGCGCGGATAGCGCTCAAACGGGCGGCGCTAGCAGTGATGCCGTAGGCAGCGTTCAAACAGCGGCGCAAAACAACGATGGCGCAGGTAGCGCTTGAGCAAGCAGCGGCGCTGCCGGGCGACAATGGCACGGGCAGCGGCGCAGACAGCGATGGCGCAGGTAGCGCTCGAACAAGCAGCGACGCTGCCGGGCGACAATGGCACGGGCAGCGGCAAAACAGCGGGGCAGACAGCGATGGCGCAGGTAGCGCTCGAACAAGCAGCGACGCTGCCGGGCGACAATGGCACGGGCAGCGCAAAACAGCGGCGCAGACAGCGATAGCGCAGGTAGCACTTGAACAGCGCCGGCGCAACGACGTTGAAAAAAACGCGGTACTTGGGTGGGCGCAACAATTGTTGGGGCCACTCGACCGTGTGGAATAGTACTGGGGAATTTACAATTCCTTGTGCCAACACCAGTAGAAGTTTAACTTCTGAAGGGTGTTTTTACCAAACAATTTCAGTCGTTCTGTCGATAAGAAATATATTGGGGAATTTACAATTCCTCACCAACTGATCTCTTACCTGCAGGCGAGCTGCTTGCTAATTAACTCGTTTTTGAAAATGTTCGGCCTTTTATACTTGTGCGTGGGCACACACACTCACACACACAAACGATTGTTTGTTTTCGTTGTTTGACAGCCATCAGCGGTGTATTTACTTGTAGGTAACAGCTGAATGTTTGGTTGGTTTGTTTGTGCTCGACTCCTAGGTGGCGCTGAATTGCCCGACCGTTAATTTAAATTTACTTAAACTTAAAATAGCAAAACAATTCAATTTTAATTAAACATGAAAAAATAATAATAAAAGAAAAATTAGTATAATTCATAACTTAACTATAACATACTGTGTAGGGGAAAACAAGGGCACGACTTTCGCCGTTACAAAATTATACAATTTGCTCCCAAATTATGTTAAAATAGAAAGAAATACTGCAATATTTGTTAGAACTAATGAAAGTAACATAATTCAGTAGAATATCTAAGAAAAAAAATTTTTTTGTAAAACAATCATTATATGGAAATTGAAAGTTTTTTAAATAAAACTACTATTTATTACTAAAAAAAAAAAAAAAGCAATAGAACCGCTACAAAATGTGTTGTAACACAAGATGGTTGTGTTTTGACAAAAGATGAAAACAAAGTTGAAGCGTCAAATGATTATTTTGTTAATATTGCTGATAACATGCAATAAATAAAGGAATACATTTAAGTGATGATATAAGCTGTTACCGTACTTTAATACCTGAAGGGACAACTTTTAAGCTCAAGAAGGTTAGCAAATCCAAGGTTGAAAGTATTTTGAATTCTTTGGACAATAGAAAAAGTCCAGGTTACGATAACATTACCCCTATAATGCTTCTTATAAGGGAGAATGTTGTTCTTGATATATTAACTGAGATATTCAATAAAATGGTAGATGAAGGGAATTATCCTGATGTACTTAAAATGTATAAGGTTATTCCAATACCAACGGTAAATGGGTCGATTAAAATAGATAGTTTTATACCAGTTTCTCTATTGTCAGTCGTGGAAAAAAATTTTGAAAAAATTATATGTCTTGACGTTAATAACATTTTATTTCATGGGCAATATGGTTTCAAAAAAAGAATAGGTACTGATTATTATTGATATAATTTGTGGAAAGCTTGATGCTGGATACCGTGGTATTGCAGGAGTATTTTTTGACTATTCAAAAGCGTTTGATTTAGTAAATCATGAAATCCTGGTTAAAAAACTTGCAATATTAGGTGTAAGAACCAAAACCCTAGAAATATTTAGTCGATATTTAATAAACCGCATACAATTTGTTCAAGTTGGTGACTGTTGCAGTTTTAAGTGCGCTTTGAAATGTGGAGTTCCACAGGGAAGTATCCTTGGATCATTATTATTTAAAATTGTTATCAACGATATAGAAAACATTAATTTTAATGCAACGTTGTATATGTATGATGACGATGTACTTATGTATATTTTACCGATATAAATACCAACAGGTTTTGCAAACTCAAATTCAATATGATGCGGCTATTTTAAGTGAATTTTCACGATGTAACCGCCTTGTTTTGAATCAAAATAATACTAAATTTGTTAGGTTTAAGCCATATCGATTAAGCAATGATGGAGAGATGGTAGTTCACATTGATGGAACTCCAATTACTGAATCAGATATGGTAAACTATTTAGGTATTCAATTAAAGCACAATATGTTAAACTTACAAAAAAGTAAAATTTCTTCTGGAATTGGTATTTTGTATATATTTAACAATAAACTTAATTTTAATGTTCAAATGCTTATATTTTCACGTTTCAAGTTAATGATACCAAATTGTTACATTTTATATGATTTTTAAAATGTAAAAAAAATTTAAAAATATGGACCTATATCCCCCTTTTTTCTTTACACAACAATACAACTTCTACCTTTTTTCAAATTAATTTCAACAATAACGTAGCATGTTAACAAACACTGGGTTTCTTTTAAATTTCTTTCTTATAAAAAAAAACACAGCGCTAGATACGCTAAACACATTTTAAATTATGTTTTGATGTTTGCTTAGTTAAAAACAAATCATAATCACGTGAGGGTGTTTTCGGTCTTTTATTGTCATAACTGTGGTTTATACGGTGTTTTTTCTTTTTCCATGTAATCTTACCTGTGCTTTAAAAAAAATGTAAAAGTTTCGCATTTTATAACATTTCTATTCTAACTTTTGAACGATACAGATGATGTTACTGATTCCGATAACGTTGTTTATTTTACCCATTCCTGTAAAAACGAGTATCAAAAATATCGCAATCAGAATTTATACTCGTACGCGAGAATTTTTTAATTCTCTTTATTTGTAAGCAACGTTGCTACATTTTTACCCTATTCAAGTTTTTTACTGCCGTTTTATGAAATACTGCATTGTATGCAGATCTATTTATAAACAATAAAAAAACAAAATTTGATCAAATCTATTGCTTAAACATTATAAGCAGAAAAACAGACAACAACCGTTTTCATAGGTATGAAATACAACACATACTTAATGAATAAAATGCAATAAAAACCGCTTAAAGGCACAGCTTTTGTACACTATTTAAAGCAGTTATACTTATTTTCTTGCTGTTTTTTATGAACAATTATTTTCAGTTTATGCGCCATGTTGTCATAAACGTGCTACTAACGGTATTTAGGAAAACAAAATGATAAAATGAACACGTGAATAAAAGGAAAATTACTTAATTTTTTTAGTTTTAACATATAATAAAATAAAGTTTTTAGTTTACATATTTTATTTTGTTAAATATAATTATTGCTTTTATACCTATTTATTAATTTTAAAAATCTATTTGCTTAACGAATAGAATTTTTAAATTTCCCTCCTGTGTGACTTAAAAAAACCCTAACAAAAACGTAATATAATAAACTATTCTTGAGTTATTAGTAAACTTTTGTTGTGTTTTTAATAAATGAAAATATGGCGAATTTTGCGAGTTCTATTAAATTTATTTTCTGTTACATATTAAATTAACTTTCATAATTTCAAAGAAGTATGTAAGTTAGCTAACTTAGACATTGGCGACTTTTGATATTGTGTTTGATTTAATAATTCTGATCTGATAACTCTGTTTTCCTCTCACTACACACGTTAAAATCTCTCTCTTGGTGTTTGTTGTGAGTATGAGTACGAATAAAATAAACATTTTACTTGAGTATGGTAGGCCCTTATACTCAAATGGAATGGGTATAGTAAATACTCGCACTTAAGAAATGCGGTGGCGATCACACCGCAACCGCATTTAAGATGAGTATACTTAGAGTATTAAAAACAGACACTCTTGCAGTTCTCTGGTCTGTAGGCAGATTATGTGACAAAGGTTATAAAGTGGCATTTAATAGAAATAACGCTGAAATAAAAGATAAATATATCGTGTGATGTTTAAGGCGACAAAGAAACATAATTTATTTTTGTTATTGTTTTTTATTTAAGCTAATTAGGCCTATTCAGATAAATGTAATGAAAACCAATTTTATTACATTTTTTGATCCCGACGTTTCGTCAATTTTTTGTTGACTTTTTCAAGGGATATTCGTCTGTATTTAATAAAATTATTATTATTAAAATGTATATACAAAAACAACAATCAGAACTTACAATAATTTAAGCAATATTACATTTAAGAGTAAACAATAAAAAGAATTTTACAAAAGACAAACATTTAAATCTTGCACTACTTATTTTAATAACAGTTGTACTTTTAAAGCTTTTATTTTAATGCAACACTATAGCTTGCGCTTATGTTGTCAGTGTCTTCTTTATGATTCATTGTTTTTGTAATTTTTTGTTGTATATGTAAGCTCTCAATTATAAAACGTTTTTTCTCCACTTTTTCCTTGTCAAGTATTTTAATCGTATCGAAGTCAGCTGTGTGTCCTGTTTCTATGATGTGTTGAGCTAGTGCAGTCGATCTTTTTCTTTTTTCAATGTCATCCCAGTTAATATGGCAATTAGAAATATCTTGACCGAATGGAGCACAATAAAGCAGCACACGAAGATTAGGAAATCTAAGTTCCAAAAAATTTTACAATTCTGCTTAATTGACAACAATTATTTTAATTATAATGGACAAATCTATAACCAAATATTTGGGATGCCAATGGGCAATCCCTTGTCTCCAACGATTGCTGATATCATATTAGACAAATTACTTGACGATGCTATAGCTGAACTACAGACTAAAAATATATATATAAAATATATAGCTAAATACGTGGATGATATATTGGCTATAGTGAAACTTAAGGACAAGGATGAAATTCTAAAAACCCTAAATAGATATCATAATAAATTACAGTTTACAATTGAAATAGAAGAAAAAGGAATTATCACATATTTGGATACAAAACTAATAAGGAAAAATAACAAAATAATATTTGACTGGTACGAGAAAGAAACAGCCTCTGGAAGGATAATGAATTTTAACTCAACACAACCAAAATACCAAATTATAAATACCGCAAAAAACCTAATAAGACGAGTTTTAAACATCAGTGACAATAAATTCCACAATAACAATATTAAACGGATTAAACAAATACTACAGGACAACAACTTCCCTACAAAATTAATAAAATCTCTTATTGAATCTACGTATAACGAAGTAATAAACAACAAAAATCAACATTCATGTAACACAACGGTTAAAGATACAAAAACTTTTTTCAGTGTACAGTACATTCCGGGGCTCACTGACAACAGAATTATAAGAAAAACAATAAAAACAGAAAAAGTCAGTTTGGCGTACAAACCAAACAAAATTCTAAAAGCAATATTTACAAACGTAAAAGCGCCAGTCAATAAATTACAACAAAACAACATTGTGTACGAAATAAGGTGTAAGGGAAAAGAAGAGCAAAACTGTGATCTAATATACATTGGCACAACAAAAAGAGCATTACATACAAGAATGAACGAACACAAGATGGACATTGAAAAAAGAAAAAGATCGACTGCACTAGCTCAACACATCATAGAAACAGGACACACAGCTGACTTCGATACGATTAAAATACTTGACAAGGAAAAAGTGGAGAAAAAACGTTTTATAATTGAGAGCTTACATATACAACAAAAAATTACAAAAACAATGAATCATAAAGAAGACACTGACAACATAAGCGCAAGCTATAGTGTTGCATTAAAATAAAAGCTTTAAAAGTACAACTGTTATTAAAATAAGTAGTGCAAGATTTAAATGTTTGTCTTTTGTAAAATTCTTTTTATTGTTTACTCTTAAATGTAATATTGCTTAAATTATTGTAAGTTCTGATTGTTGTTTTTGTATATACATTTTAATAATAATAATTTTATTAAATACAGACGAATATCCCTTGAAAAAGTCAACAAAAAATTGACGAAACGTCGGGATCAAAAAATGTAATAAAATTGGTTTTCATTACATTTATCTGAATAGGCCTAATTAGCTTAAATAAAAAACAATAACACAATTAATAATATATATTGGCCAATCAACACATAAACAATAATTTATTTTTAATTAATTGCAATTATGAACAGTGTTTAAACACGGTAAATGAAAAGGCAATAAAGTGGCACGAACGTTTCGGTCATTTAAATTATGGTAGTTTACAAGAACTGAAAAGTAAAAATATGGTTTGCGGTATTGAAGATGTGAAATTTACCAGACATGACCCGTGTAAAATATGTATGAAAACCAAAATACATGTAAAGCCGTTTGAGAAGAGTGGAACGCGCTCAAAAGAAATCCTTGACAAAATCCACTCGGATGTGTGCGGTCCGTTTAAAACAAAATCCCTCGGTGGTGCACAATATTTTTTAACTTTTATCGATGATAAATCGCGACGCGTATTTGTATATTTCCTGAAACGTAAAGATGAAGTGTTTGAAATATTTAAAATATTTAAGGAAATGATTGAACGCCAAACGTCAAGAAAAATTAAAATTTTGAGAAGCGACAATGGCGGAGAATTTATCAATAGACAATTTAATAAGTATTTGCAAGCAAATGGTATAGTTCGGGAGTTGACAGTTCCGCATACGCCCCAACAAAATGGTGTGGCAGAGCGTGCTAACCGAACAATTGTTGAGATGGCTCGTGCAATGTTACTACAGTCTGGTTTAAGTGAATCGTTGTGGGCTGAAGCTGTATCTACTGCTGTTTATATTCGAAACCGACCACCTACAAAAATTATAGGAGAAGTTACACCAATTGAAATTTTTACCGGAAAGAAACCAACAGTTAAACATTTGCGTATATTTGGTTCTGTAGCTGTAGCTTTAAATAAGACGGCACATAATAAATTCCAACCAAAAGGAATTGAATACAAAATGGTGGGTTACTCATTAACATCTAAGGCTTATCGTTTATATGATGCTGAAAAGCGTATAGTATTGGAAAACCATGATGTAATGTTTATCGAACCTGTAACTGTAGATGCAAGAGACACTGTTGATATGACTGATGTTTTGGCAAACAATAAAGACATTGAAGAAAATAATAAAAATAATACAGAAGAGTATTTAAGCGATGAAGAATTTTTTGTCTTTGATGAAGTTTCCAGTAGTGAAGAATCCCGTGATTGCAACAAAAACATCCAAATTCCTAATAAGGAGGAGAGTGTTGTGAAAGTTGGGAGACCGAAGATAGAACGTTCTGGAAGGCCTGGCCGACCTAAAACGTTTTAAATTCAATAAAAAACGACAATGATGTGCAGATACCCCTAACAGTTGAAGAAGCAGAAAATCGTATTTTATCGTCAAAATGGAAACAGTCAATGCAAAATGAATATGATGCATTAGTTGCAAATAATACTTGGTCATTAGTAAAACTTCCAGAAGGAAAAAGGGCGATTGGTTCGAAATGGGTGTTCAACGTGAAGCGCAATAAGAATGGTGAAATCGAGAAATTTAAATCGCGTTTGGTCGCAAAGGGTTGCAGTCAACAGCTGGGTGTAAATTATACGGAAACATTTTCACCAGTCATCAGGTATGAAACGATACGTATGATATTTGGCCTTGCAGCAGAATTAAAATTATATTTGCATCAAATGGATGTATGTACGGCATATCTTAATAGTGATCTGTCAGAAGAAGTATATATGAAGCAGGCGGAAAAGTTTGTAAGTAAAAAACATACAGATTACGTTTTAAAGTTAAACAAGGCGATATACGGCCTAAAACAATCAGGTCGTGAATGGAACTCAAAACTTGGTGCAGTACTTCAAGATTATGGCTTCACACCATGTAAAAATGAGCCGTGTTTGTACAAGATGATATCTGAAGGAAAATTATGTTTAGTAGCTGTGTACGTCGATGACTTGATCATTGGTTGTCAAGACAAGAAGATAATGATGAAGATTAAGGAATACATTTGTAACAGTTTTGATTGTATCGACAGGGGTCAGCTTAACTTCTTCCTGGGAATGCAAATTGAAAGAGATGGCGAACTTGGGACAATAACTGTGTGTCAGTCAAATTACATAAAGGAATTGTTAAAACAGCACAACATGGAAAACTGCCGTTCCGCGTCAACGCCATTAGATGCTGGTTTTCAGATTGTATGTGAAAATGAAAATTGTGTCAAAGTAGATCTCACTTCATATCAAACGTCCATTGGCGGACTAATGTATCTGGCTATGTGTTCAAGACCAGACATCTTACATTCGGTATCGAAGCTGGCGCAGCGTAATACGAATCTGCACAAGGAACATGATGCAGGTATTAAACATATTTTGCGATACTTGGCAAGTACTATAGATTTGAAGTTGGTGTATACGCGTACTGGAAAAAGTATATCTGGCTATGTAGATGCCGATTGGGGCAGCAATGCGTTTGATCGCAAATCTTATTCTGGGTATGCATTTATACTGGGTGGTGCTGCTTTCTCGTGGTCTTCAAAAAGGCAAAACTGTGTAGCCTTGAGCAGTACGGAGGAGGAATACATTGCTTTAACAACAGCGGCAAAAGAAGCAGCGTATTTGAAAAGTTTACTTGAAGAAATCGGTGTCCATGATCAGCAACAAGCAATTGAAGTTTATGGCGATAACTTGAGCGAGAATCCTATATATCACTCCCGAAGTAAACATATAGATATTAGATATCATTTTGTCAGAGAATTGGTTTGCAAAAAAGTAATTGAATTAAAGTATATACCAACTGACCAAATGATGGCTGATGTATTAACAAAAAATTTGTCAAAATTAAAACATGAAAAATTTTTAAAAGATTTGGGTTTAATCTGAAGAAAAAATAAAAAAAAAAAAATTTTTTAATGTAAAAATAATCGCATTGAGGAGGAGTGTTAAAAATATGAATTTGTTTTAATATTAAAGTTAATAAATAATCGGTTTTACAATGCGGTTATTTGTATGAAGAAAAATTCAACTCTACATATTTTGTTTTGTAGTATTGGTTGATCTTTATTATTCTTTCTACATGTTTTTAGTCTTTAATAAACGTTGTTATGATTAATATCGGTTTCGTATAATTTATTTTAAATAAGACTCAACGGCATTAGTTTTCCACATTCAATATAATGCTCGTGCATTAACATCTTCCCCCCGTTGAGGGCAGCCCAAAATATTTCTTGCTGTAGGGCATCTTCTTTTGGTAACAATAGTTTAATGCGTTCTTTGTGTCGTTGTTTCCAGAAGCTGGTATATGATTTTTCAATCTTGCTCGATATCAGGTTTTGTCCACGCAACGTCGTGAATTTATATTTAAAGAGCACTCTGGTGCCAATATAAGCAAGTCAGATCCTTCAAGTGTGAATTGTGTGATTTCCGGTTTGCACAGTGCTGTTGCTTTAGACGGACTTGAAACTGAATATATCCATTTGTTTTGATCATGAAAGGAAATCCAGACATCTTTATCTTTCATTTGCTGTACTGGGCAGTCTGATTCGGTGTTGTTGTAAAATAAATTAAGTTCGCAGGCACATGTTGATGAGCCATCCTGATGCCTTATTTGGTCTTTAGGACACAGATACCTATGTTCTGTGATGAGTAAACATAAGCTGAGGTCAGATTTGCTAATGGTAAAGTATTGGTTGAGAGCAGTGTTGATGATCAAAAGAGGTGCACATGGTCGTATTGCTACTAATGTGTCATTGATCCACGTTGGCACTGGAATAATGTTAAATATTTCATACCGTTCACGTTGAACTAATAGTAGTGTTATACTGAAAACTATTATATTGTCACTGAGCCCTTATTTAACCTTCATGAGCTTGTATAGTAGTAACGTATTCTCCTGCCTTACAGGCAGTTCCAGTGATTCGCTGAGATGCACTTTGATAGCATCTTATTATTTCTTGTGCTGCTAATGATTTTTGTAGTGCTGATCAATTTTTTACTTAGGAAATATAATGATTTGCATCTTCCTTTGGGAACAATGATTTAATGCGTTCTTCGTGTCGTTGTTGGGTGAGTTCCCAGAAGCTTGTTTATGATTTTTCAATCTTGCTGGATATCAGGTGTTGTCCACGCAACGTCGTGAATTTATATTTAAAAGTGCACTCTGGTTCCAATATAAGCAAGCCAGATCCTTCAAGTGTGAATTGTGTGATTTCCGGTTTGCACAGTGCTGTTGCCTGAGACGGACTTGAAACTGAATATATCCATTTGTTTTGATCATGAAGGGAAATCCAGACTTCTTTATCTTTCATTTGCTGTACTGGGCAGTCTGATTGGGTGTTATTGTGAAATAAATTAATTTCGCAGGCACATGTTGATGACCCATCCTGATGCCTTATTTGGCCTTTAGGGCACAGATACCTATCTTCTGTGATGAGCAGTGTTGATGATCAAAACAGGTGCACATGGAGGTATTGCTACTAATGTGTCATTGATCCACGTTGGCACTGGAATAATGATAAATATTTCATACCGTTCACGTTGAACTAGTGATAATGTTATACTGAAAACTACTATATTGTCAGTGAGCCCTCCTTTAACCTTCATGAGCGTGTATAGTTGTAACGTATTTTCCTGGCTTACAGGCAGTTCCAGTGATTCGCTGAGATGCATGATCCGTACTTCTTGCTGTAATTGATGAGGAGTCAAGAGTAGTGGGCTTATTAGACCATGGTGACTGTTTGTTAAAATATCAAGTATTGATATTTGTGTCTGTTGAAGCTTCGCTGCTATAATTATTAAGGCCTCGTTACTCTCACGTAAACGTACACGTTGCGGATCAGCTGATCCGTTTTCCTTACCTAGGTTGTATGTAAATAGGTACTCTTTCGTAAACGTGACGTTGCGTTGCGGACGAACCTAATAAAATTGAAAAATTTCTACGTTTTTACGTATCAGCTGTAATAGATTTGTTGTCTCTTTATAAGCAGTGCTGCCAACAAATTTTAAAATGTAGAACTTACTTACTTGATGGTTATTTTAATTTAACTAATAAATTTGATATATGTGTATTAAAACTAAAAAAAAGCTTGTACATTTTATATATAAATATATATATATATTTTTTTTTATAAGTATTACTGCGATTCAAATTATTACTGCTGTAATATTACTATTAGTGTTTTTATTACTATTATTACACGGTATTATTAGTATTATTGTAATAAATATTATTATAAATTTTATTGTAATTGGTACTTTTAGAATCCGAACAAGTAAATTTTAACACAAATGTGCTAAATATTATAAAAAATATATATCAAACATATATATCCTATTTTTTTTTCTAAATAGTTGTAGAAATAGCAAATTTACAATTGATAGATAGGTACAAAGAATGCTGCCTAAGGTTGTAGGGAACCACAAAGTGAATTTCATTCTGCAAACACCTTATATTTACTCCTCTTTACAATTAATAACCAACTTAGCCCTATCTGAACAATAATATAATTTATTAGAAATGATGATATTTATATATACATATATTTAATTACAATTAAAATGGCAGGTAATGAGTTTTTAATTACAAATAAAAAGTAATTGTAATTAGGGAATATGCATTAATTTTAATTTATTAAAATTCAATTTTATTCTTGAAAATAGTAAGTGTAACTAATATTTCTGAAAAAGAACTTCTGAAACTTCTGAAGTAGATACTTCAAAATTTGTAAATGTTGTACAAATCAGCAGCAGAAAAAAACAATTTTATTCAAATTTGTTTTGAAAACTTAGAAGAATATCAAACATTCTTTACAATTAATTCTTACACAATGTACATACGAGTATGTATACAAAGTATACTCGTATTATACATACATTTGTGTTCATAAAATACTTTTATTTAAAAATATCTAACGTGCATTGCAATTTCAATTATAAAATGAAGTAAAATTTTCTGAAAAACGTCTATAAAATTCCATACTTTTATACAAAGCAAAAGCAAAATCAATTGCGATTCCATCTATATTAAAGACTTTTCAAGTTCTAAACGCTGTAGAAACTATTTTCACGGAATTTTATTATTTTTACTATGTATGTACATATATATATATTTATTATATCACTTTTTATTTTTTTGCATTACTTCTTAAATTAGCGTTTCTATTATAGTATATTAGTTAACAACATTGTTTTAAGCAACTTTGCTTAAAAAGTCAAACAATTTATTAAATATCTTTTTGGGCAAAACGAATGTGTAAAGCCATGTTTTTGTACAGAACACATAAGAAACAAGAACTTAAATTAGGTATTTTACATTTTATGTAGCAAAAAGAAGTTTTTTGTAATCGCAATTGCCTCTTTAAAATGGGTTTTTTTTTACAATTGAGAAACATATGGAACGTTTACGTATTAACAGTAACTAGCGAACGTTGAAGCCATCCGCAACGTTTACGTGTCCGCAACATTTACGTGAGAGTAATGAGGCCTTTAGTTGTATGCACAACGACAGAGAAATACGTTAAATCTTCTCTTGCTGCCGTTCCTCGTTTATCTTTATTGATTATTGATCTAATCTCATTATGTTTATTGCAGCGTCAATGATTGGGGTTTGATTTTTTAAGAGGACGAGAAGATGTTCTTTGTTTTCCTTAACTTAAGAAATTTTACCAGCCATATCTTTGGCGTATTCGGAGTCCAATACACCAAAAAGTGAATGGGCGATAATTCCAACTAGATCTATTGCTGCTCTCTTCTTAATCCGGCCAGACAACAGAGTGCTGTCTAATTTTAGTTCAGCTTCTGTGTGTTGAAAATGCTTGACCAGGCTTGTGCATGTAGTTTTGTCGTGCATTTGCTTGCATAGATAGTTTAAGGTTTGTGTTCCTTGCGAAAAAATTGCCTCTTCAGTCCAAAATTTTTTTAAGTCGTAGTAAACTAATAATTGCCATTCTGTAGTTGAAATTTTGACGGATCCAATTCCTTCAAAATGCATGCCCAGACGATTTTCGAACCTTTTATTATGTATTTGTGCCCCTAATACTAGTGGGATTAATATGATCGCCATCATAATAGTGAAGATGTTTTGGCTCATCGATATTCTTCTCCGTTTTTTATCATCTACAGGTTTTTCGTTCTGATGAACGCTTTTGCCAATCAAGTTATCTTGTTGAGGGATTTCATCATCTTCAGAATTATTAATTGGTAATAGTGCCAGCCTAGAAATTGGTCTTCTGCAAACTCCCTTTGATGTATTGACATCACCTACTTGATTGAAGCCATCATCGCCCTTATGTGTTTTTAGAATTCTTCCTAGAGGCCATTGTAAAGGAATTGCGATGTCCTCCTTTATTATTACCATGTCTCCCGATTTAATGTTATCCTATTGTTTGTTCCACTTGTGTCTGTGTTGGAGTTCTGATAGATACTCTTTTGGCCAACGCCTCCAAAATTCAGATTTTAAGTGTGTAACTAACTTCCATCTGGTGAGAAGATTCTTTCGGTTTTCGGTGGCTGCTACGTCAATTTAGGAGTTAAGTAGTGCTCCTATAAGAAAATGGCCAGGGGTTAATGCCGCCAAATCGTTAGGATTATCTGACATCGGAATTATCGGTCGGGAATTAAGAATTCAATTCTATTTCTATGACCACTGTGTCACGTTCCTCATATGTTAGTGATGCCGTTGATACACTTCGTACAAGATGTTTTGCCGATTTTACTACCGCATCCCATAAGCCTCCGAAATGAGGTGCCCTTGGTGGTATAAAATGAAACATGATGCCTCGAGCTGTACATTCTGATCTATTTTTTCGCTAGCTGAATCTCCGTAAACTGCTTCTGACAACTCTGCCAGTTGATTTTTGGACCCAACAAAGTTGGTAGCATTGTCACAGTATAAGTTTTTGCAAAGGCCTCTTCGGCTTATGAATCTTTTTAATGCCCCTACGAATGCAACTGTTGTTAAACTGCTAACTATTTCTAGATGCACTGCTTTGGTAGAAAAACAGCAGAATACTGCGATGTAGGCCTTCTGAGGCCTCTTTCCTTTCTTATAGTGGACCCAAAACGGACCACAAAAATCAACTCCAGAGTTAATGAAGGTTCGAGCTGGAACGATTCTTGTAGATGGCAGATTTCCCATAATTTGAGTAAGAGGTTTAGGTTTAGCTCTAGCGCATTTTATGCAATGCTGGATGATTGATCAGGCCATTGACTTTCCTTTGATTGGCCAGTATTTTTGTCTTGTGTGTGATAAGAGTGCCTGAGGACCTCAATGACGGTCTTCCTCATCATCGGGTCATTAAAAGGGATAAGCATTGGATATTTAGCGTCATACGGAAGTTTTGATGCTTGTAATCTTCCTCCCACTCTGATGATGCCGTTGGAGTCCAAAAATGCGGTAAGGTTATTACATGGGTTATTTTTGCTTACTTGCTTGTACCTTATTAGGTCTTTTAGTTTTTCGTCAAAATCTGAGTGTTGCATTGCCCGTACAATCAAAGTAAGAGCTTGTTCTAGTTCTGGAACTTATAATGATAGCTTGGATTGTTGATTGCCCCTTCTTGTATTTTTGATGAATCTCACAATGTAGCCAACTACTCGTTGTAGAGTTCTGAATGAGCCATTATGTTGATGCTGCTGCTACCTTTTTTCGCTCTATATCAAAATTCTGATTCATGCTATTTCTTTTGGAGACTTCTTTTGGCCATATCTCTTGTTGTCCATGTAGAAATATGGGTCCGTAGAATCATAAATTGTTTGATGCGAGTTTTCTTGGAGAGATGCCATGCGACAAAATGTCTGAAGGATTGTCTTTTGGGCTGACATGTCGTGACTGTTCTACCACTAATGTTTGGTACGATGATGCTTGGGAATTGATCCAAGCCAAGACGATCTTTGAATCTGTCCATAAATAAGTAGGAACATCCTTGTATTTTAAGTCTTTATTTACTCTTGATGTGAGCTGACCGCTTAAAAGTGCTGTACAAAGTTCGAGACGAGGTAAAGTTTGCCGCTTTAAAGGTGCTACTCGGGACTTTGAGCATAATAGTCTCACAATAATCATCTTATTTTTGTTGTTGATCTAATGTAGACTGCTGCGCCATATGCCTTTTCTGATGTGTCTGTAAAGGCATGAATTTGTATGTTGGATGTCACATGTCCTTCGAAGATAAATCGCGTTATTTTAGGTCTTTTATGTGTTCTAACTCTTGTCTGAAAGTAAACCAAGTTGAAGATTTTCTGGCAGTACCTCATCCCAGTCTAACTTTTTCTGCCAGAGTTCGTGGATGAATATTTTGGCGGTAACTACAATCGGCGACAGTAATCCCAGAGGATCGAACAAACTAGCTATATGTGAGCTTACTGTGCGCTTTGTGATGTCGTTAAGCTCCCTTAGACATACTTTTGCACACAGTTTGTCATGTTGTGGCATCCATGTTAAACCCAAAGTTTTCACGATATGATTGTTCTCATCATCAAAGTCAAAATTAACTTCTTGTTGTTTTTCGGCGATGTTTTGAAGTAGTTTTGGATAATTTGCTGCCCATTTTTGTAATTCAGGACCATGCTGGTGCAATATGTATGTGTGCAAGTCATCCCGTCCGCCAATACCGTCATCCCGTCCGCCAATACCGTCATCTACATAGAAGTTTTCGAGTAAAAATTGAGCTCCATGTGGGTATCGTATCATGTTTGTTTTAGCAATTTGTTCTAAGGATTTCGTAGCTAGATAAGGTGCAAATCTGGTTCAATATGTGACTGTATTTAGTTTATAATACTTTATTGGCTAAGTGGGATTTTCTCTGCAGATATTTATTTGAAAGTTTCTATCATCTGGGTGCGTTAATATTTGGCAGTACATTTTTTTGATGTCGGTTGTGAAGACAAATCGTGGACACCGAAAGCGTAGTAGAAAAGAAAACAATTCACTCTGTACTATGGGTCCTGTATACATTACGTCGTTCAACGAAGCTCCGTTAGTCGCGTTAGTTGAGGCATCAAAAACTACTCGTAATTTTGTTGTTAGGCTCTCAGGTCTAAGTACACAGTGGTGAGGAATGAAGTAATTTGGTATTTGTATGGATTTTATGTCTATTTCCGCCATATGCCCCAATGCTTCGTATTCTTTAATTTATACATTGAGTTTTTATTTCTGGAGCCTTTAATAATCGCCTTTCTAATGATAGAAATCTGGTAAAAGCTAATCCATGGGGTTCGCCAAGAGTGTTTAAGCCAAGTAGAGTGTTATTCAAAATGGGCACATCGTTGCCTAGTTGAATCTGCCCACCTGATAGTAGTTGGTGATAAAATTCTGCCCCAAGTAGAACATCTATTTTGTCAGGACTATTGAATTGTGGGTCTGCTAGCATAATGTTCATTGGAATTGGCCAATGATCTATGTTGATAACTTGTGATAGTTGAGGTGAAATTATATTACGAAGGACCGCTGCTTCAAGCCGTGCGGTATAATTATTGATTCTTGAATGTAATGCTACGTTGTCTTGGCGTGTTACCCTAGTGTCACTAGAAGCGATGCCACTAATGAAGATTGATGTTGGTTTAGTTAAAATATTGAGACGTTTTACTAGACGTTCGCTGACAAAGTTCAGTTGGGATCCTGAATCGAGAAGTGCTCTGCATTGTATCTCCTTCTCATTACCTCGTATTTTATCATTGCTGTGCACAGAAGGACAAAGCTGGATTTTTTGGATCGGTTGTACGTTGTAAGTGATATGGCGTTTTAATTTCCAGATGATGAGTGATCGCCTTGCAGATCTTTATTGTTTGAAATGTTTGTTGCTAGGTCATTGCCTTGATTTGAGCTCTCCAAGTGCAGCAATGTGTTATGCTTTTTGGTGCATTCTTTGCAACTCCTTGACATACAGGAATTTTGTATGAAGTTCATTATAGATTTTTCGAAGATGTCTTTATATTGTTCGACAACCTTTTGTATTGCGTAATAACAATCTTCCGTGAAATAGTGGTGATCTAGAGGTTTGTCGTCAATTAGCCGAATCAGGTTGTCATTTGTCTCGAACGTCATCCATTCTTCGTCTAGTCTACGCAATCTCACTTGAAAGTAGCTCACCGACTGCTTTCTGGCTTGGGAATCCTTCTTGTAGTTTCTAATGATTGTTTCGATGTTCTCTCAAAGCACCTTTTGCCTTTGAGTCAATTCTTCTAATGACACCATTGTGGATGATATTTAGCTGGCTATCACCGCTGCTAGTATTTCCACTTGAATAATGTGTTGCTCAACTGGTGATATGCAGAATACTGCGGGCTCAACGAATTTAGACGTCATGCTCTTGTAACAGGATCACGTCGGGGTCACCAAAATGTTAAGAATCATCGCCTTGGGCTTTCCTACAAGCACTTGTAGCTCAAAGAAATGAGAAGATTATTTAAAGTTTTGAAACTAATGATTTTTTTACAGGCACATAAACCTGAAGAATTTTGATGTTTGCAACAAAACAAATATCAAACATAAACAAATTTGCAATAATAAAAAACATATTAATCTAGGGCAAGTGTGTCATATTAAATTACAATTGTAGGAAATAATATAGTAAAAATAAATTGTAATAAAAATGTATGAATTAAGGACAAGTGTGGAATATTAAATTACAATTGTAGGAAGTAATAAGCTAAAATAAATTGCAATTAAAGTGTATTAATTTAGGCCAAGTGTTTAGTTTATTGAACTTAACAGCTCCTCAAAACATCCTACTCAACATAAACTCGCAGCAATTAGACATATGATTCTCAAACTTAAAATAGTCCCACTCGCTCCAGATAAATACAACAACGTACTCGATACAATTTATGGTTACAACCACACAACCATCGACAAACTACTCAGGCAATACAACAACAAAAACAAGAAGAAAGAAGACAAAGAAACAATCGATACAACTCGACGACACATCTATGCTTACACAGGACCAGAAATATATAGATTAAGTAACCTTTTCGAGAAAGAAGGTTTACACACAACACTAAAAACGAGCAACACTCTACGCAACAATCTCAAGACATCAACAGCAACAACCGATAAGTTCACCACCAGCGGAGTATACAGACTTACTTGCACCTGCAACCATACATACATCGGACAAACTGGACGAACATAAAAAATAGGTTTACAGCACACATACGATCATACAAAAATAAAAGGGAAGACTCAAATTTCGCAATACACCTTAACACACATGGACACGAACCAAGGGAAATAGATGAATGTATGAAAGTATTACACCCAAGTAAAAAAGGACGAAGACTAGACATTCTTGAAAACATGGAAAACAAACGTACAAAGTAGACAGCCAGAGACGACGGTTTTTACCAAAAGTTATAACAACAGTTTAATATCCTATATACTGGCGGAATTAATCCAATTAGGTATTTTTTTACATACATAAAAGAAATTAAGAATATGCGTTTGAAAATGTAAATACGTTTAATATTAATATTTTATTAATAACAAAAAGTTAATAAAATGCCTAGTTTTTAAAATTATTTGAAGGGAAGCGTCTAAAAAGTGTTTATATACGAAGCCAAGTCAATATCAAATATTGCCATTGCATGCAGATTTGACAACTGGAGACCTAAATGTTTCTAATGCCAATAGCAAATGCAGGCAGAGACTATCGCAAGATTTATATGCTGCATGCATATACATACTCGTACATATAAAAATATGAAAACTTTATCTTACAATACTACCTTTTTAACATGCGTTCCATGGTATGGACGGATTATAAGCAACACATAAGGGTAAAGTATCGCCGTTACAAAAATAGTATTGTAGGAACTGGAGGTGGGCCAAGTAATTACTGTTCCCTTTCACCGCTGGTGCAAAAAATTGCTGAACTGCTAGCAATCAATGAACTTATTGAAGAAATGAAAAGTTCTTGTAGATATGGAGCACAAATAAATATTCCTGCTACTACAAGTATAAAAGATGATGACGAAACTGAAGAAATTACAAAACCTTGCAATAACTTAGAAGTAAACAATAGTGAGACAAACTTAAATACACCACATACTCCAAATCGATATACCCGTGGTAGTTATTAGAAAAACATCAAAATATCAAGTGATGAAAACAAAAAACAGAATTAGACTAAATAAATCTAAATATCTGAACGGCTAATAAATACTTAAAACGGATCAGTGATACAATAGAGCGCATGCACATATTAAAAAAAGAGAAGTTTAAATTTTCTTAAGAAAAACGAAATTGAAAAAACGCACGAGAGGAACGTTTGTTTGATCTAGCAAAGGAGAAATTAGAATTTTTAAAGAAATATCAATTGGAAACAACGAAACGCAAAATTAGAATTAAAGAGAAATATTTTTGACTTCGATTACAAGAAAATTTAATTGACGTATATGTATATTGATGTTTCCCTACTTTCCTTTTAATTTTTTACAATAATATTATGAATTATTTTGTGTTATGTTTGTTTGTTTATTTTTAAATAAACTCTTATAAATTATTTTTCTTTTTATGTTTTTAATATGTATACGTATGTAATTACAAATATAAATATTTCAAAATATAACGTTTCAAATAAATATTTTTTTTCACTCAGTCTGTGTTTTTTCACCTCGGACGGTTGAATAGAGTGTATTCGTTTCTTACAGACTTCCTTTGGTTATTTTCAAAAGCTTTTTTTTCAAGCATTTTTGGTTCTCTTTTTGAAGTAATTCGTTTTTTTATTATTATTTTTGGTTTTTAATTTATCTGAATCCATTGTACCGTCTTAAATCAATATGAATGGGGTTCATCCCCCGGATAACAACCGGTTTCGGGATCTAGACTTCTCGACCGGTAAAACCAGAGGTAACAAAATCAAACGTCTCCGAGTTGAAGAATTTCTACCACTGCCAGAAACCTCAACAAATCAACAAAATCTTCCACGATATCTAGTCGCAACTGCTACACCAGAAAAAGAAGGCCTAGAAGTCCGACCGCTATCATGACATAATGTCTTTCAAGTAGAAAAAGGTCTTAACTTCATCTCGCGGGAGCGCTTAGAAGTTAAAGAAATGAAAAGCGGTGATCTACTGATAAAAGTACCTGATAACAGAGTCGCAGAATTATTTCTCAAATGCAGCTACATTGATTGTATTCCCGTTAAAATTTCACTTCACAAAACTCTTAACACGGTTCAAGGTCGCATTTTCTCTAGGAAAATAATATATACTGTGAGCGTCAAAATAAAGTGTACACAAACATTTTCTTTAGATTAGTTCTTATTTCTGTCTTAAAAAATACTATTTTATTTAACATTTTATGTTTTTTTAATTGTTATTTAGTTCCCTACTTAAACTTAAAAAACAACAACAAAAAATTACAACAACAAAAGTTATAAAACAAAAACAAAATCTATTCCAAATTTTACGCGTCAAAATAAAGTGTACACATATAATTTATTATAAAAATTAGTATGATTTAGTAATTGTTTGCTTTTCCTTTAGCTTTAATAAAGGCACTTAGTCTTCGGGACATCGATTCAACTAGTTTTTTGGTTATGTCAGATGAAATTTTCTGCCACTTCTCCATTATAAGGGATTTAAGCGTATCCTTGTTAGTAATTGTCCTCTTTCGTATTTGCCAGTCAAGATGCTCCCACAAATGCTCAATCGGGTTAAGGTCCGGTGATTGGGGAGGATGATCTAATGTCTTAGGAGTATGATAAAGGAGCCATTCTTTTACTATCTTTGCCGTATGTTCGGGATCATTGTCTTGTTAAAAGATCCAAGGTCCCTTCAAGCCCAATTTATCCACACTACATGACAAATTGTTTTTAAAAATGTTTAAGTAGTCCGTTTTATTCATGGTATCTTCAAAAAAAACCAAGCTTTTCACTCCACTTGCCGCAATGCATCCCCACACCATCACCGAACCCCACCATGTTTAACCGTAGATATTAGATTTTGTTCAGCATTCTCTGTATTTTTTGTATGCCATACTTTTACAGGTTTTTTCTGGCCAAATATCTCAAATTTACTCTCATCGCTAAATAAAATGTTATTCCAGAAAGAACCATCTTTAGTTTCGTACTTTTTTGCATACTCAATATGTTTTTTCTGATCTACTACCGAAATAAGTGGCTTTTTTGGCGGCAACCGACCATGTAGACCATTTGCTTGTAGAGTTCTTCGTGTTGTGTTGGTATTTTTGTTGCTGAAACTTCCTCCGATATTTTAACAGCACTTTTAAATGGATTTTTCTTCACATCACTGAAAATAGACCTTCAAGCTCTTGGTCGGCCTGCACCTGGACGATTTTCTACTTTGCCGAATTTTTCGTGCTTGTCAACTATTCTCTTTGCTGTATTATGGCTTCTGTTTATAATAGACCCGATTTCACGAAAAGTTTTACCGTCTTTTCGAAGTTTTATACAAGTTCTACGACTTCTGTTGATGTTTGTCTACCCATTTTTAATAAAATTATAAATTTCTTTCTGCAAAGAAGTTATAGCCGAAAATTGCGTCTGTCTATTATAAAACATTAGTAGTGATTTTAAAGAATGCAAGAAAGTAAATAAACAACAAAACGTAACGGTATTTTTTGCGATTCTACTTCGCTAAAATGCTACAAAATAAGATGTACACTTTATTTTGACGCGTAAAATATGGAATAGATTTTGTTTTTGTTTTATAACTTTTGTTGTTGTAAATTTTTTTTGTTGTTTTTTTAAGTTCAAGTAGAGAACTGAATAACAATTAAAAAAACATAAAATGTTAAATAAAATAGTATTTTTAAAGACTGAAATAAAAACTAATTTAAAGAAAATGTTTGGTTTAAATCAAGAACATGAAATGTGCACCCGCAAATATTGCGTAAATTGTCGAAGGAAAACCATACATCATATGATTCAGAATGCCCCACATTTTGGAAACATAAATCGGTAAATTATGTGAGAATATCCAGAAAATGTACAACACGTGAAGCGTGGAAGCTTTTTAATGATAATCCATCACTTAACTTGCTTCTACCAATTAGAAAGAAACAGACGTACGCACAAATAACAGGTGCTGTAGCAGCAAATGCTAATAAAACATCAAAGAATGACGCGATGGACACAATCAAACATGCAGAAAACCCAAAAAATACGCAAACAACCATTGAAAATCAAACTCAATTCTCTTTTACAAACAATTCCGCAACAAAAGCTCAACATATAACTACAACAAACATAAATACTAACACAAACACAGAATCAACCGACGAAAGCTCTATCATCCCAAAACAAAATGCATACTCTAAAATAATTGCAAAAAGCACACAAATAATAACAGAAAAACCACACAAATAATAACAGAAAAACCACACTCATCCAAAAAGTGATAACTCCAAAAAAACTATTAAGAAAAAACATGTAAAAGCAACAGATATACGATATAAATTCTGATATTGATGACGTCACATTTAGTGACGACAAATCATCCAGTAATAGTTTAAAAGAAAATTTCATAATGACTGAGAAAATGATGATCGGAGAAATTACGGATGGTTTAGATCTAAATTCGCCACCAAGAATAGGGCAAAGCTGCTCAAACGACCATAGCACTCCTGTGTCACAACTTTATAATAATTTCCTACTGCTAAACGTACTTATTACTCCTACAACTTTGAAAAACACACAACAACAGGCCCAAAAGGGCAATTCAGAAAAATAATTTATGTCTATTCATCAACACATAACGATTCTCCAATGGAACATTCAAGGTTTTATCAATAATAAATATGCTTTAGAACAATTAATTCTCAAACACAAACCTAACATTATAGCATTGCAAGAAACCCATATAGTTAAAAAAAACTTGCACTTACTACATTTATCGGGTTTTAGAATATATCACCACAACTACGATTACACTTATGCCAAATCAGGTATAGCGTTGATGGTAAAAAATGACTTGAGTGTCAAGAGCCACTTCACTTCTGATCGAGACCTGTTATTTCAGACTATTGCAATTCAATGTAATACAGAACTCCACATTACAAATATTTATAGAGAAGGAACCACAAACTTATCCTCAAACATGATAAAAAATATACCATTTGCCAGGAACGTGCACAATATTCTGCTTGGAGACTCAAACTCACAAAATGTTTTGCGGGGATCTGCGTCGAATTCACCAAACGGAAGGATTTTAGAAGATTTTTGCGAACGATCAGGATTTAGTAATTTTAAACGACGGCTCTCCAACCTTGCTTAGCACACGAAACACTTTAATAGCGGTTGACATTTCAATGCCAAGTGTAGACATTGCACCCAGCTTAAGCTGGAACTGCCTACCTTTGCCAGATGTGGGGGACAATTTTCCCATTATTATCTCTAACAACAAAAGCCAATTTAAGAAAAAATTTGTACCACGGCTACAGAACTTATTAAACAATTTTCAATATCACCAAATATCAACAGGGAAGCTGCCCAGTTGAAGCGAATTATAAGGAAAACAGGTAATGAAACTATTCCATTAAGCCGGCAGCCTAAGAAGAAGAATAACCCGATCTGGTATAATACCGAAATTTCAAAACTAATACAGCAGAGGCAAGAATCTTGGAAATTATTTAAAAGATGTAGGAATAAAACCAACATAATAAATTTTTAAAGACTTTGTGCGAAGATTAAAAAAGAGTGTAAAATAGCCAAAACAACAACTTGGAAGAATTTCCTAAACTCGTTAAATCCTTCAATGGATGTGCGAGTTTTATGGAACAAAGTCAACAACTTAAGGTCTAATAGAACGGATTCTTTTCCCCCATTTTTGCAGTTAATACTCTTTCACATCCCGTGCATATCGTTGATGGGATTCCCAAATTTTGGTGCAATCTCGGTTCAGACAATACATTTGATCGCGGAATTGTAAATGATAAAAATACTCTACACATTGAAAGTCTTCCACAAACAATTAAAAAATTTTCAGAGTTAAAGTGCCCGGTTACTGTTCATGAACTCAATGATGTTTTAAAGAGTTTAAAAGGTTCAACACCATCCCGAGAAAAAATTATGTACGCTATGATCAAATTTGCCCCTTACATTCTAAAAGCTCGAATTTGTCAGCTGTACAGTAGTATAATTGATACTGGGGTTTTTCCACATGACTGGAAATTAGCTGTTCTATCACCTATTCCAAAACCTGGTAAGAATAGGAATGAGTTAGAAGGCTATAGACCCATTTGGTTATTACCTGTGCTTTCTAAAATTCAGGAAAAAATAGTTGCCAAACGATTTTGGACCTCAACAAAAGGGCAAATTTCAAAAATACAACATGCTTTCATTCCCAGGCATGGAGTTCACAGCATATGTCACCAACTAGAAGAGTTACTTAAGCATAATTTAAATAAAGGTAAACACAGCTTAGTACTTTCGGAAGATATTGAAAAGGCCTTCGATCGTGTCACATCGGTAGCAGTTATTCGGGAGCTGAATAAATGGGGAGTTCCCAAAGAAACCCTACAACTCATAAAATCCTTTCTAAGATTTTTGTACTTGAATAGAGAAAACAAATCATAAACAAAACGAGCTCCGTAAATTTGTGAAAAATAAAATATTTATCGGCTTAGAATTAGCAAAAAACTATAAAAACTTTAGGATAAGCGCAATATCCTTTAAAATAAAGAAAAGAATAAAACAAAACATAAAGTTTCTATTAAAAAAATACAATTAAAAATTGCGACTCTACAATGGCTGAATGCCATAAATGTAGAACAACAATTCGTGGCGAAACAGGCATATTATGTGCAGGAGTATGTGGCAAGGTTTTTCATTGTGCTGATAAATGTTCTGGCCTTGACCAATATTCCTTTAAAATTTTAGAAACCGATATTTATTTTCAAACAAGCGTTTAACGTCTGAAATAGTTGATGTGGCAATATCATCAACTGACAATAAGTAAATTGATTACATTAAAAACGTAAGTCCTAGCGACCGACAAGTCGAAAGATAGTGGGGCCCGTATGAGAACGATAACGAGTGACTTGTTGTCGCTCGCTTTAGTTATCAATCGACATCGTGGGCCAGGCAGTAAATCATTTATAAGATTTATGTGTGATGACTGCGTCCAATATATTCAAAATGTAGATTTGGTTTTAAAGGAAATCCAAGATGGTGTAAACAAAAACAAAACAAACTTGGCAGAATATAAAAGCGAATTTCAAGTGTCACTTAAGCAAAATGAAAATGAAATTAAACAACTATTGGAGGCAATTGAAAAAAGATACGAAGAGCGACTTAAGAAAATAGATATTGCACAGAAAATATGTGAAAAAAATGTTAACGAGGTTAAAAAACTTTACGGCATCGTTAATAATTTTGAAGCAAAAAACAATGATATATATAACACAATAGAAAAAAAACAATGTAAAGATGTGTGATGAAATTAAAAAAGTAATAAAAGAAACAAATGATAAACAAAAAATGTCATTTGCTGATACAGTAAAAAAAGCACGGTATTGCCAGACATTAAAAAACAAGTTCCCCTAATAATAAAACCCAAAGAAAAACAAAACGTAGATAAAACAAAAGAAGACTTAAATAATAAAGTAGATCCAATTGATCTTAAAATAACTAATGTGGAAAACAGAAGAAATGGAGCAATTGTGATTCAAAGTGAGAATGATAATGAGAGAGAAAAAATTAAGAATGCAATAGAAAATAAAATGAGTGAAAAGTATGATATAAGGGCTCCAGCAGAAAATGATATGTCAATAATAATAACTGATATGTCATTTAAATACACAAATGAAGAACTTATAAAAAAAATAAAGGCACAAAATCAACAATTAAAAGACAATGATTTAAAAATTGTAAAATCTTACGAGTTTAAGCGTTTTAATAGAACAATTTACAACAAGAAAATACAAGTAGACAAAGAAACGTACTCAAAAATAAAGGCAGCACAAAAATTAAATATTGGGCGCGAAAAATGTCGAATATTTGATGGAACAGAAATATTACAATGCTTTAAATGTCAAGGATATAACCACAAGGCAGTTGATTGTAAAAATGAGGAAACTTGTTATAAATGCCATGGAAACCACGAGTCTAAAAGTTGCAAAAAAGATATTATTAATAAATGTGTTAACTGCGTTAGAGCAAATAAAAAGCTAAATTTGGGTCTTGACGAAAATCATGTCTCATCAAACAAAGAATGTCCTGTTTATCAACATAAACTTAATATAAAAAAGAAAAGACTAGGTTTAATTGTTTAACAATCACAGAAAATTAAAGGTATCTACACATGTGGTATGTGGATTAATTATCAACTACAATCAAATAGAAATAGTTGTAACTGAACAAAACCCAGAATTTATAATATTAACTGAAACACATTTCACGAAAGACATAGAGGAAGGAGAAATACAGATTAAAGAATATGATTACTATATCACATACTCAAATTCCAGTAGAACAGGAGTTGTTATATATTTTAAGAAACAGTGGGACGTGAAAAAAATTTACGAGATAAGTGCGTATATGACAAAAATTAAGAATAAACAATTTATTAAAATGGCTGTATATAGATCACCAATTAGTAGTGAAGCAGAATTTTGTGAGGTATTCGAACAAGTAATGGAGAATATAAGTGAAGCAGATTGTGACATAATAATAGCAGGTGATTTTAACATAGACTGGAGCATAGATGAGACATATAAAACCAGATTGGAAAGTATTTTAAATGATAACGGAATGAAACAAACAGTAAAAGAGTATACCAGAATCACGTAAAATTCAAAGACTATAATAGACTACGTAATAACAAATAACGCCAACGTAACAGCAAACGTAAACAATGAAAATAAAATAACAGACCATGAAGCAATAGACATAGAAATTAAATGCATAAATGAAAATCAAAAGAGTGTTATAAAAAAACAGTTGATATTTTTAAATACAACAAAAATATATTCAATAGAGAACTTAATATAATAGCAGAGTGTAATGACAACGATAATGTGAATGAAATCGTGAATATAATTGATACATGTCTTGAGAACACAATTAAAAAGTTCACAAACAAGAAAATTATTGATGTCAAGAATGATATTAACAATTGGTTTAGTGATGAAATTAGAATACTCAAGAGAGAAAAAATTACAAAATACCTAATTGCAAAATCTGAAAACACGGAATGTGCATGGAATAACTATAAGATAATACGGAATAAATACAAAAAAAAGATTGAAAATGGGAAAAATAAATATGTTAATGAAAAAATAAATAATGCTAAAGACCAGAAACAAATGTGGAAAGAAATAAAAGACTTAGTCCTTAGGAAAAAATCTAATGTGATAAAAAATGTGATATTTAATGATATAGAGTATAAAGATAATTATGAAATCGCTAACCAATTTAATAATTATTTTGTTAAGAGTATTAAATCAATAAGAGATACAATTGAACAATGATATATTCTAGATTTAAATTTCAAACTATAACTATGATGGAACTTAAAAGCATTTGTAAGTGTTTGAAGGACAAGCCAGACTTTAATAAAGTATCAGTTAAAATAATCTTGGACAACTGGAACATTATTTACATATATACAATCAAAATGCCTATGATATATTCTAGATTTAAATTTCAAACTATAACTATGATGGAACTTAAAAGCATTTGTAAGTGTTTGAAGGACAAGCCAGACTTTAATAAAGTATCAGTTAAAATAATCTTGGACAACTGGAACATTATTGGTAAAAAGATGCTACAAGCTATAAGTAAATTTCTCCAAACTGGCATATTTCCTGAAAGTTGGAAATATTCAATGGTAACACCAATAGAAAAAGTGTCAAAAATAATCAAATGTGAAGAATTCAGGCCAGTAAATACCTTGAAAACTTGTGAAAAAATTATAGAGAAAATTGTCAAAGAACAATTAGAAAAATATATGGAACAACATAACTTGATATATAAATACCAATCTGGTTTTCGCAAAAAATACTCATGCGAAACCGCAGTTAACTATGTTATTAATAAATGGAAGTATAGAGATGCTAATAAGAAAATAATGGCAGTTTTTTTGGACCTTAAAAGGGCATTTGAGACTATCGATAGAGATTTATTGATTAATAAACTTTATATGTATGGCATCAGAGAAAATGAATTAGGGTGGTTCAAATCTTATTTAAAAAATCGGAAGCAAATAACAAAAGTAAACAGTGTTAAATCCGAAGAAATTGAAAACGAATTTCTTGTTCCGCAGGGTTCAATTTTAGGAGCATTACTTTTCATAATATATATTAATGATATGCCGAATATTATAGATAAATGTGAGGTAGTTTTGTATGCTGATGACACTTTAATATATACTGAAGGAGATACCGAAATACAATGTATGGATAATATTATGCATGATATTAACAGCATAAACAAATGGGTTAAAGAAAATAAACTAAAGTTAAATGAAAGTAAAACTAAATTGATGGAAATAAACATGAACAGTAACATAATGTTAAAAATAAATAATGAAATAATTGAAAAAGTTAGGTAAATCAAATATCTCGGGTTTATAATCGACAAAGACTTAAAATTTAAGCAACACGTGGAATATATATGCGAAAAATTGGCAAAAAAAATGGATTTTTTAGAAGAATGCGGAACAAAGTATCGATAATTACAGCAGTAAATATTTACAATACTATGATTAAACCACACTTCGAATTTGGATCGACAATTTTATACTCGTGCTGCACAAAAACACAGTTGGATAGACTACAGAAACTTCAAAATAAAGCTATGCGTTCCATATTAAAATGCAACAGGTATACGCCTACAAGACTGATGCTTGACACACTTCAATGGTTGAACATACAACAAAGACTAGAGTTTAATACACTTAATTTCGTTAATAAAATGAAGATGGGAAATGCTCCAGACTATTTAGTTGATCAATTGATGTACGTTCGAGAGGTTCAGCCATATTGTTTGAGAAACGCAGAAAATTTTAGACTACAAAAGGTGAAATCAACAGCAATGCAGAGATCGCTTTTCTTCAAGGCCTTAAAATTGTAACGACACGTTCTCCGCTGGTTGCTGGGATAGCTGCAGCGGAGTCCAGGGTCGTTGCAATTTTGATTTATCGTCCTAAGACGAAGATAAAATGAAACAATTCTTGTTCTGAAAACGTTATAAAACTTCAAGTTACGTTTTATTCTTCTATTTCTTAAGACTATAGCGTCGGCTAATCAACGGTCGGGAATGAAGCCACAAATGACAACAGCGGTTGGAGTAAGCGAGCGGCGGTAAAACAGTCAGCGCCAACAACGGAATTCAGCCGGTGAATGGCGCAGGATGTGAAGCTGGCAGTTCTGCTAATGGTAGCGTGGCGTAGTTGGTGATAGGGGAAGCGGGCGACGCTACCGGGCGGCAACGGCACGGGTAGCGGCCAAACAAGCAGCGCGGATAGCGCAGGTGTGGTAGAGCTTAAACAGGCGGCGCAAACTGCGATGGCGCGGATAGCGCTCAAACGGGCGGCGCTAGCAGTGATGACGTAGGCAGCGTTCAAACAGCGGCGCAAAACAACGATGGCGCAGGTAGCGCTTGAGCAAGCAGCGGCGCTGCCGGACGACAATGGCACGGGCAGCGGCGCAGACAGCGATGGCGCAGGTAGCGCTCGAACAAGCAGCGACGCTGCCGGGCGACAATGGCACGGGCAGCGGCAAAACAGCGGGGCAGACAGCGATGGCGCAGGTAGCGCTCGAACAAGCAGCGACGCTGCCGGGCGACAATGGCACGGGCAGCGCAAAACAGCGGCGCAGACAGCGATAGCGCAGGTAGCACTTGAACAGCGCCGGCGCAACGACGTTAAAAAAAACACGGTACTTGGGTGGGCGCAACAATTGTTGGGGCCACTCGACCGTGTGGAATAGTACTGGGGAATTTACAATTCCTTGTGCCAACACCAGTAGAAGTTTAACTTCTGAAGGGTGTTTTTACCAAACAATTTCAGTCGTTCTGTCGATAAGAAATATATTGGGGAATTTACAATTCCTCACCAACTGATCTCTTACCTGCAGGCGAGCTGCTTGCTAATTAACTCGTTTTTGAAAATGTTCGGCCTTTTATACTTGTGCGTGGGCACACACACTCACACACACAAACGATTGTTTGTTTTCGTTGTTTGACAGCCATCAGCGGTGTATTTACTTGTAGGTAACAGCTGAATGTTTGGTTGGTTTGTTTGTGCTCGACTCCTAGGTGGCGCTGAATTGCCCGACCGTTAATTTAAATTTACTTAAACTTAAAATAGCAAAACAATTCAATTTTAATTAAACATGAAAAAATAATAATAAAAGAAAAATTAGTATAATTCATAACTTAACTATAACATACTGTGTAGGGGAAAACAAGGGCACGACTTTCGCCGTTACAAAATTATACAATTTGCTCCCAAATTATGTTAAAATAGAAAGAAATGCTGCAATATTTGTTAGAACTAATGAAAGTAACATAATTCAGTAGAATATCTAAGAAAAAAAATTTTTTTGTAAAACAATCATTATATGGAAATTGAAAGTTTTTTAAATAAAACTACTATTTATTACTAAAAAAAAAAAAAGCAATAGAACCGCTACAAAATGTGTTGTAACACAAGATGGTTGTGTTTTGACAAAAGATGAAAACAAAGTTGAAGCGTCAAATGATTATTTTGTTAATATTGCTGATAACATGCAATAAATAAAGGAATACATTTAAGTGATGATATAAGCTGTTACCGTACTTTAATACCTGAAGGGACAACTTTTAAGCTCAAGAAGGTTAGCAAATCCAAGGTTGAAAGTATTTTGAATTCTTTGGACAATAGAAAAAGTCCAGGTTACGATAACATTACCCCTATAATGCTTCTTATAAGGGAGAATGTTGTTCTTGATATATTAACTGAGATATTCAATAAAATGGTAGATGAAGGGAATTATCCTGATGTACTTAAAATGTATAAGGTTATTCCAATACCAACGGTAAATGGGTCGATTAAAATAGATAGTTTTATACCAGTTTCTCTATTGTCAGTCGTGGAAAAAAATTTTGAAAAAATTATATGTCTTGACGTTAATAACATTTTATTTCATGGGCAATATGGTTTCAAAAAAAGAATAGGTACTGATTATTATTGATATAATTTGTGGAAAGCTTGATGCTGGATACCGTGGTATTGCAGGAGTATTTTTTGACTATTCAAAAGCGTTTGATTTAGTAAATCATGAAATCCTGGTTAAAAAACTTGCAATATTAGGTGTAAGAACCAAAACCCTAGAAATATTTAGTCGATATTTAATAAACCGCATACAATTTGTTCAAGTTGGTGACTGTTGCAGTTTTAAGTGCGCTTTGAAATGTGGAGTTCCACAGGGAAGTATCCTTGGATCATTATTATTTAAAATTGTTATCAACGATATAGAAAACATTAATTTTAATGCAACGTTGTATATGTATGATGACGATGTACTTATGTATATTTTACCGATATAAATACCAACAGGTTTTGCAAACTCAAATTCAATATGATGCGGCTATTTTAAGTGAATTTTCACGATGTAACCGCCTTGTTTTGAATCAAAATAATACTAAATTTGTTAGGTTTAAGCCATATCGATTAAGCAATGATGGAGAGATGGTAGTTCACATTGATGGAACTCCAATTACTGAATCAGATATGGTAAACTATTTAGGTATTCAATTAAAGCACAATATGTTAAACTTACAAAAAAGTAAAATTTCTTCTGGAATTGGTATTTTGTATATATTTAACAATAAACTTAATTTTAATGTTCAAATGCTTATATTTTCACGTTTCAAGTTAATGATACCAAATTGTTACATTTTATATGATTTTTAAAATGTAAAAAAAATTTAAAAATATGGACCTATATCCCCCTTTTTTCTTTACACAACAATACAACTTCTACCTTTTTTCAAATTAATTTCAACAATAACGTAGCATGTTAACAAACACTGGGTTTCTTTTAAATTTCTTTCTTATAAAAAAAACACAGCGCTAGATACGCTAAACACATTTTAAATTATGTTTTGATGTTTGCTTAGTTAAAAACAAATCATAATCACGTGAGGGTGTTTTCGGTCTTTTATTGTCATAACTGTGGTTTATACGGTGTTTTTTCTTTTTCCATGTAATCTTACCTGTGCTTTAAAAAAAATGTAAAAGTTTCGCATTTTATAACATTTCTATTCTAACTTTTGAACGATACAGATGATGTTACTGATTCCGATAACGTTGTTTATTTTACCCATTCCTGTAAAAACGAGTATCAAAAATATCGCAATCAGAATTTATACTCGTACGCGAGAATTTTTTAATTCTCTTTATTTGTAAGCAACGTTGCTACATTTTTACCCTATTCAAGTTTTTTACTGCCGTTTTATGAAATACTGCATTGTATGCAGATCTATTTATAAACAATAAAAAAACAAAATTTGATCAAATCTATTGCTTAAACATTATAAGCAGAAAAACAGACAACAACCGTTTTCATAGGTATGAAATACAACACATACTTAATGAATAAAATGCAATAAAAACCGCTTAAAGGCACAGCTTTTGTACACTATTTAAAGCAGTTATACTTATTTTCTTGCTGTTTTTTATGAACAATTATTTTCAGTTTATGCGCCATGTTGTCATAAACGTGCTACTAACGGTATTTAGGAAAACAAAATGATAAAATGAATACGTGAATAAAAGGAAAATTACTTAATTTTTTTAGTTTTAACATATAATAAAATAAAGTTTTTAGTTTACATATTTTATTTTGTTAAATATAATTATTGCTTTAATACCTATTTATTAATTTTAAAAATCTATTTGCTTAACGAATAGAATTTTTAAATTTCCCTCCTGTGTGACTTAAAAAAACCCTAACAAAAACGTAATATAATAAACTATTCTTGAGTTATTAGTAAACTTTTGTTGTGTTTTTAATAAATGAAAATATGGCGAATTTTGCGAGTTCTATTAAATTTATTTTCTGTTACATATTAAATTAACTTTCATAATTTCAAAGTATGTAAGTTAGCTAACTTAGACATTGGCGACTTTTGATATTGTGTTTGATTTAATAATTCTGATCTGATAACTTTGTTTTCCTCTCACTACACACGTTAAAATCTCTCTCTTGGTGTTTGTTGTGAGTATGAGTACGAATAAAATAAACATTTTACTTGAGTATGGTAGGCCCTTATACTCAAATGGAATGGGTATAGTAAATACTCGCACTTAAGAAATGCGGTGGCGATCACACCGCAACCGCATTTAAGATGAGTATACTTAGAGTATTAAAAACAGACACTCTTGCAGTTCTCTGGTCTGTAGGCAGATTATGTGACAAAGGTTATAAAGTGGCATTTAATAGAAATAACGCTGAAATAAAAGATAAATATATCGTGTGATGTTTAAGGCGACAAAGAAACATAATTTATTTTTAATTAATTGCAATTATGAACAGTGTTTAAACACGGTAAATGAAAAGGCAATAAAGTGGCACGAACGTTTCGGTCATTTAAATTATGGTAGTTTACAAGAACTGAAAAGTAAAAATATGGTTTGCGGTATTGAAGATGTGAAATTTACCAGACATGACCCGTGTAAAATATGTATGAAAACCAAAATACATGTAAAGCCGTTTGAGAAGAGTGGAACGCGCTCAAAAGAAATCCTTGACAAAATCCACTCGGATGTGTGCGGTCCGTTTAAAACAAAATCCCTCGGTGGTGCACAATATTTTTTAACTTTTATCGATGATAAATCGCGACGCGTATTTGTATATTTCCTGAAACGTAAAGATGAAGTGTTTGAAATATTTAAAATATTTAAGGAAATGATTGAACGCCAAACGTCAAGAAAAATTAAAATTTTGAGAAGCGACAATGGCGGAGAATTTATCAATAGACAATTTAATAAGTATTTGCAAGCAAATGGTATAGTTCGGGAGTTGACAGTTCCGCATACGCCCCAACAAAATGGTGTGGCAGAGCGTGCTAACCGAACAATTGTTGAGATGGCTCGTGCAATGTTACTACAGTCTGGTTTAAGTGAATCGTTGTGGGCTGAAGCTGTATCTACTGCTGTTTATATTCGAAACCGACCACCTACAAAAATTATAGGAGAAGTTACACCAATTGAAATTTTTACCGGAAAGAAACCAACAGTTAAACATTTGCGTATATTTGGTTCTGTAGCTGTAGCTTTAAATAAGACGGCACATAATAAATTCCAACCAAAAGGAATTGAATACAAAATGGTGGGTTACTCATTAACATCTAAGGCTTATCGTTTATATGATGCTGAAAAGCGTATAGTATTGGAAAAACATGATGTAATGTTTATCGAACCTGTAACTGTAGATGCAAGAGACACTGTTGATATGACTGATGTTTTGGCAAACAATAAAGACATTGAAGAAAATAATAAAAATAATACAGAAGAGTATTTAAGCGATGAAGAATTTTTTGTCTTTGATGAAGTTTCCAGTAGTGAAGAATCCCGTGATTGCAACAAAAACATCCAAATTCCTAATAAGGAGGAGAGTGTTGTGAAAGTTGGGAGACCGAAGATAGAACGTTCTGGAAGGCCTGGCCGACCTAAAACGTTTTAAATTCAATAAAAAACGACAATGATGTGCAGATACCCCTAACAGTTGAAGAAGCAGAAAATCGTATTTTATCGTCAAAATGGAAACAGTCAATGCAAAATGAATATGATGCATTAGTTGCAAATAATACTTGGTCATTAGTAAAACTTCCAGAAGGAAAAAGGGCGATTGGTTCGAAATGGGTGTTCAACGTGAAGCGCAATAAGAATGGTGAAATCGAGAAATTTAAATCGCGTTTGGTCGCAAAGGGTTGCAGTCAACAGCTGGGTGTAAATTATACGGAAACATTTTCACCAGTCATCAGGTATGAAACGATACGTATGATATTTGGCCTTGCAGCAGAATTAAAATTATATTTGCATCAAATGGATGTATGTACGGCATATCTTAATAGTGATCTGTCAGAAGAAGTATATATGAAGCAGGCGGAAAAGTTTGTAAGTAAAAAACATACAGATTACGTTTTAAAGTTAAACAAGGCGATATACGGCCTAAAACAATCAGGTCGTGAATGGAACTCAAAACTTGGTGCAGTACTTCAAGATTATGGCTTCACACCATGTAAAAATGAGCCGTGTTTGTACAAGATGATATCTGAAGGAAAATTATGTTTAGTAGCTGTGTACGTCGATGACTTGATCATTGGTTGTCAAGACAAGAAGATAATGATGAAGATTAAGGAATACATTTGTAACAGTTTTGATTGTATCGACAGGGGTCAGCTTAACTTCTTCCTGGGAATGCAAATTGAAAGAGATGGCGAACTTGGGACAATAACTGTGTGTCAGTCAAATTACATAAAGGAATTGTTAAAACAGCACAACATGGAAAACTGCCGTTCCGCGTCAACGCCATTAGATGCTGGTTTTCAGATTGTATGTGAAAATGAAAATTGTGTCAAAGTAGATCTCACTTCATATCAAACGTCCATTGGCGGACTAATGTATCTGGCTATGTGTTCAAGACCAGACATCTTACATTCGGTATCGAAGCTGGCGCAGCGTAATACGAATCTGCACAAGGAACATGATGCAGGTATTAAACATATTTTGCGATACTTGGCAAGTACTATAGATTTGAAGTTGGTGTATACGCGTACTGGAAAAAGTATATCTGGCTATGTAGATGCCGATTGGGGCAGCAATGCGTTTGATCGCAAATCTTATTCTGGGTATGCATTTATACTGGGTGGTGCTGCTTTCTCGTGGTCTTCAAAAAGGCAAAACTGTGTAGCCTTGAGCAGTACGGAGGAGGAATACATTGCTTTAACAACAGCGGCAAAAGAAGCAGCGTATTTGAAAAGTTTACTTGAAGAAATCGGTGTCCATGATCAGCAACAAGCAATTGAAGTTTATGGCGATAACTTGAGCGAGAATCCTATATATCACTCCCGAAGTAAACATATAGATATTAGATATCATTTTGTCAGAGAATTGGTTTGCAAAAAAGTAATTGAATTAAAGTATATACCAACTGACCAAATGATGGCTGATGTATTAACAAAAAATTTGTCAAAATTAAAACATGAAAAATTTTTAAAAGATTTGGGTTTAATCTGAAGAAAAAATAAAAAAAAAAAAAATTTTTAATGTAAAAATAATCGCATTGAGGAGGAGTGTTAAAAATATGAATTTGTTTTAATATTAAAGTTAATAAATAATCGGTTTTACAATGCGGTTATTTGTATGAAGAAAAATTCAACTCTACATATTTTGTTTTGTAGTATTGGTTGATCTTTATTATTCTTTCTACATGTTTTTAGTCTTTAATAAACGTTGTTATGAATAATATCGGTTTCGTATAATTTATTTTAAATAAGACTCAACGGCATTAGTTTTCCACATTCAATATAATGCTCGTGCATTAACATCTTCCCCCCGTTGAGGGCAGCCCAAAATATTTCTTGCTGTAGGGCATCTTCTTTTGGTAACAATAGTTTAATGCGTTCTTTGTGTCGTTGTTTCCAGAAGCTGGTATATGATTTTTCAATCTTGCTCGATATCAGGTTTTGTCCACGCAACGTCGTGAATTTATATTTAAAGAGCACTCTGGTGCCAATATAAGCAAGTCAGATCCTTCAAGTGTGAATTGTGTGATTTCCGGTTTGCACAGTGCTGTTGCTTTAGACGGACTTGAAACTGAATATATCCATTTGTTTTGATCATGAAAGGAAATCCAGACATCTTTATCTTTCATTTGCTGTACTGGGCAGTCTGATTCGGTGTTGTTGTAAAATAAATTAAGTTCGCAGGCACATGTTGATGAGCCATCCTGATGCCTTATTTGGTCTTTAGGACACAGATACCTATGTTCTGTGATGAGTAAACATAAGCTGAGGTCAGATTTGCTAATGGTAAAGTATTGGTTGAGAGCAGTGTTGATGATCAAAAGAGGTGCACATGGTCGTATTGCTACTAATGTGTCATTGATCCACGTTGGCACTGGAATAATGTTAAATATTTCATACCGTTCACGTTGAACTAATAGTAGTGTTATACTGAAAACTATTATATTGTCACTGAGCCCTTATTTAACCTTCATGAGCTTGTATAGTAGTAACGTATTCTCCTGCCTTACAGGCAGTTCCAGTGATTCGCTGAGATGCACTTTGATAGCATCTTATTATTTCTTGTGCTGCTAATGATTTTTGTAGTGCTGATCAATTTTTTACTTAGGAAATATAATGATTTGCATCTTCTTTTGGGAACAATGATTTAATGCGTTCTTCGTGTCGTTGTTGGGTGAGTTCCCAGAAGCTTGTTTATGATTTTTCAATCTTGCTGGATATCAGGTGTTGTCCACGCAACGTCGTGAATTTATATTTAAAAGTGCACTCTGGTTCCAATATAAGCAAGCCAGATCCTTCAAGTGTGAATTGTGTGATTTCCGGTTTGCACAGTGCTGTTGCCTGAGACGGACTTGAAACTGAATATATCCATTTGTTTTGATCATGAAGGGAAATCCAGACTTCTTTATCTTTCATTTGCTGTACTGGGCAGTCTGATTGGGTGTTATTGTGAAATAAATTAATTTCGCAGGCACATGTTGATGACCCATCCTGATGCCTTATTTGGCCTTTAGGGCACAGATACCTATCTTCTGTGATGAGCAGTGTTGATGATCAAAACAGGTGCACATGGAGGTATTGCTACTAATGTGTCATTGATCCACGTTGGCACTGGAATAATGATAAATATTTCATACCGTTCACGTTGAACTAGTGATAATGTTATACTGAAAACTACTATATTGTCAGTGAGCCCTCCTTTAACCTTCATGAGCGTGTATAGTTGTAACGTATTTTCCTGGCTTACAGGCAGTTCCAGTGATTCGCTGAGATGCATGATCCGTACTTCTTGCTGTAATTGATGAGGAGTCAAGAGTAGTGGGCTTATTAGACCATGGTGACTGTTTGTTAAAATATCAAGTATTGATATTTGTGTCTGTTGAAGCTTCGCTGCTGTAATTATTAAGGCCTCGTTACTCTCACGTAAACGTACACGTTGCGGATCAGCTGATCCGTTTTCCTTACCTAGGTTGTATGTAAATAGGTACTCTTTCGTAAACGTGACGTTGCGTTGCGGACGAACCTAATAAAATTGAAAAATTTCTACGTTTTTACGTATCAGCTGTAATAGATTTGTTGTCTCTTTATAAGCAGTGCTGCCAACAAATTTTAAAATGTAGAACTTACAGCGTATTTTGCTTGATGGTTATTTTAATTTAACTAATAAATTTGATATATGTGTATTAAAACTAAAAAAAAGCTTGTACATTTTATATATAAATATATATATATATATTTTTTTTATAAGTATTACTGCGATTCAAATTATTACTGCTGTAATATTACTATTAGTGTTTTTATAACTATTATTACACGGTATTATTAGTATTATTGTAATAAATATTATTATAAATTTTATTGTAATTGGTACTTTTAGAATCCGAACAAGTAAATTTTAACACAAATGTGCTAAATATTATAAAAAATATATATCAAACATATATATCCTATTTTTTTTTTCTAAATAGTTGTAGAAATAGCAAATTTACAATTGATAGATAGGTACAAAGAATGCTGCCTAAGGTTGTAGGGAACCACAAAGTGAATTTCATTCTGCAAACACCTTATATTTACTCCTCTTTACAATTAATAACCAACTTAGCCCTATCTGAACAATAATATAATTTATTAGAAATGATGATATTTATATATACATATATTTAATTACAATTAAAATGGCAGGTAATGAGTTTTTAATTACAAATAAAAAGTAATTGTAATTAGGGAATATGCATTAATTTTAATTTATTAAAATTCAATTTTATTCTTGAAAATAGTAAGTGTAACTAATATTTCTGAAAAAGAACTTCTGAAACTTCTGAAGTAGATACTTCAAAATTTGTAAATGTTGTACAAATCAGCAGCAAAAAAAAACAATTTTATTCAAATTTGTTTTGAAAACTTAGAAGAATATCAAACATTCTTTACAATTAATTCTTACACAATGTACATACGAGTATGTATACAAAGTATACTCGTATTATACATACATTTGTGTTCATAAAATACTTTTATTTAAAAATATCTAACGTGCATTGCAATTTCAATTATAAAATGAAGTAAAATTTTCTGAAAAACGTCTATAAAATTCCATACTTTTATACAAAGCAAAAGCAAAATCAATTGCGATTCCATCTATATGAAAGACTTTTCAAGTTCTAAACGCTGTAGAAACTATTTTCACGGAATTTTATTATTTTTACTATGTATGTACATATATATATATTTATTATATCACTTTTTATTTTTTTGCATTACTTCTTAAATTAGCGTTTCTATTATAGTATATTAGTTAACAACATTGTTTTAAGCAACTTTGCTTAAAAAGTCAAACAATTTATTAAATATCTTTTTGGGCAAAACGAATGTGTAAAGCCATGTTTTTGTACAGAACACATAAGAAACAAGAACTTAAATTAGGTATTTTACATTTTATGTAGCAAAAAGAAGTTTTTTGTAATCGCAATTGCCTCTTTAAAATGGGTTTTTTTTTTACAATTGAGAAACATATGGAACGTTTACGTATTAACAGTAACTAGCGAACGTTGAAGCCATCCGCAACGTTTACGTGTCCGCAACATTTACGTGAGAGTAATGAGGCCTTTAGTTGTATGCACAACGACAGAGAAATACGTTAAATCTTCTCTTGCTGCCGTTCCTCGTTTATCTTTATTGATTATTGATCTAATCTCATTATGTTTATTGCAGCGTCAATGATTGGGGTTTGATTTTTTAAGAGGACGAGAAGATGTTTTTTGTTTTCCTTAACTTAAGAAATTGTACCAGCCATATCTTTGGCGTATTCGGAGTCCAATACACCAAAAAGTGAATGGGCGATAATTCCAACTAGATCTATTGCTGCTCTCTTCTTAATCCGGCCAGACAACAGAGTGCTGTCTAATTTTAGTTCAGCTTCTGTGTGTTGAAAATGCTTGACCAGGCTTGTGCATTTAGTTTTGTCGTGCATTTGCTTGCATAGATAGTTTAAGGTTTGTGTTCCTTGCGAAAAAATTGCCTCTTCAGTCCAAAATTTTTTTAAGTCGTAGTAAACTAATAATTGCCATTCTGTAGTTGAAATTTTGACGAATCCAATTTCTTCAAAATGCATGCCCAGACGATTTTCGAACCTTTTATTATGTATTTGTGCCCCTAATCAACACCAGAGTTAATGAAGGTTCGAGCTGGAACGATTCTTGTAGATGAAAGATTTCCTATAATTTGAGTAAGAGGTTTTGGTTTAGCTCTAGCGCATTTTATGCAATGCTGGATGACTGATCGGGCCATTGACTTTCCTCTGATTGGCCAGTATTTTTGTCTTGTGTGTGATAAGAGTGCCTGAGGACCTCAATGACGGTGTGCCCATTTTGTCATTAAATAATTCTCACATCTTTATAAAGCCGTGAGCAAAGTTTCACGTTAATATCCTACTGAAGTATTTTTGGCCACTGACTCCATATAAGTCCGACCACAGTGCTGCGTGGGAAATTTTCCTTTTATCAAACTAGCTGTTCCTGGGGCGCTTCGCTACCCAAATAAGAGTAATCATACCACGACCACTCTTCCAAGCAAGTTTTTTATTTAATTAATAACAAATTTTTATTTTGCCTATTGGGCTCTATAAATTAGGACTTATTTTATCTTCCAAATATTTTACAAATTGTTTTTTCGTTTTTTAAAATAATCATAACGTCTTGAAACTTCCAAATAAATATTTTTCTACGTTTTAATTTTTTTAAAATCGGTGCAGCCGCAATGCCCGTTTAGTGCAAACTTTAGATAAACCATCTAACCATCCAAAAATATATTCCCATACGGAGCCTGGGAATATATTTTTGGATAACCTTGCGGGTAGATAGATAAATGCGTGCACCGTTGGGTCGCTGTAAGGAGAACTTTCAGCAGTCATTTCTAATAACCGCACAGACCAAATGGTAGAAATATTGCATAATGAATTAACTATATATTTTCTTGAAGTTAATAAGTCCGCAAATAATTTTCTTAAAAAGAAATAAAATGTTAAAATACCAATTAAAACCGTAAAAATATTAAATCAATGAACATTTGATTTCTTAGCTCTGTTTCATTCCAAAAAAAGGAGCAGGTGTTTCTAAACATGGGTAAGGACTAAAACCACGTAAAACAAATTCTTAAAATTGCAAAGGTAATTGCAACACATCTGGTATAAATATTCTGAACTTAAGCATTTAATTTAAAAAAATTTAACCGCTGTAATTAATTTATTTGCTTTCCTTATTGAAAACAATTTAAAAAATATGGTTCTAAAAAAATTGTAAACCACTGTCATCATGTAATTTTATATATTTTTTTTACCCAGATTGAAGTGATTGCATGCTATGTTTGTTTGTTTATTATAAAAAATATAGAGCAATATCATAACTAATAAACTGACATAAAAACTATCCAAGGTCCGATTTGTTGCAATATTTTACAAAATCTATGTTTTTACTTACCTGAATGATATCTTTTTTCATTGTGTGTTATTTTTCGATTTGTTCTACGAACACGACTATTCTCATATCTGTGTTCAGCTTTATTGACACTAGGTTGATAGTAATCAGATTTTTTGGTTGAATTGGAATGATTTTGTTGAGAAGCTGAAAGTGATGGTACTTCTGTAACATAGCTGTAACCCTCATTTGAAATTAAAGCGCCATCTTGTACAACTTTAATTTTATCCAAATTACTTTCTTTAAGATTATAATAAGGTGGCGAAGTTTTCTTTGGAATTTCATCCTCTGTTGTTATTCAAAATAAAAAAATAAAAATTATAAATCCAAAACTTCAGATACGATAGTAGAATGGTGTGAAGATAGCTCCCTCAGTTAGCTTCGATAACCTTGTTATATAGTTTAAATACCCCTCACTCAAAAAATGTTAAGTTAACAGAATTTATGCCCCTGTTACGGTTTACAACTCAACTCTACTTTAGTTGAAATTACATTGTGTTTTAACTTTGTTGTGGCATTACCGTTTACAACTTTGTGTTAACGCTTGACAAAAGTATCAAAAAATTTTAACTTCATTAGTAGCAGTTGTTTCAAATTAAATAAATTTAGAAAAACGGAAAGCGTCTAATTAAAGTTTTTTAAGTAGTCTTTAAATAGTTTATTATTCAGAGATTTCTAACAAATTTACAGAAAAAATAAAGTTACAACAAAAAAAAGTTTGAACTGTGGTGGTATAGCTGCCACGCGCGTCGATTTCTTTAAACTGCCTTTATAGCATCCAGCAAATAGCAAAACGCTTCTTTGCTAAGTAAAAAATAGCTAATAAATCTAAATAAATCTATCATTTTTGTATTTATTACACATTTTAAACTCGTTTATTTGTCTTAGTTTGCCTCAAGAGGATTCACTAGTCAGGAATTTTACTTCTTATTCGTGGAACATCTTCTTTAGCATCTTTGGACTCCTCTTATAAAGTAAATCAATACTAATATCCATTTGAAATAATTTTAATTGCAAAAAAACCCATAAGACACTTTTTCTTTCTATAAAATTTTAATATGAGCTTGCTTTTATTCTTTCAAACTTGATACTTTAAGCTAGAACGCCATAACAATTTTATCCAAAAATGTGGAGTTGTCTTTAAGATGACGAAACTGAGTTGAGTTGCAAACCGTAATAGGGGTATTACTGATTTCAACATCAAACATAGAAAGTTAAAACATAACATTTAATTTTGCAGAACTGTATAGGCTATTTTCAGAATTAGTATACGTTTTTTGGATTAGAAAAAACGTGAAAGTAAGCATACATTTTTATTTTCACACGGAAATGTTAAGATAATTTAATTCTGTTAACTTAAGCTTAACAGAGTTGTCAAAAACGAAGCTAACTGATGGAGTTATCTTTACACCCTTAGGGCCCAACTATAATGTGCATAAGATAACTTAAGCAAACTTATACAACTGTGCAAATGCATCAAATTATATGTGATAAACTATAATGTACTTAAGAACACTTTTCGAACGGCTACTTTTAGTGTAGCCGTATAAACGCTGGTATTATGCAGGTAGATTGCCTGATATCTGTCCTGTTTATTGGCGTAAATAGTTTAATATTTGGGTCTTTTATTATTGGATAGGTAAGTGTGACTGTCTGTAGGTGTTTTTCGTTTGTAAGAGTGTTTTAGTAATTTGACATCTATAGAAAACCAACCATCACAGACACAACTATCCACAGCTCCTCAAACCATCCTACTCAACATAAGCTCGCAGCATTTAGACATATGATTCACAGACTTAAAATAGTCCGACTCGCTCCAGATAAAAACAACAAAGAACCCAATATAATTTACACTATAGCTAAAAAAATGGTTACAACCTCACAACCATCGACAACAGTGTTGCCAAAACTATCGAACCATTTCCCGCTAGATATTAGTTTTAAAACCGCTAAATAGTCGAAAAAAAAACTCTGACATAAACAGCTAAAAAATTTCTTGAACAATTTATTTTTATACCCTTCACCGAGGCTAACTTGGTTTCACAAAAAAAAAAATAATATATATGTCAATCGATCAGATATAGTCTCAAAAGGGGTGCTATTGGAAATCAGCATTATCGGTCCATGTCCTTCGAGGCAGCAGGCAAAACACCACGCCTACCTCGAATTTTTTTCATGTCATTTCAAATTTTTCTAATATCAATATGGGTATCATTTTAAAGCTTTTGAAGAGAGCTTTAACTCATTAAGAGCCGATGGCATATTTATGTAAAATAATATATACGAATTTTTTATATTTTCCATTTAACCCCAATATTTGGAGTTACTTCACTAAGCTTAATTTACATGGTGAAGGGTATATAAGATTCGGCATAGCCGAAAATATCACTCTTACTTGTTTAAAACTGTTTCTAAATACTAACTGCCGTACTCATAAAATTAACTTAAATTATTTTTTATGAATATGACAATAATTGTTCATCTCTAGTTAAGATTTTGATTATCTATACATATAAGTTTCGTTTTGAGAACTCAAATAAATATTAGAGGTTCCGATTAAGTTTAGAACCTTGTAATCGTAGAAGTATTTTTTATGCCGACAGAGACCATTCTATAGCAACAAAGTAATTATAAAGAGGCAAATAAAAAAAATTAAGGAATTGACATACTTAACGGTTAAAATAGCATTAACTATATTGGTTTACAATCAATTTCTGAGCTTTTATTTAGATATATTAAGTTGACTAAAAACTCGTTGCACTTCTGCATTAGACATGCATGCCGTCAAAATAATCGCAAGAATAACTCAGCTAGCTCTTTAAAAATTTTATTTCCAGCCGAATTTTGATATTCAAAAACTTCGTAACAAAAATATGTAGTATCCATTAGATTATTCCATTTTATAGCATTTATGTATATTATTAAGCTGATTTAAAATTGTTTCGATTATTTCCGAGCTATAATCCAGTTGTTTCAAATATTGAGTTATTTGCTGATAATTTATCAGTTTTTTCTGAAATGTCCCGATTTTCTGGTAATCTAAAATGACAGTTTCCATTAGTTAGAAAAAGTCTTTATTGGCCTAATAAAAATATATTTCCTTATTTACTTTTGGATTAATTGTTTTAACAGTTTAAAAAAACAAGGAAGACATGGAAAATCTATGTATTTATATAAAAGGTTACAAATACATAGTTGAGCTTACTTTGTAACAAACAAAACTTGTTGTAGCTTAAAAGACGCTAAAAACCCGCCATTTAAAATTTTCGCAGTTAAAAAAACCACTTAGCGTTTTTTTTCAAACTTCCCGCTTTTAGTAGCAAAAAACCACCAGATCTAGCGGGAAAACCGCCGTTTTGGTAACACTGATCGACAAACTATTCAAACAATACAACAACAAAAATAAGAAGAAAGAAGACAAGGAAACAATCGACACAATACGACGACACATCTTTACTTACACAGGACCAGAAATATATAGATTAACTAACCTTTTCCGGAAAGAAGGTTTACACACTACACAAAAAACGACCAACAATCTTAAGACATCAATAGAAACAAACGATAATTTTAGCACCAGCGGAGTATACAGATTTACTTGCACCTGCAATCATACATACATCGGACAAATTGGACGAACATTTAAAACAAGGTTTATAGAACACATACGATTATACAAAAGGAAAAGGGAAGACTCCAATTTCGCAATACACCTTAACACACATGGACACGAACCAAGGGAAATAGATGAATGTACACCCAAGTAAAAAAGGACGAAGACTAGACATTATTGAAAACATGGAAATTTACAAAACACGAACGTTTAACAGAGAACAGGTAAACACAACCTCTGACGCGAATTTTTCACCACAAAAATGACTAAAACACTCCTACAAACGAAAAACACCCACAGACGGTCACACTTACCTATCCAATAATAAAAGACCCAAATATTAAACTATTTACCCCAATAAACAGGACAGATATCATGCAATCTACCTACATAATACCAGCGTTTATACGGCTACACTAAAAGTAGCCGTAGCGACAAAAAAAGGATACTTTTAAAGATACAAATTTGTTAAAAATAGTAGCCAATATCCATCTACTTCTACTACTACATTCACATTTAAAGAGCAAACCATAACATACAGCTACAGCTCCATCTTTTTCAAGTAGAAGTAGCGGTAGACGCTGCATTATTCCGAAGTATTAATATTTTTGAGCTACAGCTACTTTTCAAAAAAATAAAGCGACAAGTAGAAGTAGCCTCTCTGCTACTTCTGCCAAGTAGGGGTAGAAAATAGCAAAAATATTATACTTCATTTTTTCTGCAATTTGAAAAGTAGCCAAAAACGAAAACATTATTTCTGGCTACTTTGTGCTGAGAATAAACATACTTTCTGGCTACTTTATATGAATACTTCATGCTTGGAGCTACGCAATACAAATATTTGTTTCTGGCTACTTACCGACAACAGCGTCTAGCGCTATTTCTACATGAAAAAGTTGGAGCTGTAGCCGTATTTAAAAAAAGGTAGGTAAAGTAGGAATTCAAACACTGCATAATACCATTTACACGGACAAAAATTACCTAAACCCACCACCTTTTATTCTTAACACTATCTCTTCAGTATTAACAAACACTTGGCTTGTAAATGATGTTATCACATCGAAAGCACTCGCCAAACGTACAAAGTATACAGACAGAGACGACGGTTTTTACCGAAAATTATAAAAACAGTTAAATTTTTATGTATACACCGTTGCGTTTTTTAGTACGGTTGGCCACAAATACAAAACCAGAAAAAATTTTAATATTTTTATGAAAATTTATCTTCGAACATGAAGCAAAAATGTAAATGTGTATGTGCACGTTATTAAATAAATAAAATATATCCTTTAATTGCCTTTTTGTTTTAAATTTTTTAGATTTTAAATACATTTTTTGGCACAAGCCCAAGCTACCTTATGCACATTATAGTTGGGCCTTTAGAAAGTAGATATACTTACCTTCAGATATTTTTGAGCAAAATGGTTGCAGCAACTTTGCTTTTTTCTTTTCATAACCTTTTTGAGTGATGTCCCCTAAAAAAAGTAATATTTATGTTTTCATTATTAGTGATATTTTAAAGGCGAGTAAAAATTATTAGAATTTAATTTTTTGTATGCTTTTATTTTGGTAGTTATTAATTTAATTAATATGCAAATTTATTGCAATGAACCTTTTTTTTTAATCTTTGGTAAATTATCAACTACAAATTTTTCATATTTTTATAAATTCCGGGAGGGCTCGCATGTTGTCGAAATGATTTGAAAAATGGAAAATTGTATTTTATATGTTCTGAAACTCACGCGTTTGACAATCTTTTTTATTTAAATCTTCGGTAATTCATCAAATACAAATTGTTCCTTTTTTTTTGTACACTCGCATTTTTTTTTGAAATCGCATGTGATTTGAAAAACGGGTCATTTTATTTTATATGTTCTGAAACTCACGCGTTTGACTTGCTTTGTTGTTTTTTAAACTTATGTTCGCAAAATAAAAACAAATAATTTTGGCATACAAAGATGTTGCACTCTTGAACACAAAACAAATTATGAGCTGTTTAATGATAGGAGGGGAAGGGGACAAGAGGGAAAATGTTCTAAGAGCGCAGCTAAAACTTAAAAGAGCACAATACTATATTTTCAAACATGAAAAAAGTGTAGATGTTAATAAGATATGTTTGTTGAAGGGAAGTGTTGAGAGAGAAATAGCACACATTTAAAATTCTAGCGAAGAAATATTAACGTATACAGAAAAGGAAAGAAAAATCAATGTTGATCATCGTTGTTTTTATTTGAACTAAAGATGCATAAAGGGAGCAAAGAAGGTCTTACAAAGATTTTAAATGATCAATATGAAAGACGAATTTTACTTGAGGTGAAGAAAAATCCTTAAAAATCCGATGTTGAGCTACAAAAGTATGTAGAAACTAGGGTTTCGAAAAACTGCAATTAGCAGTCACATTTTACTAACCAGTTCATCATTTTTCAGCTACATAGTGAAAATAAACAACTGAAGTCAGTTTTCTATTTAACGCCAACTGAAAATAGTTGAACTGAGCACACACACAACTAAAAACCAACTGAATTCAGTCTACTATTTTCAGGAGCAAAACGAACACACAGCGACTGAGTTTTGAGTTTCTAAGATAACAACACGCAACTGAGAAGCCAGTTCGTGTGCGTTTAGCAGACTTAGTTATGTTTTTTTAGTATCGTAACAAAACAAGAAATATGACTGGATAATGTGAATGCTGTTACTCGAAAATGCTTGAATTTAATTTTTTTCAATATTTGAATTATAAAATGCAAATTTATTTTGATTAAAAAAAATTTTAGGAAAATTATAAATTTTTTTACTAACAATATTAATAGTTTTTGAATAGTATTGTAGAGCATCATCTCTTCACATTTGGGTTTTAATTAACTATTAATTAATTTGAAGAAATTATGAGTGGAATTAAAATGTGAATGCTTCATTATTTTTAATTTTACTTAAAGCGAAAACATTTTACTGCTTTTGCATTAAATGAACAATAAAGAGCTACATCCATTTCGTGCAAATTTCCTCGAAAACGCCTGTTGGTAATAATCTCATTTATTTATTAGAAGACATTAAATTTTTTCTTTATAATTATCTTAATTAATTCATTTTAAATCTGCACAAAAGTTTTTTCAGTAATAAAGTCATTTTAAATTCAAAATGTCGTATTCATGAAATATTAAAATAGATTTGAAATATATTTTAGGACAAATTTATATGGAAAATTTGTCATAAAAAACATTTCAAAGTTATTTTATTTTTAATGAATATGGCAGTTATTCTTTTCTGCTTTTATCTGTAAAAGAAAAAATATTTATTTGCTTGACCTAATGGTAGCTAGGTAGTAAAATTGCGGATGAGCGGCGATTACTTTGTAACAAGCACAAATCCGTTAAATTTCAATTTATAGGAATTTCCACTTTATTATAGTTGTAAACAAAATCGAGACAGAAAAAAAATAGATATATTTAAATTTTATGGGTGTGAAAACCCCAAAAAAATTCCACCCAACTGAGACTTTTGTATATAACAGGTTAGTAGACGACACTTTACAGGCGTGCTAAAGCTAATTTTGACAGACTGCAAAAATCGGTTAGGCGTAGAAAATCTTGAAAATATTTTATTGGCTTAACTTAATTCTATATTTCTCGATGAAATTATTGACGATTTATTATTAATAGCTATGCTTTATTAATACATTTTAAGTTATATAGTAATTTACTAAGTTTAAGGTTAATTTATTAATAAAGTTCCAAGCTTAAAACAAAATCATGTAAACCAAAAATTAATTTTAAGTAAAATTATTCTAATCTTGTAGAACCATTTTAATATTTAAGCAATTAAAAAAGAAATAAGCAGTAAGCCTATTCCTTCAAAATTATTTACACGTGAAATTATTTTCTATTTATACTAACAATGATAATACACATATCTATTTGTTAAAAAACTGTGTACAAACACACAATCAAACTATTCAGTCAGACTATCCACACACAATTTCAGTTGTGATGCGTTACTAGAAAAACATAACTACGTCCGCTTAACGCACACGAACTGGCTTCTCAGTTGCGTACTGTTAACTTACTGCCATCCCTAAATTAGCGCGTAAAGCGCAAGATAACTGTCAAAATTTCTCATGTACATACAAAATGTATGAAGCATCCCTAAATAGCACGGCGTCAACGCTTAGCAATTGGAAAATCCAATTTTGACAGTGCGTTAGGAAGTGAAGTTGGCCGCTTGTTGGTTTGTTTTGTTTTGTTATGGTTGAAAAGTAATGACAATTTAGTTATTTTCAAGTCAATCTAGCGGTTTTATCTCTTCTTTATTCTTATACAGCGGGTTTTATAAAATGAAATGAGTTAACATTACTGTTAACGACACAAAGTTGACGCTGTTATTTAGGGATGACATTCCAGCGCAAAAGCTATGAATTACATTGCTTTGCGTCTTACGCGCTAATTTAGGGATGGCAGTTACAAACTCAAAACTCAGTCGCTGTGTGTTCGTTTTGCTCCTGAAAATAGTAGACTGAATTCAGTTGGTTTTTAGTTTTGTGTGTGCTCAGTTAAACTATTATAAGCAGTCAAATAGTTGAAAATTTATACTCAAACTATTTTTAGTTCAGTCGCCAGTCAAAAAAAATTTTGTTGGTGCTGAATATTAAACCCTGGTAGAAACCCATATAGGAAAGTCTGTTTGTTGCAAGACTATTAGAAATACCTTAAGAAAACATGAGTTTTGAGAAAAAAAAACTCTTTATAAGCCCTAAAAATAAAACATTATGCTTGAAGTTTGCTAAAGAATATATTTAAAAAAACCAAGATTTTTGGAATAAGGTAATATCCGTTTAAAATCAGATTATTTTCAGATAATACCTTCCAGTTTTCTTCGTATGTAGGTAATCTATACAGAAGAAAGCAAGTTCAATCTGCATGGGTCAGATAGAAGGAGGTTTGTTTGGCGAAAACCAAACACTGAGATTTAGTTAAAAAACACTAGAGCCACAGTTAAACATGGGGGAGGTTCTGCTATGGTTTGGGGCTGTATGTCTAGTCCTGGAGTAGGAAATTTATTTTTTTTTTATTTTTTTTATTTTATTTATTATTACGGTTTGCTTAAACCTAGATATATATATATATATTAATTATTTTTACAATATTCAAAAAGAAGTTTCTTAAATACAATAATATTTTCACAGTCTTTTATGTTGTTTGGCAGTTCGTAATATTTTTTTATTCCCTTATATTCTAGACAATTCATATCCCTTATAGTTCTCATAAATGGCAATCTATAATTATCTTTTCTTCTAGTATTATAACTATGAGCTTCATGATTACACTGTAATTTCGCATTTAAATAATCAGGACATTTTCCAAATCTTATATTATGTATAAATTTCAATGTGTGAAAAGTAATAATTTGTTTTACACTTAACCAATTCAGTTCGTTCAACATATTTCTTATATTTGTATCATAATTTTTGCTTAAAATAATACGCATAGCCCTATTTTGCAGCTTTTGAAGTTTGTCCATCTGAGTTGCATTTAAAAGAAACAGTATTGAAGGACAATAAATAAAGTGTGGTAAAATTATACTGTTATACACTTTAATCTTAAATTTTTTATCTACTAATTTAGTTGATCTTGCTAGTATTCCAATCTTTTTCGCTATTTTGTTTACAATATACTTTAAATGATCAGAAAAACTTAAATTTTCATCTATCATTATGCCTAAATATTTAATTATATTTATCCTATCAATAGTGTCATTCTTTATTTTTAATATACACTCAAATTTATTTACATGATTTCTTGTTATTACCATAAATTTAGTTTTACTAATATTCAATTTTAATTTATTTGCACATAGCCATATATATAAATTGTCAATATCTTCTTGCATCTTTCTCATAGCATTCTCAAGATTCCTTTCTGCAATCATTAATAAGGCGTCATCAGCAAATAATCGAATCTTTGTATATTTTAAACATGTTTTTATATCATTTATATATAAAATAAAGAGCAACGGTGCTAACACTGTTCCTTGCGGCAGTCCTATATTTACGTTAATTTTCGTCGACACCGTATCAGATACAACCACTTGTTACTGTCTATCACTCAGATAGCTTGTCATCCATTTGTATTCATTTTCATTAATTCCCATCTTCTGCAATTTTACCATTAATATATTTCTATCCACTGTCTCGAATGCTCGTTTTAGATCAAGGAACGTTGCTACTATATTCATCTTGTTGTTAAGACTATTCTTTCACTCTGATAGTACCAAATTTAACGCTGTTTCGCAGGAGTGGTTTCTTCTAAAACCAGACTGTTCCTCTATTAAAATATTATTTTCCTCTATGTAGTCAGATAGCTGCTCCTTCACGATTAGTTCAACAAGTTTTGAATCGCTTGTAATAGTATTAATAGGCCTAAGTTCTTCTGCTAGAATAGTATTTTTAACTTTTTGTATTGGAACAATAGTTGTTATTTTCCACTTCCTTGGCACTACACCTGTCGAAAAGCTTTCATTTATCATACAAGCATAGAAGTAGGCTGTGTAATTCAGAGAATCTTTCAGTACACCTTCTAAAAAAAGGTTTTTACCACCAATTTTATGCCTTAATTTTCTTGATATGTCATATACATCACTTGTTGAAACCATTTTAAATTTAAACTGTTCCATTCCACTATTAATCTGGGGATAAGCCTCTATATTTACATTTAATTTAATTGAGTCATTTATTTCCTTCACACTGTTAACAAAATATTTATTCAGATTCTCTGAGATTTCCTGGTCATTATCATACACAATACCATGTATTTTAACTGTTTTTATTTCACCCTTCTGTTCTTTTAAGTTAGATAATTCTTTTAAATATTTCCACATTTCTCTGCCATTATTTGCGTTTATGTTTATTTTATCCTCCAAGTACTTTATTTTCTTAATTTTTATTAGTTTTTTATATCGTTTTTTAATAACATTATATTCATCCCATTGACCACTTTGCATTGCCATCCTATAGAAGTAATACTTTATGTTATTCATATTTGTAAGTTCGCTATCATACCATTTATTCATTAATTTTATTGTCACTCTTTGCTTAGTAGTTTTTTTTTTTTTTTTTTTTTTTTTTTTTTTTTTTTTTTTTGTCATAAATAATGCATTAAAATATCACAGCTGTAGTTATTCCATATGTTTAAGTTTTTAATTATTCTCATATTTAACGCGTCATTAACAGGTATCAAACATTACACATTGTTTCATTGCAGCATTTGACAATATTTCGTTTAATTTATTTGAGTATAAATTATCTTTATTAATATCAATATTAAAATCACCAACCAATATATTGTGATCTTGTGAATTTATGTTTTCATCAATTATTAGACTTAAGTTCTCAAGAAAATCAACACAACTGCCACTTGGTGATCTATATATTACGCCAATTTTCCAATTCTTAGTCAGTTTTTTTGTTTTTACAATTAGGCACCATAAATTGTTAGTAATTGCTTTCCTATATACTTTTTTAAATTCAATTGTGTCATGTATATAAATTATAACACCACCAGTATGTCTACTATTGGAGTCACATCTCACACATTTGTATGTGTCAATACTAATTTCGGTATCCACAATATTATCCGTTGTACACGTTTCAGAGCACATTACTATACCGGGTTTTTTTATTTCAATAAGTCTTTGAAGCTCTATTTTATTTGATATTATGCTGCAAATGTTAACATATATACACTTAATGTATTTATTGTTATTAAGTCTTCTACCATTGTATATGTTATGGTTTCTTTCCAGACTATTTTTAAAAACATTGTCATTATTATCTGCCTCATATAGTAACTGCTAATAACCAATTTACTTTTTCTTTTATTCAATTTTTCTTAGATAAACAGGACACCTTCTACTATTTGTCACATGATTAACGTCAAGACCCAGTCTTCTAGATTCATTTTATTGATGAAAAAATGGATAAGCATGTCTACCTAAACATTTTGGAGAACAATGTTAAACAAAGAGCGGAAAAACTGGGCTTACAAGACAATTTTGCTTTCTATCAAGATGATTCAAAGCATATCGTCGAAGTTTTCAAGTTATGGCTCATCCATCACTGCCCCAAGCTGTTGAAACCTCCTCCGCAATCGCCAGACCTGAATGTCATTGAACATTTGTGGGATGTATTAGCGCGTAGGGTTTACAAAAACTCGTTTAACAACTTAAGCCAACTAAAAATATCTTTAAAAACAGAGTGGAATAAAATAACTGAGAAGTGTGTGCGACTTTAGAAAATTCAATGCAAAAAAGGCTTCAAAAAGTTATTGACTCTAAGGGCAACGCTACAAAATACTAAAAAATTATTCCTAATTATTTTATATATTTACTATTATTTTATTTATTTATTATTATTTATTTATTATTATTTTATTTATTTATTATATTTCTTTAAAAAAATTAAAATATTTTGCTTTTATCTTATCAGTAACTTAGATATTATCTTTATTAATAGAAATATACGTTTTCTTAAAAAAAGAAATGGTATCTTGACGCACTGTATATGTATATAAATCCCCTAAATATTTTAAAAAGAATAACAATACTGGTGTTTGTGTTGTGTAAATTGAAAATTTAAAAAAAAAATTTATTTTGTTTTTGTTTATTTTTAATTTTTTTATTATTAAACGTCTTGTCAAAATCGGATTTTCCAATTGCAAAGCGTTGCCGCCAAGTTATTTCGGTATGCTCCATACAAAAATGTACAGGCATGAGAACTTTTGAAAGTAAAAAAAACGCTTTTCGCCCTTTTTTGTTAAATAAATATTATTGTAAAATAAATTCTTTTTAAAATATATCGCATATCTAAACCTAAACAAGGTACATATATCAAAAAATTAAGTTTAGCGGCAATAGTATACGTAAAAAGATGTTAATCATACCATAGAGGAGAAAATCATTGCGGAAGCCGGTTACGCGGGAAATATTCAGTAAGCGAAGCCGGTGTTTATTACACAAAAGAGGAGAAAACTCTTGTGCCCGGCCGAACTGGTCATACCACAGAGAAAATCCTTGCGCCCGGCCAAAGTCCGGCTGTGCAGCAAATCCTTAGCAATCGAAGCCGGTGATTGTTGTACCATATAGGAAAAATTCCTTGCACCCGGTCCACAAAACTTTAATTTATTGTTAATTACATTTTACATCCCCTGAACAATTTTTTTGTGTTGTATTGCCGCTAAACATAATTTACTTGATCAAGTTATGGTTATGTTTACATGAAAATAAAAATGTTGGTTGCTAACTGATTTTGTGTTCCATTTTTTCTTTTTAGTTAAATAGGTATTAAAATTACCTTTCCAGTGATACCCATATTGCCTCACTCTGCCATTAAATACTCGTAAATTAAGCGTCAGCCCCAAATTTTTCACTTTACATATTTTTATTAAATTTGCATTATACACCTCGTAGATAACTTTTTTTCTTTTTTGTGCTGCGTCCGTAAGCTAGATTTGTTCCCAATTTTTCCTTTTTTGAGTTTTGCGAATGGTGTTTCGGCGTATATCCGACGTACAAAAGCAAATGATTATTCGATATATATATAAAGAAAACAACAAGGATTAATCTTCTTTTTAAATCAAATTTCTTTAGTTTATTAAAATTTCAAATTTACCTTTTTTATGATTTTATAAAAGCACGTAATGCTTGTTAGCTATCCAATCATCGATTAAAAAACAAAATGTCTCACAAACTTAACTAATAGTGGCAAAACAATATTTAAGTACCGTTAACGGTTTACTCGTTGAAAAGAACAAAAAGGCCTTCCAACAAGGATGAGAAAAAATGTATCAATCCGACACTTAGAGAAACTAACAATTTGTACTTAAACATTGCCGGCCACCTTGCAACGATAAGGGATGTTGCAAACAAGCACATACGTTTCAATAAATGAGCCAGGAAGGACTCCTTTTTAAGTAAAAATAATACATTTTTTTTTTTTTTATGTTAAATGAGCCATTAAGGACTCCTGATGAAAAAATTTATGTAATGAGCCATTAAGGACTCCTGTTGATTTTATTTTGTTGAACTGAGTCATTAAGGACTCCTGTGGACTGTAGGAAATAAATTAATTTGGTTCATACATAAAATTCAATGGGTCATGAAGGACCCCTGTTGTTTTATTAAAAAATAATTGAGCCATGATGGGCTCCTGTTGCGGTCAATGACCAAGTAGAATTTAATTCTAATACGGCGAAACACCCGAGATAACCCATCCAAATATCGTGTACTGGGCAAGCGGAAGTCCTGGACTGCTCTGAATTCTGCCCTTTATTATGAGTGGCATTACTTCCGGACCCAACACCAACGCGACACTGCCCGAGTGATGAAAATTCGGGTCAGCTAGTTGGAGGCCTTGAAACGGTTCCAAAATCGAATCAACGACGGACACGGGCGGGGTTTTAATACCATTCATTCGGTTCAAGCGTGCTGTGACAAAAATTCGCTGGGACGTATCATGGATCGATCCCAGCTCGATCCGACAGTATTGATCATCATTTACTTGAAATACAGGTATTTTAAGCTTGTTGGCTAAATCTTTGCAGATATAGCTATGTTGACAGCAAGCATCTAAAACCGCACGTAACGGTATACGCGAACGTCCGTGAAGGAAATGTAGCCGAAGCGTAGGCGAAAAGGACACGGCTTGGCGCAATGGGATATGAACCACAGACGACGATTTGACGCGATTTTTTCGTGCCGTTGTGGTCGTTTTATGCTCGTGAAGCAAAGAATGGTGGTTTTGTTTGCAATGCTTGCAAGTTGCCACACTCTTGCAATCCTTGCCAACATGACCGCACGACAAACAACGAAAGCAAATCTTATGAATTGCCACCATACGAAGTTTGCGTTCCAGGCTCATGTCCCGAAATTTGTAACAAAATCGAAGAGGGTGATTTTTGCCACAAATGGGGCATTTCGACCCTCCTCGTTTTACAACTGGGTGTGGAATGGCAGGGCTTGAATCTGCGTCATGAGCCTGAACCACAGCCTTCAAAGTCAGGACTTCCCTTGCTTCAACGGTTGGGTTATCTTGAGGCGGTACCATGATAGCCACATCTGGCTGCACAAACGATGGCGCCGCTACCAATTCCAAACACGCAACCTCCTCTTCTATAGTCATGGGATTGGTTTGCTTGAAGAGATCGCCAGAACCAACCTTTGAGACAACGACAGGATTGTTGGTTTCCATTGCTTCCTCATAATCCAATAAACCATCGTCGAAGAGGTCGATTTGCATTGCTGGAGTAGTGGAGTTCATTTTACTAGGAAAAAGAAAGGTTAGTATATGTAAAATTGATCAAAAAAGTGAAGCTAAAACTATTATTCGTTCAATACAACAAGTTTGGTTATTGGACGATTTATTATTCCGTTTTGTGTGCGAATATCGGCAACACGAACATGGCCGTCAGTACCAGTATAAATCTTTGCCACTATTCCTAACTTCCACGATGTTGCCGGTAATTGTTCATTTTTTATTACTACCAGGTCATTTACTGCAACTTCCCTTTGGGGATGTTGCCATTTGTAGCGTTTGTGTAAACCTACGAGATACTCCTCTTTCCATCGTTTACAAAATTCATGAATCAAAGCCTTTACTTTACGATATCGATTTACTATACTGATAGGACTGTCATATATCGTCGGTTCCGGCGGTGCCAATATGGCCGAGCCAACCAAAAAATGTCCTGGTGTTAAGGCAATCGGTTCACAAGGATTATCAGGCATAGGACATAAGGGACGAGAATTTAGACAAGCTTCTATTCTAGCCAAAATTGTTGACAATTCTTCAAACGTGTAACGGCAAGATTGTACCTCTTTTCGAAAATGTAATTTAAAACTTTTTACCCCGGCTTCCCAAAGGCCGCCCATATGAGGAGCTCCAGCCGGTATAAAACGCCATGTCAAGCCCATGTGGCCAAAAGTGGAACACATTCTTGCCTGACATTCTTTTAAAAAGGTTCGGAAATCCCTTGCAATCTCGTTTGAAGCGCCAACAAAATTCGTACCATTGTCCGAAAACATAGTCTTAGGACAACCTCTTCTTGAAATAAATCGGTTGAAGGCCGCTAAAAATGTATCAGTCGATAAGTCAGACGCAGCTTCTAAGTGTATCGCTTTCGTAGAAAAGCATACAAAGATACAAACATACCCTTTCGTAATTCGACACGATTTGCCATTATGATTTTTTACATCAAAGGGTCCAGCGAAATCAACTCCGGTGGTTGTAAACGGCCGATCAAGGGTAGTGCGTTCTTGCGGAAGGGCAGCCATTATTTGACTGCAAGTCGAATTACCATGCGAACCAAATTCCGCAATCGTGGTATCCAATACTCACAACGGTATATCCGCAGCATTAATTGAATTCCACCGTGAATAGATATCAAGTGTATAAATTCTGCCATAAGTTTCGCGAACCGACAGTCATATGGTAGAATAATAGGATACTGTTCACGATACGACAGTGAAGGTGATTTAACAAGTCGCCCATTAATTCGCATCAATCCTAATTCGTCAAGAAAGGGATTTAAAGGTACTAAAGAACTTTTCGGCGACAAGGGCTTCTTATCCAAAAGATTCCTATAATCCTCAGCGTAATAGACCTTCTGAGCAATAACCGCTAAGCGTACCTTTACCATTTTAAGCTCATCACTAGACACGAAAGCATCCCCATAGCTAAAGTGACTTTTATGGGCTGGGTGCGTTGAGTGAAAAAATCGAAAAATATACGCAATGACTCGCATAGCCCTGTCCAGTGATGAGAACCTTTCTAAGATGTCCTCAAATTTCGAAAAAAATAATGCATGAACTTTTACGCTTCGACTTTCTATGTCAGTATCGAGATTTCCCAAAGTTGGTGTATGCCAACGGTTTTTGTTCTGCCTTAACCATGTTGGGCCGTGCCACCAGAGTTCACTTTTCGACAAAGTGAGCGGATCCACCCCCCGGCTGCCCAGGTCGGCAGGATTATCCTCTGAACGAACATGAAACCAATTATGGTTTCCTGTATTCTCCTGAATGCGACAAACCCTATTTGCGACAAAGGTGGTCCAAGAGCAAGGAGGTTTGCGAAGCCATGCCAGCACAATCGTGGAATCTGTCCAACAATAAACACGCCCAATAGCAATTTCCCTAAGTATATTTTTTAACAATTCTGATGCCAAAACTGCTCCGCATAATTCAAGGCGAGGTAACGAAACTGATTTAAGTGGTGCCACTTTTGTCTTAGAGGATAATAAATGAGTATGAATTTCCCCATCGGGTGACTCAGTTCGGATATAAATTACCCCCGCGTATGCCTTTTCCGAGGCATCTGAAAAAACATGAAGTTCGGCAGTCGAGTTTTTGTAATAGTTTACCCATCTTGGCACTTGAATGAAGTTAACTTGGTGAAAAAATTCAACAAATTTTAACCATTCCTTTTCCGTAGAAGGTATCAACACATCATCCCAACCGATATTATCAAACCAAATGTGTTGCATAATTATTTTTGCCATGACAATTACCGGGCTTAACCAACCAACTGGATCAAAAAACCTAGCTATAGTTGATAATACCTCTCTTTTTGTATAGCCTGATTTAACCTGCAGAGGACATACTTTAAAAAAGAACTTATCTAATTGAGCATTCCACAAAATCCCCAAAGTTTTGGAACAACTAGACTCTTCAAACGTCAAAACCTTTGCATCCACCAAGTGATCTGAATGCAATCCACTCAAAATAGATCTCTCATTCGATGTCCACTTCCTCAGCTCGAAACCCGCAGATAACAATGCCGCAGTCAGCTGATCCCTGGCCAGCAAAGCACCTGAGATCTCATGCGACCCAGTCAAAACATCATCGACGTACATACCTTTCCTTAAAATTTCTGACGCTAGAGGAAATTCATCCTCACAATCATCAGCCAATTGCAGTAAAGTCCTAATTGCCAGTTAAGGTGCGCAATTTAATCCAAAAGTTACTGTCTGTAACTCATAATCAATCATCTGATGATCGGTTGTCGACCTATAAAGGATTCTCTGAAAAGGGGTATGAGAAGAATGCACTCTAATCTGCCTATACATTTTCGAGATATCACAATTAAATACAAACTCAAATAATCTCCAACGCAGTATCAAATTTACCAAATCAGCCTGCAAAGTAGGCCCTACGAGAAGACAATCGTTCAAGCTATTGCCATTGGAGGTTTTATTCGATGCGTTAAATACGACCCTCAGTTTTGTGGTTTTCCTCTCCGGCTTAATCACTGGGTGATGTGGCAAATAACATGTACTCGTGACAGCTTGATCATAGAATCTTACCCGTTGTAAGTGACCCAATTCTAAATAATCGTTTATCACGTCATCATACATGCTCCTAATTTCAGGTTTACGAGAAAGGGAAGCCTCTATCCTCAGAAATTGCTTCATAGCACTCGACCGGGATATGCCCAAATTTATCTCACGCGGAAATTCTGGCTTAAAAGGCAGCGAAACGATGTATCTACCAGCAGAATCCCGGATAGTGGTATTCTTATAAATCTCCTCGCAAATCTTGTCAGAAGGAGTCATAACCTTCTTTTTTGGGGTTTCTTCTAATTCCCAAAATCTCAAAAGATTTTGATTTAAATTATCTTCTTCGGAAAGGGTAACGGCAATCGAAAAAACGTTAATAGAATTATTAACTGAAGCTTCAATTGGACCTGTCAGAATCCATCCAAAAACAGTCTTCTGAGCCATTAGAGATCCAAAAATATTTTTGCGAACTTCGCCAAGAATTATTTTTGGGTACAAATCAGCGCCAAGCAAAAGATCAACTGGCCTGCTCTTGTAAAAGTTTGTATCGGCTAATTGAATTCCAGATAATTCACATCTAATATCGGAAGGACAATTAAATGTAGGTAAATTACCCGAAATTGATGGTAAAACAAGTGCAAGAGTTTCTAACTCAATTCCTTTACTCAATGGAGAACCCACTCTAATCGTGCAAATTTTCTTTGAAGTCGATGAAGCTTCTTTGTTAACGCCGGAAATCTTTACATTCGTAGAATGTGAAGGAATTCGTAATTGATTTCGCAAACGCTCTGAAATAAACGAAGCTTCTGAAGCTGGGTCAATTAAGGCCCGTGCCGGATACGTAGTATCATGACAAAGTACGGATACCATAGCAGTCCCCAATAAAACAGACGAATTCTGTGATATGTGAAAAACTTGACGATTCAAGTTAGCACGAGTAGTGGCTGACGTCGATGGCAATTGTGGTTCCATTTGCACAGCATTTGCACTCTGTCTAGCACTTAAATTGTTATCATTATTATTATTACCAAAATTTTCCGTTGACGAATTGCGATGAAGTAAGGTGTGATGTCTCTGATTACAAATGAAGCAATTATGTTCACTTTTGCAATCTTTGACTCCATGGGATTTAATTAAGCAGTTAACGCAGCAATGAAATTTTTTCACGGTAGAAAAACGCTCAGATATTGACAATTGTTTGAACCGACGACAAAATCGAAGCAAATGCGATTGCTTAGGACATAAAACACAGTAATTAGAAGAAGCTGTATTAGACATATGCGACTTAACTTTACGTTCAACAATTTTTTTTTCTGTTTCCAAACTTGTGAGATCGCGTATACAATCTAAAGTTTGAATTCGTTCTGCTAAGAAAGTATCTAAATCTTTCCAAAGCGACAAGGCAGTTTTATCCTTAATACTTTGCTCCCAAAATGTGACTGTCTGATTGGGCAATCGTTGAAGGCAAATAAAAACAATTATTGGATCCCAGTTATGAGTATCTATTTCGTAAACAGACATAGCAGTTAAAAAACTATTAATACCGCGTTGTAAATTTTTTAGGCCCGAACTAGTTTCCTTTGATATAGTCTCTAGGCTAAAAAGACTCTTTAGTTGATTATTAACCAACATTCGCGGATTCTCATATGTGTCTTTTAAATTTTTCCACGCGATATCAAATCCTGCATTAGTTAACGGACACTTCGAAACGATCTCTTTTGCCTCTTTCCCAGTTCTCTTGACCAAATAACACAATCTTTCAATATTACTAAGACGGCTATTGTTAATATATAAGGCTGTAAAAAGATCCCTAAAGGTTGGCCATGAAAGATAATCACCATAAAAGATATCGGTATCACATGGTGGAAGAGGTAGATTATGGCAAGAATTACCGCCAGCCGAATCTTCAAAACTTTTAAAACGTTTCGGTTCCGCCTTTGCCCCTAGTTCATCACGTTTCGTTTTGATCGCATTCATACACCGAACATATGCATTAAGGGTGCTCGCATATTTCCCTTCCGCGACTTCTAACACGCCCGATTTTACTTTCGGGGACGCTTCCAAATCAATTAAACATTGCTCGTATTCTATTTTGACCTTGTCCCAAAGCTTATCTAATTCACCACTCAATATCTCACTAGTATAGCCCTGATAATCTTCATCGCGAATTTTGTTAAAATTTACTTCAAATTTAAATATGGCATCTGAAGCACGAGTAAAACTTTCAAAATATTTTTCCGACATTTTTAAATAAATTTAATTTTGCCTTAACTTTCAGGGAGGAAGGCTTTGATAAATTCACAAAAGAAATAAATTCAATAAAAAATTAACTAAACGAATTCAAAAGGAGTCAATTCGACCAACAGTAGGGTGACCAATGAAATAAGTAGAAGAAGAATACTAACAAAACAAAAGTTAACTCTCGTATTAATTTACACAAATCTCACTGGATAAATAAAAATGAATCAAAATGTTAAGACAACTGAAATCACTGTAAATATAATGTGATATAAAAATACAATAATATAAATTAATAAAAACGAGTGTTTTCAAAAAATATTAATTCTATTTTACACCCGTATTCTTGCAAAAATTTCTTTAATTTACAATTAATTTTTAGAAAAGTATACCGCACTGTATAAAATTTTATTCACACAATATCAAAATGTTAACTCTTAATTTTTTTTTCAATTTATATTTAATTAATTTATTTATTCAGTTTATATTTATTTAAATTATTTTTATTTAATTTCTATTAAATTTGAGACTGTCCGTCTACTCAGCTTTGATGAAATCGGTACTGATAATAAAAGGCAGGCGATCTTACACAATTAACGCACTGTTTTATCCTCTGACGTACACAATAACCAATTTCTTGTTTGTTTTATTTTACACACATACATATATGTACACCCGTGTGTATGTATGTATGTTTATAAATATAATAATTTTCTTTATGCTTTAACACAATTCACTTCTTTTCTAAATCAATTTTACTAACCTGAATTTATCCTTTGATTGCAGAAAGGTGAAATTTGATTTTAAGTTCCCGTAGAGGATTCCTTGAATGTTCTTTTATCCGGCTCGAAGGACCAATGTTTCGGCGTATATCCGACGTACAAAAGCAAATGATTATTCGATATATATATAAAGAAAACAACAAGGATTAATCTTCTTTTTAAATCAAATTTCTTTAGTTTATTAAAATTTCAAATTTACCTTTTTTATGATTTTATAAAAGCACGTAATGCTTGTTAGCTATCCAATCATCGATTAAAAAACAAAATGTCTCACAAACTTAACTAATAGTGGCAAAACAATATTTAAGTACCGTTAACGGTTTACTCGTTGAAAAGAACAAAAAGGCCTTCCAACAAGGATGAGAAAAAATGTATCAATCCGACACTTAGAGAAACTAACAATTTGTACTTAAACAAATGGCTTAAATCTAGTTTACGGGCACCGCTCCTACAGGGTGCAAAATGCAATTTTAATCAAACAATGTAGTGAAATATTTGGCGACAACCCTTAGTTTCGGAGTTGCGGTCCTCCAAAGTTTTTATATATAATATGGCATATATCGAGTAGTTGATAGCGGGTCAGTATGGGTATCTTTGGAAAGGGAATTTAAGAGCCTATTTATTGAAGCAGGAAAAATAAAAAAAAATAAATAAAAAAAATCTGGTAACGAAAAACATTTTTTATACAAAATAAATTAAGTTATTCGAAATACTTTATTAAAAAAGTTTTATAAAGGTGTAAAATGTAATTTTGGCTTAAATCTAGTTTACGGGCACCACGCCAAAATAAAAAAAAAGTTTACCACGGGGTGCAAAATGCAATTTTAAGCAGAAAATGTTAAGTGAAAAAATTGGCGGCAACCCTTAGTTTCGGAGTTACGGACCTCCGAAGTTTTTGTACCTAATAGGGCATATATCGAGTAGTCGATGGCGGAATGGGACAATATGGGTATCATTGGTAAGGGAATTTAAGAGCCTATTTATTGAAGCGGGAAAAATTAAAAAAAAAAAAATTAAAAAATTTGGTAAGGAAAACCTTAATTTTTTACAAAATAAATTAAGGTATTCGGAATACTTTATTAAAAAAGTTTTATAAAGGTGTAAAATGTAATTTTAAGTAAAAAATGTAAACAGGTAATATCTGGGGAAACCCTTTATTTCCTAGTTACGAATCTTGAAAGTTTTTATGAATAACGTGCTCTAAAACGAGTATTTTATGGTGTAATGAGACAATATAGGTAGCATTGGAAAGGTGATTAAAATTATTTTTCGAATGCTATGGTGTTTCGCCATGATTTTAATATATTTGCTATGCAGGAAAACTTTAGAAAGCGAAGCCGCTATTAGTTATACCATAGAGGAGAAAATCCTTTCGTCCGGCCGAAGGCCGGCTACGCAAGAAACCTTTAGAAAGCGAAGCCGGTGTTGGTTATACCATAGAGGAGAAAATCTTTGCGCCCGGCCGAAGGCCGGCTACGCAGGAAACCTTTAGAAAGCGAAGCCGGTGTTGGTTATATCACAGAGGAGAAAATCTTTGCGCCCGGCCGAAGGCCGGCTACGCAGGAAACCTTTAGAAAGCGAAGCCGGTGTTGGTTATACCACAGAGGAGAAAATCCTTTCGTCCGGCCGAAGGCCGGCTACGCAAGAAACCTTTAGAAAGCGAAGCCGGTGTTGGTTATACCATAGAGGAGAAAATCTTTGCGCCCGGCCGAAGGCCGGCTACGCAGGAAACCTTTAGAAAGCGAAGCTTAAACTAATTTTTTTAGTAAATTCCTTTTAAATTGAATGGATATTTAAATTACCTTTCCAATGATACCCATATTGTCTTATTCCACTAAAAAAAATCCATATATTTCATATTGTACATACAAAATTTGGAGGCCCGTAACTCGGAAACCAAGGGTCAGGCCCGAATTTGTCACTTTACATTTTTTGCTTAAAATTAAATTTTACACCCCGTAGGCAACTTTTTTTAATTTTTAAGCTGCGTCCGTAAACTAGATTTGTTCCGAAATTTTTGAAGTCCGTAACTACGAAAGTAAGGGTTTCTGCGAAAATTATTATACAATATTTTTTGCTTGAAATTATATTCCATACTCTCTAAATAATTTTTTTTTGTAAAGTATTCCTATTAAATTAAAGATTTTAAGTAAAGTTAAATTTATATAGAAAAAATCGTTTTTTTTTTGTCTTATCTGATTTTTTTTTTTTTTTACATTTTTCGTATTTAATTGAGAAGGCCCTTGAATTCCCTTTCAAATGATACCCATATTGTTCCATTTTACCATCGAATGCTCCCTATATGCCCTATTAGGTACAAAAACTTCGGAGGTCCGTAACTCCGAAACTAAGGGTTGCCGCCAATTTTTTCACTTTACATTTTCTGCTTAAAATTGCATTTTGCACCCCGTAGTAAACTTTTTTTTTATTTTGGCGTGGTGCCCGTAAACTAGATTTGTTCCTTTTTATGTATAATGTGGTATATAACGAGTATTTTATGGTGGAATGAGACAATATGGGTAGCATTGGAAAGGTGATTAGAATTATTTTTCGAATGCTATGGTGATTCGCCATGATTTGAATATATATATTGGCTACTTTGGAAACCTTTAAAAAGCGAAGACGTTGTTGGTTATATCGTAGAGGAAAAAATTCTTTCTTCCGGCCGAAGGCCGGCTACGCGAAAAACCTTTAGAAAGCAAAGCCGCTGTTGGTTATACCATAGAGGAGTAATTTTTTCGTTTTGAGTAAAGTTATGTTTATATGGAAAAAATAGTTTTGTTGGAGCCTTACCTGATTTTTTTATTTTATTTTTAATTTTTTTCCTATTTAATTGAATAGGCCCTTAAATTCCCTTTCCAATAATGCCCATATTGTCATTCTACCATCGAATACTCGATGTATGCCTTATTAGATACAAATGTAAAACAGTTTACATTTTTTGCTTAAAATTACATTTTGGACCCCGCAGACAACTTTTTTTATTTTGGAGCGGTGCCCGTAAACTAGATTTGTTCCTCTAGTACTAAGATATTATTTTTAGCTACTTCAGAGTTCAAAATGTTCTTTTTTTCCTACTTACCAACAGACAAAAATACTTTAAATTTGATTAATATTCTGGATTACCTTCTGACAGTTCCAAGTCCAATTCAGCCAACTTCGCTCTTATCTCACCGGGAAGAGAAATATCAGAATCGCACGAATAATTTGCAGACATTTTCAAGACGTACCACTCCTTTAAAAAACTTTATAAATGTTAAGCCTGAATATTTAACAAGATTACAATTATTTAAAACATTTAATAAAATTAATTTTAAATACTTTATTGCACTTTTAAAATACAGTATGTTTACATATACACATATGTATAAATTTTATGTATACGACTGGTTTGTCAATTTATATTAGAAAAAATATCCTCTTGACTTTACTAACACTTATGGGATGTGTTTACCACTTAGGTTTAAAGTTTAATTATATTCGTTCAATATTTTAACAACAATCACATTTAAACAGGATACTCAAAACTGCATAAAACTAACAAATTTTAACGTAGGAGAAGATAACAAACTCTGAGAAACGGCAAACCTTTTTTACAGAGTTGTAAAAAAAGGAGTATTATTGTTATTCATAACAAAAATGTAAACAAAATTTGACAAAAAATAAGACCTTTTAGAAACGGTCACAATTCGTCAATTTTTAATAGATTTTGAAATAAAAATTAGAAATGAAAAGCTCTAAGCTTGCAGAATCAGATTTTTAGGTTGTCACTTTCGCCATTTAAAACATGAAGGAGCTACACCCAAAATATGTAGTCATTAATTGTGATGGTTTTTTAGTTATAAAAACAAAACTAAAAGCCGTGCATCATAGCGACTGACGCCAATCGATAGAGGCTTAAAATGCGAATTGATCGTGTATATATCGTTTCTTGCAAGACTGTAAGAAAAAAGTTATAAGCCAGCAAACTTTTAAATTGTACAAAAAAATCGCTCAAAAATATATGTTAAGTTTCTCGCTTATATCTCGAAAACTATTTAGCGTGCACATATACTGCCATATGCGATCGAAAGAGGATAAAAATACGAATCGATCGTAGTATGGTCTGTTTTCTGAAAGACTGTACGAAAAAAGTTATTAAGCGGCAAACTTTTAAAATTTGAAAAAATCGCTGAAATTAATAAGTTTAGTTTTTTGCTTATATCTCGGAAACCATTCCGCGTGCACATATACCGCTATATACGATCGATAGAGGATAAAAATACGAATCGATCGTGGTATAGCTTGTTTTCTGAAAGACTGTACGAAAAAAGTTATTAAGCGGCAAACTTTTAAAATTTGAAAAAATCGCTGAAATTAATAAGTTTAGTTTTTTGCTTATATCTCGGAAACCATTCCGCGTGCACATATACCGCTATATACGATCGATAGAGGATAAAAATGCGAATCGATCGTGGTATAGTTTGTTTTCTGAAAGACTGTACGAAAAAAGTTATTAAGCGGCAAAATTTTAAAATTTGAAGAAATCGCTGAAATTAATAAGTTTAGTTTTTTGCTTATATCTCGGAAACCATTCCGCGTGCACATATACCACTATATACGATCGATAGAGGATAAAAATACGAATCGATCGTGGTATAGTTTGTTTTCTGAAAGACTGTACGAAAAAAGTTATTAAGCGGCAAACTTTTAAAATTTGAAAAAATCGTTGAAATTAATAAGTTTAGTTTTTTGCTTATATCTCGGAAACCATTCCGCGTGCACATATACCGCTATATACGATCGATAGAGGATAAAAATACGAATCGATCGCGGTACAGTTTGTTTTCTGAAAGACTGTACGAAAAAAGTTATTAAGCGGCAAACTTTTAAAATTTGAAAAAATCGCTGAAATTAATAAGTTTAGTTTTTTGCTTATATCTCGGAAACCATTCCGCGTGCACATATACCACTATATAGGATCGATAGAGGATAAAAATACGAATCGATCGTGGTATAGTTTGTTTTCTGAAAGACTGTACGAAAAAAGTTATTAAGCGGCAAACTTTTAAAATTTGAAAAAATCGCTGAAATTAATAAGTTTAGTTTTTTGCTTATATCTCGGAAACCATTCCGCGTGCACATATACCACTATATACGATCGATAGAGGATAAAACTACGAATCGATCGTGGTATAGTTTGTTTTCTGAAAGACTGTACGAAAAAAGTTATTAAGCGGCAAACTTTTAAAATTTGAAAAAATCGCTGAAATTAATAAGTTTAGTTTTTTGCTTATATTTCGGAAACTATTCTGCGTGCACATATACCGCTATATATGATCGATAGAGGATAAAAGTACTAATCGATCGTGGTATAGTTTGTTTTCTGAAAGACTGTACGAAAAAAGTTATTAAGCGGCAAACTTTTAAAATTTGAAAAAATCGATGAAATTAATAAGTTTAGTTTTTTGCTTATATCTCGGAAACCATTCCGCGTGCACATATACCGCTCTATACGATCGATAGAAGATAAAAATACGAATCGATCGTGGTATAGTTTGTTTTCTGAAAGACTGTACGAAAAAAGTTATTAAGCGGCAAACTTTTAAAATTTGAAAAAATCGCTGAAATTAATAAGTTTAGTTTTTTGCTTATATCTCGGAAACCATTCCGCGTGCACATATACCACTATATACGATCGATAGAGGATAAAACTACGAATCGATCGTGGTATAGTTTGTTTTCTGAAAGACTGTACGAAAAAAGTTATTAAGCGGCAAACTTTTAAAATTTGAAAAAATCGCTGAAATTAATAAGTTTAGTTTTTTACTTATATTTCGGAAACTATTCTGCGTGCACATATACCGCTATATATGATCGATAGAGGATAAAAGTACTAATCGATCGTGGTATAGTTTGTTTTCTGAAAGACTGTACGAAAAAAGTTATTAAGCGGCAAACTTTTAAAATTTGAAAAAATCGCTGAAATTAATAAGTTTAGTTTTTTGCTTATATCTCGGAAACCATTCCGCGTGCACATATACCGCTATATACGATCGATAGAAGATAAAAATACGAATCGATCGTGGTATAGTTTGTTTTCTGAAAGACTGTACGAAAAAAGTTATTAAGCGGCAAACTTTTCAAATTTGAAAAAATCGCTGAAATTAATAAGTTTAGTTTTTTGCTTATATCTCGGAAACCATTGCGCGTGCACATATACCACTATATACGATCGATAAAGGATAAAAATACGAATCGATCGTGGTATAGTTTGTTTTCTGAAAGACTGTACGAAAAAAGTTATTAAGCGGCAAACTTTTAAAATTTGAAAAAATCGCTGAAATTAATAAGTTTAGTTTTTTGCTTATATCTCGGAAACCATTCCGCGTGCACATATACCACTATATACGATCGATAGAGGATAAAAATACGAATCGATCGTGGTATAGTTTGTTTTCTGAAAGACTGTACGAAAAAAGTTATTAAGCGGCAAACTTTTAAAATTTGAAAAAATCGCTGAAATTAATAAGTTTAGTTTTTTGCTTATATCTCGAAAACTATTCCGCGTGCACATATACCACTATATACGATCGATAGAGGATAAAAATACGAATCGATCATTGTATAGTTTGTTTTCCGAAAGACTGTACGAAAAAAGTTATTAAGCAGCAAACTTTCAAAAATCGATAAAATCTCAAAAAATTGGTGAAAAGTTTTGAACTAATTAAAATTTACTTCTACTTAGTATTAAATAGTTGGTAATACTAATCAATAGAGATCGAAAATACCTTCCAGAATATGTGTGATTAAGTTTCTAAAACACTTGCATTTATAATATATACCGAAGCAACTTTAGCTAATTAAAAAAAACACAAAGCCTTAAAATAACAGCGATGTCGGTAATAGTGTTTATACAAACACACATGGAAAAATGTAAGCAAACTTTTGAAAATATATTTCGTTTTTAAATGTTGCAAGAATTCATTAATTTGTCATACATTTAAAAACGAAAGATGGTTTTTAGAAGCTGAAAGGCTGTAATATCAGATTTTCTGGTTGTCACTATCGCCATTATAGAAATAAAGATGCTGCACGTAAGATACTTTGTCCTTGATCGAGATAGTTATTGAGTTATAAAATCTTAATTAAAAGCTGTACCACACAGCAACTTGTATCAATTGATATAGAACAAAAATACGATTCCATATTGATATAGATTATTTTCGGAAATACTTACGTTTAGAAGACATAACTCGAAAAATTTGACGAATGGCTTAAAATTATACAAATAGTTTGTTAAATATTATAGCTAAGCTATTTGTGATATCACACACCTACTAGTACGAGTTAACAAAGGACAATATTACCTTTTTAAATTGGTATACATTTGGTTTCAACTCCGCTTATGGGCATACTTTATTTGGATTTTGTATGCGTTGTCCTTCCAGTTATCATACTACAGTGGTTGCACAGCATTATCAAAGATTTGCTTAATTTTTTATGAACTGTTTTACCCATATCGTTTTTTACTAAATTTATTAAATATATTATACCAATCCAGAAAGGTAATTTTGTCCTCTATTAATTGGTACTAGTCGATGTATAATATAACGAATATCTTAGTCGATGTATGGTAGAACGAATAGCTTAGCTGTAATATTTAACAAACTATTTGTTATGCCCATAAGCGGAGTTGAAACCAAATGTATACCAATTTAAAAAGGTAATATTGTCCTTTGTTAACTCGTACTAGTAGGTGTGTGAAATCACGAATAGCTTAGCTATAATATTTAACAAACTATTTGTATAATTTTAAGCCATTCGTCAAATTTTTCGAGTTATGTCTTCTAAACGTAAGTATTTCCGAAAATAATCTATATCAATATGGAATCGTATTTTTGTTCTATATCAATTGATACAAGTTGCTGTGTGGTACAGCTTTTAATTAAGATTTTATAACTCAATAACTATCTCGATCAAGGACAAAGTATCTTACGTGCAGCATCTTTATTTCTATAATGGCGATAGTGACAACCAGAAAATCTGATATTACAGCCTTTCAGCTTCTAAAAACCATCTTTCGTTTTTAAATGTATGACAAATTGATGAATTCTTGCAACATTTAAAAACGAAATATTTTTTCAAAAGTTTGTTTGCATTTTTCCATGTGTGTTTGTATAAACACTATTACCGACATCGCTGTTATTTTAAGGCTTTGTGTTTTTTTTAATTAGCTAAAGTTTGCTGCGGTATATATTATAAATGCAAGTGTTTTAGAAACTTAAACACACATATTCTGGAAGGTATTTTCGATCTCTATTGATTAGTATTACCAACTATTTAATACTAAGTAGAAGTAAATTTTAATTAGTTCAAAACTTTTCACCAATTTTTTGAGATTTTTTCGATTTTTGAAAGTTTGCTGCTTAATCACTTTTTTCGTACAGTCTTTCGGAAAACAAACTATACAATGATCGACTCGTATTTTTATCCTCTATCGATCGTATATAGCGGTATATGTGCACGCGGAATGGTTTCCGAGATATAAGCAAAAAACTAAACTTATTAATTTCAGCGATTTTTTCAAATTTTAAAAGTTTGCCGCTTAATAACTTTTTTCGTACAGTCTTTCAGAAAACAAACTATACCACGATCGATTCGTATTTTTATCCTCTATCGATCGTATATAGTGGTATATGTGCACGCGGAATGGTTTCCGAGATATAAGCAAAAAACTAAACTTATTAATTTCAGCGATTTTTTCAAATTTTAAAAGTTTGCCGCTTAATAACTTTTTTCGTACAGTCTTTCAGAAAACAAACTATACCACGATAGATTCGTATTTTTATCCTCTATCGATCGTATATAGTGGTATATGTGCACGCGGAATGGTTTCCGAGATATAAGCAAAAAACTAAACTTATTAATTTCAGCGATTTTTTCAAATTTGAAAAGTTTGCCGCTTAATAACTTTTTTCGTACAGTCTTTCAGAAAACAAACTATACCACGATGGATTCGTATTTTTATCCTCTATCGATCGTATATAGTGGTATATGTGCACGCGGAATGGTTTCCGAGATATAAGCAAAAAACTAAACTTATTAATTTCAGCGATTTTTTCAAATTTGAAAAGTTTGCCGCTTAATAACTTTTTTCGTACAGTCTTTCAGAAAACAAACTGTACCGCGATCGATTCGTATTTTTATCCTCTATCGATCGTATATAGCGGTACATGTGCACGCGGAATGGTTTCCGAGATATAAGCAAAAAACTAAACTTATTAATTTCAACGATTTTTTCAAATTTTAAAAGTTTGCCGCTTAATAACTTTTTTCGTACAGTCTTTCAGAAAACAAACTATACCACGATCGATTCGTATTTTTATCCTCTATCGATCGTATATAGTGGTATATGTGCACGCGGAATGGTTTCCGAGATATAAGCAAAAAACTAAACTTATTAATTTCAGCGATTTTTTCAAATTTTAAAAGTTTGCCGCTTAATAACTTTTTTCGTACAGTCTTTCAGAAAACAAACTATACCACGATGGATTCGTATTTTTATCCTCTATCGATCGTATATAGTGGTATATGTGCACGCGGAATGGTTTCCGAGATATAAGCAAAAAACTAAACTTATTAATTTCAGCGATTTTTTCAAATTTTAAAAGTTTGCCGCTTAATAACTTTTTTCGTACAGTCTTTCAGAAAACAAACTGTACCGCGATCGATTCGTATTTTTATCCTCTATCGATCGTATATAGCGGTATATGTGCACGCGGAATGGTTTCCGAGATATAAGCAAAAAACTAAACTTATTAATTTCAACGATTTTTTCAAATTTTAAAAGTTTGCCGCTTAATAAATTTTTTCGTACAGTCTTTCAGAAAACAAACTATACCACGATCGATTCGTATTTTTATCCTCTATCGATCGTATATAGTGGTATATGTGCACGCGGAATGGTTTCCGAGATATAAGCAAAAAACTAAACTTATTAATTTCAGCGATTTTTTCAAATTTTAAAAATTTGCCGCTTAATAACTTTTTTCGTACAGTCTTTCAGAAAACAAACTGTACCACGATCGATTCGTATTTTTGTCCTCTTTCGATCGTATATAGCAGTATGTGTGCAGGCGGAACAGTTTCCGAGATATAAGCGAAAAACTAAAGTTATAAATTTCAGCGATTTTTTTAAATTTGAAAAGTTTGCCGCTTAATAACTTTTTTCGTACAGTCTTTCAGAAAACAGGATGTACCACGATCGATTCGTATTTTAATCCTCTATTGATTGTATATAGTGGTATATGTGCACGCGGAACAGTTTTCGAGTTATGAATGAAAAACTACTCTAAATAGCTGGATTTGCAGCACCTTTATTTCTTAATTATCAAAAGTGACAGTTGCAAAATTTGATTCTATGATCTATAGGCTTTTGATTTTGTTTTTTTGCATTAAAATTAATAATTAATTAACGAATTGCGATCGAGTTGAAAAATGCTATTTTTTGTTTTAGTTTGTTTACATTTTTTTTATGTATAACATGAAAGCACGTGGCACTAATACACCTACAAAAAAAAACAACAACATGTTCACACGCATAGGAAAAAATACTTTCCATGCAACTCTGAAAAAAGTTTGCCAAAACAAAAAAATAGTTTGCCAAAAAGTTTGTTATCTTCTCCTCGATCAAATTTTAATAAAAGAAAAAATTTCTGACCAGTGTTGTCGGTTACGGCGATTTCTCGCCATAAGTGGGTGAAAACGTAATTTTTGGCGAAAAAATTTTTGAAATGGCAAAAGGCGAAATACCTGAGAGTTTTTAAAATACTCAGCGAAATTTTTGCCTATTTAGCAAGATTCTCTCTAAAATAACATTGCATTTAAAATGGCTAAATAACCTTGTTCGTACCTTTTTATTCGCCTTTTATACACAAATTTATATGTTTAATTATTAAGTTAAATGTCAACTGGTATAGGCGCTTAAAGCCTGTACTCTGTTCAGTTTTTCATGCGGAATGCTGTCAAACTGCATATATAAAAAATTTGTATGAAAAAGTCATGAAAAAATGTTGCAGAAGTAGTACTCTGTTTTTACTGTGGAAAACATATGAAATGTTTCTGGCAACATTTTATCCAAGCTGTGAAATAAAGCAAGTAGGCATTATTTCATGCGGAATTTTTTACACAACAGCTGATCGTATGTCTTTTGCTTACATTTTTGTAACAATGATACCACACTTTAAATGTCAAATATTCCACATGAAATATTCAATGTTGCTCAACAATTTTCACAAATTTAAACAGAGTACCATGCTTAAAACAAAGAGCAGTGAGATACAACGATAAAAATTATTATATATAAAATAATACCTAAATATTTTATTCTATTTACACTTTCGATTTCCAGAGTACCATGCTTAAAACAAAGAGCAGTGAGATACAACGATCAAAATTATTATATATAAAATAATACCTAAATATTTTATTCTATTTACACTTTCGATTTCGTGTTCCTTAACTTTTAGCTTTATATTATCACTGTTATACTGCGTTTCCATTGACTTGAAATCAACTAGTTTTGAGAAAAACACTTCGAAGCGTTTCCATTGAGCTGAAGTGTTTTTTAAATTCGAATTTGTGACGTTACACTGACATTTTCACCGTAAAAGAAAAAAAAGACTATTTTATTTTTGGTAAAAAATCGTTTTTATTTTTAATTTATTTTTTGTTTTACACATTTTTCTTTTTGTATTTTTTTAACACTTTTTTGTAACAAAAAAGATTATTGTTTTGAAAAATTTAAAAGTAATTGTCACTTTTTCGATAAAAACATCCAATATGAATTGATAGAACGGAGTTGAACTTGAATATCCTAGACACAACACAGTGTTGCAAAGGCAAATTTAGTTCGAAAAAATACATTTTCGACATGATTTTAAATAAGTCAAGTGATTTAAATGGTTTTGGTAGCATGAAAAATGTATGGAAAATCAAGTAGCAAAACACTTGATTTGAGCAAATCAAGTGTTTTAGACGAAATCACGTCAATATTATATATTTCGTTTTTTCGCAGTTTAATTTTAAACTATTCTGACATTGCCAAGTATATAGATTATTAATATCAGTTTGTATATAATTTATGACACAAAAGTGCATCATCAGCAAATAAGACTATTTTACAATATTTCAAACATTTTGGTATATCATTAATATAAATAAAAAAAAAGCAATGTTGCAAGAGCTGATCCCTGTGGTAGTCCGCTATTCACCGCCCTGTCAGACGAGACTTTGTTTCCAATCACCTTTCTTTGTCTTCTTTCTGATAAATAGTTCTGAAACCACTTCAACGCTTGTCTTTGTATACCTATTCCGTTGACTTTCATTAACAATATATGCCTATCCACAGTTTCAAATGCTCGTTTCAAGTCTAGGAAAACTGCTACCACTACTTGTTTGTCTGCCATAAGATATTTTCAGTCTGCTATAACCATATTTAGTGTAGTTTCACAATGAATTGTATTTATCCTCTACTGATTAGTATAGGCTGCTATGTGGCACACCTCATAGTTTAGGTTTTATAAGTAAATATCTTTTTATCTTAACTTGTTTCCATTTGTCAAAGTTTGTTAAGTAATATCTTCTGAATTCAAGTATTTCAGAAAATTCCAAATGCCATTTCTGAATTGTATTTTTCTCCTCTATCCATTAGTATAGGTCGCTATGTGGCACACCGCTATGCAAAAGTTTGTTAGGCAATATCTTCTGAATTAAAGTATTTCCGAAAATCTCCAATACCAACAATGAATTGTATTTTTATCCTCTGATCTGTATAAGCCTTAATGTGGCACACTCAATAGTTTAGGTATTACAAGTAGAAACTTTTTTACTGAAAGGATAAGTTTTCTCTATGTAGCACTTTTAATTGGGAACTGAATTAAGTGACAGTTGCAAAATTAGACTCCGAAGGTATTATGCTTTTGGATTCAATATTTTTTTGTAAATTCAACAAAAATTAAAGACTTGTGAGCGCTTTATAAAATAAATTATTTTTGCAAAAGTTTGTTTACATTTTTTACTACCTTTAATGCAACTCTGAAAAAAGTTTGTCTAAACCACAGATATAATCTAATCTATGGTCTAAACATTGAAAAAATTTTGCCAAAAAGTTTGTTTTCTTCTCGCCGATTAGCTTTTAACGTTTTCTATAAACGGGCTGTAAATTTCTTTTAGCGGGCGAGAAGATAACAAACTAGATGTAAAAAACTAAAATTTTGACTCAATATGAAGAGAGAATTGCTCTCTTTCTCTCTCTTTATTTGTTATTCGCATAACTATAGTTGACAGAAAAAAATTACAAACAAAAGTGTGGCCATTATATTAATAATAATATCACTTCAGGATTGTTTTAACGTATGTATAAAAAAGTCAGAAACGAGAAAAATACTAACATTAGAATTTTTTAAAATATAACCGGTCAATCTTTTTTATAAAAAATAAATTTCTAGACATATTTTTTACGAATAAGAACGTTTTTATATGTTTGGATATGATAAAAATTATTGTTTTGTGCTTCTTATCATTTTTTTTTTTTAATTTAGCTCTGTTCACATCCATATAAAGTTTAAATTTTTTTCCTTTCTAAAATTATGACTAAAAATGACTAAAATGAAATTATAATGTTATTTGGAGGAGAAAGTGCAGTGTCTGTAGCAACTTCCATTTATTTTTATTTATTACTTTATTAAAAAATGCATAAAGTCAAGAGACTTACTATTATATTTTATTGCTTAATACATTTTATAATTGTACATACCTATGAACGAGTACATACTTAAAGAAACATAAAAATACATAATACTAAAACATAAAAATAGTAAACACGTAAAAAAATTATTAACTTACATTTTTTTAAATCACAAAAATTTACAGTCATTCTGTTATGTTTTCTTTTTTGCATTTATTGTCAAAACATATAAATAAATCAAACTTTTTCTTAAAGAAACGATGTTCCACATAAAATAACCATTCCAAATAAAATAAGGGTATTTGCAGTTCTAACTTAAATTTGATGTATGTAATAAGGCAAAATAATAATTTTGTTTATTATCATGTTATCTTGCCTCGTAGTCTAATCATTGCTTTTAGGGGCAAAACAATATTAAACTAATTAAGTCAGAAATAGTATATTCAAGTATATATTCCATACCTAACTAATTTTTTAAGTGGCTATTGGACCAAAACAATTCTGAGGTGTCGATATAAAAAATGGGAGCATTGATATAATTAAGTGCTGCCAGCAGGGGTGCCAGGGAATTTTGATAAGAAATCGGCACTTTTGCACACAAAAATCGGCTTTATCGGCACTATAATTTTAAAAAATCGGCAAATAGTTAAAAAGTTAAAAAAACATTTCGGATACAATAAAACACAATTTTATTTAAATTAAACATAATTTATATTAAGATTTATGTTCAAAATCAAAATGTTTTTAATTTTTGAATTGTAAGTTCTAAATAAAAATTAATACACTTTTTTATTTTTTTTGCTTATTTCGTTTTTGTTATGTTCTGATTCTTATATCAACTCTTTATCCAATAAGACCAAATACGCCTCATCAAATTTCCAAAATTCCACTAAATAAATTTCATCGAGTTTTTAAATTATTAAGTACAGTTCTTAGAAGCCTTTCCATTTGGCTGCTTAAGTTTTGTAAATCATTTGACTCACTCAAGAATATATTTTAAGAGGACAAATATATTTTATTTGGTTGGTTTAAATTTTTTATCATTGTTTTCGCTGTATCGATTTGATCAACATAACCAGCAAATGAAAAGTAAATGTTCAACGCCTCATACAATACTAGTATTCAAACAACTACTGCTTCACGCGCCAGCCATCTGGTTTGACTTTGGTGCAGTAATTTTTTGGTTTTGTTTTTAGGTGTTTTTGAATATTATTAAAATTAATAAAGTCTTTCTGGACTATTTGATACGTAATTGTAAATATCTCTGGCTTTCATCCAAAATTGGTCCCATCCAGGAACAACTCTTAGTTTTCGGGATATAAGCCCATTTGTAGTATGAGTGAAAGTTGAAAATATATTTTTTTTAAACTTGGTTCAAGAAAATATGCTCAACAAATAACACATATATACCAAATTATAGGCAATATATGTGGCTTTCATCCACAAGTGGTCCCATCCAGGAATAACTCTTAGTTTTCGGGATATAAGCCCATTTGTAGTATGAGTTAAAGTTGAAACTTTCATTTTTTTTAACAATATATGTGGCTTTCATCCACAATTAGTCCCATCCAGGAACAACTCTTAGTTTTCGGGATATAAGCCCATATGTAGTATCAGTGAAAGTTCAAAATTTCTTTTTTTTTAAACTTGGTTTAAGAAAACATGCTCAACGAATAACACATTTATACCAAATTATAGGCAATATATGTGGCTTTCATCCACAGTTGGTCCCATCTAGGAACAACTCTTAGTTTTCGAGATATAAGCTCATATGTAGTATGAGGGATAGCGCAAGTAGTAGTTGTAGTTGAAATGTATTTTTAGTTTTTTTACAAAAGTTTTGTTTTTGTTCATAAAATATTAATTTTTATTCAATTTATTGCTTTAACTTTTGAATAATTTATTAAATTTGTGTAATTGATAAAACTTTTTATTTCCGGTTTGTTAAGTTAGTTTGTTAATTAAAAATCCTCTCCCATTTAAAATAAAAGAAGAAGAGCTGATATTCATTGTTGAGTGTGTACTTATGTATATGCTGCCATAACGCAAGTGAAGAAATCATAACGAGAAAAACCAATAATAACAATCGGCGAGAAGAAAACAAACTTTTTAGCAAACTTTTTCTTTGTTTTGGCAAACTTTTTTCAGAGTTGCATGGAGCGTACTTTTTCCGTATACGTGTGAGCACGTGTTCTTTTTTTGAGAGTGTATGGGTACAACGTGCTCTATAAAAACAAATTATGAACAAAAATGTACATTATTTAACATAAATTTTTACAGTAATTTGTTAATGTTTTTTAAAATAAAAAATTGAATTAGATGCGTCTAAAGTGGCAAAATCAAATTTAACGGTTGTCACTTAATTGATTTTAATCATATATAAGCTATATGGTAGACAAATTATTACTTAGTTAAAATCTCCTGATACACTTTTTTGCTAATAACTCCAAAACTATTTCGCGCGCACATATCCCACTACCCGGAATCAATAGAGGACAAAAATACAAACAAAACGTGATATAACCTATTTTCTAAAAAACTTTCTGAAAAAAGTTATTAAACAGCAAACTTTCGAAAATTACGAAAAATCTTCAAAATATATTAAACTAGTATTTTGTTTATTACTTCAAAACGGGTTCGCGCGCACATATCCCACTACCCGGAATCAATAGAGGACAAAAATACAAACAAAATGTGATATAACTTATTTTCTAAAAACTTTCTGGAAAAAGTTATTAAACAGCAAACTTTCGAAATTTACGAAAAATCTTCAAAATATATTAAACTAGTATTTTGTTCATTACTCCAAAACGGGTTCGCGCGCACATATCCCACTACCCGGAATCAATAGAGGACAAAAATACGAACAAAACGTGATATAACTTATTTTCTAAAAAACTTTCTGAAAAAAGTTATTAAACAGCAAACTTTCAAAAATTACGAAAAATCGTCAAAATATATTAAACTAGTATTTTGTTTATTACTTCAAAACGGGTTCGCGCGCACATATCCCACTACCCGGAATCAATAGAGGACAAAAATACGAACAAAACGTGATATAACTTATTTTCTAAAAAACTTTCTGAAAAAAGTTATTAAACAGCAAACTTTCAAAAATTACGAAAAATCGTCAAAATATATTAAACTAGTATTTTGTTTATTACTTCAAAACGGGTTCGCGCGCACATATCCCACTACCCGGAATCAATAGAGAACAAAAATACGAACAAAACGTGATATAACTTATTTTCTAAAAAACTTTCTGAAAAAAGTTATTAAACAGCAAACTTTCAAAAATTACGAAAAATCGTCAAAATATATTAAACTAGTATTTTGTTTATTACTTCAAAACGGGTTCGCGCGCACATATCCCACTACCCGGAATCAATAAAGGACAAAAATACGAACAAAACGTGATATAACTTATTTTCTAAAAAACTTTCTGAAAAAAGTTATTAAACAGCAAACTTTCAAAAATTACGAAAAATCGTCAAAATATATTTAACTAGTATTTTGTTTATTACTTCAAAACGGGTTCGCGCGCACATATCCCACTACCCGGAATCAATAGAGGACAAAAATACGAACAAAACGTGATATAACTTATTTTCTAAAAAACTTTCTGAAAAAAGTTATTAAACAGCAAACTTTCGAAATTTACGAAAAATCTTCAAAATATATTAAACTAGTATTTTGTTCATTACTCCAAAACGGGTTCGCGCGCACATATCCCACTACCCGGAATCAATAGAGGACAAAAATACGAACAAAACGTGATATAACTTATTTTCTAAAAAACTTTCTGAAAAAAGTTATTAAACAGCAAACTTTCAAAAATTACGAAAAATCGTCAAAATATATTAAACTAGTATTTTGTTTATTACTTCAAAACGGGTTCGCGCGCACATATCCCACTACCCGGAATCAATAGAGGACAGAAATACGAACAAAACGTGCCATAACTTATTTTCTAAAAAACTTTCTGAAAAAAGTTATTAAACAGCAAACTTTCGAAAGTTACGAAAAAATGTCAGAATATATGAAATTAGTATTATATTCATTACTCCAAAACGTTTTTTCGCGCACTTATCCAACTACCCAGAATGGATAAGGGACAAAAATTCGAATAAAACATGGTACAAGTTATTTTCCGAAAAACTTTCTGAATAAAGTTGCAAACTGAAAAATTAGAAATATATTAAATTAGATTTTCATACATTTTATACCACAGATAACACACGAAAAATTCAGTGTGGCCAGATTTCAGCTTTCGATAAAAGGAATTATTCATCTGTGTTTTATACATTCAAAACGTATTAATAAAAATATCAATGCATTGAAAATGAAAATATATAAAAGGAAAAAGAAGTATAGCTTCCCATATGAAATATCCAAAGGTATGGATATAATTCATGTTTTAAATAGTTTCTTTGATTTAGGGCCAATTTTTGAGTTCGTATTTAAATACGCATTTAGTTAATTTTCATTTAAATTTAAGTTGTATTTAAATGCAGTTTCATTTTTTCAGTTCTTATTTAAGTTCTCATTTAAATATCACAAAAATATGGTAGCATTACGAAATATCAAAATAAATCTCCAATGTTTATGAAAAACAGCTGCTAACATACACAATGAATTGCAAATTTTGTGAAAAATATTTTAAATATATTAAAAAATGACAGCGATACTCATGTATTCACCACATAAACTTATTTTTCGTATTTTTGTCCTCTATCGATTGCAGGTAGCGCTATATGTGCGCGCGAATTCGTTTTGGAGTAATTAATAAAATACTAATTCAATATATACAAACGTGTTTTTTATAACTTTCCAAAGTTTGCCACCCTACAACTTTTTCCAGAAAGTTTTTTAGAAAACAACTAAGACCACGTTTGATTCGTATTTTTGTCCTCTATCGATTGCAGGTAGCGCGATATGTGCGCGCGAATTCGTTTTGGAGTAAATAATAAAATACTAATTCAATATATATAAACGCGTTTTTTATAATTTTCCAAAGTTTGCTACCCTACAACTTTTTCCAGAAAGTTTTTTAGAAAACAACCAAGACCACGTTTGATTCGTATTTTTGTCCTCTATCGACTACATGTAGCGCGATATGTGCACGCGAAATGATTTTCGAGAAATGAATGAAAAACTAATTTTATACATTTTACAATTTTTTTCTTTTACTTTGTTTTCCCTATAACATTTTTCAGAAAGTTTTTTAGAAAAAAATTGGGACCGCGTTAGATGCGTATTTTTAGGCTTTATCGATTGGCATCAGTCGTTTCGATGTACGGATCTTAGTTTGGATTTTATAACTAAAAATCCATTCCATTTAATGACTAAATGTATTAGGCGTAGCTCATTTATTTCTCAAATGGCGAAAGTGACAACCGGAAAATCAGATTCTACAAGCTTTAAGCTTCTTAATTCAATTTTTTATTTTACAATGCATTAAAATTGGAGGAATTGTGACCGCATTTAATTACGCTTATTTTTTGTCAAATTTTGTTTACATTTTTGTTAAGAATAACATAAATACTCCGTTTTTTGCAACTCTGTGAAAAAAGTTTGCCGTTTCTCAGAGTTTGATTTCTTCTCATGCGTATAATAACATACTTTTGCACATGGTTGATAAATTTGGTAGGTATGAAAAAAAGTATTAAAATACATAATTTTTCAACCAAAAATCGTAGTAGCAAGCAATTTATTTCAATTCTACTTTGTTTTCAGCCAACCGATATGTGAACAAAATGAAAATTACCAACGTTCTCATGTTAAGAAGTTATATTACTAAAAGGAGTTGAATATAAGATTTTAATGTAAAACATTATAAGTGTAATCAAAAATGTATTATAATAAAAAATGTTTATGGATGTAAGAATATCCAAGTAAAAAAATCAAAATTATTTGTATGTAATACATTAGGTAAAAAAAGATATCCATACGTATGTATATATTTTCATTCCTAAACCGATAAATGAAAAGGTGCCAAAAAAAGCAAAACGCACTTTAGTAAATAAATGCCCTACGAATCTAACTGTACGACTGTCATTTGCGAAAAATTTGCCGTTTATAGGGTATACCCCTATAAGTGTGCAATTTTCCCATATAAATGAATATATATATTTTCATTCCTAAAACCGATAAATGAAAAGGTGCCAAAAAAAGCAAAACGCACTTTAGTAAATAAATGCCCTACGAATCTAACTGTACGACTGTCATTTGCGAAAAATTAGCCGTTTATAGGGTATACCCCTATAAGTGTGCAATTTTCCCATATAAATGAATATATATATTTTCATTCCTAAAACCGATAAATGAAAAGGTGCCAAAAAAAGCAAAACGCACTTTAGTAAATAAATGCCCTACGAATCTAACTGTACGACTGTCATTTGCGAAAAATTAGCCGTTTATAGGGTATACCCCTATAAGTGTGCAATTTTCCCATATAAATGAATATATATATTTTCATTCCTAAAACCGATAAATGAAAAGGTGCCAAAAAAAGCAAAACGCACTTTAGTAAATAAATGCCCTACGAATCTAACTGTATGACTGTCATTTGCGAAAAATTAGCCGTTTATAGGGTATACCCCTATAAGTGTGCAATTTACCCATATAAATGAATATATATATATTTTCATTCCTAAAACCGATAAATGAAAAGGTGCCAAAAAAAGCAAAACGCACTTTAGTAAATAAATGCCCTACGAATCTAACTGTACGACTGTCATTTGCGAAAAATTAGCCGTTTATAGGGTATACCCCTATAAGTGTGCAATTTTCCCATATAAATGAATATATATATTTTCATTCCTAAAACCGATAAATGAAAAGGTGCCAAAAAAAGCAAAACGCACTTTAGTAAATAAATGCCCTACGAATCTAACTGTACGACTGTCATTTGCGAATAATTAGCCGTTTATAGGGTATACCCTATAAACGTAAAGGCTGTTCTACGGTCACAAACCTTTTACAATTCTCGACTTTGGTAAATCGTGGTTTTGTCAACAAAATGCAAACTGACGTGATTTATACTGATTTTAGTAAGGCATTTGATAAGGTAAACCATGAACTACTTATCCAAAAACTAAATTATATGGGATTCACAGTTAATTGCTTAAATTGGATAAATTCATACCTTATCAACAGGAAACAAAATGTTTTATACAAAAATGCTATATCTCGGCCAATCCCCGTGACATCTGGTGTTCCACAAGGGAGTCATCTTGGACCTCTTCTTTTCTCATTATTCATCAATGACTTACCTAGTGTCATCAAGAATTCTGTTATACTTATGTATGCGGATGATGTTAAAATATTTTTTACATATAATAAATATAATGATCATAAGCTGCTACAAGCAGATTTAGATTCTTTATACTCCTGGTGTGAATCGAACATAATGAAATTGAACTTCGATAAATGTAAATATATGTGTTTCTTCCGAAGGAACCATTTAAACGTTAAATACTCTCTGGGTGGCAATGAGCTGCAAAGTGTTTGCAGTTTCACAGATCTCGGAATTTTACTGGACCATAAACTAAACTTCATTCAACATATTTCCCTAATTGTAAGCAGGGCAAGATGCCAGCTTGGTTTCATCAAACGTTGGGGTAAGGAATTTGATGATCCTTACATCACGAAACATTTATTTACGTCACTAGTTCGTCCAGTTCTGGAATATGGTTCAATTATTTGGGATCCACAATATAAAATATACAGCAACGCAATTGAATCAGTGCAAAAACAGTTTTTAATATTTTGCCTACGTAGACTGCAATGGAATCCGTTATGCTTGCCATCGTATAAGTCTAGGCTTGCTCTCATTAAGTTACCATCTCTGTCTAGTCGCAGAACTATGCTAAATGTCATGTTCATTTTAAAAACAATTAACGGTAAAACCTGCTCTAACTTTTTGATTGAAAATATATCTTCTTGCGTTCCTCAGCGTCCAACCAGATACTATTCTCCATTAGATATTAAATATTTTAGAATGAACTATGCAAATTTCGATCCTTTCATTAGATGTTGTAAGGACTTTAATAAACTATACCTTTATGTTGATTATTCCTCAAATGAAAATCTGATAAAACGTAAAATTTTGTTTTCATTAAATATGTATTAATAGTCTGTAAGAATTATAAATTCATAGACTTGAATATTTAAATAAATAAATAAAAAAAATAAATAAATAAATAAAACCCCTATAAGTGTGAAATTTTCCCATATAAATGAATATATATATTTTCATTCCTAAAACCGATAAATGAAAAGGTGCCAAAAAAAGCAAAACGCACTTTAGTAAATAAATGCCCTACGAATCTAACTGTACGACTGTCATTTGCGAAAAATTAGCCGTTTATAGGGTATACCCCTATAAGTGTGCAATTTTCCCATATAAATGAATATATATATTTTCATTCCTAAAACCGATAAATGAAAAGGTGCCAAAAAAAGCAAAACGCACTTTAGTAAATAAATGCCCTACGAATCTAACTGTACGACTGTCATTTGCGAAAAATTAGCCGTTTATAGGGTATACCCCTATAAGTGTGCAATTTTCCCATATAAATGAATATAGAAAGCTTCTTAGTGTTTTAAGTGAATTCGATATCCTTCTAGAACACGTAAAGGAAAAACAAGTGAACTAAAATTTAATAGTATTCAAAAGATAATTTAAGTGATTTTAGATGAAAATACATCCCCCCTAAGAGAGCTCCTTTAGGTAGGAATATAATCTTTAAAATTTTTTTATCCTTTTTCGTTCTGGTTTTTTTTTCTTTGTGTGTTAAAAAAAAAAAAATAATAATAATTTGTTTTGGTGTAATGGTTTAAGGGTAATAGAATTCGTTTATATTTTTTTTGTTTTGGTTGGCTACAAGACATGTAGCAGTGTAATTAATAATTTAATTTTTATATTAAGGCACCTAGTTTTAAAGATTTAAAAAAGATGATGAATTATGGATTGTTAATATAATTTTTTTTTTTGCGTAACGTAAATTTAAATAAAAAAAAAGGAAGATAAAAGATTACGTTTTAAATATGGTTAAGAATTCGTTTAGTTATATTATTATGGAATGTTAATTTGAAACTAATTTTTATTTAGTTTTTTTTTTCGTTTAATAAAGATGTAATTTGGTTGCTAAGAAAAGATGTTCGTGTCTTAAGTCTTTTGTTTGAGTTGGATTGGACTTGAGGATAGTGTAAGTAAGTGTGTGTGGTAATTGGGGGACAAGAAGAATATTTTTTTTTTGGAGTAAAGAAAAATGTCCCAGGCAGGGAGGGCGATAATACGGAGGACAACAACAACCAGTTCTCCAATTGAAGAAAAAAAATGTTTTCAGCGAAGTGTTTGTTTATTCTTTCTTTTGTTCGTTCTGTGTATGATTTTTTTTTTATTGTGCTTGTCTCGACGAGGGGTTCAGGGTTGGAACCTGCCCTGATGTTGCCAATGAGCTGGCTGGCACTTTGAACTGCTACGTGTATAAGAGACACGTAACAAACTAAGAGTTGTTCCTGGATGGGACCAATTGTGGATGAAAGCCACATATATTGCCTATAATTTGGTATATATGTGTTATTCATTGAGCATATTTTCTTTAACCAAGTTTAAAAAAAAAAGAAATAAATGAAATTTTACTTTATTTTCGGTTGTTTGGTTCTTTTTAATTAATTTCTAAACATTTTTAAAAAGAAAAATTATTTACAAATATATGCGGACGTTTTCCAAAGAAAACAAGAAAAATTAGATGCTAGCAGAATGAAATGCAGCATTTTCTGGACCGCCACATCCTTCATCAGCATTCTTTGCATCTATCTACCTTATCTTATGTACGTCGAAAACATCATCTATTTAACCAACTATTCTTAATGTTAATTTGGTGAGACGAAGTTCACACACAACTTTAAGCTTTTTTCTTTGTCGTCCTCTTTGTAACTCGTCTTGTACATTTGTTGTTCCTTTTTTGTGCTAGCTATTTGATAGCCACGAAATGCAACTTTTTATTTTTTAATTATTCAGACTTGTTTTGCTCACAACATTATAGACACTGTTTCAGTATGTAGATACGCGGTGCCTAGCGTTTGTGTTAATTTTTAATTTTTCCCTGACCAGGATTCGAACCATCGATTTTATAAATTAATGAAATTTTACTTTATTTTCGGCTTTTTGGTTCTTTTTTATTAATTTCTAAACATTTTTAGAAAAAAAAAATTTTGAACTTTCACTCAAAGGCAGACATTAATGTGCTGTTTCTGTATTACAAACGTTCAACTCGTCTGGAAAATTTGTATGAAAATAACTCAAAAAACTGAGTGCTTTTCATACAAATTTTTCAGACGAGTTGAGCGCCTGTAATACAGAAACAGCACATAAATTTTATAATTATTGGCACATTTTTACTTTTGTAAGGAGAAAAACAGCAAGTTGAGTAAGAATATTTTACTATTTTTTAAGATGATATTGAGTATGATGAAAGAAGCAATTAAAAAAAATATCTGTTAAAAAGAACAAGCATAAACTTTTTATAAAAAGTTACTTTTCGAAAAGAAGCTTAAAACAGTACCATTAAAAGTAATATTTCTAAAAATAGTTTTTTAAATAGCAACCTTTATATAAAGCATCTTTCAATAAAATGATTATTATTGAAAATAATTGTTAAAAATAGTACCCACTAGGAAAAACAACCTACTGAAAAAGTACTTACGAAAAAAATTTATATTTTAAAAATTTTGTTCATTTCAACATCATTATTTCTAATGTGCTGTTTCTGTATTACGGGCGATCAACTCGTCTGAAAAATTTATATCAAAAGTACTCAATTTTTTGAGTTATTTCCATATGAATTTTTCAGAGGAGTTGATCGCCCGTAATACAGAAACAGCACATAAATGTTTTAATACTTGGTTCAAGAAAATATGCTCAAAGAATAACACATATGTACCAAATTATAGGCAATATATGTGGCTTTCATCCACAATTGGTCCCATCCAGGAACAACTCTTAGTTTTCGGGGTATAAGCCCATATGTAGTATGAGTGAAAGTTGAAAATTTCTTTTTTTTTAATGTGCTGTTTCTGTATTACAGGCGATCAACTCGTCTGAAAAATTTATATGAAAAGCACTCAGTTTTTTGAGTTATTTCCATACAAATTTTTCAGACGAGTTGATCGCCTGTAATACAGAAACAGCACATAATACTTGGTTCAAGAAAATATGCTGAACGGATAACACATATATACCAAATTAAAGGCAATATGTGTGGGTTTAATCCACAATTGGTCCCATCCAGGAACAACTCTTAGTTTTCGGGATATAAGCCCATATGTAGTATGAGTGAAAGTTGAAAATTTTTTAATACTTGGTTCAAGAAAATATGCTCAACTAATAACACATATATACCAAATTATAGGCAATATATGTGGCTTTCATCCACAATTGGTCCCATCCAGGAACAACTCCTAGTTTTCGGGATATAAGCCCATATGTAGTATGAGTGAAAGTTGAAAATTTATTGTTTTTAGTACTTGGTTCAAGAAAATATGCTCAACGAATAACACATATATACCAAATTATAGGCAATATATGTGGCTTTCATCCACAATTGTTCCCATTCAGGAACAACTCCTAGTTTTCGAGATATAATCCCATATGTAGTATGAGTGAAAGTTCAACATTTCTTTTTTTTTAAACTTGGTTCAAGAAAATATGCTCAACGAATAACACATGTATACCAAATTATAGGCAATATATGTGGCTTTCATCCACAATTGGTCCCATCTAGGAACAACTCTTAGTTTTCGGGATATAAGCCCATATGTAGTACGCGGGAAAGCCCATATATAGTAGTTGTAAAGTATTTTAGTCTTTTTTATAAAACCTTTTTTTTTTTTAAATATAGATTTTTATTTAATTTATTGCTTTAACTTTTGAATAATTTATTAACATTGTTAAATATTATAAAACTTTTTATTTCCGGTTTGTTAAGTTAGTTTGTTAACTTGAAAATCCTCTCTCAAAATAAAAGAAAGAAGAAGAGCTGTAGTGCGATTCACTACTCTTTTTTAACGATTTTCGGCTTGTTAAATTAACTTAACAACAAAATGTCGATTTTGCTATTCAGTAACACTTTTAACAATTTTCTATATTGTTAAGAAAGCGACTATAATTTTTGCGTTGTTAAATTTGTCTACAAAATAAACAACGTACAACTTGTGTTTATGAACATTCATACATACATATAAGCCTAAACACAGAACATATACATTTATTTGAACGAAAAATAAAAACACAGTTTGTTTTCAGTTTAAGTATATTTAATATTTTTTTTAAACTTAGCACATTTACGCATATGTAAAAATTATTTAAAAAATAAATTTCTTACTAAAAATGATTGCACATAAACATATGTTTCGACCGTATTTAAGAAGTGGTAACCGCAACTCTACAACCAAAACTATTATTATGCTTTTCCTATTGTCAAACTCCTTACACGCATATAACAAAATACGTATTTATGTGTATAAATTGACATCTAAGAAATAAACACATGCATGTGCCTCGCTTGAGTTCACATGTTTTTATTATTCTCTTTTGTGTTTTTCGTTTAGTTGTTGACGGAGATGCCACTCAAATGCAACTTGTGTCTATTATAGTTTAGCTGAAGATAGTGAATCGCTTCATCGTTATTGCAAACAACAATAAATGTTGTCATAAATAACTATTGTCGTGTTGTTTAAAGTTAGTGAATTGCACTACTGATATTCATTATTTATTTCGTAATAGAAGTTGCCATATAATTTTTAAAATTAGCTACCTTTTGGTGAATTAAAACCTGGCAGCCAGGCCTGCCATATTTGACGATTTATCGGTATTTTGCCGATTTTTCGCCTGAAATTTATCAAAGTGCCGATTCGCCGATTTTGGCTCTAAAAATGCCGATTTTTTGATAAACACCGGAACAAGGTAACTTTATTGTTTTACAATAATTTATAACTTTATTTATTATTTGGGCAACACTAGAATACTTGTAACATTAGAAAGAGACAACAATAAGTCAGCACTTCTATTTGCTGTTATAAAAAAAGTCGTTGGAAAAAACAGTTCTTAACTGTATGTAAGCTATTAAAAATTAAAAAGGCCTCGCTCTTGTGAATGATCAACAGATCTATGCAACACCAAGTCATTGTGTTTGGTTGTACGTAAATTTAAAATATAAGACTATTTCATCCGATTGTTAAAAGTAGAATAGTTGAAAAAGATTAATGCTATGCTATGGTTTCTACAAATTGTATACAAAATCACAAGAACTACAAGTCACATTTGATAGGATTAGGCGCTGCCATTATGACGGGCTCTAATAATGATATTCCAAATTTATATGTTAGAAAATGTGTTTGGCACTCACTTTCATTACGTGCATTAAATACTTGTCTTTAATTAAATTCCGAATTTAAAACTCTACTTAGAGATATTTACAATTACGTATCAAATAGTCCAGAAAGACTTTATTAATTTTAATAATATTCAAAAACACCTAAAAATAAAACCAAACAATTACTGCACCAAAGTCAAACCAGATGGCTGGCGCGTGAAGCAGTAGTTGTTTGAATACTAGATTTGTATGAGGCGTTGAACATTTACTTTTCATTTGCTGGTTATGTTGATCAAATCGATACAGCGAAAACAATGATAAAAAATTTAAACCAACCAAATAAAATATATATATCCTTTTTAAATATATTCTTGAGTGAGTCAAATGATGTACAAAACTTAAGCAGCCAAATGGAAAGAACTGTACTAAGTAATTTAAAAAAATCGATGAAAATTATTTAGTGGAATTTTGGAAATTTGGTGAGGCGTATTTGGTCTCATTGGATAAAGAGTTAATATAAGAATCAGAACATAACAAAAACGAAATAAGCTAAATAAATAAAAAAGTGTATTAATTTTTATATAGAACTTACAATTCAAATATTAAAAAGATTTTGATTTTGAACATAAATCTTAATATAAATTATGTTTATTTTAAATAAAATTATGTTTTATTGTATCCAAAATGTGTTTTTTAACTTTTTAATTATTTTCCGATTTTTTAAAATTAAAGAGCCGATAAAGCCGATTTTTGTGTGCAAAAGTGCCGATTTCTTATCTAAATTCCCTGGCACCCCTGCTGGCAGCACTTAATTATATCAAAGCTCCCATTTTTTTATATCGACACCTCAGAATTGTTTTGGTCCAATAGCCACTTAAAAAATTAGTTAGGTATGGAATATATACTTGAATATACTATTTCTGACTTAAGTTAGTTTAATATTGTTTTGCCCCTAAAAGCAATGATTAGACTATAAGGCAATATCGTACAAGAAAACATGATAATAAACAAAATTATTATTTTGCCTTATTACATACATAAAATTTAAGTTAGAACTGCAAATACCCTTATTTTATTTGGAATGGTTATTTTATGTGGAACATCGTTTCTTTAAGAAAAAGTTTGATTTATGTATATGTTTTGACAATAAGTGACAAAAAGAAAACATAAGAGAAGGATTGCAAAATTTTGTGATTTAAAAAAATGTAAGTTAAAATTTTTTTTACGTGTTTACTAATTTTATGTTTTAGTATTATGTATTTTTATGTTTCTTGAAGTATGTACTCGTTCATATGTATGTACAATTATAAAATGTATTAAGCAATAAAGTATAATAGTAAGTCTCTTGACTTTATGCATTTTTTAATAAAGTAATAAATAAAAATAAATGGAAGTTGCTACAGACACTGCACTTTCTCCTCCAAATAACATTATAATTTCATTTTAGTCATAATTTTAGAAAGGAAAAAAATTTAAACTTTATATGGATGTGAACAGAGCTAAATTAAAAAAAAATTGATAAGAAGCACAAAACAATAATTTTTATCATATCCAAACGTATAAAAACGTTCTTATTCGTAAAAAATATGTCTAGAAATTAATTTTTTATAAAAAAGATTGATCGGTTATATTTTGAGAAATTCTAATGTTAGTATTTTTCTCGTTTCTGGCTTTTAAAACATTCCTGAAGTGACGATATTATATATATAGTGGCCACACCTTTGGTTTGTATTTTTTTCTGACTACTATAGTTATGCGAATAAAAAAGTTTGTGTCTGGCAGCCTACATTAAGAAAAAGAGTTATCACTCATTTTGCTTCTCAATACAAAGAGATAGAAAGAGAGCAATTCTCTCTTCATATTGAGTAAAAATTTTAGTTTGTTACATTTAGTTTGTTATCTTCTCGCCCGCCAAAAATCCAACGAAAACCCTGTCAATTGCTTAGGTAACTTATTAACGAAATATATGTGGCTACAATGTACTTACATAAATTTAGTAACTTATTTGCCACAGTTGCACATTTATGTTTGATTCGTACTTTTGCCAAAAATTATTTCTATATAAATGAACAAAATTTTAATACTAAAAGGCTTTAAAGAAGATATTTTATATATTTAATAACATTCACATACACATTTACATATTTTGGTTCATGTTCTAAGAAAAAGTTAAAAAAAATTATTACTAGTTATTTTCTTTTTTGTGTTTGTGGCCAACCGTACTAAAAAATGCAACGATGTTCATCGCTTATATCGTATACATATGTGTGTATAAATACAAATTTAATTTAAATATATTATATTTGTAAAAAATTAGCCGTAAAGAAAAATATTCTTTTTTCTACATTTTCTATTGAATTAAAAATTTAACAATTTAGGTCTTAGTTAAAGTTTTTCCTTATCAAAATATAACACAAAGCACAATCAGCTGTTTCCGTACGGAAAGTGCGATCAGTTTCGTACCTTGCATAAAAATTGAAATTTAACGAAACTTGACGAAAAGTTATCTTATGTACATTATAGTTTACCACATACAATTTAATGTATTAGCACAGTTGTATAAGCTTGCATAAGTTGTGTTATGCACATTATAGTTGGGCCTTTATTTTACTAGGTAGTGTCGTCCGGCCAACTGGTTTGTAGTTGGAAATGTCAAAAGTTTTTGTATTTTCCTTTGTTTACGAATTTCAAAAAACACTAACAACAAGCGTTTGCGAGACAAAGCAAGCATGTGAATGGAGAGCAATTATCTTTTATTTCTCTTTGTGTTTTTGACGTTTCCAACGTACAAAACAACAATAAAAAGGCATGTTGTTTTTGTAAATGTTGTAATTGTTGTATTACCGCTACTACGTAGTAAAATAAATCTGCCTTGTTTAAACTATTATTCTAGTTTGTTATCTTCACGGAGATTTTCTTTTAGGACGATATTAGTTCCGAACGTGTATGTTACAATCAACAACATATTTACCAATACTATTTAATTACTGACTACTTTTCCTTCAAAGATGCTGAATGCAATACCACTAATAGAAAATCCATTTGTGACCAAAATATTTCTAGGCTTTTGTTATTTTTTTTAAATAATAAATATACATTGTATTGGGATATTCATTGGATTTTCATAATCGTAAAGTGTCCATTTTTTAAATTTATTTTAATTGCATGTTTTTTTAAGAAATTAAACTAAGCAAGGCTGCTGGCATTTTTTTGTAATTATCAAGGTGAATTAATTATAAAGTGATAGCGGTGGCGAATTCATTAATTTTCCCCGGTATTCTAACTGTCAAACTCCATATATAAAAAATTTATCTATCTATTTTTTACATATGGATTTTGACAATTAGGATACCGGCGAAAATTAATGAATTCGCCACCGCTGTCACCTTATAATTAATTCGCCGTAGTAATTATCTTCTGTTTGCTTGTATTTTGCAAAGCAAAATCATGTGTTTTTGCTTTTCGAACATAAGTTTGAAAAAAGCAAATCGCAAGCAAAACGCGTGAGTTTCAGAACATGTATCAGACCCTGCCTGATATATTACATGATTTAGTATTTATTCTTATTTTGATTTTATTTATTAAATCTCCGACGCAGTAAATTAAACTCTTCATATATGGAAAATTATTAAAAGCTTACTATGAACAGATAAAACTATGATAACCTTTTTACACTTATCATATCTTTCATCTATTTGCCAAGATGTAACATTTTTCCCATAAGAAATACATGGTCTAAAAATCAACATCTTTACAAAATGTTGCTTACTCACTTTGTTTCACTCAACATATATCGATAATTTTAGTGTCATCACTAGAAAAGTGATATTAAAATAGAAAAACTGAATAGTTGCCAAAAAATTACAAATAGTAAAGTCCGGGGCACATAGAATCCGTCATACGTTGTACTTTGACACATTCGCCTGAAGTCAAAGTAACGACGGATGAGGTTGGCACAATGAGTACCTTGCTGACGGATTTTAAATCAGCTGTTAATCTTTTCATTAGTGTTGCCAGAGAAAAACAGGAAAAATTATGAATTTTTTAAAAGTTATATTTTGAAATTTTCCTTAAAAAATTAGTAGTTTAATGTATTTTGTATAAAATTAAGCAGATTTAAATATTAGGTGGCCGCACGGCTACAAAAACAAAACCCTAATGTAATTTTGTTATTGCCTAGCACCATGTTGATGTCAAAAGTTGCTGGCTGAACAGAAGGAAGCCGAATTTAATTTATTCATTCTTTAGTATCATATTTCACTTTTTGGTTTTGAAATTTAATGTTATAAAATTTAACATTCAAAATTTAGAATTCAACTGAAGTCAAAGTATCGACTGATGAGGTTGGTAGAATGACCGACAAAATAACATTAAAATACAGAAAGAGCGAAATCAAAACAAGAAGAAGCAACAAATTATAGCTTTCAAAGTATTCAACGGCCTTAAGATGGAAGAGGCGCAAGGTTACTAATTTTAAATTGCCATGTTCTTAAATAATAAAATAACTGAAATGCAAATACATTTTAAATCTATTTTAATACTTTATGAATACGACAGAAATTATTTAAAAAATGTGTAAATAATTTCTTTTTCAAATATATATTTCGAAATTAAAATCTTAGTGAAATTAAGCTGAATTAAAATTTTTCATTTCGTTATAATACTAAAATAGTTTACCTAATAATTGAAAAAACTTAAGATTAAAAAAAAATAAAAATTTTCATAAATAGTTTTGCTTTGCTGCCCTAAAAAAACTCCGGACTACTATTTGGAATTTCTTTTTCCCAAAAACCACAATTTCTTGGTTCTCCAGCATAACCTCAGCTAATTCTGCAAAATGCAATAATAATTGCTTCTGACCTTCAACAGAAATAATTGAAGCAGTTATTGTTGACTTTTTTTGCTCCATTTTATTAAATTGCTTAATATCTTGGTATACGCAAAATAAATAGTTTCTCAAAGATGAAAGATGATGCAAATATAAGCAACTGTTTTCATTTTCACATAGTGTGCATTTCCATTGTCGGGATTCTGTCTAAAACATTTGATTTGCTCTATTACAGTGCTTTGCTACTTGATTTTCCATACATTTTTTATGTTACCAAAACCACTTAAATCACTTGATTTCACAGTATCGAAATGCTCCCTTACTTCTCACACATGTGTAATAGTAAAACATTTTAGTTTTTGTTGCTTCTTTTTATAAATCTGTGAGGCTAGAAAATATATTATTTGTTTTTCTCGTTTATAAATGTGATTATTTTTTTCTATTCAAAAATGAAAAAATATCTATTTTTTCACGTAAGTACTCATTTATGGGATTTTACAATTTTTGTAATTTTTCATAAGTGAAAAGACCGTAGATAAAATTTTTAATTAAGCTTTAGCGCATGTGTATGTATATACTCATAATTTATTAAATTCTAATGCCGACGTGTATGTTACAAATTGTTATTTTTTTATTCTCTTCACCACAAAATGTTGAAAAGGGTAAAACTAAAGGACCACCTATAATGTGCATAAAACATCTTAAGCAAGCTTGTACAACTGTGCAAATATATTAAATTATATGTGGTAAACTATAATCTACATAAGATAACTTTTCGTCAAGTTTCGTTAAATTTCATTTGTTTATGCAAGGTATGAAACTGATCGCACTTTCCGTACGGAAACAGCTGATTGTGCTTTGGTTTATACATTGATAAAGAAAAATTTTAATTAAGACCTAAATTGTTAAATTTTTAATTCAATAAAAAATATAGAAAAAACAACATTATTCTTTATGGACAATTTTTTACAATTATAATATATTTAAATTAAATTTGTATTTATACACACATATGTATACCATATAAGCGATGAACATGGTTGCATTTTTTAGTACATTTGGCCACAAATACAAAGCAGAAAATAATTTGTATAAATTTTTTTTACATTTTCTTGGAATATAAACCACATATTGTATGTGAATGTTATTAAATATATAAAATATTTTCTTTAAAGCCTTTTCGTTTTAAAATTTTATTGATTTTTATAGAAATTATTTTTGCCAAAAGTACGAATTAAACATAAATGTGCAACTGTGGCAAATAAGTTACTAAATTTATATAAGTACATTGTAGCCACATAAAATTCTTTAATAACTTACCTAAGCATTTGACAGGCCTTTCGGTGAATTTTTGACATAAGCTAAAGCTAGCTTATGCACATTATAGTTGGGCCTTAAGTTTGTCATTCCGTTTGTAATATATAAAATATCCATATCCGACGTCGCTCAAGGCATGACATATTAATTATAAGGCGGTAGCGCGACGACAACAAATCAATGATTAGTATCAAAAACATGTAAAAACAAAAGAAAGAAAATTAAAAGAGAAAACGTTGACGGAAGCCATCAATATTCTTTAGTGTACATTTTATTTGTAGATTTCAAAACAAAATTTAAATTAAATTTGTTTTATATAACTTATAAAATATTTAAACAATTAAAACACTTCATTAATTTTTTTTTCTGATTTGTTGTAAGGACTCAAACTTTTGAGAAATTTGAGTCAACACACATGTATAAAAACAAATAAATAAAAGTGCACTATTGAATTACTATTGTTGGTGTTATAGTGGGCATTGTGGATTACATCCATGTAACAAGGCAAGCGAATAATATTCGCCACAACATAATTCCACATTTTGTTTATATACAGAAAAAACACCACAAAAGAGATAGTAAGCTAAAATGTAGCTATGTTGGTGTTTACAAAAAAAGAGAAACAGAAGTGGAAAAGACAACCGGTTGAAAATATAGCTGAGAGACCGAACACACACACACACCAACATAGCTATACCAATTACAATACGAAGAAACAGACAGCACAAGAGTGTACATTCTATCACTAGCGGTTCAAGCCATTTGCGGTTGTGTAGTTATGTAGTTTTGTAGTTAAAAAACAGCTATAAAAGCAAAGAGAAGAGGGCAGTAAAATCAATTAAGTGAAAACTGTGAACTTGAGCAAGTGGTAGCAAAAGCCGGTAAGAGCAAAGATTTTATTTCAAAGAGCAAGTGATAGAGCTAAAAGTGGATTAGTAATACTACTCCTAACAAAGAAAGTATAGGGAAAATTTAATTGGCATACAGATCAAACAAAACAATAAATTCTCTCTTTACAAAAACAAAAAATGGAGCAAAGCAACGTTGTATATCAAATTAGGTGTCTGGAAAACTCAACAGAAAGCTGCAACAAAGTTTATATAGAAAAAACAAAAAGAAGTTTAAATACAAGAACAAGTGAACATGAATCTGACATTAAAAAACAAAAACACACGACGGCTTTGGCACAACACTGTATTGACAACCACCATACTGCTGATTTGGAAAATATAAAAATACTGAGCAAAGAGAGACGAGAGAACAAACGTTAAACACTTGAAACTCTTCAAATACAACAAAAAGGGAACAATGCAATTAACAAAAAAGATGACAAAGACAAAACTAATGCAAATTATTCTATAGTCTTATTTTAGTATACTGTGATATTAACTTTTCTTTTCTAATTTATTAAGCACTAGGTCAGTTTTATAAATAATAAAAATTTTTTATTTATATTTTCAATATTTCGCCACACCTTTGGGTGGCATCATCAGGAAACAGGAAACAAAAAATTAAATTTTCTTTTTTCAAAAATAACAAAAATTAAAATGAAATTATTTTTTCAAACAAAAACAGAAAAATTAAAAATCAAACGACAAAAAACACAAATATTTAAACATTTACATTTTTATAAATTTAAAACTCAAAAAAACATTCAAGTAAAATAACTCAATAATTTTAAACAATTACATTCTTATAAAAATTTTAAAAACAGAAAACATTCAAATTACTTTAAAATTTTAAAAAACTTAATACAAATACATTAACATAAACTTTCACGATAGAAATGTTACAAGCAATCATATACTCTCAAACGTTAATTAATTTTTATGCACTAAATGTCTATAACATTGCGCAACATTATCAGTATCAGCCTTAAAGTTTATTCTTTTTGTTGTTGGTATTTTAATTATTTGTAACATCTCTAACATTTACCGACGCTTATAATTATTTTCTATATTTAAAACAGATGCATCTTCAAAGTTAGGATAATGATTAAATCTGGCACAATGCGAAGATAATGCAGTTTTTTGTGAATTATTAACGTCCCTTTATCTTTGATCAGACTTATGTCCAGCTATTCTAGTTTTTAGTTTATTTTTTGTCGTACCTACATATTCCTTATTACAATTCTCACTATCATTACCATTACAAGGTATTTTGTAAACTACATTTGACATGTCCCATTTTTTAATCTTATCTTTTGTTTTACTAAATAATCTATTTAAAGTATTATAAGTTTTGTATGCCATTTTATATTTATCCCCATCAAAAATTTTTGATTTTTCAATCCTTTCTGCTATTTCTGGTACATAAATTAAAGACTTGTAAACTTTAGTTTCTGTAACATCTCTTGTATTATTTGCTCTTCTAATACAAGAGATGTTACAGAAACTAAAATTTACAAGTCTTTAATTTATGTACCAGAAATAGCAGAAAGGATTGAAAAATCAAAAATTTTTGATGGGGATAAATATAAAATGGCATACAAAACTTATAATACTTTAAATAGATTATTTAGTAAAACAAAAGATAAGATTAAAAAATGGGACATGTCAAATGTAGTTTACAAAATACCTTGTAATGGTAATGATAGTGAGAATTGTAATAAGGAATATGTAGGTACGACAAAAAATAAACTAAAAACTAGAATAGCTGGACATAAGTCTGATCAAAGATACAGGGACGTTAATAATTCACAAAAAACTGCATTATCTTCGCATTGTGCCAGATTTAATCATTATCCTAACTTTGAAGATGCATCTGTTTTAAATATAGAAAATAATTATAAGCGTCGGTAAATGTTAGAGATGTTACAAATAATTAAAATACCAACAACAAAAAGAATAAACTTTAAGGCTGATACTGATAATGTTGCGCAATGTTATAGACATTTAGTGCATGAACGAATCATCCTCGGTGGATGAATGGGATGAATTTATGAAGTGGCGATGATAATAAATTTATGGAAATGTAATTATGCTTTTTATTTACTTTTTTTGTTTGTTTGTAAATAATATTGATAATACGAAAATAATAAAGTAAAAATACAAAAATAAAAAATTAAGAATGACGTATTTTTTTACGGAAATACTTATATTTCAATTTGTTTGTTTTTGCAAATGTTGAAAAAGAATATAAAACCAGTAGTTTTCTCTTTTTCAAGTGAGAATTTTTAAAGGTTTTTGTAGGGCAATTAAACTACCAACGTAGAGGAAATTTGTGTGTGCACTAACTAGTACCTTAGGTGTTCAATTCTTTTTATTTAGTTCCAGCATGATTTGTTGAAACTGATGATACTATTAGTAGAGGCATCATAACTTTTTATTTTATCTTTGTTGGCCAACTCTGGTTCAATAGCTTTGGCCAATTGTTTGCCCATTGATATCCCAAATTATACCCTGGGTAAAGATTTTATGTTCGTACATGGCTATAAACGATAAACACAATTTAAATATATACACTCGAAATAGAAAGAAAAACTCACCAATTAAAGCACTCAAACTGAAAGGTGTAATTTTTTCACGACAATCGAATTAGTGGGACGATTACCAGTTAATACCTTTTGCAAGGTCTGTTCCAGTTTTTCACTTGATAAGCTTTCAGCTGATAAGCTTGACTTGACTAACTCAGGTCTTGCTTGTTCATCAGTTTTGCCAGCCATTAAAGCTTCAGTTTAAGCCAAAAAATTGGCCAACAGAATCGTACGGTGTGTACCACATGCAATGGGATTGTGTGTATCAGCTGGGGAAATAAATTCGCCAGAAATCAATCGTGTGCCCTGGTGTGTCAATTGATAAAATGCATGTTGACCATTGGTGCCAGGTTCACCCTATACAATTGGTCCAGTGTGTCATTAGCAACTTTGGCCCCAGTTTTAGTAACAAATTTACGATTGCTCTCCATATCACCCTGCTGAAAATAGGCTGCGAAACAATGCAAACATTGGTCCTAAAAGGAACCTAGAGAAAATTGAAAAAAATATATATTTTAAACACTTGCAAACTTAAATTAATTTCTTCTTGCTTACCTATCTGCTGCTTCCATTTATTTTTTAACAAATACATACACACATTTTGCCAGAAATTTTTGACAACTCAACAAGATGTTTACAAAAACAAAATACACGTAAAATCAAGGCGAATTCTAATGCAGTCACCTGCATCGCCTTGAGAGCAAGCAAATTAAATTGGCATACAGATCAAACAAAACAATAAATTCTCTCTTTACAAAAACAGAAATTGAAAAAATGGAGCAAAGCAACGTTGTATATCAAATTCTGTGTCTGGGAAACTCAACAGAAAGCTGCAACAAAGTTTATATAGGAACAACAGAAAGAAGTTTAAATACAAGAACAAGTGAACATGAGGGTACGAAGGTACGAAGAAGAAGGAACAGAAAAGAAGCAAAAAGAATAATCTCTTAATAAAATCAAAGAATACAAAAAACTATTAAAATAAATTTTTTAAATATAACAAAAACATATAGATATATTAAATAAGACCTCTTTTGTTACAAAAAAATAAAAATTAAGTGAAATTGTTTATTGGTTAATAACATTTTATACTTGGCCAAGCTATGGCTGAGTGTCACAAACGTAAAAATACAATACGTGGTGAATCGGGAATACAGTGTGAAGGCGTTTGTAAAAAAGTATTTCATAGTTCTATTAAATGTTCTGGGATTGATCAATATTCAGGAAAAATATTAGAAGAAAGAAATTTTATGCGATTTATGTGTGATGATTGTCTTAAATATATTCATGATATTGATTTGGTGCTAAAAGAAATTCAAGATGGAGTAAATAAAAGTAAACAGAACTTAATTGAATATAAGAACGAATTCGCTAGTGCTTTATGCCAAAATGAAAATGAAGTAAAAAAACTTCTTGAAGCAATCGAAAGGCGATATGAAGAGAGAATTAGAAAAATAGATAAAGCACAAAAAATATGTGAACAAAATGTATCAGAAATAAAGAAAGTTTATGAAATTATAAATGAGTATAAAAATAAAAACAAACATTTGTGTAATAAAATAGAGGAAAGTAATAAGAAAATGGAAAATAATATAACAAAAGTAATAAAAGAAACCAATGAAAAGCAACAAAAAATGTCATTTGCAGAAACCGTAAAAAAAACAATAGTGATGCCAGAATTAAAAAAACAAATGCCACTTATAATAAAACCTAAAGAAAAGCAAAGAACTGAAAAAACAAAGGAAGAATTAAATAATAAGGTTAACCCAATTGATCTGAAAATAACTAATGTGGAAAACAGGGGCAATGGTACTCTAGTAGTCCATAGCGAAAATAAAGAAGAGAGGTAAAAAATTAAATCAGCCATACAAAATAAAATGAGTGAAGGATATGAAATAAAAATTCCAAGTAATAATGAAATAAGCGTTACAATAACTGATATGTCATTTAAATATTCTAATGAAGATTTAATTGAGAAAATAAAAAAACAAAATGAGTTTATAAAAAATAGTAACATAAAAATTATTAAAACATATGAAACAAAAAGAAACAATTATATTAAATACAACGCGAAAATTTTAATTGATAAGGAATCATACTCGAAATTACTATCAGCACAAAAAATTAATATTGGGTGGGAAAAATGTCGAGTATTTGATGGAACCGAAGTATTGATATGTTATAAATGCAGAGGATTTATTCACAAAGCTAGAGAATGCAGAAACCAAGAAGTATGTTATAAATGTCATGGTAGCCATAAACCAAAAGAATGTGAGCAGGAAATTAGAACAAAATGTATAAACTGTATAAGGTCAAATCAAAAGTTTAATCTTGGACTTGATGAGAATCATAGCACTACAAGCAAAGAATGTCCAGTTTATCAAAATAAATTAAAAATAAAAATGAGAATGATTGGCTTTAATATATAACAATCAAAATGTATCAATGGTATATATACAAATGCTCAAGGACTACTGAATGTCCAGTTTATCAAAATAAATGTAAAATAAAAATGAGAATGATTGGCTTTAATATATAACAATCAAAATGTATCAATGGTATATATACAAATGCTCAAGGACTACTGAACAACTTTAATAAAGTGGAGATAATTGTCGAATTAAAAAAGCCTGAATTTATAATACTATCGGAAACGCATTTAACAAACGATATTGAAGAGCGAGGATACGAGGGCTGCTCTATATATTTCTGGCCTAATAGTGAATATGCGAATATTTATAATCAAAAATGGTTTTATTGTTTTTCAAAATATTCTCCAGCATGATTTATACACTTTTGCATGCGCTTAAACCAGTTGTCGAAGCACTTTTTCCACTCCGATTGAGACACCTCTAAAACATGGGGTTTGAACACTTCAACAGCTTCTTCTGGCGACGAAAATCGTTGACCACGCATTTTTTCTTGATGTGCGGAAACAAGAAGAAGTCATTAGGTGCCAAGTCAGGGCTGTACGGCGGATGACCCATTAATTCGACGTTTTGGCCGGTCAAAAACGCTCTGGTCTGAGCCGATGTGTGAGAGCTCGCATTGTCATGGTGAACAATGATTCGTCTTCTCTTGTTGGTTTTTCGAATTTCTCCGATGACTTCAGGCAAACAAATTGTAGTGTACCACTCAGAAGTGACCATCCTACGTTGCTCAAGCGCAAAGTCGCCACATGACCAGTTTTGCCGAAGAAACAGGCGACCATTTGCTTCGAAGTGCTTCTTCCACGAACAACTTTCGTTGGATTTTGCTCGTCTTTGAAGACCCACACGGTCGATTGTTGTTTCGTTTCGGGCTCATACGCATAGATCCATGACTAGTCACCTGTGACGATCTTATTAACGTCTTTTGAAGCACAGCAATCGTATTTTTGCAACATTTCTTTGCACCAATCGACACGAGCCTTTTTTTGAGCGACTTTCAAATTGTGCGGGATCCAACGAGAACAAATCTTTTTTACGGCCAGGTGTTCATGCAGTATCGAATGTATGCTGGTGGAAGAAATGTCCAAGGATGTCTCTATCTCTCGGTATGTCGCATGTCGATCTTGCATTATGAGTTCACGCACGGCATCAATGTTCTCTGGCACAATAGCCGTTTTTGGACGACCTTCACGGAATTCGTCTTTGAGCGAGCTTCGGCCACGATTAGATTCATTATACCAATTTTTCACAGTGCTATAGGATGGTGCTTCATCGCCATACAAAGATTTAAGTTCATCAATGCACTCTTATCGTGATAATCCACGTCGAAAGTTGTGAAAAATGATGGCACGAAAATGTTCACGAGTTAATTCCATTTTTTTCTATATTATTTTTTTTAAAGTCACTGTAAACAACACAAATAATGGTCGCACGTTTAAACGTTTTGAGTACGATTATGCTTAAAAATCACAAACTTTCCAATGGAAATGTCAGATTGCACTCAGTGTTGCCAGGCCAGAAATATATATAGCAGCCCTCGTACCATTTATTAAATTATGAACATTATGAGACGTTTTCAAGTTCAACACGCACCGGTGAGGTAATAATTTATTTTAAAAAAGAATGGAATGCTGAAAAAATTTATGAAAAAGTAGTTGAACCAAAATACTGGATGTGCGCCTGTAAAGCAAAAAAAAAAAAAAAAATACAAACTTAATAATAATTGCGGTATATAGATCACCAAGCTAAAGTGAAGTGGAATTTTGCAATGCATTTGAAGAAATAACAGAACTAATTACGGAAACAAATCTAGAAATAATTATAGCAGGTGACTTCAATATAGACTGGAAAAAAAATAATACGTATAAAAATATGATACAATCAACGTTGAATGATAATGGACTCAGGCAAATAATTACTGAATATACGAGAGTAACAGAAAGTACAAAAACATTAATAGACTTTGTTATAACAAATAATATGAACATCGTAGCCAAAACCAATTATGAAAATAAAATAGCGGATCATGAAGCAATAGATATAATAATAAAAAACAAAAACTGTGACCAATCAACAAAGAAAGTAATAGAAGTATTTAAATATAACAAAAATATATTTAAGAAGAGAAATAAGAAATAATATAAATCATTCCGAAAATAACAGCGTTAATAATATAACTGATAATATCGAAAATTGCATTGAAAATACAATAAAAAAATTTACAATAAAAAAACTATAAAGGAACAAAATAGCACAAAAAATGGTTCAATAGGGTTCTGAAACAACTTAAAAAGTATAAGAATATAAAATACTATATTGCAAAAACGGTGAACACAAGTGAAGCCTGGAATAATTACAAACTAATAAGAAATAAATATGAAACGAAAATTAAAAATGAGAAAAACCAATTTATTAATAAGAGTATTAGTGAAGCCAAAGACCAGAAGTAAATGTGGAGAAAAATAAAAAAATTAGTTATGAATAAAAACAAAATGTGATACAATCTGTGATATTAAATCAATTAGAATATAAGGAAGATCATGTAATAGCCAATGAATTTAACAATTATTTTATAAAGAGTATTAAGTCAATTAGAAATTCAATTGAGAGTGTGAGGTACATTAACCAAATACTTGTGATAAATTTCAAATTTAAGTTTCACGCAATAAATCTTACAGAACTAAAAAATATATGTAAAATTTTTAATAATAAACCTGACTTTAACAAAGTATCAATTAAATTAATATTGGATAATTGTAACACTATAGGAACCATTTTGGTAAATATTACACTGTACAACAAAATCAAATTTTTTTAAAAATTACAAGGTCCGGGCTATAAATTCTGATAGAGGAGACAAAAAAAAGATATACGTGTATCGGCGTTTTGAAAGTTTACATCTGGATTTCATTTGAGAGGGGGTTAAAGTTTTCCAGCTCTGGCACATTCTTATTGTTAAACGGCATAAGAAACCATGTGACCCTTACATTTTAGGTAAAAAATATGTTCAGCAGATTTATGTAAAATGTTACGGAGAACATTTTTGTAGAAATGTTAACCCTCTAACTCCTCAAGATATGGGTCTTTTTTGTCCTTCTTTTAAGAAATAGCAAAAAACAACATTAAAACAGGGTTTTAGAGGGTTAAAATGTTCCACAAAAATGTTACCCGTTAAATTTTACTATAAGTCCCTGAATACACCAAAAAGGAAAATTCAACCATTAAGTCAGAAATAAGACCCAACAAAAGACAGCTTAGGGTTAATTTCGCATTTATTAAGAATTTTGTTTTAAATCAAATTTGGATAGCATTAATTACATTTTTTTTTTAGCTCTAGGCAATTCCACTTCATTATCATACAATGTCCAGCATATTTCAGCGATAAGCGAATGAATGCTTTTACCTTTATAGCGTTCTTCAATGAGTGCGCATGTCTGATGAAATTTTTCACCATGCTCATCAGATTCTGTTGAAAACTGGTTCTCAAAGTAATACATATGGGAATTTAAAAAATGAATTTTTGTTGACATATGAACGCAATAAAAGGTTCCTGTTTCAGCGATTGTTCCATCAACATAATGACTAGGACTTCGAAGTTGTAGCACAGGTACTGGGAGTTCGTCAGAATGCGGAAATGGCAGCATGACTGATGGCACAGTTTTGTATACAAAACTCTTTCGCCTATATCTATTCAATTTTAATATGGCACACGTAGCACGTAGCGTCATTATGTTCACCTTTATCTAACCACCGCATAGAATACCAAACTGCATTGAATTTCGTTGACCTTCAGCGAGAGTTCAAAAATAAAACTATAGTTTTAGAACAAAAAAAAAATTTTATTACCTTTGGACCACAAAATTAAGCCATTATAACAAATAAAAAATAAGAAAAAAAACATCAAGTGAAAAAATTGGAGCTCGCCCATATCTGCCGAGGTACGGAGCTTAGAATTTTTCCAATTTTTTTAAATATCAATATGGATATCATATTGAAGCTTTTGAAAAGATCTTTAAGGAAATAGCATTAAGAGTTGATGAAATTTTTATGTAAAATAATATATATGAAGTACCAATTTTTTTTTTTAATTCTCTGTCACCCCAATATTTGCTTTTTTATTGGAATTACTTCACTGAACTAGATTTACATATACTATATGGTGAAGGGTATATAAGATTCGGCATAGCCGAATATAGCGCTCTTACTTGTTATTTACAATCTTTAAGAGGAGAAATAATAATGATAAAAAAAAAATAATGATAAAACAACACCTTATTGAGGCCATAAATACATTTTCAATTACTTCGCAAAATTATTTCTCCCCTTAAAGATTGTAAATAACAATTAAGAGCGCTATATTCGGCTATGCCGAATCTTATATACCCTTCACCATATAGTATATGTAAATCTAGTTCAGTGAAGTAATTCCAATAAAAAAGCAAATATTGGGGTGACAGAGAATTAAAAAAAAAAATTGGTACTTCATATATATTATTTTACATAAAAATTTCATCAACTCTTAATGCTATTTCCTTAAAGATCTTTTCAAAAGCTTCAATATGATATCCATATTGATATTTAAAAAAATTGGAAAAATTCTAAGCTCCGTACCTCGGCAGATATGGGCGAGCTCCAATTTTTTCACTTGATGTTTTTTTTCTTATTTTTTATTTGTTATAATGGCTTAATTTTGTGGTCCAAAGGTAATAAAATTTTTTTTTTGTTCTAAAACTATAGTTTTATTTTTGAACTCTCGCTGAAGGTCAACGAAATTCAATGCAGTTTGGTATTCTATGCGGTGGTTAGATAAAGGTGAACATAATGACGCTACGTGCTACGTGTGCCATATTAAAATTGAATAGATATAGGCGAAAGAGTTTTGTATACAAAACTGTGCCATCAGTCATGCTGCCATTTCCGCATTCTGACGAACTCCCAGTACCTGTGCTACAACTTCGAAGTCCTAGTCATTATGTTGATGGAACAATCGCTGAAACAGGAACCTTTTATTGCGTTCATATGTCAACAAAAATTCATTTTTTAAATTCCCATATGTATTACTTTGAGAACCAGTTTTCAACAGAATCTGATGAGCATGGTGAAAAATTTCATCAGACATGCGCACTCATTGAAGAACGCTATAAAGGTAAAAGCATTCATTCGCTTATCGCTGAAATATGCTGGACATTGTATGATAATGAAGTGGAATTGCCTAGAGCTAAAAAAAAATGTAATTAATGCTATCCAAATTTGATTTAAAACAAAATTCTTAATAAATGCGAAATTAACCCTAAGCTGTCTTTTGTTGGGTCTTATTTCTGACTTAATGGTTGAATTTTCCTTTTTGGTGTATTCAGGGACTTATAGTAAAATTTAACGGGTAACATTTTTGTGGAACATTTTAACCCTCTAAAACCCTGTTTTAATGTTGTTTTTTGCTATTTCTTAAAAGAAGGACAAAAAAGACCCATATCTTGAGGAGTTAGAGGGTTAACATTTCTACAAAAATGTTCTCCGTAACATTTTACATAAATCTGCTGAACATATTTTTTACCTAAAATGTAAGGGTCACATGGTTTCTTATGCCGTTTAACAATAACAATGTGCCAGAGCTGGAAAACTTTAACCCCCTCTCAAATGAAATCCAGATGTAAACTTTCAAAACGCCGATACACGTATATCTTTTTTTTGTCTCCTCTATCAGAATTTATAGCCCGGACCTTGTAATTTTTTGGTGTGTTGTACAGTGTTATTAATAAGTCGTTTGAAGAAGGAGAATTCCCGGAAAGCTGGAAAATATCATTAATAACGCCAGTAGAAAAAATCAGCAAAACAAAAAAAATGTGAAGAATTTAGGCCAATAAATACTTTAAAGACTTGTGAAAAAATTATTGAAAAAGTAGTACAACAGCAACTTGAAGAATATTTTGAGAAAAACAATATATTTTCCAAATACCAATCTGGATTTAGAAAAAACTTTTCATGTGAAACAACGTTAAATTATGTTATTAATAAATGGAAATATGTGAAACGGAGCAGGAGGATTATGGCTATTTTTTTGGACTTTAAAAGAGCTTTCGAGACAATTGATCGTGACATTTTATTACAGAAACTTTAAAATTACGGAATACGGGAAAATGAACTAATGTGGTTTAAATCATACTTAACGGGTAGAAAACAAATGGTGAAAGTGAATAACGTAAGGTCGGGAGATGCAAATAACGAATACGGTGTACCTCAAGGATCAATACTTGGAGCATTGCTATTTATTATATATATAAACGATATGCCAAAAACACTTCAAAAACTGAAATAATATTATATGCTGATGATACACTGATATTTACAGAAGGAGATACAGATCAGCAATGTTATGACAATATGATACATGATATGGATAATGTTAATAAATTAAAATTAAATGAAGATAAAACAAAGCTTATGCAAATAAATATGGACAATGATACAGTTTTTAAGCTAAACAATCAGATAATTGAAAAAGTTAGGCAAATAAAATACCTTGGATTTATAATTGATAACAAATTACAGTTTAGTGAACATATAGAGTACATTTAAAAAACAATTGGCAAAAAAAATTGTTTTTTTTTTTTTAACGAATACGTAATAAAGTGTCTATAATCACTGCAATTAATATTTACAACACAATGATAAAACCACATTTTGAATTTGGTTCAACAGTTTTATATACTTGCTGCACAGAAACACAAATTGAGAGAATCCAAAAACTACAGAATAAAGGAATGCGTTCAATATTAAAAACTAATATATATACACCGATAGAAGGAATGCTTAATATACTTAAATGGCTCAATGTAAAACAAAGATTAGAAATGAACACGCTAGTTTTTATACAGAAAATGAAAATTGGAAATGCACCCCAATACCTAATTGAACAACTAAGATATGTAGGAGAAATACATCCATACCACTTTAGAAATGATAACAACTTCGGACTACCAAGAATAACAACAACATCAATGCAGAGGTCACTATTCCATAAAGGGTTACATCACTACAACATGCTTCCGGGAGATACTAAAAATGCAACAAATATTAACGAATTTAAAAGAAAAACTATATATTTTATTAAACGAAATATTGTAAATTAAAAAAAAGAAGAAAAAACGAAAAATTTTGTTATAAAAATATTATAATTGTAAAATTGAAAGTATTCTAAATACTACAAATAAAGCTAGTACTACTACTATCTGACATTAAAAAACAAAAACACACGACGGCTTTGGCACAACACTGTATTGACAACCACCATACTGCTGATTTGGAAAATGTAAAAATACTGGACAAAGAGAGACGAGAGAACAAACGTTACACACTTGACACTCTTCGAATACAACAAAAAGGGAACAGTGCAATTAACAAAAAAGATGACAAAGACAAAACTAATGCAAATTATTCTATAGTTTTATTTTAGTATACTGTGATATTAACTTTAAGAACAGTGGTGTGCTATTATGTTAATGGTTTTTTATTTGATGTTTAAATTTTGTTTATTTATTGAATAATTTTCGTTGTGTTGAAATTAAAATATTATGTAAGTAAAGTGGTTTGCTTTTATAAAAAATATAAGATTTAATAATTATTTATTATGTATGTATTTAATCTGTTTTGTTTATACTTTTATTGTCACCAGACAAAATAAAAATTTCCCTAATGAAGTTGGGATTATCCAACAAAACGTCGGAATAAATAAATAAAAAAAAATTTTCATTTTCTAAAATTGACCTTGAAAGCGTGAAAGTTCATTAAGAACTTAAAAGAACAGAAATTTAATTAAACGGATTACATTCGATTTACCTCTTTATCGAGGAAGGAGTGGTAGGGCACTGGCTCAGGGCAAAGTTTTAGATAGTTCTCCTGGAGGTTCCCACCCGGAAAGCTCAGGGAAAGAGTAGGCCCTGAATAACATTCGGGGCAGAACCAGAAGTTCAAGCATAGAAGTGAGTAGGGCGTCGGCTGTTGTTACAACAAGGACTTACGCTAAATTATCATACAAATAAAGAAGTGTATAATAAAGAAAAAAAATTAAGGCGCCAGGAGCAAGGGTTGGCGGCGAACCAGAGAAACCAACCCCTGCAACAATAAATGATTTTGAATTGACCGATACCCGTTTACTGGGCCAGGTTCAGCTTGACGGATTGCATAGGATGGCCACCATCGATACTGGGGCCTCCAGGAGTTAAAAAGCGAGAGTGTGGCCAGGGACCTAAGTCAGAACAGCGAAGTCGGACCATCAGGAAGTCGGATAAGTCTAGCGAACAGAACAACAGCAAAAGTAACGAAGATGATGAAAACAGAGGTGCGATTAGCTGATCGAAGCTGCCATCTGGAACTAGGGGTAATGCCGCAAATGTTAAACAGGATGTTGCTTGGGATAAATTTTCTGAGGACGGTAAGTTGTGAGTTGCGGTGTGGGAAGCAAGTTATAAATTTCGCACATAATCCCCCCCAAGTAAATTCAGCAGTAGAGCAGTATAAGCAGTGTTGACGCAAGAGCTCGATGGCCAAGAATAGGTAATCTCTTACGCTAGCCGTAGGCTAAACCCCGTAGAAATGAACTATTCTGCAACGGAGAAAGAATGCCCAGCCATCGTATGGGCCATAAGGAAGTTAAGGCCGTACCTGGAAGGATACCCTTTACAGTAGTGACCAATCACCTTGCGCTAAAATGGCTGAATTCAATCGAAAGCCCGTTCGGAAGAATAGCTCGTTGGGCCTTAGAACTCCAACAGTTCAACTTCGACGTACAGTATCGTCGTGGCAAGCTTAATGTGGTAGCCGACGCTTTATCCCGTAACCCTGTTGATGTGTGTCAAGCCCTGCGGGAAAATACACGAGGGTGCGCTTGGTGGCGAAGAAAATGAGAGGAGGTGGAAAAACAACCGGAGAAGTTCCCCGATTTCACCACACAAAAAGGTCAACTTTACCGCCACTTACCGTCAGCAGATAATGATGATGATGCAGTGCCTTGGAAAGTATGTGTTCCCTCATTTCAGAGAAAGAGAGTGCTAAAAGAGTATCATGATTTGCCCACAGCCGGACATTTAGGCATACGAAAAACCATATCGCGTGTCTGCAACAGGTATTATTGGCCAGGAATGTACAGAGACATTCGAACATACGTCCGTACATGTCAGGTGTGTCAGCAGCATATGCCTGATCAATAGCGCCCTGCGGGCCAAATGCTGTCTAGAATTGCGGAAGAGCCACGGACCATCGTATATGCCAATTTTGTAGGCCCACTTCCAAGGTCAAAACACGGAAACTCCATGTTATTGGTCTTCGCTGACAAATTTTCTAAGTGGTCAGAGTTGATACCTTTGCGCCAAACTACGGCTGAAACACTGAGAACATTATTCCGGGAGAAAATTCTTGCAAATGATGGAGTACCAAAGGTACTAATTACAAACAACGGCTCGCAGTTCACAAGTAAGATATTTGAGACGTACCTGAAGGAGATCGGGTTACATCACCAGTTAACCGCTTCGTACACGCCCCAAGAGAACCTCACTGAACTAGTTAATCGCACGGTTAAGACAATGATAGTGCAGTTGCCAGTTCCCATCAAAAAACATGGGATGGAGCGCTACCAGGATTACAGCTTGCGCTAAACACCTGCAAGTCAAATACTACGCAATACACCGCTGCTTTTCTTGTTCAAGGCCGAAAGCCTAGGCTCCCAGCTGCCCTGTATGACGAAGTAACACCAGGGACGGGCGCAGTGGAAATACAGCCTGATAAAAAAACATAAAAACACGGGAAAATATAAGACAGAAAACGTCTACGGTGGTAACATGGCAGACAAGTCCGATCGAAGAAGTTGCGATGAACATGAGAGAATAACAAAACAATACTTTTTACCTCTACGCCAGCGGTGGACTTTTCATCAAACAATTGTTTATAAGCAACGCCCCTCTTTAGTTTAGTCGCTCAATAGACTTTGGCGAGTGCACATGTTAGCTTGATGCTTATACATTTTTTTCAGTTACAGTGTGTAATATAAATGGCAATGCATTTAAAAGATTTTTTATTATAAACAATGCTTTTGGAAATGTACAATGCCTTTTATGTCACCAAATATTTAAAAGGTATAGAAAAAATACTATTAAGAGGCATTATGATTCTTTTCACTCTGATATGAATATATATATAATGGCGAGGAAAAAAAGTGCTTTTTCACCGATTTAAGAAAATATTTTTACAAAAGCTAAGGGAATGGTTAGAACATAACACAGATAACATAAAACCACTTCTGGAATTTTTTGAAAACTCTTTTAATGTTGTCGTTACTAAATATGAATTCAAAATGCAACCAGAACTTGTGTTTTCTTTTTGCTTGTCACTGTTCCTTTAAATAATCTCACTAACACAAGTGTAAAACAATTTTGTCCACCGCTGCTCTACGCACTAAACAAACAGCTTTTAGTTTGTTTAAAACGGTGCGTGTGGTTGGTTGCTGGCACATCCAAACCAAAAAAAAATTATATATACATACATAAAAACCAATGCAGAGTGAGTACAACAACAAATGTAAAGTGTTTGTGTACAGTTGGACTTAGACAAAGAAAAAAAGTAATATTATAGCGTAATCTTCTTTAATAAAAAATGTATGTATGTAGATTTACATGTACATACATAAAATAATAATTAAAACGTGTTTATACGAAGATTCAGGCGTATAGAACTGAAATAAAGTAGGAATTCTATGTATGTATATTTATATTAACATATATAAAATTAATAATTATTAAAAAAAAAATTAAGTAGGTATATTTATATGTACGTACATTAAATAATTATGATAATTTAAAATAAGGGTTTATATATACATGCATATAAACGCAAAATAAAATAATAATAAAAAATGTAATAATACTAAAAAAACAAGAACTAAATAAGGGTAGGAATTTTATATACTACATATGTAAAAAAATATATAATAAACAAATATTTATGTGCATATACATGCGTATAAAACAACAGAAAAAAATAGTAATATAAAAATGTGATTATTTATGTTTGAAATAAAGTACAGGGTGTTTTTTATAGACGTATAGAACTTCGAATTGAAATAAAACACAAGAAAATCGTTTTAATGTCCATCAATTTGGCTTTATTGTAAGGATAATTTTATGCCATTAATGTTTAAATATGATTTCGGGCATGTGGCCGCCGCGGCTGGCTCGAATAAAGTCAATTCTACAGGTCCAATTTTCAACCACTTTTTTGAGCATGTGGGGCCGTATGTTGGCAATAACGCCACGAATGTTGGCTTCCAAGTCCCCTAACGTTTCTGGTTTGTTGGCGTAGACGAGCGACTTCACATATCCCCAAAGAAAATAATCCAATGGTGTCAAATCGCACGATCTTGGTGGCCAATTGACAGGTCCATTCCGCGAAATTATGCGCTCATCGAATGTTTCCTTCAATAAATCGATTGTAACGTGCGCTGTGTGGCATGTAGCGCCGTCTTGTTGGAACCACAACTCATGCACATTCATGCCATCCAATTGGGGAACAAAATAGTCGGTTATCATGGCTCTATACCGGTCTCCATTAACGGTAACTGACTCTCCAGCATTATTTCGGAAGAAGTATGGCCCAATGACTCCACCAGCCCATAGAGCACACCAAACAGTCAGTTTTTGTGCATGTAATGGCGTTTCAAGGGTCTCATGTGGATTCCCTTCACTCCAAATGCGGCAATTTTGCTTGTTGACGTAGCCATTCAACCAAAAATGAGCCTCATCACTGAACAAAATTTTGCTATGAAAATCAGCATCGAGATCAATCTCATTTTCGGCCCATACACCAAAATCACGACGCATTGCATGGTCTCGCGGCTTTAATTCTTGCACAAGCTGGATCTTGTAAGGTCGCAAGCCAAGATCTTTGCACAAAATCTTCCATAAAGTTGATGGACAAAGCTCTAATTGCTGTGCACGGTGGCGAATCGATTCATTCGGGTCCTCTTCAACACTTTGCTCTACAGCGGCAATTGTTTCTTCGGTGCGCACTGTTCGACGTCTCTGCGGATGCGTATTATCACATAGAGTAAACGTAGTGCGAAAACGATCCATGGTTAACCGAATTAATTGCTCTGATGGCCGATTATATCGACCATAAAATGGACGGAGCTTGCGGTAAACTTCGCGAACTGAACCATTATTTTCGAAATAAATTTGCACGATTTGCAAGCGTTGTTCTTTTGTCAACCTATTCATGATGAAATGGCAAACCAAACTAAATATTAATCACTTGACAGCTGACAAAATGGCCACCAGTTAAAAAAGTGATGCCAACTTAAAGTTCTATACGTCTATAAAAAACACCCTTTAGAATAGTAGTGTCTATCCTCGCGACAACCATAATTTTCAAAACCACCTCTTCGACGGCGATATAATACTGTAACGACACGTTTTCGTTCTACCCGGAGTAGGTCAGCGGATGTCCAGAGTCGTACATAAAAAACACCTTTGTTTTGTTTGACATTATAAAATATATTTTAATAGTCTTCTGTTTTTTTATTTCCTTTACTTAAATTTAACTTGTTAAATATTTAAATAAAATAGATCGAAAGATAAATTAAATTACAAAGAAAAAATTAGTTAGCCTAGCCACACGTGAGTTAATTAATTAATTGGAGAATCGGACAGTAGAAGCTAAGGCAGGAAGCGATCTACCATTCCGGTGACATACGCAATACCAACAAGCGTTGACCTATTCCACTGGGTAGCGAGAACCTTAACGGCATACGCACGTTCAGGCGGCCCAAGTTTCAGTGATTTGTTCACAATTTAATACTAAAAAAAAAAGAAGTCGTCAAATCGTGTACGTCGGTCTAGCTAGGAGACGGCAACACTGAAATTCAAGCCACCCGAAGTATCCGAATTGATTTCTTGGTTGGAAACTATAAAGAGAAATTGATCTTTTGTTGGAGTGACATACGCACAACTTCGATAACAGATCTCTTCTCCACTGATCAGGTCTTAGCATTCGATGGCATACGCACGATCAAATGATTCGGCTGTGTAGCTCTATAGCTGCCAACTGACTGAATTCTTGAAATCTACTTACCCTCTTCTTAAGTTAAAACTGACTAATTTACGCACACGCATAAAACATTCAATTATTCTGTCTCTCGTGTAGCTGAGAAAATACTAATATTATCCGATGTTCCACTTTTGAGTGTATAATGATACGAAGTGTGATCCACTCAAACGTGAAGTGAACGAATGCATATGTAATTCTTCCATAACAACAGAATTTGTTCATAAGACTTCATACATTATATATCTTAACTATATATATCTTAACTATTTATTATAACAACAATAATGCAAATAAATATTCTTTATTTAAAGCTAAAGAGCAAATAATGAGTATAATTTAGGGAATTCTCTCTGTGTAGCTCAAACCAGCATTCAAAAAAATACAAAATACTTCATATAGATAATAGAACATTATTATGTACAAAAAAAAAAAAGGAAACAACAACTAAGGCATTTGTTTGTTTGCTAGGAATGCCATTGTTCATCTTATTAGGTGTGCCCAAAAACGAGTTCGTGGTCGTCACAATACTTATATCGGATTCAGAGATGGAGGGGGTTTTCTCACAGTCGACCGTCATGTATAATGGCAGCTTGCTGAGGGTGGGTGGTTTGACCAGGATGACCAGCCATCAAGTTCAGAGGCTTCGTAAGTTTCGCAAGCGAACGGAGAGCCGAGGGTATGAGTAGAGGCGAGGATGGATCGGTACTTGCGTAGGTGCCGAAAGTATCGCCAGTACACCGCCAACGTTGGGATCACGTGGACGTTGGTAGAAACGGACAACAAAGTGGAAGACCCAGATCCTGAATTCACTGTATTTCCCAGGAAGCTGGCCATTTCGGATGGGCGAGCTAGCCCAGAACAGGAGGGCGAAGTTGAAGACCCGTTGCTCGTAGACGAAACGGCGGAATTTAGGCTTAGTGGAGTGGAGGAAGACATCCTATCGCTAAGCGATATAAACCTCGGAAGCCTTGAAGAGCTAGTTAATCAGGCTCTGCAATAGGAGCAAGAAGCGGGCTCAGCAGCCACAGCTAGTCGCTTCTTCGGACGATGAAAACTTGGCAAGAGGAGATAACAAGCGCTCTTATAAAACATAAACGGTTGTGCTTCAGACGAGATATTGGCGACAAGACGTACCGCATAAGAATATCAGCGTCGGATAGAGTGGTGGTACGAGCTTTAGCGAGAGAAGGGGAGTAGTGTAAGGACCCAAACTTTTGAGAAATTTGAGTCAACACATATGTATAAAAACAAATAAACAAAAGTGAACTATTAAATTACTATTGTTGGTGTTTTAGAGAAACAGAAGTGGAAAAGACAACCAGTTGAAAATATAATGCTAAGAGGACGAACACACACCCACCCAAACACAGCTATACCAATAACAACACGAAAAAACAGACAACACAAGAGAGTACATTCTACACAACCTGTATGACGAAGTAACACCAGGGACGGGCACAGTGGAAAGACAGCCTGAAAAGAGAGCCGAAATGTTAAAACAGGTTTTCAACTTGGTTAAGAAAAACCTAATAAGAGCGGCAAAAGATCAAGCTCGACACTACACTTTGCGGCGCAGGAGTTGGAGTCGTAAGATAGGCGAATTGGTGTGGGTAAAGGATCATCATTTATCCAAAGCTGCCGAAAGTTTTGCGGTGAAGCTTGCTCCAAAGTTTGACGGCCCCTATCGAGTACACTTTCTAAGTTCACCAGTAATTGTTCAGGTACAAAAGGAGAGTAAAAGAGCCCTTCGCACTGCTCATGTTTGCGATTTTAAGTTATATATGGGATCTGGCGGAGAGACAGACCGAGACACAAATGAAAATATATATAAATAAGAAGATATATGAATTCAAACTTATTATATTTATTAACAATAATATTAATAATAATAATAAATAAATGAATTAATAGCTGTATATAGATCGCCAAGTAGTTAAAACCCCGAGTTTTATAGCGTTTTTCAAGATTTATTGAAAAAAAATATGTGAATTAAACTATGATATAATAATAGTAGGTGATTTTAGTATAGATTGGATGAAAGATTTTTATGGAATTAATTTGGAAAGTATCTTAAACTATAATGGATTAAAACAAATAATAAACGCGAATATGAGAATAGCAAAGAATTCCAAACCCTTAATAGACTATGTAGCAAAAAATAATCAAAATATTTTAGCTCAAATAAATATAAATAACAAAATAGCAGATCACGAATCTATTGAAATTTTTATCGACAATGAAAACATTCATAATGATGAAGTAGCAGAAGTGGAGATATTTAATTATAATAAAAACAATTTCAGAAACGAACTTAGTGCAATAATAGAATGTAGCGAAATAAATAATCTAGACCAATGTTCAAAAAATCTCGACGAAATCCTAGAAAATACAATAGAAAAGTTTACTTTAAAATAGAAAATCAATGAAAACTATAGAATAATAATAAGAATAATAAGAATAAATGGTTTAGTAAAGAACTTAGAACTAAGTAAAGCGAAAAAATTTTTAGATACAAAAGAGCAATTAATGAAAATACAAGTGAGGCATGGAACAGCTATAAAACAATAAGAAAAATATATAAAGTTAAAATTGAGAAAGAAAAAAATAAATATGTAGATAATAAAATAAGGAATGCTAATAACCAAAAGAAAATGTTTAACAAAATAAAGGAACTTTTGCTAAGAAACCCCAAATCTATGATAAAAACTGTGATATTTAATAATATAGAATATAAAAATAATATACAAATAGCCAATAGTTTTAATAATTTTTTTGTGGATATTATTAAAGAAATAAACAATTTGATTGATTATGTGCAATATGAAAATAAAATATCTGTGATAAACATATATTTAAATTTCGTGCAATAAATCTACAAGAATTAAAAATTACATGCTGTTTCTGTTTAATCAGCATTTTTAGGAATTTAGTATAAATAGTAATGAATAATTATTAAAACAGGGAGTTGTAAGCTAGAAGTAAGAACAAACACTTATAACCTGAAATTCCTACGGGACCCTGCAGGTTATAAATAAATAAAATTAATATAGATAATAGCCTGAAATTCCTACGGGACCCTGCAGGCTATATAAATAAATAAAAAATTATAAAATAAAGAAATCAAAGTGGTTTTGTTGTTTACAAGCGAACTCCAACATTTGGCGCAGCCGGTAATAAAAGGACCCTCCAGGAATAAAATTTGGTAATACAATTTTGATTGATTTTGAATCCTTTCCGAATGTGGCAATAATTTCATAGCAACGAAAGTTAGGAAACCAAATAAACACGGAAGTGAAGCATTAGGGGTCATTAAGCATCTGTATACCAGTACGCTTTAGTGTCTTCAAAGAAGTGTGAATTGGTGGAATTATTAGTAAACTGCTAATTACTTTGGCCACATTGGAAGAAGTTTTGATTCGATTTGTTTTGTTTGTGAACAAAATCGGTAAAGTCGGTGGCAAAGAAAAATTTAAAGAAACCACTAAGTATAGACGTGAATTCCTAGGGGTCATTAAGCATCTGTATACCAGTACGCCTTTAGGATCTTTGCCAAAATACAAAGTGGTGGAATTGAAAAGTAACTGCCACAGGCCTAAGCCACATTAAGCAAGGCAAATTTAACTTTTGTATGGAGTAAACGTCGCGATCAGTACATTGTGCGTCATTAACAAAAAAATTTTTTTTTTTACTTTTGAAGGCAATAGCGGAAATGTTTTTGGTGCTGGTAAGTATGCCTTAAAAATTTTTAGATTTGTAAATGGACAACCCGAAATCAAGGACGGACGAATTACTATCTAAGATCAATAAGTACAACTATTCGGTTGATAGGAGACCTTAATAAGAACCAGTCGGCAGATTTTTGTAAAAGAATAGAAGAATTGGAGGCCACAAAGCCGCAAATTACGGGAACCGATTAATTATACGGACAGTTTATTAGAGCAGGCAGTAGAAAAAAACGCATCCTTGGTTGAAAAATTGAGACAAAAGGGGTTAAGTGAGAATGAATTTAAGAAACAACTGAAACAACAACAGCAAATAGACGTACAAGACGACACCGTACAAAGATTACAAACAGCCTTAGGAAATGCAAAGCGTGAACTCGACATTATACACAAGACTAGGTCACCCACTCCATCAATAAGGGAAGAATTGACAGAAGAGGATTCCAGAGTTCCTTATGTAACAATAGGATACACAGACGGCAGTTCTACTGTTACTGACGAGCAGGCAGAGGAGATTAATAATAAGGATACTCGTATAGAGGAGAAAAAAACGGCTCGTGACCTGATATCCAAAACTCGATGCATCATAATAAATGCAAAAAAGGCAGGGAGCAGAGGCTATACAACAGAGACGACATCTAAAAAATTTTGCGAGCTAGCACAATACAAAGAAACTTTCGACGATTTGAAAGGGACAGAAAGGATAGACAGCACATTAATTGGAGAATTTGATACATTGGCAGCATCGGCACACGAAATTTTGAAGAGGCGCTCACCATCGCCGAGAAAAATACACACTACAGACAGAATAAATGAAGAAATTTCAACAACAATATAACGTCTTTTACGGAACTTTTGAAAAATGTATCACACATGGTGCCAGTTTTCTACGGTGCAGATAGCCCAGAGCTTACGACAGAATCAAATAAATTCATTGAAGGCCGTATGATTGCGAAAGATAAACTTTTGGAAGCAGGTAGTGTAGTCGACCTGCTGATACATTTCACAAACAAGACTTTTTGGGAACGCCTATTCATATTTGCACAAAAAGGATTTCGGAACAATAGAAGCCCTATGTTTAGCTGTCAGAGAAAAATTTATAAAGTCCAAAACCCTTAATGAAATACAAGAGTTAATATTTAGCAGTAAGCAAGCATCGACGGAAAGCGCGTAAGAATTTGCTGAAAGATTAGAAGGGTTTCTTATAGACGCAACAGAATTAATTGCTGCACAATAGCAGGATGCATCGCATCGGAAATCTATGATGGACCACTGCAATCAGTCAGCGGTAAGAAGTTATATAAGGGGCTTACGTGACCCGAAATTGGCATCCAGATTCATTGGGCATGAAAATGACAAATTATCTGAATTGTTGAAGATCACAAAGGATGCACAAAACCTGTTAGGCGCCAACATGCGATTGTCAAATGTAAAGACAGTGCATTCCCAGGAACCGTTGTACGAAACAGTCCAACAATTAGTGAATGAAGTTAGACAACTCTCACTAAGACAGCAAACGGTTAACAACTCAATGCCTGTGGATTACACACAAAGGAATTCTGTGGGTTCCCCAAAATTCTGCAATTTTTGCCATAAACAGGGACATTTGTTAAGCGAATGTTTTAGACGGCAAAACAACACTAACTTTAATCAGGGAAGACGCCAAGAACAATCCAACAATAATATTAATAGAAGTCTTCAGCCCCTGACCGTAGAGTTAGAGCGCAAAACTCATTGCAATCATGAAGTCAAACCAGGGCAATAATCGTTTTGGTGACATAAATATAAGAGAGCAACTGTGCAAAGTGCCTGGAAAATTACTATCATGATAATATGTTAAATAGAAGTGGAGGAAGAAGAAACATCAGCAATAGGGGCAATAGAAATAACAACGTACGAGAAGTGGCCAACAACCGAAATAATTCGGGAAACTCAAGGCGGCCCAGCCAAAACTAAGAGGCTGGGATTCCGGAAATTCTTACTTACTTTCGAAGACTTTAGCATCTAAAACACAAGAAGACGCAGAAAAGAGCGCCCCTAAAAACAAATTGTTTTTGAAGTCTATGTCAAGGGTCATGCCAGGTGGGGAGAAATGTAGACGGAGCACCACAATTAAAAATAACAAAAAAGTACACTGGAGTGAGAATATACACAGGTACATTCCAGAGACCTGCACAAACTATTTCACTTTCAAATCAGAGTCACGACAGGAACAAAAACTTCGTACAGAACAAAAGAACGATGCATTCATAAATTTTCCTTGCAGGGAAGCAGTAAATAGAAGTCTGTCTTTGCTGGTAGATACAGGAGCACACACTATATAAGTGAGGACAGAGGCTTTGGCACCCCACGTCAAAATAGATGAACGAAATCAAAAGAGTGTGTTAGGAGCCTTCGGACAATGGGGACAATAATTACTCAGCTCGAAGGCCTGGAAGATTTTTCAGTACAAATGCACGTGGTGCCCGAAGGAAACAAACTTCCAGCAGATGGTTTGCTAGGAAGATATATGATGTGGGACAGATCAGTGACAGACACAATTAATAAAAATTTAAGATTTTTTAAAAACGGACAAGAAGTGATTTCACTACCACTTGTCCCAGAAGGAAAATCATCACAAATATACTTAGCTGAACAATTTTCTATCAAAGAGCGTTAACAAACAATTGCATCAGTTATAGTAAACTCCATTAATGGTGACATTGTCATAGACAAGTCAGAAATTTTGCCAGGTGTTTTCGTGGGTGCAACTCTTACAACAGTGAAAGCCGCAGCAGCTTTTGTACCTATTCTGAACACGAATAACATGGCCATAAATATAAGTGAAAAAATAAGCCTGAGCTACAGGGACTATAAGATGAAGCCATTAGCAATAATAAATATAATAGATTCTAGAAAAAGGTTGAATAGAGAAAAACTACTTTTGGAAACGGTGAAACTAAGCCAAAGTCTTAACCCAGAAGAGAGGTTTTCAATTGAGAATATTATGAGGACATACGACGATATTTTCCAACTGCTTGGTGACAGTCTTACCTACACTACTATATTGAAACATGAAATACCCACGGAAGCAAGTCAACCCCCAATAAACATTAAACAATACATGCTACCAGAAGTCTACAGAACTGAAATTAACAGACAGGTAGACCAAATGCTCAAGGATAATGTAATAACACCCAGCAATTCTCCATGGAACTTCCCGGTTCTTTTGGTATCCAAAAAAGCAGGACAACATGGGGAAAAATGTGGCGATTGGTTGTACGAGTAGATTTTAGAAAACTGAACAAAGCGACAGTAAAACAGGTTTTCCCAATACCAAGAATCGATGTGATTTTAGACCAATTAGGGTGCAGCAGGTATTTCTCTACTCTCGATATAGCAAGTGGATACCATCAAGTATTAATAGATCCTAATGATAAACAAAAAACCGCCTTCAGTACCAACTTAGGGCACTATGAATTTAACCGTATGCCTTTCGGATTGACGGGTGCACCATCTACTTTTCAAAGAATCATGAATTCAATACTCAAGGAATTGACTGTTTCGTTTATTTGGACGATATTGTTATCTATGGCAGAAACTTAGTGGACCATAATTCACGTTTAATGAAAGTTTTGGAGGTCTTGAGAAAATACAACCTAAAATTACACCCCGAAAAATGTCATTTCCTGCAGAGAGAAATTATCTATCTTGGCCATCAGTGTTTAGAAAAAGGGGTTCTGCCAGACCCCAAAGAGGGCAGTGAAAGATATACCACCCCCTAAAAATATCAAGGAGCTACAAGGATTTTTAGGGCTGATGAATTACTACAGAAAGTTCATTCCAAACTCGGCACGAATTTCATTACCTCTTAACAAAATGTTGAGAAAGGATAAAAAATTAGAATGGGCACAAGAGTGCCAGGAAGCAATGGACAAGTTGAAGGACGCTATGACAAACCCTCCTCTCCTGACAAACCTTGCCTCCTGCAAGATTTGCCAGCAAAATAAAAGCTCGAGGATAGACAGGATGCCAATGACCCTGACCACAACCCCCAGTATGCCTTTTGAAAGAATTTTATTTTTTAACAAATATATAGTCACCTTTTTGGACGATTTTTCAAAATACCTAGCCTGCGCAGCTATCCCAGACATGGAAGCGGAAACGGTAGCAAGGCAGTTCTTTAGAGAAATAATTGCCCGATTTTTCATCCCCAAAGTTCTCGTGACAGATAATGGAAGCAACTTCAATTCGAAATTGTTCAAGGAAGTTTGCAAATTGCTTGGAGTAAAAAACATATAAACAACTCCATATCATCCTAAATCCAATGGATCTCTGGAAAGGACCGATAGACCTCTTGCAGAGTATTTAAGAAGTTTTGTGAAACTTGACGGAACTAATTGGGATGATTGGCTGCATCATGCCATGCATGTACACAATAACACAAGACATTCGTCTACTAAGCAAACACCCAACAAGGTACTGTACGGATTCGAATTTGAAATACCTGTCAGGTTAAAAAAGCAGCCAGCACCTCTCTATAACATAGATGACTACAGCAAAATCCTTAAATACCAAATTCAACGAAGTTATGAAGTGGTGAGACAGAACCAGGTTAGGGCAAAAGAAAAATAAAAAAAAAATATTATGACAAGGGCATAAAGACTAGACAGTTTCAGACCGGACAAATGGTGTGGCTAAAAACCAGGCGCAAAAAAATAAATTTTCACCTATATGGTTGGGTCCCTATGAAGTCACGGGAGTACTCACACCTGTCAATGTAAGAATACGACAAAGGAACTCCGACAAGGTTTATCACAATAATTTGATAAAACCAGTTAAATAAAGAATTTATAAAAGGTGACAGGGTGCAAGGAGTTAGATTGCGAATAATTAAAAAGGGTAATTTTTTTTTACTTAAAGAATAACAGTTACTCCTTTTATTTTCTAATTATTTTGGCTCGAAACTAAAGCTAGAAAGGATTTAAGCGGAAGTGCAAGTAAGTTACTCATAAAACACTGATTTAGTTACTTTACAGCACCGCCATCGGTAATTTGCCTGAAACATTGAATTTAGTGCGAAAATTCGATACAATTTTAACTGACGGCAAGTGCCATGGGGTATGCGAAGAAACATTTCGAGGTAAAATACGAAAGGGTAGCAGAAAATAAGTAAAATTGAACAAAGGTTGATGAGATAAGTGAGAAAAAGGGTTATATGACGTATAATACGCTACGAAGTGTATCAGCCACCCAATTTCTGATCCTAGATATTTTGGCTTGAAACTAAAGCTAGGGGACGAAAGTGGGATATGAGGGCGATATAGGATGAAATAAATAAGTAAATAGAAAGAAGGAAAAAGACCACAGGGCCATATCAGAGAAATAATAGAAGAATATTAAATAACATGAGAAAAAATTAATAGTATGAATATATATTGTCAGAAAGGGTTAAAAAGCAAGGAATTATAAAATGAAAAAAAGTGTGAAAAAACATTAAGGAAAATTAGTAAAAATAACGGAAGGAGAATATGTGAAAAAAAGGGAAAAACCAGAAGGGTTATAAGATTAAAGTATAAAAAATAATCGAAATTTTCAGCAAAAAATAATTATATGAATAAAGAAAATAAAAGGTCAAAAAAGGAAGGTTAAAATTTTAAATTGAAGTCTAAATACACACCCTGCACTAAGGTTTTTTAAAAGGAGGAGTTCCTGACTAAGGAAAATTTACATCGAAAAGTTATTTATTAGCACAAAACTGCTATAAATGTCTTAAAAACAGTATTATATAATGGCCTATAATGGATGAAGTTAGTTCTAACATAGATACAATTTCAGCTAAATGTAAATATTGCGAAAAAACTAAGAAAAAGGCAGTAAAAGATAATAATAACAAACTGAATTAAAATGAAAAAAGGCCACAGAAAGTTTTTTTTATAAAGAAAAAGTAAACCGCATGACACATTCATGCTAGTTCATTTTATTGAATTGTTAAGAAAAAAATATTCTGCAACATTTTTATGCACCTGTATGTTCACGTTTTTTTAGCAAATGTTTTGAATAAAATTTAAGTCTTCTTGAAAAATATGCCTTTAATTTTTCAAATTAAATAACAATTTTACAAAATCTCACTTGGAATATTTCAAATTAACAAACACCTTTTAACGTTTTAGCACCACATTTTGTGCTTTACTTTTGATATTTCATTAATAAAAAAACACTGTTTTTTTTTAATTGCAAATGTTTTAAAGTACTCATTTTTTTAAAAAGTATGAAGTTTGTTTAAAAAAAATATTTTCTGTTTAACATTTTTAAACACTGATTTATTTTAAAAAGCAAATGTTTTGTTTATTTGAAATTTGAGTAAAAATGTATTTTTTGTTTAAAATTTTTGAGTCGGATTTCTTAGGCATTTATTATTTTTTTTCTTGCTGCGACGGTTATTACCGAAAATTATAACAATACTTTTGTTTGTTTGGTTTTTGTGTTTCACCGAACAAACATTTAAAACTATTCTTAAAGTAGATAATTTATAAATAAATATGTGTGTGTGTATGTATGCACATATATATGCACGTATATTTGTGTTTATATGTATACACATATATAGGTGTATAAAGATATATATTGGAAAACGCCTGATTCAGAGGTTTGGATTATTGTTTTCAAAATCCAATATATATGTACAAGCTCAATGGGCATTAAAATGCTTGCTTGGTAAAAAAAAAATAAATATATATATATGAATATACAAAAAAAACACAAAAAAGATTTATAAATACTTACAACCACAAAATACAAAATATTTATAAGTTTTTTATGTTGTTTTAGAAGTCGTAAAAAAGAAAAAAAATTTTTTTTTTGTAAGAGTAGCAAACAAAGGAAGAGTAATGTTTTTTATGTTTAAACTATAGCATTAAAATACCAAAACTCTTATATATTATTGTAAATATTTTAATACCAATATATTTTTTTGTAAACAATTTTAAATTAAGACTTTTTTTGTTTTTGTTTACAATTTGAAAAAAATGGGTTTTGGGAATTTTAGTTTTAAAATTTTTAAAATAAACTGGGATTTCGTGTGGTGTTCTCCAACACAATAAGCGAAACCTTTACGTGTCAACTAATATCATGGACTCATCTTGTCCTGCCCCCAACGAAGTGGCACTAGAAAATTTGTTTAACTTAGAGGGCTTTATTGTCTCTAAAGTTGATGAAAAACTTTCAAAAATCTCAATTATGATTTTCTCACTTTATTTAATTGAATTTAGCATTAGCAGATGCTGAACCTTATCCAAAAAACACCTTATGATCCAAAACGAAGTGTGATTAAAGCTTCGTTTTGTTGCGGGCGTTTGGCAGAGTATAAAAAAAAAAATTCGTGGCGGAGCCTTAGGGCATGTGTGCCGGGAAAGAGGTTATTGCACCCTAACGCCTCAATTCCCTTATATGAAAAAATGTAAATATGGAGAGGGGCTTACGGCCATTGGAGACACCACCTCCTGCCCGAGTCTCCGGTTAATAATAATGATAATATTGCTTTTGGTTTTGTTTGGTTATGTTTGGTTGCTTTAAGTTTTAATGTGAGTTGCTTGTTTTTTATTTTTGTTTTTATCCTGTAAAAAGAAGAAATTAATTATTAATAAATCTCATAAATTTATTAATGGAACGACACAAAAGCTTCCCAAAAACTTCTCTGGTAAAACCTAGAACGAAAAAAGAAAGAATTTTGTTAAAAGTTAAGATTTTCATACTTACACGCGGCCGAGAAGAATTAAAATGAAGCAGCTGTTTGTCAAAAGTATGTTTTGGTTGTGTTAGTATTAAGTGTGGCTCTTTTGTGGGTATATTTTTCTTTTGTTAAGATCACCAAGTTGGCAATGCGTATAAGTGTAGTAAAATAAAAACCGTTTTTTTTATTTCATTCAGAAATTTAAAAATTTTTTAGCTAAAAATTTAAATGATGATTGTAAACAAAACACTGTCTATTTTTATGGAGGCCTGGTATTGTGGGTTGGTAGATCCGTAAGAAAGGATGGGATATGGGTCGTTAATAAACATTCCGTGGATAACATAGCGACTATAAAAGAAATACTAAAACTTTTCCCGAAGTTGAATTGGTTGGCTATGAAGGACCGACCATAATAAGATGCAGTCTATTTCAGACCAACATTGATTGTCCACATTCGCATGAGTTGGTTGTACGAAAAGATGATCATGATATATGTGATCCACATAATTTGAAGGTATCCCAAGATGTTGGCTATTTTGCAGAATTTAAAAACATGGGTATTACACATACGGCTAAAAAAGTATTTATTTAAAAAGAAGCAACAACATTTAGGACGTGACTTTTTAACAATTAAAGAAGATCAAGAGTTGATACAATAAACAGAAAAAGAAACTAAGGAGAAAAATTCATTTCAAGTACGGCTATGCTTTGAAGCTTTCCGAGTTGAGAAACACAAATCATATACAACTATAGCCCCACCAATTTATACAAATCCAGTTAGTTTTCCGGAAAGAAGGTGACATAACACAAAAAAAGGCGCCTAAAATAAGAAGCAAAAGACGCATCCTTCATATACGAACGTTAGCTCTCCATCTGCAGCAACATCAACACCACACGCAGGGGCGCAGTTTCCGATACGGGGGGAGGGATGTTGAGAGGCACACTCGTATTTTTAAACTCTAGTTATAAGTTAATCAAAATTAATAAATGTGTACTAATGTAATATAAATCTTTTTGGCAGTAGCACTTTATTTAGTTAAACTTTGTTTACAAGCCTTATTATTGTAATATGACTCTTTTTGGCAAGTCAGCAATTTAATTATTTATTTTTAAGAAATGCTGTTTCTGTTTAATCAGCATTTTTAGCGTTAAGAATTTAGTATAAATAGTAATGAATAATTATTAAAACAGGGAGTTGTAAACTAGAAGTAAGAACAAACACTTATAACCTGAAATTCCTACGAGACCCTGCAGGTTATAAATAAATAAAATTAATATAGATAATAGCCTGAAATTTCTACGAGACCCTGCAGGCTTTATAAATAAACAAAAATCATAAAATAAAGAAATCAGTGTGTTTTTCTTGTTTACAAGCGAACTCCAACAGGACTCTATAGGCAATAAACTACTTTATATAATTAATAAATCATTAGAAACTGGAATCCATAATTACACCTATTGAAAAAGTAAAAAACACAGTTAAATGCGAAAAATTCCGACCTATAAATGGGCTAAAAACTTTTGAAAAAAACCTAGAGGCAATTGTAAAAAACCTATTAGAAGAGTAAAACATAAAATTCTTTCAAAATATCAATCATGTTTCCGAAAAAACACTCAGGTGAGACTGCACTAAATTATGTTAAAAACAGATGGAAGTTTATGAAGAACAATAATAAAATTGTAGCAATGTTTCTGTTTTTAAAGAGCATTCGAAACAATATCGAGATATTTTATTAAATTAATTATTAAAAAAAACAATACATGTGTGTTATACAGGATACTAAACTAAAATAGTTCAATCATATCTTACTCGTACTAACAGAAAAGAAATAACAAAAATAATAATGCAAAATCAATGGAAATTGAAAATGACTTTGGTGCGCCTTAAGGCTCAATTCTGGGGGCGCTTTTATTTATTATATATATAAACGATATGAAAAAAGTTCTAAAAAATGTGAGATAATACTTAACGCAGATGATACTCTAGTTTTCTTAGAAGCATCAAGAGATGAAACAGATTACGAAAATCTACAATCGGATATGGATAAAATAAATAGTTGGTTAAAAATAATGGAAATCAATATAAACAATGATATAATTTTCAAAACAAATGATGTGATAATAGAAAAAGTAAATTATATAATTTTAAAACATTCGTCAAATTTTTCGAGTTATGACTTCTGAACGTAAATATTTCCGAAAATAATCAATACCGATACGGGCTATATTAATTGATACAAATTGATGTGTGGTCCAGCTTTTAGTTAAGATTTTATTCTGATTCTATAGCCTTACAGCTTTTAAATTACATTTTTTGTTTTCAAATGTATGATATTTTGACAAATTCTTGTAATATTTAAAAACGCAATATTTTTTCAATAGTTTGTTTAAATTTTTCAGGGACCGTAAATAACGGTTATCCAGAAAATTTAAACTCAAAAAATCTTCATGTCCGAGTCAACTGAGACACATACTGCCATATACCAATAGATTCGTATTAAAGTGCTCTTTCAGATACTATGGTGATCTTAAAAAAACGATCTCAACTCCGAAGTTAAGAGTTATTTTTCAACGAAAAAAAAAAAAAAATATATATATATATATATATATATATATATATATATATATATATATATATAATATAATTGATAATGAATTAAATTTTAAAGATGATTTAGAATATATATGTAAAAAATTGGAAACAAAAATTGGATTTCTTAAACGAATTAGAAATAATGTATCAATTATAACATCAATAAATACTTACAACACAATTATCAAACCTTATTTTGAATATGGATCGACAATTTTATGTACATGCTGCACGGACGCCCAAATAGACAGGCTATAAAAACTCCAAAACTGACCTTTATCAAGAAAATGGGGATGGGTGATGCACCCGATTATTTAATAGAATAATTACGATATGTTGGTGATGTTCAACTTTATAATTTAAGAAATAATTTTAATTTTAGATTACAACGTACAGACACAAACACAACTCTACGTTCACTTTTTTGCCTGGGCAAACTTGATTTCAACACATCACGGATGGACGGATGGTCATCGCTCAATCGACTTCGCTATGTAAAAGAGGTCAGAATATATTTACTTTATTGGGTCTGAAATGTAATTTGTAGAAATTACACTTGGAATGACAAACTAGTTATACCCTTTTTTCACTTTTTGTGGTGAAGGGTATAATAATGACCTCTTTTAATTGGTACTAGTCGATGTATAATATTACGAACAGTTTAGCTGTAATATTTAACAAACTATTTGTATAATTTTAAACCATTCGTCAAATTTTTCGAGTTATGACTTCTGAACGTAAATATTTCCGAAAATAATCAATACCGATACGGGCTATATTAATTGATACAAATTGATGTGTGGTCCAGCTTTTAGTTAAGATTTTATTCTGATTCTATAGCCTTACAGCTTTTAAATTACATTTTTTGTTTTCAAATGTATGATATTTTGACAAATTCTTGTAATATTTAAAAACGCAATATTTTTTCAATAGTTTGTTTAAATTTTTCAGGGACCGTAAATAACGGTTATCCAGAAAATTTAAACTCAAAAAATCTTCATGTCCGAGTCAACTGAGACACATACTGCCATATACCAATAGATTCGTATTAAAGTGCTCTTTCAGATACTATGGTGATCTTGAAAAACGATCTCAACTCCGAAGTTAAGAGTTATTTTTCAACGAAAAAATAAAAGTTGGAATGAAACTCTTAAAAAAGAGAGTATTATTTTTCGGTCATAAAATAAAACTCTTTTTTGGAGTTTTATTTTTTCCGTCATAAAATAAAAGTCTTTTGAGAAGTTTTATTTTTTCCGCCTACAATAATTTTGTTAATGTTCTTCTTTCTTACAGTCTTTTTTATTGAGTCTGATATAATGTTATTAACAATAACTTATTATTAATTATTATTTATTTGTTTAATTTAACAAACATAATTTTTTCCAAATTTTCTGCAGAAAGATTTGAACGCAGGTCGCTCAATACCAATTTTAGAGCAGAGAATGCTCTTTCCACGCTTACCTGAGTTGCAGGAACACACTGCACTGTTTTTGACAATTTATATAGGTAGGGATAATGTATTTTTTTTTTGATTCCCAGAACTCAAAAAGAGGTTTATAAATAGATATGGGCTGTGGAGAAAAAATATCGATTTCATAATAAGCTTTTCGTTGTTCATCCATATTATCATTTTCTTCCCTTTCTTCTTCCCTATCTATATTTAGGGAGTTTAAATACTGTCCCGAAAGCGATGAATGAGATTGATATGTATCGTAAACATCCGGCGAAGATGGGAAAACAGCCGGTGAAGATCGTAAAGCTTTCTTGCTTGTGGACGGTGGATCATCGCGTTGGTTAGTATTTATCTGCAAAGAGAAAAACAATTAAAACGCATTTTTGGAAAATGATTCATAAAATATTTTTTTAAACTCACTTTCTTCTCCAACTGCAAAATCCGAATGATCACTTCTTTAAGATGGGTTCGAGCACACATTAATTGTAAGGGCTCCTTCGCTATGATGCACTGAAGACGCGGATCCAAATATAAAGCTGCAAGTAATGTTTCATTTTTTAACAAAATTTTCTCGCGCTGTTCCAAAAATTCAGAGCTATTGGTCTTTGCTTGAACTTCAAGCTTCATATGGAGCCATATTTTAAAAAAATCGGTGAAAAATAATTGCTCTTCTTGAAGCATTTGTGTTGCGACGTATACAGGCTCCAAGAGAGCTAATAAGGCTTCCATATTTTCCCATTCTGATTGATGAAGATTAAGAGAAGCATCGACATTTTTCAAGCAAAAGGATTTGTAGGCCATTAAGTTTTTTGTCATAAAGTACGTAAAATTCCATCGAGTCTGGACATCCATGCGAATTTGCGGTAAATTAAGATTACTAGTCTTGCTCCTAAAATAATTTTTAACTTATTGTCTAAAAACTTCAATAATTTGCATCTTGTTTACAACAAACCTGTAAGTAGGAGTCCGTAAGGTCTTCGCTTAATCTCGGACGCGCTTCAGTAAATCTTTCTTAATCTTATGTAAATAATCGTTAACAACCAGTTGCAGTGAATGAGCAGCACACTTCACTGATTGTACTGAGAACACAGAGATTTCTTGAAGAAGGTCTCTAGAGACAGTGTTATCAGAGTCGCTTTCATCCTCCTAGTTGAATAATCTCACCATTTTAATATAATTCCGTCCATTATCCGTTGTAATAGTGTAAATTTGGTTCTTTTCGACGCCAAAACTCTCCGAAACATTTTCAACTTTAGCTTTTAGATACTCAGCTATAAAATGACATTAAAAGGAGTAGAGGTGTTTAAAAAAATTAAAGTAAATTGTAAAGTTCACGAATGGGCTAAAAAAGGTCACTTTTTCACCCTGTGTGTAGTAGTTCTATGTTCAATTTATTTCCGCGTCGACTTTTTTTGTTCAATCGGCACCAAAATTCATATCAGATGTTTTTATATACAAAAGAACCAAATTATCCCATTCGTGGACATTATAACAGATTTCGAAAATAGGACATACAACATTGAACACCTCTAAAGGGGTGCTTTCACCTGCAATGGGTAATTAATGTATTTACCTGTATGACGCTCTGTCAGCTCAATACAGCCTAGCGTTTTTATAATAATTTTCGTTTTACTGTAAAAATGTATGTTAATTCCCATTATGCTGCGTTGAAGTCTTGTGGCCATGTCGATTTTCGAAGACAGCAACTTATTTGTCAACTTCTTTTTCAACCAGCTTCTTTCGTTTTCGTATGTTTCATTAACTAACTCAGTTATATTTCTGGACGTAACTGCTGGGATACCAAGTCCATCAAAGAGTTAATTCGCAATGACCTTGAAAGCATCTGAATCAAAAAAGGCAAACGGTAATTTTTCGGCTGTGACTAACTCAACACATGCTTTTTTCATTTCTTCAGGAGCCATTGTTACCGAAAATCTAACTTTTTTTAATGGCACTTCACATTTATCATCATTATTCAGTTCAAAGTAGTATTGTTTATGCATGTTGATTAAATTACGCTTTAAATTTGTAATATGATCACCTTTAAAAACTCTTTTACACAGCCGGCATACATGTGAATTATCAACTTTTTCAAAAAATTTACGGCTTCTAATATCGGAATTGCGACCCATTCTAAATATACGCGTGGCACTCACGTGACTTACTATACAAAGCAACTTTGTACATAAAACTAATTATTTGCAAATTGCAATTATTATTTTTAGGCTCAGACGATTGCAGAATAAGTAAAAGTGCGTAATAAAAATGTGTTTTTTTTAATTTAAAAATTTTAAATTTTATTTTAGACAGAAAAAATAAAACTCCTATAAAGAGTTTTACTTTATGACGGAAAAATAAAACTCTTTTTTTAAAAGTTTTATCCGACTTTTATTTTTACGTTGAAAAATAACTGTTTTATATGGGTTTTTTTCTTTAAGTCACTAAATAACTGTTGTAAAAGAACTTTTTTGATATCTCTTATAACCGTTACGGTCCCTGAAATTTTTCCATTTGTGTCTGTATAAAAACTATTACCGACATAGCTGTTACTTTAAAGCTTAGTGTTTTTTAAGTTAGCAAGAATTCGCTGTGGTATATTTTCTGTATGCAAGTGTTTTAGAAATTTATCCACACATTTTGTGAAAGGTATTTTCGATCTCTAGTGATTAGTGCTACCAACTGTGTTAAACTTTAATCGAAAAACTAAAATTATAAATATTTGGGATTTTTGTTATATGAAAAGTTTGCAGCTTTATAAGTTTTTTCGTACAGTCTTTCAAAAAGCGCGCAAAAATTTATTTGGTTTAGACTCCTCTTATTAGTGTTATTGCAACGTTAAGACAATTTTGTCAAGCCTTTACCTCAGACAACTTTGTCTTGATAATAAACGTCAATTCGATGTCATTTCTTTTTATTTACATTTTTTTATTCAACAAATATACTGCGCCAAAAAGTAATTTTATATTTTTGGCAAATATTATTCTTGTTTATTGTTCCGGTTGTTAGCTTTACATAAGTACCTACGTGTGGATTTGTTCCACATATTATAAAGGAGAAAATCTTTCTAGCCCGGAAATAATCAAAAATATTTAAAATCAGCTAATGGATACTACATATCTTTGGTACGAAGTTTTTAAATATCAAAATGCTGCTGGAAATGCTGCTTCAAAGAGGTGAGTTTGCCTTGCGATTATTACGCATGCCATGGTCTAATGCAGAGTGCAATGAGTTTTTAGTCAACTTAATAGAGCTAAATCAAAGCTCAGAAATCGATTGCAAACCAATATGGTTGATGCTATTTTAACCGTTAAGTATGTAAATTTTTTTTATTAGCCTCTTTATAATTACTTTGTTGCTTTAGAAATGGCCTCCGTCGGCATAACAAATACTGCTACGATTAAAAGGTTCCGAAAAAATTTTTAAACTTAATCGGAACCTGAATCAGAATCTAAACTAGATATGAACAGTTATTGCCATATTCATAAAAAATAATAAAAGATTATTTTATGAATACGGCAGTTAGTATTTAAAAACAGTATTAAACAAGTAAGAATGGTATTTTCGGCTATGCCGAATCTTATGAACCCTTCGCCATGTAAATTTAGTTTAGTGAAGTAACTCCAATCAATAAAAAAAACAAATATTGGGGTGACAGAGACTTACAAAATAAAAAAATGGTACTGCAAATATATATTTTTTTACATAAAAATACCATCGGCTATTACTAGGTTAAAGATCTCTTCAAAAGCTTTAAAATGATATCCTTATTGATATTTCAAGAAATTTGAAAATTTCAGAGCCCCGTAACTGGGAAAATATGGGTCAGCGCCAATTTTTTCAGGTAATATATCTTTCTTATTTTAATTCTCTATCACCAGCTCTTTCGACACTTAATCTGATTTATTGACATATTTATTTTTTTGTAATTCCAATTTTGCCTCGGTGAAAGGTGTAAAAATAAATTGTTCAAGAAACTTTTCAGCGTTTTTTCGACTAGTTAGCAGTTTCTTGCGTTTTTTAAAGTAATATCTAGCGGGAATTGGTTCAATAGTTTTGGAAACACTGCTGTCGAGTGCCATTACTGCCATCCCTAAATTAGCGCGTAAGACGCAAAGCAATGTAATTCATAGCTTTTGCGCTGGAATGTCATCCCTAAATAAGAGCGTCAACTTTGTGTCTTTAACAGTAATGTTAACTAATTTTATTTTATTAAGCCCGCCGTATAAGAATAAAGAAGAGATAAAACCGCTAGATTGCCTTGAAAGTAACTAAATTGTCATTTTTAAAAAATATGCTTTCTGCTCAAGCTAATTGGGCCTACAAATTTAAGGTAATTAAAAACCATTTTTAATTACAAATTTCACCCGACGTTTCGTCGCGTGTTTGTCGACTTTTTCAAGGGTTGTTGTCTATAATTTATTAAATTAAAATTATGAAATATAAAAACATTTGAATATTATAACATAAATACATATTCAAATCATTATTTTTTAACTTACAATTTAAAAAACGTTATTAATTTGAATTACATTTTTCATTAAAACAAAAACAGAAACATAAAAACAATTTACAACAAACTTCAAAAAACAAGAAACACATAAGTTTATGTCGAAGATCAGCTATAGCAAGCTATAGATTGATGTTATCGGTGTCCTTTTTCAAATTCATTGTATTGTCTATCTTCTTTTAAATGTGTAAGCTTTCTTTAATGTATCTCTTTCTCTCCACTTTCTCTTTATCCAATATTTTAACTTTGCCAAAGTCAGCTATGAGACCTGTGTTTTGTATATGTTGAGCCAATGCAGTTGTCTCCTTTCTTTTAGTAATGTCAGCTTGATGCTCAGCTATTCTTGTTGACAAAGTTCTCTTTGTTGTTCCTATATATATATTAAATTGCATTTTGATGACCCATTACCCTTACATGGTATTTTGTAAACAATGTTATTTTGTTTTTGCTTATTAATTGGCGCCTTAATTTTCGTAAATATTGTATTTATTGTGTTGTTAGGTTTATAGGCAAAACAAATGTTGGTGTTATTTTTAATTATGTTACGTATATTTCTGTTGTCTGTTAAGCCAGGAATGTATTTTACACTGTAAAAAGTACAACTTGTCTTATCATTGTGTATTGTTTTATTTGATGTTTTGTTTTTAATTCGGTGTTTTACTGTATTTATTAACTTTCTTATGAGGTAATTAGGAAAACTATTGTTATTTAATATGTTATAAATTTTCTGTATATTATTATTATGGAACTGTTTGTCGCTGATTTTTAAGACTCTTTCTATAAAGGTCTTTGCTGTGTTAATAATCTGGTTCTTGGGTTGTGTTGTATTGTAATTCATTAATCTGCCGGATGCTGTTTCCTTTGAATACCAATCAAAAATAATTTTATCTGATGATCTGATCAATTTTGCATCTAAATATGTGATTTTTTTTCTGCTCTTCGATCTCCATAGTAAATTTTAATTTGGGGTGATGATTGTTGAATGTTTTGAAGATTTCATCTTAATCGTCAATATTTATAATAGCTAGGATGTCATCTAATATTTGGCTATGTATTTTATTTCTATATTTTTATTTTTTAGTTCCATTAAGGCGTCGTCAAGTAAACTATCTAAAACTATGTCTGCCGATTCGTATTTTAATCCTCTATCGATCATATATAGCGGTATATGTTCACGCGGAATAGTTTTCGAGATATAAGCGAAAAACTAAACTTATATTTTTGCGCGATTTTTTCAAATTTAAAAAGTTTGCCGCTTAATAACTTTTTTCGTACAGTCTTTCAGAAAACAAACCTTATCACGATCGATTTATACCTTTATCCTCTATCAATCATATATAGCGGTATATGTGCAAGCGGAATAGTTTTCAAGATATAAGCGAAACATTAAACTTATATTTTTAAGCTATTTTTTAAAATTTAAAAAGTTTGCCACTTAATAACTGTTTTCGTACAGTCTTTCAGAGAACAAACTATACCACGATTGATTCTTATTTTTGTCCTCTTTCGATTGTATATAGCAGTTTATGTGCAGGCGGAATATTTTCTGAGATATAAGCAAAAAACTAAACTTATTAATTTCAGCGGTTTTTGTTAATTTTAAAAATTTTGCCGCTTAATAACTTTTTCCGTATAGTCTTTCCGAAAACAAACTATACCACGATCGATTCGTACGTTTAGCCTCTATCGATCATATATAGTGGTATATGTGCTCGCGGAATAGTTTTCGAGATATTAGCGAAAAACTTAACTTATATTTTTGAGCGATTTTTTCAAATTTGAAAAGTTTGCCGCTTAATAACTTTTTCCGTATAGTCTTTCCGAAAACAAGCTATACTACGATCGATTCGTATTTTTATCCTTTTTCGATCGTATATAGCGGTATATGTGCACGCAGAACAGTTTTCGAGATATAAGCGAAAAACTAAACTTATATTTTTGAGTGATTTTTTTTACTATTAAAAAGTTTGCTGGCTAATAACTTTTTTCGTACAGTCGTCCAAGTAACGAGATATACCATGACCGATTCGTATTTTAAGCCTCTATCGATTGGCGTTAGTCCCTATTATACATGGCTTTTAGTTTTGTTTTTATAACTAAAAAACCATCTCAATTAATGACTATATATTTTAGGTGTAGCTCCTTCATTTAAAAAATGGCGAAAGTGTTAATCTGATAATCTGATTCTGCAAGCTTAGAGCTTTTTATTTCTAATTTTTATTTGAAAAACTATTAAAAATTGAGGAATTGTAACCGTTTCTAATAGGTCTTATTTTTTGTCAAAATTTGTTTTCATTTAATACTCCTTTTTTTATAACTCTGTAAAAAAAGTATAAGAGTTTAAAAAGTTTGTTATCTTCTCCTACGTTATTAAAAGCAACGATTCGTCTGTATAAAATTCTATACGCCCGCTTTCGATTTTGGTATCCATGTTGATGTATACAAAATTAAATCGATTTTGCAATTGAATTCGGTTTTTTTAAGTAAGGTCTTGCGAAAAAAAATTTTCTTGCAACTGTCGGTTAGTTGTAATCGTTCGCATTTGTGCATATGTTCTAAAACTTTAATGCTGCTAGAATATGTAAGCATATCGGCTGAGTATTTTTGACATTAAAGTTTGAACATTAAAGATGTTATCCTTGAATACATTATAAGCAATAAAATTGCTGTCACAATATGCCTAGAAATTCTGTCAAATCAGGAGCAAAAAAAGAAAAAAATCTGAAACCTTGTCATGCATCAAGAAACACAACCGAAAAGCAAAAAAAGACTGTTTTGGAAAGGGAGTTGGTGGTGAAATCACCAAAACAAACTGTGTTTGAAGAAGTTTTTCATAGAAAATCTGAACGACGGAGAGTAGCACGTGACATCTTTTTGGTTTTTGAGGAGTCGAAATCAATAAAAAAGACCAGATCTGGTAAAAAGCAAATAAAATCAAAGTTTAGTCACCTTAAAGTAGAACCTATTAGACACACAGGCCTTTTGCGAGATATTAAAAATGAACCAAAAAGCTTCTTAAACGGTAGTAATGTTGATGCAACTTTGCAACCCGATGCTTTAATTTTAAAAAGTTGCCCGAACAATACGTTAAGTGTTAGAAAAGAAGAGAAAAATGTATCGGAAAAATTAAAAACAACAATCCTTGATAATGTAAAGCTGGGTTATTCAAAAAAAACTAACAACATAAAATCTATAAAAATATCAACATTAGAATCTCAACCATGCAAATTAAGGAATGAAGCCAAATTAATAGCCAGAGTGAATCCGATATTTCTGTGGGTTAAACAAGATGACACGCGAATCGTTGAAGTTCGTTGCGAAGATTATGATAAAAGAAACCGTATCCGTATCACGAAGACATCAAATGGATGGCGGGCGATTCCAAGATCCGATCCTACAACATCAAGGGTATTAAAGTTTTATCCTACGTCCCTAATGAAAGTGAAAAGAGAAAACAGTATTCATGAACCCAGCAACATTATCGATAGCAAAGGTGATTGTAAAAATAATGTAGTCAGTGAAAATTTTCAAGCAACAAATATATTCCCTGAAGGTATAACTAAGAAAAACGATACAAATTTTAATGGAATTGACACGTTATCAAAATCGACTACTAAATATGTTAAATCAAAAACGAAGAAAAAAAAATTCAAAAAACTTAAGAAGAAATTAGATACTCAAAAAGCCTTAAACAAATATAAAGTCAGTGACACTGCCGAACGAAGTACAATAGTAAATATCGATACATTAACACAATTAAATCCATGCATTAACGGACATATAGATGTTATGGATTTTTCAGTGCAAATAAAAAGTGGTTTAGGGTCTAAAATTAATGAGCTTATACCTGGTAGTTGCTTGTACACAGATGATATTGATGAAAATCTTCCTGTAAATACTATTAAAAAGAATTTTGGAGCATTCGAAAACAATTCAAATTCAATAAACTCTCCTTTTAACATTGATATACCACCAAAGAAAAATCATTATTATGAAAAGGAAAGCGAAAAGGAGTTTTCATATCATCTATGCTCTAAAACAGGGTTGTTTTTGCCAAGTCAGATAACCTTTTCGGAGTATGAGAATGAATCAAATGAAATTTTAAAGGACCCAACGAAATCAAAGGTTACTAATAACACCACCCTTAATTCAAACAAAGAAATATTTGTAATTGACATTGGCAAAATTAGTAAAGATTCAAAAATACAAACACCTGAAGAGAACGCAGACAGCTTGGAGGCCAAAACAAAAAATCTTAAAGATCTGCTTGATGATGCTGATCTTCTTCAAAACTGCGATGAGAACATAAACATTGATGCAGAGTTAATAGATACCATTGTCAAAAATAGTTGCGAAAATAATTTAATTCATGTTGGTGAATTAGGTGATCCACCGAAATGTTTGTCATTTAATGAGGCAGGCGAAATAGAAGGTTTGAATGAAGAACTATTCCAATCAAATACTCTTATTGAGACTTTTGATAAACAGTCATCTTGCATTTCGGGAGAACCTCACGTCATGTTACATTCAACTACTGCTACCGAAACATCATTAAATCCTCTGAAAACATCCTGTGAAAATATAGAGCATATAGTGCAAATATTTGACAGCAATAGTAAATTACATTCACTAAGTGAAGATTCGCCTAAAGACCTTAGTTACAAAAAACGTGAAGAAGTGTGCCCTCCTTCAGATTCGCGCAGTCAGTGCGCTGTTACATCTAGTTCCGATGTGGTAAAATTGCTACAACATGAGGAAACTTCGTCATTAGCATCGTCATCGGAAACTTTAAAAACTCTTATACTAGAACAATTTATGAAATTAAATGCTCTTTCAACACAACATCAAAGAGACACAATTGAAATTGAAAAACAGGGAAATTCTGATGCAAATATTAAAGCTTTATATACCTCTAAATCTGCACACACTGACTTTATTGAAACGGTAATCATTGAGGATGATGACAATGAAATTGAAGAACCACTGAAGAAACGGATCAGACTTAGTGAACAAAAACGAGTTAATGAAAAAGTTGGCAAACTAGCAATGATAGACAAAGATCCTGATCCATTAACACAGTTACGTTTGCTTATAAGGAACACACAATGGAAAGTCCCAGATCCAATTCTAGTTCCGAAAGAAAGACTTAGCGCGGTTTTAGCATCGCCAGCTAGGGAAATTCCACTCTTGATTACTACAAGACCTGAACTAAGATTGCCAGACGCTTTTGCCTACCCAGAAATTATTCAAAATCCTAACTTACTTGTAATTTCAATGGCTCAGCTGGAAGCAATTTTAAAAAATGAACTTAAAGTGAATACTGATGTAAATCAACAACTATCCGATGCCCCAGATGTCGAATATACAAATTTGACATCCGGATTACAATCTGAATTTCCTAGACATCAGCAATCATCGAAACAATCATCAAATACTTTGAACCAAGTAAAAAACGACTTAAACGACTCTTCTAAAACGAAACAAGAATATGAAAAAACGCAACAAGTGGACTTGTCTTTAACGTCAGAATTTGATTCAGCTACAATTGCCATGCTAAAACAGTTGCTTTGGCTGCCCTACTTTAGGCAAATTCCGCAGGATATAGTAAATTGTGTAAAAAATTCTACAGGATTGAACTCGCAAATAAATGGTTCAACCGACGTGAAGGACAACAACCAAATGTTTGGACATCCCTTTTCAAATATTGAGTTTGAAAGCTTTCAGCAGCAGTTTAAAACAAATGAAGAGTTATCACTTTTTAAAAAAATCGTTCAAAATCAGATGCAAAGTGTTCTTCATTTTAATCAGCTTAAAATGGACTCACCGAAACATACTGCTCCAAAAGCATTAGCGAATTCTGTGTCTTTAAAGGACAGAACAAAATCTAAAATGGAGTCTTTATCACAAATAAAAGTAATTTCAAATAACACACAAGCAAACACATCTATATTTAAAAATCAAACTACTATTAGTAGCAACAATATTTCAGTACCAGAAAAGTCATACAATTTAAGGAGTTCAGTCGCTGGTCGTCATTCTCTTGAATCAAAGCAATGTTCAAATAACAACCAAAGACATATCGCACATAATAAACCCAGACTAACATGTAAGTCGTTGTCTAATCTCTTGAACCCTGAAAATAACACGGCTCCATCATCAAGCTCTTCAATTCCATACGAACAGAATGAATTTTTTAAAAGTGTCAAAGAAATTAAAAGAAGTTCCGTAGAGAGCAAAATATCTGAAAGAAATGCAGAGGGTAAAAGACAGTTTCTGAGTAATACAACTAAAGTGCCTTCTTGCGGTAATATAAATGTCAGTATCGAATCGAGCAGATTTACTAATCAAAAACCAAAACCATTCGAAACTAATTTTGCAAATAACGATGCTCCTGGTTTAACAGCAGATACAAATATACCCTTATGGCATCCACTTTTCGGAAGGTAATATATAATTATATATATTTATTTTTTATATCAATATTTGAAAAGTTATGTGTTCTAATGGGGCGGAGCCACAAAAAAATAAAAGTAATCTTTTTCGGTTTGTTGAAAGTTAAATTCGGAAACCTTCCCTACAGGTTTCAATCGGTGTCATTAATCTTACGAATATTTATACAAGTTAAGAAACTTTATTATCTTGTTTTTAAAATAATATGACTTCAAGATATGGTAATTTTTTATTTTTTTAAATTAATACAGTTAAGTGTTGGTTAGTTTTCTTATGAACTAGTATACTTCTTCGAGTTTACTTATGAAATACTATGTATGGACGATTTTTTTTGAATTTTATAGAGCTTAACATCGTTATTCTTCTTCCATGTATCTTTCCAGGTATCTCGTATATATTTAACTATTAAGTTTCTATAATCCAAATATTGAAATTTAAATTCTGAGCAAATATTAGTTGATAAAGACTCTTTTGCAAGCCTATCTACTTTTTCGTTTCCTAAAATATTCAAATGACTAGGAATCCACATAAAATTTATTTGATGATTAGGAATGGATGAAATCATATTTCGTATTTGTTTCACCATCAAATTATTACTGAAAATATCTTGCAAACCCTCTAATACGCTTTTACTATCGGATATGATAAGTAATCTTTGTCTAGTATTCACCAAAATGCCTACATATGCCCTGATTGCAGCTAATTCGCTTGTATAAACTGATGAGTGATTATGCACACGTTTTGTTATGAATGAGTCCTTACCGAGCACTGCAAATCCTGACTTTTCATTCATTACAGAACCATCTGCGTAAAATTTAGAATATTTTATATACAGACCCGCACAAAACTATTGGCACAGCAAAACTATTTGATAATAAATATTTCCTACACGGGCTAAGCTCATATCATTGTTTTTTATTTTTAATTTAAATGCATTTAACAGTTTTGTTATAACATATTTAGTATAAAGTCATAATTTTGATGCACGAAAGTTTTGGCATAACCAGAAAGAAATCTGGCTTCAGGCCGAAGTTTTCGAGATCTGGCAAGGATGTTAAAATAAAGTCATACATGCATTTTCTATAAATATTAATTGACCGTTACTTCAGTTTTTTTGAAGTTTTCTTGAAGAAAAAATTTAAAAAATAATTAATGAATACCAAAATGAGCTCAAAACAGAAAGATACCAACGAATCTTGGCGCAAAATAGTGCTGCACTTGCATAGCCAAGGCAAATCGTACGCTGAAATATGTGAAATAATGAAGAGAAGTCGTTTCACAATTAAATGCATCATTAAACGTTTTAAAGGGGAGACAATCTTCAATAATGCTCATCAAACAGGACGCCCTTAAGCTTTAAGTGACCGCGAAAGCAAACAAATAGTAAGAAAAATAAAATAAAATCCCAAGAAAATATCGACTGAACTTGCTGCTGAAGTTAAACAGGAATTTGGTAAGGATATTCATCCCATGACCGTTCGAAAAGTGCTTCACAAAGCTGATTTACACATTAAGAGTTGCTAGGTGTAAACCCCTTGTTTCTTGAATCAACCAAAAAAAGAGATTAGACTACGCAAGGGAATTTCAAACCCGTCAGTTTTTGGGATGAAGTATTCTTCTCGGACGAGAGTAAATTTCATATTTTTCGCTCTGATAGCCGTATTACCGTATGAAGAAAGCCAAATACGGCATACGAAAAAAATATTTTTCCTACAATTAAACATGGTAGTGGTGGTGTAATGGTTTGGGGGTACATGTCATCTGTGGTTGTTGGTGAGTTGGTATTTATTGAAGGAATCATGGATAAATCCGTTTTCTAAATATCCTAAAAGAAAACCTTAAAAAAGTGCCGAGAAACTAAATTTGCCAACATCATTTACATTCCAGCACGACAATGACCCAAAACATTCCGCTCATGATGTGCGTATGTGGTTAGCGTACAACGTGGCTCATGTTCTTCCACACCCCCCACAATCCCTAGATCTGAATACTATTGAAAATTTGTGGGAGGAACTTGACCGACGGGTCAAAAAGCGATCAATTTCGACAAAATCGCAGCTACAGCAGGCCTTGAAGAAAGAGTGCTTAACTAATGGGCAAGAAGTAACCAAAAATCGGGTGCATTCTATGCCTAAACCCTTGAATGAAGTAATTAAGCAAAAAGACTTACCAACCAAGTATTAAATAAGAAATATTTTAGAAAAAAATCTGTATTTTATAAGCTTTTAAACTACTTGTGCCAATACTTTTGTTCGATGAAGTCGCGCTAATTTTTTGTTAAGTTTTCTATTAATTAATTAAAAAAATAAATGTTGATATGAAACCAAATGCATTAGTTAATTCATTGAATTAGCTAACATCCATTTCCCATTTTTCCATAATGACCACTAATCTTTTCAAGAAATTTTCAAAAATGACTATGTTAAAAAAGTTAAATTTGTTTTAGTTTCTACGATTATTTCAGATATCCCACTAATATGGATCAATAGAATAGCCCTTGGACCTCTATTTGGGTGTGTTATACCAGCCATTTCCCATTCTTCTATAATGACCACCAATCTTTTCAAGATATTTTCCAAAATGACTATTTTAAAAAAGTTAAGTTTATTTTAGTTTCTAAGATTATTTCAGATATCCCACTTATATGGATCAATAGAGTAGCCCTTGGACCTCCATTTGTATAGGGTGTGTTATACCAGCCATTTCCCATTTTTCCATAATGACCACCAATCTTTTCAAGAAATTTTCAAAAATGACTATGTTAAAAAAGTTAGTTAGATTTTAAAATTTATAACTCTAGCCACATTCTGTTACGATAACAGAGCTATGTTAATCACTTAACATAACCAAAGTTAATACAAAAAATCTAATAGGTATAAAAGTTTCCGGACGATTTTTAAATAAAATAAAAGTGGAAATAAAAAAAAATTATTAGAAAACACTTCTAGTAGTGTCTTTATTAAGCTCCAATAGTAAAATACATTAACATTTTGTTTTTTTAGGAAATTATAGAGGTTTTTCCAAAAACACCACTTTTGAAATTTGAAAAAGGACTTTGGTCCTTTTCTCGAAAATGAAAGAGAGTGGGCGAAAAAAATTTATTGGAGAACACTTCTAGTAGTATCTTTATTAAACTCCAATAGTCAAATATATTAAGATTTTGTTTTTTAAGAAATTATAGAGGTTTTTCCAAAAACACCACTTTTGAAATTTGAAAAAGGACTTAGGTCCTTTTCTCGAAAATGAAAGAGAGTGGGCGAAAAAAATTTATTGGAGAACACTTCTAGTAGTGTCTTTATTGAACCCCAATAGTCAAATATATTAACATTTTGTTTTTTAAGAAATTATAGAGGTTTTTCCAAAAACACCACTTTTGAAATTTGAAAAAGGGCTTTGGTCCTTTTCTCGAAAATGAAAGAGAGTGGGCGAAAAAAATTTATTGGAGAACACTTCTAGTAGTGTCTTTATTGAATCCCAATAGTCAAATATATTAACATTTTGTTTTTTAAGAAATTATAGAGGTTTTTCCAAAAACACCACTTTTGAAATTTGAAAAAGGACTTAGGTCCTTTTCTCGAAAATGAAAGAGAGTGGTCGAAAAAAATTTATTGGAGAACACTTCTAGTAGTGTCTTTATTGAACCCCAATAGTCAAATATATTAACATTTTGTTTTTTAAGAAATTATAGAGGTTTTTCCAAAAACACCACTTTTGAAATTTAAAAAAGGGCTTTGGTCCTTTTCTCGAAAATGAAAGAGAGTGGGCGAAAAAAATTTATTGGAGAACACTTCTAGTAGTGTCTTTATTGAACCCCAATAGTCAAATATATTAACATTTTGTTTTTTAAGAAATTATAGAGGTTTTTCCAAAAACACCACTTTTGAAATTTGAAAAAGGGCTTTGGTCCTTTTCTCGAAAATGAAAGAGAGTGGGCGAAAAAAATTTATTGGAGAACACTTCTAGTAGTGTCTTTATTGAACCCCAATAGTCAAATATATTAACATTTTGTTTTTTAAGAAATTATAGAGGTTTTTTAAAAATACCACTTTTGAAATTTGAAAAAGGACTTTGGTCCTTTTCTCGAAAATGAAAGAGAGTGGGCGAAAAAAATTTATTGGAGAACACTTCTAGTAGTGTCTTTATTGAACCCCAATAGTCAAATATATTAACATTTTGTTTTTTAAGAAATTATAGAGGTTTTTCCAAAAACACCACGTTTGAAATTTGAAAAAAAACTTTGGTCCTTTTCTCGAAAATGAAAGAGAGTGGGCGAAAGAAATTTATTGGAGAACACTTCTAGTAGTGTCTTTATTAAACCCCAATAGTCAAATATATTAACATTTTGTTTTTTAAGAAATTATAGAGGTTTTTCCAAAAACACCACTTTTGAAATTTGAAAAAGGACTTTGGTCCTTTTCTCGAAAATGAAAGAGAGTGGGCGAAAAAAATTTATTTATTACTACACTTCTAGTAGTATCTTTATTAAACTCCAATAGTCAAATATATTAAGATTTTGTTTTTTAAGAAATTATAGAGGTTTTTCCAAAAACACCACTTTTGAAATTTGAAAAAGGACTATGGTCCTTTTTTCTAAAATGAAAGAGAGTGGGCGAAAAAAATTTATTGGAGAACACTTCTAGTAGTGTCTTTATTGAACCCCAATAGTCAAATATATTAACATTTTGTTTTTTAAGAAATTATAGAGGTTTTTCCAAAAACACCACTTTTGAAATTTGAAAAAGGACTTTGGTCCTTTTCTCGAAAATGAAAGAGAGTGGGCGAAAAAAATTTATTGGAGAACACTTCTAGTAGTGTCTTTATTAAACTCCAATAGTCAAATATATTAACATTTTGTTTTTTAAGAAATTATAGAGGTTTTTCCAAAAACTCCACTTTTGAAATTTGAAAAAGGACTTTGGTCCTTTTCTCGAAAATGAAAGAGAGTGGGCGAAAAAATTTTATTGGAGAACACTTCTAGTAGTGTCTTTATTGAACCCCAATAGTCAAATATATTAACCTTTTGTTTTTTAAGAAATTATAGAGGTTTTTCCAAAAACGCCACTTTTGAAAAAGGACTTTGGTCCTTTTCTCGAAAATGAAAGAGAGTGGGCAAATAGTCAAATATATTAACATTTTGTTTTTTAAGAAATTATTGAGGTTTTTCCAAAAACTCCACTTTTGAAATTTGAAAAAGGACTTTGGTCCTTTTCACGAAAATGAAAGAGAGTGGGCGAAAAAAATTTATTGGAGAACACTTTTAGTAGTGTCTTTATTAAACACCAATAGTCAAATATATTAACATTTTATTATTGTTGTTATATTTGGCCACCAAATTTCTATTTATGTATAATCTTATATTTTAAGCTAATGAGGCCTGAATTAATAGCATACAAACCAATACAAAACAGCAACAATGGTAACACCAACATAGAAAAACAATTTTACAGTGTAAAATACATACCTGGCCTAACCGACAACAACAGTATAAAAGCAACAATAAATAAAATTGACATAAGCTTTGCATACAAGCCAAACAAAACATTAAATGCAATTTTTACAAAAACAAAAACACCAATAACAAAACTACAGCAAAACAATGTAGTTTACGAAATTCAATGTAAAGGGGATGAAAATAATAACTGCAATCTTATTTACATTGGAACAACTAAGAGAAGTTTAGAGACAAGAGTAAACGAGCACAAAGCTGATGTCAACAAAAACAGAGAAAACACAGCACTGTCTCAGCATATAACACAAACAAAACATAAGCCTGATTTTGACAATATAAAAATACTAGACAAAGTAAACAACGAGAAAAAGAAATACACTATAGAAAGCTTAAGAATACAACAAAAAATAAACAAAACAATGAACATTAAAGAGGAGACAGACAATTTAAGCGCCAGTTATAAACTCGCATTAGTTTAAGAAACAATTTAAATTAAATTTTGTGTTTGTTAATTCATGTTTAATATTGTTTTTTATTGTTAATTTAATCAAAAAACCCTTAATTTATTAATGTAAACTCTACTGTCATAGTGTAAGTAAACATATTTTGTACATTTTCGCGGTAATTGTTTTTAATTGTAACTGTGTTAAATTTTCTTCTTTTTAATTAAATAGACGACCCCTTGAGAAAGTGAACAAAAAATTCACGAAACGTTGGGGAAAAATGTAATAAAAATTGTTTTTTTAGTTACATGGATTAATTCAGGCCTCATTAGCTTAAAATATAAGATTATACATAAATATTAACATTTTGTTTTTTAAGAAATTATAGAGGTTTTTCCAAAAACACCACTTTTGAAATTTGAAAAAGGACTTTGGTCCTTTTCTCGAAAATGAAAGAGAGTGGGCGAAAAAAATTTATTGGAGAACTCTTCTAGTAGTGTCTATATTGAACCCCAATAGTCAAATATATTAACATTTTGTTTTTTAAGAAATTATAGAGGTTTTTCCAAAAACACCACTTCTGAAATTTGAAAAAGGTCTGTGGTCCTTTTCTCGAAAATGAAAGAGAGTGGGCGAAAAAAATTTATTGGAGAACACTTCTAGTAGTGTCTTTATTGAACCCCAATAGTCAAATATATTAACATTTTGTTTTTTAAGAAATTATAGAGGTTTTTCCAAAAACACCACTTTTGAAATTTAAAAAAAAAACATTGGTCCTTTTCTCGAAAATGAAAGAGAGTGGGCGAAAAAAATTTATTTGAGAACACTTCTAGTAGTGTCTTTATTGAACCCCAATAGTCAAATATATTAACATTTTTTTTTAAAGAAATTATAGACGTTTTTCCAAAAACACCACTTTTGAAATTTGAAAAAAACTTTGGTCCTTTTCTCGAAAATGAAAGAGAGTGGGCGAAAAAAATTTATTGGAGAACACTTCTAGTAGTGTCTTTATTAAACCCCAATAGTCAAATATATTAACATTTTGTTTTTTAAGAAATTATAGAGGTTTTTCCAAAAACACCACTTTTGAAATTTGAAAAAGGACTTTGGTCCTTTTCTCGAAAATGAAAGAGAGTGGGCGAAAAAAATTTATTGGAGAACACTTCTAGTAGTGTCTTTATTAAACTCCAATAGTCAAATATATTAACATTTTGTTTTTTAAGAAATTATAGAGGTTTTTCCAAAAACTCCACTTTTGAAATTTGAAAAAGGACTTTGGTCCTTTTCTCGAAAATGAAAGAGAGTGGGCGAAAAAAATTTATTGGAGAACACTTCTAGTAGTATCTTTATTAAACTCCAATAGTCAAATATATTAAGATTTTGTTTTTTAAGAAATTATAGAGGTTTTTCCAAAAACACCACTTTTGAAATTTGAAAAAAGACTTTGGTCCTATACTCGAAAATAAAAGAGAGTGGGCGAAAAAAATTTATTGGAGAACACTTCTAGTAGTGTCTATATTGAACCCCAATAGTCAAATATATTAACATTTTGTTTTTTAAGAAATTATAGAGGTTTTTCCAAAAACACCACTTTTGAAATTTGAAAAAGGACTTTGGTCCTATTCTCGAAAATAAAAGAGAGTGGGCGAAAAAAATTTATTGGAGAACACTTCTAGTAGTGTCTATATTGAACCCCAATAGTCAAATATATTAACATTTTGTTTTTTAAGAAATTATAGAGGTTTTTCCAAAAATACCACTTTTGAAATTTGAAAAAGGACTTTGGTCCTTTTCTCGAAAATGAAAGAGAGTGGGCGAAAAAAATTTATTGGAGAACACTTCTAGTAGTATCTTTATTGAACCCCAATAGTCAAATGTATTAACATTTTGTTTTTTAAGAAATTATAGAGGTTTTTCCAAAAACACCACTTTTGAAATTAGAAAAAGCACTTTGGTCCTTTTCTCGAAAATGAAAGAGAGTGGGCGAAAAAAATTTATTGGAGAACACTTCTAGTAGTGTCTATATTGAACCCCAATAGTCAAATATATTAACATTTTGTTTTTTAAGAAATTATAGAGGTTTTTCCAAAAATACCACTTTTGAAATTTGAAAAAGGACTTTGATCCTTTTCTCGAAAATGAAAGAGAGTGGGCGAAAAAAATTTATTGGAGAACACTTCTAGTAGTATCTTTATTGAACCCCAATAGTCAAATGTATTAACATTTTGTTTTTTAAGAAATTATAGAGGTTTTTCCAAAAACACCACTTTTGAAATTAGAAAAAGCACTTTGGTCCTTTTCTCGAAAATGAAAGAGAGTGGGCGAAAAAAATTTATTGGAGAACACTTCTAGTAGTGTCTTTATTGAACCCCAATAGTCAAATATATTAACATTTTGTTTTTTAAGAAATTATAGAGGTTTTTTCAAAAACACCACTTTTGAACTTTGAAAAAGGACTTTGGTCCTTTTCTCGAAAATGAAAGAGAGTGGGAGTGTTTTTTAAGAAATTATAGAGGTTTTTTCAAAAACACCACTTTTGAAATTTGAAAAAGGACTTTGGTCCTTTTCTCGAAAATGAAAGAGTGGGCGAAAAAAATTTATTGGAGAACACTTCTAGTAGTGTCTTTATTAAACCCCAATAGTCAAATATATTAACATTTTGTTTTTTAAGAAATTATAGAGGTTTTTCCAAAAACACCACTTTTGAAATTTGAAAAAAAACTTTGGTCCTTTTCTCGAAAATGAAACCCAATAGTCAAATATATTAACATTTTGTTTTTTAAGAAATTATGGACGTTTTTCCAAAAATACCACTTTTGAAATTTGAAAAAGGACTTTGGTCCTTTTCTCGAAAATGAAAGAGAGTGGGCGAAAAAAAATTATTGGAGAACACTTCTAGTAGTGTCTTTATTGAACCCCAATAGTCAAATATATTAACATTTTGTTTTTTAAGAAATTATAGAGGTTTTTCCAAAAACACCACTTTTGAAATTTGAAAAAAAACTTTGGTCCTTTTCTCGAAAATGAAAAAGAGTGGGCGAAAAAAATTTATTGGAGAACACTTCTAGTAGTGTCTTTATTAAACCCCAATAGTCAAATATATTAACATTTTGTTTTTTAAAAAATTATAAAGGTTTTTCCAAAAACACCACTTTTGAAATTTGAAAAAGGACTTTGGTCCTTTTCACGAAAATGAAAGAGAGTGGGCGAAAAAAAATTTATTGGAGAACACTTTTAGTAGTGTCTTTATTGAACCCCAATAGTCAAATATATTAACATGTTGTTTTTTAAGAAATTATAGAGGTTTTTCCAAAAACACCACTTTTGAAATTTGAAAAAGGACTTTGGTCCTATTCTCGAAAATAAAAGAGAGTGGGCGAAAAAAATTTATTGGAGAACACTTCTAGTAGTATCTTTATTAAACTCCAATAGTCAAATATATTAAGATTTTGTTTTTTAAGAAATTATAGAGGTTTTTCCAAAAACACCACTTTTGAAATTTGAAAAAGGACTTAGGTCCTTTTCTCGAAAATGAAAGAGAGTGGGCGAAAAAAATTTATTGGAGAACACTTCTAGTAGTGTCTTTATTGAACCCCAATAGTCAAATATATTAAAATTTTGTTTTTTAAGAAATTATAGAGGTTTTTCCAAAAACACCACTTTTGAAATTTGAAAAAGGGCTTTGGTCCTTTTCTCGAAAATGAAAGAGAGTGGGCGAAAAAAATTTATTGGAGAACACTTCTAGTAGTGTCTTTATTGAATCCCAATAGTCAAATATATTAACATTTTGTTTTTTAAGAAATTATAGAGGTTTTTCCAAAAACACCACTTTTGAAATTTGAAAAAGGACTTAGGTCCTTTTCTCGAAAATGAAAGAGAGTGGGCGAAAAAAATTTATTGGAGAACACTTCTAGTAGTGTCTTTATTGAACCCCAATAGTCAAATATATTAACATTTTGTTTTTTAAGAAATTATAGAGGTTTTTCCAAAAACACCACTTTTGAAATTTAAAAAAGGGCTTTGGTCCTTTTCTCGAAAATGAAAGAGAGTGGGCGAAAAAAATTTATTGGAGAACACTTCTAGTAGTGTCTTTATTGAACCCCAATAGTCAAATATATTAACATTTTGTTTTTTAAGAAATTATAGAGGTTTTTCCAAAAACACCACTTTTGAAATTTGAAAAAGGGCTTTGGTCCTTTTCTCGAAAATGAAAGAGAGTGGGCGAAAAAAATTTATTGGAGAACACTTCTAGTAGTGTCTTTATTGAACCCCAATAGTCAAATATATTAACATTTTGTTTTTTAAGAAATTATAGAGGTTTTTTAAAAATACCACTTTTGAAATTTGAAAAAGGACTTTGGTCCTTTTCTCGAAAATGAAAGAGAGTGGGCGAAAAAAATTTATTGGAGAACACTTCTAGTAGTGTCTTTATTGAACCCCAATAGTCAAATATATTAACATTTTGTTTTTTAAGAAATTATAGAGGTTTTTCCAAAAACACCACTTTTGAAATTTGAAAAAAAACTTTGGTCCTTTTCTCGAAAATGAAAGAGAGTGGGCGAAAGAAATTTATTGGAGAACACTTCTAGTAGTGTCTTTATTAAACCCCAATAGTCAAATATATTAACATTTTGTTTTTTAAGAAATTATAGAGGTTTTTCCAAAAACACCACTTTTGAAATTTGAAAAAGGACTTTGGTCCTTTTCTCGAAAATGAAAGAGAGTGGGCGAAAAAAATTTATTGGAGAACACTTCTAGTAGTATCTTTATTAAACTCCAATAGTCAAATATATTAAGATTTTGTTTTTTAAGAAATTATAGAGGTTTTTCCAAAAACACCACTTTTGAAATTTGAAAAAGGACAATGGTCCTTTTTTCTAAAATGAAAGAGAGTGGGCGAAAAAAATTTATTGGAGAACACTTCTAGTAGTGTCTTTATTGAACCCCAATAGTCAAATATATTAACATTTTGTTTTTTAAGAAATTATAGAGGTTTTTCCAAAAACACCACTTTTGAAATTTGAAAAAGGACTTTGGTCCTTTTCTCGAAAATGAAAGAGAGTGGGCGAAAAAAATTTATTGGAGAACACTTCTAGTAGTGTCTTTATTAAACTCCAATAGTCAAATATATTAACATTTTGTTTTTTAAGAAATTATAGAGGTTTTTCCAAAAACTCCACTTTTGAAATTTGAAAAAGGACTTTGGTCCTTTTCTCGAAAATGAAAGAGAGTGGGCGAAAAAATTTTATTGGAGAACACTTCTAGTAGTGTCTTTATTGAACCCCAATAGTCAAATATATTAACCTTTTGTTTTTTAAGAAATTATAGAGGTTTTTCCAAAAACGCCACTTTTGAAAAAGGACTTTGGTCCTTTTCTCGAAAATGAAAGAGAGTGGGCAAATAGTCAAATATATTAACATTTTGTTTTTTAAGAAATTATTGAGGTTTTTCCAAAAACTCCACTTTTGAAATTTGAAAAAGGACTTTGGTCCTTTTCACGAAAATGAAAGAGAGTGGGCGAAAAAAATTTATTGGAGAACACTTTTAGTAGTGTCTTTATTAAACACCAATAGTCAAATATATTAACATTTTATTATTGTTGTTATATTTGGCCACCAAATTTCTATTTATGTATAATCTTATATTTTAAGCTAATGAGGCCTGAATTAATAGCATACAAACCAATACAAAACAGCAACAATGGTAACACCAACATAGAAAAACAATTTTACAGTGTAAAATACATACCTGGCCTAACCGACAACAACAGTATAAAAGCAACAATAAATAAAATTGACATAAGCTTTGCATACAAGCCAAACAAAACATTAAATGCAATTTTTACAAAAACAAAAACACCAATAACAAAACTACAGCAAAACAATGTAGTTTACGAAATTCAATGTAAAGGGGATGAAAATAATAACTGCAATCTTATTTACATTGGAACAACTAAGAGAAGTTTAGAGACAAGAGTAAACGAGCACAAAGCTGATGTCAACAAAAACAGAGAAAACACAGCACTGTCTCAGCATATAACACAAACAAAACATAAGCCTGATTTTGACAATATAAAAATACTAGACAAAGTAAACAACGAGAAAAAGAAATACACTATAGAAAGCTTAAGAATACAACAAAAAATAAACAAAACAATGAACATTAAAGAGGAGACAGACAATTTAAGCGCCAGTTATAAACTCGCATTAGTTTAAGAAACAATTTAAATTAAATTTTGTGTTTGTTAATTCATGTTTAATATTGTTTTTTATTGTTAATTTAATCAAAAAACCCTTAATTTATTAATGTAAACTCTACTGTCATAGTGTAAGTAAACATATTTTGTACATTTTCGCGGTAATTGTTTTTAATTGTAACTGTGTTAAATTTTCTTCTTTTTAATTAAATAGACGACCCCTTGAGAAAGTGAACAAAAAATTCACGAAACGTTGGGGAAAAATGTAATAAAAATTGTTTTTTTAGTTACATGGATTAATTCAGGCCTCATTAGCTTAAAATATAAGATTATACATAAATATTAACATTTTGTTTTTTAAGAAATTATAGAGGTTTTTCCAAAAACACCACTTTTGAAATTTGAAAAAGGGCTTTGGTCCTTTTCTCGAAAATGAAAGAGAGTGGGGGAAAAAAATTTATTGGAGAACACTTCTAGTAGTGTCTTTATTGAACCCCAATAGTCAAATATATTAACATTTTGTTTTTTAAGAAATTATAGAGGTTTTTCCAAAAACACCACTTTTTAAATTTGAAAAAGGACTTTGGTCCTTTTCTCGAAAATGAAAGAGAGTGGGCGAAAAAAATTTATTGGAGAACACTTCTAGTAGTGTCTTTATTGAACCCCAATAGTCAAATATATTAACATTTTGTTTTTTAAGAAATTATAGAGGTTTTTTAAAAATACCACTTTTGAAATTTGAAAAAGGACTTTGGTCCTTTTCTCGAAAATGAAAGAGAGTGGGCGAAAAAAATTTATTGGAGAACACTTCTAGTAGTGTCTTTATTGAATCCCAATAGTCAAATATATTAACATTTTGTTTTTTAAGAAATTATAGAGGTTTTTCCAAAAACACCACTTTTGAAATTTGAAAAAGGACTTAGGTCCTTTTCTCGAAAATGAAAGAGAGTGGGCGAAAAAAATTTATTGGAGAACACTTCTAGTAGTGTCTTTATTGAACCCCAATAGTCAAATATATTAACATTTTGTTTTTTAAGAAATTATAGAGGTTTTTCCAAAAACACCACTTTTGAAATTTAAAAAAGGGCTTTGGTCCTTTTCTCGAAAATGAAAGAGAGTGGGCGAAAAAAATTTACTGGAGAACACTTCTAGTAGTGTCTTTATTGAACCCCAATAGTCAAATATATTAACATTTTGTTTTTTAAGAAATTATAGAGGTTTTTCCAAAAACACCCCTTTTGAAATTTGAAAAAGGGCTTTGGTCCTTTTCTCGAAAATGAAAGAGAGTGGGCGAAAAAAATTTATTGGAGAACACTTCTAGTAGTGTCTTTATTGAACCCCAATAGTCAAATATATTAACATTTTGTTTTTTAAGAAATTATAGAGGTTTTTTAAAAATACCACTTTTGAAATTTGAAAAAGGACTTTGGTCCTTTTCTCGAAAATGAAAGAGAGTGGACGAAAAAAATTTATTGGAGAACACTTCTAGTAGTGTCTTTATTGAACCCCAATAGTCAAATATATTAACATTTTGTTTTTTAAGAAATTATAGAGGTTTTTCCAAAAACACCACTTTTGAAATTTGAAAAAAAACTTTGGTCCTTTTCTCGAAAATGAAAGAGAGTGGGCGAAAGAAATTTATTGGAGAACACTTCTAGTAGTGTCTTTATTAAACCCCAATAGTCAAATATATTAACATTTTGTTTTTTAAGAAATTATAGAGGTTTTTCCAAAAACACCACTTTTGAAATTTGAAAAAGGACTTTGGTCCTTTTCTCGAAAATGAAAGAGAGTGGGCGAAAAAAATTTATTGGAGAACACTTCTAGTAGTATCTTTATTAAACTCCAATAGTCAAATATATTAAGATTTTGTTTTTTAAGAAATTATAGAGGTTTTTCCAAAAACACCACTTTTGAAATTTGAAAAAGGACAATGGTCCTTTTTTCTAAAATGAAAGAGAGTGGGCGAAAAAAATTTATTGGAGAACACTTCTAGTAGTGTCTTTATTGAACCCCAATAGTCAAATATATTAACATTTTGTTTTTTAAGAAATTATAGAGGTTTTTCCAAAAACACCACTTTTGAAATTTGAAAAAGGACTTTGGTCCTTTTCTCGAAAATGAAAGAGAGTGGGCGAAAAAAATTTATTGGAGAACACTTCTAGTAGTGTCTTTATTAAACTCCAATAGTCAAATATATTAACATTTTGTTTTTTAAGAAATTATAGAGGTTTTTCCAAAAACTCCACTTTTGAAATTTGAAAAAGGACTTTGGTCCTTTTCTCGAAAATGAAAGAGAGTGGGCGAAAAAATTTTATTGGAGAACACTTCTAGTAGTGTCTTTATTGAACCCCAATAGTCAAATATATTAACCTTTTGTTTTTTAAGAAATTATAGAGGTTTTTCCAAAAACGCCACTTTTGAAAAAGGACTTTGGTCCTTTTCTCGAAAATGAAAGAGAGTGGGCAAATAGTCAAATATATTAACATTTTGTTTTTTAAGAAATTATTGAGGTTTTTCCAAAAACTCCACTTTTGAAATTTGAAAAAGGACTTTGGTCCTTTTCACGAAAATGAAAGAGAGTGGGCGAAAAAAATTTATTGGAGAACACTTTTAGTAGTGTCTTTATTAAACACCAATAGTCAAATATATTAACATTTTATTATTGTTGTTATATTTGGCCACCAAATTCCTATTTATGTATAATCTTATATTTTAAGCTAATGAGGCCTGAATTAATAGCATACAAACCAATACAAAACAGCAACAATGGTAACACCAACATAGAAAAACATTTTTACAGTGTAAAATACATACCTGGCCTAACCGACAACAACAGTATAAAAGCAACAATAAATAAAATTGACATAAGCTTTGCATACAAGCCAAACAAAACATTAAATGCAATTTTTACAAAAACAAAAACACCAATAACAAAACTACAGCAAAACAATGTAGTTTACGAAATTCAATGTAAAGGGGAAGAAAATAATAACTGCAATCTTATTTACATTGGAACAACTAAGAGAAGTTTAGAGACAAGAGTAAACGAGCACAAAGCTGATGTCAACAAAAACAAAGAAAACACAGCACTGTCTCAGCATATAACACAAACAAAACATAAGCCTGATTTTGACAATATAAAAATACTAGACAAAGTAAACAACGAGAAAAAGAAATACACTATAGAAAGCTTAAGAATACAACAAAAAATAAACAAAACAATGAACATTAAAGAGGAGACAGACAATTTAAGCGCCAGTTATAAACTCGCATTAGTTTAAGAAACAATTTAAATTAAATTTTGTGTTTGTTAATTCATGTTTAATATTGTTTTTTATTGTTAATTTAATCAAAAAACCCTTAATTTATTAATGTAAACTCTACTGTCATAGTGTAAGTAAACATATTTTGTACATTTTCGCGGTAATTGTTTTTAATTGTAACTGTGTTAAATTTTCTTCTTTTTAATTAAATAGACGACCCCTTGAGAAAGTGAACAAAAAATTCACGAAACGTTGGGGAAAAATGTAATAAAAATTGTTTTTTTAGTTACATGGATTAATTCAGGCCTCATTAGCTTAAAATATAAGATTATACATAAATATTAACATTTTGTTTTTTAAGAAATTATAGAGGTTTTTCCAAAAACACCACTTTTGAAATTTGAAAAAGGGCTTTGGTCCTTTTCTCGAAAATGAAAGAGAGTGGGGGAAAAAAATTTATTGGAGAACACTTCTAGTAGTGTCTTTATTGAACCCCAATAGTCAAATATATTAACATTTTGTTTTTTAAGAAATTATAGAGGTTTTTCCAAAAACACCACTTTTTAAATTTGAAAAAGGACTTTGGTCCTTTTCTCGAAAATGAAAGAGAGTGGGCGAAAAAAATTTATTGGAGAACACTTCTAGTAGTGTCTTTATTAAACCCCAATAGTCAAATATATTAACATTTTGTTTTTTAAGAAATTATAGAGGTTTTTCCAAAAACACCACTTTTGAAATTTGAAAAAGGACTTTGGTCCTTTTCTCGAAAATGAAAGAGAGTGGGCGAAAAAAATTTATTGGAGAACTCTTCTAGTAGTGTCTATATTGAACCCCAATAGTCAAATATATTAACATTTTGTTTTTTAAGAAATTATAGAGGTTTTTCCAAAAACACCACTTCTGAAATTTGAAAAAGGTCTTTGGTCCTTTTCTCGAAAATGAAAGAGAGTGGGCGAAAAAAATTTATTGGAGAACACTTCTAGTAGTGTCTTTATTAAACCCCAATAGTCAAATATATTAACATTTTGTTTTTTAAGAAATTATAGAGGTTTTTCCAAAAACACCACTTTTGAAATTTGAAAAAAAACTTTGGTCCTTTTCTCGAAAATGAAACCCAATAGTCAAATATATTAACATTTTGTTTTTTAAGAAATTATGGACGTTTTTCCAAAAATACCACTTTTGAAATTTGAAAAAGGACTTTGGTCCTTTTCTCGAAAATGAAAGAGAGTGGGCGAAAAAAAATTATTGGAGAACACTTCTAGTAGTGTCTTTATTGAACCCCAATAGTCAAATATATTAACATTTTGTTTTTTAAGAAATTATAGAGGTTTTTCCAAAAACACCACTTTTGAAATTTGAAAAAGGACAATGGTCCTTTTTTCTAAAATGAAAGAGAGTGGGCGAAAAAAATTTATTGGAGAACACTTCTAGTAGTGTCTTTATTGAACCCCAATAGTCAAATATATTAACATTTTGTTTTTTAAGAAATTATAGAGGTTTTTCCAAAAACACCACTTTTTAAATTTGAAAAAGGACTTTGGTCCTTTTCTCGAAAATGAAAGAGAGTGGGCGAAAAAAATTTATTGGAGAACACTTCTAGTAGTGTCTTTATTAAACCCCAATAGTCAAATATATTAACATTTTGTTTTTTAAGAAATTATAGAGGTTTTTCCAAAAACACCACTTTTGAAATTTGAAAAAAAACTTTGGTCCTTTTCTCGAAAATGAAACCCAATAGTCAAATATATTAACATTTTGTTTTTTAAGAAATTATGGACGTTTTTCCAAAAATACCACTTTTGAAATTTGAAAAAGGACTTTGGTCCTTTTCTTGAAAATGAAAGAGAGTGGGCGAAAAAAAATTATTGGAGAACACTTCTAGTAGTGTCTTTATTGAACCCCAATAGTCAAATATATTAACATTTTGTTTTTTAAGAAATTATAGAGGTTTTTCCAAAAACACCACTTTTGAAATTTGAAAAAAAACTTTGGTCCTTTTCTCGAAAATGAAAGAGTGGGCGAAAAAAATTTATTGGAGAACACTTCTAGTAGTGTCTTTATTGAACCCCAATAGTCAAATATATTAACATTTTGTTTTTTAAGAAATTATAGAGGTTTTTCCAAAAACACCACTTTTGAAATTTGAAAAAGGACTTTGGTCCTTTTCTCGAAAATGAAAGAGAGTGGGCGAAAAAAATTTATTGGAGAACACTTCTAGTAGTGTCTTTATTGAACCCCAATAGTCAAATATATTAACATTTTTTTTTTTAAGAAATTATAGAGGTTTTTCCAAAAACACCACTTTTGAAATTTGAAAAAAACTTTGGTCCTTTTCTCGAAAATGAAAGAGAGTGGGCGAAAAAAATTTATTGGAGAACACTTCTAGTAGTGTCTTTATTGAACCCCAATAGTCAAATATATTAACCTTTTGTTTTTTAAGAAATTATAGAGGTTTTTCCAAAAACACCACTTTTGAAATTTGAAAAAGGACTTTGGTCCTTTTCTCGAAAATGAAAGAGTGGGCGAAAAAAATTTATTGGAGAACACTTCTAGTAGTGTCTTTATTGAACCCCAATAGTCAAATATATTAACCTTTTGTTTTTTAAGAAATTATAGAGGTTTTTCCAAAAACACCACTTTTGAAATTTGAAAAAGGACTTTGGTCCTTTTCTCGAAAATGAAAGAGTGGGCGAAAAAAATTTATTGGAGAACACTTCTAGTAGTGTCTTTATTGAACCCCAATAGTCAAATATATTAACATTTTTTTTTTAAGAAATTATAGAGGTTTTTCCAAAAACACCACTTTTGAAATTTGAAAAAGGACTTTGGTCCTTTTCTCGAAAATGAAAGAGTGGGCGAAAAAAATTTATTGGAGAACACTTCTAGTAGTGTCTTTATTGAACCCCAATAGTCAAATATATTAACATTTTTTTTTTAAGAAATTATAGAGGTTTTTCCAAAAACACCACTTTTGAAATTTGAAAAAAACTTTGGTCCTTTTCTCGAAAATGAAAGAGAGTGGGCGAAAAAAATTTATTGGAGAACACTTCTAGTAGTGTCTTTATTGAACCCCAATAGTCAAATATATTAACCTTTTGTTTTTTAAGAAATTATAGAGGTTTTTCCAAAAACACCACTTTTGAAATTTGAAAAAGGACTTTGGTCCTTTTCTCGAAAATGAAAGAGTGGGCGAAAAAAATTTATTGGAGAACACTTCTAGTAGTGTCTTTATTGAACCCCAATAGTCAAATATATTAACCTTTTGTTTTTTAAGAAATTATAGAGGTTTTTCCAAAAACACCACTTTTGAAATTTGAAAAAGGACTTTGGTCCTTTTCTCGAAAATGAAAGAGTGGGCGAAAAAAATTTATTGGAGAACACTTCTAGTAGTGTCTTTATTGAACCCCAATAGTCAAATATATTAACCTTTTGTTTTTTAAGAAATTATAGAGGTTTTTCCAAAAACACCACTTTTGAAATTTGAAAAAGGACTTTGGTCCTTTTCTCGAAAATGAAAGAGAGTGGGCGAAAAAAATTTATTGGAGAACACTTCTAGTATTGTCTTTATTGAACCCCAATAGTCAAATGTATTAACATTTTGTTTTTTAAGAAATTATAGAGGTTTTTCCAAAAACACCACTTTTGAAATTTGAAAAAGGGCTTTGGTCCTTTACTCGAAAATGAAAGAGAGTGGGCCAAAAAAATTTATTGGAGAACACTTCTAGTAGTGTCTTTATTGAACCCCAATAGTCAAATATATTAACATTTTTTTTTTTAAGAAATTATAGAGGTTTTTCCAAAAACACCACTTTTGTAATTTGAAAAAAACTTTGGTCCTTTTCTCGAAAATGAAAGAGAGTGGGCGAAAAAAATTTATTGGAGAACACTTCTAGTAGTGTCTTTATTAAACCCCAATAGTCAAATATATTAACATTTTGTTTTTTAAGAAATTATAGAGGTTTTTCCAAAAACACCACTTTTGAAATTTGAAAAAGGACTTTGGTCCTATTCTCGAAAATAAAAGAGAGTGGGCGAAAAAAATTTATTGGAGAACACTTCTAGTAGTGTCTATATTGAACCCCAATAGTCAAATATATTAACATTTTGTTTTTTAAGAAATTATAGAGGTTTTTCCAAAAACACCACTTTTGAAATTTGAAAAAGGACTTTGGTCCTATTCTCGAAAATAAAAGAGAGTGGGCGAAAAAAATTTATTGGAGAACACTTCTAGTAGTGTCTATATTGAACCCCAATAGTCAAATATATTAACATTTTGTTTTTTAAGAAATTATAGAGCTTTTTCCAAAAACACCACTTATGAAATTTGAAAAAGGGCTTTGGTCCTTTTCTCGAACATGAAAGAGAGTGGGCGAAAAAAATTTATTGGAGAACACTTCTAGTAGTGTCTTTATTGAACCCCAATAGTCAAATATATTAACATTTTGTTTTTTAAGAAATTATAGAAGTTTTTCCAAAAACACCACTTTTGAAATTTGAGAAAGGACTTTGGTCCTTTTCTCGAAAATGAAAGAGAGTGGGCGAAAAAAATTTATTGGAGAACACTTCTAGTAGTGTCTTTATTAAACCCCAATAGTCAAATATATTAACATTTTGTTTTTTAAAAAATTATAGAGGTTTTTCCAAAAACACCACTTTTGAAATTTGAAAAAGGACTTTGGTCCTTTTCTCGAAAATGAAAGAGAGTGGGCGAAAAAAATTTATTGGAGAACTCTTCTAGTAGTGTCTATATTGAACCCCAATAGTCAAATATATTAACATTTTGTTTTTTAAGAAATTATAGAGGTTTTTCCAAAAACACCACTTCTGAAATTTGAAAAAGGTCTTTGGTCCTTTTCTCGAAAATGAAAGAGAGTGGGAGAAAAAAATTTATTGGAGAACACTTCTAGTAGTGTCTTTATTGAACCCCAATAGTCAAATATATTAACATTTTGTTCTTTAAGAAATTATAGAGGTTTTTCCAAAAACACCACTTTTGAAATTTAAAAAAAAACATTGGTCCTTTTCTCGAAAATGAAAGAGAGTGGGCGAAAAAAATTTATTTGAGAACACTTCTAGTAGTGTCTTTATTGAACCCCAATAGTCAAATATATTAACATTTTTTTTTTAAGAAATTATAGAGGTTTTTCCAAAAACACCACTTTTGAAATTTGAAAAAAACTTTGGTCCTTTTCTCGAAAATGAAAGAGAGTGGGCGAAAAAAATTTATTGGAGAACACTTCTAGTAGTGTCTTTATTGAACCCCAATAGTCAAATATATTAACCTTTTGTTTTTTAAGAAATTATAGAGGTTTTTCCAAAAACACCACTTTTGAAATTTGAAAAAGGACTTTGGTCCTTTTCTCGAAAATGAAAGAGTGGGCGAAAAAAATTTATTGGAGAACACTTCTAGTAGTGTCTTTATTGAACCCCAATAGTCAAATATATTAACATTTTGTTTTTTAAGAAATTATAGAGGTTTTTCCAAAAACACCACTTTTGAAATTTGAAAAAGGACTTTGGTCCTTTTCTCGAAAATGAAAGAGAGTGGGCGAAAAAAATTTATTGGAGAACACTTCTAGTATTGTCTTTATTGAACCCCAATAGTCAAATGTATTAACATTTTGTTTTTTAAGAAATTATAGAGGTTTTTCCAAAAACACCACTTTTGAAATTTAAAAAAAAAACATTGGTCCTTTTCTCGAAAATGAAAGAGAGTGGGCGAAAAAAATTTATTTGAGAACACTTCTAGTAGTGTCTTTATTGAACCCCAATAGTCAAATATATTAACATTTTTTTTTTAAGAAATTATAGAGGTTTTTCCAAAAACACCACTTTTGAAATTTGAAAAAAACTTTGGTCCTTTTCTCGAAAATGAAAGAGAGTGGGCGAAAAAAATTTATTGGAGAACACTTCTAGTAGTGTCTTTATTGAACCCCAATAGTCAAATATATTAACCTTTTGTTTTTTAAGAAATTATAGAGGTTTTTCCAAAAACACCACTTTTGAAATTTGAAAAAGGACTTTGGTCCTTTTCTCGAAAATGAAAGAGAGTGGGCGAAAAAAATTTATTGGAGAACACTTCTAGTAGTGTCTTTATTGAACCCCAATAGTCAAATATATTAACATTTTGTTTTTTAAGAAATTATAGAGGTTTTTCCAAAAACACCACTTTTGAAATTTGAAAAAGGACTTTGGTCCTTTTCTCGAAAATGAAAGAGAGTGGGCGAAAAAAATTTATTGGAGAACACTTCTAGTAGTGTCTTTATTGAACCCCAATAGTCAAATATATTAACATTTTTTTTTTTAAGAAATTATAGAGGTTTTTCCAAAAACACCACTTTTGAAATTTGAAAAAAACTTTGGTCCTTTTCTCGAAAATGAAAGAGAGTGGGCGAAAAAAATTTATTGGAGAACACTTCTAGTAGTGTCTTTATTGAACCCCAATAGTCAAATATATTAACCTTTTGTTTTTTAAGAAATTATAGAGGTTTTTCCAAAAACACCACTTTTGAAATTTGAAAAAGGACTTTGGTCCTTTTCTCGAAAATGAAAGAGTGGGCGAAAAAAATTTATTGGAGAACACTTCTAGTAGTGTCTTTATTGAACCCCAATAGTCAAATATATTAACCTTTTGTTTTTTAAGAAATTATAGAGGTTTTTCCAAAAACACCACTTTTGAAATTTGAAAAAGGACTTTGGTCCTTTTCTCGAAAATGAAAGAGTGGGCGAAAAAAATTTATTGGAGAACACTTCTAGTAGTGTCTTTATTGAACCCCAATAGTCAAATATATTAACATTTTTTTTTTAAGAAATTATAGAGGTTTTTCCAAAAACACCACTTTTGAAATTTGAAAAAGGACTTTGGTCCTTTTCTCGAAAATGAAAGAGTGGGCGAAAAAAATTTATTGGAGAACACTTCTAGTAGTGTCTTTATTGAACCCCAATAGTCAAATATATTAACCTTTTGTTTTTTAAGAAATTATAGAGGTTTTTCCAAAAACACCACTTTTGAAATTTGAAAAAGGACTTTGGTCCTTTTCTCGAAAATGAAAGAGAGTGGGCGAAAAAAATTTATTGGAGAACACTTCTAGTAGTGTCTTTATTGAACCCCAATAGTCAAATATATTAACATTTTGTTTTTTAAGAAATTATAGAGGTTTTTCCAAAAACACCACTTTTGAAATTTGAAAAAAACTTTGGTCCTTTTCTCGAAAATGAAAGAGAGTGGGCGAAAAAAATATATTGGAGAACACTTCTAGTAGTGTCTTTATTGAACCCCAATAGTCAAATATATTAACCTTTTGTTTTTTAAGAAATTATAGAGGTTTTTCCAAAAACACCACTTTTGAAATTTGAAAAAGGACTTTGGTCCTTTTCACGAAAATGAAAGAGAGTGGGCGAAAAAAATTTATTGGAGAACAATTTTAGTATTGTCTTTATTGAACCCCAATAGTCAAATATATTAACATTTTGTTTTTTAAGAAATTATAGAGGTTTTTCCAAAAACACCACTTTTGAAATTTGAAAAAAACTTTGGTCCTTTTCTCGAAAATGAAAGAGAGTGGGCGAAAAAAATTTATTGGAGAACACTTCTAGTAGTGTCTTTATTGAACCCCAATAGTCAAATATATTAACCTTTTGTTTTTTAAGAAATTATAGAGGTTTTTCCAAAAACACCACTTTTGAAATTTGAAAAAGGACTTTGGTCCTTTTCTCGAAAATGAAAGAGTGGGCGAAAAAAATTTATTGGAGAACACTTCTAGTAGTGTCTTTATTGAACCCCAATAGTCAAATATATTAACATTTTGTGTTTTAAGAAATTGTAGAGGTTTTTCCAAAAACACCACTTTTGAAATTTGAAAAAGGACTTTGGTCCTTTTCTCGAAAATGAAAGAGAGTGGGCGAAAAAAATTTATTGGAGAACACTTCTAGTATTGTCTTTATTGAACCCCAATAGTCAAATGTATTAACATTTTGTTTTTTAAGAAATTATAGAGGTTTTTCCAAAAACACCACTTTTGAAATTTGAAAAAGGACTTTGGTCCTTTTCACGAAAATGAAAGAGAGTGGGCGAAAAAAATTTATTGGAGAACACTTTTGGTAGTGTCTTTATTGAACCCCAATAGTCAAATATATTAACATTTTGTTTTTTAAGAAATTATAGAGGTTTTTCCAAAAACACCACTTTTGAAATTTGAAAAAGGGCTTTGGTCCTTTTCTCGAAAATGAAAGAGAGTGGGCGAAAAAAATTTATTGGAGAACACTTCTAGTAGTGTCTTTATTGAACCCCAATAGTCAAATATATTAACATTTTGTTTTTTAAGAAATTATAGAGGTTTTTCCAAAAACACCACTTTTGAAATTTGAAAAAGGGCTTTGGTCCTTTTCTCGAAAATGAAAGAGAGTGGGCGAAAAAAATTTATTGGAGAACACTTCTAGTAGTGTCTTTATTGAACCCCAATAGTCAAATATATTAACATTTTGTCTTTTAAGAAATTATAGAGGTTTTTCCAAAAACACCACTTTTGAAATTTGAAAAAGGACTTTGGTCCTTTTCTCGAAAATGAAAGAGAGTGGGCGAAAAAAATTTATTGGAGAACACTTCTAGTAGTGTCTTTATTGAACCCCAATAGTCAAATATATTAACCTTTTGTTTTTTAAGAAATTATAGAGGTTTTTCCAAAAACACCACTTTTGAAATTTGAAAAAAACTTTGGTCCTTTTCTCGAAAATGAAAGAGAGTGGGCGAAAAAAATTTATTGGAGAACACTTCTAGTAGTGTCTTTATTGAACCCCAATAGTCAAATATATTAACCTTTTGTTTTTTAAGAAATTATAGAGGTTTTTCCAAAAACACCACTTTTGAAATTTGAAAAAGGACTTTGGTCCTTTTCTCGAAAATGAAAGAGTGGGCGAAAAAAATTTATTGGAGAACACTTCTAGTAGTGTCTTTATTGAACCCCAATAGTCAAATATATTAACCTTTTGTTTTTTAAGAAATTATAGAGGTTTTTCCAAAAACACCACTTTTGAAATTTGAAAAAGGACTTTGGTCCTTTTCTCGAAAATGAAAGAGAGTGGGCGAAAAAAATTTATTGGAGAACACTTCTAGTAGTGTCTTTATTGAACCCCAATAGTCAAATATATTAACCTTTTGTTTTTTAAGAAATTATAGAGGTTTTTCCAAAAACACCACTTTTGAAATTTGAAAAAAACTTTGGTCCTTTTCTCGAAAATGAAAGAGAGTGGGCGAAAAAAATTTATTGGAGAACACTTCTAGTAGTGTCTTTATTGAACCCCAATAGTCAAATATATTAACCTTTTGTTTTTTAAGAAATTATAGAGGTTTTTCCAAAAACACCACTTTTGAAATTTGAAAAAGGACTTTGGTCCTTTTCTCGAAAATGAAAGAGTGGGCGAAAAAAATTTATTGGAGAACACTTCTAGTAGTGTCTTTATTGAACCCCAATAGTCAAATATATTAACCTTTTGTTTTTTAAGAAATTATAGAGGTTTTTCCAAAAACACCACTTTTGAAATTTGAAAAAAACTTTGGTCCTTTTCTCGAAAATGAAAGAGAGTGGGCGAAAAAAATTTATTGGAGAACACTTCTAGTAGTGTCTTTATTGAACCCCAATAGTCAAATATATTAACCTTTTGTTTTTTAAGAAATTATAGAGGTTTTTCCAAAAACACCACTTTTGAAATTTGAAAAAGGACTTTGGTCCTTTTCTCGAAAATGAAAGAGTGGGCGAAAAAAATTTATTGGAGAACACTTCTAGTAGTGTCTTTATTGAACCCCAATAGTCAAATATATTAACCTTTTGTTTTTTAAGAAATTATAGAGGTTTTTCCAAAAACACCACTTTTGAAATTTGAAAAAGGACTTTGGTCCTTTTCTCGAAAATGAAAGAGAGTGGGCGAAAAAAATTTATTGGAGAACACTTCTAGTAGTGTCTTTATTGAACCCCAATAGTCAAATATATTAACCTTTTGTTTTTTAAGAAATTATAGAGGTTTTTCCAAAAACACCACTTTTGAAATTTGAAAAAAACTTTGGTCCTTTTCTCGAAAATAAAAGAGAGTGGGCGAAAAAAATTTATTGGAGAACACTTCTAGTAGTGTCTTTATTGAACCCCAATAGTCAAATATATTAACCTTTTGTTTTTTAAGAAATTATAGAGGTTTTTCCAAAAACACCACTTTTGAAATTTGAAAAAAACTTTGGTCCTTTTCTCGAAAATAAAAGAGAGTGGGCGAAAAAAATTTATTGGAGAACACTTCTAGTAGTGTCTTTATTGAACCCCAATAGTCAAATATATTAACCTTTTGTTTTTTAAGAAATTATAGAGGTTTTTCCAAAAACACCACTTTTGAAATTTGAAAAAGGACTTTGGTCCTTTTCTCGAAAATGAAAGAGTGGGCGAAAAAAATTTATTGGAGAACACTTCTAGTAGTGTCTTTATTGAACCCCAATAGTCAAATATATTAACCTTTTGTTTTTTAAGAAATTATAGAGGTTTTTCCAAAAACACCACTTTTGAAATTTGAAAAAAACTTTGGTCCTTTTCTCGAAAATGAAAGAGAGTGGGCGAAAAAAATTTATTGGAGAACACTTCTAGTAGTGTCTTTATTGAACCCCAATAGTCAAATATATTAACCTTTTGTTTTTTAAGAAATTATAGAGGTTTTTCCAAAAACACCACTTTTGAAATTTGAAAAAGGACTTTGGTCCTTTTCTCGAAAATGAAAGAGTGGGCGAAAAAAATTTATTGGAGAACACTTCTAGTAGTGTCTTTATTGAACCCCAATAGTCAAATATATTAACATTTTGTTTTTTAAGAAATTATAGAGGTTTTTCCAAAAACACCACTTTTGAAATTTGAAAAAGGACTTTGGTCCTTTTCTCGAAAATGAAAGAGAGTGGGCGAAAAAAATTTATTGGAGAACACTTCTAGTAGTGTCTTTATTGAACCCCAATAGTCAAATATATTAACCTTTTGTTTTTTAAGAAATTATAGAGGTTTTTCCAAAAACACCACTTTTGAAATTTGAAAAAGGACTTTGGTCCTTTTCTCGAAAATGAAAGAGTGGGCGAAAAAAATTTATTGGAGAACACTTCTAGTAGTGTCTTTATTGAACCCCAATAGTCAAATATATTAACATTTTGTTTTTTAAGAAATTATAGAGGTTTTTCCAAAAACACCACTTTTGAAATTTGAAAAAGGGCTTTGGTCCTTTTCTCGAAAATGAAAGAGAGTGGGCGAAAAAAATTTATTGGAGAACACTTCTAGTAGTGTCTTTATTGAACCCCAATAGTCAAATATATTAACATTTTGTTTTTTAAGAAATTATAGAGGTTTTTCCAAAAACACCACTTTTGAAATTTGAAAAAGGACTTTGGTCCTTTTCTCGAAAATGAAAGAGTGGGCGAAAAAAATTTATTGGAGAACACTTCTAGTAGTGTCTTTATTGAACCCCAATAGTCAAATATATTAACCTTTTGTTTTTTAAGAAATTATAGAGGTTTTTCCAAAAACACCACTTTTGAAATTTGAAAAAGGACTTTGGTCCTTTTCTCGAAAATGAAAGAGTGGGCGAAAAAAATTTATTGGAGAACACTTCTAGTAGTGTCTTTATTGAACCCCAATAGTCAAATATATTAACCTTTTGTTTTTTAAGAAATTATAGAGGTTTTTCCAAAAACACCACTTTTGAAATTTGAAAAAGGACTTTGGTCCTTTTCTCGAAAATGAAAGAGTGGGCGAAAAAAATTTATTGGAGAACACTTCTAGTAGTGTCTTTATTGAACCCCAATAGTCAAATATATTAACCTTTTGTTTTTTAAGAAATTATAGAGGTTTTTCCAAAAACACCACTTTTGAAATTTGAAAAAGGACTTTGGTCCTTTTCTCGAAAATGAAAGAGTGGGCGAAAAAAATTTATTGGAGAACACTTCTAGTAGTGTCTTTATTGAACCCCAATAGTCAAATATATTAACCTTTTGTTTTTTAAGAAATTATAGAGGTTTTTCCAAAAACACCACTTTTGAAATTTGAAAAAGGACTTTGGTCCTTTTCTCGAAAATGAAAGAGTGGGCGAAAAAAATTTATTGGAGAACACTTCTAGTAGTGTCTTTATTGAACCCCAATAGTCAAATATATTAACCTTTTGTTTTTTAAGAAATTAAAGAGGTTTTTCCAAAAACACCACTTTTGAAATTTGAAAAAAACTTTGGTCCTTTTCTCGAAAATGAAAGAGAGTGGGCGAAAAAAATTTATTGGAGAACACTTCTAGTAGTGTCTTTATTGAACCCCAATAGTCAAATATATTAACCTTTTGTTTTTTAAGAAATTATAGAGGTTTTTCCAAAAACACCACTTTTGAAATTTGAAAAAGGACTTTGGTCCTTTTCTCGAAAATGAAAGAGTGGGCGAAAAAAATTTATTGGAGAACACTTCTAGTAGTGTCTTTATTGAACCCCAATAGTCAAATATATTAACCTTTTGTTTTTTAAGAAATTATAGAGGTTTTTCCAAAAACACCACTTTTGAAATTTGAAAAAGGACTTTGGTCCTTTTCTCGAAAATGAAAGAGTGGGCGAAAAAAATTTATTGGAGAACACTTCTAGTAGTGTCTTTATTGAACCCCAATAGTCAAATATATTAACCTTTTGTTTTTTAAGAAATTATAGAGGTTTTTCCAAAAACACCACTTTTGAAATTTGAAAAAGGACTTTGGTCCTTTTCTCGAAAATGAAAGAGTGGGCGAAAAAAATTTATTGGAGAACACTTCTAGTAGTGTCTTTATTGAACCCCAATAGTCAAATATATTAACCTTTTGTTTTTTAAGAAATTATAGAGGTTTTTCCAAAAACACCACTTTTGAAATTTGAAAAAGGGCTTTGGTCCTTTTCTCGAAAATGAAAGAGAGTGGGCGAAAAAAATTTATTGGAGAACACTTCTAGTAGTGTCTTTATTGAACCCCAATAGTCAAATATAATAACATTTTGTTTTTTAAGAAATTATAGAGGTTTTTCCAAAAACACCACTTTTGAAATTTGAAAAAGGACTTTGGTCCTTTTCTCGAAAATGAAAGAGAGTGGGCGAAAAAAATTTATTGGAGAACACTTCTAGTAGTGTCTTTATTGAACCCCAATAGTCAAATATATTAACCTTTTGTTTTTTAAGAAATTATAGAGGTTTTTCCAAAAACACCACTTTTGAAATTTGAAAAAGGACTTTGGTCCTTTTCTCGAAAATGAAAGAGTGGGCGAAAAAAATTTATTGGAGAACACTTCTAGTAGTGTCTTTATTGAACCCCAATAGTCAAATATATTAACCTTTTGTTTTTTAAGAAATTATAGAGGTTTTTCCAAAAACACCACTTTTGAAATTTGAAAAAAACTTTGGTCCTTTTCTCGAAAATGAAAGAGAGTGGGCGAAAAAAATTTATTGGAGAACACTTCTAGTAGTGTCTTTATTGAACCCCAATAGTCAAATATATTAACCTTTTGTTTTTTAAGAAATTATAGAGGTTTTTCCAAAAACACCACTTTTGAAATTTGAAAAAGGACTTTGGTCCTTTTCTCGAAAATGAAAGAGTGGGCGAAAAAAATTTATTGGAGAACACTTCTAGTAGTGTCTTTATTGAACCCCAATAGTCAAATATATTAACCTTTTGTTTTTTAAGAAATTATAGAGGTTTTTCCAAAAACACCACTTTTGAAATTTGAAAAAAACTTTGGTCCTTTTCTCGAAAATGAAAGAGAGTGGGCGAAAAAAATTTATTGGAGAACACTTCTAGTAGTGTCTTTATTGAACCCCAATAGTCAAATATATTAACCTTTTGTTTTTTAAGAAATTATAGAGGTTTTTCCAAAAACACCACTTTTGAAATTTGAAAAAGGACTTTGGTCCTTTTCTCGAAAATGAAAGAGTGGGCGAAAAAAATTTATTGGAGAACACTTCTAGTAGTGTCTTTATTGAACCCCAATAGTCAAATATATTAACCTTTTGTTTTCTAAGAAATTATAGAGGTTTTTCCAAAAACACCACTTTTGAAATTTGAAAAAAACTTTGGTCCTTTTCTCGAAAATGAAAGAGAGTGGGCGAAAAAAATTTATTGGAGAACACTTCTAGTAGTGTCTTTATTGAACCCCAATAGTCAAATATATTAACCTTTTGTTTTTTAAGAAATTATAGAGGTTTTTCCAAAAACACCACTTTTGAAATTTGAAAAAGGACTTTGGTCCTTTTCTCGAAAATGAAAGAGTGGGCGAAAAAAATTTATTGGAGAACACTTCTAGTAGTGTCTTTATTGAACCCCAATAGTCAAATATATTAACCTTTTGTTTTTTAAGAAATTATAGAGGTTTTTCCAAAAACACCACTTTTGAAATTTGAAAAAGGACTTTGGTCCTTTTCTCGAAAATGAAAGAGAGTGGGCGAAAAAAATTTATTGGAGAACACTTCTAGTAGTGTCTTTATTGAACCCCAATAGTCAAATATATTAACCTTTTGTTTTTTAAGAAATTATAGAGGTTTTTCCAAAAACACCACTTTTGAAATTTGAAAAAAACTTTGGTCCTTTTCTCGAAAATGAAAGAGAGTGGGCGAAAAAAATTTATTGGAGAACACTTCTAGTAGTGTCTTTATTGAACCCCAATAGTCAAATATATTAACATTTTGTTTTTTAAGAAATTATAGAGGTTTTTCCAAAAACACCACTTTTGAAATTTGAAAAAGGACTTTGGTCCTTTTCTCGAAAATGAAAGAGAGTGGGCGAAAAAAATTTATTGGAGAACACTTCTAGTAGTGTCTTTATTGAACCCCAATAGTCAAATATATTAACCTTTTGTTTTTTAAGAAATTATAGAGGTTTTTCCAAAAACACCACTTTTGAAATTTGAAAAAGGACTTTGGTCCTTTTCTCGAAAATGAAAGAGTGGGCGAAAAAAATTTATTGGAGAACACTTCTAGTAGTGTCTTTATTGAACCCCAATAGTCAAATATATTAACATTTTGTTTTTTAAGAAATTATAGAGGTTTTTCCAAAAACACCACTTTTGAAATTTGAAAAAGGACTTTGGTCCTTTTCTCGAAAATGAAAGAGAGTGGGCGAAAAAAATTTATTGGAGAACACTTCTAGTAGTGTCTTTATTGAACCCCAATAGTCAAATATATTAACCTTTTGTTTTTTAAGAAATTATAGAGGTTTTTCCAAAAACACCACTTTTGAAATTTGAAAAAGGACTTTGGTCCTTTTCTCGAAAATGAAAGAGTGGGCGAAAAAAATTTATTGGAGAACACTTCTAGTAGTGTCTTTATTGAACCCCAATAGTCAAATATATTAACATTTTGTTTTTTAAGAAATTATAGAGGTTTTTCCAAAAACACCACTTTTGAAATTTGAAAAAGGGCTTTGGTCCTTTTCTCGAAAATGAAAGAGAGTGGGCGAAAAAAATTTATTGGAGAACACTTCTAGTAGTGTCTTTATTGAACCCCAATAGTCAAATATATTAACATTTTGTTTTTTAAGAAATTATAGAGGTTTTTCCAAAAACACCACTTTTGAAATTTGAAAAAGGACTTTGGTCCTTTTCTCGAAAATGAAAGAGTGGGCGAAAAAAATTTATTGGAGAACACTTCTAGTAGTGTCTTTATTGAACCCCAATAGTCAAATATATTAACCTTTTGTTTTTTAAGAAATTATAGAGGTTTTTCCAAAAACACCACTTTTGAAATTTGAAAAAGGACTTTGGTCCTTTTCTCGAAAATGAAAGAGTGGGCGAAAAAAATTTATTGGAGAACACTTCTAGTAGTGTCTTTATTGAACCCCAATAGTCAAATATATTAACCTTTTGTTTTTTAAGAAATTATAGAGGTTTTTCCAAAAACACCACTTTTGAAATTTGAAAAAGGACTTTGGTCCTTTTCTCGAAAATGAAAGAGTGGGCGAAAAAAATTTATTGGAGAACACTTCTAGTAGTGTCTTTATTGAACCCCAATAGTCAAATATATTAACCTTTTGTTTTTTAAGAAATTATAGAGGTTTTTCCAAAAACACCACTTTTGAAATTTGAAAAAGGACTTTGGTCCTTTTCTCGAAAATGAAAGAGTGGGCGAAAAAAATTTATTGGAGAACACTTCTAGTAGTGTCTTTATTGAACCCCAATAGTCAAATATATTAACCTTTTGTTTTTTAAGAAATTATAGAGGTTTTTCCAAAAACACCACTTTTGAAATTTGAAAAAGGACTTTGGTCCTTTTCTCGAAAATGAAAGAGTGGGCGAAAAAAATTTATTGGAGAACACTTCTAGTAGTGTCTTTATTGAACCCCAATAGTCAAATATATTAACCTTTTGTTTTTTAAGAAATTATAGAGGTTTTTCCAAAAACACCACTTTTGAAATTTGAAAAAAACTTTGGTCCTTTTCTCGAAAATGAAAGAGAGTGGGCGAAAAAAATTTATTGGAGAACACTTCTAGTAGTGTCTTTATTGAACCCCAATAGTCAAATATATTAACCTTTTGTTTTTTAAGAAATTATAGAGGTTTTTCCAAAAACACCACTTTTGAAATTTGAAAAAGGACTTTGGTCCTTTTCTCGAAAATGAAAGAGTGGGCGAAAAAAATTTATTGGAGAACACTTCTAGTAGTGTCTTTATTGAACCCCAATAGTCAAATATATTAACCTTTTGTTTTTTAAGAAATTATAGAGGTTTTTCCAAAAACACCACTTTTGAAATTTGAAAAAGGACTTTGGTCCTTTTCTCGAAAATGAAAGAGTGGGCGAAAAAAATTTATTGGAGAACACTTCTAGTAGTGTCTTTATTGAACCCCAATAGTCAAATATATTAACCTTTTGTTTTTTAAGAAATTATAGAGGTTTTTCCAAAAACACCACTTTTGAAATTTGAAAAAGGACTTTGGTCCTTTTCTCGAAAATGAAAGAGTGGGCGAAAAAAATTTATTGGAGAACACTTCTAGTAGTGTCTTTATTGAACCCCAATAGTCAAATATATTAACCTTTTGTTTTTTAAGAAATTATAGAGGTTTTTCCAAAAACACCACTTTTGAAATTTGAAAAAGGGCTTTGGTCCTTTTCTCGAAAATGAAAGAGAGTGGGCGAAAAAAATTTATTGGAGAACACTTCTAGTAGTGTCTTTATTGAACCCCAATAGTCAAATATATTAACATTTTGTTTTTTAAGAAATTATAGAGGTTTTTCCAAAAACACCACTTTTGAAATTTGAAAAAGGACTTTGGTCCTTTTCTCGAAAATGAAAGAGAGTGGGCGAAAAAAATTTATTGGAGAACACTTCTAGTAGTGTCTTTATTGAACCCCAATAGTCAAATATATTAACCTTTTGTTTTTTAAGAAATTATAGAGGTTTTTCCAAAAACACCACTTTTGAAATTTGAAAAAGGACTTTGGTCCTTTTCTCGAAAATGAAAGAGTGGGCGAAAAAAATTTATTGGAGAACACTTCTAGTAGTGTCTTTATTGAACCCCAATAGTCAAATATATTAACATTTTGTTTTTTAAGAAATTATAGAGGTTTTTCCAAAAACACCACTTTTGAAATTTGAAAAAGGGCTTTGGTCCTTTTCTCGAAAATGAAAGAGAGTGGGCGAAAAAAATTTATTGGAGAACACTTCTAGTAGTGTCTTTATTGAACCCCAATAGTCAAATATATTAACATTTTGTTTTTTAAGAAATTATAGAGGTTTTTCCAAAAACACCACTTTTGAAATTTGAAAAAGGACTTTGGTCCTTTTCTCGAAAATGAAAGAGTGGGCGAAAAAAATTTATTGGAGAACACTTCTAGTAGTGTCTTTATTGAACCCCAATAGTCAAATATATTAACCTTTTGTTTTTTAAGAAATTATAGAGGTTTTTCCAAAAACACCACTTTTGAAATTTGAAAAAGGACTTTGGTCCTTTTCTCGAAAATGAAAGAGTGGGCGAAAAAAATTTATTGGAGAACACTTCTAGTAGTGTCTTTATTGAACCCCAATAGTCAAATATATTAACCTTTTGTTTTTTAAGAAATTATAGAGGTTTTTCCAAAAACACCACTTTTGAAATTTGAAAAAGGGCTTTGGTCCTTTTCTCGAAAATGAAAGAGAGTGGGCGAAAAAAATTTATTGGAGAACACTTCTAGTAGTGTCTTTATTGAACCCCAATAGTCAAATATATTAACCTTTTGTTTTTTAAGAAATTATAGAGGTTTTTCCAAAAACACCACTTTTGAAATTTGAAAAAGGACTTTGGTCCTTTTCTCGAAAATGAAAGAGTGGGCGAAAAAAATTTATTGGAGAACACTTCTAGTAGTGTCTTTATTGAACCCCAATAGTCAAATATATTAACATTTTGTTTTTTAAGAAATTATAGAGGTTTTTCCAAAAACACCACTTTTGAAATTTGAAAAAGGGCTTTGGTCCTTTTCTCGAAAATGAAAGAGAGTGGGCGAAAAAAATTTATTGGAGAACACTTCTAGTAGTGTCTTTATTGAACCCCAATAGTCAAATATATTAACATTTTGTTTTTTAAGAAATTATAGAGGTTTTTCCAAAAACACCACTTTTGAAATTTGAAAAAGGACTTTGGTCCTTTTCTCGAAAATGAAAGAGTGAGCGAAAAAAATTTATTGGAGAACACTTCTAGTAGTGTCTTTATTGAACCCCAATAGTCAAATATATTAACCTTTTGTTTTTTAAGAAATTATAGAGGTTTTTCCAAAAACACCACTTTTGAAATTTGAAAAAGGACTTTGGTCCTTTTCTCGAAAATGAAAGAGTGGGCGAAAAAAATTTATTGGAGAACACTTCTAGTAGTGTCTTTATTGAACCCCAATAGTCAAATATATTAACCTTTTGTTTTTTAAGAAATTATAGAGGTTTTTCCAAAAACACCACTTTTGAAATTTGAAAAAGGGCTTTGGTCCTTTTCTCGAAAATGAAAGAGAGTGGGCGAAAGAAAATTTATTGGAGAACACTTCTAGTAGTGTCTTTATTGAACCCCAATAGTCAAATATATTAACCTTTTGTTTTTTAAGAAATTATAGAGGTTTTTCCAAAAACACCACTTTTGAAATTTGAAAAAGGACTTTGGTCCTTTTCTCGAAAATGAAAGAGTGGGCGAAAAAAATTTATTGGAGAACACTTCTAGTAGTGTCTTTATTGAACCCCAATAGTCAAATATATTAACATTTTGTTTTTTAAGAAATTATAGAGGTTTTTCCAAAAACACCACTTTTGAAATTTGAAAAAGGGCTTTGGTCCTTTTCTCGAAAATGAAAGAGAGTGGGCGAAAAAAATTTATTGGAGAACACTTCTAGTAGTGTCTTTATTGAACCCCAATAGTCAAATATATTAACATTTTGTTTTTTAAGAAATTATAGAGGTTTTTCCAAAAACACCACTTTTGAAATTTGAAAAAGGACTTTGGTCCTTTTCTCGAAAATGAAAGAGTGGGCGAAAAAAATTTATTGGAGAACACTTCTAGTAGTGTCTTTATTGAACCCCAATAGTCAAATATATTAACCTTTTGTTTTTTAAGAAATTATAGAGGTTTTTCCAAAAACACCACTTTTGAAATTTGAAAAAGGACTTTGGTCCTTTTCTCGAAAATGAAAGAGTGGGCGAAAAAAATTTATTGGAGAACACTTCTAGTAGTGTCTTTATTGAACCCCAATAGTCAAATATATTAACCTTTTGTTTTTTAAGAAATTATAGAGGTTTTTCCAAAAACACCACTTTTGAAATTTGAAAAAGGGCTTTGGTCCTTTTCTCGAAAATGAAAGAGAGTGGGTGAAAAAAATTTATTGGAGAACACTTCTAGTAGTGTCTTTATTGAACCCCAATAGTCAAATATATTAACCTTTTGTTTTTTAAGAAATTATAGAGGTTTTTCCAAAAACACCACTTTTGAAATTTGAAAAAGGACTTTGGTCCTTTTCTCGAAAATGAAAGAGTGGGCGAAAAAAATTTATTGGAGAACACTTCTAGTAGTGTCTTTATTGAACCCCAATAGTCAAATATATTAACATTTTGTTTTTTAAGAAATTATAGAGGTTTTTCCAAAAACACCACTTTTGAAATTTGAAAAAGGGCTTTGGTCCTTTTCTCGAAAATGAAAGAGAGTGGGCGAAAAAAATTTATTGGAGAACACTTCTAGTAGTGTCTTTATTGAACCCCAATAGTCAAATATATTAACATTTTGTTTTTTAAGAAATTATAGAGGTTTTTCCAAAAACACCACTTTTGAAATTTGAAAAAGGACTTTGGTCCTTTTCTCGAAAATGAAAGAGAGTGGGCGAAAAAAATTTATTGGAGAACACTTCTAGTAGTGTCTTTATTGAACCCCAATAGTCAAATATATTAACCTTTTGTTTTTTAAGAAATTATAGAGGTTTTTCCAAAAACACCACTTTTGAAATTTGAAAAAAACTTTGGTCCTTTTCTCGAAAATGAAAGAGAGTGGGCGAAAAAAATTTATTGGAGAACACTTCTAGTAGTGTCTTTATTGAACCCCAATAGTCAAATATATTAACCTTTTGTTTTTTAAGAAATTATAGAGGTTTTTCCAAAAACACCACTTTTGAAATTTGAAAAAGGACTTTGGTCCTTTTCTCGAAAATGAAAGAGTGGGCGAAAAAAATTTATTGGAGAACACTTCTAGTAGTGTCTTTATTGAACCCCAATAGTCAAATATATTAACCTTTTGTTTTTTAAGAAATTATAGAGGTTTTTCCAAAAACACCACTTTTGAAATTTGAAAAAGGACTTTGGTCCTTTTCTCGAAAATGAAAGAGTGGGCGAAAAAAATTTATTGGAGAACACTTCTAGTAGTGTCTTTATTGAACCCCAATAGTCAAATATATTAACATTTTGTTTTTTAAGAAATTATAGAGGTTTTTCCAAAAACACCACTTTTGAAATTTGAAAAGGGGCTTTGGTCCTTTTCTCGAAAATGAAAGAGAGTGGGCGAAAAAAATTTATTGGAGAACACTTCTAGTAGTGTCTTTATTGAACCCCAATAGTCAAATATATTAACATTTTGTTTTTTAAGAAATTATAGAGGTTTTTCCAAAAACACCACTTTTGAAATTTGAAAAAGGACTTTGGTCCTTTTCTCGAAAATGAAAGAGTGGGCGAAAAAAATTTATTGGAGAACACTTCTAGTAGTGTCTTTATTGAACCCCAATAGTCAAATATATTAACCTTTTGTTTTTTAAGAAATTATAGAGGTTTTTCCAAAAACACCACTTTTGAAATTTGAAAAAGGACTTTGGTCCTTTTCTCGAAAATGAAAGAGTGGGCGAAAAAAATTTATTGGAGAACACTTCTAGTAGTGTCTTTATTGAACCCCAATAGTCAAATATATTAACCTTTTGTTTTTTAAGAAATTATAGAGGTTTTTCCAAAAACACCACTTTTGAAATTTGAAAAAGGACTTTGGTCCTTTTCTCGAAAATGAAAGAGTGGGCGAAAAAAATTTATTGGAGAACACTTCTAGTAGTGTCTTTATTGAACCCCAATAGTCAAATATATTAACCTTTTGTTTTTTAAGAAATTATAGAGGTTTTTCCAAAAACACCACTTTTGAAATTTGAAAAAGGACTTTGGTCCTTTTCTCGAAAATGAAAGAGTGGGCGAAAAAAATTTATTGGAGAACACTTCTAGTAGTGTCTTTATTGAACCCCAATAGTCAAATATATTAACATTTTGTTTTTTAAGAAATTATAGAGGTTTTTCCAAAAACACCACTTTTGAAATTTGAAAAAGGGCTTTGGTCCTTTTCTCGAAAATGAAAGAGAGTGGGCGAAAAAAATTTATTGGAGAACACTTCTAGTAGTGTCTTTATTGAACCCCAATAGTCAAATATATTAACATTTTGTTTTTTAAGAAATTATAGAGGTTTTTCCAAAAACACCACTTTTGAAATTTGAAAAAGGACTTTGGTCCTTTTCTCGAAAATGAAAGAGTGGGCGAAAAAAATTTATTGGAGAACACTTCTAGTAGTGTCTTTATTGAACCCCAATAGTCAAATATATTAACCTTTTGTTTTTTAAGAAATTATAGAGGTTTTTCCAAAAACACCACTTTTGAAATTTGAAAAAGGACTTTGGTCCTTTTCTCGAAAATGAAAGAGTGGGCGAAAAAAATTTATTGGAGAACACTTCTAGTAGTGTCTTTATTGAACCCCAATAGTCAAATATATTAACCTTTTGTTTTTTAAGAAATTATAGAGGTTTTTCCAAAAACACCACTTTTGAAATTTGAAAAAGGGCTTTGGTCCTTTTCTCGAAAATGAAAGAGAGTGGGCGAAAAAAATTTATTGGAGAACACTTCTAGTAGTGTCTTTATTGAACCCCAATAGTCAAATATATTAACCTTTTGTTTTTTAAGAAATTATAGAGGTTTTTCCAAAAACACCACTTTTGAAATTTGAAAAAGGACTTTGGTCCTTTTCTCGAAAATGAAAGAGTGGGCGAAAAAAATTTATTGGAGAACACTTCTAGTAGTGTCTTTATTGAACCCCAATAGTCAAATATATTAACATTTTGTTTTTTAAGAAATTATAGAGGTTTTTCCAAAAACACCACTTTTGAAATTTGAAAAAGGGCTTTGGTCCTTTTCTCGAAAATGAAAGAGAGTGGGCGAAAAAAATTTATTGGAGAACACTTCTAGTAGTGTCTTTATTGAACCCCAATAGTCAAATATATTAACCTTTTGTTTTTTAAGAAATTATAGAGGTTTTTCTAAAAACACCACTTTTGAAATTTGAAAAAGGACTTTGGTCCTTTTCTCGAAAATGAAAGAGTGGGCGAAAAAAATTTATTGGAGAACACTTCTAGTAGTGTCTTTATTGAACCCCAATAGTCAAATATATTAACATTTTGTTTTTTAAGAAATTATAGAGGTTTTTCCAAAAACACCACTTTTGAAATTTGAAAAAGGACTTTGGTCCTTTTCTCGAAAATGAAAGAGTGGGCGAAAAAAATTTATTGGAGAACACTTCTAGTAGTGTCTTTGTTGAACCCCAATAGTCAAATATATTAACCTTTTGTTTTTTAAGAAATTATAGAGGTTTTTCCAAAAACACCACTTTTGAAATTTGAAAAAGGGCTTTGGTCCTTTTCTCGAAAATGAAAGAGAGTGGGCGAAAAAAATTTATTGGAGAACACTTCTAGTAGTGTCTTTATTGAACCCCAATAGTCAAATATATTAACATTTTGTTTTTTAAGAAATTATAGAGGTTTTTCCAAAAACACCACTTTTGAAATTTGAAAAAGGGCTTTGGTCCTTTTCTCGAAAATGAAAGAGAGTGGGCGAAAAAAATTTATTGGAGAACACTTCTAGTAGTGTCTTTGTTGAACCCCAATAGTCAAATATATTAACCTTTTGTTTTTTAAGAAATTATAGAGGTTTTTCCAAAAACACCACTTTTGAAATTTGAAAAAGGACTTTGGTCCTTTTCTCGAAAATGAAAGAGTGGGCGAAAAAAATTTATTGGAGAACACTTCTAGTAGTGTCTTTATTGAACCCCAATAGTCAAATATATTAACCTTTTGTTTTTTAAGAAATTATAGAGGTTTTTCCAAAAACACCACTTTTGAAATTTGAAAAAGGGCTTTGGTCCTTTTCTCGAAAATGAAAGAGAGTGGGCGAAAAAAATTTATTGGAGAACACTTCTAGTAGTGTCTTTATTGAACCCCAATAGTCAAATATATTAACCTTTTGTTTTTTAAGAAATTATAGAGGTTTTTCCAAAAACACCACTTTTGAAATTTGAAAAAGGACTTTGGTCCTTTTCTCGAAAATGAAAGAGTGGGCGAAAAAAATTTATTGGAGAACACTTCTAGTAGTGTCTTTATTGAACCCCAATAGTCAAATATATTAACATTTTGTTTTTTAAGAAATTATAGAGGTTTTTCCAAAAACACCACTTTTGAAATTTGAAAAAGGGCTTTGGTCCTTTTCTCGAAAATGAAAGAGAGTGGGCGAAAAAAATTTATTTGAGAACACTTCTAGTAGTGTCTTTATTGAACCCCAATAGTCAAATATATTAACATTTTGTTTTTTAAGAAATTATAGAGGTTTTTCCAAAAACACCACTTTTGAAATTTGAAAAAGGACTTTGGTCCTTTTCTCGAAAATGAAAGAGAGTGGGCGAAAAAAATTTATTGGAGAACACTTCTAGTAGTGTCTTTATTGAACCCCAATAGTCAAATATATTAACCTTTTGTTTTTTAAGAAATTATAGAGGTTTTTCCAAAAACACCACTTTTGAAATTTGAAAAAAACTTTGGTCCTTTTCTCGAAAATGAAAGAGAGTGGGCGAAAAAAATTTATTGGAGAACACTTCTAGTAGTGTCTTTATTGAACCCCAATAGTCAAATATATTAACCTTTTGTTTTTTAAGAAATTATAGAGGTTTTTCCAAAAACACCACTTTTGAAATTTGAAAAAGGACTTTGGTCCTTTTCTCGAAAATGAAAGAGTGGGCGAAAAAAATTTATTGGAGAACACTTCTAGTAGTGTCTTTATTGAACCCCAATAGTCAAATATATTAACCTTTTGTTTTTTAAGAAATTATAGAGGTTTTTCCAAAAACACCACTTTTGAAATTTGAAAAAGGACTTTGGTCCTTTTCTCGAAAATGAAAGAGAGTGGGCGAAAAAAATTTATTGGAGAACACTTCTAGTAGTGTCTTTATTGAACCCCAATAGTCAAATATATTAACCTTTTGTTTTTTAAGAAATTATAGAGGTTTTTCCAAAAACACCACTTTTGAAATTTGAAAAAAACTTTGGTCCTTTTCTCGAAAATGAAAGAGAGTGGGCGAAAAAAATTTATTGGAGAACACTTCTTGTAGTGTCTTTATTGAACCCCAATAGTCAAATATATTAACCTTTTGTTTTTTAAGAAATTATAGAGGTTTTTCCAAAAACACCACTTTTGAAATTTGAAAAAGGACTTTGGTCCTTTTCTCGAAAATGAAAGAGTGGGCGAAAAAAATTTATTGGAGAACACTTCTAGTAGTGTCTTTATTGAACCCCAATAGTCAAATATATTAACCTTTTGTTTTTTAAGAAATTATAGAGGTTTTTCCAAAAACACCACTTTTGAAATTTGAAAAAGGACTTTGGTCCTTTTCTCGAAAATGAAAGAGTGGGCGAAAAAAATTTATTGGAGAACACTTCTAGTAGTGTCTTTATTGAACCCCAATAGTCAAATATATTAACCTTTTGTTTTTTAAGAAATTATAGAGGTTTTTCCAAAAACACCACTTTTGAAATTTGAAAAAGGACTTTGGTCCTTTTCTCGAAAATGAAAGAGTGGGCGAAAAAAATTTATTGGAGAACACTTCTAGTAGTGTCTTTATTGAACCCCAATAGTCAAATATATTAACATTTTGTTTTTTAAGAAATTATAGAGGTTTTTCCAAAAACACCACTTTTGAAATTTGAAAAAGGGCTTTGGTCCTTTTCTCGAAAATGAAAGAGTGGGCGAAAAAAATTTATTGGAGAACACTTCTAGTAGTGTCTTTATTGAACCCCAATAGTCAAATATATTAACCTTTTGTTTTTTAAGAAATTATAGAGGTTTTTCCAAAAACACCACTTTTGAAATTTGAAAAAGGACTTTGGTCCTTTTCTCGAAAATGAAAGAGTGGGCGAAAAAAATTTATTGGAGAACACTTCTAGTAGTGTCTTTATTGAACCCCAATAGTCAAATATATTAACCTTTTGTTTTTTAAGAAATTATAGAGGTTTTTCCAAAAACACCACTTTTGAAATTTGAAAAAGGACTTTGGTCCTTTTCTCGAAAATGAAAGAGAGTGGGCGAAAAAAATTTATTGGAGAACACTTCTAGTAGTGTCTTTATTGAACCCCAATAGTCAAATATATTAACCTTTTGTTTTTTAAGAAATTATAGAGGTTTTTCCAAAAACACCACTTTTGAAATTTGAAAAAGGACTTTGGTCCTTTTCTCGAAAATGAAAGAGAGTGGGCGAAAAAAATTTATTGGAGAACACTTCTAGTAGTGTCTTTATTGAACCCCAATAGTCAAATATATTAACCTTTTGTTTTTTAAGAAATTATAGAGGTTTTTCCAAAAACACCACTTTTGAAATTTGAAAAAGGACTTTGGTCCTTTTCTCGAAAATGAAAGAGTGGGCGAAAAAAATTTATTGGAGAACACTTCTAGTAGTGTCTTTATTGAACCCCAATAGTCAAATATATTAACCTTTTGTTTTTTAAGAAATTATAGAGGTTTTTCCAAAAACACCACTTTTGAAATTTGAAAAAGGACTTTGGTCCTTTTCTCGAAAATGAAAGAGTGGGCGAAAAAAATTTATTGGAGAACACTTCTAGTAGTGTCTTTATTGAACCCCAATAGTCAAATATATTAACCTTTTGTTTTTTAAGAAATTATAGAGGTTTTTCCAAAAACACCACTTTTGAAATTTGAAAAAGGACTTTGGTCCTTTTCTCGAAAATGAAAGAGTGGGCGAAAAAAATTTATTGGAGAACACTTCTAGTAGTGTCTTTATTGAACCCCAATAGTCAAATATATTAACCTTTTGTTTTTTAAGAAATTATAGAGGTTTTTCCAAAAACACCACTTTTGAAATTTGAAAAAGGGCTTTGGTCCTTTTCTCGAAAATGAAAGAGAGTGGGCGAAAAAAATTTATTGGAGAACACTTCTAGTAGTGTCTTTAATGAACCCCAATAGTCAAATATATTAACATTTTGTTTTTTAAGAAATTATAGAGGTTTTTCCAAAAACACCACTTTTGAAATTTGAAAAAGGACTTTGGTCCTTTTCTCGAAAATGAAAGAGAGTGGGCGAAAAAAATTTATTGGAGAACACTTCTAGTAGTGTCTTTATTGAACCCCAATAGTCAAATATATTAACCTTTTGTTTTTTAAGAAATTATAGAGGTTTTTCCAAAAACACCACTTTTGAAATTTGAAAAAGGACTTTGGTCCTTTTCTCGAAAATGAAAGATGGGCGAAAAAAATTTATTGGAGAACACTTCTAGTAGTGTCTTTATTGAACCCCAATAGTCAAATATATTAACATTTTGTTTTTTAAGAAATTATAGAGGTTTTTCCAAAAACACCACTTTTGAAATTTGAAAAAGGGCTTTGGTCCTTTTCTCGAAAATGAAAGAGAGTGGGCGAAAAAAATTTATTGGAGAACACTTCTAGTAGTGTCTTTATTGAACCCCAATAGTCAAATATATTAACAATTTGTTTTTTAAGAAATTATAGAGGTTTTTCCAAAAACACCACTTTTGAAATTTGAAAAAGGACTTTGGTCCTTTTCTCGAAAATGAAAGAGTGGGCGAAAAAAATTTATTGGAGAACACTTCTAGTAGTGTCTTTATTGAACCCCAATAGTCAAATATATTAACCTTTTGTTTTTTAAGAAATTATAGAGGTTTTTCCAAAAACACCACTTTTGAAATTTGAAAAAGGACTTTGGTCCTTTTCTCGAAAATGAAAGAGTGGGCGAAAAAAATTTATTGGAGAACACTTCTAGTAGTGTCTTTATTGAACCACAATAGTCAAATATATTAACCTTTTGTTTTTTAAGAAATTATAGAGGTTTTTCCAAAAACACCACTTTTGAAATTTGAAAAAGGACTTTGGTCCTTTTCTCGAAAATGAAAGAGTGGGCGAAAAAAATTTATTGGAGAACACTTCTAGTAGTGTCTTTATTGAACCCCAATAGTCAAATATATTAACATTTTGTTTTTTAAGAAATTATAGAGGTTTTTCCAAAAACACCACTTTTGAAATTTGAAAAAGGGCTTTGGTCCTTTTCTCGAAAATGAAAGAGAGTGGGCGAAAAAAATTTATTGGAGAACACTTCTAGTAGTGTCTTTATTGAACCCCAATAGTCAAATATATTAACCTTTTGTTTTTTAAGAAATTATAGAGGTTTTTCCAAAAACACCACTTTTGAAATTTGAAAAAGGACTTTGGTCCTTTTCTCGAAAATGAAAGAGTGGGCGAAAAAAATTTATTGGAGAACACTTCTAGTAGTGTCTTTATTGAACCCCAATAGTCAAATATATTAACCTTTTGTTTTTTAAGAAATTATAGAGGTTTTTCCAAAAACACCACTTTTGAAATTTGAAAAAGGACTTTGGTCCTTTTCTCGAAAATGAAAGAGTGGGCGAAAAAAATTTATTGGAGAACACTTCTAGTAGTGTCTTTATTGAACCCCAATAGTCAAATATATTAACCTTTTGTTTTTTAAGAAATTATAGAGGTTTTTCCAAAAACACCACTTTTGAAATTTGAAAAAGGACTTTGGTCCTTTTCTCGAAAATGAAAGAGTGGGCGAAAAAAATTTATTGGAGAACACTTCTAGTAGTGTCTTTATTGAACCCCAATAGTCAAATATATTAACCTTTTGTTTTTTAAGAAATTATAGAGGGTTTTCCAAAAACACCACTTTTGAAATTTGAAAAAGGGCTTTGGTCCTTTTCTCGAAAATGAAAGAGAGTGGGCGAAAAAAATTTATTGGAGAACACTTCTAGTAGTGTCTTTATTGAACCCCAATAGTCAAATATATTAACATTTTGTTTTTTAAGAAATTATAGAGGTTTTTCCAAAAACACCACTTTTGAAATTTGAAAAAGGACTTTGGTCCTTTTCTCGAAAATGAAAGAGAGTGGGCGAAAAAAATTTATTGGAGAACACTTCTAGTAGTGTCTTTATTGAACCCCAATAGTCAAATATATTAACCTTTTGTTTTTTAAGAAATTATAGAGGTTTTTCCAAAAACACCACTTTTGAAATTTGAAAAAGGACTTTGGTCCTTTTCTCGAAAATGAAAGATGGGCGAAAAAAATTTATTGGAGAACACTTCTAGTAGTGTCTTTATTGAACCCCAATAGTCAAATATATTAACATTTTGTTTTTTAAGAAATTATAGAGGTTTTTCCAAAAACACCACTTTTGAAATTTGAAAAAGGGCTTTGGTCCTTTTCTCGAAAATGAAAGAGAGTGGGCGAAAAAAATTTATTGGAGAACACTTCTAGTAGTGTCTTTATTGAACCCCAATAGTCAAATATATTAACAATTTGTTTTTTAAGAAATTATAGAGGTTTTTCCAAAAACACCACTTTTGAAATTTGAAAAAGGACTTTGGTCCTTTTCTCGAAAATGAAAGAGTGGGCGAAAAAAATTTATTGGAGAACACTTCTAGTAGTGTCTTTATTGAACCCCAATAGTCAAATATATTAACCTTTTGTTTTTTAAGAAATTATAGAGGTTTTTCCAAAAACACCACTTTTGAAATTTGAAAAAGGACTTTGGTCCTTTTCTCGAAAATGAAAGAGTGGGCGAAAAAAATTTATTGGAGAACACTTCTAGTAGTGTCTTTATTGAACCCCAATAGTCAAATATATTAACCTTTTGTTTTTTAAGAAATTATAGAGGTTTTTCCAAAAACACCACTTTTGAAATTTGAAAAAGGGCTTTGGTCCTTTTCTCGAAAATGAAAGAGAGTGGGCGAAAAAAATTTATTGGAGAACACTTCTAGTAGTGTCTTTATTGAACCCCAATAGTCAAATATATTAACCTTTTGTTTTTTAAGAAATTATAGAGGTTTTTCCAAAAACACCACTTTTGTAATTTGAAAAAGGACTTTGGTCCTTTTCTCGAAAATGAAAGAGTGGGCGAAAAAAATTTATTGGAGAACACTTCTAGTAGTGTCTTTATTGAACCCCAATAGTCAAATATATTAACATTTTGTTTTTTAAGAAATTATAGAGGTTTTTCCAAAAACACCACTTTTGAAATTTGAAAAAGGGCTTTGGTCCTTTTCTCGAAAATGAAAGAGAGTGGGCGAAAAAAATTTATTGGAGAACACTTCTAGTAGTGTCTTTATTGAACCCCAATAGTCAAATATATTAACCTTTTGTTTTTTAAGAAATTATAGAGGTTTTTCCAAAAACACCACTTTTGAAATTTGAAAAAGGACTTTGGTCCTTTTCTCGAAAATGAAAGAGTGGGCGAAAAAAATTTATTGGAGAACACTTCTAGTAGTGTCTTTATTGAACCCCAATAGTCAAATATATTAACATTTTGTTTTTTAAGAAATTATAGAGGTTTTTCCAAAAACACCACTTTTGAAATTTGAAAAAGGACTTTGGTCCTTTTCTTGAAAATAAAAGAGTGGGCGAAAAAAATTTATTGGAGAACACTTCTAGTAGTGTCTTTATTGAACCCCAATAGTCAAATATATTAACCTTTTGTTTTTTAAGAAATTATAGAGGTTTTTCCAAAAACACCACTTTTGAAATTTGAAAAAGGACTTTGGTCCTTTTCTCGAAAATGAAAGAGTGGGCGAAAAAAATTTATTGGAGAACACTTCTAGTAGTGTCTTTATTGAACCCCAATAGTCAAATATATTAACCTTTTGTTTTTTAAGAAATTATAGAGGTTTTTCCAAAAACACCACTTTTGAAATTTGAAAAAGGACTTTGGTCCTTTTCTCGAAAATGAAAGAGAGTGGGCGAAAAAAATGTATTGGAGAACACTTCTAGTAGTGTCTTTATTGAACCCCAATAGTCAAATATATTAACCTTTTGTTTTTTAAGAAATTATAGAGGTTTTTCCAAAAACACCACTTTTGAAATTTGAAAAAGGACTTTGGTCCTTTTCTCGAAAATGAAAGAGTGGGCGAAAAAAATTTATTGGAGAACACTTCTAGTAGTGTCTTTATTGAACCCCAATAGTCAAATATATTAACCTTTTGTTTTTTAAGAAATTATAGAGGTTTTTCCAAAAACACCACTTTTGAAATTTGAAAAAGGACTTTGGTCCTTTTCTCGAAAATGAAAGAGTGGGCGAAAAAAATTTATTGGAGAACACTTCTAGTAGTGTCTTTATTGAACCCCAATAGTCAAATATATTAACCTTTTGTTTTTTAAGAAATTATAGAGGTTTTTCCAAAAACACCACTTTTGAAATTTGAAAAAGGACTTTGGTCCTTTTCTCGAAAATGAAAGAGTGGGCGAAAAAAATTTATTGGAGAACACTTCTAGTAGTGTCTTTATTGAACCCCAATAGTCAAATATATTAACCTTTTGTTTTTTAAGAAATTATAGAGGTTTTTCCAAAAACACCACTTTTGAAATTTGAAAAAGGACTTTGGTCCTTTTCTCGAAAGAAAGAGTGGGCGAAAAAAATTTATTGGAGAACACTTCTAGTAGTGTCTTTATTGAACCCCAATAGTCAAATATATTAACCTTTTGTTTTTTAAGAAATTATAGAGGTTTTTCCAAAAACACCACTTTTGAAATTTGAAAAAAACTTTGGTCCTTTTCTCGAAAATGAAAGAGAGTGGGCGAAAAAAATTTATTGGAGAACACTTCTAGTAGTGTCTTTATTGAACCCCAATAGTCAAATATATTAACCTTTTGTTTTTTAAGAAATTATAGAGGTTTTTCCAAAAAACACCACTTTTGAAATTTGAAAAAGGACTTTGGTCCTTTTCTCGAAAATGAAAGAGTGGGCGAAAAAAATTTATTGGAGAACACTTCTAGTAGTGTCTTTATTGAACCCCAATAGTCAAATATATTAACCTTTTGTTTTTTAAGAAATTATAGAGGTTTTTCCAAAAACACCACTTTTGAAATTTGAAAAAGGACTTTGGTCCTTTTCTCGAAAATGAAAGAGTGGGCGAAAAAAATTTATTGGAGAACACTTCTAGTAGTGTCTTTATTGAACCCCAATAGTCAAATATATTAACATTTTGTTTTTTAAGAAATTATAGAGGTTTTTCCAAAAACACCACTTTTGAAATTTGAAAAAGGGCTTTGGTCCTTTTCTCGAAAATGAAAGAGAGTGGGCGAAAAAAATTTATTGGAGAACACTTCTAGTAGTGTCTTTATTGAACCCCAATAGTCAAATATATTAACATTTTGTTTTTTAAGAAATTATAGAGGTTTTTCCAAAAACACCACTTTTGAAATTTGAAAAAGGACTTTGGTCCTTTTCTCGAAAATGAAAGAGTGGGCGAAAAAAATTTATTGGAGAACACTTCTAGTAGTGTCTTTATTGAACCCCAATAGTCAAATATATTAACCTTTTGTTTTTTAAGAAATTATAGAGGTTTTTCCAAAAACACCACTTTTGAAATTTGAAAAAGGACTTTGGTCCTTTTCTCGAAAATGAAAGAGTGGGCGAAAAAAATTTATTGGAGAACACTTCTAGTAGTGTCTTTATTGAACCCCAATAGTCAAATATATTAACCTTTTGTTTTTTAAGAAATTATAGAGGTTTTTCCAAAAACACCACTTTTGAAATTTGAAAAAGGACTTTGGTCCTTTTCTCGAAAATGAAAGAGTGGGCGAAAAAAATTTATTGGAGAACACTTCTAGTAGTGTCTTTATTGAACCCCAATAGTCAAATATATTAACCTTTTGTTTTTTAAGAAATTATAGAGGTTTTTCCAAAAACACCACTTTTGAAATTTGAAAAAGGACTTTGGTCCTTTTCTCGAAAATGAAAGAGTGGGCGAAAAAAATTTATTGGAGAACACTTCTAGTAGTGTCTTTATTGAACCCCAATAGTCAAATATATTAACCTTTTGTTTTTTAAGAAATTATAGAGGTTTTTCCAAAAACACCACTTTTGAAATTTGAAAAAGGACTTTGGTCCTTTTCTCGAAAATGAAAGAGTGGGCGAAAAAAAATTTATTGGAGAACACTTCTAGTAGTGTCTTTATTGAACCCCAATAGTCAAATATATTAACCTTTTGTTTTTTAAGAAATTATAGAGGTTTTTCCAAAAACACCACTTTTGAAATTTGAAAAAAACTTTGGTCCTTTTCTCGAAAATGAAAGAGAGTGGGCGAAAAAAATTTATTGGAGAACACTTCTAGTAGTGTCTTTATTGAACCCCAATAGTCAAATATATTAACCTTTTGTTTTTTAAGAAATTATAGAGGTTTTTCCAAAAACACCACTTTTGAAATTTGAAAAAGGACTTTGGTCCTTTTCTCGAAAATGAAAGAGTGGGCGAAAAAAATTTATTGGAGAACACTTCTAGTAGTGTCTTTATTGAACCCCAATAGTCAAATATATTAACCTTTTGTTTTTTAAGAAATTATAGAGGTTTTTCCAAAAACACCACTTTTGAAATTTGAAAAAGGACTTTGGTCCTTTTCTCGAAAATGAAAGAGTGGGCGAAAAAAATTTATTGGAGAACACTTCTAGTAGTGTCTTTATTGAACCCCAATAGTCAAATATATTAACCTTTTGTTTTTTAAGAAATTATAGAGGTTTTTCCAAAAACACCACTTTTGAAATTTGAAAAAGGACTTTGGTCCTTTTCTCGAAAATGAAAGAGTGGGCGAAAAAAATTTATTGGAGAACACTTCTAGTAGTGTCTTTATTGAACCCCAATAGTCAAATATATTAACATTTTGTTTTTTAAGAAATTATAGAGGTTTTTCCAAAAACACCACTTTTGAAATTTGAAAAAGGGCTTTGGTCCTTTTCTCGAAAATGAAAGAGAGTGGGCGAAAAAAATTTATTGGAGAACACTTCTAGTAGTGTCTTTATTGAACCCCAATAGTCAAATATATTAACATTTTGTTTTTTAAGAAATTATAGAGGTTTTTCCAAAAACACCACTTTTGAAATTTGAAAAAGGACTTTGGTCCTTTTCTCGAAAATGAAAGAGTGGGCGAAAAAAATTTATTGGAGAACACTTCTAGTAGTGTCTTTATTGAACCCCAATAGTCAAATATATTAACCTTTTGTTTTTTAAGAAATTATAGAGGTTTTTCCAAAAACACCACTTTTGAAATTTGAAAAAGGACTTTGGTCCTTTTCTCGAAAATGAAAGAGTGGGCGAAAAAAATTTATTGGAGAACACTTCTAGTAGTGTCTTTATTGAACCCCAATAGTCAAATATATTAACCTTTTGTTTTTTAAGAAATTATAGAGGTTTTTCCAAAAACACCACTTTTGAAATTTGAAAAAGGACTTTGGTCCTTTTCTCGAAAATGAAAGAGTGGGCGAAAAAAATTTATTGGAGAACACTTCTAGTAGTGTCTTTATTGAACCCCAATAGTCAAATATATTAACCTTTTGTTTTTTAAGAAATTATAGAGGTTTTTCCAAAAACACCACTTTTGAAATTTGAAAAAGGACTTTGGTCCTTTTCTCGAAAATGAAAGAGTGGGCGAAAAAAATTTATTGGAGAACACTTCTAGTAGTGTCTTTATTGAACCCCAATAGTCAAATATATTAACCTTTTGTTTTTTAAGAAATTATAGAGGTTTTTCCAAAAACACCACTTTTGAAATTTGAAAAAGGACTTTGGTCCTTTTCTCGAAAATGAAAGAGTGGGCGAAAAAAATTTATTGGAGAACACTTCTAGTAGTGTCTTTATTGAACCCCAATAGTCAAATATATTAACCTTTTGTTTTTTAAGAAATTATAGAGGTTTTTCCAAAAACACCACTTTTGAAATTTGAAAAAAACTTTGGTCCTTTTCTCGAAAATGAAAGAGAGTGGGCGAAAAAAATTTATTGGAGAACACTTCTAGTAGTGTCTTTATTGAACCCCAATAGTCAAATATATTAACCTTTTGTTTTTTAAGAAATTATAGAGGTTTTTCCAAAAACACCACTTTTGAAATTTGAAAAAGGACTTTGGTCCTTTTCTCGAAAATGAAAGAGTGGGCGAAAAAAATTTATTGGAGAACACTTCTAGTAGTGTCTTTATTGAACCCCAATAGTCAAATATATTAACCTTTTGTTTTTTAAGAAATTATAGAGGTTTTTCCAAAAACACCACTTTTGAAATTTGAAAAAGGGCTTTGGTCCTTTTCTCGAAAATGAAAGAGAGTGGGCGAAAAAAATTTATTGGAGAACACTTCTAGTAGTGTCTTTATTGAACCCCAATAGTCAAATATATTAACATTTTGTTTTTTAAGAAATTATAGAGGTTTTTCCAAAAACACCACTTTTGAAATTTGAAAAAGGACTTTGGTTCTTTTCTCGAAAATGAAAGAGGGGGCGAAAAAAATTTATTGGAGAACACTTCTAGTAGTGTCTTTATTGAACCCCAATAGTCAAATATATTAACCTTTTGTTTTTTAAGAAATTATAGAGGTTTTTCCAAAAACACCACTTTTGAAATTTGAAAAAGGACTTTGGTCCTTTTCTCGAAAATGAAAGAGTGGGCGAAAAAAATTTATTGGAGAACACTTCTAGTAGTGTCTTTATTGAACCCCAATAGTCAAATATATTAACCTTTTGTTTTTTAAGAAATTATAGAGGTTTTTCCAAAAACACCACTTTTGAAATTTGAAAAAGGACTTTGGTCCTTTTCTCGAAAATGAAAGAGTGGGCGAAAAAAATTTATTGGAGAACACTTCTAGTAGTGTCTTTATTGAACCCCAATAGTCAAATATATTAACCTTTTGTTTTTTAAGAAATTATAGAGGTTTTTCCAAAAACACCACTTTTGAAATTTGAAAAAGGACTTTGGTCCTTTTTTCGAAAATGAAAGAGTGGGCGAAAAAAATTTATTGGAGAACACTTCTAGTAGTGTCTTTATTGAACCCCAATAGTCAAATATATTAACCTTTTGTTTTTTAAGAAATTATAGAGGTTTTTCCAAAAACACCACTTTTGAAATTTGAAAAAGGACTTTGGTCCTTTTCTCGAAAATTAAAGAGTGGGCGAAAAAAATTTATTGGAGAACACTTCTAGTAGTGTCTTTATTGAACCCCAATAGTCAAATATATTAACCTTTTGTTTTTTAAGAAATTATAGAGGTTTTTCCAAAAACACCACTTTTGAAATTTGAAAAAAACTTTGGTCCTTTTCTCGAAAATGAAAGAGAGTGGGCGAAAAAAATTTATTGGAGAACACTTCTAGTAGTGTCTTTATTGAACCCCAATAGTCAAATATATTAACCTTTTGTTTTTTAAGAAATTATAGAGGTTTTTCCAAAAACACCACTTTTGAAATTTGAAAAAGGACTTTGGTCCTTTTCTCGAAAATGAAAGAGTGGGCGAAAAAAATTTATTGGAGAACACTTCTAGTAGTGTCTTTATTGAACCCCAATAGTCAAATATATTAACCTTTTGTTTTTTAAGAAATTATAGAGGTTTTTCCAAAAACACCACTTTTGAAATTTGAAAAAGGACTTTGGTCCTTTTCTCGAAAATGAAAGAGTGGGCGAAAAAAATTTATTGGAGAACACTTCTAGTAGTGTCTTTATTGAACCCCAATAGTCAAATATATTAACATTTTGTTTTTTAAGAAATTATAGAGGTTTTTCCAAAAACACCACTTTTGAAATTTGAAAAAGGGCTTTGGTCCTTTTCTCGAAAATGAAAGAGAGTGGGCGAAAAAAATTTATTGGAGAACACTTCTAGTAGTGTCTTTATTGAACCCCAATAGTCAAATATATTAACATTTTGTTTTTTAAGAAATTATAGAGGTTTTTCCAAAAACACCACTTTTGAAATTTGAAAAAGGACTTTGGTCCTTTTCTCGAAAATGAAAGAGTGGGCGAAAAAAATTTATTGGAGAACACTTCTAGTAGTGTCTTTATTGAACCCCAATAGTCAAATATATTAACCTTTTGTTTTTTAAGAAATTATAGAGGTTTTTCCAAAAACACCACTTTTGAAATTTGAAAAAGGACTTTGGTCCTTTTCTCGAAAATGAAAGAGTGGGCGAAAAAAATTTATTGGAGAACACTTCTAGTAGTGTCTTTATTGAACCCCAATAGTCAAATATATTAACCTTTTGTTTTTTAAGAAATTATAGAGGTTTTTCCAAAAACACCACTTTTGAAATTTGAAAAAGGACTTTGGTCCTTTTCTCGAAAATGAAAGAGTGGGCGAAAAAAATTTATTGGAGAACACTTCTAGTAGTGTCTTTATTGAACCCCAATAGTCAAATATATTAACCTTTTGTTTTTTAAGAAATTATAGAGGTTTTTCCAAAAACACCACTTTTGAAATTTGAAAAAGGACTTTGGTCCTTTTCTCGAAAATGAAAGAGTGGGCGAAAAAAATTTATTGGAGAACACTTCTAGTAGTGTCTTTATTGAACCCCAATAGTCAAATATATTAACCTTTTGTTTTTTAAGAAATTATAGAGGTTTTTCCAAAAACACCACTTTTGAAATTTGAAAAAGGACTTTGGTCCTTTTCTCGAAAATTAAAGAGTGGGCGAAAAAAATTTATTGGAGAACACTTCTAGTAGTGTCTTTATTGAACCCCAATAGTCAAATATATTAACCTTTTGTTTTTTAAGAAATTATAGAGGTTTTTCCAAAAACACCACTTTTGAAATTTGAAAAAAACTTTGGTCCTTTTCTCGAAAATGAAAGAGAGTGGGCGAAAAAAATTTATTGGAGAACACTTCTAGTAGTGTCTTTATTGAACCCCAATAGTCAAATATATTAACCTTTTGTTTTTTAAGAAATTATAGAGGTTTTTCCAAAAACACCACTTTTGAAATTTGAAAAAGGACTTTGGTCCTTTTCTCGAAAATGAAAGAGTGGGCGAAAAAAATTTATTGGAGAACACTTCTAGTAGTGTCTTTATTGAACCCCAATAGTCAAATATATTAACCTTTTGTTTTTTAAGAAATTATAGAGGTTTTTCCAAAAACACCACTTTTGAAATTTGAAAAAGGACTTTGGTCCTTTTCTCGAAAATGAAAGAGTGGGCGAAAAAAATTTATTGGAGAACACTTCTAGTAGTGTCTTTATTGAACCCCAATAGTCAAATATATTAACATTTTGTTTTTTAAGAAATTATAGAGGTTTTTCCAAAAACACCACTTTTGAAATTTGAAAAAGGGCTTTGGTCCTTTTCTCGAAAATGAAAGAGAGTGGGCGAAAAAAATTTATTGGAGAACACTTCTAGTAGTGTCTTTATTGAACCCCAATAGTCAAATATATTAACATTTTGTTTTTTAAGAAATTATAGAGGTTTTTCCAAAAACACCACTTTTGAAATTTGAAAAAGGACTTTGGTCCTTTTCTCGAAAATGAAAGAGTGGGCGAAAAAAATTTATTGGAGAACACTTCTAGTAGTGTCTTTATTGAACCCCAATAGTCAAATATATTAACCTTTTGTTTTTTAAGAAATTATAGAGGTTTTTCCAAAAACACCACTTTTGAAATTTGAAAAAGGACTTTGGTCCTTTTCTCGAAAATGAAAGAGTGGGCGAAAAAAATTTATTGGAGAACACTTCTAGTAGTGTCTTTATTGAACCCCAATAGTCAAATATATTAACCTTTTGTTTTTTAAGAAATTATAGAGGTTTTTCCAAAAACACCACTTTTGAAATTTGAAAAAGGACTTTGGTCCTTTTCTCGAAAATGAAAGAGTGGGCGAAAAAAATTTATTGGAGAACACTTCTAGTAGTGTCTTTATTGAACCCCAATAGTCAAATATATTAACCTTTTGTTTTTTAAGAAATTATAGAGGTTTTTCCAAAAACACCACTTTTGAAATTTGAAAAAGGACTTTGGTCCTTTTCTCGAAAATGAAAGAGTGGGCGAAAAAAATTTATTGGAGAACACTTCTAGTAGTGTCTTTATTGAACCCCAATAGTCAAATATATTAACCTTTTGTTTTTTAAGAAATTATAGAGGTTTTTCCAAAAACACCACTTTTGAAATTTGAAAAAGGACTTTGGTCCTTTTCTCGAAAATGAAAGAGTGGGCGAAAAAAATTTATTGGAGAACACTTCTAGTAGTGTCTTTATTGAACCCCAATAGTCAAATATATTAACCTTTTGTTTTTTAAGAAATTATAGAGGTTTTTCCAAAAACACCACTTTTGAAATTTGAAAAAGGACTTTGGTCCTTTTCTCGAAAATGAAAGAGAGTGGGCGAAAAAAATTTATTGGAGAACACTTCTAGTAGTGTCTTTATTGAACCCCAATAGTCAAATATATTAACCTTTTGTTTTTTAAGAAATTATAGAGGTTTTTCCAAAAACACCACTTTTGAAATTTGAAAAAAACTTTGGTCCTTTTCTCGAAAATGAAAGAGAGTGGGCGAAAAAAATTTATTGGAGAACACTTCTAGTAGTGTCTTTATTGAACCCCAATAGTCAAATATATTAACCTTTTGTTTTTTAAGAAATTATAGAGGTTTTTCCAAAAACACCACTTTTGAAATTTGAAAAAGGACTTTGGTCCTTTTCTCGAAAATGAAAGAGTGGGCGAAAAAAATTTATTGGAGAACACTTCTAGTAGTGTCTTTATTGAACCCCAATAGTCAAATATATTAACCTTTTGTTTTTTAAGAAATTATAGAGGTTTTTCCAAAAACACCACTTTTGAAATTTGAAAAAAACTTTGGTCCTTTTCTCGAAAATGAAAGAGAGTGGGCGAAAAAAATTTATTGGAGAACACTTCTAGTAGTGTCTTTATTGAACCCCAATAGTCAAATATATTAACCTTTTGTTTTTTAAGAAATTATAGAGGTTTTTCCAAAAACACCACTTTTGAAATTTGAAAAAGGACTTTGGTCCTTTTCTCGAAAATGAAAGAGTGGGCGAAAAAAATTTATTGGAGAACACTTCTAGTAGTGTCTTTATTGAACCCCAATAGTCAAATATATTAACCTTTTGTTTTTTAAGAAATTATAGAGGTTTTTCCAAAAACACCACTTTTGAAATTTGAAAAAGGACTTTGGTCCTTTTCTCGAAAATGAAAGAGTGGGCGAAAAAAATTTATTGGAGAACACTTCTAGTAGTGTCTTTATTGAACCCCAATAGTCAAATATATTAACCTTTTGTTTTTTAAGAAATTATAGAGGTTTTTCCAAAAACACCACTTTTGAAATTTGAAAAAGGACTTTGGTCCTTTTCTCGAAAATGAAAGAGTGGGCGAAAAAAATTTATTGGAGAACACTTCTAGTAGTGTCTTTATTGAACCCCAATAGTCAAATATATTAACCTTTTGTTTTTTAAGAAATTATAGAGGTTTTTCCAAAAACACCACTTTTGAAATTTGAAAAAAACTTTGGTCCTTTTCTCGAAAATGAAAGAGAGTGGGCGAAAAAAATTTATTGGAGAACACTTCTAGTAGTGTCTTTATTGAACCCCAATAGTCAAATATATTAACCTTTTGTTTTTTAAGAAATTATAGAGGTTTTTCCAAAAACACCACTTTTGAAATTTGAAAAAGGACTTTGGTCCTTTTCTCGAAAATGAAAGAGTGGGCGAAAAAAATTTATTGGAGAACACTTCTAGTAGTGTCTTTATTGAACCCCAATAGTCAAATATATTAACCTTTTGTTTTTTAAGAAATTATAGAGGTTTTTCCAAAAACACCACTTTTGAAATTTGAAAAAGGACTTTGGTCCTTTTCTCGAAAATGAAAGAGTGGGCGAAAAAAATTTATTGGAGAACACTTCTAGTAGTGTCTTTATTGAACCCCAATAGTCAAATATATTAACCTTTTGTTTTTTAAGAAATTATAGAGGTTTTTCCAAAAACACCACTTTTGAAATTTGAAAAAGGACTTTGGTCCTTTTCTCGAAAATGAAAGAGTGGGCGAAAAAAATTTATTGGAGAACACTTCTAGTAGTGTCTTTATTGAACCCCAATAGTCAAATATATTAACCTTTTGTTTTTTAAGAAATTATAGAGGTTTTTCCAAAAACACCACTTTTGAAATTTGAAAAAAACTTTGGTCCTTTTCTCGAAAATGAAAGAGAGTGGGCGAAAAAAATTTATTGGAGAACACTTCTAGTAGTGTCTTTATTGAACCCCAATAGTCAAATATATTAACCTTTTGTTTTTTAAGAAATTATAGAGGTTTTTCCAAAAACACCACTTTTGAAATTTGAAAAAGGACTTTGGTCCTTTTCTCGAAAATGAAAGAGTGGGCGAAAAAAATTTATTGGAGAACACTTCTAGTAGTGTCTTTATTGAACCCCAATAGTCAAATATATTAACCTTTTGTTTTTTAAGAAATTATAGAGGTTTTTCCAAAAACACCACTTTTGAAATTTGAAAAAGGACTTTGGTCCTTTTCTCGAAAATGAAAGAGTGGGCGAAAAAAATTTATTGGAGAACACTTCTAGTAGTGTCTTTATTGAACCCCAATAGTCAAATATATTAACATTTTGTTTTTTAAGAAATTATAGAGGTTTTTCCAAAAACACCACTTTTGAAATTTGAAAAAGGGCTTTGGTCCTTTTCTCGAAAATGAAAGAGAGTGGGCGAAAAAAATTTATTGGAGAACACTTCTAGTAGTGTCTTTATTGAACCCCAATAGTCAAATATATTAACATTTTGTTTTTTAAGAAATTATAGAGGTTTTTCCAAAAACACCACTTTTGAAATTTGAAAAAGGACTTTGGTCCTTTTCTCGAAAATGAAAGAGTGGGCGAAAAAAATTTATTGGAGAACACTTCTAGTAGTGTCTTTATTGAACCCCAATAGTCAAATATATTAACCTTTTGTTTTTTAAGAAATTATAGAGGTTTTTCCAAAAACACCACTTTTGAAATTTGAAAAAGGACTTTGGTCCTTTTCTCGAAAATGAAAGAGTGGGCGAAAAAAATTTATTGGAGAACACTTCTAGTAGTGTCTTTATTGAACCCCAATAGTCAAATATATTAACCTTTTGTTTTTTAAGAAATTATAGAGGTTTTTCCAAAAACACCACTTTTGAAATTTGAAAAAGGACTTTGGTCCTTTTCTCGAAAATGAAAGAGTGGGCGAAAAAAATTTATTGGAGAACACTTCTAGTAGTGTCTTTATTGAACCCCAATAGTCAAATATATTAACCTTTTGTTTTTTAAGAAATTATAGAGGTTTTTCCAAAAACACCACTTTTGAAATTTGAAAAAGGACTTTGGTCCTTTTCTCGAAAATGAAAGAGTGGGCGAAAAAAATTTATTGGAGAACACTTCTAGTAGTGTCTTTATTGAACCCCAATAGTCAAATATATTAACCTTTTGTTTTTTAAGAAATTATAGAGGTTTTTCCAAAAACACCACTTTTGAAATTTGAAAAAGGACTTTGGTCCTTTTCTCGAAAATGAAAGAGTGGGCGAAAAAAATTTATTGGAGAACACTTCTAGTAGTGTCTTTATTGAACCCCAATAGTCAAATATATTAACCTTTTGTTTTTTAAGAAATTATAGAGGTTTTTCCAAAAACACCACTTTTGAAATTTGAAAAAAACTTTGGTCCTTTTCTCGAAAATGAAAGAGAGTGGGCGAAAAAAATTTATTGGAGAACACTTCTAGTAGTGTCTTTATTGAACCCCAATAGTCAAATATATTAACCTTTTGTTTTTTAAGAAATTATAGAGGTTTTTCCAAAAACACCACTTTTGAAATTTGAAAAAGGACTTTGGTCCTTTTCTCGAAAATGAAAGAGTGGGCGAAAAAAATTTATTGGAGAACACTTCTAGTAGTGTCTTTATTGAACCCCAATAGTCAAATATATTAACATTTTGTTTGTTAAGAAATTATAGAGGTTTTTCAAAATTTCAAAAGTGGTGTTTTTGGAAAAAGCTCTATAATTTCTTAAAAAACACAATGTTAATATATTTGACTATTGGGGTTTAATAAAGACACTACTAGAAAACAACAAAAGATGGCAAAATTGTAATAATACAGAAATGTGCATGAGGTAGTCTTCTTTCATTGTCCATACTTGGAATTTTTAACAGCGCGAGTTGGAACGGGTTTTGGGCACTTTTAAAATTTTTAAAATTTGGGTTTCTCTAAGGGATGAGCCCATTTTTATGGAAACAACAAAAGATGACAAAATTGTAATAATACAGAAATGTGCATGAGGTAGTCTTCTTTCATTGTCCGTACTTGGAATTTTTAACAGCGCGAGTTGGAACGGGTTTTGGGCACTTTTAAATTTTTAAAATTTGGGTTTCTCTAAGGGATGAGCCAATTTTTATGGAAACAACAAAAGATGGCAAAATTGTAATAATACAGAAATGTGCATGAGGTAGTCTTCTTATATTGTCCATACTTGGAATTTTTAACAGCGCGAGTTGGAACGGGTTTTGGGCACTTTTAAATTTTTAAAATTTGGGTTTCTCTAAGGGATGAGCCCATTTTTATGGAAACAACAAAAATGGCAAAATTGTAATAATACAGAAATGTGCATGAGGTAGTCTTCTTTCATTGTCCATACTTGGAATTTTTAACAGCGCGAGTTGGAACAGGTTTTGGGCACTTTTAAATTTTTTAAATTTGAGTTTCTCTAAGGGATGAGCCCATTTTTATGGACACAACAAAAGATGGCAAAATTGTAATAATACAGAAATGTGCATGAGGTAGTCTTCTTTCATTGTCCATACTTGGAATTTTTAACAGCGCGAGTTGGAACGGGTTTTGGGCACTTTTAAATTTTTAAAATTTGGGTTTCTCTAAGGGATGAGCCCATTTTTATGAAAACACCGAAAGATGGCAAAATTGTAATAATACAGAAATGTGCATGAGGTAGTCTTCTTTCATTGTCCATACTTGGAATTTTTAACAGCGCGAGTTGGAACGGGTTTTGGGCACTTTTAAATTTTTAAAATTTTGGTCTTATTTAAAATAAATCTCATCACTTTATTTTGTTGCAACTGTAGCCTACTAATTTGCATATTGTTGAGCATAAGTAAAATAGTGGGGTTATAAACAAAATAGGGTTCAATTACTGATCGATATATCATTATTTTATATTTCCTACTTAAACATTTATATGATCGATATAAAAATCATACTTTCTTTGCGATCTTATTTTCAATATAATTTACATGGTCATCCAACTTTAATTTATCATCAATAATAATACCTAAATATTTTTTTCTATTTACGAGGGCTGCTCTATATATTTCTGGCCTAATAGTGAAAATGCGAATATTTATAATTAAAAATGGTTTTATTGTTTTTCAAAGTATTCTCCAGAATGATTTATACACTTTTGCATGCGCTCAAACCAGTTGTCGAAGCACTTTTTCCACTCCGATTGAGACACCTCTAAAACATGGTTTTTGAACACTTCAACAGCTTCTTCTGGCGACGAAAATCGTTGACCACGCATTTTTTTCTTGATGTGCGGAAACAAGAAGAAGTCATTAGGTGCCAAGTCAGGGCTGTACGGCGGATGACCCATTAATTCGACGTTTTGGCCGGTCAAAAACGCTCTGGTTTGAACCGATGTGTGAGAGCTCGCATTGTCATGGCGAACAATGATTCGTCTTCTCTTGTTGGTTTTTCGAATTTCTCCGATGACTTCAGGCAAACAAATTGTAGTGTACCACTCAGAAGTGACCGTCCTACGTTGCTCATGCGGAACAGTCGCCACATGACCAGTTTTGCCGAAGAAACAGGCGACCATTTGCTTCGAAGTGCTTCTTCCACGAACAACTTTCGTTGGATTTTGCTCGTCTTTGAAGACCCACACGGTCGATTGTTGCTTCGTTTCGGGCTCATACGCATAGATCCATGATTCGTCACCTGTGACGATCTTATAAACGTCTTTTGAAGCACCGCAATCGTATTTTTGCAACATTTCTTTGCACCAATCGACCCGAGCCTTTTTTTTGAGCGACTTTCAAATTGTGCGGGATCCAACGAGAACAAACCTTTTTTACGGCCAGGTGTTCATGCAGTATCGAATGTATGCTGGTGGAAGAAATGTCCAAGGATGTCTCTATATCTCGGTATGTCGCATGTCGATCTTGCATTATGAGTTCACGCACGGCATCAATGTTCTCTGGCACAACAGCCGTTTTTGGACGACCTTCACGGAATTCGTCTTTGAGCGAGCTTCGGCCACGATTAAATTCATCATACCAATTTTTCACAGTGCTATAGGATGGTGCTTCATGGCCATACAAAGATTTAAGTTTATCAATGCACTCTTGTCGTGATAATCCATGTCGAAAGTTGTGAAAAATGATGGCACGAAAATGTTCACGAGTTAATTCCATTTTTTTTCTATATTAATTTTTTCAAGTCACTGTAAACAACACAAATAATGGTCGCACGTTAAAACGTTTTGAGTACGATTATGCTTAAAAATGACAAACTTTCCAATGGAAATGTCAGATTGCACTTGGCAGCACTCAGTGTTGCCATGCCAGAAATATATATAGCAGCCCTCGTACACTTTCGATTTCGTGTTCCTTAACTTTTAGCTTTTTATTATCACTGTTAATGTTACTTCTTTTTATTATTATATATTTCGTTTTTTCGCAGTTTAATTTTAAACTATTCTGACATAGCCAAGTATATAGATTATTAATATCAGTTTGTATATAATTTATGACACTATGTATACAATTGTGATTAACATACAAAAGTGCATCATCAGTAAATAAGACTATTTTACAATATTTCAAACATTTTGGTATATCATTAATATAAATCAAAAAAAGCAATGTTACAAGAACTGATCCCTATGGTAGTCCGATATTCACCGCCCGGTCAGACGAGACTGTGTTTCCAATCACCGTTCTTTGTTTTCTTTCTGATAAATAGTTCTGAAACCATTTCAACGCTTGTCCTTGAATACCTTTTCCGTTGAGTTTCATTAGCAATATATGCCTATCCACAGTTTCAAATGCTCGTTTCAAGTCTAGGAAAACTGCTACCACTACTTGTTTGTCTGCCATAAGAATTTTCCAGTCTGCTATAACCATAATCAGTGTAGTTTCGCAAGAATGTTTTGCTCTGAATCCGGATTGTTGACTAATGATGATATTGTTTGATATTTGTCCAAAATTGTTTCATTAGGTGGCAATGTATTAATTGGCCTCAATTGCTCCGGTCTTATTGTGTTTTTAACCTTCTCTATTGGTACAACTATTGATGTCTTCCACATTATTGGTACATAACCAAGTCATAAGCAATCAATAATGATACCAGAAAAAAAAATAAGCAGCATATGCCACTGAGTCTTTTATGACACCTTCTGACAGAAGTTTTTGCCCGCCATATTTATTTTTAAAATTTTTGACTACATTAAGTATATCTGCCGTAGTTACTTGTCTAAATTCAAACGCGTTTCTTAAGTTGTTATTACTCGTTCTTTCAACTTCTGCATATTCAATTTCATTATTAATATCAGAAATACTGTTTATAAAAAATTCATTTGAAGATTCAGTTAATTCAATTTCATTTTCTATTAATCGATCATTTATGTACATCTTTTTAATTGGTTGATTCATTTTTGTAATTTTAACTGCTTCCTTTAAATACTTCCACATAAGTTTATTATCACCATTTGCAATGTTAATTTTGTTTTCTAAATACCTTTTCTTCTTTATTTTTAAAAGTTTTTATATATATTTCTTGTTGTATAATATTTAGTCCAATCACCTATTCTTTTTGCTATGCGATAAAGCTCGTATTTCTTCCTATTTAGAATTGTTAATTCTTGATCGTACCATTTGTTTAGAAGTTTTTTATTCACACATTTCGTATAAGTGAGATTATTCATAATATATAACAGTATCGAATTGAAATTTTCCACTTTTTCATCTATATTGTCACTATTGAATTCATTAAAGTTATGGCATCTTAACATAAATTATCTTTATTATAATATTCCCAACAAGTAACGTTAATTGCAATTCTCATTTTCACTTCTTCCTTCACTGGTAATGAAAAAAATATCGTTTCATGGTCCGTAATTTTACACTCTTTCAACCATATAGTTTTGATTTGGTTCGATGTTGAATATAACAGATCAATTTTAGTACTTGAGAGTTCTGTAATTCGAGTATCAAAGTTTATATATTGTTGCATGCCCATAGATGAAAATATAGTATGCTACAAAATTTTGCAAATGCTATGATGCAAGACCATTTGCACAAGATCGTGAATAGAGCTTTTGTATAACTCGGCAGCATAATTTGTGTCATTATTAATATTTATGTTAAAATCACCAATGATTACATTATTTTCACCGCCTTCAAAATAAGTCTCAACAACGTTATTTAAGTATGTTATAAACTCTATGTTACTCGTACTTGGGGAATGATATAAAACCCCAATTTTCCATTTCATTTGAAAACTTTTCAATTTAATTATAATGCACCACATATTCCGATTAAAACTTTTATTGCACATTAAGTTGTATTGAATTGATTCATGTACATATATTAAAACACCACCAGTGTGTTGAGAATGTGAATCACATCGAACAAGATTGATATCCTTTTTGCTAATTTCCACATCATCCATGTTCGTAGTTGTACATGTTTTCGAACACAGTATTACGCTTGGTTGTTTAAGTTCAATTATTCTTTCCAGTTCTTCTTTATTTGCCCGAATACTGCTAATATTAACATATAAGCAGTTTAATACATGATCATTTCGTATTTTATAGTTTTCTGTCGATTCCACTTTGTTATTATTTTCTAATTGCTAATATCCAATTCTTCTTTTCTTTGCCTCCAGTCTATTTAAATACACCGGACTGTTTTTATTCATTGTATCATGTTCATCATTTAGACCTAGATTTAGTTCTTTATTTGCACGTATACAGTTAAGACACTTATTTGTTGGGGTATTATTACATTCTACATATCTATGAAGTCCATGGCATTTAACACAAATTTCGTGATTTTGACAGTTACAAAAGTATAAGTAATAAGTACAAAACTAAAACTGAAAAAGAAAAAACTAGATATATAAATAACAAGAATAAGAAATGTGGACTGTGATAAAAGAACTTGTCTTAAGAAAACCCAGAAATGTGATACGATCTGTGAAATTATTCAAGTGGAATATAAGGAAAATATAGATAGTTCCGAAAAATTTAATAATTATTTTGTTGATAGTATTAAAGAAATAAGAGGTTCAATTGAATATGCGCAATACAAAAATAATATACCTGTGATAAACTCTACATTGAAATAAGAAATATATGTGCAAGTATGAACAACAAAGCAGAATACAGAAAAATGAAAAAAAAAAACATAATTTTGGATACTTGGAACACAATTGGAAATATTTTGCTGGATATAAATAATAAATCTATAGAAGCATGATTTTTTTCCTACAAATTGAAAAGAAACAATTGTAACATCAGTTGAGAAAATTAAAAGCACGTATAAATGCGAAGAATTTCATCCATTAATAGCTTAAAATTATGTTAAAAAAGTATGGAAAAGGTTGTAAAAAATCAATATATAGAAAATCATCATTTGCTATCTAAGCAAAATAAAATAATTACGAAAAACATTAAAGTACTGGCTGTATTTTTAGATTTCAAGCGCTCTTTCGCGACAATAGATCGAAATATACTAATTCCAGAATAATGAATTACAATGGTTTAAATCTTATGTGACAAATAAAAAACAAATAACCAAAGTTAATAACGTAGAATCGAGTGCAATAGTAAATAACTATGGGGTGCCGCAATTATTTTCTATATATATAAAAATGGTGTAAAAAATGTATAGTAATTTATAAAATGAAAAGGGCTGGTCCGATTTCTGTAAATTTTTTGTCAGTTTTTCGTATTTTCGAGGAGAAGGTGTTTACGAAAGAAAAATCCCTCCGGAAAAATCGGAAAATTGGAAAAATCGAAAATTGATTTTTTACGAAATTTTGTGTGAAATTATTCCTTCTTTATTTATTTTTTTATTTATTTATTTAGTAGTATTTAAAATACTTTTACAAAAACATTAAACAATAAATTGTATCTCTATATATTTGAGCTAAGCTCGTTATTATTATTCCTAATAAAATTTACAATATTTCTTCTAAACGCATTAGTATTATTTTCAGTCTTTAAATAGCTCGGCATTTTATTATATACATTCAGCCCCTTGTTAAACAATGGTCTTTGCATTGCACTAGTGTTTGCTCGCTGCAGTCTAAAATCTAATACATTCTGCAAATTATATGGCTGGGTTTCTCCAACATATATTAGCTGTTCAGTTATATATTCGGGTGCTTCTCCCATTTTCATTTTCCGTATAAAATTTAGGGTATTAAACATTAATCTTTGGCGCACATTAAGCCAAAGATTAATGTTGCATTTCAGTATAGCGCGCATTGCTTTATTGTTCGGAACAGCATGTGTATAAAATAGTAGATCCATATTCAAATTGTGGTTTTATGATAGTGTTGTATATGTTTATTATGTTATTATTGAGATTTTATTTCTTAACCGTTTAAAAAATCCTATTTTTTTATCAATTTTTTACAAATGTATTCAACGTGTTCTTTTAATTTCAGTTCTCTATCAATAAGGAAACCTAGATATTTGATATTGTTAACTTTTTCTATTATCACGTTATTTATTGAAAATATTCTAGTAGTATTCATATTTATTTCCATTAACTTAGTATTATTTTCATTCAGTCTAAGCCTGTTCATCCTTAACCATTCATTAATATTCTCCATGTCTGAGTTTAGATTTTCATAACATTTTTCGCATGTTTTTTCTTCAGTGAAAATGAGAGTATCGTCGGCATATATTACAGTTTTACATTTTTTAATTACATTTTCAATATCATTTATGTATATTAAAAATAATAAAGCTCCTAATATTGAGCCTTGTGGCACACCAAAATCATTCTCTTTTACACTTGATTCAACGTTACTTACTTTTGTTATCTCTGCGTTTTGTTAGATACGTTCGAAACCATTTTAGTTCTTTATTTTTAACACATTTTTTGTAACATAATATCTCTTTCTATTGTCTCAAATGCTTTTTTTTTTAAATCTAAAAATATTGCCAGTTCTTTACAGTCACTCTTTATAAATTTCCATCTATTTATCACGTAATTAATTGTTGTTTCATATGAGTATTTCTTACTAAAGCCCGATTGTTGCTTCGATAGCAGATTGTGTTGCTCTAAATATTCTTCTAGTTGCGTTTTTACAACCTTTTCTCTGGGAAAATTCCTGTTTCCAGCGATTTATTTTTAATTTTAAGTAATATTTTTCCAACTGTGTTTCAATTATCTAATATAATGGTATTTAATGTTCCTTTGTAGTCGCGCTGTTTTTTTTCATATATTTACATATATTTTTTAATTCTATTAAAGATATTGCACGAAATCTAAATTTAGATTTACGTATTTCTTTAATGCTGTCAATGAAATAAGTATTAAAGTTTTCAGCAATTTCTAAATTATCAGAATATTTCACGTTTCCAAATATCACATTATATATACTATCTATATATACTATTTCTTTAATTCTGCTCTACATTTCATTTTGATTATTCGTATTTGTTTTTATGCTATTTACATAGTTGTTTTAAGCATTATCGATTTTAACTTTGTATATATTTCTTGTGTTTTATAATTGAAGCAAAGCCGCGAATAACGTTGTAAAAGACAAATTTTGCAAAACCTGTTTTTTTGCAGATTACCGTTAATTTTACTCTCTTACATTTGTTCCAACAACAAAACATTAAAATTATGCATTTTATCACCGTCAAAACGCAATTACAATGAGTCATTCAGTGGAGATAATCAAACCATTTAAATACGTTTTTTGATCTCCTGAAAAATTATTATTTTGTCATTTGCAACGTTATTCGCGGCGATCCTTCAATTATTCCACGCATTATCAGAGTTTTTGAATACCGCTTTTTGATACTTTATAATTTTATCTTTTTTTAATACTCTTTATTCATTGTTAAACCATTTATTTTTATTTTGCTTGCTTACTCTTATTCTAGTTGTAAAATGTTGCACTGTATCATCAATACCAAAATCAAAATTACATACATATTCGTTTAAGTCATTCATTTCCCCACATATCAACTTCGATCTCAACTTAGTTTTAAAACTGTTTTTGTTATACTTAAAAATGACACATTCATTACACAGGCCAACACTCAATTTGCTTCTTTGAACTTATCAACTGATTCTAGTTAATTTGGGTGCGCTGAATTCAAATCTGCAATCAGTTTGTCTCTATCAGCTCTAGTTTTCATGATATAGCTTTTTTTAAATATTTAAAAAGTAAAACTTTTCATGTGTGTGAAGATAAATACGTCAAGTTAAATACGTTTTTTTTAAAAAATGTAGCATGCGATAATTTTTTTCTCCCATACATACAGTACAATTTGTATAGTAAATTCCGGACTTTTTTAACGAATACGATTACAGCTACAAAACCCTACGATCTCGGAGAATGAAACCTATTGGGAAATCAAGGGCACATATAAAGCTATTAATCTGTAAACACAGTTTATTCAAATTGAATTTAAGAAATTTTTTATAAAACGCGGAAAATTGAGTTAGTGCAATTTTCTCATATACGATGAGTTCTGTTAGGGATTTTGTCAATGTGGCCAAACCCTTCGATCTCGCGGATTTACACCTATAGGGAAATCAAGAGCACATATAGAGCTATTAATCTGTAAACACAGTTTATTCAAATTGAATTTGAGAAATTTTTTGTAAGACGCGGAAAATTGACTTAGTGCAATTTTCTCATATACGATGAGTTCTGTGACGGATTTTGTCAATGTGGCCAAACCCTTCGATCTCGCGGAATTACACCTATTGGGAAATCAAGAGCACATATAGAGCTATTAATCTGTAAACACAGTTTATTCAAATTGAATTTGAGAAATTTTTTATAAGACGCGGAAAATTGACTTAGCGCAATTTTCTCATATTAGATGAGTTCTGTGAGGGATTTTGTCAGTGTGGCCAAACCCTTCGATCTCGCGGAATTACAACTATTGAGAAATCAAGAGCACATATAATGATATTAAACTGTAAACACAGTTTATTCAAATTGAGTTTGAGAAATTTTTTATAAGACGCGGAAAATTGACTTAGTTCAATTTTCTCATATACGATGAGTTCTGTGAGGGATTTTGTCATTGTGGCCAAACCCTTAGATCTCGCGGAATTACACCTATTGGGAAATCAAGGGCACGTATAAAGATATTAAACTGTAAACACAGTTTATTCAAATTGAATTTGAGAAATTTTTTATAAGACGCGGAAAATTGACTTAGTGCAATTTTCTCATATACGATGAGTTCTGTGAGGGATTTTGTCATTGTGGCCAAACCCTTCGATCTCGCGGAATTACAACTATTGGGAAATCAAGAGAACATATAAAGATATTAAACTGTAAACACAGTTTATTCAAATTGAATTTGAGAAATTTTTTATAAGACGCGGAAAATTGACTTAGTTCAATTTTCTCATATACGATGAGTTCTGTGAGGGATTTTGTCATTGTGGCCAAACCCTTCGATCTCGCGGAATTACACCTATTGGGAAATCAAGATCACATATAGAGCTATTAATCTGTAAACACAGTTTATGCAAATTGAATTTGAGAAATTTTTTATAAGAAAGAAATTTTTTATAAGTCAATTTTCCGCGTCATATAAAAAATTTCTCAAATTCAATTTGAATAAACTGTGTTTACAGATTAATAGCTCTATATGTGCTCTTGATTTCCCAATAGGTGTAATTCCGCGAGATCGAAGGGTTTGGCCACATTGACAAAATCCCTCACAGAACTCATCTAATATGAGAAAATTGCACTAAGTCAATTTTCCGCGTCTTATAAAAAATTTCTCAAATTCAATTTGAATAAACTGTGTTTACAGATTAATAGCTCTATATGTGCTCTTGATTTCCCAATAGGTGTAATTCCGCGAGATCGAAGGGTTTGGCCACACTGACAAAATCCCTCACAGAACTCATCTAATATGAGAAAATTGCACTAAGTCAATTTTCCGCGTCTTATAAAAAATTTCTCAAATTCAATTTGAATAAACTGTGTTTACAGATTAATAGCTCTATATGTGCTCTTGATTTCCCAATAGGTGTAATTCCGCGAGATCGAAGGGTTTGGCCACACTGACAAAATCCCTCACAGAACTCATCTAATATAAGAAAATTGCACTAAGTCAATTTTCCGCGTCTTATAAAAAATTTCTCAAATTCAATTTGAATAAACTGTGTTTACAGATTAATAGCTCTATATGTGCTCTTGATTTCCCAATAGGTGTAATTCCGCGAGATCGAAGGGTTTGGCCACACTGACAAAATCCCTCACAGAACTCATCTAATACGAGAAAATTGCACTAAGTCAATTTTCCGCGTCTTATAAAAAATTTCTCAAATTCAATTTGAATAAACTGTGTTTACAGATTAATAGCTCTATATGTGCTCTTGATTTCCCAATAGGTGTAATTCCGCGAGATGGAAGGGTTTGGCCACACTGACAAAATCCCTCACAGAACTCATCTAATATCAGAAAATTGCACTAAGTCAATTTTCCGCGTCTTATAAAAAATTTCTGAAATTCAATTTGAATAAACTGTGTTTACAGATTAATAGCTCTATATGTGCTCTTGATTTCCCAATAGGTGTAATTCCGCGAGATCGAAGGGTTTGGCCACACTGACAAAATCCCTCACAGAACTCATCTAATATGAGAAAATTGCACTAAGTCAATTTTCCGCGTCTTATAAAAATTTCTCAAATTCAATTTGAATAAACTGTGTTTACAGATTAATAGCTCTATATGTGCTCTTGATTTCCCAATAGGTGTAATTCCGCGAGATCGAAGGGTTTGGCCACACTGACAAAATCCCTGACAGAACTCATCTAATATCAGAAAATTGCACTAAGTCAATTTTCCGCGTCTTATAAAAAATTTCTCAAATTCAATTTGAATAAACTGTGTTTACAGATTAATAGCTCTATATGTGCTCTTGATTTCCCAATAGGTGTAATTCCGCGAGATCGAAGGGTTTGGCCACACTGACAAAATCCCTCACAGAACTCATCTAATATGAGAAAATTGCACTAAGTCAATTTTCCGCGTCTTATAAAAAATTTCTCAAATTCAATTTGAATAAACTGTGTTTACAGATTAATAGCTCTATATGTGCTCTTGATTTCCCAATAGGTGTAATTCCGCGAGATCGAAGGGTTTGGCCACACTGACAAAACCCCTCACAGAACTCATCTAATATGAGAAAATTGCACTAAGTCAATTTTCCGCGTCTTATAAAAAATTTCTCAAATTCAATTTGAATAAACTGTGTTTACAGATTAATAGCTCTATATGTGCTCTTGATTTCCCAATAGGTGTAATTCCGCGAGATCGAAGGGTTTGGCCACACTGACAAAATCCCTCACAGAACTCATCTAATATGAGAAAATTGCACTAAGTCAATTTTCCGCGTCTTATAAAAAATTTCTCAAATTCAATTTGAATAAACTGTGTTTACAGATTAATAGCTCTATATGTGCTCTTGATTTCCCAATAGGTGTAATTCCGCGAGATCGAAGGGTTTGGCCACACTGACAAAATCCCTCACAGAACTCATCTAATATGAGAAAATTGCACTAAGTCAATTTTCCGCGTCTTATAAAAAATTTCTCAAATTCAATTTGAATAAACTGTGTTTACAGATTAATAGCTCTATATGTGCTCTTGATTTCCCAATAGGTGTAATTCCGCGAGATCGAAGGGTTTGGCCACACTGACAAAATCCCTCACAGAACTCATCTAATATAAGAAAATTGCACTAAGTCAATTTTCCGCGTCTTATAAAAAATTTCTCAAATTCAATTTGAATAAACTGTGTTTACAGATTAATAGCTCTATATGTGCTCTTGATTTCCCAATAGGTGTAATTCCGCGAGATCGAAGGGTTTGGCCACACTGACAAAACCCCTCACAGAACTCATCTAATATGAGAAAATTGCACTAAGTCAATTTTCCGCGTCTTATAAAAAATTTCTCAAATTCAATTTGAATAAACTGTGTTTACAGATTAATAGCTCTATATGTGCTCTTGATTTCCCAATAGGTGTAAATCCGCGAGATCGAAGGGTTTGGCCACATTGACAAAATCCCTAACAGAACTCATCGTATATGAGAAAATTGCACTAACTCAATTTTCCGCGTCTTATAAAAAATTTCTCAAATTCAATTTGAATAAACTGTGTTTACAGATTAATAGCTTTATATGTGCCCTTGATTTCCCAATAGGTTTCATTCCCCGAGATCGTAGGGTTTTGTAGCTGTAATCGTATTCGTTAAAAAAGTCCGGAATTTACTATACAAATTGTACTGTATGTATGGGAGAAAAAAATTATCGCATGCTACATTAAAAAAAAAACGTATTTAACTTGACGTATTTATCTTCACACACATAAACTTTTCCATAGGAATTAAAAAAAAACAGTACAGTTTTATTAAAATTAAAAAATTTTTCACAAAGCATTAAAAACATAATATAAATATAATTCTAGTTACAGGATGTAAAGCTTCTTTTAAGAGACAATCTGGAATGAACAGCCGGATTAGAGTCTCTTTGCAAATTCCAACAATAGTCTGCCATTATATGTGTATCCCACCTTCCCTGGTACCGATACTCCATTATATTGATATCTTGGTGAAACCTTTCTCCTTGTTCTTCGTTTAAATGACCCAAATTTTCGGGAAATCGGTCCAAATAATGGATTTTAATACTTATGTTGCAGCCAAGGTCTCTGAACTTATCCAGCATATTCTTCACAAATTGAACATAATTTGGAGCTTTATTATTTCCCAAGAAATTTTTTATAACTTGCACGAATGATGTCCATGCATTTCGTTCAGTTTCGGTCATTGACTTATCAAAATCGTTATCATTCATAAACTGCCTTATTTAGGGACCGTCAAAAACTCCTGCTCTAGTCTTATCTCTACTTAGTTTAAGCATTTTGCTGCAAATATATGCAAAAAATTCCCCATCATGATTTAGAGCCTTAACAAACTGCTTCATGAGCCCTAATTTGATGTGCAACGGTGGTAGGACGATCTTTTCACGTGCAACGAAAGCTTCATTTAGAATATTTTTGTCGCCAACAATCATTTTTTCTCTCGAAGGCCAATACTTTTGACGCCTATGTTTTTGCTTGGATCTGCCATCCAAGAGACACAAAAAGCAAGGGTACTTAGTATAACCACACTGTTGTTCAAGAAGAAAATTTACCATTTTAAGATCAACACAAATGATCCATTGGTGGTCTTGGTATTTTATCTTTTTCATCACTAATGCAATGTTGTTTTATTCTTCTTTCATTGTTGTGGAGTGCGCAATTGGAATTGATGCATACACATTGCCATTGTGCAATAAGACGCACTTCAAACTTCTCTTGGAACTGTCCACGAAGAGGCGCCAATTGCTAGGTAGATACTTGGATAGCCCCATTTCCTGCATAAGACCATTTATATTATTACAAAACACCAGATTGTCTTCCTTAGTAAAAAATTTTAAAAAATCTTTATCCCTAGTGCGGTAATAAGTTATTTTTGTTCCACGTTCTAACAAATTCTTATCATTTAACCTAGAAGCTAACAATTCAGATGCTTCTTTTGATAAGGCCAAATCTCGAATTAAGTTATTCAACTCGGTGTATTCTCCACAAATATAAAAAAATGTGTCAGCTGAATTTTTACACCATCTTCTATTGGAGTCATTTCTATTTAGATCAACACTTTTTTAATAAACTTTGCCAACTGCAATAAACCACTTCTTACAAGCAACTAACTTCCGATATGCAAATGGAGTGCAAAAAAAAAAATAATGTTCTGAATAATATTGCGCAAATAAAATTCCCGTTAATCAGCTAGCAATTACACATAAAATATTATTTTCGGAAAAAACGGAATGACAAACTGATATATACCCTATTCACTTACAGTGAAAGGTTTAAAAAAACTATATCATAAAAACTAGAGCTGATAGAGACGAACTGAGTACAGATTTTTTTTTAATTTTGTCGGGCTGTGTTATTTGTGAATTCATATTCATAATTTCCACATTCAATAAATATATCGATTGATTCGTGAACAGCTATTTTATTATTTAAATTAACTTTTGCCGAAACGTTTTCAGTATTTGTAATTACATAGTCTATTAAAGTTTTCGAGTTTTGTGCTATTCTAGTAAATTCATTATTATTTGTTTTAAACCGTTATAATTTAGTATGCTTTCGATTCTAATTTTATAAAAGTCTTTATGCCAATCAATATTAAAATCTCCAGCTATTATGATTTCATAACTTCTTTCATAGATCTCATCTAGAAATTCCCTTAGGTACTTACAAAATTCTGCTTTACGACTGTTTGGTGATCTGTATACTGCTATTATTATAATTGAAAATTGTCCATACTTTGCCAGAAATGCACCTATCCAATAATCTGAATCATTTTTATATTCTTTTATTTTAATTATCTGCCAATGTTTTTTAAAATATATAATTACTCCTCCAGTTCTAGATGAATTTGATAGTAGATAGTAATGTTCATAATTGAAAGGGTGTGAAGATAAATACGTCAGATAAATACGTCCTACAAAAATGTTCAATACGTTCCAAATAGTGCTAACTGCGCTGTTAAAGTTACATGTACATTAAAAAAAACCATATAGCTATAAATTATAACAATGTAATAAAAATGTATAAAAATTTTACAGAAACCGTTTTCGTCCCCATTAAAAATTTTAAAACATAATTACATAGAAAAATGTTTTTAGAGTAAAATACGAGGAAAAAATAGGGGAAATTAATATGAAAAAAGGGCATATTTTGAAATGGAAAAAGTGGGTATTTAAAGAAGACATGAATCGGGTCACTGGCATAGTGGAAGAAGCCTAGGACTAGTAGGTTCCAGCGGTGTACAATCTATGAGTTTTTGAAAATTTTGCTTTTAGGGAAAATTAATATGAAAAAAGGACATATTTGAGGTGGAAAAAGTGGGTATTTAGAAAAGAAGGGTGTGAAGATAAATACGTCAGATAAATACGTCCTACAAAAATGTTAAATACGTTCCACATAGTGCTAACTGCGCTCTTAACGTTACATGTACATTAAAAAACCATAAAGGTATAAATTATAACAATTTAATAAAAATATTTAAAAATTTTACAAAAACCGTCTTCGTCCCCATTAAAAGTTTTAAAACATAATTACATAGAAAAATGATTTTAGAGTAAAATAATAGGAAAAAAGAGTGGAACAAGTGGGTATTTAGAGAAGACATGAATCGGGTCACCGGCATAGTGGGAGTAGCCTAGGACTAGTAGATTCCAGCGGTGTACAATCTATGTCCGGATTCAGCCCGTTATCGGAGATATGATTTTTTGAAAATTTTGCTTTTAGGGAAAGTTAATATGAAAATAGGGCATATTTTAAAGTGGAAAAAGTGGATATTTAGAGAAGACATGAATCGGGTCACCGGCATAGTGGAAATAGCCTAGGACTAGTAGATTCCAGCGGTGTACAATCTACGTCTATATTCAGCCCTATATCGGAGATATGAATTTTTAAAAATTTTGCTTTTAGGGAAAATTAATATGAAAAAAGGGCATATTTTAAAAAGTGGAAAAAGTGGATATTTAGAGAAGACATGAATCTCGTCACCGGCATAGTCGGAGTAGCTTAGGACTAGTAGATTCTAGCGGTGTACAATCTACGTCTGGATTCAGCCCGATATCGGAGATATGAATTTTCGAAAATTTTGCTTTTAGGGAAAATTAATATGAAAAAAGGGCATATTTTGAAGTGGAAAAAGTGGGTATTTAGAGAAGACATGTATCGGGTCACCGGCATAGTGGGAGTAGCCTAGGACAAGTAGATTCAATTGGTGTACAATCTACTTCTGGATTCAGCCCGATATCGGAGATATGAAATTTTGAAAATTTTGCTTTTAGGGAAAATTAATATGAAAAAAGGGCATATTTTGAACTGGAAAAAGTGGGTATTTAGAGAAGACATGTATCGGGTCACCGGCATAGTGGGAGTAGCCTAGGACTATTAAGGCCTACAGTTGTAAAGTAATTAAAAATCCAATTTAAACATTTAACTGTTTTTCCCGACGTTTTGTCGATTATTTGTCGACGTTATCAAGGGCGTCTATTTTTTTTATTTAAATAAATCATAAAATAAATTACAATTACATTATGATTGAAAACAAAAACTTAAGAAATATACACTTACAAAATAAAACGTTAGTACATTAATTCAAAATAAAAATAAACACATCAAACATGAACACAAAACATCTGAACAATTTCAACAGGTTTAAACAAAAAACACATCTTAGCTTAAATGCAGATTAGCTAATAGCGACTCTTTAGCTCTCATTAATGTTGTCAGTGTCCTCTTTCAGGGTCATTGTGATCCCTATTTTCTTCTGTATATGTAGACTTTCTTTTGTGTATCTCTGTTTTATAATTTTTTTTGTCCAATATTTTGATGTTATTAAAGTCAGCTGTGTGACCTGTTTTTATTATGTGTTGTGTCAATGCAGTTGTCTCCTTTTTTTTACTAATGTCCGTTTTATGCTCAGCTATTCTTGTCGTTAAGCTTCTGTTTGTTGTTCCTATGTATATTTTATTACATTACTACATTACAGATGAAGTATCTCACATGCATAGTATTTCGTAAACAACATTGTTTTGTTGTTGCTTTTGAACAGGCGCTTTAATTTTTGTAAATATTGTGTTTAATGTATCAGTTGGTTTGTAAGCAAGAATTTAGCGTCTAGGTTTTCACGAACACGACTTTTTGTGCGCAAAAATAAAAATATCAATTTATTTAACTTTTTACAACAATTTATTTAATAAAAACTCTTTTTAAGTTAATTAAAACAAATACGACTTCGTGAGATAATTCAAATCGAAGTAATAATATAAAATTTACTCTATGTGTAATATTTAACATATACCGGCAGAGCCGCCATTATTTCCTAACAAATTGCCGCCAGACAAAAATAGCAATAATATTATAGCCGACTTGATGATGCAAAGTGGAATATCCACACAGTTTGAGACTGACGACATGGATGTTGGATCCAGTAGTAATAATTTCAAGGAAGTTAAATCTAAAACGCCTAGAAGGAGCGTGAGTGACGAAGCTTTTACACACAAAAACATAACAAAAATAAATGTAGACATTACAAAATTTGGGTCTACTGCTATATCACAAAATCGCTTCCATTTATTGGGAAATCTCAATGTAGAAGTCGTAAAGCTAAATTCTGCCCGCCAATCATTTTACATAATGTAAATGTTAAAAAACTCGTTGACCAATTAAACCAACGAACACCTAAAGTAGCATTTAAAATAATTAACTCGTCTCGAAATAAAAGCAAACTTTACTTTGAAGATTTAACAGCCGATATTAAAATAATGGAGATTTTAAAAACGCAAAACATAAGATCGTACTCTTTCACCCCTTCAGAGTTAAAACGAGTAGCAGTAGTATTAAGAAGTCTTTATTATCAGACTGAGGTTTCTGAAATAAAAACACCTCTTGATGCGATAGTACCGAATACAGTTGAGAAGATTAGTAAACTAGTTACGCAGCATTCAGCCAAAAATGAATTTGATACAGGTTTCTTTATTGTTACCCTTCACCAAGGGAAGAAAACTGATGATATTAATTTCATTCGTTACATTCTTAATAATCAATATCATGGGAAACACCCAGATCAAAGAAAAGAGAGATTCAATGTTTTCGGTGCCAGGCTTAGGGTCACTCAATTGTAATTCTAAATTCAAGTGTCTAAAATGCAATTTAGATCACCGGCCGGGTTTTGTAGTCTTAAAAAAGGGGAATCTTCCCCCGCTTGTGTAAATTGTGGTGAAAGTGTCCATGTAGCAAATTATAAAGGTTGTTCCTTTTACAAAACTTACGTAAAAAAAGATATATTAGAAAAAGCAAAAAATAAAAGAGAACAAGTTAAATATAATGTAAAAGATGCTGTTCTAAACAGCCAATTTGTTAAAGAAAATATCACATTTGCCAGCCACTTTCATCAAGAACCAAATAATCGTATGCATAATAAAAAATCATTATCGTCAATTGTAGAACAGTTCTTAAAATTAGGGGAATATTTTAACGAACCTAAAACCCAAAGTCTTGAGTCAAAAATTCTGAATATTATTAATTCATATCAAACATTGCCAATAGAAAGAATGAAAAGAGTATGGAAATTTATTAAGTGAAGTACTTCATAAATGTGGCCCGAAATAATTTAATTTTTGTTGCTTTTAATACCAGATCGTTAGTCGAATTGAGCAGACGAATCGAATTAATCAAAATTCTAAATTTTCATAAAGTTGACGTATGTTTTGTACAAGAAACTCATTTTAGATCAAATTCTAAAATTTACTTTGATAATTGTAACATTATAAGAGAATTCACTAGTCAGGGAACAGCAATTTTAATAAGGAACAATATTAATTGTTCAATAACTAAAAAAATGTAATGTGAAATTTCTAAACATTTTTATTGAAATTGAAATTTGAAGGACAAATTAAAACATAGTTACTAGGTAGCATTTATGTCCCAAGTAATTTTTCACGAACTGATTTCAGTCTAAGTCTTGACTCTATTCAGTATCTTTCAATGTCTTTTGACGGTGTCTTTATTGGAGTGGATTTGAATTCCAAAAACATTGAATGAGGCGATATGTCGAATAATATAAGTGGCCTGGCTGATCGGTTAAATTTTTCTGGTATCAATTTTACAAGATTATGTAATGAATCTCCTTCGTTTCCTAATGGATCTTCTTTTTTAGATCACTTCCTAATAAGTACACACTTACTAGATTTGACAATTCCAAATTTTCAGATACAAAGTTTACCTACCTTTTCTGATCATTATCCCTTAAAATTGAATTTTAAGTTCACTGATTGTGACCTCATTACCGCGCAGCCTAAAGTCTTCACTTCGTTTGAAAATACAAATTGGGAAGACTTTGGTAGAGATATTGCGTTTGGTTTGGCGAACATGGATATACCACACGAGCGAAATTTGATTTCTAATGAAATTGACGATTATATTGCGCAATTTAATAATTGTACTAATTGTGAACTAGAGAATCACTCTAGGAAAATAGAATTAAAAAACAAGAAATTTATTGTGCCAGAAAATATTCAAAAATTAATAAAGTAAAATATTTGTGGCAAAAAGAATTAAAAAGTTGAGTAGTCAAATCCAACTTCTTAAAACCATCATTAAGGAACAAGTCGAAATTCACCAAGCGGGGATGTTCAGGAAAAGGATGGAAAATATTAGGCCAGTCCCTACTGTCTTCAGGGAAGCTTATAAAATTATTGGTAATAAAAATTATAAAGGATTCAGTAAACTTATAGTTGATAATGATACCTACAATGAAGATGCCGATAAAGTAGTCCAGTTTAAAAACTATTTTTCAGAAATATACCAATTTGCAGCAGTTGTCCTTTATCTTATTGTGAATTTTCAGATTCAAATACAGCACTTAACCCCATTTTAAATGAACATCTTACTGATATTTCCGAAATTTGCGACATAATTAAATAATTAAATTCAAAAAAATCTGCAGGTGTAGATAATTTATCCAATTTTATAATTAAGAAACTGCCTATTCCAGCAATTAGGTTTCTAGTCGGAATCTTTAATCAATGTTTAAATATAGGGTATTTTCCTACTATTTGGGAACTAGCTAAGATTTTCCCCATAATTAAAAAGCCAAATGATTTCCATATTAATAATTCTCGTCCTATTTCGTTATTGTCCAACATTGGAAAGGTCTTTGAAAGAGTCATAAAAATTAGATTAGAAAAATTGTTGGTAAATAATGTTTTACCTGAATATAAATTTGGTTTTAAAATAGGCCACTCTTCTGTAGACGCCTTATTACTCTTACATAACGTTGTGACCTGCAATTTAACAAATAATAAAATGTGTACTGTTGCCGTTTCGCTTGATATAGAAAAAGCTTTTGATCGAGCTTATCACTTGGGTATAATCTTTAAACTAATTGCGCTGGGTTGTAATCCTTTAATAACCCAAATTTTTAATAGTTATTTTAAAAATAGAAATTTTTTTATTGAGATAAATAATAAAAGATCAGATTTGGGGAGCCATTTTCGCCCCTTTGTTAAATAGCCTTTTGGTTTATGACTTCCCCCATACTTTCAGCGGCTCAAAGAGTATTCTCTATACAGACGATTCTTTTATTTATGCACACGATAGTAATCCTGAAATTGCTTTAAAGGAAGTTAAAAATCATTTATCCATAATTGATAATTACTACAATAACTGGGGTATTAAAATAAACTTACAAAAAACGGATGCTATTTGCTTTAGAAATGCCTCTGGCAAAGGTCCTCCAAATATTGCCAAACAAAGCCAAAAGTTGAATATCTCTTTAGATTGTTTACAAATTCCTTTTAAAGACCACATCAAATACCTAGGTGTCACTTTGAACTGCAAAAAGTAGTGTTCTGTCATTTGTCCTGTCCGCACGCGTTTTTGTTTCGTTGTTTATTAATTTATCGTGCAGAAAAACATAGTGTTAATTGTTAATTAAATGTGCTAAAACTAAATAAAACAGAAAAAAATGAATAATAATAAATTTAAACACAATAACATTAAAAGAAAAATATTTAGACTAAAAAACCAAAAATAGTTACATACAAACAAACAGACAAAAATAAATTCATAAACAGTTAAAAAAAATAAAAACAACAATAAAATCCAATATTTGCAACAACAATATATCAAAAGCATCACAAAAAAAAAAAAACACATCAACAGACCACTAAAAACAAAACAAAAAAAAAAGAACAAAAAAATAGTAATGGCACCACGGGTCGCATCTGACCAGATTAGGGCTTTTATGGCTCTTTATAATGCAGATTGTACCGCCAATATTTTCCTTTCCTTTTCCTAGTATTTAATTATTTTTCATATAGTAGTAGTAATTTTTCTTTTCTAATTTATTAAGCACTAGGTCAGTTTTATAAATAATAAAAATTTTTATTTTTTTTTTAATTTTATTTACTTGGACCTTTGTGTTAACTGTTGTTTGATTAGTCAGTGGCAAAGGTATAACACTGGTCACTGTTTGGTCACAAAAGCATCAGTTTTTACAGAGGTGGTAGTACTATAATATAGACAGTAAGTTTGTGTCTTTGATATTTGTAATGACAGGAAGATTTAGAATTGACTTTTGTAACATACGTGGGTTGAGAGCGAATTTTTTCTCTGTGTATGCACACAGTTGTCTTAATCGACCTGATATTTTCGTTTTATGTAAGACCCAGGTATCTGGGGATGCAGATCAACAGGATTTTTATTTACCTGGGTACTCTCTTCTACCCTTTTTTAGTCTACATCGGGGTCTTGCGTTGTACATTCGGACTGAAGATGTGTACCGGTGCCAGCAATCACTAGGCATGAACGATTCTGAATTTAACTGTCTTTGGGTTAAATTCAAAGTCTGGTCACACTTCTTACATTTCGGGTTTTTATACAGAAGCCCGAACGTGGGAAGGGATAAATCTTTTTCTGGCTTCGATGCCCTTTCCGATTCCATATCGAGAATCCTAGAAAGTTGTCCGAACAGTGAAATTGTTGTTGCTGGTGATTTCAATGTTCACAACTATTCTTGGATTCGCCATTCAAACCGTACAACCCTAGAGGGCCAATATGTAGAGCTATTCTCCGCGCACAACCACCTCGTGCAAATAATTAATGAGCCAACATATGTTTCGTATGTTGAAGGGCAACAACACAATACTCTCGACCTTTACTTCTGATAAGTATGAAGTAAGCATTCTTGCGCCTCTCGGTAACTCGGATCACTGCACCATATCCGCCTGCTTTTCGGTCGCTGAACTTCACAACGTTTCAAAAATGGCCACGAAGCGTTTAAAATATATATACGAAAAGGCTCGTTATGGAGAGTATGCTTAATTTTCATGTTATGAAATATCTGGAGTCCAACAGCTTACTTAGTGACCGGCAGTACGGCTTCCGTAGGGGACGCTCTACGGGTGACTTACTGGCCTCCCTTTCGGAAAAGTGGTGCCAATCCATTTACCATTTCGGCGAAAGTAAGGTAGTGGCTCTAGATATTTCCAAGGCGTTTGATAGAATGTGACATATCAAAACGTATTGCTTTTGGGGTAGGTAATAGTTTCTCTCGACTGATATCGAGCTTCCTCAGCGATCGCACTATACGAGTTGTTATAGATGGGATCTTATCAAACGAGTTCAAGGTAAATTCAGGGGTACCGCAAGGTTCTGTTCTTTCCCCTACCCTATTTTTTATTTTTCTCAATGACCTTCTACGTCATCCTTCCAACCCTATCTATTCTTTCGCAGATGACAGTAGCATATGCCATTCATTTACTTTTCGCAATAGACCAAGCCTTCGGGAAATTGGGGCTATGCGAAAGCACATGGACGATACCCTTAATCGCAACCTTTTGGTAATCTCTGAATTGGGCCTTGCAAATAGGGTTCAATTTAACGATCATAAAACATAGTGCTGTGTGCTTTCGCACAGGCGTACGACTGAATATGTTACCTCATCTGAATTATGGGTGATATATATATTAAGGAATCAGAAGCTCTCGATGATCTTGGCATGAAAATTCAATGCGATGTTCGTTGGAACCAGCATATTTTTCATGTCGTAAAAGAAGCATTTAAGTGCCTAGGTTTTTTTAAACGGTGTAAGAAATACTTCACTCCATCTGATCTCCTTACTATCTATGTCACCTTTATCAGACCGAAAATGGAATACAACTCTCATGTGTGGGCCGGTGCTTCAAAGTCTATTTTGGAGCTACTCGACTGCGTGCAGGAGAGAGCGAAGAAGCTTATCGGTGACAGTAGGGTATCCAGCTCTATTGACTTACTGGGGCATCGACGCAATGTGGGGTGTGTTTCACTGTTTTATCGTTACAACAACGGAATGTGCTCTTATGAAATCAGGGAACTTGTTCCTGAAAACCGTAAATTCGTACGCGCAACGCGTTCTGCATCAAGAGCGCATTCCTTTGTGGTCGATTGGCCAGTGAATCGCACTACGTATTACAGAGAGAATTCGTTTTTTAGCCGTATGTGGAATAAAGTCCCCGCAGAGGTCTTTCCTGCCACTTTCAATGTGAAAAGATTCAAATCAAATGTCCACAAGCACTACTCCCTCTGTCCCCCTTCCCACAATCTAATTTCCTAGTTCTGGCACAATGCATGCATAAAAAATCTAAAGGGCTGCGTATCAAGAGTATGTTTGTTTATTAAATTACTCATAAGCAGACACCTGGGTTTGAGAACAAAACTTTTAATTTAAAAAGTATGTATACGCTCTGCTTTACTTTATGGGTTTCCTATTTGGTTCTCAATTTCTCCAACTGTAATGGGCCAGTTGGAGAAATTAGAACGAAACTGCTTGAGACTCTGTATTAATATGAATTATGAGAACCGTGTTAAAAGATATTCTAATACAGTAATTTATAGTAAGGCTAATATACTACCAGTCTCATCTTATGCTTTGGTTTTACATGAAAAGTATATTAACCGTCTTCATAATCATAAAAACAGTCTTTTGCGCATTGTTCTTTACTCCCAAAATGAGTTCAATTGGTCTAATAGTTTGTATTACTCCCCGGTGGAAATTTTACAACAGGACACTAACTCATTATATAATTTAAATTAACACAGTCTACCAGAGTTTTATTCTCTCACAAATGCAGGCTCCAATAGCGGCTAAATTTTGTTATATGTTTCCTTTTTTTTGTTTTCCTTGTATATATGTAGTTTAGTTTTAGTCTTAGTTTTAAGATTTACCCCATCGTTCCATATGTCGATCGTCCGGCACACTCGTCATCTGGAACGCTGGGATTAGTTAAGTTCGCACTTGACAAACAGTCCTCGTAAACCTTTATTATATTTTGATTAATATAATTTTAATTTTTAATCTCATGTTGTAAAACTTTTTTATTCTCATTTAATTCTGAGCATGAAGCGTTATTCTGTACAAATAATGTCTTAAATGTCTATTAAAACAATACTCATTGTTTTTTTACGTTCCTTATAATTTTCTTTTATTTAGCTGCTTTTGTGATCCAACCTTTAGAAAGTCTCAATAAAATTGAAATTGTCTGTTAGGCCAGGAATTTATTGTACACTGTGAAAAATACGATTTACCTTGTCGTCTGCATTGTCATTAGGCTTTTCAGTTTTTAAACGGTGTTTTACTGCTTCTCTTAAAGTTTTAGTAACATTTCTTGGAAAACTATTGTTGCTAAGTGTGTTGTATATTTTTTGTATATTTATGTTGTGGAAACGTTCATCGCTGTATTTAAAATCTGATTTTTAGGCTGTGTTGCGTTGTAGTTCATTAATCTTCCGGATGCAGTTTCTTTTGTTTTGAGTTGAATCTGCCGATTTTAAATTTGTGCGTGGTGCTATTATATTGACCGTATATGTAGTACTTGATTTTTATACTTTTCACCACAAAAAGTGGAAAAAGAGTATAACTTAGTTTCTCATTCCGTTTGTAATTTCTACAATATGAAAATTAAAAAAAATTAAAAAAATAAATTCAAATTTAATTATTTTCAGCTTTGGTTCATATTTTAATTTAATTTCTAAAAAACTTTTAGAAAGAAAACTTATTTACAAATGTATGCGGACGTTTTCCAAAGAAAAACTAGCCGCTAGCAAAATATAATACTGAACTTTCTGGACAAAGTTAGTTGGTTAAATAGATGATGTTTACAATTACATAACTAAGGTAGATAGACGCGAAGAATGCTGAAAAAGGATGTAGCGTCCAGAAAGTGCAGCATTACATTCTGCTAGCTTCTTATTTGTCTTGTTTTCTTTGAAAAACGTCCGCATACGTTTGTAAATATTTTTTTTCTAAAAGATGTTTAGAAATTAAATTAAAAAATGAGCCAACGCCAAAATATATTAAGTTTAATTCATTTATAATATTCACGGTTCGAATTCTGATTGAAGAAAAAAATAAAAAATTAATTCTTTAAAATATCAATTTATAGATATCATATTAAAGGTTTTGAAGAGATCTTTAGGAGCCGATGTCATTTTTATGTAAAATTACATATAGGTATGCAGTACTTAATTTTTATACCCTTCAGCACATAAAGTGGAAAAAGGGTGACCCCATAAAGTATATACAGTGAATCAATAATGTTTAGGCACGCCAAGATTTTCAAGAGTAATCGCTCAATAATTTTGGATCTGCTTAACTTGATAAAAATAATAATGATGCCGTTTTAAAGATAGATTGTTTAATTCACCATTTCACATAAAAAATAAATCATATCTTTTTATATCTACTACACAACGCTATGAATGCTGACTAAAAACTGATTGGCCAGGGTTCAAACCTTGCGGCAATCAAAAATAAAAATGTTTTTTTTCTGCTTAATAGTATAAATACATATTCAGAATTAACATTACACATGCAGCCTCTTTCGTCGGTACTTCTTCATAACATATTCGTCGGCGAAGTAAAATAACTACCAAAATATCTACATCTATCTTTCTCCTTCTACCACCTGTCTTATCTCTCATCAATCTCTTTCTTAAAGAATGTAGCACTGTTATGAAAATAACTAAGAAGGTTATGCCTAAAATGCTACTTCTCTTTAAAAAAAAGTCTATGTAAAAAAATTTTAGGCACACAAGTGAAAGAAAATGTTCGGTTTATATGTGGTTTTTGCATGTCTAGGATTTGGTTTAACTTCGTTTAGCTAGGATTATTGCTTCTAATCGCCGACTCATACTTCTTACTAGGTTAGACGTTTCATTAGGAGTAATTTTTACCCACTCTAAGCGAAGTGCTGCTTTTATGGATTCTTTGAATGTAATGTGATTCTTTTCGCCAGTAGGTGCTAAATGTGCTCTATAGGATTCGTGTCGGTCGATTGTCGAATAGTTTTCAACTATTTCCAGTGGTATATAACCCATTCCTGCGCAAGATATGAAGAATGTTTTGGGTCATTATCTTGTTGAAACAAGAATTTCCCATCTAAGCCCAGCTTCGAAACACTTGGAAATAAATTTTTGAAAATATTTAAAAAAAAAATATTTAAATAAAAGTGCATGTCCATTTAATCGTCTATAAAGACGAGATTTCCCATTCCATGCAACCCCAGCCACAACACCCCACAACACACCCCAGCCACCGTGCTTTACAGTCTTAATAAGATTTTTTCTTGAATTTCTTTGTTTGCTTTTCGCCAAATTTTTTGTGGACCATCTGAACGAAAAATGTTAAACTTTAATCGCTAAATATCACGCTGTTGCAGAAGGTTTGAGGCTGATTAATGTGGAGTTTTGCGAATTTTAACTTTGTTTCTTGTTGATATCCGAAAGACACGGTTTACGACGGATATTTCAATAAAGGGGCCAACTCCACTTTCCGAAAAAACAGTTCAACACCATAACATTTCCGCCTCTATGATTTTCGGGGTTTACAATAATGAGGATGTATTCGCTTTCCTCTTGGTCTCCGAACTTGGCAAACTCCATCTAAATTTAACAAGTTAAATTTAGACTCGTTAAATAAAACTGTTTACCACTTTGCCACAGTCGAATTTGCGTAAGCTTTTGCAAATTCCAACTTGCACTTTAATAAAAGTAGTTTATATTAATGAATTTGTTGCAACCTAATTAGAAAACCTCTTTAAAATGTTTCCTTGTCAGTATAGGTTTCTTAGACGACATTAAGGTCGCCAAATTATTCTTCAATGATCTCTTTCTAGCCGTGCTTGAACTAATATTGAGATTAAGATCACTTACAACAACTTTGGAAGAAATAAACGGTTCATTAATCAAAGAGACGATTTTTATATCTGTTCGTAGTGAAGTTTTCCGAGGGCGCCCGCGATTTTTAACTTTCTCTGCCGTTTCAGTAGCTTTACCCTTTTTTATAAGGCCAGAAACTATTGATTTTTTTATATTCAACATTTTAGGTTATTAAAAAGATCCACAATTTTTAAATTCAAAGATCCGTAACTGGTTCGCTCCATAGCTCCTATTTTAGTATTTTGGTCAAAATCTAAAAAAAACAGTAATGAAATAACTGTTTTAAAATTTTTATTTGTTTTTGTTATGCAAAAAATAGCAACAAGCACGAGTTGCTCAGGTTTCGAAGAGTAATAATGGAATTAATTTAGTTTTATTTTCTATTACTTCTTACATGTAATGGAATAAATTTTTTGTTGTTTTAATTAGAATGTGGGTACATATATAATGGAATGAGAAATATATTTGCTATTATAAATAAATTATAAAAAAAAGAAAATAGAAAACTTTTATAACTTTGTAAAAAAGGTTTCTTAGGTTTCGAACAATACTGTAAGATATATTAATATAAAAATTATTTTTTGTGTATGGTGATCAATAAACCCATCTATCTTTAAAACAGCATCATTTTTATTTTATCAAGTTATTCCGATTTAAAATAATTGAGGGATTACTTATGATGTGCCTAAACTTTAATGATTAACTGTACATTCTGACTTTTAATGCATAGCGAAGTCGATTGAGCGATGTCTGTTTGTCCGTCCGTGTTAGTGTTGAAATCACTCAATCAAAATGGGAAAAATTAAATACGCCAATCGGTCAAATGTAGTGTCGAAAGAGGTGCTATTAGTCATCAGCACATTCCTTCGATGCAGCGGGCTAAATACCACGCTTTCTTCTAATTTTTTCAAATCGTTTGGAACAATGAAATAACTCCAATCAAAACAATAAATATATGGGGTGATAGAGGATTAACAAATAAGAAAAACAAATCTGACTATATTATATATATAGATTTTTCATGAAGACAAAAAATCTGTTTTACTATGTACGATATTAGTTTTCTAGTAGCTCTGATTCCAGGATAGACAGTGAATATACTGTTGGAAATTTTTTTTCTAAGATAAAATGGAACGAAAGGAATTTATTTGTTACCGGAGATATTTTATTTATTTATTTATTATTACATTCTTATCTAGCACAACAAGTGACAGTGCTAGTGATCAATCAAATATACATAATATTATGGAGATATCAAAACATAGATACAATTTTAGTTGTCAGTAATAAATAAAATATAAATAAATAGATTTAAAACTTAAGAGAAAAAAGTTTCAAAAATAACATAAGATTGTATAAACCATCAATATGAAAATATTTAGTTAAAACAAACAAAAATGTTAGTAACTTAGCTAACTCCTTTTTAAATAAAGTTGCGTTGCCTATATTCTGTATATTATTCGGTAAGAAGTTACAAAGGCTGGTTGTATTAATTAGAAACTGTCTTTGAGATAATAAACTTTTGTATTTCTGTTGAATTATGTTCCTGCCACGTTGAGATCTAGAAAAAATGATATGTTCATATAAATAAAGCGGTTGTTGCGATATTATAATTTTGTGCAGAAAAGTGAAACATTTGTATTATAGAAGATCCTCAAAAGTCATTTTAAAAATCATGTTTGAATAGGAAATATGATCACTCCGACCCTTCTGGAATATATAATGTGCAACATTATTATATACAACTTAACCTCTTCAGGGACGAATTTTTTTTAAATAAAAAAACATTGAATTTATTTTTCATTTTATTATGAGTTATTCACCTTATATTTAAAACAATTCAATAATATAAGAAAAAAAAATAAAAAATAGTAATATTTTACAAAAAAAAAAATAATGTCCACATATGTGGCCATTTAGCGTAGATTTCATCTATGAATGAAAAGATTTCATACAATCAGGGCTTACGGGTTCCTTACACTTTTCGCAAATATAACGAGTCCGTCTCGTACAATTTTTGTCATGACATCGAGGGGGGTTTTTATGCTCAACTTTTAAAGGATAGTGCCCTATAGAATCTAGTCTAATTTCTGGAATAACTTTAATCCAACTTTTGCATTTTTTAGATGGTCCAGAAATTGTGCAGGGTCTACCTCGTTTTTTGTTACGTTCACCTATCTGTATTAGTGCGTTCGCCAGTGATGTGTTCTAAGATTTCGTCGGTAAATATATATTTGAAATATTCGTATGGAGTTTCACCGGAAATTTTAATTTCAAAGGGGCTCGTAAAAGGTGGTGGTGTTCCAGAAAATTTGTTATCCTTCTGAACGTACCAAATCGGGGACCGTTGATATTGTCTTATATCTAATAGGTCTTCCTCGTCACTAGTATCACTTTCTAAAATCCGTCTACGTTTTCTAGAATTGCGGAAATAAATACTTCCATCAGAGTCGCAAGAGTCTTTCTCATTCATGAAAGATCCATTTGGTTCCCGGGGCTCAATCGTCATATCTTCTGATTCTTCAATATCTGAGCTAACATTATTTTGTCTTTCTACAAAATTTTGCTCCTTATTGTATTCTCTTTTTACCTTCATTGTAATCTGGGTATTAAATTCAATCCATTAGAACAAGCATTTATTGTTTATAATAGACTTACACAAATGTATACACGATTCTGAGAAAAATGTTACTCAAAATTATTTACGCAAGTACTACTTGGTATACTTCTTGAACCGATAACTGTACACATTTGTGTACGTTTATAATTAGCAATATAAGGCAACTAATAATACAAATTTGGTTTTCTAAACTATTATAATAATTGAAGGGATTATATTTTACTTACCTGATATTTTATTTGGCAAAAAATAATAATAGTTTTGCGATAAATGCAAACACTTTACGAACCAGAAGTTATCGTTATAATGTTTTCACAGCACCGCAAATATAATAGAATTTTCCGTTATCAGTGCTGCCATGTTTAACGAATTCGTTTTTTTAGTTGAGGGATTCTGTAGTAAAATATTCTTCGATAAAATTTTACCTAATTTCTCTTAAAATAATTTAAATAAAAAAAAGCTAAACGTACACATATGTGTAAATGTCCCTGAAGAGGTTAAAGCTTATGTATAAAGCATTAAACACATTCCCGGCTGCAGCATACACGAACACACGACAGCAAATGAAGCTAGCAACATTTGTCGCCTTATACCCAGCTACATAATTATTTAGAAGACAGCAACTATATAATAAAAATATGATTTTATTGTATTTCAGTAATGTCACTTTAACGATTTTTAAAGAACCAGATCTGATTTTTAACTAAAAAATAATTTTAACTATTATTTAAGAGGCTGTTAGTATAGTAAAATAATATTTTTAAAAGTCACGTTGATTTTTCTTTGGATTGTCTTAAAAATTAAAAATATATTGAAGTATTTCTTAGAAGCAATAATGTGTCAGTAATTTGTGTCAGTATAAATAACACGTAGTGGATTGCCCACTATAATAAAAAAAAATTCTAAAAACAACAAAATATTGAAAGCTATACAAGTATTTACAGATGTAACATAAAAGAAACTTTTTACTTTTAAACAACAATTGAAATTATTTCGAGTACTTCTACCAGCAAGTATTAAGAACAGAAGTAAATTTTTAACTAAATGTTGTTCACACAAAAAGGAATTGTAGTCTAATATACATCTTGATGCATTCCTTTGAAATTTTTGCAATTATTTTTCGTACACTTTTGCCATCACAATTGTAGTATTTTTAATTCAAAAAAATGATTTATATAAAATAATAGCAGTGCCCACTTCTTCGTCGGTGTGGCATTTCTAATTTTTCTTAAATTCAAATTTGGAAAAATTTGTTTTAAATATTTGTTGCAAAGTATCTAAAAAGTGTTAAAAATTTTCTATCTACAAAAATAAAAGTGCTAGCAACTGTTTAGGTACAATTATACAGGTAAAATCGAGTGATTTTACATTTGTATCTCTATTTGTCTACGAAAAAAATATTCTATTTTTGAACTATGGTTTTAAAGGATCTCCTTATAAAATTTTATTCAAATATATCCAGCAGCTTTTACGTGATGCGAAGTCAGACAGACTACAATTCCAAAAATAGGTATTGTATTCCAAATCAGTTATAATAATATTTAATATTTTCCTAAAGTATTTCATGTACAGAAATGATCATGTTACAGTTTTATTATAGATGTACACTTAAATTTTAAATAAATAATTTTTATAGTTCTTTTCTTTTTTCATAATAAGAGATTATTTATACATGTTCTATAGTATTGACATAACACAACTGTTTATTGTCGCCTTGTTGCCTTGCTGTCGTCAAAATAATCATTCTCATATAAACACATGTATTTTATTTTTGACACTTTCCAATCGGTAGCTGCTGTCTCGAATGTGTTTAATGCTTAATACCACAAGTTATATATTATTATCTAACAGTACCCACAACTTCGTCCTTCATGTCATTTCTAATTTTCTTAAAACTCAAATTTAGGAATATGCGCTTTTAAGTATTTATTTTAAGGTTCTATAGACAGTGTAAAAAATTTTCCATATAAAAAAATAAAATGTGCATTATATCGTTATCATTATACCGGTAATATTGGGTGCTTTCACATTTGTTCTGTTGACAGTGTTACAAATTTTCAATTTACAAAAATAAAATGTGTACCATTAAACCGGTAAAATTGGGTGCTTTCACAGTTGTGTTTCTATTTTCTCTACGAAATGACATGTTTTTACGAAAAAAAAGTATTCTATATTTGAACGAAGTTTCTAAGGGACCTTCTTACAAATTTTTATTAAAATCCACCCAGCAGTTTTTACGTGATGCAATTTTACGGGATGATAAATTTAATATTAGAAGTTTTGTATACCATATCGATTACTATCTTTCAAATACATATGAATGGTTTCTGATGGACTCAGCTAGTTTGCTGGTCGATGATTGTTTTTGTCCGGGCGGAATACCGGGACTATTACATGTGATAACGCAAGCACTTAAACTTAGTTATCGTGTAGGATGGACTCAGCTAGTTTGCTGGTCGATGATTGTTTTGTCCGGGCGGAATCACCTGGACAATTATACGTGATAACGCAAGCACTTGAACTTGGTTATCGTGTAGGTTAGAAATAACGCAAGCACTTGAACTTTGTTATTTTGGTGGAATAATACAACTGCTTTGTTTGTTAGTTAAATTGTTTCTCGTTCATTTTAATTTAATTGATGTCTTTAATACTAATTTATTGCTGATTTGCAATAAATGGTTGTTCTTTTATTCATTAATAATATATATACATATAAATGTTTTTTATAATATAATTTTACTTCTGACAGCGGAAGTTCCCAAAAGGAAACATGATCCCCCAGACAACGCAAAACAATGTAAGCAAAAATCATAATGAATTTAAACAGAATTTTCAAGGTTGTTGTTAAATTAAGGTAAATAACAGAAATTAGAGTACTTTGAATTAAAAAATTAAAAATAGCAAGGAATGCATAAATAAATAAAATGCATTAAACCAGTAATTTAAAATAATAATTTCGTGCAGGCATATGTATGTAAATACGTTAGTATAAATCTATTACTAGATTTATATAAACGTATTTATGTACATATGAAAGAAATTCGTTGTGAGAGTTTGAACATACACCCCGCCATTGAGCCATGCTAACCAAAATTTCAAATGCGACAATTTTACATTGTTCCTATTTAAACTACTGATACTTCAAATTCTGGAGTTGAAGGGTGTAGACGTGGTGCTGGACGTGGGGTTTGTTGATTTGGTTTCATTCCGTTACCACGTGCCTTTTTCCAGGCAATCCTCATACTGATTATGATTGCGAGAACGAGGGCAACGTAAGCAATGGTCCCGTGGTGATATTTTATATGTTTGATTTGTGATGGAAATTCCGCAGATACCTGGTGTAATTTGCTCTGTATTTCGGAGATGTTTTTAATTTGGTCAGCATAGACCTTGTGAATACGTTCAAATTTAACTTCATTCGGAAAGATGATGTCACTTATGTTGCTCATTACCGTGTAAGATGTCTGAAGAGATGTGGAGACAGTTTGATGAGCTTTAATAGTGATTGAGTTGAACTTAAGTGTACAATCTGGCGATATTTTTAGGAGGCCAGATCCTTTTAAGATTAGCTGTGATTTTTCCTGCCCACACACGGCACTAATTCGGGAAGGTTGCTGCATAGTGTATAGCCATTGATTGCTGCATTCTAACTGTGTAAGCGACGTATTGTCAGCAAGAGAAACAATGTTAGAACCATTCAGAATGTTATGGTTAAGAAGTGAAAGCTCGCATAAACATTTTTCAGCGTTTGAATTGAATTTTGATTGCATGTGTTGGCATAGAAATTTATCCTTTCTAATAACTGCACATGTGCTCCACTGCCTTTCTGTTAAGATAAAATACTGATCTTTGTGAGTATTTATGGCTAAGAAGTCGCCGCATGGTTTTATAGCAAACATTGTTCCATTGATTGAAACTGGAATTGGGTGAGGTTTCATGAGCTCAAATGTTTCAGGATCAGATAATGGAATAGATATGTGAAAGATGACGTGGTCTTTTGTTACACCTCCCTTTACATTCATAATTTTGTATAGTTGTAGAATGTTATCCTTGCTGACTGGTAATTCTAGAGATGTTGGAAGATGATTTCTTACTTGCACTAGCTCGGCTTGAAGTTGAGACGGCGATAAGAGCATTGGGCTGATTTTTCCATGATGCGAATCCGTCAATGCTGCTGTAATTTCTGATTGAATTCGGTGTAGCCTTGCTGATGTTAAAGAAAGTCGGACAGATCGTAACATAAAGATTCGCACCAGCCTTGCTTGATATTGTTCCTTTTCATTTTCGTGTAATCTGGATGTAATTTTTGTTAGTTGATCATCTAAGCTGGTGAACCTTTGTTTGATGTTCTCTTCCTCTTGTTTGATTATGTTTAGTGTGGCGTCAACAATTGATGTTTGATTCATGAGGAGTTGTTTAAGATGGTTTTCATTTTCGTTAAATGCGTTGATGGTGTTTGACATTTGTTCAGCGTAACTCGAATCTAGAATGCCAAACAGAGAATTAGCAATGTTACCAACAACGTTAATAGCGTCTCGTTTAACTCTCCTCATGAGCACGAGATTTTTGTCCTTTAGACCCGCTAGGTCCAAGTCAACTGCCTGGAGAAAGCTCGAACAAATTGTCTTTTGAATAAGAAGGTTGCATACGTGCTGCAATGCCGTTTTTTCTTTCGTGAAGCTAGGTATTTCTTGCCAATATGGGTTTAAGTTATAGTAGGAAATGATGTTCCATTCTGACCGAGATACTCGTGTATTGCCAATACCCTCAAAGTATAAGGGTTCAAATTGTGTTATTTCAATTTTGTTTGTGGTCACGAGCGGTAGTAATAACAAGACTGTAAGTAGTGTAGTCAAGATTGAGTTTGTCACAGTCCGCCGTTTCTTGGTGAGTGGCCTTCCATCGCATGACTGTTTTGGTGATTGTTTTTCTGTTAACAGTTCACGATTGTCTTCAAATTCTGTTTTGTTGATATGGTTGTTTTTCTTCTGCTTCGGTTTCGTCGTTGAGCTTAGGGAGTGGAGCTAAATATTGAATTGCTCTTTTAAGGATGCTGGAAGCTGTCTGGACATCTGCTACTCTTACAACCTCGTCGTGTCCTCTATATGTTTTTACTACGTGCCCCAAATGCCATTTCATTACTGGAACGTTATCATCTTTTATAATGACGATTTCCCCTGGTTTTAGATTTTTTGATTGTTATCGCCATTTGTGTCGGTATTGCAGTTCATTTAGATAGTCTCGCGACCATCTCTTCCAAAATTTATGCTTGAGATGAGAAACTAATTTCCATCGCGTTTCCAATTTAAGGTTTGTTGGCTTCGCTTACCAACAGATATTTTGCAGACTTCACAGCTGCCTCCCATAGGCCACCAAAGTGCGGAGCTCTTGGTGGAATAAAATTAAATTGCATACGAGGGCTGCTCTATATATTTCTGGCCTAATAGTGAAAATGCGAATATTTATAATCAAAAATGGTTTTATTGTTTTTCAAAGTATTCTCCAGCATGATTTATACACTTTTGCACGCGCTCAAACCAGTTGTCGAAGCACTTTTTCCACTCCGATTGAGACACCTCTAAAACATGGTTTTTGAACACTTCAACAGCTTCTTCTGGCGAAGAAAATCGTTGACCACGCATTTTTTTTCTTGATGTGCGGAAACAAGAAGAAGTCATTAGGGCTGTACGGCGGATGACCCATTAATTCCACGTTTTGGCCGGTCAAAAACGCTCTGGTTTGAGCCGATGTGTGAGAGCTCGCATTGTCATGGTGAACAATGATTCGTATTCTCTTGTTGGTTTTTCGAATTTCTCCGATGACTTCAGGCAAACAAATTGTAGTGTACCACTCAGAAGTGACCGTCCTACGTTGCTCAAGCGGAACAGTCGCCACATAACCAGTTTTGCCGAAGAAACAGGCGACCATTTGCTTCGAAGTGCTTCTTCCACGAACAACTTTCGTTGGATTTTGCTCGTCTTTGAAGACACACACGGTCGATTGTTGTTTCGTTTCGGGCTCATACGGATAGATCCATGATTCGTCACCTATGACGATCTTATAAACGTCTTCTGAAGTACCGCAATCCTATTTTTGAAACATTTCTTTGCACCAATCGACACGAGCCTTTTTTTGAGTGACTTTCAAATTGTGCGGGATCCAACGAGAACAAACATTTTTTACGGCCAGGTGTTAATGCAGTATCGAATGTATGCTGGTGGAAGAAATGTCCAAGGATGTCTCTTTCTCTCGGTATGTCGCATGTCGATCTTGCATTATGGGTTCACGCACGGCATCAATGTTCTCTGGCACAACAGCCGTTTTTCGACGACCTTCACGGAAATCGTCTTTGAGCGAGCTTCGGCCACGATTAAATTCATTTTACCAATTTTTCACAGTGGTATTGGATGGTGCTTCATCGCCATACAAAGATTTAAGTTATCAATGCACTCTTGTCGTGATAATCCACGACGAAAGTTGTGAAAAGTGATTGCACAAAAATGTTCACGAGTTAAATCCATTTTTATCTATATTAATTTTTTCAAGTCACTGTAAACAACACAAATAATGGTCGTACGTCAACACGTTTTGATTACGATTATGCTTAAAAATGACAAACTTTCCAATGGAAATGTCAGATTGCACTTGGCAAAACTGAGTGTTGCCAGGCCAGAAATATATATAGCAGCCCTCGTATGTAACTGTGTTGAGTTGGTAGTATGCAATGGGCATAGTGTTATCCTTTCTCCAGATTATTAGCTGAAATTGACGATCTTCTGGAGCTATTAATACCTGTCTATACATCTTTTTAACGTCAGTGGCAAAAACGAACCTAGGCGTACGAAATCTTAGGAGTATGGAGAATAGCTCTGCTTGTAGTGTCGGTCCGGTGAACATCAGATCATTTAAAGAGTGTCCTGATGAAGTTTTAGCCGACGCATCAAATACTACTCTGAGTTTAGTGGTTGAACTTTCGGGCCTTAATACGCAATAATGTGGGATGAAGTAGTTTGGGGAAATTATGGATTCTGTTTCCAATCTTGTCATGTGTCCCATTACCTCATACTCATCCATAAATTCAGTGTATTTAGCCTGCAATTCCGGATTCTTTTGAGACGTCGTTCTAGAGCGAGAAATCGATTAAAAGCAATTGCATGTGAGTCGCCTAAAGTATTGGGGTTTTGATGAAATCGTATTTTGACTATGAAGCGGCCCTGATGGTTTCTAGTTGTATTTTGTGCAAAGTGTTCTTCACATTGTCTGTCAGCAATTGGTAGCGGCCTTGTAGTTAGTTTAACTTCTAGTTGCCAGAGTCGAGCAATGGAAGCTTCAAGCGCTTCATCTTCGATGCATATTCCACAGGATGCGTTTAAGTGTTCTCTATTTATTTTTCCGTCTACAATCCAGCCAAAAACCGGGTTCTGTAATATAGGAAGTTGAGGAGATAATTGTATTTGCCCAATTGCGAGCAGTTGGTGATAGTGCTCTGCACCTAGCAATATATCAGTTTTATTTGACATATTGAACGATGGATCAGCTAACATGAGGTTTTTCGGTAGTGGCCAATCATCAATGTCGATAGATTTTGATGGTTATGGTGCTATGATTCGAGGCAAGACAAGCGCCTCCAGGCGCGTTGAATACCCATTAATTCGAGAACACAAGGCCAATTTACTCTGCGCCTTGTTTTTGTGCAAGAGTCCCCGATTCCATTGATGTTCACTAATGACGTCTGTTGAGGCGGTTTACCAAACGCTCGGTAACTAAGTTGACTTGTGACCCTGAGTCAAGTAAGGCGCGGCATTCAACCTACATCGTGTCAGTTTTGATTTTTACTAAAGCTGTGCTGAGGAGAACGTATGATCTGGACAACTGACCATTTGCTGCTGCTAGTAAAGATGCCTTTGGAGAGGTAGATGTCATTTCATTCACATTGGCTTCAATTACTTTAGGTGGAGTAGAAGCATTTGATTTGATCGCCATCTGGGATGTCCTTCCACTTCTTGATCCTTTTTTTGAGGACTGTTTGTTGCTTCCTAAATGCAGTAGCGAATTGTGCCTTTTTTTGGATGTCATGCACGATCCTGAATTGCAAGTTTTTGCAGCGTGGCCTGATTTCAAACAGTTTACGCAAAGGTTTAGTTTTTGAACGAAGTTTAGTCGGTTTGATGGCAATAGTTGTAGAAAACTCTGACACCGATACAATTAATGAGAGCCGGTTTTGCAAAATAGGCACATGATTTCTGTGTGTTTAGCTGAGGTAGCAGAAACGTAAACCTTTGATGATCTCTCTTTCTGGCTCATGGCTTCCAGGGATTGAAAGCGATTTTCTAGAAATCTAAAGAGTTCCTTGATACTATGTGGTTCTTTTGGATTGCTGATGGTCCTTTCATATAGAATAAGAGTGCCCCGATCCAGTTTTTTAACCAATATGTGAAACAGCATGGGATCCCACGAAGTTGTATCAATCCCAATGTTGTTAAGTGCATGTAGACATTTTTGTGTTGTATCATGCAACTGTTTGATAGCAGCAGCTGATGGTCCAGCATTAGGTTGGTCTAAAAGCTGTTGCATTAACGTTGTTACAAGAACCCGTTGATTATTGTATCGTCTTTGCAACAGGCTCCAAGCGGTGGCGTAGTTTTCGGCTGTGGCTGAAAGATGACATCAGTTTTTCAGCTTCGCCCCCCAAGTTTGACTTCAGGTACCACATCTTTTGTGCCGGAGGAATTTATTGATTGTCTTACAAGGTTCGAAACCTTGTTCTGGGGTGTGAGGAGATAGCTTAAAGTTCTCAATGACTTGTATCTCCAGATTTTCGTAGAAATCCATGTCATATCTCTCCTTTAGTAGATCATCGATGGATTCCCATGTAGCGAAATGTAGTTCTTGGATTTCGCCACACAGTTTTTCTTTGAGCTTCATATTTGTTGCTGTGGGGTCCGTAGCTAGAAGACGCTTTAGTGATGACTTCATTACATTTTGCCTTCTTATTGTACAATTAATTGATGTTCTTGTAGGTACAGCGGGCTCCTTATTAGTTTTTTGTTGAATAGTATCCAATGGTAGTTTTGATGTTTCATTCATTGCTGTTTCAAATATATTTCTTTATTTTGTGACGAGCTCCTCAATCTTTTGGTAGTAGTTTTCGGTGAAATATTTGTGGTCTAACTGGGGCTTCTCAAGACATCTTATTTTGGTGTCGTTAAGTTCAAACTCAGCCAAAGCAATGCCTAGCCTCTTAATCCTTTCTTCATAATACTGAATGGTCTTTCTAGCTACTGAATCCTTCTTAAAATTGCGAATGATGGATTCTATTAATTCTCCTGTTGCTCGCTGGGAAGTTGTTAGTTGTTCCATAGGAGTTTCACCAGTAGCCATTATGTTGCTCGCGCGTGCTGACTAAGTTCTTTCTTCCTGGGAACAGGAGCAAAATTTTTTTTTGAGTTGATCACGTCGGGGTCACCAGAATGTATGGACTCAGCTAGTTTGCTGGTCGATGATTGTTTTTGTCCGGGCGGAATCACCGGGACAATTATACGTGATAACGCAAGCACTTAAACTTAGTTATCGTGTAGGATGGACTCAGCTAGTTTACTGGTCGATGATTGTTTTGTCCGGGCGGAATCACCGGGACAATTATACGTGATAACGCAAGCACTTGAACTTGGTTATCGTGTAGGATAGAAATAACGCAAGCACTTGAACTTGGTTATTTTGGTGGAATAATACAACTGCTTTGTTTGTTACTTAAATTGCTTCTCGTTTATTTTAATTTAATTGATGTCTTAAATACTAATTTATTGCTGATTTGCAATAAATGGTTGTTATTTTATTCATTAATAATATATATGCATATAAATGTTTTTTATAATATAATTTTACTTCTGCCAGCGGAAGTTCCCAGAAGAAACGTGATCCCCCAGACAACGCAAAACAATGTAAGCAAAAATCATAATGAATTTAAACAGAATTTTCAAGATTGTTGTTAAATTAAGATAAATAACAGAAATTACAGTACTTTGAATTAAAAAATTAAAAATAGCAACGAATGCATAAATGAATAAAATTCATGAAACCAGTAATTTAAAATAATAATTTCGTGCAGGCATATGTATGTAAATACGTTAGTATAAATCTATTACTAGATTTATATAAACGTGTTTATGTACATATGAAAGAAATTCATTGTGAGAGTTTGAACAGTTTCCAAAAAGAACCCTTATGTAAAAATGGAAGAAAAAATAAAGATAGTTATTGAATGTTTGCTGCATTTGCATTAAAATATAGAGTTTTCATTGTCTTTTTGATATGTTGATTCAATGTCGTTCACATTTAGTCGATCATTTTAGCTTTTGACTGCTCGTTTCCACGTACACATTTCTGTGGAAGAGTATTGTACCCTATTATACGTATTACCTCTAGTATATTAGAACCTAAATTCTTTATAATTTTATTTTTATCATTGAATTATTTTATTTTTATCATTGAATTCCGTATTGCCTTATTGTTAGAAGTTTTTTTTAATGCGTTTGTTTTCCTATGTTAAACAAACGGTCTACCTATGCTGTGAGGTTATAGTGACGATCAAAAACAAGTATTTGTGTTTTATTGTTTTTATAACACAAACAGACTTTCTGTTTGCTTTTTTTTATATTTACAACAACACCCAAGACAACAACCAAGCAAGCGTTGGTGGATGGCCAACCATTTAGCCGACGTAGTGTAATCAAATGTATTTTTAGAATTACAAGCACTGCCACAATCACAGCCTGCCTGTATGTGTGGCCAGCCGACGGGTATAAAAGGCGAGCAATCTGCCTGTATCGAGACAGTTGATTGCCGGCTGGCATTTGGGTAAGACCGGTAGTTTAGTAGTGATATACACGCTAGACTGTTGCTCATACTCAGGCAGTAGAAGGAAGTGGTAGTGATTGCTTGCTTTCATTACCAACTCCTCCGAGAGTGGTCATTTGTCTATTGTTAGTCGACTGTCATATTGGGGCTTACATCGGTTGCGACGTACGCGCCTGTGTATTTCCCAAGCTGTACGAGTAGTGATATACACGCTCATACCAGCTAACCGACAACGGCTACCAACGGTAAGTGGCGCTCACACGCTTGAGCCTTGGTCAGTAGCAATTGATTAAGTAGTTTTTGTTAAAACGTGTAGCAGAATAAAACACGCTATCGTACTGTGAGGCATACCGTGTTTTATTTGCAACGACGACGATCCTGGACGCCGCTGAGTTCTGCCCCAGCAACCAGCGGAAACGTGTCTTCACATTGGCCACCTACGAACAACCGCAGTTACACCCGTGACTGCGACGAAGCAAGCAGCGAGAAGTCTGACGACCAGCAACCATCCCCGCAGCGGCAAACCGGGCTGCCCGATAGTCAGCTGACGCACCGAAGACAGCACGCTACCGGCCGACAGCAACAGAGGGCCGCCAAGATGCTCAGAACCATCTGGGTATATTCATTAAAGAAGGAAGAGCTCGTTACCTACCTTGACGTCTTCAAACAAACTAAAAACGGCATCTTCGACGAGTTACGAAAGAGGTTCGCCAAGTTTATCACGGCAGATCATCCAAAGGCACAACAGCAGCGACTTTTAGAACTGCAAGCCGACCATGAGAAGCTGTTAACCACCGGCGTAGCCTATGATCACCTACAGCTGCCACCGCCAACTATGACGGGCGACGCAGCCTCACCAACGAAAATTGAAGGTTCGCTGCTACACAAAACTGCCGCCGGCACAGAGCGTCCGCAGCACGACGTCCGTATGCATCACCTGGATACCATCCGGAAATGGGGCCTTAAATACGACGGCGAGAGAATAGAGGAACTGGCTGTACTGTACGACGTAGACTTGAGGGAAGTGCTACGCGGCATGCCGGAGTTATTGCGCTACAAGGCTCTGTGTTGGTACTGCAATAACGCCCGATCATGGAGCCAGTGGTCAGAATTTAAAAATGGCTACGTTTTTCCTACCGCCGCGGTACTTCGAAGAGTTCGACGACAGGTTCGTAAACGAGTGCAGCGACCGCGGGAACCTTTCCGGGATTACGTGTTGGCAATCCAAGGCTTAATAAGTCATACCGATATGAGCCCCGCACAGAAATTAGAGCGGATTTTTCGAAACGCCCGTCCCTACTATCAATGGTATATTCGGCGGCGTGATTTTTCAACCCTCGATGACCTCGTGAAATTAGCCATGCAGCTCGAATGCATCCCCCACAATAGCCATCCCACGCACATAACGCGTGGCTAACATCACCAGACAATGAAGTGCGGTACTCACAGTGGGGAAAGGCAGCAGTCAGGAGGCAAGGACAGCGGGGTAAATCCTACCAGCCTCTCATGGGGCGATGATAAACTTCAGGCAAAATCGCCCCCAGAAGACACTCCGATCACCGCGATCATCGAATCCAGGGCAGAGGAGCGTTGCCCCTGGATGAAGAAAATGAAGCAAGAAGTACACAACCATCCCGATAGAGTTGCCGATTACACCATAGTTAATCAGCAACTATACCGCCATACCACCAGGGGGACTGGTGATAAAGATGATACTCCATGGAAACTATGTGTGGCCACTCCGTTGAGAGTCCAGGTGATCCAGGAGAACCATGACCAGGCCGGCTATCACCTCGGCGTGCGCGAATCTATTAACAAGATCGCTCAGCGGTATTACTGGCCCGGCATGACACTAGACATTAGCCGGTATGTACGACGGTGTGAGGCCTGTCAGAAGTATAAAATCGACCAGCAAGCTCCCGCCGGTATGATGCTGACTCGCCAACCGGACGAACCACGGTCCTTAGTCTGCGCCGATTTCATGGGTCCATTGCAACGAACCAAGCACGGCAATACGACATTGTTATTGTTGTTCGACAGCTTCTCGAAATGGTGTGAACTCGTCCCGAAGAGTCCCGAAGATGGTCCTCACAGACAACGGCACTCAGTTCACAGGCCACATTTTTTGTCGATACCTTAGGGAAATGGGAATTAAACAACAATTCACCGCACCCTATACTCCCCAGGAAAACCCAGTGGAGAGAGCCAACCGAACTGTAAAGACAATGCTAGCTCAGTTGGCCAGACAACACAATACATGGGATGAAATGTTACCGGAAATCATGCTGGCTATCAATACTTCCACATCCGAGTCCACGGGCTACACCCCAGCCATCGGTACTGTAGCAAGCTTATTAATACCGAAAGACAGAGCAGAGGAATTGTCGGATATCTTCAAGTTCGTCACGCGAAATCTGGGAAGGCATCCAAGAAGCAACAACAACACTATAACTTGCGACGCCGGCCGTGGCGGCCCAACATAGGTGACCAAGTTCTGGTCCGCGCACATCCGCTATCGCGGACCAGCGACAGTTTTGCGGCCAAGCTAGCCCCAAAATACCTGGGCACCTACGTTGTGAAGAACTTTATATCCCCCGTTACTGTGGAAATTAGTAGTTGTAGTAATAGCGATGTGCGACGAGCGCACCTTAGTGAATTGAAACCTTTCCATTCACCGTCTACTAACGCCTCTTCTCTCTGCAGATCGGCGCAGAAGAGAAATAAAAGAAAAACTAAGAATAAAATGCGGCCGCTCCAAAGAGAGCGACCCTCTCCAACTACCAACCCGGCCGAAGAAAAGAGGTTTCAAGAAACCAGCCAGAGGTTCCAACACAAACTGGAGGCGGAACCAACAAAGGCTCGTCGAATCATATTTTTAAATAAAGACGAAGTACCTAGTCGAAGCCAACAACCTACCAAAGCAACCCGGCTCAGACACCATCCCCGCCCGCGGAAGACATCGTTTCTGTCAGCTTCATCATCAAACTCATCATCTCTATCGTTATCGTCAGCACCGACAGCTGTCTCAGGGCAAATACTAATAGCAGTCACGTCGATAACGACACCCTCACGCATCACCACAAGCCTGGCCATTGCAACACCCGCCACAGCAACCTCGGCCAACGTTCTCCTGCCACAACCCGCCGTGAATAGGACAAATTCCCTACGCGGCAGTTTCCACATCATCCCCGAGCATCAAGCCCCACAGATATTGCGAGAGGCAATAGCCGCCGAAAAGGCAAAGGGCATCTACCGGACACGTTTCCGCGTCCAGGCTGAAAAGCAACGTTACATGATCATCTGGTCAAAAACCACGAAAACGGTTATCCGCTTGTTGCCGCCTACCACAACCCGGGGAGAGGGAAGGGTAGTGTGACGGTGGAAGTCACGAAGCTCGTTTCCACGTAGACATTTCTGTGGAAGAGTATTGTACCCTATTATACGTATTATCTCTAGTATATTAGAACCTAAATTCTTTATAATTTTATTTTTATCATTGAATTATTTTATTTTTATCATTGAATTCTGTATTCCCTTATTGTTATAAGTTTTTTTTATTTTATTTGTATTCAAAATACGTTTGTTTTCCTATGTTAAACAAACGGTCTACCAATGCTGTGATGTTGTCGTGACGATCAAAAACAAGTATTTCTGTTTTATTGTTTTTATAACACAAACAGACTTTCTGTTTGCTTTTTTTTATATTTACAACACCCACGACAACAACCAAGCAAGCGTTGGTTGATGGCCAACCATTTAGCCTACGTACTGTAATCACATATATATTTTAAGAATTACAAGCCTGCTTGTATGTGTGGCCAGCTGACGGGTATAAAAGGCGAGCAATCTGCCTGTATCGAAACAGCTGATTGCCGGCTGGCCTTTGGGTAAGACCCGTAGTTTAGTAGTGATATACACGCTAGACTGTTGCTCATAATCAGGCAGTAGAAGGAAGTGGTAGTGATTGCTTGGCTTCATTACCAATTCCTTCGAGAGTGGTCATTTGTCTGTTGTTACTCGACTGTTATATTGGGGCTTACATCGGTGTCGACGTACGCGCCTGTGTATTTCCCAAGCTGTACGAGTAGTGATATACACGCTAATACCAGCTAACCGAGAACGGCTACCGACGGTAAGTGGCGCTCACACGCTTGAGCCTTGGTCCGTAGCAATTGATTAAGTAGTTTTTGTTAAAACGTGTAGCAGAATAAAACACGCTATCGTACTGTGAAGCATACCGTGTTTTACTCGCAACGACGACGATCCTGGACGCCGCTGAGTTCTGCCCCAGCAACCAGCGGAAACGTGTCACAGAGAAGTGTATGCTTTCCCCGCAGTAATACATTTCATATTGTAGTTTTAAATAATAAATATTTTATGACATTCTCATTATCTTATATATTTGTAATTAAGGAATCGAGCACGATTAAAGAAAATTAACTTAAAAAATAACTTTTATATATATAGAAAAATATTATGGTTATTTATATACCCTTCAGCACAAAAAATAGAAGAAGGGTATATCCAAGTTTGTTTCAGCGATTTCCGTCTGTGTTGGGAGTAAAATCAACTTTATCAACACTCTATGAGCTGGAGAAAGTTTAAATACGATCAGACTTAGTTTCGAAATTTTTTCTATTGAAAATCGGCAAGATCGGTCCATGTCTTTTGAGGAATCGGGCAAAATACTACGCCCACCTCTAATTTTTCCATATCATTTAAAACAATAAAAGTAACTCCAATATATGGGGCGATAGAGAATTAAAAAATAAGAAAAAAGGAAAAAACATCGAGCGAAATAATTGGTGAGCGCTTATATTTTCCGAGCTAGTGGCCTCTAAACTATTCATAGAAAAGTACGATTGTGCACCATTTTTTTTTAAATTATTGATAATATGGGTGTCATTTAAAAGCTTTTGAAGAGATCTTTTAAGGAAATATAAAATTTTTTTAAAAATGCGTAGCCCATTAAGATCTGATGATATTTTTATGTAAAACTATATACAAAAAGTACTGAATTTTTTTCTTCTTTTTTTAGAGCAGTGTTAAAAAAAAAATAAAATAAGTTTCACTTCATTTAGTTTTGCTTCTGCTTATGCTTCTGGAAAAAATGGCAGTTCAGCCAAAGCAAAATCAAAAAACAATTTTCGGGTATTATTCCTTTGCTTTTGATTTTTCGAAAATAGAAACAGTATCTTTGCTTTTGCAAGTCGAAAATAGAATAATCGCGGAAGCAAAGGCTACCGTGATTTTTGTGTTTTATGTAACCGTATTTAAATGCTTTTCGTTTTTGCTTCTAGTGTTAATTGATTATATATATATTTTTTTCCAAAAAAAGAATGGGGTTTGTAAACATATAAACAAGCACATGCACATAAAAAAAAGATAAAAAATGTTTCTTGTAAATTAAAATAACTTTTATTTTCGGGCTGCGACTGTTGACATTGCTTGCGTTTTTTCACATCGACTGCTTCTGCTTTAATTACAACTGCGTTTTTCGTAAGCATTAGCAGAACTATTACTTTATTTTAAACAGATAAAAATTATGAAAGCAATGAAAAGTAAAGTATTTACGACTTTTGCTACTTCGACTTAATTTATGGCCCCGATTACGGTTCACAACACTTAAATGTTGAGTTGTCTCGGATACAACACAACATTTATATTTGTTTCGATTATGGTTTACAACTTCTACATGTTGAGTATGTCATAGGGTTGTATTTTATAGCAGCATACATTATCAATAAAATTACATCTCTTCATATAGAAAACTGTCAAAAATAAAACAATTTAATAATAAGTGTCGATTTATTTTTTCATGATGATGAAGGTAATGAAGAAATTCACATGTTGCGTATAAGAAGGAGAATCTGGGACTGGTAAAATCGCTTGGAACTACCAAATACTGAGTATATACAATTTCTGTAAATGGCTAAAATTTTTGTGGCATTATAATTTTTAGTTCAATAAAATGTTTTTGCATAAACAAAGATGGTGATAAACATCCGTTATATTGACGCTCGATATCCTGATGCAAAACATGACTCCTTTGTGTGGAATATAAGCTATCTGAAACAATATTTGCAGCAAGATAAGGAGGAGAGTACCTGGATTTTAGGTTATAAGTAACTTTTTCTAATTATGTTTATATATATATATATATATATATTTGATTTTAGGTGATGCTGGAAATCCATTAGAGTCATATTTAATAACGCCATATCGAAGTGCTGACGAAGGATCGCAAGAAAGACGTTTTAATACGATTCATGCAAAAACAAGAAATATCATCGAAAGAACAATTGGGATTCTCAAGAGCAGATTTGGATGTTTGCTCTCTGCAAGAGGTTTGCACTACAGTCCTAAAAAAGCGCCTGGAATTACCAGTATGTGTTCTGCATTGCAAAATTTAAGCAGACATGTTAAAACGGAACACCAAAGTGATGTGCCTCCTTCGCTGGACACAGAAGTAGAAGATACAACAGAAGCTAATAGCTATATTACATGAATAATAATTTTTTAATCATGTCTAAAAAACTTTACCAACTTTATTGGAATTAAAAATAAATAAAACTTTTTTTTCTTTAAAACCAAAAATATTTGTTTAATGAGTAATACATAATTTTATATAATTATATAAAATTAATTAATTAATTACGTACTCTTTGCCATTTTCCACGTTTTGAATAGGTAAACTGATCCCATTTGTCCTTTAATTAGATTTTATTACATTTAAATGAGTGCTTGCCACGGGCAATATCAGGATTTTGCGTCATCAGTTTTACAAGCATTTCTATATGCTTTTTGTTCGTAATATTTCTGAAAAATTATAGTTATAGATATTTGCAATAAACAAAAAATATTTACTCACAAATTTTTCTGCATTTTCAATTTCAACTTGCCGAGGCAACAAGACAACCAGTAATAATCAGTTGTAAATTTTTGACAATTCCTACAGCACGTACTTGCAAATGTCGGGAACGATAGTTGCAGTAAATTGACATAAACAACCAAAACTACAACGCTACCGATAAGTGTTGTAAACCATAATCACAATTTAAAATTTACAATTTCAAAATAACAACTGTCGTGAACCATAATTGGGGCCTATTTAAACATTGTTTTAGAGTTACTGCACTGAACTAGATTTACATACAGATAGTAAAAAAAAAATTTTACATTTCATTTAAAATCGACTGACGTTTAATTAGAGGTTAGTTTAATTAGTTTTAAAATATGAAAGACGCAAACTATAGGATATTTTGTATACATGCTTGTTTTAGTTTTTAAAACTAACCGTTATAATTTGATCACTAAAAATAAAAAAGTTGTCAACACCGCAACTGTTTTGTGTTTACTAAAGGTTCCATAACAATTTTTTTTTTACAAATACTGATAAGTTTGTGTTAATTAACTTGTAAATTAATTACTGTGAAATATTATAAGTCTATGGAAAAAAGGAAAATCAAGGCGTGAATTCGGGAGAATGCTAAATAAAATTCATAGCACAATCGTGGCAGTGATGGTCAGAACTTAGTGTGGAGGAACTAAAGCGAAGCCCTTAAATCACGGAACATTGCAATACTATTAAGCATGGAGATGAAAGTGTTTTAGTTGGGGTGCCATGGGCGCAAACATCGTAGGTAACCTTGTTTTTATAGAGGGGAGTATGAACAAGAATGATTATTTAAATATTTAAAAAAATTATTAAATTCAATCTGCTGAAAAATGGGCTTGTCGGATAGCATTTTGCTTCTTCAAGACAACGACCCAAAACACTTTGCCGTTGTTTTCAGAGAATGGCTGCTTTATAATACAAAAAAGGTCTTACCTCACCCTACCCAAAGCCCAGACTTGAATCACATAGAGCATTTGTGGCCTTATATAAAAACAAAAAGAAATAAATACCATATAACCAACAAAAAAACCCTTAAAAACGCTCTAAGGGACATCTGGGAATCTATACAGAGGTATAGGTTACAAGAAACCTAGTTAATTCTATGCCAAGAAGACTCTAGACTATTAAAGAAGCAAAGGATCATCACACAAAATACCAAGAAGCAATACTTTTATTAATTTTGTACAGTTGTAATAAGATAAGTTTGTTTTTGTAAAACTTTTTTTTTTTGCCTAAGAATATTGGCATATTTTTGTTTTCGTAGTTTTTTTTTCGTTATATAAAATAGTTACAAAACTGTTTTCTACATGTTACTAAGATATGGATGTCAGGTATAAATTTTACTTTAATAAAAATAAATTTCTTATTATAGATTAATTTTTACGCTTATATTTATTTTGATTTGGTAAGTGTAACAAGTGCTATCTCAATTGCAAAATAGCGGGAGTTTTTTTTACAAACATACTAATTTGCATACCCTTCACTTACATTACAAATGTTCTGATTTTCACTCGTTCCACTTAAAATATAAACGATTTAACTACAAAAAGACAAGTAAACGGCATTTATAAAAGTGGTATGTGACATTAAAAGAATGTACATTTTTTAAAGAAAAGGCATTTTCCCTGCTTCATTAAATAGGCTCTTAAATTCCCTTTCCAATAATACTCATATTGTACCATTCCACCAATTAATACTCGATATATACCATTTTATACATTAAAACTTCGAAGGTCTGTAACTCCGAAACTAAGGGTTGCCGTCAAATTTTTGGCTTGAAATTGTATTTTGCACCTTGTAGGCATTTATTTTTTTTTATTTTGAGGCGGTGCCCGTAAACTAGATTTAAGCCAAAAGGTGAGTGGGAATTTAAATATTTTAAATATAAAAAATTCTTGGTAGAATAACTATAAAAAAACGATTTATGGAAACTGCAGTGTTGAACAATTAAATACAACCTCGTGGTATAAAAAAAATGTTATTCAATCTTTAAAAATTGTGTAATAAGTTGGATTAAATCTAGTTTACGGACGCAGCTCAAAAATAAAAAAAGTTGTACATGGGGTGTAAAATGTAATTTTAAACAAAAATGTTGAGTGAAAAATTTGAAGCTGACGCTTAGTTACGGACCTCGAAAGTTCTACAAACATATAGCACGTATACAAAAAAATTTAGCAAAAAATCTTTAGTAAGCGAAGCCAGTGTTAGTCATACCATAGAGAAGAAAATCATTGCGCCCATCCGGAGGGCGGCTATGCAGAGAAACTTTAGTAAGCGAAGCCGCTGTGTGTCACCATAGAGGAGAAAATAAGAGTGCCCGTCCGAAGGCCGGTTATGCAGGAACTCTTTAGTAAGCGAAGCCTTTGATGGTCATACCACAGACGAGGAAATCCTTGCGCCCGGAAGAAGGATGGCTATGCACGAAATCTTTAATAATCGAAGCCGGTGTTTATACTACAGGGAAGAAAATCCTTACACCCGGCCCCGGAATACTTTCCTTTAATATTTTCTTAAAACTACGTAACAGCTTGTGTTATTTTTGTAGTTAAACGGTAGAGTTCTTTGCTTATGTTTTAGGTAGTGAATGTTTACTGGCGCATTTGTTATTGTTTTATTACTTTTTAATTGAATTAATGGTAAAACACCAACTTATTGGTACTAAGAACAAAACTATAGAATTCGTGGTATTCTTGGTAAAATTAAATTTTCTTGTTATCATTAATGCAAAAATTCGATCGTTTCTACCTTTTCCTCATACATACATACATATGTATGTAAAATCAATGTAAATGTTTAATATACCAGAACCGCAATATAAAATAAATAAATTATTGCAGGTATAAATATAAATAAATTGTTTAAAGTAATGAAAACAATTGTTTTCATTTGCATTTAATAGGTAATGAAAAATTGCTTTATTTAGTATCAATAATTTGGTGTTTAACTGTCAATTAAGAAGTAATAAAACAACAACAAATGCACCAATAGACATTCCCTACCTTAAACATAAGCAAAGCACATATACCGTTTAACAACAAAAAATAATACAAGCTGTAATGAAGATAGTAACGAAACAGTAATAAATGCACTACTAAACAATAACACATGCGATTTTAAGCAGGAAAACAATTGGACAAACAAATAACCCAAATGAAAATAATTATTTTATGATACCAGTAAACATCAAAAATTCCTTCCTCAGGTATAATTGCAATAATGTTAAAGATAAGCAAATTATTATCCTTACTTTTTATAACACTACTTATTGCGCATTTTTATTAATAAGCCATTTATATGACCCTCACTTGAATTTACAAGGAATTCCACTACTTACCAATAATCAAAAACAAACTGCAATGCTAGACTTACACTTTAACAAAAAAACCAATAGTAATAACAACAAAAAATGTTATTATAAATATTTGGTCTATCTTAACATGTACTATTTTGCCGTTCGTACACGCAATTATTTTAATTTTTCCATGTACTTTTTTTCCAACCACAAAGTTATTTTAATTTTTTAAACGAACCTCTGTTACTATCAAAAGGAGCACGAACAAAAGAGCTGCTCTTTTGGCTCAATGCGCAGAGCAAAAGAGCCAAAAATAAAATTGAATGCGCATGGCTCAAAGAGCAGAGCATGAAAAGGAGGAGCACGTGCAATGCGCATAAACGATTGGCTCTTTTTTTCTGCTCTGCTCTTTTGCGCATAGCTTAAAAAAGAGTGCGCATAAAAAGAGTACGCAAAGAGCAGTAGAGCAAAAGAGCGAGCCAATCTGAACCCTGTTAAATAGGTATTAAAATAATTTTTTCAATAATACCCATATTGCCTCTTTCCGCCATGAAATGCATGATATATACCATACTATAGATATAAACTTTGAAGGTCCGTAATTCCGAAACAAAGCACCAGCCACAAATTTTTCACTTTATATTTTTTGCTTAAAATTCCATTTTACACCCCGTAGATGTTTTTTTCATTTTTAAGCTGCGTCCGTTAACTAGATTTGTTCCATTATTTAAAAAAAAAAAACAAAAATATTGGGACATAATTTGCCATTTTAAAAGGGTATAATTTCCTAAGCTATAACAGTAGATCGCAATGAAATAACGACTCTCAATCAGACATCTATTACAATAAAGTTACCACTATGAGACATAGAGGTTTTCGAAGGAGGGTATGCAAAACAGCCATCATTTGGTTCCAGTTCAAAAACAAGAGGGGAGGCCAACCAAAGCGGTTTGATTTGATTGCTGATAATTTTAGCTCGGCCTGGGAAGCATTAAAAAATAGATTTAAAAAAATCCACGTATCCTAGCGCATCAGCCAATGAAGCAGATGTTTGGAGTCCAATCCATTCAAAATGAGAGCGCAAAATCAATCAGAAATGGGCAGAGTGTACTATCCCGAAGCAAAAAACGACAATTATTGTGAACAGTTCTACCAGCAGACTACAGTAAGCAAGCAAGAAATTCCACATGAAATATTTTGGGATCTTCGCTAAATACGGCTTTAGCCCAATATTATCGTATAGAAAAAACTCTTGAAAAGACCCCAGAATTAAACGATGAATACTCAAAAGTTATCACGAATATAGAGAGTTAGATCATATGAAACCAGTGATTCACTTCGATGCTGAAACTGGCAAGCAATCTGCGTTTTATCTTCCATAACAAGCGGTCATCCGACCTGGTATTTAATGCTTCGAAGAAAATTCAAATATGGACGTCATATGTGTTTCTGAAACTTGGTTGTCGAAAGATACTTCTGACAATCATATACGTTTACCTGGATACAAAACTTTTAGAGTGGATCGAATTGGAAAGGCTGGTGGAGTTGCCATTTTCGTGAAAAATAACATATCCTGCAAACTATGCCATAAATCATCCAACGGGGATAATGTTGTGTTTTTATTCATTAAAATATTGTCATTTGTAGGTAAATTGCTAGTCGGTTACGTCTATCGACCTAATAGATATATACCTTTTATGCACTTTTTGCATATGTTAGAGATGACTACCGTTGCTTATGATGACATTATAATAGCTCGAGACTTCAATTCAAACATTCTTAATGAATCTTATTTTACAGATGACATGTTGTCGATAGGCCTTATGCCTGTTAATGCAACCATCCCAACCCACTGTTCAAACACTTCTAACAGACTGTTGGATATCTTTTTCGTGGTTAACAAATTAAGGGTGAAATTTTATAATCAAGTTTCTGCACTCTGTTTCTCCAGGCATGATCTAATATATTTAACGTATGATTCTGTTACTCAGCCGGACGCGAACTCATTCAGCCATAGAAATTTTAATAGTATTAACTATAATATCCTGTCTGATAATATTTCTACTATCTATTGGAGTAATATATATCTTATGCCCTCTGTTGATGGGCAATTGTCTTTTCTTGAGGAAAATATTCAAAACCTTTTTGATAATGCTGTTCCAGTAAAAACTCGTCAACTGCATAGGAAGACTAAACCGTGGTTTACAATTAATTAATGAACGTGATCTTGCCTATTACAGGTGGAAACGATTCAGAACTTCTGAACTACAGCAGAACTATCGTGTCGCTGGGTGTGTTATCTACAATAAAATATGCTGAAAGAGAGTATTAAGCCAAGCGATTTGGTTCTGCATTAGACTTGGAAAAAAAAAACTATAAAATAATACGAGAAATCGGATCTGTTAAAGTAGATAGTTTAACTATCCACTCTCATGTTGACGCCAAAGCACTAAATCATTATTTTAAAAAATGCCAATGACGCCGGCTAATTTTAATTTCTACAAACCTCAGCCTGAGCGAGTCCTTTGAGTTTTCTTGTGTCACTCAATCAGATGTGTTTTCTTCGTTCGCAGTTATAAAATCTGATGCTGCCGGGTGTGATGACATGCATCCTAGATTTGTTGCCATCATACTGCCGTTGTTGTTGCCATTTATTACTCACCTTTTGGAACAAATCTAGTTTACGGGCACCGCACCAAAATAAAAAAAAAGTTGCCTACGGGGTGCAAAATGCAATTTTAAGCAAAAAATATAAAGTGAAAAAATTGGCGGCAACCCTTAGTTTCGGAGTTACGGACCTCCGAAGTTTTTGTATCTAATAAGGCATATATCGAGTATTCTATGGTAGAATGGGACAATATGGGTATCATTGGAAAGGGAATTTAAGGGCCTATTCAATTAAATAGAAAAAAAAGTAAAAATAAAATAAAAAAAATCAGGTAAGGCTCCAACAAAACTATTTTTTCCATATAAACATAACTTTACTCAAAAAAGAAAGAATTTTCTCCTCTATGGTATAACCAACAGCGGCTTTGCTTTCTAAAGGTTTCTTGCGTAGCCGGCCTTCGGCCGGACGAAAGGATTTTCTTCTCTATGATATAACCTACATCGGCTTCGCTTTCTAAAGGTTTCTTGCGTAGCCGGCCTTCGGCCGGGCGCAAAGATTTTCTCCTCTATGGTATGACCAACACCGGCTTCGCTTTCTAAAGGTTCCCTGCGTAGCCGGCCTTCGGCCGGACGAAAGGATTTTCTCCTCTATGGTATAACCAACACCGGCTTCGCTTTCTAAAGGTTTTCTGCGTAGCAGGCCTTCGGCCGGACGAAAGGATTTTCTTCTGTATGGTATAACCAATAGCGGCTTCGCTTTCTAAAGGTTTCCGAATAACTTAATTTATTTTGTAAAAAATGTGTTTCCTTATTTTTTCAATTTTTTCCTGCTTCAATAAATAGCCTCTTATATTCCCTTTCCAATGATACTCATATTGTCCCATTCCGCCATCAACTACACGATAAATGCCATATTATATATAAAAACTTTGGAGGACCGTAACTCCGAAACCGAGGGTTGCCGCCAAATTTTTTACTTTACATTTTTTGCTTAGAATTGCATTTTGCACCCTATAGGCAACTTTCTTTTTATTTTGGAGCGGTGCCCGTAAACTAGATTTAAGCCCACCTTTTTAACACAATCATAACATCAAACATCTTTCCCACTAAATATAAGTATGCAAAAATAATACCGATTCCTAAAACCAACATGGAGTTTCGTCCGATTGCCATTTTGTGTTTTCTCTCCAAAGTTTTGGAATAGCTACTGCACTTGCAAATTAGTAAGTTTATCAATGAGAAGAATCTTATGTTTGTTCTACAATCCGGCTTTCGATCGAACCACAGTTGTACGAGTATTACCCTGGTTGATGTTGCTGAAAATATTCGTCGTCAACTTGACAACGGTCATATCACGTTTTTGGTGCTTCTCGATCACTCGAAGGCTTTTGATATAGTGGATCCTGCCAAACTAATATGGAAACTTAAAAACTTCTTTAAATTCTCTTCAACCTCTGCCAAACTTATATCATCATACTTAAGCGGTATTTGTTGACGGTTCATGGTCTTTACCCCTAAATCTCCATAGAGGAGTACCACAAGGCTCAATTCTGGGACAAATGTTGTTCTCTATGTATGCTAATGAGTTGCCAAAACAAATATTGCATTGCAATATTCACACATATGCAGATGATTTGTAGTTATATTTGAGTAGCTCGAGGCACATGATTAAAGAATGTATCGAGTAATGGGCTTTATCTTAACCCACATAAATCTAAATGCTTGGTAATACACAATAAAACAACTGTTCCAGTAATCACTGATGACATCATTATAAACAATGAAAAAATCAACTTCGTACAATCAGCCAGGAATCTCCCAGGAATATTCAACAATCACCTGACATGGAAAAACCACATTAACTCCTTTGTGGGTCAAACATATGGCAAACTCAGGTCACTTTGGCAAACACAATTTTATACACCTTTAAAAATAAGAATGCTCCTCGCGAAATCTTATCTACTTCCTTCCTTGATGTATGGATATGAGCTATTTGAAAATTGTGACATGACTAGCAAGCGGAAGATTCATGTGTTGTTTAACAATATCTCAAGATATGTATATGCATATCTTACCTTTTCAACGAACTCCTTGGTGTTTCATTCGAAAACTTTCTCAAAGTGCGCGTACTTCTTTTTCTTCGTAAAATAATCCATACCAAAACTACACCTTATCTGTTTGCCTCATTACGGTTTCCCAGATCACAAAGGGATAGACAAATCATTACACCAACGCAAACAGTTTCAAAAATTCTTGGATAACTTTTTTGCACATACTTGAACGTTTTTGATTTTAATAACTATTTACCAACTATGTGCCTTGTATTTAATATTTAATTTATTAGTAATATTGATAATAATTGTTTTTTTATTTTAATTATAATGTCCAACAGCATTTTTTCAAACAGAATAGCGACCTTATAATTGTGAAAGGGTTTGTTGAGTAGATCATTTTTGTAGAACAAACTTATGGTCCAGCACGTCTGAGTTTTTTTTTACAGTGGGTCAAAGTTTTCATTTTTTGGTCGAAGCGAGCATTATACTGTATGAAAAAAATGCTGTTAGTTAATGTCTGAGAGAATTCTTATGGTCTGAGTTATATTGTGGAATTGTATGAGGATTATTTTTGTGGAAGATCTTAACCCTCTAACTGGTCCCTTTATGGGTCCATTTGACCCTTTTTTCGAGAAAATAAAAAAATATCCTTTAAAAAGGACATTTAAGGTTAAAAATGGGAGTCACCAAAGACACCATTGTTGTAAAAATACTCTTGACGCTTAATTAGTAAAATTATACACCAACATATATAAAATAGGTAAAAACAGCGTCAAGTTCGGCCGGGCCAAACACTGAGTTCTCGCGTCTAGTCAGCTGTGACTTACAAATCGGGTGTGATATGAGTTAAAATTAATAATAAAAAATAAAAAAAAAACAAGCATAATTGAGCTACTCGGCAGTACGTATCGGGTGTGACTTTTACTAAAATTAATATAAAAAAAGAAAAATTGAAGCTTAAATAATTTATTTATTTATTATTTTAAATAATTTATTTCATTTAATGTAAATTACCTTTTCTAGGAATGCTCGGTCTACTCGATATAAGAAATTTATTACAAGGTGAAGAATTTTATGGTCATCTGTCAGATATGCAAAAGACAGCATTTGACTTTATGCAGTTGGTTATATCAGAATTCCTTGGAAACTCAAAAGCACAAAACTATGCAGAAAATATTGAATGCATGCTAATCGGTTTTAACAATATTGGCGTTAAGATGTCACTAAAGCTGCATTTTCTGCAGTCATATCTCAATTTTTTTGAAAGAAAACCTTGGAGCGGTTCAAATGAATACGGTGAAAGGTTTCATCAGGGTATAAAGGTATTGGAAGAAAGATTCAAAGGGAAATCCCAAAGTGTAATGCTTGCTGAATACGTATGGCGCTTGCACAGAAACTTTGACCCATCGGAACATTCACGTCAAGCTAAATACAGAAAAACATATTAAGTTTAATCTTTAATCCATTGTCATACTACTGCTATTTCCTAATTCCCTTTTTCTCGAAAATTTGAAGAAAAAAAATAAATATTTAAATACATATAAACCACTATTAAAACAAAATTATAATTTTTTTATAAAAGTTGCCATGTAATTTTGCCAATTAATCGTAAAAAGCTTTTTTTACAACAATGGTGTCTTTGTCCCACTGAAATTTTCCGGCATATATTTTCGTAAAATATTTTTATCCTTAAATGTCCTTTTTTAAAGGATATTTTTTAATTTTCTCGAAAAAAGGGTCAAACTGACCCATAAAGGGACCAGTTAGAGGGTTAACATCTTCCACAAAAATAATCCTCATACAATTCCACAATATAACTCAGAATATAAGAATTCTCTCAGACATTAACTTACGGCATTTTTTTCATACAGTATAATGCTCCCTTCGACCAAAAATGAAAACTTTGACCCACTATAAAAAAAATCAGACGTGCTGGACCATAAGTTTGTGCTACAAAAATGATCTACTCAACATACCCTTTCAGAATTATGGGGTTGCTATTCTGTTCCATTCAAAAAGTCTTAATTTGTTGGACAGTGTTATTAATTGCGTCTCAGTATCTTGTAGCTTTACATAAACGAAATGGAATTTATTTTTCAAAAATTTATTCATTTTCTTCATTGCATCGAGCGTTAAGAATCTTTAGTTAAAGGTTTAGATTTATTAATCGTATTAAGAAGAAACCAATGGCAACTGAAATGTTTATGACTGCAGATCAGATCGCATTAACATAAAACCGACATATCGCCATCTCTCAACAAATTTATTTTCAAACTGAGCATTAACGTCTAAAAGAAATAGGCCTCTATCTGGTAAAATCAGATCTGGAAACTTGTTTTGACCTCCCCACTGACGCCTTTCTTGTCTGTTTTAGCCGGTTCATAGGACGCAGAGGTATTTCAAAGACATTTATTCTCTGATGACGGTAGGAATTTTATCGGAGAAACTATGCACTGCTGAAGGCCCATAACCAGTTTCTTACAACAGCAGAAGAGGCTTTAGCTAACCAATACACCTCCTTAGGATTAACTTGGTCTTTCATACCAACCTATGCCCCTTATATGGGTGGCCCTTAGGAGGCTGCCGTCAAAAGCAAGAAAACGCATTTAAAAAAATAATACTCGCTATGCTTTGCATTTGAAGAATTCACCACGCTGCTTGTAAGAATCGAAGCCGTACCGAATTCGAGACCATTGTAACGAATCACGGAAAACACGAATAGAGTTCTGCCACTGACTCCTGGTCATATAATGCGTGGTGCTCCTGTAATCGCACCACCTAAACCTCCACTGGATCCGCCACTCCATAACTTAACACTTTTAAAGCTCTGAGACCAGCTAAAGCCCAACGGCGTTATAAATGGAAAAAGGAGATAAGTAATATAAAACCAGATGATATTGCAATATCAAAGGACGACTTGTTACCATCCACCTGGCGCCTTTGTCGAGTCACTAACGTAGTTAGTGGAAAGATGATAAAGTTCGAGTTGCAGACATTTCAACACAAAATGGCCCACGATGCCACTTGTGTCGCGAAATCATCCCTTAAAATATTGTAAGGAGTTAATATTATAGAGCGTAAAGTTGTGCCATCTTACTATAAAAAACCAAAGGGTATTGCCTAAACTGCCTAGCACACTCTCACACAAGGTATTGGTGTATATTTAGAGCCCGATGAAATGCCTAAGAAGAAAATAATCACCCCTATCGTATTTGGCGTAGGTGTATTTCGATGACAATTTTGTAATAGATTAATGATAACTGTCTGTCTTTAATCTATTACAGAACTTTTAAAAATCGCCGATTTTTTGTTACGAAAACGCCAAACACGATAAGGGTGATTAAGTTATGCAACGCGCATCATAACACCATTCTGCACCGTGCGGAACGTGACCCCTGCTCACCTAGTTTAGAAGACCTATGCCATGATTAGGCTTGCCAGATCCCAAAAGCCTGAAAACTGAAAAACGTAAAATTTGCGCCTGGATTTTAGAAAAAAAACTGAACCTGTTTAAAATGCACTTGTTGTTCCAAAAAGTGAAATGTTATTAAAAATTAAAAAAAGAACACGTTAACATAAAAATTTATTTCAATCTTACGTTATATTAAGTACATATTTTTACTAAGGTACTTAGTATATGTCTTTTGCCACATATATTTTGAATTTTTATTTACAGAATTTACTAACTCTTTTGCTTTATTGGTATGCAAAAAAGTTTGAAAATTTTTGCAACTTTCATCAAAGTTTAATCTTATTACGAGTATAATTTCATTCTATGTCTCTCCTGAGAGTATAAATTATTTAAAATACAAAAGATCCTTTCGCAAAAAGCATCGCTTATTGGAATGGAAAGAACGAATGAACCAATTTATACAGATTTTGTACTTTATTTTAATTACATTTTTGAAAAAAGACGGACCATGTCTTATCGATTGAAATATTTTTTTGGAAAATTATTAAATTTCCCTCGCAGGCAGCAGAAGTAAAATAGTAATAATCGGAATTAGAAAAAGATAAAATCTAAACATTTGCAAATATAGTTGTAATTTCATTGTATTTAGAACGCAATTTTTCTGTACAAAATATTAATTTCATTATAAAAGAATATAAGATATGAAAAAACTGGACTGATTGCATTTTTCCTGGAAACTGGACCAGACATAAAAAACTGAAAAATTCAGGCGAATCCAGGCCATCTGGCAAGCCTAGCCATGATCATCCGTACCCAATAATGTAAATTGAGGAAAATTTTCAAAAAACTTTAGCGCCACAATCTTTAATAACAACCAGCCTAGCCTTGATTGCAGCTTTAATTCGGGTCAATCTCAATTATCACGAAAACAAACTGAACATGAACTTTTTACTTGACCCGAATATGCAGGTATCGTCCCTTCTTCTTAGTGCGGCTCGGATTCTCTCAGAATTCAAACCTTCTGCAGATTTGGCAAAATTGTATTGTTAACCGGTTAAAATCCTACATTCCAACGCTTCTAAACGCGAAATTTCGTATCATATCATAGTTTAAAGAGATCGACGGCGTGTTGGGGGAAGACTTCTGTATAAGCCACTATATGCTAGAGAAGCTGCAACAAGTATAAACCTATACAATTCTCCGTTCAGATGGAACTTTTTCAGAGAATGGAAGGACTGCATTTTTTCATTTGTAGTTATGTAATTCTAATACTTTGGTTTGCCATCCTTGGAGTTATTTCTCTTTAATTTTTTGGATAAGAAGTCCGTATTTTGTTGTTTTTTTACGAAAGATTTAATTACATACCTTACGGTTTTTATGTATTTTAGTTATTAGTTGTAGTTTCCTAATAAAGCAAGAAGCTTGTAAAATTTAACTCCTAAATTCAAGAGGAACTTTGCATTTTTATTTCTTTGAAGAAATATTTTTTAGTGGACAGAGGAGGTACCTCGCCCCTGCAACTTTTATGTACAAAAATAACCACCCTTATCGTGTTCGGCGGTTTCATAGCAAAAACCCAGCGTTTTTTATAAGTTTTGTAATAGATTAAAGATAGCTCGTAATAGTTATCATTAATCTATTGTCGTAGTCGAAATACGCCTACGCCAAATACGGTAGGGGTGAACATTTTCCTTTTATTATTTTGTGTCTAATCGAATCTAAAATCTTAATGCTGTTTCTGTATTACAGGCGATTTTTTTTACAAGTTTGTGGCTATAAGTGAATTGTACAAATTGCAAGTCCTCAAGTCATATTTCTTCAAGTGGTTAGGGTCGACAAACACTGGCATAAATTTGTACAAGTTACAAGTGTATGAGAAATTGTATTAAAGTTTGACTTTTAAGTTTTTTAATAGAAATTAGTGCGAATAAACACAATGTTAGGTCACCGTATAAGTGACCTAATATATATATATTTTTTGGCTGATTGTTGCCACAGTGATTTGATGCTAGTTATTGTATAAACAAACCACTGTAATAATTTTTTGGTTATTAACCGTTAGTTTTTTATATTTGTTTCTTACTTAAATTCTTTTAAATAGTATGTTTTGTTGTTGTTAAAAAGAATGAATTTACTTAAATTGTATACTCATATGCATACATAATAAGTTAAATTGGCACATTGAAAGTGAGAAAAAAAATAAAAACAACAAATAATATTTTATATTAGGTTTAAGCTAATGAATTTTTAAATAAAGAAATCAGTCGAATTCTAACAATCAAAGTATTCAATCAAAAATTAAAGTATACATAATTACAAAATAAAAATTTTATCGTGCTCTCACAAGAGGTGATGGTAAGATACTGTCGTTAGCTGAACTAAAGTGCCGCTTGGGAATTTTTGAGTGTTATTTAAAGCAGATATTAACGTTTGAAACTAATATTCAGAAGTATGATCCAAATGACAATGGTAGGCCCGAAATTTAGTACATTGCAGCGATAATGAATAAACAATCGCAGTGAGGTGAAGATGCTCATACTACAACGACAGCTGAATCTACAATTTGTTTTCCTGTAAGCAATCATAAGTTACCTTAGCTCAAGTTACGCACATTTAATGGAAAGTAGAGTGAGTACAAAAATTTTATAACTTCTTTCAACCAAATTATCGATCGTGAATCATGCAATTAGCATGTCAGTCAACAAAGCGACTAGGGCTTTGTGTAAATTGTTTGTCGAAGAGCCATTTATTCAAGTGCAAATTTGGTTCTCGCTTGCATCATAGTTTGCTTCATCGTCCTCAGCCAGTTCAGAGGCCCTCGTCCCCTGCTGCTGAACCTTCTATTTCTCGTCTGCCTTGTTTGATTCTCCTGCTTCTGTCCACACCCATATGGAAAAGTCTTCGTCGGAACAGGTACTGCTTGCTACTGCTATGGTTCTCGTACGTGGCGCTTCTAGTTGCTATCAGCTAGGGCGCTTTGCTAGATTCTTGCTCTTAATTAAATTTCATGACTGATGAATTTTCTAGAAAAAATTATTCTTGCCTCGTAAAAAACAAACCACCGAAGTCACCAGAATTGTAAATACTTGTAGTTAAAGTTAATATCAACAAATGTTATATCTCGATTAAATGATTTTGAAGTGACCCTGTCGTTTGGTATTACACCTCATATTTCGTATCAAGCACATTCTGAGTTAGGTGTCTCATCCTGGAAATTGCTTCCAAATACGTAGCTTGCAGATGAAAATTTCTTCAAATCAAAGCGAAAATATCTTAATTGGTACTGAAGCATTTTTCGATATTCTGTCAGTCAGATAAAACTTGATCCTAATTTGCCGAAGTTACACAAAACACTTTTTGGGTGGATTGTAGCAGGTCGTTGTTTTTCAAACAGTTCACAAGTTTCCGGTTCGTCTAATTGTGAATCATTATTCAACAATTCTGTCTATCGGGAATCAAAGAGTCTGTTGATGTCTTAGGTCTTTCACGCAACATGGCTCCTAAAAGATTTGTCTCTCAGGAAAGACGATTTCTTCGTAACAGCAATCTGAAATCGCAAATATGAAAGAATAAAAAGATTGTGGACATATGAGTCAAGTTCGCAGCCCACGCTTAGATTACCTCATAATTTCATCCCTCACCACTGCGTTTTTAAGCTCAACAGCATCTCAACTAAGTTGAGAGAAGTCTTTGACGCCTCTTTTCACTCATCGTCCCAGAAGTCTCTAAATGATTTTCTTATGGTCGGATCAACAATTCTATTTTTCTTCGTTTTCTTCTTTATCGCTATACTATTACAGCAGATACAATAAAAATGTACCGCCAGATTCTTATCGATTCTTCGATTAGAAAATATCAATATATATTGTAGAGAAATTCTGAAGTTGAGGAGCTACGTACATATTAGTTAAATACTGTCACAAAAGGAATTTCAGCCGCGCCCTGTCTAGCAATCAAAAAGTGGCTCTCAAATCTTAAAGATTTTCAAAATTATAGAACTACAAAAAACTTGAACGTTGATGAATCGGCTATGCCCAGCACCCTTGGTATTACGTGGGACCAACAAAGAGACGTATTTCTACTTTGATTTTCACCCAAAATTTCGAAAGAGGCAAAAATCACCAAACGAACAATTTTTTCGCTCTCTTCATCACTTTTTGAACCCCTTGGACACCTGGCGCCGCTAATTATTAAGGCTAAAATCATGTTGCAAGGGCTGTGGATTATGAAAATTGATTGGGATAAATCTATACCTCAAGAACTTTACTCAGCCTGAGAATTTTTCGAGTTCTTCAGGAAATGTCTCAGTTCAGCTCTTTACACGTAAATCTCTAGTTGCTCCTACAAAAAGAAAATCATTGTCAAAACTAGAACTGTGTGATAGTGCTTCAATGGCTCAAGCAACATTCTTCAACATTATCCGTTTTTGCTGGTAATAGGGTATCAGAAATTCAAGATTTCACTCATGGATGCGTTTGGCGGCATATTCCAACGAACTGCAAACCTGCTGATATTGTTTCGCGTGGTTCAAATGTAGAACAACTCACTACTTTTATATGGTTCCAAGGACCAAGCATTCTTGCGCATGATTCTGATCAATGGACTCCTGATAAATTGGATAAACTTTCCGAAGAGAATTTAAAAGAAGTAGACAAATAAAATCGTAAAACTGTACTTTGCCTACAAAAGCAATATATTTTTATATTAAATTCGATACCAAGATATGGGTCATATTTGAAAATTATTCGTTTTATCGCCGGAATTCTTTGTTTTGCTCAAAAATCAAAAACTAGTATTTTCAATTCTGACATTTTACAGCCCCAAGAATTAGAAAATGTCTTATATTGTATAGTTTATAACATTCAGAAGCAACATTTTAGAGATGATATAAATTGAGCTAAGAAGAAGAAAGATCCCTAAGGTGCTCTTAAGTGTCTCAACTCCTTTCTAGATTCATCAAATGGCTATGATTTGCTCAAGGCGGGTGGTCGCTTGAAGTTTGCAGCAATTTCTGAGGGTGAAAAACATCCAATACTATCGCCAAGTAAAAATTATTTTGTACACTGCTATGTTCGTCACCTACACATCACTAACATAGTATATGGTAGAGATGGTCGCGTCATTATTGTAGACATCAAAACAACAAAAGGAATTATACGTCGCCCTATCCACAAACTGGCTAAATACCATTTGTATACAATTTTCTTGAAAGCTTTCTTTCAACGGGGCCAGCATCTTAGATCACCGTATAAGTTCTATCTAAATATTAATTTTTGTTTTTCATATATTTTCAATATATTTTTTGACTCATTGTTACCACAGTTAGTTTTTTATATTTGTGTTTTACTTAAATTCTTTTAAGTAGTATGTTTTGTTGTTGTTAATAATTCTTGCAAGAAAAACCGACTTCAAAACAGATTTCATCTGTCTGCCTATAACGGTTCAAGAGTATGGCAACATAAATTAGATTACATTAACTATTGGGACACCAAACTTTATACTTGTTCAACTGTTTAATAGTTTGGCAATATACGTCAAGTTACAGCAACTATAGGGTCACCCTTTATTTTCAAAAATGCTGTTGTAGTAGGTTTAGCAATCAGGTTCTGTGTAAAATTCAACCTTCTGCCTATAACGCTTCTGCAGTTTGGCCATATACATCATGTTCAACGATCAACTATTGTAAAACTGTGTAATTTATAATTTAAAGTTTTTATACTTCTTATTATACGAGGGCTGCTCTATATATTTCTGGCCTAATAGTGAAAATGCGAATATTTATAATCAAAAATGGTTTTATTGTTTTTCAAAGTATTCTCCAGCATGATTTATACACTTTTGCATGCGCTCAAACCAGTTGTCGAAGCACTTTTTTCACTCCGATTGAGACACTTCTAAAACATGGTTTTTGAACACTTCAACAGCTTCTTCTGGCGACGAAAATCGTTGACCACGCATTTTTTTCTTGATGTGCGGAAACAAGAAGAAGTCATTAGGTTCCAAGTCAGGGCTGTACGGCGGATGACTCATTAATTCGACGTTTTGGCCGGTCAAAAACGCTCTGGTTTGAGCCGATGTGTGAGAGCTCGCATTGTCATAGTGAACAATGATTCGTCTTCTCTTGTTGGTTTTTCGAATTTCTCCGATGACTTCAGGCAAACAAATTGTAGTGTACCACTCACAAGTGACCGTCCTACGTTGCTCAAGCGGAACAGTCGCCACATGAGCAGTTTTGCCGAAGAAACAGGCGACCATTTGCTTCGAAGTGCTTCTGACACGAACAACTTTCGTTGGATTTTGCTCGTCTTTGAAGACCCACACGGTCGATTGTTGTTTCGTTTCGGGCTCATACGCATAGGTCCATGATTCGTCACCAGTGACGATCTTATAAACGTCTTTTGAAGCACCGCAATCGTATTTTTGCAACATTTCTCTGCACCAATCGACACGAGCCTTTTTTTGAGGGACTTTCAAATTGTGCGGGATCCAAAGAGAACAAACCTTTTTTACGGCCAGGTGTTCATGCAGTATCGATGGAAGAAATGTCCAAGGATGTCTCTATCTCTCGGTATGTCGCATGTCGATCTTGCATTTTGAGTTCACGCACGGCATTAATGTTCTCTGGCACAACAGCCGTTTTTGGACGACTGTGACGGTGGAAGTCCCGATGGTCGTTTCTACCTACACATCGTAAAATAGTTTACTCTAGCATAAGTATTAGCTTTAAGATCTTATAAAATGAATTCTGTATTATTTGATTGTTAAGTTCTTATTTTAATTTTATAAGCAAAAGGCATTCCTTTCTTTGTTAAACAACGATCTACTCATGCTGGGTTGTTGTTGTGACGATCAAAGCAAGTATAGCTGCTTTATTGTTTGTTTTTATTTTTACAACAACACCCACGACAACAACCAAGCATGCATTGGTTGATGGTCAACCATTTAGCTTACGTAGTGTAAGCAAATTTATTTTTAGAATTACAAGCAGACACTACCACAATCACAGACTGCCTGTATGTGTGGCCAGCCGACGGGTATAAAAGGCGAGCAATTTGCCTGTATCGAGACAGTTGATTGCCGGCTGGCCTTCAGGTAAGACCGGTAGTTTAGTAGTGGATTACACGCTAAACTGTTGCTCCTACACAGGCAGTAGAAGGAAGTGGTAGTGTCTGGTTACACTCAATACCAACTCCTCGAGAGCGATCATTTGTCCGTTGATAGTCGACTGTCATATTGGGGTCTACATCGGTTGCGGTGCACGCGCCTGTGTATTTCCCAAGCGGTACGAGTAGTGGTTTACACGCTCATATCCGCTAACCGACAACGGCTGCCGACGGGACGTGACGCCCACACGCTTGAGCCTTGGTCACTAGCAATTGACTAAGTAGTAGTTTTGTTAAGACGTGAAGTAGAATAAACACGTATTGTATTTTGAAGTATACCGTGTTTTACTTTCAACGACGACGACCCTGGACGCCGCTGAGTTCTGCCCCAGCAACCAGCGGAAACGTGTCGTTACACGACCTTCACGGGTTTCGTCTTTGAGCGAGCTTCGGCTACGATTAAATTCATTATACCAATTTTTCACAGTGCTATAGGATGGTGCTTCATCGCCATACAAAGATTTAAGTTGTTCAATGCACTCTTGTCGTGCTAATCCACGTCGAAAGTTTTGACAAATGATGGCACGAAAATGTTCACGAGTTAATTACATTTTTTTTTTTTTTATTAATTTTTTCAAGTCACTGTAAACAACACAAATAAAATGACAAACTTTCCAATGGAAATTTCAGATTGCACTTGGCAGCACTCAGTGTTGCCAGGCCCGAAATGTATATAGCAGCCCTCGTACGAAACAAAGTAGTGGTAAAATTCAGGTGTTTGTATATAACGGGTCAAAAGATACGACCATATAGAACAGGTTAGGTAAGGTGCACAGGCCGTCAGCGCAAAAGAAAAAGACCGACTTACTTGGGTCCCAAAGGTCCCATTGTGTTACCTGGTAACAGGATGTGCAGGGATCAGATTGAGGTCCCTACGGCACCATCAAAGATCCACATCCAAACCACCCCGAGGACTGGATAAACAAGTTTATCCTAGCAACATCGCAGACAGATAAGTCTGCAAGACAATGCAGTCTCGGACTGCCGAAGATAGCTGCTATATTCCCAGAAAGAGCCGGGCAGTGGCAAAGCAGATGCTCCACCGTTTCCTCCTCTTCCTCATCTTGACAACTTCTCCTAGCATGGGCACCAATGACGCAGTGCCCCTTCAGCACTGCCACCAGTGTGCCCAGCTGCTCCCGAGGAAACCTCAGTAGATTTGCGGATCTCCCTCTATCGTACTGAGGCCACAGTGTCCTCGAGACCCTGCAGGTAACCTCTTCGGACCATCCAGACTATGCAGCCCTATAGAGTTCCTGCCGAAATAAAGCTTTACAGCAGCTTAATAGGACTTCCACCAGTGGATCTATTCCTCGGTCTTGCAACTGGGCTCCAAATCTGGCGAGTTCGTCCGCGACCATATTTCCGGGTATGGTCGAGTGAGCTGGCACCCAAAACAGTTCCAGGTTGGAATGTCTCGCCATCTCGTTAAGAGATGTCCGGCATTCACCAACCAATCTGGATGTCGTATAGACATCTGATAAGGAGTTAATCGCGGCCTGTCAGTACAAATCCGGATATCCTCCGTATATCCTGTGGTACCTCATCCAGCAAGCTGCCCTTCTGATGGCTGAGATCTTAGCCTGTACCACGCTACATTGATCATGAAGCTTGAATTTCATCCTGATCCGAAATCTAGGAATGAAGACGCCCCCCGACCCCCCTGTCCGACTTTGACCCGTCAGTATAGACATCAAGTACATCTCCACGAGGCATACTCGACGTGCCTGACGTTGATACCACGAAACTAATGTCAGACATGGGGAAACCAAAAGGGCCCTCGACGGAGTGGTGCGTATTGCACCAGTGACCATCAAGGCCGAGGTGCGCAGTATCCTGTTCAATATACTGCAGTTCGCCAGTCTGCCCAGTGCGGACCACCATACGAGGACCCCATACATTAGTATGGGTTTTATCACCGTAAGACGTGTACGACGTCCTGGGATTGATACCCCAGTGTTTGCCTATGGCCCTTCTACACACATACAAAGCCACTGAGGCCCTATCCGCCCGAAAACGGACATTGGGGGTCCACGACAGTTTGGAGTCCAGGATGATACCCAGATACTTCGCCCTGTCAGACAAACCATATAGAACAAATTAAATTAATTTTGAGAACACTCTGATTTCTAAATTCAAATTCTAAGCTTCTTGTTATAGCCGACTTAGCTAAACACGTCTCTCGTAAATTTCAGCTGTCTGTCTATAACGGTTGAAAGGTTCGGCAACATACACTAAATTACATCAACTATTGGGACACCCGTTTATTTCCAAAACCAAATTTTATACTTGTTGTTGTAGCGGAGTTAGTAGTAGAGGTTCTTTTTAAATTTCAATCGTCTGTGTACAACTGTTTAAAAGTATAGCCATATACACCAAATTAAATTAACTATAGGAGCACCCTTTAATTTATAATTTTTAGTATTAATACTTGTTGCTATAAGGGCCATAGCAATCGACATTCTGTTCAATTAGCAAACGTGTGTCTATAACGGTTCAAAAGGTAGGGCCATATAAGTAAATTTACATCAATTATTGGGGCATCCTTTATTTTATAGATTTATTTTTGTATAACTTTTTGTTATTGGGAGCCATAGTAATACGCAGCCATTTTAAATTTTACCGAACCGCCCTTTACAGTTTATAATACACGTAAAAAATATGTATGTTGTAGGGGGTCACCCTTTAATATTTAAGATAATGAACTGTTTTTTAAACGGGGACAACCTGTATGCATCATATTACCATATCGGTTCAGAAATGACTGAGTTCTGCAGGCACAAACATAAAAAAGCAACATTCAGCCGAATTGTGTACCCTCCTTTTTTTTTGAAGTCGGTTAAAAAGAATCCATTTACTTAAATTGTAGACTCATATGCATACGAGTACATAATAATATTGTTTTTTGTAACTTAAATACAAATAATAAAAAAAAGTTAAATTGGTGCATTGGAAGTAAGAATCAAAATAACAACAGTGATTGCCCTTGAATAATATTTTGTAATAGGTTTAAGCTAATGAATTTTTAAATAAAGAAGTCAGTCGAATTACAACAATCAAAGTTGTTGTTTTTGTTTTGAGTCTACGGTCACTTGGTAAATATCACTGCCCAAAGAACAATTTAGCAGCCTATAAATAACAATTTTAAGAATCAAATTGCCCTACAACGCCGCCGGTGAAGAAAACGCTCTTAATCGTACAAACAAAATTGTTGAATTTTGAATATAACTTAGCATTTATTTTTTTTATTATTTTTTCATTCACCCTTATTCTAGTTGTCGGCGTCGTCACATATCAATGTTGATATGTGTCGATGCATTCGATTTGTATTTCTTCTTGTCGTTATTGACACTTATCGATTACTGCTAAAAAATTTTTTGTATTCTATAACAAATGTGACGACGATATTGTATTGACGTGACTCTGTTTTTTTGTCAACACCTTTTAGCTTAACGACTGGAAGTGATTTAAACCAAATATAACATTGAAAATGTAAAAAGTGAAGGTTACAAATGCAAATCAATTTAAGAAATTGAAAAATTTTCGCAGAGGCACTGCTTCACATAATTTAAAAAAAAAATGGGAAGAAATTGGAGAAATTCTCTTGCGCCGCCTAGAAGATTAGAAGATGAATGGCAAAAGGTAACAAAATAAAGGATTAAACAGGGATTTATAAAAAAAATTTAAAAATTACTTTTAAGGTATGGTAAAATTTGCTAATAAAGCGGAAAGTACGAGGGCTGCTATATATATTTCTGGCCTGGCAACACTGATTGCTGCCAAGTGCAATCTGACATTTCCATTGGAAATTTTGTCATTTTTTTTCAATCGTACTCAAAACGTTTTGACGTACGGCCATTATTTGTGTTGTTTACAGTGACTTGAAAAAATTAATATAGAAAAAAAAATGGAATTAACTCGTGAACATTTTCGTGCCATCATTTTTCACAACTTTCGACATGGATTATCACGACAAGAGTGCATTGATGAACTTAAATCTTTGTATGGCCATGAAGCACCATCCTATAGCACTGTGAAAAATTGGTATAATGAATTTAATCGTGGCCGAAGCTCGCTCAAAGACGAATTCCGTGAAGGTCGTCCAAGAACGGCTGTTGTGCCAGAGAACATTGATGCCGTGCGTGAACTCATAATGCAAGATCGACATGCGACATACCGAGAGATAGAGACATCCTTGGACATTTCTTCCACCAGCATACATTCGATACTGCATGAACACCTGGCCGTAAAGAAGGTTTGTTCTCGTTGGATCCCGCACAATTTGAAAGTCGCTCAAAAAAAGGCTCGTGTCGATTGGTGCAAAGAAATGTTGCAAAAATACGATTGCGGTGCTTCAAAAGACGTTTATAAGATCGTCATAGGTGACGAGTCATGGATCTATGCGTATGAGCCCGAAACGAAACAACAATCGACCGTGTGGGTCTTAGCAAAATCCAACGAAAGTTGTTCGTGGAAGAAGCACTTCGAAGCAAATGGTCGCCTGTTTCTTCGGCAAAACTGGGGGGTTATTATGTATTTCTATTCGAATCGAAAAGAGTTTCGAAAAGAATTTTCGAATCGAAAGAAAATTCGTATTATGTAGTGCGTTCGAAAGGCCTGCAGAGTTGTGTTTGTAATTTTAAGGGAAATTTTAAATAATTTCACTTTTTTATGTGTCAAAACTTGGCAGGACTTTGCACTGTTTGATACAAAAGTCAAATTTGTAAATAAATCTAATATAAATATTTATTTGGAACGTGAACAAAAACTTTAATTCATTTGAGCTACGTAACATTTATATTTGTAATTACATATGTATGTACATTGTATACATATTCAAAACAAAAAAAGAAAAATAATTCATAACAAACATAACATAAAATAATTCATAATAGTATTGTAAAAAAAATTAAAGGGAAGTAGGGAAAACTCAATAAAATTTTCTTGTTCTAATTTAAAAATTTCTCTCTTTAATTCTAATTTCTCCTTTTCCAGATCAAACAAACGTTCCTCCCGTGATATTTTTCCATTTCGTTTTTCTTGAAAAATCTAAACTTCTCTTTTTTAATATGTACATGTGCTCCATTGTAGCACTGCTCCGTTTTAAGTATTATTTGGCTGTTGATATATAAATATTTATCGCGCCTAATTCTGTTAATAATATTTTTTATTTTTTTAATAATAAGTTTATAAGTTGTATCGAATTTTCTTAAGTGCTGTTTCTGTATTACAGGCAATCAACTCGTCTGAAAAATTTATATGAAAAGCACTCAGTTTTTTGAGTTATTTCCATATAAATTTTTCAGACGAGTTGATAGGCTGTAATACGGAAACAGCACATTAATATTTAATTTGATTGTGTACTTGTTTTTCTAATAATGATTATGATATATGGTGTAGGAATATTTATTTGTGCTCCATATCTACACGTACTACTGATTCCTTCAATATAATTATTAATTGCAAGCAGTTCCGCAACTTTTTGCTCTAGTGGTGAAAGGAAACAATAATATCTTGGTCCAGTTTCTGAAATATTATTTTTTTTACGGCGAGACTTTAACTTTATGTGTTGCTTACAATCTGCAGCACTTTAATCTTGCGATAGTCTCTGCGATAGCCCCTGCATTTGCTTTTGGCATTAGAAACATTTAGGTATCCTTTTGTTAAATTTGTATGCAATGTCTTTAATTCCACCATTATTTAATTTTGCCTTAGCTACGTATGTAAACTCCTTTTAAATAATAATTTTAAAATCAAAGCATTTAATAAACGTTTTTTTTTATTAACTACATTTTCAAATGTGTATTCTTAATTTCTTTTATGTATGTAAAAAAATAACTATAAAGTTTCCGCAATCAAAATGGCATTCGAATAATCTACATACGTTAATAACACATTTGATATTTGCTTTCGTACTACATAATGGCAATTTCGAAAGGGATTTTTTTGGTTTCCGAATTGGATTAAAAAATTACCTCAATTTACCAACGTTCGGAAATAAATTTCCGAAAATCGTACTACGTAATCTCATTTTTACGAATTCGATGATTTTCCGATTCGAATAGAAATACATAATAACCCCCCTGGTCATGTGGCGACTGTTCCGCTTGAGCAACGTAGGACGGTCACTTCTGAGTGGTACACTACAATTTGTTTGCCTGAAGTCATCGGAGAAATTCGAAAAACCAACAAGAGAAGACGAATCATTGTTCACCATGACAATGCGAGCTCTCATACATCGGTTCAAACCAGAGCGTTTTTGATCGGCCAAAATGTCGAATTAATGGGTCATCCGCCGTACAGCCTTGTACGGCGTGGTCAACGATTTTCGTCGCCAGAAGAAGCTGTTGAAGTGTTCAAAAACCCTGTTTTAGAGGTGTCTCAATCGGAGTGGAAAAAGTGCTTCGACAACTGGTTTGAGCGCATGCAAAAGTGTATAAATCATGCTGGAGAATACTTTGAAAAACAATAAAACCATTTTTGATTATAAATATTCGCATTTTCACTATTAGGCCAGAAATATATAGAGCAGCCCTCGTAAAGCCACCGGCGGCAGAATGTTAAAACAATTTTCGCTGGGAAACATGTCTAATGACATGGAACTAGCTGAAGTCGAATTTTTCGTTAAAAACACAGTCAGGAGCAGGCAAAAGATATGTACTACTTGCGATACAGCAAATTAAAATTATTTCAATTTTCCCTGAGAAGTTTTCTTTCCAAAACAAGTTTTTGTTTGGTCGAGCTTTCATCATCACTTGAATCAAAATTTTCTTCACATATAAAAATATTTTTTCACAAAAATATCAAACACAAATAAAATTTAATAAAAAATGTAGGGATATGCATTTTCATTTTATAAAAATCGATAAACCGTCGACTTCGTCACAAGAATGTTTTAGAATTCAAAACTTTAATTGAATTGACACCGACATTGATACGAAGTGATATTGATACTAACACGACGACGAAGCCGACAACTAGAATATAACATATAATAAAATTGTAACAGGATCAAATGTTTACATGAAATATTAATTTTTTATTTTTATTAAATTAGGAATTGAACTGTGAATATTATAAATGAATAAAAATTATACTGGCTTTAGTTTATTTATTTTAATTTTTAAAAATCTTTTTAGAAAAAAAAAATTATTTTACAAATGTATGGGGGCGTTTTCCAAAGAGAACACGATAAATTAGACGCAATATATACAAGAATTACATATTATATATTCACAAGAATTTGTAATTGTAGAAATTGTACATTACAAGTGCAAAAAGATACAAATATTATGAGTTTAGTTAATCAGGACCCTGATCGCCTGTAATACAAAAACAGCACATTAATTTATAAAATAAAATTTACCTTTGAGTATGACTTAATATAAGATGTATTTTTCCATACTTGAATTAATTCATAATATAAATTTTTTTTTGATTATTTCTTTATTTAAGCAATACTAAGACGGCATACAGTAGTCCGTGGCAGTGGACAACTGTTACAGCAACGGGCGAATGACACACACGGGCTCATAAGGAGCCCGATATCAATTTAAACTATTCGGAAAAATTTCAGGATACCGGTTTTAATCCTGCCTTAAAGCTAAAGAAAGCTATGTACGCTCCTTTTTACTCCAACAACACAGCAAACGCTTTGATTAACAGCAACAAAAACTGCGCGAACATGGCATATAAAATGGGCCCGCAAGGAACATATCCACCAAATGTTGTTCCGTTAAATTTATCCGAAACTATAATTCAAGATAAAATATCAATTCCGATTAGACGAGATCCACAACCATCCTGTACTCATAAAGATTTTGTTGATACAAGGTGTAATATTGATTATACAAGTCCTTGGTATAGAAGCCAACAACAACAGCAACAACAACTTAATACGCAGCTGCCATGGACATCGATTAGCAGTAACTGCAGCTACCCAGAAAACATTTCTCAAGAAACCTGTTCTAACCGATCACAAACGTTTCCAAATTCTCGTCCGTTTTTTGTGCAATTTAATCCATACATAGCTACCCAAAGAGTCCTTAATGCGTCTCGCAATCAACAACATTCTGTAAACATAAATGATCCTCAAACAACAAATTTACATTTTGCAGATTATGATTACACATTGCGTTAAATAGAATGTATATACATATGAGCGCATATAAATTAATGGTATTCATTAGCAATTTATTCTAACATTTGGTGTTAGCTTTAATTATTGAAGTTTTAGCATGTAAGAAAGGGAAATAATTTGTTAAGAACACGTTCGATTTTATTGTTTTTATATTTTAATATTTCTGTTTTTTTATGTGGAATAATTTATTTGGACTTTTACAAAGATTAAGTAATTTGCATTTTTTACGAATTAATTTGGTTACGAATTAATTTATCTTCATTTTATTTATTTGTTCTCATATAACAAGCCTTAAAGTGTTAAAAAATATATTACCTTTGTGAGAAAAAAAATATACATAAAATATATTTTAAAATTATGCATTTCAACTATTTTTTTATTTTTAATAATGACATGAATGTATATGATTCTTGTAGTTTGTATATACAATGTTCCCCCATTTACAAAAATATAAAACGGGAGAAATTACGTGAATTTTATTAGTTAATTTGTTATGAGTATGTATATTGTTACGCACTAAAATTGTTAATATCTTCCTTTTTTTTTATCCAAAGTGTTATGTTTTTACTAAGTTTTGATTTTAGTTCTTAAGTAAACATTTACTTAAACAAAGATAATTGAATTTAGTTACCTAAATTTTTTGTTCAAATTAAAAGCAAAATAATAGCGGTGTTCACGGTTTGTTGATTATTTACATCTTAATAAATTTACGACAACCGCAAAATGCTTATATTTTAATTTACTATGCTTGTAATATCTAAAATACTGAAAACTGTAACAGATGTAACTGCATTTATTTACAAGTGTGTTGGCATATTTGGCGCCATACTGTGTTTTGCTGTTTTGATTTCTTTTCGATGCAAAAAAAAGGTCTTTCAAACTTAGTTAAAACCCCTAGAATAATTAAAAGAGTTTTAAATTAATTATGAACCTTGAATTCCGCTAATATTTTTTACACGCAAGTGAAAACTCGTGTTAAGACCAACAGCGACTGTTATGGAAAATTTTCACATTATAGTTTAAGTAAAGTAAAAGGTATACATATATAAATAAAGTATCTATTTTAAAGTAACAAATGTATTATTAACATGCAAACAATTATGTATTTTATTTATGTAATCGGTGCCGAACATATGTTTTGTAGTTTTTATGACAACGATATCATCATTGTCAGATAAAAGTAAATGAAAAAAGTGAAAAAGTGCTTTAAAAAAAAACTTAAAATAAAAAATTCAATTAAAATTAAAGCAGAAAAATGGACAGCGACGGTATTTCACGAGATGATTTTGATGCTTTTTATCATATACCACAAGATGTACAGTTGACAATACCTATACATACACATGATTCTATGCACATTTTTATGTATACTGAAAAACTCTAAAGGTTAAATTAGACGTGCCATACCATAACGCCATAGCCGTAACCATGGCCATAACCATAATCATATTTACAGCCAGCGAATAGTGGTGCCATAACCATAAACAACTCTTATTTGTTTAGCCGTTTATTAAGAAAACAGCGAAATGAAAAATATAAACTAAAACTTGCCAATACAATATAGAGAAAGTAAAAAATAAGAACAAAATAAAAAAACAAACCGTTAATACCTAAATTCAATAGTCAGTTGTATATGGTTATGGTAAAAATCAAAATTTAATTAATATCTATAGTTACGGCTATGGCATTATGGCATGTCACCAATAATCAAATACATTGTTTTCCATAAGGTTGGTTTGAACAGCTGTTTTATATGGTTATGGTTATGGCACGTTTAGTTGAACCTTAATTAAGTTTAAAAAATTTGGTTTTCGTATGCTGTCAATTTCAAAGGAGTAGGATTTCTGTTAAAAACCCAACCGAAAAAGTTAAAGCTAGAATATTTTTGGCAAAAGTTAAACATTTGGAACTTAATCCCCGGGAGCACTTTACTCTATTTCCATTAGTTTGATCTTGGCACCATATTAAACATTTTGCAGGGAATGTATTTGTATTTCAAAAAATTTTTTTTTAACGTATGTATGTATGTACATACCTAAATATAACTTTTTTGGAAATTTTATTTCTAGATTTAAAAATAAGTTTATCACAGGGAAACCAGGGGGCAACTTACGGCATTTAATACAGATCGAAATTTACATGAAAATTCTATTAAAATTTCGATCTAAATCGAATGCCGTAATTTGCCCCAAGTCTCTTCTACATACATATATCTTTGTCTAATAAAAATAAAGCTGACAATAACTCAATATTGTTATTACTTTTAATTTATTTTTATTTTATTCTTTTTTCGGCTTGAGGTCAGTTGTTTTTTTCTACTCAATAAAATAATACATAAAAAAGAAATGGCCATATGGATATGCTTTCTCCGCAGTAATACATTTCAATTTGTAGTTTTAAATAAATAAATATTTCATGAGAATATCATGAAATATTTATATTTGTGGTCCATGTTTGTTTATTTATTTAATTCTGACACTTGGCAATTCTTACTACCGTGTGAACTATCAGTTTGTTGTCAGATAATTATCTTACAATGAAATTGTCAGTTTTCTGACAAATGCCTTGCAATCGTGTGAACTAACAATCTAAATTGTGTTTACAATTTTTAATTGCCTTGTCATTGTCAGTACATTGTTAGGTCTGACAACCGTCTGTACAGAGCTTAAATTCAATAGGTTAATGTTAATAATTTTATTATTTTGAAATTTCATAAAAAGTTTAAAAATTTTATATTTTGGTTAAAAAGTACTGTTAGCGTAACCCTGCTAACAATACTAAAAGTACTGTTAGCGTTACCCTGCTAACAATACTTTTTGACCTACGAATTTTTGAAAAGTCGCACAAAAGATCGTTTTATAAAAATAAAGTCGCACAAAAAAGTCGTTTGAGAAAAAAAAAGTCGCAATCTTTTTTTGTTTACATTTTTGTTAAAAAAAAAATCATAAAACAAAAAAAGAAGTAAAACAAAAAGCTCATTGCAGAATCCATTTTTATCATATACTATAAGATGTACAGTTGATAATACATATACACATGATTCTATACACATTTTTATGTATACTGAAAAACTTTCATTAAATTTAAAAAATTTAGTTTTCGTATGCTGCCAATTTCAAAGGAGTAGGATTTCTGTTAAAAAACCAACCAAAAAAGTTAAAGCTAGAATATTTTTGGCAAAAGTTAAACATTTGGAACTTAAGCCCCGGGAGCATTTTACACTATTTCCATTAGTTTGATCTTGGCACCATATTAAATATTTTGCAGGGAATGTAATTGTATTTCTAAAATTTTTCTTAACATATGTTTGTATGTACATACATAAGTACAACTTTTTTTGAAATTTTATTTCTAGATTTAAAAATAAGTTTATCGCAGGGAATCCAGTTGGCAACTTACGGCATTCGGTATCGATCGAAATTTACATGAAGATTCTATTGAAATTTCGATCTAAATCTAATGTCATAATTTGCCCCCAGTCTTCTATATCTTTGTCTAATAAAAATAAAGCTGACAACATTGAGTTTCATGTTATTACTTTTAACTTATTTTTATTTTCTTTTTTCGGCTTGAGGTCAGTTGTTTTCTTCTACGCAATAAAATAATACATAAAAAAGAAATGGCCATATGGATATGCTTTTTCCGCAGTAATACATTTCAATTTGTAGTTAAATAAATAGATATTTCATGAGAATATCATGAAATATTTATATTTGAAGGAATCAAGCACGAATAAAGTAAATTAATATAAAAAAGAATCCGAATAAAAAATTTTTATGTTGATAAAAAAGAAACTTTTTATTTATTTTCTGTTTTATTATACTGATTTTTCCCAATATTTCGATCAACTTCGTTCTTTTGATTTGTGGTCCATGTTTGTTTATTGTGTGTCTGTATATCTGTGTACATGTCTCTACATCTCCCTTGTAATTAAGTCTCATCGCTTCTGTTTTATTATTTTTGCGTTGACTCTTATATTTCACATGTTCTAATAAATCTTTGATTCTTTTGTTAGGGAAAGCATTTTTCATTAATATGTTTTTAATTTTGTCTATGTTTTTTAAATAAAAACAGCGGTCACTGATCGTAAATATGCCGTCAATAAAATTTAGAGCCGTATTTATTATGATTTTTCTCGGAGATTCTGAATAGAAATTTACAATTCTTCCTGATGACATAGGTTTTTGAAGCTAATCCAATTTCAGCCGGTTTCGCTTTCTAATCACTATTGCATCTAAATACGGTAATTTTTTGTTTTCCATTGTAATTGTATTCCATTGTTAAACGAGTTAAGTATAATCTCAACATTATCCATTTTAACAAATGCGAAAAGGTCGTCTACATATTTTATTAAAAGTCGTGGTTTGTTTTTAGTTTTCGGAGAACCTCCATAAAAATTGAAAACAATTTTTATTAATAAGCAATGTGCACATGCACATCAATATGAAAATGATCAACGAGGAATTGGGAAAATCAATAAAACAAAATAAATAAAAAAGCTTCTGTTTTATGTATTATTTTATTAAGTAGAAGAAAACAACTGAGCTCAAGCCGAAAAAAGAATAAAATAATAATACAATAGGTCAACGAAAAAACACAAAATATATTAATTTATTTTTAAGGAACGCTTATTTTCTAAACAAGCACTGCTGTGAGTTAATACATGTACTGCCAGTTGTACAAATTAGAAAACATTGGTTCGTCTAGCGAATTTTTTAAATTACCCATTTATGCCAAAATTATTCAACATTAATTTAATTTCAAAGAAGTGTTCATAATGTTTATTATATGCATTACTTTCAAATAATTTGTACTCACTTTAAACTAAATTCTAAAACGAGATCATTGTAGTTAACGTCTTTTTAAGTGGCGAAAAATCTGGTTCCAAATATCTTAGAATATTAAGTTTCTTATCATTAAAATTTATCCTTTTCAATATTTCATCGCATAGCCTTTAATAAAAATTTAATATATGTCGTTTAATATAGATGCAATCATTTTCAGGTATATATAAATTTTTTAAATATTAATTGCATCTTTATAACCAGCCACAATAATTTCATACTTGAAGCCAGTATTCCTTTTTTAAGAAAATTTTGCAAAATTTGAACAGCATCTCTTGCGTATGGTAAAATACATATACTATTTGGGATGATTCGAAGAAATTTTTTAAAATTATCTATCATTCCAAGAATGTAGCAACAAAATGTTATAAAAATTTGGTTCATAGTGACAGTAAATATTGAATTCATTAATGTTGTTCAATGTTTTTCACATTTTTCTTCAAATTGAGCTCAAATGAAATAATGCTGCAATACTATTTAATTATTCACCCATATTCTGTTTGGAGTCGTCAACACAAGACGACGTCATTTTTATTTTTTTGTTGTAAATCGGTATTCACGTTGTCAATATTGTGATTAACCGATGGGGAATACCAAATTAATATCGATGTTGTGTTAAATTGGTGTTGTCTCAAAACTGACGACGGCAAACAGAATAAGGGTGAAGTGTCGTCACTTAGTTACATTTAACTATTATATAGTTGTCAATCGTTAAACTTGTCATTATTAATTATCTTTTGATCTATGGTTATTACCCTCCTTTTTGTACAAATTAGTATAGATACCCACTTCACTTGCTGTTAATTTGATCTAGTAGAAAGACGTGGTTTTTTCATAATATAATAAAGCATTATTTTTAAATATTACTAAAGTAATAATACGTGCTTTTTAATTTCAATACACAACAGTAATTGGCGACGAGAATAAAACTCGAATTAATCCAAGAGAAAACAAAAATCAAATTATATCAAAAAAGTAGTTTTTACAACAACAAAAAAAAAGCATTTATTACTACTACAAAATGTAAGCACAGGTGCAGAAGTTGCTGGAAATTCATCAACTAAAGTAAATTACCGTGAGCTAAGCATTGAAGGTTTATGTTTAAGATGTGGCCGAGCCAACCATTTATCCAGAGAATGCCGTGTCAACAAATCAAACTTAAAGTGCAGCGCATGTGGTAAAGTTGGCCATGTTAAGCTGGTATGTATACAAGACAGATTAAAGCAAAAGAAAAATACAAACAGTTATACATCAAATGCTATTGATATTGATACAACAACATCGGGTGAAGGTTTGGAATAAATGAAATTGTAGATATCTATAACAAACAATCAATATGAAAATTTATTCGAAATCTTTTAAAATTTAATTTACTTTGTTCGTGCTTGATTCCTTCAAATATAAATATTTCATGATATTCTCATGAAATATTTATTATTTTAAACTAAACTACAAAAAAAAAATGAAATGTATTACTGCGGGGAAAGTATATCCATATGGCCATTTCACTACTGCTCAAATAGCTCATCAGTGGATTTTACCCAAATTTTGTATAGAAAACTAGAAAGTCTTATATCAAAAGCCAAATTGATTAAATGAGAACTCCATTGAATCAACAAGACAAAAGACAATAACAATTCAAAAATTTTTTATACAAAAACACAGCAAACATTCAGTTTGCAGTTCGATATTTTCGTTGGTGCCTTCAACAGGTTTTGACAGATTCTGCACGTTTTATTTCGAAGAAAAATAATAGCTTAATGTCAAGCTTAAAACAAAGTGCAAGGTAGCCAATTGTATGGTTATGCTGTTTATGGTTCTGACAATTGGTTCATTGCTCCTTTAAAATTAGCTTTATCTGAGTATATTTTCTGACTACATCGACGGCTGATGAATCGTTTTAGAGCCCCAATAAATGCCTCAGTTGTTAGATCGGTTGATACCTCGAGATGAGTCGCCTTGGTGGCAATCCAACAGAATACGGCTGTATATGCTTTTGTCGGTCTTTTTTCCTCTGACCTTATGATGGATCAACACTGGACCACAATAGTCAACTCCCGTGATATTGAAGGGTCGGGCTGGAGTGACTAGTCTGTGGTAAAATACCCATTATTTGTTGGAACAGCTGAGGTCGTACCCTGGCACATCTGACACATCTTTGTACAGTTGAGCGCGGTGTTATTTTGCCATTTATAGGCCAAAATCGTTTTCGTATTTGCAACAGATATGCAATTAAAGGCAAGAAACAGGTATATAATCAAGGGTAGTAAAATACAAGTATGGTAATGTCAAATGAACGTCATAGATAGGTAGGCGCAGACACAGCCAATACAATTGATTTCCTGTTTGGTGAGAAACAACATATAAAACGTGAATACTAGTGATTAGTAAAAAACCTTTGTAATAACTAAAAATAATAAATAAAAAACTGAAATAAACCCATTAACACTAAACTTGTTGCATGGTGTCAGAAGTGGTGCATTAACTTGTAAAAAAAGAATAAAATTAATGTAAGATGGCAGAAGATAACCAAAGTCGGACACCACGGGCATTAGATTGTGCCAATATGGTTACTGAATGGCCTAGATGGAAACAGAACTTCGTAGTGTGGATGATTGCTACCGGAAAAATGGACAATCCAGAGAAAAACAAAATTGCCACATTTATATGGCTAGTGAGTGAGCAAGGTGCGGTTATTTATAATACGCTGTTTCCAAGCGATGGCACACAAAATTCAATGATGGGTGAAGTCCGCGTTGGGGAGGATCCAGTGACACAAAGATCATTAGACGATGTATTAAAAAAATTTGATGAGTATTGTTTGCCAAAAAAGAATACAGCAATGGAATCTTTTAAATTCAACATGATTCAGCAAAAAGAGAAGCAAGCAATAAACGAGTTTGAGACTGAGCTAAGGAAGCAGCTACCCTTCTGTGAATTCAAATTCAACTGTGGAGCCTCATACAGGGAGCGAATGCTGCGAGACCGTATAATCATCGGTGTACATGACAAGCAACTGCAAATGAATTTATTGGATGGCAGAGACGACACCCTGGAAAAGGTGCTGGAGACTTGCAAGATTTATGAAGCAGCAAGCCTAAATAAAAGTATTTTGGAGTCGAGGACGCCTATTATAGCCAGTTTGAAAAGAGAGGAGGGAAATCAAGCAGCAGTAGATAACTCAATCAAACGATTTTATTTCAATTGTGGAAACGCGTGGTCCCCGAAGCATGCATGGCAACAACGGTTGCAATAACAAACGAGGAATTGGTAGTATTGGTTGGGGTGACGTTCAAGGTAGGTTTTTTTATTGTACAAAAGGAAAAGGGGTAATGTCAAGTAATGAACCTTATTTTAGAATAGAGTCGGTAGAGTCAAATAGGACAAAGTGGACAAAAGAATATCAAATTGGAGAAAATATAGTGAGATTTAAATTAGATACTGGAGCCGATGTGAATTGTATTCCATTAGATTTTGTGAAGAAATTAAAAATAAAAATTAGTAATAGAAGTAGTGACTTCCCTGTGTATGATTATAGTAGTAATCGGGTTAAAGTTTTTTGGAACTGTAGTGTTAAATTGCGGTGATATTGAATCGGGTAATAAACATAAGGTAGTATTCTTGGTTGTGGATAATCGGTTTGAGCCTATACTTGGATTGGACAGTTGTGTTGAATTTAAGCTAGTTAAACGGATAGATGTTGACAGGGTTGTGTTGCCAGAGGCGTCGCAAAAATTTCTTGAAAGATATAGTGATGTGTTTAGAGGATTTGGTAAATTTCCGGGAGAGTACAGAATTTACTTGAAAGAAAACTTAAAACCTTAAAACTTGACCTCGAAGCATTTATCGGACGCGCTAGCTATTAAATATACAAAGGATAGTGAAAGAGTTAAGTCTCAGATCACCAAATCTGTTGCTGATGCAAGCCCACTGCGACAAAAAAGGATTAAGGAAAGCATTCCCACGCCCACAAACGCACACATTAAAAAGTATGGTTCCGAAGAAGCCTAAGCCTTGTTTATGGACTTAGAACTTTCCAAAGAGAAATATGAGAAACTACGGGCATCTTTAACGCGACACGGCCCTGACGTTTTACCCGGATAAAAGCATATTACGCAAACCAAAATAAATTCTCGACCACTGCATACGGAGTTTACGGAAGTCTCTGCGAAAGCCAATCTGCAGGATCTCATGGGCCATACAGTGAAACGGTTGTTGGAGAGTCTTCCTCAAAATGAGGTGAAAATTCTTCCTGATAAGTTGACATTTATCAGCAAATGGGGCTGCGATGGATCATCCGGACAAAGCGTTTATAAGCAAAGGATATCTTCTGATGACGCTACAATATCGGACGGAAATATGTTTATGGCATCTGTTGTTCCTTTGCGGCTAAAATCCGTCATCAGTGCATTATTGCCGACCAATAATGTTTCAGTTTGCAAGAAAATCGGCAGAACTCATAAGGACCACGGTGAAGGAAATTGAAGAACAAATAAGCAAGATTAAGCCTACAAAGCTGCAAATTGGAGAAGGAAAATATATTGAATGCAATTACGAGTTCGACCTGACCATGGTTAACGGAAAAGTCGTAAACGAACTGACAGGAACAAAATCAACAATGTCATGCCCGATTTGCAAAAAGAGTCAGAAGGCCTTTGGTAATTTAAACGATTTTACAAATGAAGAGAATTACGAATATGGAATGTCATCATTGCACGCAAGGATTAGGTGTATGGAGTTCTTGCTAAAACTGACGTATACCCTATCACAAGAGGAGGAAAACTTCGATGAAAATACATCAGTAAAGAATAAGGAAAAGATCAGAAAGAAGAAAATACAGGATGTTTTTTTTAAACAAGTTGGACTAAAAGTAGACTGTCCCAAGCACGGATATGGTAACTCAAACGATGGAAACACTTCTAGGAGATTTTTTGAAAATGATGAGGCAGTAACTAAAATCACTGGAATTGACAATCAAATCGTGAAAAGATGGGGAACGATCTTGGATGTTTTAAACTGCAAATAAGATGTCAATTCTACAAAATATGGAAAATATATGTCGAAAACTGCACCTCTTTTAGCAGAAATGTATCCACAGAAGAAGTTGACCCCGACCGTCCATAAAATATTGGCCCATGGCAAAGATAAAATTGAGTTCCAGTCTTTGCCAATTGGAGAGCTTTCTGAAGAAGCACAGGAGTCTCTTAACAAATTTTATAAAAAAATATAGATTGCAAAACACATTCAAAACATCAAGGGTAAGGCAAAATGAGGACCTCTTCAACATGTTGGCAGCATCTTCCGATCCACTTATTTCTTCCCTGCGGCATGTGAAGTTACGAAAAGAGTTAGAAACTAATTATAGTTTAGAAATGCTTAGTCTTTTAGATATACCTTCTCTTACGATTTGTGATGAATATTTTACAGAAAATTGAAAAAATTATTTTTAAAAAAATTATTTTTTTTAATTTGTAGGGTAATAATACAAAGCGTAGCCCCCTTTCCAAACGCTCATTTCATAGGCTGAACAGTTAACAGCATATGATAGATAACTGTTCAGCCTATGAAATGAGCGTTTTGAAAGGGGGCTACGCTTTGTAGTGGCCTACTTATGGGTTCTCAAAATTTAAAATTAGTAGAAAAATCAATTTTATGTTAACTAAAAAAAATTTTTTTACATTTTTAAATAGTTTTTAATTTTTTTTCTTTAGGGTTTTATGTTTTAAATTATTACCCTACAAATTAAAAAAAATAATTTTTTTTAAAATAATTTTTTCAATTTTCTGTAAAATATTCATCACAAATCGTAAGAGAAGGTATATCTAAAAGACTAAGCATTTCTAAACTATAATTCGTTTCTAACTCTTTTCGTAACTTCACATGCCGCAGGGAAGAAATAAGTGGATCGGAAGATGCTGCCAACATGTTGAAGAGGTCCTCATTTGCCTTACCCTTGATGTTTTGAATGTGTTTTGCAATCTATATTTTTTTATAAAATTTGTTAAGAGACTCCTGTGCTTCTTCAGAAAGCTCTCCAATTGGCAAAGACTGGAACTCAATTTTATCTTTGCCATGGGCCAATATTTTATGGACGGTCGGGGTCAACTTCTTCTGTGGATACATTTCTGCTAATAGAGATGCAGTTTTCGACGTATATTTTCCATATTTTGTAGAGTTGACATCTTATTTGCAGTTTAAAACATCCAAGATCGTTCCCCATCTTTTCACGATTTGATTGTCAATTCCAGTGATTTTAGTTACTGCCTCATCATTTTCAAAAAATCTACTAGAAGTGTTTCCATCGTTTGAGTTACCATATCCGTGCTTGGGACAGTCTACTTTCTATCATATGCTGTTCAAACTTTTTAATTATCTTATTCGGTTCAAAAGATATGATTTTTGCAACGAAAAAACTCAAATGGCGCCACTGTGCGACGATAGAGGATCTTACTTCAGGGTTGGTAGATGCGAAATTATTCACGGTTATCTATCTCAAAAGCGGATTTTGGCAAATGTTACTGGATAAGGAGTCATCGGACTTAACTACATTTATGACCCTATTTCGCCGGTACAAATTCAATCGTTTACCGTTTGGGCTGAATTGTGCGCCCGAAATGTTTCAGCGCACAATGGTACAGATTTTTGGTGATATACCTTAATATTTATTTTGATGATAACTGATAGGTGGTAGGGATTAAGAAGAGCATGATAGAATATTGGATTTAGTGATGCAACGTGCTAGAATCAATAATGTTAAGTTTAATTTGGACAAGATTCAGTATCGGACAGATTCCGTAGAATTCATGGGGAATTCAATTTCACATAATCAAATTAAAGCAGGGCGAAAATACTGTGAGGCAATTTTGGGCATGAAGAGGTCGGCAAGTCGAGCTGATGTCTTGCGTTTTCTCGGGCTAGTTAAATATATAGCACGGTTTATACCGAACTTATCAAGAATTACAGCGGGCTTGCGTAACTTGACGAGACTTGATGTCGATTTTGAATGGACTGACGAACACGAGGGAGAGTTTAGCTATTTACAATCCCCGACTACCTGTAAGAATACAAACAGATGCATCTAAGGACGGATTAGGTTGTGTATTAATTCAAGAGGGGCATCCGATTACTTTTGCGTCACGGACTTTGTCAAGAGATGAGCAAAAGTGGGCTCAGATTGAAAAACAGTTGCTAGCGGTTGTTTTTGCGTGCCAGCGGTTTCATTATTTTGTATATGGGCGGGAAGTCACGGTTGAAAGTGACCATAAGCCCTTGGAAACATTGATTAAGAGGGACATTGATGACGTTACCATGCGCCTTCAGCGTATGTTCATGATGTTATTAAAATACTCTCAAGTTTCTATTGTTTACAAGCCTGGAAAGGAAATGTTAGTGGCTGACTGTTTGTCTCGATCGCAGTTGCCAGAAAAAGAAAAGATAGGCGAATTGACAAGCATAATACATAAGGTGATGGAGACGGTCTGTTTTTCAGAGGAAAATTATGACTACTACAGGAAAATTTTGACTGAGGACGAAAAGTACAGTCGCATATGTACATATGTTGAACGTGGATGGCCCAGTTTTTGGCAGCTGGACAATCTAAGTCAACATTTTTACAAGTTTAGTCCACAACTTCATATGGAAAACGGTTTATTGTTATTAGATCATAGACTTGTTATACCAGATAAGTTACAGAAGAAAATGTCAATGTGGCTACATGGTGCCCATCTTGGCATTGAGAAAAATCTGGCACATGCAAGGGAATTGTATTATTGGCCGGGGATGGGTAATCAGATCAAGGAGGAAATACAGTCCTGTTTGGTTTGCGAAAAGTTTCGACGAAATAATCAAAAAAAAGAGACACTTATGCAAGAAGAATCTCCGACGTTTCCGTTTCATGTAGTAGGTGCAGATTTGTTTGAGTTTGCAGGCAGGGATTTTATGGCCCTAATCGATGCGTATTCTAATTATTTGATAGTAGCACCATTGCGTGAAAGAACATCTAGGCACATCATTGATCAGCTCAATCAGATATTTTGTAAGGTTGGACTTCCAACAATAATTAAAAGTGATAACAGTCCATTTGATTCCAGGGAGTGCGATAAGTACGCGTTAGAAGTTAATATTAGATTCAAATTTTCAAGCCCGCGCTATCCGCAGAGTAATGGGCTGGCGAAGAAGGGTGTGGCAATTGCAAAGAATTTGCTGAGGCGTTGCTATGAAACAAATGACTTGGAATCATATCAGTATAGGATTTTGGAATATAATACAACGCCCTTGGCGAGTATGCAAATGTCACCATCACGTTTATTTTTTGGAAGACAAATTAAAACTAAACTTCCAGTATCAGGCTCATTACTAACCAGAAATAATATAGCAGAGGAAGTGGTTCAAGAAAAAATTGGGCTCAAGAAAGAAAGACAGAAGCATTACTATGATCGGAATGCGAAGTCACTGCCGGAAATCGCTATCGGTGATTTAATAATGTTTAAGAAGGATAGTCAAGGGTGGAGCTATGGGGTGGTAGAACAAAAAGTAGGTGAACGATCATACATTATTAGGGACAAGTGTAATAGACTTTTTAGGCGGAATCGAAGGTTTATAATTAAAACAGGTAATTCTGATACTAACGCCAGTGAGTTAATAGTGGGGGAAAAATGTGAAAGCATGCAGACTGATTATGGGTCACAGGACCTACACGTGCCACCATTGGATTATGATGTCAATGGTAGCATTTCTAGGGATGAAAATGAAAGGAATGATATGAATGGTCTTATAAACCTTGATACAACTTGTAGACAGGAAGTTGGGACGGCGAGGATCAGCCCAACCTAGAAGATAGTGAGCGTCGCTCGAAGGATAGTGTTTTTCCTGGAAAAAATGACGAGGCTGAAGGCGATATTAGGACAAGGAGTGGGAGACTAGTTAGACCACCTAAAAGGTACCGTGATTAAAAAAAAAAGCGTGTAGATAAGTAGGCGCAGACACAGACAATACAATTGATTTCCTGTTTGGTGAGAAACAACATTAAAACGTGAATACTAGTGATTAGTAAAAAACCCTTGTAATAACTAAAAATAATAAATAAAAAACTGAAATAAGCCCATTAACACTAAACTTGTTACAGTATTATGTTTAATAATTCTTCTGCGCCACAATGTTTGTTTTCTTCGTTAACCATTGTAAACAAAAGCCTTATGATAGGGTCATTACATGGTATCAACATTGGGTGTTTTGCTTCGTATGACTATAGTGATGCCTCTAATCGTCCTCCAACTTGTAATATATTCGTTCTATTTAGAAATGGAGCAAGACTGATGATGGAGCTGTTTTGTCGACTTCTTTCTTTTTTTTCGAAGCTGGTTAATTTCTCGTAAAAAATCGGACATCTGAACGGTTCTAATAATGGTATGTAGTGCATCGTCTAATTTTGCTGGAGATAATCACCCTTATTATAGTTGTCAGCGTCGTCACATATCAATGTTGATGTGTGTCGACGCATTCGATTTGTTATTCTACTTATCGTTATTAACACTTATCGATTATTGCTCAAAGATTTCATGTATTCTATAACAAATGTGACGACGATATTGTATTGACGTGACTCTGTTTTTTGTCGACTCCATTTTGCATAAAGTAACAAATGCAAATCAGGTTGAAGAATTAGTATAAGTATTGCAGAAGATTCCACTTCTTGCACTGAGTTTTCGCAGAGGCACAGCTGCATGCAATTTTAAAGAAAAATGGGAAGAAATTGGAAAAATTCTGAATTCTCTTGGCAGATGGGTGGCAAAAGGTAACAAAATAAAGAGTAGAATAGTTATTTACAAAACAGTTTGTAAATATTGCTTTTAAGGTATGGCAAGATTAAAAATCAAAGTGAAATAAAATATGGTTGCTAATAAAGCGGAGTTTAAAATTTTAGAACAGAAGTCAATGTGAAGCATGTAGTATGTGTCGTGGAAACGGCATGCTTCGCAATCATGATTCAGAGAGCGAAGCAAGTGCTTCACATTGCCGTGTAAACATGCTATAAGTGTGTTCAGTCAGGTTATTAATGAAAATTACAAGGGATGTAGTAAATTTGGCAACGCAAACATTTTGTGTAAATACAGGGATGGGAAATCGACCTTTTTAAATATGAAATTTTACATTTTTTTAACAATGAATGAGTCACCTGCTACTTTTATGCGAGCCTGATATATGAAGGACGAAAACTGAATGTATGGGTAGGATGCGGCAAGAAAGTTCAGGAAAGATTTTTGGA